>OX376313.1:4065000-6465000 GCA_947369225.1 Hofmannophila pseudospretella
AGCTTCGGTCGTAGAATCGTTGTTTCGATAGTACTCGCGTACGCAAAATGCGCGTTGCGCTCCGCTGAATGACGCCATGGTACTAAATCCCTATTAGTAGCTCTCGCTTGTAGTAACACCCCCCGCGCCAATACCCCGCCCGCGCCAACGCAGCGACCTATTCAAATGTTAACGGACTTTTGGTCCACCCTGTACTTTTATCTTCAATTGGCTTCTCATTTATTAAACTGAAATTGACGTATACTTCTACATCATCATCAACCTATTAACGTCCCCATTGTTGGGGCATAGGCTCCCCTCGAACATTATACCCCGAGTGGGCCCAGTGCTTTGAAGAATTTCACTCACCTTCGGAAACTTTTTGTTTTTTCCTCAGATGCAGATACAGGTTTCCTTCCGATTTTTCCTTCACCATTCGAGCAGTCTGTAAATCTACATATCTAACCCATATTCTCTTCCCCACAGCTATTCGACATGAAGAAATTCCAATCGAACGTGAACCGCGAGCTCCGAAGGGCCTACCCCGACCGCAGGCGGTTGGAGACTCAGTGCCTCAGCGCCATCGGCTTCGTCAAGGCCGAGAGCGACCTTCTGGACTGCCCCATCTGGGTGCTCATCATAAACGTGGTCGCCATGGACATGCTCAAGACCAAACTGCCTCCAGGTGAGTTTTTGGAGAACGGGAAGAGTCTTTGATACGAGATGTTTTGTTAGCTTTAGTTCTTACGCCCACCCAATCTTTTTAACAGCAAAACTGTTCTATCAGTTTATTAATGCCAGCACAAAATCGCCACCTTTTTATGGTCGTCCTTGATTTCAACGAAAGCTGCCACGCAATTCATCAGATCCCTGGGCCACCAGAGAAGACAATTTCGAATCATTTCCTATACAAAATTTCAGTCAGGTTTTCCCGGATAACTTTATACAGTTGGATACATATTTAATAGGCATGACCAAGACTTTGTTTAAAGTGTACCTGTAAATCGACTTGGCAGGCTCATATTATGGAAACAAGTACATGACTTAAGTACTTAAGTACATTTTTTTACTGTATGAAGTACTATTTACATATCTATCAGTTAGGCAGATATTAAATCGCTTTGCAAGCCCGTTGACCGTAGAAAGCAACAGCGGCTGCCTGCCTGCTTATTGTTCAGTGGAACCAAGGTCGCCTGCCTCGACAGCCGGATCCAGTAGTCAGTTTGCTAATACTAATATTTAACAAACAAATATAAAATAACAATGTTAGCAATACGGATAATTGTTCAAAACTACATTCTAATATTGCATTGTTTTTGAAACTGGGGTTAAAAAATACAATCTACGTTTATTTATTTATTTTTCCTTCATAAATCAAAATTGTTCCTAAATAGAAGAGCCTAAATCCCGCGACACAGGGTGTCCTAGTGCGGGATTTAGAGCATCAACCACTCTTGTATTAATGTAAGTTGCAAAATAAATTTATTTATGTATTTAAAATAAATTCTACCGACTGTTCTAACAGTGAAGAAAAACACCGTGAGGAAACTTGCACACCGAGATAACCAGTGTAATAGAGGTAATGGGAAAGAAAATGGCAAATTGAATTTACCAAGAAAGTCGTTCTGACGATTCATGATTCATTCTACCTTTTTCTACCAAAATTACTCCAACAAAAGGTTGTGTGGAAGAGATCGCTTTCAGCGATGAGACCGCCTAGATTGTATTAATCGTTTCGTACGCACTGTATCACACTAATTTTGTTGCAATAAAGTGTATTCATTAATTAATTAATAAGCAATACGACTACGAAGAAATAGCAAGAATTAGAATTACCAAATCTATGGCGAGCCTTACTATCTATAGGCGTCACTTTTCTATGTGTGTCTGTCCTTATACGACCTTTTATCTACCTAAAAAGAAATCTTTATTTGGTTGTGTAACTAATTGCAAACATAAGATGAAGTTTGTTAAAAAATTGCTACGTTTTTATTCCCACGGACTAGTTTTTGCATTCATAATGAGGCCAAGTACCACTTTAGCTATAAATAAGTACTTTATAATACTGCAGTTAATGTTAAAAATACTTTCGAAACAAAATTATAACTGATTAATGATGAAACTGGTAATAATATAAACGTCTCTCTACCTACGTGTGTATGTGTAGGTAAGTAAATAGGCATTAATGTTTTTGACATACAATATATGTTTGCATTAGCATTTAAAAATACCAAACATATTGCTTTACAACATATACCTATAAAGTGCAACGTAAACAAAAAATGAAATTAAATTGATTGAAACGAAGAGCCAATCCCATTTGCATATTGTCGGCGTTAAACAATAAAATATAACATCTAACGTATTTATATGAATCGTAGGATGTTTAATAGACATTACTTCATATTTAGTAGAAAAAATGGCAACTTCCGCACTAAAAACTCGAGGCTTGATATCATCCTCTCAAGTTCAATGTGAACTAGTATGATACAAGCCACGACTGACTCTTTAATAATCCAAATGTTTTTGTTTATTTTTTTCGTCCGATAAGGTTGATTAGGTAAAGTGGTCAATAAGTTAGGAACGTATTTGATTGGACTTAGATCTAGGAAGCGATTCTAACGGGTTTCCAATATATGAAACGTCATATATTGAAATGTATGATTATAAAAGTATGTATGAGAATATTAATAAAATCTGTCTTGAAATGTTTGAATCGGAGCTGTGGCATAAAGTGGCAAAAGTCAGCGCCACGTCAGTGCGCCCCCTCTGCACCCGTCGCTTTCATACATTTTGTATGCAAGTAGAATAAGAGGCGGCGCGCCGGCTGTTGAGCTCAAGTTCCGCCCCCTTCAAACTATTTTCATACAATGTGAATGTGAAGCTGCGCAAAACATATACAAGAGGTGTGCCGACCGGCGTGCCGTCAGCGTACCGCCTGTGTTTGTTTTGCGCTTAATACTAATAGTGAACGCGTATCAGGCGGATCGCCTTCGCGGCAAGAGGGACGCGGGGCGGGACGACAGAGGTCGAGTGGGCGGCGAGCGGGCGGCAGGCACCACTCCCGCTCACCGCACGCTCCCCTGTTACGCGGTTTCACTATAGTATGTGATAGCTGAAGTAGGTAACAATGGCAACTTCGAAATATGAGTACCAAATTAGTTCTTGTTAACCAAAACCAAACCAAGTCTAGCATACCTACACCACAAACCAGCAAATTCTTCAAAAAGTTGTACTTACGTTAAACAAAAACTAAAAGCAGGAAATTATTTTGTCCAACCCATATCATTAGTTTGAGGCTCTTAAGAAAATATAAATTAAGTACCAATTCATATTAGGCTGCGTATGTGTAAATTGAGTTCCGCATATTTTAATCAGCATAGGTATGACGCTTGGCTCAGTAAAAATAGTTTCAATACGGTAAATGGCACTCAGAATAATAACATTATCGAATAATTATAACATTGAAATGTGGATGTGATTATGGAAGTTGATTTGTTGCCTGCTACTAAACTATTCTCCTACTATGCATAATGCGACATCGTTCGACTTGACAGAGGTAGCAAAGCGATTTCACGCACCCCAGCCCCACAATAGCTGAGAACGAGCTAGATCGGCAGAAAAATCGCGAATCTGACGCTAAAGCGACGTAAATGCACAATACTTGTCATGGCAAATAAATTACCCGACACCACCACTGGACAGAGATGCATGGACCCTACTGAAGAGTCACCTCCGCTATCTGCAACCAGAAAAATACTCCATTATAATGTGACACAGACAACAATATTTTATCAAAACACGCCTACGCCACATTTTGATATACGAGTGAGACACAGTTTTAAGTATTTAAATGTCAGTGATGCTCACTATGCTCTTAAAAATATAAATATCACTGAGACTTCATGAGAATAGCAATGCATTGATATTTCAATCGATGTTGATTTTAGTAAACAATATATTACAAGGACAGTCAAACGTCAGTCACGCGTCATCAGTAACAATTAGCATTGAATGGAAATGTACATGCGGGCATACATAGACGATGACTCTGAAGCACCTACAGTAGATCCCACAACGTTACAGTTACCTTGTCGCAGACCTCTGGGAGCGCAGCCCCCGCGCATTATGCTCAAAACAACAATGAGCCGACCTCTACACTTATCATTAACAAATTACTAAAGAATGTACGAAAATTTAATTTTTATAATACAAAGTTCTCACGCGAAACTGCTAACGTAACGTTTAATCAAAGTCGTCTTGACCTTGACCCTAATACATACGAAAAAGGAGAAGAAAAATGAAACTAAGATTAATCATCGGGTGCGGAAAAGTTCGGAATGAATTGATTCCAGACGGCCTTTAAAAGTATCCTCAATGCACATGTAAGTTCCTGGCAGCAGCAATTGTAGAGGAGCTGTTAATAGTGAACTGGTTTTTGAAAGGCAAGGTGATCAGCAAGTCAAGGCACTCGATGGTTTTATTGGTCATACAGATTTCCGGACTCAACGTCTTAGCTGGCGAAAGCAGATGCTCTTATTACAGATGTATAAATTAATTAAGAAGCAGATGTTAAAAGTTCTTATGAATAAGGCAATGAATGAAAAAAGGCGTGTAAAATACTGTGGAGTTTGAAACTAAATAAAAAGATTTAGAGAACGATGTTGCGCATTGTATGAAAGTCCATAAAGTCACGCAATTTTATAACAAATTACGAATCTGATTTAGTTCCCATAGCACGCCACCACATCAACTATGCGCCTCACTTCTCAGTAGTCTGCTTCATTGTTGTGCAACAATGCAATCTCCATTCGATCTCTTGGTGTATTGCACCTCATTTCACTCAAATACCCTGCAAATTTCTAACAAAACACTCTAACTCACCAACTATCATAGCAATATTGGTTTTGCTCATCATATTGAATCTATGGGAAATAAAACCGCATTCCCGTGATATTCCATCCCGGATAAGATAGGTTCCTAGATTTCCTAGTGGTTTCGCGGTCTAGCCAGGTTTATCGGTTGTGGGACTTAAATAAATCTATTGAGTAACGTAGTTAATGTTCTGAGTATAGAAGTCGTGACGCTACCGTGGGGACCACCGTTTTGTAGATATTACACGAAATGGTTAAAGTTCGTGTCATCGAACTTGTTTGTTGCTTATTATTTTAACCTCCTCTTTATAATTTCGATTAATATTATTTTGTGGCACATTGTAATTGTCAATTTTGTTAACAACTACTTCATCTGTCATTCACTAACACATATTCCAGAAAGGTCTTTGCCAATATCACTTACTCTAACCTTTTGTCTCTGTGCTCCTAACGTTTTAATGCCTTTGATATTAAATTAATTAGATATCACCACTGATATCAGAGTAGACTCTCATATTATGGTGGTTATCTTGATCTAACTCTGTTTCTGAACGTTCCCAAACTTGTATCAAAACAATGTTATGGTTATTATTCACGTTCACATACCGTTCCTCTTCGAACCGACTTTTGATTTCATCATGAATGTCGTTGTTATTCGTGACTGACTATGCCATAACTGGATCAGTGCGAATAGCACCATTTGACTGTATCCCATTACTGATATACTTAATGTGATTTAGTAGATGTTTTTGTCTGTTCCTTGAAGAAAAAATCGAGAAATCGTCTCTACCGATACAATGATTCAAATTAGTGTCGGCGGAGACTACAGCATCATTTTAAATGTCAACGTTATAATTGTTGTATAGGTTAACTACACGTTGACCTACAGCTTTCTACGAACATTAGAGGCAAAGGTCATTGTCGAACGAAAAAGTTCAGGCTATTTTGTGAACCATTCAATTCGTAGTCTTCTTCTTGTTCATCTAAAACTCGTAGTAAGTCGAGTTTTGCTGTTTCAATTTCAGATTCAGTTTCTTTAACCCCCAGACAAAGTCAGCGTAAAGGCTAGTTCAGTATAAATTTGAAAGGAGCAATGGAGGCATTATACGTTAAGAGCTGGGTAGACGTAGTCGTGACTGTTGTTATGCAAAATACTTGTAGCGCGAGCCAATGACAAAAGGAAGCTAAGAAATACGAAAGTGATCCGAATTGCTCAAATCGCTACTCAGAATTGGCCCAAGGACGAACTTACGATGTTTTGCTGTTTTAGTTTCTCCTGATGACGTCAAATTTTAAAGAATACTTACAAAAAGGGAATTCCCTTCCCTTTAAGGGAATTTATCTAGGGTGTTAGCAACGACTGGATGAGAAGACCGAAGATCAGGTTCAATAGCGCGCCCTGGGAGAGGCGTAAGTCCAGCAGTGGACTAGAGTAGGCTGCTGATCATAAATATTTACTTTGTTTATTCAAATTAAGAAATGTCTTTTTTTTGTGTAATTAAACAGTGGTTATCATTGCTCATAACTCGAAATTAAATGGATTCTTTCTTCTAAATTAGGTGCGTATGCATAAAATGACGAAGTAAAAGTATACGTACAATAAACTCAAAGTCACTATGCAGCGATCTGTATGAGCCCAATTAATTAGATCTTATCCAAAACCCTCGAAATAAATTAAATGAAATTAATTTAAATCATTTATTAAGTCAGACAAATGAGTTATAACATTACATCGCAAAACAATACACAGTAGGTAAGAGTACAATGAATAAATAAGTAAATTTTGAATTTTGAGTTAACTAACATAAATTTTAAAAAATCAGTAATTTATTCCAAAATTTAAATATAGCCAAACCGTGGGTTGAAATAGCAACCATTAGGCTATTATTACTTTTAACAATCCTATCCCTAAACCCAGCTGCACGGTGTCGGATCAGCGCATCAAGCCTCGTCACACGGGCCTCCACGAACATTTCAGAAGCACTACAGAACCTAGGCAATTTAAATAGAATTCTAAAAGCGTCATTATTTTACACTTTCAGCCTTCTGTAGTTCTCCTGAATATATTTAGTCCACAGCTGCGGCGTATAAAGCGGTTGACAATAGGCCCTAAACAACGCTAGCTTGGCCTCCCGGGAGCACTTACAGAACCGGCGCGCGATCATGTTGGCGCGCACGGCGAGCGCGCGCCGCTCGCTGTCCAGGAAATAAGTATTTCTGTTTCATCTTAAATTTCAGTTTAGGTATAACAGCGATTATATGAGAGGACAATAAAACGTCCTAACTTTGACTTAATGCAGATCTCTTATATGTGTATTGTATGTGAGCATTAAATACAGCTTGAAGTGAATTAGCATTCAAGTCTTTGACTGAACTAATCTGGATTCTAATCCCGTTGCAGTGTCTCTGGTATTTCCACACGTTCTAGTGATATGTGCAAAATGCTTTATCTTGTCTCCAACACTATCGATGTCTAGAATCTAGAAGCTACATGTCTACAATATTAGGTATAAAGCTTATAGGTGGACTACCTCTTAGTACCTATAACGTCGTAGTATCTATTAGTGTTGTATAATTATATCACTAAATATTTTAAAAAGATGATAATATACAACTTCAATAATTGCTACTTTGTCTAAGGTCAAACTGTAACAGTTCAAAATGAGTTCATATTTCTCAAATAACTAAGTCGAATAAATCTGTATCCTTAACTTTAATCTAAGTACTTAATCCAAATCTAACTGCAAAGGCCGAAAAAACAGCTAATCGCTTCAATAATTTATGGCTGCATTTATCATCATAGGTGGGTACTTTAATATCATCGTAATCAAGAGACGCATAATTTCAGAAATTGGGGCATTCTAATTGGCCATTACATAGTGCACTTAAATTGTTGTTTCGAATGATTTCCGCTTGATCATTCGTTATAATTCGAAGTGAAGTGTAAACACGTTTTTAGATCGACGTATTATCGATCTTCGACTATGACCGGTAGATTTTACTTCCCTTTTGTGTTATACCGTCTATTACTTACGTGGTTTATAGATTTCGTAAGATCCTGCAGGGTCAGCTAGTTTATCTTTAATTGGAGTAAGTAAGACTTGAATTAACTTTGATTGCGTTTTATTTTCATTACTTTAAATTGTAAGATGGAGTAGTATTTATGAATATTTGATGGAATGATATTAGGTAGGTACATACCTAACGCAATTTGGTAAATAAGTAGAAGGTGAGCTGAATATATTTGTTTAAAAAAGATGTAAATGATGAAATTACGTATAACATTATGTTGCAGTTTGGTTGAGCAGAGGGCGCCTATATAAAAAAGAACAGAAAGCCATGAACTTTCGAAGAGTACAATTTATTAAAAATATTAAATACACTCTATAGAATCGAGCTATATTATATTCTACTAAACCAGAGCGTAACCACGTCAATGGCCCCCTGGTTGGCTGAATTTAAGTCTAACTTTGGTTATGAACCGAACAAATGCCCTATGAATTAGATGAAGTTATTTCGTCACCTAGTAGTAGTCTAGTCCTTTGTGTTCCTTTCCTAATCAGGGACTGAAAACGGTTGGCTGTATCGGTTTTTTACCCATTCAAATTACCGATATCGTTACGCTGTACCTTTTCATATCTACCGTTACGTAACCTTTAGATTATTTAACCCATATAGTAGTAGCGATACCGTTTTGTCAACCCTTTTCTTTTCTACCTTTATTTATTTCGATACCGAAATCCTTACACAAGCGCTATCGCCCCGCTGCCGCTAAATCAAAGTCAGCAACCGGGGCGCGGCTGTTTGAATTGAACTGGACGAAGGAGTAGCGCGCGAGCGGGCGCGAGCGGTCTAATAACGGTACCGTTATTATATCGATATTTTACATCTTAGGTTACATGTTTAGCTTACCACTTAATATCTGTACTGAAATGATAATGATACTGAAATTATTTGAACCGCAATTTCAAATATAGATAATAATTTAAAATCAAAATAAAAAGGTATGACGTATAAATCGCTAAATAAAAATATCCCAATTTTTCGGTAATTCAGTTTCTGCTGTATGTAAATAAAAGGTTCGTCTTTCTTGTAATTTTTTGTTTGTAAATAAACGAAAAAAGTACAGTAGGTATATTTTAATAAAAATAAATCATAGCAACAACCAGAAATTTAAAATCACTTCTTAGCACAGACATAATTGAAATCTATTTAACCAAGGAACAACAGATCTTTTTAGGTTTCAGTGGCCCCATGAGCCTTTATGTGTAAACAAAAAATAAGGAACCCCCGAGAATGGGACCTCTGAATACAAATCTGTCCATAACCTTTAGTTAGTCGCATGGCTAATAACAGTAGGTGTGCAGGAATCGTGAAGAGGAGTGATTGCCATCGGATCTGAGTATCACGACGCGACATTCATGGCGCTTGCGCAAACGCCGCTAAATGTTTCCAATTGTTGTTAGGAGCGTCTATTAAGAAAATCTTTTGGACTTCAAGCGTAACGAATTGGGAAGAATGCATCTGTTGCACTTATAACTCGTTCAAAGGTCAAAGATAAGAATAAGTTTATTTGTGCGGTAAGATGACAAAGTATCTTATCTTATCTTCGGATCTTTGCGGAGATTTTATTTATTGTGGCTTTTAGTAAGTACGTAGTTTTAAAGAAAAGTTTATTTTTTCAGCATTATTTTGTGAGTGCCTTCACTGTCACTGTTATACATATAAAGGATATTAAAATAACTGCCACTTGAATATATTCATGGACCCCAACTATAGACACTACACAATCTCTTTATCACGTGAGCGCGTTCGCCAAGTCCGGAAAGCAAAAGGGCGACGTCGTATTGACGTGTATGTAATCTACAAAAACAAAAACAAATATTCTTTATTGCACACAGGACAAAAATACAGGGCAGAAGAAAAAATACAAAATACAAATACAATTGGCGGCCTTATAGCTTCTACTACTGACCTACTTAAGTAAATTTACCTGCACCATTAATTTTATGTACAACCAATCCTTTTGAAGGTTTCCTTGGTTCAAAAGTAGATAGGTAAATAATAGTTAATTTCAAGATAAAGTAGCAAGGATGGAGGGTCCAGAAAGGAGGAAAAAATCCCGTCGACCTCTATTTTGTTTTCTGACGGCTTTGGCGCCAGAGAGATTTCATATCAGCCTCCTATTTCCCCTAAAACTTCAACAGAATTCTTAATTCATATCGTCTTTCCTCCTACAGTCCAACGACCCATGGACATCAAGAACAGACCTCGCATCCCGATCCCCGACGAGGATCCTTACAGCATCGCCAGCTCCAACGCCAACGGGTCAGGATCCAGTGGAAGCTCAGGGGGCTACGGACACAACGGCAACGGTCACGGAGTTGTGGCAGCCACCAGGGAGCAGCTGATGATGCAGATGGGCCAACGGAGAGGGGACAAGCCCCCCAAGCTGCCGCCGCGGGAAAATGGATACGGACCTGCTGATATACCCAAGGTTCGTTCATAGTTTTTTTAAGGTTTCGTGACTATTGTCAATATTGTAGTTATATGCTATGTTAATACAAATTAATTCAAACTTAAGTAACTAGACATATGCCAAATGGTTTTCCTAAAGTAACATTCCTTCCTTCTAAGTCGTGTTCCTCATTGCTGAGGGTCGTGATCATTCTAAGGAATTAATCACATAGAACGACTCTCATGGCAGATTTGCCATTGTCTTCCCCATTTCACACACTGGTTATCTCACTGCGCAGGTTTCCTCACGATGTTTTCCTTCACAGTCATAGCAGTCGGTAAATGTAAGTAAGTCTTTCGAAAAAACCTTAAAACTCATTGGTACATGGCATTGCCTGGTTTTGAACTCGGACCTCCCCCGCATGGGAGTCCGACGCCACGACGCGACGCCACCGACGCTCCTTAGTAACATTACAGATAAGATAGAGAGAAACACTTTATTGTACACAAATACAGGAAAAGTAAAAACTACAGGAATAATAGTAGGATATGTACAAAGGCGGCCTTATCGCTTAAAGCGATCTCTTCCAGGCAATCTCTGAAGACATTAAAGATATTAGCGACAGTGTAGTGTGAAGATGTGAAAAAGGTTACTATTACTTAATACACAGTAAATTTAGTAAAATAAAAGTAATATGATATACATAAATAATTATGTAGGTATACTAAAATAGTTAAATGCATAGATATACATAATATAAATAAATATATAGTAAGTTGTTGATAAGTTTAAGTTGGCCCTTACCTATTGGTAAAGAGCATTATAGCAGAGCTTTCCCTATACTGAGCCAATTAGAGCTGCTTGATGGGAATTATATAGAGTTTTTGGCGTTATTATCACTTTTAGTTAAGTAGTAAATACATAACTTATGTTTCGTTAGTTCATTAATACAGCAACAATTTCAAATATCATTACATATAAACTACTTACGTCCTTGGACAATACTCAAACCAACCTATTATTAGAGGTAAATTATAATAAAACTAATAAACGTTCAATTTAACAAATCCAATGCCTTTCAAAATCTCTGTAGGCACTCGGCGCTGGACTGGACATATTACTGTAAATTGTAATTCAATTTTGTACGCCTTATTAAAATCAAAACAATTGTTTGTGGCTGCCCTTCACGTGCGATTAATATAATGGGGCTTAATTTACTGGAGTCCATTTACTCGTAGAAATAATATTCTTTGTTGAATTATACAGTGTGTAAATATTATTGAGCTGGTGGAAACCTAATAAGTGTAGGTTGCTTGCTTGCTTATCGTATGGTTAGTGACCAACCTATTTGTCAGAGTTGTTCTTAACGACTGCTGTTGAACGACAACAACCGGGGCCGACGGCTTAACGTGCTTTCCGAGGCAGGGAGGAGCTCAGACAAAATATGCCAATAGCGGTCACCCATCTAGGTACCGACCGCGCCAACGTCGCTTAACCTGCACGATCACTTTCGGACCGTGCTCACAACTAGGCTACGAGCTCAACCATAAGTGTGGGTAATACTTAGTGTACTTAATTAGTAATTTCACAGTGCTTTGGTTATTACGATGCTTTATAAGTAAAGTAAAAGTAAAATACACTTTATTGTACAAATATAAAACAACAAACATGAGATAGAAAAGGAAATAGTGAAGTACAATTTAGGCGGCCTTATCGCTAAGAGCGATCTCTTCCAGGCAACATTCGGTCAGAGGAAATGATTTCGAGAAAGAGGTAGTAGGTGTGCATGGTTTATGGAAAACGTTAAAATGAACTGATAAAATAAATAAATAAATTTTCATGAAACACCTAAACTATACATTGGTGCCTTTTTGGAAAAGTTTGAGGAAGGGTACTATTTATTTCTTTTATAAATGACCGTGTACGAGTATTAATTATCATTATAAAGAGCTAGGCTAGATCTGTGTAATAGCAATTGTACATCTTCTTTTCCTGTTCTAAATCTATAGTTGACTGAAAAGATTGCTTAGGTTCAATTGCTTACAATTTTATGCAAAGGAATTCTAAACAACCGGGAACTAGTTTTTTTTTAAATTATTTACACTTTAATGCACACAAAAATAGGTGTACATGAGGCGAGCTTAATGCCTTGCTGTTTTTTCATTCAGGGTTAGGAAAAATTTCAAGTTGTCTTTTCAGTTCCAAGTTTAATTATACTCGTATAAATTCCAAGATCTAGGATAGAAAAAGAAGATTTACAATTGCTATTATATTCTCATTCATACAAACAAACACATTCATACATCACAACACGCACACACTGTTGCTTTCTTCGCCCGTGCAGTCACTGAGGGTTCAGCTGAAAATCAGCGCTGTGGCTTGCCTCAGCATTATGCTGAGCTGTACCACACCAGATGTTCTGTGCTGCATGTATTAAACTTTGTATACTTCTGTATTGTGTTCTATATTCTGGTGTTTACAGCGCTAAATAAACGTTTTCAATTTCAATTTTATTACACTGAGCTAGATCTTTATATACCACCCTGTAGACATAAACCTACAGCTGATTTCATATTCAAGTACAAATTCGATACACATAAGGTGCGGTTGCAAATCGCCCAAGTAATTTTCTTGCAAGTGAAAATTGCCTTACAAAATTATATTGCCATTGTTAAGGCAGGCAGGGTAACGCGTTGTATGCAATCGTGTTCCTTTTATTGTAATTCGTTCGCACTTTGTTACTGCAATTTATTTGATTGGGTAAAAATGTAAGTGTAAAGTGGAAGGTATGTATCTATATAGGTAATAACCGACTACTTACTTTTTTTTCGACTAAGACATGACTAAGATAAGAATGTACCTACCTACACGAAAGTTTCGTGTCAAGCTCACTAAAAATAAGAATGTTTAAAAATTACCTTTGCTGTATACCTACAGGTGTCCCAAAAACCAACGTCAACCCGGCAAGAGCTGATGGGCCAGCTCATGCCTAACCAGAATAACTAAACTTGACCTCAGTAAGAACCTCGTGGTTTTCTTACTATTTGCATTTTTCTTAAATCGGAAAAATTTCTGCCTCTGGTTAGTGTCGGATGCTACTACAGCTTAAAATGTAGGTATTTTGTGAATCTGTTTTTTTCTTTTTGTGATTCTGATTTAGAATTTCAGAAATTCTGCTATTCCTATATTCTTGTATTCTACAAAAATAATAAACCCCTAAATTAAATAAACACCTCTTAAATTATGCATTAGCTGGCACGTTGCTGCACTTTATTTTGATATCTAAATCCTTAAGGCCCATCCCAAATCCTACAGATAAACTCGTTACTAAATTGAAACCCATGAATCACAGAGACCCTTACTTATTTTTATTTGAGACCACAAATAAAAATAAATTTTCTGAGGCAAATTCATTGCGCATGATAAAGGTCCAATTTATGCAGATTGATATAAAAATATCAAATGACATAAATTATTCATTAATGTGATACATTTATTTATAAAATTAAAAAAAAAGTATCACTACTGCAATCAAAGTAATTCGTCCGCCAATGCATATTATAAAAAGATATAACTCTAAACATTTAAGAAACCCCCGATTTATCATTGTGGAGGTCCCCTTACTTTTCCTGGTCATCATCAGGTGGTACCGGACGAGGGAGTGGTACCATGGTCTTTTACAATTGTGCTCAAACTCGTACTGTCTAACTACTGTTCCCGAGATCCCAACTGCCATCAAAGATGTTCCAAGATCTTGGAAACCGCTAGTCTAATTTACCTATATCAGACCCGGCCAAGAACACTCTCGATAAAATCCGGCGTCCAAATTAGATCATCCGTTATTACGCGACATACGCGTCAAACTTATAACAAACATTTCTAAGTCGTATTCCTCGTTGTACTTAATCATTCTGTAGAATTATGATTAATTCTAGTCGTTTCTATGTGATCATAGAAACGACTCTTGGCAGACTTAATGGGGTGGTTTGCAATTGCTCTCCCCATTTCATACACTGGTTATTTCAGTGTGCAGGTTACCTCAGTTTTCCTTCACTGTTAAAGCAATCGGTAAATGTACGTAAGTCTTCAAAAAATCCGACTATGACATTCCTTCGGCATGGGAGTCTGGCATCCTAGCCTCTACACCACCAACGCAGTTGATGGCGGAGCTACTTTTTAAAAGAAGCATTTCCCAGAAAAAAAATTGCTTGGCAAAATGGTACAGTCATCGAAAGGTATTGAGTACTTAATAGTTTGTTTCACCCTCTATCAATCTACCAGATCAATGATAAGAATTTGTCTACATTGGAAATCGAACCCACGACCTCCGATATTCAATCAAACTGTTTAAACGGCCGAGCACAAAGAAAATGTTAATAACAATGTCAAAAAGTTGTGTAACACCTATAGAAAATATTTTTATTGAATCGTGATACCGTGAGCATGACAAACGTGTTTTTTTCCCATAAGTTCTTTAGAGTTGTACGGGCCGAATACCTTTGTAGTCGCATTTTTCATCTCGTTCCATTATTTTCCAATGCTAGTACCTACTTTCTCCACTAAATAGATGGTATCGCGGTGTCATGGTCGTTATAAATTACCTACGCTCTACTAAATGGTTCGGTAATGTGTAGACTTCTCCAAACTTTTCATAGGTAGGTTTAATTCACTAATAGAGTTTGATAAGTTTCATAAGAGAACGAATTTTGTGTATTTTTCGACATCCTTCTGACATATCTCAGAATATGTCAATTCGAGATTTGAGTCGATTCGAATTCTGCACAAACAATATTAATTTCAAATCTCTCAGCTTAGATCCTTGAACACGGAAATTCGGTTCACAGTCTATTTCTGGATCTAAATTGAACATATTATGGTATAAGTGTCATTGATAGATAGTTTAATTAGTGTGTATCATTGTTATCGGATCAAGAACTGAAACAACAGATCTAATAAAGGAACCTACAGCACCCACCCTTTAACACTTCAATCATGCCAGTCAAATGTTCAAATTTTCTCCACGTCAATAATTCCATTGAACGCTAAATAAATCATTTCATTCGATATTATATCGACGGCTGCCGAATAATAAGTTATCGCATTCAAGACGAGGTGAACGGTCATTCCGATTAACCACGTCAGTTCCGACTCCCTGACTGACTGTAATAAAGGTTAGGTCGATTTCACATCAAAGCGAAACCACTGCGACCGAACTACAGTCTATTAGGTACTTAATAGTTAAGTATTTAGTGTGTATTGAAGAGCCAGTACTTACTAAGCCCGTGTGTACCATTTTCGACGTAATTGTCACTTACTGCCAGGTGAGACTGAGGTCAAACGCCGATTTAGTCGTAAATAAAAATATAAAAAAGTGAGATGGTAAAAATAGCCAATGTCAAAGATGCATTGATCTCCATTCTACTATCTCTATCTTCTCCTGGTGAATCGTGTCGAGGAGTCGCTTTATATTTTGGCTGTCAGCTCCAGAACACAATAGGGTAGTTTCCAGCAAGTATCAAATGCATTTCTTAAAAATTAAGAAATAGTCATAAATTGATGGTCAAATGTGAAAACAGAATTAAAAATTGTTGAAAAATAAAATAGCTACAGGCAATCAAAAATCAGAACGGGAGAAAGAAACGGCAATAAGTATTATGACGTCAGTGTTCCCTAGCGCCATACAAGCAGGTCCTGGCTGCATATAAGGGCTGTTTTGCTGAAAAGGGACAGAGCATCTCTCCAATACTAACTATTAATATCTCTGATGTTAGTTGAAGTACATACTCCGCTCTCCGAACAGAACTGTTCGTCCGTTTCGCGGTGGAGGCGACGCGCTGTTAGTAGGCGGAAGCGAATCAATTTGTGGCAGAAATTGGCCGTCGCCTCTGGGAGAGAGGTTGTGACCCTCACTCTGGGTCGTACTTGGTGCTAAGGTTGGCCGTAGCGATACAGCGCGGTAACGCTGCGAGTGTTATGGGCACCTTTGCACCGGGGACGACAAAGTACGGGATGGATTATTATTATTTTTAATTCGACAGCATATTTTTACAGAAATATTAAATAAATTTCGAAAGAGAGATATCGAAAAACTAATTTTAGATACTTCTTTAGGATGTCCATGTAAGTTGATTGATGCAATAAAAAAAAGGTTAATACCGTATTATCTATCTCTATTAATATTTAGCTGGCTCTTTCGACCCACCTGTTGATTCGTTCCTTCCCTACTGTTTTTTCCATCCATTAGAGGAAGTCGTAGTGTGTCCATATAATATCCCATATATTGTTAGATAATTTTACAAAAATTGATGCTGAGAGCAATATTAATAAATAATAATAAAGGTTGTGTAATAATATAATAATAATAATTATAAGCAGAAAGCCGCAATCCTGAACACTAGTCGTATCAAACGAATTTTTTTACAGGATGAACCATTAGTTGAAATACCTTTAGGAAGAGAAGCTCACTTGGTCCTGGACCCGTGAGCTTCACTCTCAACTGACCCCTGAAATGGGAGAAAACCTAACAGGTTAAATAGAAAATAATAATAATAATAATAGAGCAACATGAAGGTAGTAAAAATCGCAGTTGTTCCGCTTCCCCGTAAACCCTGCCTTACATTTTCGACATACTAGTGGACAAAGGCAAAGCCCAGCGGGACGTGGTGTATCTGAGACCTCATCGCCACAAGATTAATGATCTTTCGGCCCAGTTGAGCCTTCGTCTTCTTTCTCGTTTACTTGCAGCCAAGGACGTTCCCAGGGGGGAAGGGCCTACCAAGGTCCCAGTTGATTTCCCCGTAATAGTAGCAATAGCAGTTCCCCGCAGGAGTAGATGCCACCCATTCTTATTTTTGTAATTATTATGAAAAGCAGACCAGCAAACAGCCATCTGATAGCTACCACTACCACCCCAGGCTGACTCTGCATGGAGTTATACCACCTAAAATATACTATTATTACCCTTACTCCCAACTTTTTCCATTTGATTCTCCAGTGGTAACTGATTACCTATATCCGCGTGCTTAGTAACCCAGCACAGGCTAAGAGGGGGGAGGATAAAGATATGGTCAAGTTTAGGCTTACTTAATCAAAAGGAGCTTTTAAAAAACGTTTAGAACCTGGTGCGCAAGTATATTGTCACAATAATACAACCAACAAGCAAACTGCAACCTGCATCTTACGTAGAAGTGTACTTTTACAGTGCTAGCTGCGTGCAACTGGATCTTGGTTAATGAAAACGCTCCTTTATCACCATTTTTTTTTATTGTATAAGGACAGCAGACGAGCAAATGGGTCACCTGATGGTAAGTAGTCACTGTCGCTTATAGACATCTCACTGTAATGTTATTAGAGGGTTTTCGATACACTGTTAACCTTAAGGACTTGTGGAGTATCTCGTGTGCCAGTAATTACGTTGACTTTCTTACCCTTTCAATCCAAGCATTGCTGCTTTACGAGAGAAATAGGTTAAAGGGTGGTACAACCTGACTCTACACTACACACAATCATACCACCTTCAAATATTTATAAGATTACATTCTGTGTCTGTCCTCATGATTAAAAGTAATCGTATAACATTGGTAAGTCTAGGTTCCTAACTCTATATAAAATTAAATCTAGAAAACAGGGAGGTATCCACAATTCCATTTCGACGATAAGATTTGCCGTACAATATGAGTCTCGTATCACAGTTAAGGTTCATCTTCAAGTTAAGGATGCTCTTACATAGATAAAAGGTGTATGCGCCCACGCATCTTCGCCAATAGTCCCCTTTTCGTCGGATTTATTCACAATTCTACGCATTACGAAGATAAACATGATCACGAGATGTGTTTTAAAACGTGTAATGTCTTATTTCGAATTTGTGAAGCAAGCTCAGATAGCTTTATTTTTTTGTGTAAAAAAAACAAATCTTTTTACTGCAACTTCTGATTTCATTTTGGTTAGACTCCCAAAAGAGAGCGTCGGTGGCGTCGTGGTTAGGACGTCGGACTTTTTTTATTGACTACTAAACCCGCATTTGACCTCGATCTCGCCTGATGGTAAGTGACGATGAGGTCGACGATAGAGCATGCGGGTCCAGTAAATGCCTAAATGATTACGACCCTCAGCAATGAGGAATACAACTTAGAAGAAGAGTCCCAAAATAACGTTACTGACGTAACGTAACACTTATAGTAATTTGTAAGCGTTCACTTAAGCGTCCCATTAAAATGGGACTCCAAAAATGTTCATCATACCTAAAATGGCGGCAGGCAAACCTTTTTAATATTTTTTTTGTTTTTTTTTTCAGCCCGACTACGACGACATCTCAGTAAATGGAGGGCGCGTACCTACTCAGTTCCCGAGAGGCAAGTCGGATAAAGGAAAAGACAATAAGAAATACGGTGAGTGGTCGATTTTACCCATTGTCGATGTAGGAAATCGAATTCGAACCGTATCGATGATAATAACGCACATTATATCCTTTTGGATAACTAATTGTGGGCCATTTTTGGGTTTTATTAGATTTCTTTAAAATATCTTCTTTTGGTTACAATTCCGCGTAAGATATTCCCTAATCCGTATTCCATTTTACGGAAATTCAAATAAGAATTAATTTTTATTTCCTTATTACTTATACCTACTACCTACGTCATTTTATTATAGGTGTAAAATGGGCTTGTTCCTCTTTAAAAAAAACGTCCATACACCATTTTCAACAAAAAACAGTAAATTAACAATGCCAACATTAATTACTTAAGTACACGGGTACAAGAAACTACGAACTACGTAGTCCTGAGGGAATTTGCTATAGAATGCCGACTCACCAATATGCAATAATAGTATTTTACGCTTTAGAAGGCCTACATCGAAAATGGTCAACCTTTTGGTCTTTGTTTGGCCATTATGGGCGAGCTAAAAAAATTTATTTTGCATAAAATAAAACTGCGGAGAGCATTTTGTGCTGCTACTTTAGGGCTGGTTTACACGTTTTCAAGTGACAAGGACAGTGGACAGTAGGACAATGGCAATGACAGTAGTGGCGAGTACCTAGACAGTGACAAAGTCAAACAAAATTTTGATCCACTGGCAACACAGCTTGACTCAGCACTGTCCCACCGGTATACACTACTGTACTTGACTAACGCACTGTTCTTGCCACTTGCAAAGGTGTAAACCAGCCCTAAAAGCTATGTAAGGTACTACCATTCTAGTAATTTTAATTCAAATGCAATCTCTTTAGTGATTTTTATACTTACATTTTGTTTATTAAATAAACTGGCCGTTACTAGTTTAAAAAATATTGGAATCCATTAGAGACTAAATATAAATACATTTCTTTTTGCTGTAAGTATGTAATGGCATTCTGCATTTTTTTGTAATTGGGCCAGTGACACTGTATAAATTATTAAATTAAATCTCTTTGGAGTAGACGGAAGATTCAATAAGTATAAAAACTCTTTCTATAAATACTTTGTCTTATCTAGAGCACTGGATGTATGGCGTCAAAAAATTCATTTAAAAGCCATAAAAGTAAAAAGGAAGAATTCAGATTTATTTTTATTTTATTGATTAAGGCTTTGACATTTTTTACCGATAGCCAGCTACATAATCTAATATCTAAGTTGAATAAAAACTTCTTTAATTAAAATAAGATCTCTAGTTGACAATGCAAACTATTTACGCATGGATGAAAAAAGAAGTCTCCGGGCATTCCTTCCTTCATGGATTTATGGATTTAAGATGCAATTTAATTAGCGGCGGAACAATTACAAATATACAGACAGACTTTAATATAAAATCGATTGACAGATTATTGTAGATCTATTATATTGTAGAGTAAAGTAGTATGTTACGTATTGGTTATGTCGATTTAACATTTAGCTAACAACTTGCTAATTACCGACAATCCCAGAGTTAATCTAAAATCTAGGCCACCCATCTAATCGCACGTTCTAATTTGGCGTTCCGTTTAACGCAGACGCTATGCCAGTGCAGAGGTTACCGCCAGACAATGCCCCGGCGTGTCGCAAGCTGGCATTTCGTTTTATCCTTGATATTTGGCGGCGTCGGCGCCTCGCCGGAATTTGGAACGGAGCGTAGGATGCGGAACATGGAATGGAACGTGCACGCATGTGGTTTTGCATAGGGTTCAGAGGATGTTTGGTTTCGGCCGCAAAAAGAAATTTGCATACAAAATCTTTTCACTGTCTTCTTAGGTTGAATTCCTGTTGCTGTTCTCCTAAAGGCATTTTATAAAGCATCCTTAATTTTTTTGTTACCTTAACACAAGTCACATTTTTTTCTAGAACTTGACTTAGGTACAAAAGGATATAACAGCCAGTAGTGAGATACAAACCTCCATCCAGCACCGCAACATTTGGAGCTAAATACTGGGAAACATAGGATGGGCCATAAGAATAGGTACATACCGAATTAAAAACAGTCACCCAACTTATGTCTGTGCCACTGAAGAGGTGAATATGTTTATGATGATAATATGTGCCATCTTAATTTAGGGTTCGACCGATAATATGAATCGGACGTTCTGCAAATTGAACATTTTGAGAATTGGATTTATGCGCCTGTAAAATAGAGAAACTGAATATTGGAGCCTCTAGTACCTATTATTGGCAGCATGTTCGAAGCGCGAACATTCAGGCTCTACTACATCTCGGATGGGTTGTTAGCACAATCGAGCCTGGTAATATGGCGGTTATGGGGATGTATGCGCTCGAGTCGAGGTGACAATCTAATCGAATAAGTCTTGTTTATACGAACACTTAGCCCATAAAGATGAGAGTTTATGAGAATAGAAGGTCCTTTGTTGAGGGCACATTAACAATAATATCATGGCGATATGAAGCAAACGTTACGACTCGGTTTCTATACTTACAAGTTCAATATTTATGACAGAGACACATGCAACATAAAAACAATTTTGAAAATTGATTTCTTATTTCCTTAATCAGAATGATTTGTCTGTTTTGTTTCTGTCGTCTACTAGAATTGGATTGATTGATTGGAATTGTCGTATAATATAGCCAGAAATAATTCGGAGTCGAACAAAATTCGAGTCGACAATCGACTCGAATTTTTTTTACTTATAGAAAATTCTTTACAAATTGCATTGTTGTCAATTCCGAAAAGACATCATGTTTCATGATTCCAGATCTCTACTAAATATACCTACCTGATAATAATTTTAAACTCTACTTCTTGTCGTGTGGTTTTAGTGAGTAAATTACATAATATTTTAATTATGACCGTTTAATTTCAGACGACCCCTACTACTGCGGCCTGCGCGCCCGCGTGCCGAACTTCGTGAAGACAAACGGCGTGAAGCACGCACTGCCGCAGATGACGGAGCGCCTGACGCTGAAGGAAGCGCCGGTCCCCAGCAAGCGCTACAGCGTGGCGCACGCGCACCCGGGCCCGTTCCCGCCGCACGCGCACCTGCCGCCCTTCGCACACGCCCCCATGCCTCCCGCAGCCCTCTGGCACGCACGCTCCTACGAGAGCGGAATTGGTGCGTACGAACGTCCGAAAAAGGAGAAGCTCATGTACCAATTCTATCCTGACAGGGAGCGTCGGCTAGTGAGGCCGCTAGTGATCCAGCAGCCGCGCTAGTGTACATACAGACTAACCTCGCACTTTAACTTCCAATGCTCGCGGCGGATTCTTCGCTCCAACCTTGGTAACTTTATTTTCATAAGCTTCGCTTGGTAGCACCCCGCCTGGTCAAGCTTAACCATCACCAGTAGATAGTAACACTTCTGTGCTGGCCTTTTCACTTTCACTTCAATACGAATAATCGTCAGGTGATTTAATATATTTAATACAAGCATAACATAATTCGGTAGTTTCCAAGTAACAAATATGAAATGCATTTCTTAAAAATTAAGAAATAGACATAAATTGATTGTCAAATGTGAAAACAGAATTGAAATTCGTTGAAAAATAAAATGGCTGCATGCAATCAAAAATCAGACGAAAGAAAGAAACGGCAATATGTGTAGTAGCGCCAATACAAGCAGACCCTGGCTACAAATAAAGAACTGTTTGCTAAAAAGGGACAGAACATCTATCCAGTACTAACTTAAATCATTAATATCTCCGATGTTAGTTGAGACATCGAAAAACGAATTTTAGATCCAGGATTGGTTTCAGGATGTCCATGTAAGTTAATTGATGGAATTTTTTTTGTCAAATACCGAATTATAAATAAATAATAGTGTAAACTTATTAGCTTGTTACAATTAGTTTCTTCGGTGTAAAAATTGTTTGCTAAGTAATAGGAGCAGGTTCTTACTACTTATTTCATATTCTTTCTTTTTTTTCCTAATAATCATACTAAACTGTATGTACTATATTCTTGAATGATTTTCAAATAATATAAGTTTCAACCATTCCAGCGACTGACATAACTTCGACATTTTGGTTTAATTTAGCTATAACTTTTTTCACAAAAATCTACCTACAAACAACGATAGACTAACAAAATTATACTTCTAAATTGGTATTGTAGATTTGAAAACTATATTAAAACCTGTTCACGACCAGAACGAAATACGAGTTGACTGAACATTGATGGCAGAAATAACAGCCTTATGAAAAAGGCATCTCTGTTTTTAAGTCTCAAATGATAACACTGAGACTGACATTCAATATCACAATGCACGATAAACTGATTTCCACATACTTACAGATGGAGATCACTATGATCCTTACGCATTGTACGGCCGCCTCCCCCTGCCTGGACGTGGCTTCCCTCCCCCTCCGGCGCCCCACGCTCGCCACATGTTCATCGGAGACTGGGACTAAGTTATGCGAAACTGGGAGTTAGATCTAAGTTTATTGCTACATTTGAGACTTGACAGTTACGGCAGAGACGACGGGATTCAAAAACTGTCGTAAAGAAATTGAAAAAAATCCATTGTCGTATGAATAGAATCGCGTACAATCATTAAAAAATACTATAAATTAATAAAGGGTGCATGGTAACAGAATAATTGTATTGATTATTTACAGGGAGACTTGTTAGTTTTATAACTGAACAATGTGTGTCTAGCAACTACTGAAAATTCACAATAACAATCACAATAATAATCTACTAATTGATATCTGATCTGTATAATTGATAGCTTTTTCCGAATATCTTGCTATTTCTTGGTAACAGTTAATCATTTACCCAGACAGATAGTCACTCTGCAAGTGATCAATATATTCTGTTACACAGGTGTAGAAAACACCCTCTACAAAGTGGTAAAGTGTTTACGTCAGAAACCCGTAACTGTCATTCTTAGATAATATGAATACTGTCACATTGGTGTTGAAGGTGTGAATGTATACAATGACAGCATATAATGCAGAACGACGAGGAATATCAATAGGGCTATATCCAACTGGTGTAAATATCCGAAATATTGTAAAATAGTGTAAAATGATCTATTTTTACTACTTATTTTTGTAATTTTCTACCTTGATGATAACGTAATTTCGACGTTTTAGAAATTATTTTTTGATTACAGAAATGATAAAATTGATTTGAATTGTGTAAAATACTACAATATTTTGAACTATTTATCATAATATCGATAAAGAGTTTATAAACAGCAGTAGTACCTTTAATCTAAGAGTAGTAATACACATAATACTTAATTTATAATGTTAAATGTGTTTATGATATGATCAAAGGAAACGATCACTGCCACTTGAAACGACAGTAATGTTCACTATACAGAACATGTCGTTTGTTGTCTTTTTTATAATTTAAGGTGTCAATCCTAGTCAAAACAGGGTTGGGAATGTATGATTAGAGCGTTTCTATTAACTTTGAACAAAAAATTTAAATAAATCGCGTCAATCAAATTATGTTATTCCACTTGTAATAATTAATAAATTGGTATAAGTGTCTATAAATAATTTATGTTATGCCACTTGTAATAATTAATAAATTGGTATAAGTGCGTATAAATAAATTATGTTATTCCACTTGTAATAATTAATAAATTGGTATAAGTGCGTATAAATAAATTATGTTATTCCACTTGTAATAATTAATAATTGGTATAAGTGCGTATAAATAAATTAGGGTATTCCACTTGTAATAATTAATAAATTGGTATAAGTGCGTATAAATAAATTCAAATAAATGTAAATATATTAAAACCATTGCTTTTTAGGTATATTTACATATTACCCACTTACAGTAATTTATGAAGCTTTATGAATAAATATCACAATTTGAGATGTTTTATAATTCTGATATTAATTTATCAGCATTTGTAAATAAATATTTAGAGTAATTAGAATAGGTAGTTAGATAAATAATTCATTTATATATCTATTCTCGACTTATTTTATATTCTTTCCCAATACTCAATTTTATTAATTATGTCGTATTTACATCGACAATATTTACATGTAATTTATTATTATAGTTTCTATAAAATTTTTATGTTGGTGTAATTTTAGATTTTGTGTAGTAGATTTAACACTAATTTCTATCTAATGAAACTGAAAATATTTTTACGACACATTGTAATATTCCAAATTGGTTTAAATTTTTAAATTAACTAACGAGAAAGAAGTTAGTGTTGAATATGTTTTTTGTAATTGTTAAATAATTTACGAACTTTACTCAAAAGGGGTAGAGTACCCCTTTCAGGTACCTGAAGGTGGTATTAATTATTTTCAGTCTAATGTATCTTTATACTTTTATGTAACGTTGTTGTATATTCAAAATTATATTCGGAGGTGCTACTCAGGTTACCATTGTATCTTATGTATTATGTAGATAATAATAAAGATACGTTTTATAATAATAGAGTTATCCATAATGTCATTGACCTGCTAAAGACGAAAACTTATGGTTAAATTGTAATTTGATACAATTATTATATATTTATCGAAATGTCACAAATCATAACGCATTTTGTCTATTCCGAATATTTTTCTGAACATATTGTTTAAGATAATATTGCAATTTTTAGATATCTGTTTTATAAAATGAAATAGTAGGTATAAATAATAAAATATCAACATCCTCACTGTATATGTAACAAGAGGTGTTGGTTAATGAGTAACCTAATTTAAGGAGAAAATTGTGTATGAATAAATATACTATTATTTTATTAATAATTGTTTCATTCACATAAACATCACTTCTAGTAAATCTGTTTCGGCTTTGTTTATTATTTTTTTACATTCTACATCGGAGGGTATTATATAGACTCGCTGTCATTTTAGTCGGCCGCTCCCTTCGTTTGGTTAAAGGCAGATTCTGGTTATGGCAGATTCTGGTTATGGCAGATTCTTCTAATGGCAGATTCTTTATAAGGCAGATTCTTGTTAGGGCAGAAAAAGGACAGTCACAATGTAAGTGGCCGCTCGCTCCCGCGCGATGATGCACATATTATATTTATTACATTTATTCCTTGGATTACATACACATGACATTTACTTCAAAGTCTGGAACATCGGCGCAAGGTTGCCTGTCTATTGGTATTTTATAGGATACATTTCGGAGAGTGTGCATCGGAATTACACGACCTAATTCCAGCATCTCCATTCCGACTTCGAACTACCAGGCGCGGGGAGGGGTTCCATCCTTATGTTGTTGATATCCCATCTGTTCTTACGAAGCGATTTGCTTCTTCGTTCGTTTTGCGAACGGCAAAGGAATGGAACAGCCTGCCGGCGTCTGTATTTCCCGAAACCTACAACCTTCACAAGGTTGAGTCTGGTCTTCAAGGTCAGAGTGAATAGGCATTTACTGGACCCGCATGCTCCATCGTCGACCTCATCGTCGCTTACCATCAGGCGAGATCGAGATCAAATGCAGGTATAGTAGTCAATAAAAAATAATTTTAATAAAACTTACTGGACGACTTTATTTTGGGGTTTAACTCCGCGAATCGCGAATACAGAACCTGTTATAAAACCATTAATAAGTATGTAACTTACGAGGGGCGGTCCATTAATTTTTAGTCGAATAGAATACTTATGCATTCGACTGAACCAGATTTCAAAACATGTGAAAAACTGTTTTTGCGGAAGGTCGAAAAAAAACCGCCTAAATTGGTGTATTGCTTCGTCCGCAGTCGAAAATTTCCTTCCTCACAGAAATTTCTTCAACGTGGGGAACAAAAAAAAATCACACGGAGCTAAGTCAGGATGGGGGGTGTAGTAGCAATTGCACGCCCGAATGGGGTAAAAAGTCCATGGTTCTGGCGGCCGTGTGAGCGGGAGCGTTGTCTTGGCGAAAAATTATACCACGCGTTCCGCTCCTCGGACGATCGTCACTTAGCTCCTGGAATGCTTGCGGCAGGCAAACCTCGCTGTACCATTGGCTATTAACTGTTCTTAGATCTTCTAATGGAATTACGGCTACAGGCCCACTACGATGGAAAAAAAACGGCAACAATTTTTTTGTTGACGCTTCGACCGCTAACAACCTTAGTGGGTACAAATTGTCTTCTTCAAACCCATTCTGTCGATTGCTGTTTCGTAAGCGGGTCGTAACTGTATATCCAAGATTCCTCGTAAGTCAAGATGTAGGTTGTCGAATTTATCTAAAATAATCACATAAACTAGCACCAGTCTACACGTCGGACTTTCTGCTCTTCTGTGAGAGAGTGGTGTATCCATCGCGATCCAACCCTCCTAACTTTAAGATGGTTATGTAAATGGTCGAAACTGCCAGTGATCCAATCTTCACTTCATCCTGAATTTCGCGCTTGATAATGTTTAGACATTCCTTTATTAGCCACTCCACCCTGATGACGTTTTCTTGAGTGACTACCGTTGGTGGTCGCCCCGGTCTAAGATCATATTTTAGGTCGCTCCGACCACGGAGCCAATTCCCCAAAAGCACTGATTAAATTTTCATGTGATTCCTTATACGTTAATCCTCATTAAAATCATAATAGATCATAGCACGAAATGCTTCCCAAGAAACCACCATCGTAGCGATTGAAAAGTGAGACATGTTTTTTAACAATTAATTAAATAATAACTAATGTTCGCCAGACAGTGATCAAGGAGTTTGTAATAAATTTGCCTCCAAGAGATAATAGTAAAACAATTAGGTTGATAACAAGCCGCTGACTAACAATTTTTGAACCGCCCCTCGTATGATACGGATTCAGTTCTTCTGATCAGGATTATTCGTACTTGCATAATCAGCCAGGCCTAGCCACCTCTTAATTAAATATTTTACATATTTTCTAGCCTCCTTTAATTCTTCAGGATCATTTTTCCTATCAGAAAACAAATCTCTACAGTGAGATGCCTGTGAAATAACTTTTGCAGGTGCATCATAAGAAACGTCCTCTAAAATTCCAAGTCGACTCCAAGGATCCATGTCTCCGTTAACAAAAACTACATTCGTCACATTTGGGTTTAAACCTCCATACAATTCATTAGTATTTTTAATCCCTTCATCGATTCTGTCTTCTTCAAATTCTGATCCAAACATACCCGTGCACATTTTGTAATATAACTCAGGTGGAACATTTTGCGTAAAAGGCTGAGCGTCTGATGAAGTCGACTGGTAGTAGCCAAATTCTGTGCACGTTTGGTATATCCAAGATATTATCCAATCTATTTCTTTCATTTCATCGATCATATTGTAGAAGTCATAATCGAAACAGTCGCTTTCCTCACGCCAAAAGTTGGGTTCATCTTCGCTAACTTGCTTTGACGAAGCCACTCTGGAACTATTAGCTAATTTCTCACAATGCTTTTCAATGTGTTTAGGGCTACCGTATTGAGCTCGTACCATAAACTCAGATACTTTATCCAAAAAGAATAGCTGTTGATTTTCGGGTCTAGTCATGTCGTTGTCTTCACAGATTTTCTCTTCTTCTTTGAGTTTCTTAATTCCGTTGCGTGTTTTAAAAAGCTTCTCGTATCTCTTGAATATTTCTGATATTTTATCGTGACAGCCAGGACTTCCAAGTTGTTCGTAGTCATCGGATACCGCTTCTATATATTCGTAGAAATCTTTCTTTGCTAAGACAGGAGCACTGCTCGCTACGGCTGCGTCTATAATATCAGGGTATAGTACTTTCATCCATGCTGCCAAATTTCCCGGATACGAACCACCTATGACGACAACTTTTGACGATTTGAATTTGGGTGAAGCCTTAATGGTTTCTAATAGTTTTGCTATGTCACCGAGAGCTTGTCGGGAACTTAGGTATTTCAGGTTTTCCGTTACAGTATTGTCTACTGGCATACTTTTACCGTAGTATCTGTGTTCAGATCCGAACATAGCCCCGTTAGTTTCTTTAGCTAGTTCATACAATGTTCCAGTCGTTAAAAATCCAGGACTTGCTTCACCTTCACCGCCGATGAACAAGAAAATTGTTCCATTTGGTTTCCAGAACTCCAAATTTTCGAAATATCTCATTTTCCATGTTCTGTTCTCGTTAGAATCGAAGTGGTCCAACGGTTGCTCTATCCAACGCGTTTCTACAGATGATGAATCGAATAATACTGACGAAGACATTTGCTTCACAAGGTATCTGTAGCCGTTCCCAAATCCATAGAATCTGAATCCGTGAGCAAAATAGAAGGTCAATAAGAAACTTAATTTTAAAAGTGAAAAATACATGATTACAAGTCAACTAGTCGTAACACTAATTTCTGTAAAAATGCGACAGGCTAATGTATCATCCCTCATTTTATGCCACAGCCATGATGTATGTCCCAATACTTTATTTTGCATATTGAATTTTATCATCTCATTATAAACATGGTGGTAGCATTTAACTGTAGGTACGTAAGTCATGTAGATTGGATGATAAACGTTAGTGAAATTTATAAAAAAAATTCACGACACCATGGCTCCTAAAATGTTCATAGTTAGGTACTGAATATAATTTAAAGACAACACAAAATGAGAACAAAATTTGCTATAAGTTTCAAGACTCAGAACAAATTCCTGATTCAAGACGCACGCAGTACCTAAAATCATAATGTAGATACAACACACAGTGTTGAACACTACAGCCTGTAGTGCTACACAAGAAGAATGGAACCCGCGGAACACCTTGCGTCAAAAGTTGGTCAAAAGACAGGACAGACTCTATCGAGTACCTTTACGAGAAAGTCATCAAATATTCGAGTAGAGTGAGTTCGTCGATAAAATATATGTGTCCACAGTGGGTCAAGTTTAAAGCTGGCTTCCCACGGCGCGTGATATCACGAGTCGCGCCGTGGGAAGTGGGAAGCAAGTGGCTCGAGGAAGCGCGCCAGGGCTCGGGCTGGCGCATGAAGGCGCGTCCGATCCACCCGAAGTCGGTAACAAATGTTTCTTTTCTAGCGATCACAACGATTTTTTCTGCGGATATGGCCAGCAGCTTTGAGTTCAAATGAGGCAAATGAGGTTTTTAAAAAAAGAATATACACGCACACAAAGCTGAATATAGTCTCTTTGCTAAAATGACATGGAAACCGTAAACAAATTAAAAGTCCGTCACCATAGCAACGCGTAAACAACATCGCCATTGCGCGTGATCGCGGATTACGACACTTGAACTGCGTTAGGCAAAAATAATAATAAATAACTTTATGGATTATTCCGAGGGCAGTGGATTGGACAGGGCGAGTGCGGTCAGACGCTCAGACGCGGGTCGGCCGGTGTCGCGACGAGGTTTCAGGGAATACACGAACACCGGGTCCCCTGTTTCTAGGTGAGGCTCGTTTTAATAATTAATTAGTGCTCGTTTCGATGGATAAGAACATTATTATTATCGCTTATGTGTTCTGGATAGTACCTACATGATTAGGAAGAACCTACTGGTTTTACGAAAATATCTACTTCATTGCAGACAATACTTATTCGGAGTCAGACTTTGCACGGATTTGGATATTACGTGGCTGTAGCAATCAATATCTATCTATCTGGCCGATACCTACCACTAAATTGACAGGCCTTCAATACTAAGTTAGATTTTTTTAATTTATAAAGCTTGGCAACAATGGCCATCAGTCTTCGTTGCCCATAGACATTTACGCTGAAACTCCATATGCGTTTATTCATTTCTACTATATTAAGTAGTTCTGTAATGTTAAAAGTAGCGTTTATGTGAGGATGTCATTAAGAGGATTAGGATAATGGACCTATTTTCTTTCAAATATGATGATGGGGATGAGAATAAGGATGAATGATAATGAGTATTAACCTCATGGGGATGAGCCATCCTCATCAACCCTAGGTAAGACCCATCCAAACCAAAAGGTATGATCAACAGAAGCGGCATGAGACCCGCATCCGCCTACCGGGGCGGTACAGCCTCCCGCCTGTCCACGGCTGGGTTCGGACCAGCGCCGCCGACCGCCAGTAGACAGCCCACAGCTATGACTGGGTTCTCTATGGTAAGAATTAGAATTTGATTCGTTTTATTGCAACTGTTCATAAAGCATATTTTAAACAAGGTAAATAATGTGATATTGCTAATGAAAGAAGCTTTGAATAGGTTTAATTCAATTTTAAAGATACGGGGACCAGTGAAATGGGAAGCTTATCGAATACAAATTAATAGTTTCAGTAACTCTAGGTTAAGTACAGCAGATTCAGACAATAGGTAGGAACAGCAAATATGGAAAATTCAAAAAATAGATCATAGTTTTCAATACTCAAAAGCAGTAAAAAGTCAACTGAATCATCATCACCAGCAGCCCACTAGTCCACTGCTGGGCATAGGCCGAATAAATGTTGGATTAAAAATAAAAAGGTTTCGCCATCTGTTACCAGATCGACAGACCAATAACCCAGCAAGGCATATCAGGCCTCCGCACGGGAACAGCCCGAGGGTTCCGTACACGACACCTTCAGGACAAACGGTACTGGGAAGAGCTGATGCAAGTCAAGGTTCGGGAGATGAAGGCCGAGATAGCCAGACTGAGCGAGCAGGCCGACGCCGGAGAGAGAGAGAAGTCGGCTAAGAAGCACTATGAGAAGAGAGTGAGGGAGTTAGCGCAGGAGTTGACTGGTGAGCTCATTTGAAACATTTGGTAGAAATTGTGATACTTGTGCCGTGTCGTGCCGGCCATAAAGAATACCACTACCCCAACTCTTTTCATGGGTGTCAAACGAGGCGACTAAGGGACTTGGTGGATACTTCTAAATCTAGTAGACGGCGATAATAGGCTCGCCACCTATCACATTTGTTCACCAAATCATACGGCGAAAAGTGGGAACTACCTATAATGAAGGTGGTTGCTCTGTCTACCCCCTCGGGGATTATGGACGTGATAGTTATGCTATGTGATACTACCTATGCAGAGCAGAGATATGCAAAGAAATAAATTCTTTTCCCAGTTAAAAATAACTGGCATTACCAGACGTATAAATGAACACATGAATTAACAAAATGCTAATCAACATTCAAATTCACAATGCACTAAACTTTCAGACCTGCAAGGCCGTCTAGCAGATTACAACACAGCGATTCGGATAGCCAATGCCGAGGCGACGAAGCAAACCGTCGAGGAACAAACCAGAGAGTTACAAGCAAGCAATAATAAGTTGCAAGAGGAGGTGGAACAAGTGTTCTTAGAGAAACAAAGAAAGGAGAACCAGCTAAGGCAGCTCAGGGAACAAATGGATAAGGTAATGTGGTAAATTATGCTGTTTGTAGAGTTAGAAATAAAGACGAACAAGTTGAGATTAAATATGTTCTTAAACAGAACACAATAATGGAAAAATTTGGTAAGGTAAATGAGAAAACATATGGACAAGACAGTATTATTAAATGCTGATCAATTAAGGATACCTACAAGTTGTGTCTACCACCACAACAATAGAAGAAGCATGAATAATAGACGAAATTATTAGACAAATATTCCGAACTTTTTCGAAGAGAATTAATAAAATATGACCCACTTTTGGGATGTAACAAATAAGAGAATAAATGATATGCTTACTGATGTTATTTTTCAGGAACAATCAACACTAACACAGCTGCTTGCAGAAATGACACCAGAACAAAAGGATCAGTACAACGATTTGGAAGCCACTGCTGCAGCATTAAGAGAGGAAGTAGAACAGGCTAGGACTCAGATCGACCATCTAAACAAAGAAAAGGAAGAATTCAGTAGAGAGATAACAGGTTCACAGGTGAGAACTAGTGCCCTTATTATTACACTATGGTGCAGTCTGACTGAATGAGAAAGTCAACTGATTCAGTCAAGTAGGTACACGGTCAGTAATAATAACTGTCTAAATCGTCGACTAAATCTTAGACTAAATCGTATACTTCATGCAGCATAGTGTACCTACTCGTAATGTGTGTAGTAGGTAGGTACACGTAATGTCTTTGTACCTCGGACAGTTTTTTACGTTTTGATTTTATTTTAAATATGGTAGAATCGATAATTAGGTACTGAATAAAGAGTTTCGTAAAGATAAGGTATTGGAGTACCTATAAGTGAAAAATAATTGCACATTTGTGATAAAATATATATTTGACAATTTTAAAAAAAGGGAAGTGTTCACGGTACAACATGTACGATGTACCTTGGACAGGCCCTGTTGTACCTCGGACATACATCTATTTTTTATATGAAGGAAATGTTTTGATCTATTAAATTATTTACTTTATTTGTTAGCAAATAGCTTATACACTATATACTTACTCAAAATAAAAATAAAAATTTGAAATATAAAACGAAAAGTTAAATTACAAATTCAAACGTTACTAATCAACTTTCACAAAAAAAAATTAAACAATTATTTATGCTTCCTGAATGTAATCATATAGTCTAAAGTCAAAAGTCTTGTCTCTTAGTGTCTTCCGTGTAGGACCCGGTCCAAGGTACAACCGATTTGTACTGTCTTAGGTACAACACAGCGCCAACTTAAGATCAAATTGAAAATAAAAATATTTAAAGGTTATGTAAATTAAAACTATTTTTGCAGTTTGATACTTACATAGAGTGCCCGCCAATCTTTATAGCGTATCTGAATATAAGCACGAGTCACATTCTAGCACATGTTTTTCGGTGTTAACGGGATGTAGAACAGCGAGGGAGCGGGGCATGTCCTCCTCCATACCGCGCGGCGGCCCGTACTCATCCCTCGCTCTTCTACACCCCACTAACACCTAAAAACATGTACTGAAATGCGACTCGTGCCTATATTCAGATACGCCATAAAGATTGGCGCCATAAGAATTGCATTCAATAATTTGATAATAACTAAGTAACCTAGTGAATTGATATGTTGCAAACAGATAAGAAAAACTTTATTTTTTATGATGAAAAATATAAATCGCACTTCCTTTAAAACCCTTTGCTCTGGCTGTATGTCTCTAACTTCACATTAGACATGGACATACAACGCTTCGAATACTATATACAAAAGTATCAAATAAGGGCGGGAACATTTAAAAACATGCAATGGTTCGAGGTACAACAGGTTCCCCTACATAAGGAATCGCCAAAATGTAATAAGGAATATAAAGATGTTGTAACATACTGTAATAAATCTAATATTACTGTACTGCAGATTAAAATACATCTACTAGAATTAAATAGAAGACTTGCAACTGCGGAAGAAAAACGTGATAACTTGAAGAATGAGATGAACAACCGTTTGGATCCTCAGGAGGAAAGGGAAAAATTGCTGCTTCAGGTAATCATGTTACTTTTCTTCTACATAAGTAGGTCCTATAGCATTCAAAATATTCTGAGTGTAATTTTTATTTCCTGATCCTGTTTTCTTGTTAACTGTCCCTAGTTGGGACATTGAACAACGGATTTGTCTTCTTCTTAAAGTCGTACAGTGGCTGCAGTCAGGTCAGCTAGGTCTTGAGGCACCCTAGTCTTCAGCCTGCGTCTGCCCTGCCTTTGCTCCATCAGTGTAGTTGCCAATGCATTTGGGAGTTGCCAATGCAAATGTAATTGTGGTAAATTTCTTTAGGTTCGCGAAGATAATGCAGCAATAGCTTCACTGGATAGCAATGCATCTAATTTGAAAGAGCAAACGAGAAAAGTGCAGGAACTTGTTGAACAGGCTGAACAAGTATGTAATTACCAAATTTTAGTACGAAAAATTCAGTAGTATTTTGTTCAGAATATTAAATCTTCTTTTTAATACAGGATCTGGAAGAAGGCAACTCAGAACGCCACCAAAAATACCGCGAACTCAAAAAAAGAGAAGATACCATGGACACTTTCATGACCACATATAAGGAAAACCTCAAGAAAGAGCAAGAAAAGATCGAACAGCTGGAGAAAGATATCGTATTCGCTCTAGAACACAGCAGTTCTAATATAGATCTAGATCTTAGTGAGATTGATTCGTTGAAGCAAAAGGAAGGGTACACTTCGGCTTATGATGATAGTAAGAAGTCTATTGAGACATTGACCAAGGAATATGACAGGTTCCAGACTAATTTGAAGAAGGTACAAAAAACAATAAACCATAAACATTCTAATGAACGATGATGTATTTTTCCCCGGCCCGTAGAACTCAGCCCGTCCGCTATGTGACAAAACCCTATAAGTGAACTTAAATAATATACTGTTTCACGGTATTTTTATTGTATTTTATTAATTACGACCGGTTTCGTTTACACATCTTCAGGTATTTGTAAACGAAACCAGTCGTAATTAATAAAATACAATAAAAATACCGTGAAACAGTATATTATTTAAGTCTAATCATGTACTACAAGTTTCACCAAGTACCAACAACCGCAAGTATTAACCATTAAAAACCCTATAAGTTACAATCTTATTAAACCTGTATATAAGTTTAATTCAAAATATTGAAACTTTTTTAGGCCGAAGCAACACGCGAGAGGCTCGCTACAGAGTTACAAACGTTACCAGAGAAAACCCAAGCCATGAAGGATGAACTAGTCACGTTGTCAGATCTAGAAAAACTAAGAGACGAAGGTCCGTATATACTTAGTTTTGATTGGAGTATTGTTTTAGTTTCATTGACCACAAGGAGTAACCTATTTGTTGTATGAGGTGCGAAGGTTGAGTTGAGGGTAGGATGACATCTCGGTGGAAAAGGGAAGATCAATCTCCAAGGTGGTAGGCCTGGGGACAGCTGTGCAGCGTGTCTTATGCGAGGTCCGGAGAAAATATCGTAAGCGTGTTCTAGCTTTGTATGGCGATATCGAATTTGTGGTGTAGAGGCCGTTCAGCGCCATCTGTTGACGAGTAGAGCGAAGTAGTCGTGGAGTGTCGTTACACAACTCAACCCAACTAGACATCGCTACATACACACTGCTAGCTCTTCCCTTGCAGAGGAAGGAGGAGGGCTGATAATGGACCATATACCACCGTACTAACCCAATGTGATCGGTGAAATACTAACCTTTGAATTTAATTCTCATCTTTTTTTGTTACTGCTAGTGTTAACTTAATTTTTGGTTTCTAGTGTCATGAACATAAATTGATTTATTTTTAGGAGAAGAACAAAAAAAGGCATTGGAGACCGAATCGCAGTTACTAAGAGAAAAGTTAGCGCCTACTGAAAGCGCAGTTGTGGAAGCTTCTAATAAGCTTAAAAAATTGCAGGTAAGGCAACGGTTTCACAATTTTAGCAGTTAAAATCCTAACTTGCATCTGCATTCGTAACTCTAAATTAAAAATTAAGTAACTCCCGACTTACCACGTGGAGATCCCCTTACTTTTTCCTGGTCATTATCAGGTCCAAATGTGGGAAAGGCACTATGGACCTAAGCATTTGAGCTCAAGCTTGAGCCAGCTGTGACTTTCCAGAGATCCCATCTACACCTCTCCTTCCTTTGGTAGGGAATTAAAAAATAGGAAAAAATACCCACACGCATATCTAGATGGACGATTCAACTTTTTATCGTAATTTTAATATGCTAAATCCTTGTTATAGAATTTATCGTATAAATTTCTACTTTACAGGCAAGCCTGGATGGCAACGAAATGTACGCCAAATTGAACAGCTTAGAAGAGCAGCTGGCGCAGCTAGAAAACAGGAAGACTGTGCTGGAAGAGGATATAGCCTCGATAACTCTGAAAGCTGATTATGAGCCGCTGAAAAAGCAAGCTATGGAGGAACTAGCGGCTTTAAATAGAAAGATTATGGACGATCTTAATACTACCAAGTCGTATTGAAAAACCTAAACTCTATATTATTGTATACCCTGACCAGAAATATATAAACACTCGCCATATCGTAGAATTAAAGAGTAAAGAGTATTCATTCATTCATTCATTCATTCAATTAAATGGAGTATTTTTTCATAGCGAACAACTCCATAACACAGACTATAAATGTACTAATGGCGCCCTCTTGACAGAGTATTTTATGAGAGTATATGCATAATCGTCCCATTATAGAACCAATGAAAGAAGTAGAACCACAGCCAAGAGATTTTGTTTTTTTTTTGACATGAATTCAAATGAATGTCTTACGTTAAGTTAAGGTCATCCAAGAAAAATTGTTAAACTAAAAATATGTACTTTCGAAAGCTTCGTGTAACGAAAGTTTAAGAGTTAGAAAAGTAAAAGTAATAGATAATAGTGAATACACCAACTTTGGTGTTGCATGGCGTGTATAAATTACGTGGCACCCTCTTGAAACTCTATTATAAGCCTGGTTGGGGTGGGGTTACTATGTGGCAAAACTTCTTATTATATTAATTGATTTTATGTATTTTGGTCCTAAAATAAAACTTAGCGAAGTGCATAGTTTCTATTAATTTATTAAACAATAATAATTTAATATCACAGACTGCTACTTATAATTTAAAACAATTTCATTCGTAATAATAAATAATTAAACTATATATACAAAATGTCTATGGCGTCACACAAAAACGAAGAGTAAAAATACCCATGAACTGTAACGAAAAGTCATGGAAAATTTTAGTATGGAGCCTGGCACACCTACTTGCCGTGATTTTGAAAAAAAAAACGATTTCTTGGCGGTCGATCCCAGCTAGATAACTCGGTAGAAAACATCAATAGAAACATAAAAAATATCATGACAGAAGCTCCTAAAGTATCTCTGAACCCAGATATTTGGCGTTGAAAGTAGCATTATTTTTTTAGTAACATTACTGGGTCCAATGTCTGGGTTCAGAGATACTTTAGGAGTATTTATCAAGAGATGTTTTATGTTTCTATTGATGTCCTCTATCGAATTATTAAGCTAGAATCGATCGCCAAGAAATAGTCATTTTTTTGATGTGGCGGAAACGTGTGCCAATAAAGTTCCATGACCCTTGTGACTTTTAGGCACGCATGCTATACACATTCGGACGGCAAGGTCCTGCCTGCCTCGCCGCATTGACTCGCAGCTCCATAAAACTCTAGCAAGGCATCCTCGCTCCAAGCCTACATGTAGGCTTTATGGAACGCGGCAATCGTAGGAACACAGACCAACGCTGATAGTCCCGTAACACGTAATAATACCTTTTATATTACGTATTAGTATATTAAAAATTCCATGACCATTGGTGACCGCCTTCTATTGGAATCTATTCCAACTTATCAAACTACAAACTGAATTGACAATTATACTTCTCGGCCCGAATATGTGTATAACACGCCTTACTATTTCATTTACTGAATCACACATCAGTTTACATCACAAACAATCCAATTTACTTACACAATTTTTCATATAAACTGGTATACTCTCATTTCCTCTACGGATTGAGAACCTTCTTTTTGGTGTCATCTCCTGGCACTTTCTTGGCGTTATTATCGACTAGTATAGCCAGTTCGAAGGGTATAGACTTATTGTTAGCCTTGCATAGTCCACAGAAGGTGCGGACAAACTTCTGGGATGGTATGATATCAGATTCCTGCATTCTTTGCCACAGCTCTAGTGCCTTGTCGCAGTTGTCTTCGCGCTCTGCAAAGAAGAATACATAGTTTAAGTTCGTCATGTAACGTTTAACATAATAATGTTTGCGTGTTTGATGTTTGGCGTGTTGGGTGTTTGCGTGTTTGATGTTTGGCGTGTTGGATGCTTTGTACGTACCAACGTACAAAGCTTGTTAGATGTTTTGAGTGTTTTATGTTTAATGAGTTGGATGTTTGCATGTTGGTAGTTTTGATGTTGGATGTTTGCGTGTTTGATGTTTGGCGTTAATGTTTTGCGTGTTGGTAGTTTTACGTGTTTGATGTTTTGAGTGTTGGACTATGCAAGTACCGGTGTTGATTCCTCATCGTCATGCTTATTTTCGTGTTTTGTTCATAGTGTTTGAATCTATAAGTTACTCACGATGCACATCCAGTATCATGTCATATATCTCCTTAATATCGAAGTGCCTTAAGTCTTTAGCGCACTCCGCTATATTTTCCAACGCCTCCACTTTGCTTTCGTCTGAGAAGCGTTCGCAGCGACGTAGCAAAGCATCCGGATGGTACTTTATGGTAGGGTCGAGTAGAGTCTTGCGTAGGGTCTTCTTGTAGCCTACGTCGGCTAGAGCCGCTATTACTGTCAGCTGGAAGAATAGAAAGGGGTAGTACAACTTAAGATGGTTGTAGGATTTAGTATCCCTTCGAGTCGGTCTGTCTAGCGATTCAACCTTTTGGGTTTAGAAACGACAGACTTGCTACGGTAGCGAATCAGCTCAGTGCACCTCTGGTGGTATCGGTATTGATAGGCAAAGTACGTTAGTTGTTTGTCTTTCTAACATAAATTCATAATAAATAAATAAATCACTTTATTCATCGGAACATGGATCTAATTTTGTTAGTAATAATGCAGGTACTTAAGACTATGTTAGTAATTATTTATAAAATACATTTTAGGCATGTGGGAATTATAGTGACAGAGAGTTCGTGCGTTCATCGGGTACCTTTTTTTTGTAAACGGGGGAAATCTTTGAATGATACCCAGCCTCCTGGGGGAGAGACTGGGTTATGTGAGATTTTTACTCATCGGTACCTACCCGAAGAAAAATGAAAAAGGTCGCTGCCTCGTGTGGGACGCCATTTGCGTTAGCACATATGCGGCGTCGCACATGAGGAGCATCCAACGCGCGGCCGGCTTATTTGGCGTGCTTCAGCTCAGCAGCTGAAACAGCTTCTGAGCTGAGCACGCCAAATACGCCAATTTGGAGTCAGCACACGACTTTGTGCCGATAGCCGTTGAGATGGCGTGCACGTAGGGCTCGGAAGCAAGGGATTTCACCCGCGACTTGGGGAGACGACTGAGGGAGAAGGGGTGTGACCCTCGGTCCGGACCCTTCCTCGCCCAACATATCTCCATCGCAATCAACCTACCGGCCAACACACGAACCCAGTGTCTGATTATAGGAAAACAAATTCATAAAACAATTTTTAGACAGATAGACAAAAGCGATAGACATTTTTTTATTTATTTACGACTCAATCGCATTTAACCTCAACCTCAATCTCACCTGGTTGTAAGTGACGAAGAGATCGAAATTCATCTAACCACACGGGCTAAGTAAGTACTCTTCAAAAACTGCCGAAACACATCAACGCCGAAGCAAAGATATTTGACGTCAGAATTTACATAGAAGGGTCGTCGCTAGCCAGGCGGAAGTGAAGTCCTACCACCAGCAAGTTACTCGGGTTAGGCACCTCGTACTATTCTAATCCGTTCCATAGACGGAAGACGCATGCAAATCTTTATGCATTAACTACCTAGGACTACCTAGGGAGTCCTAAACCCTTCGGTGTTTACGGAAAATCTCTGATCGCGAGGAGGTTAATGCATAAAGAATTTGCATGCGTCTTTTTGCGTTATTTTTCTTTTTACTATTTGCACCGCCAAAAACAAACCCGTAGAACACCATGGGCTATAATTAGCAATCGCTTTCTTTGGTGATGGTTCGCAATTCTATTGGGCATTCCCTAATCTACTTAATTATATTGACATTACCTGAACGTCCCCAGACCCATGGATCTTCTTGTCGATATTGAGCACAACCTGCGCCATCTTGTTGAGTCTCCCGTTGGCCTTCTCATTTGTAATGAAGTAGTCTTCAGTTCGTCCGTCGCTCATGGCTCGCAGTATATTACACAGGAGCTCGTGTTTCAATGGAGTCTTGTTATATGTCTTGGCTACGCGGATGAATTCGTTGAGGGCCTCTTCTACTTTGTCGCTGTGAATTGGAATTATTGAATTTTGTATTGGATTCCATTTGTGGGATTCCAATACCCGATTGAAATATCGGTGGAGCTGGGGTAGTGATTATGGCATGTTCAACATGAAAAAGTGGAAATCGACATTTATAATTATATACAATCACATGGTGGTCAACCCTAAAGAAATAATTCACACCAGATATGGTTTAAAGCAGCAGACCGAAATATCTGTGGAGTTAGGGTAGCGATTATGGCATGTTCAACATGAAAAAGTCGAAATCGACATTTATAATTGTATACAATCACATGGTGGTCAACCCTAAAGTAATTATTCACACCAGATATGGTTTAAAGCAGCAGACCGAAATATCTGTGCAGTTGGGGTAGCGATTATGGCATGTTCAACATGAAAAGTGGAAATCGACATAATTATATACAATCACATGGTGATCAACCCTAAAGAAATAATTCACACCAGAGATGGTTTAAAGCAGCAGACCGAAATATCTGTGGAGTTGGGGTGATTATGGCATGTTCAACATGAAAAAGTGGAAATCGACATTTATAATTATATACAATCACATGGTGGTCAACCCTAAAGAAATAATTCACACCAAAGATGGTTTAAAGCAGCAGACCGAAATATCTGTGGAGTTGGGGTGATTATGGCATGTTCAACATGAAAAAGTCGAAATCTATATTTTAGTCTATCATGTTCACTCATGTGAACTGTCTGCCCCTTGGATTAAGGACTTGAGAGTTATGCTATGCTATGTTCTTCACTCATATAGACACGAACACATGTGTGAGCGTAATAACTAGCGATCGGAGTAGGTAGGGCTGTTTTTGGTACTTGCAAGCTGTGGTCATGATATGGATACGGCTTTCTTATAAACCATATTTGGATAATCCCGGGATTTCCGGAATTGAAAAAATCGCTGTAGATAGACCTACTTTTGGTAATTCCAACCTGCGATCATCATACTATGGACATGCCAATAAAAAAATATATATTAAATAATCCCGGGATTTTCGGAATTTAAAAGAAGACTAGAAGACTACTAAAGAAACCCGGATTTAGACATACTTGAAAGAAATGAAATAGATGAAGAAATTCTATTGAATTATAAATTCGCTTCACTCTGACGTCTACAGATGTCCATACTAACCTAGCACTAATCTAGCTTTTGAGGTCTTTGACCCCAAACAGCCGATCTACACCGATCACTGGTAATAACACATTATTTTTTTTATGTAATAGCAGATTTGATTATGTGTTGCAATAAAGCTTCTTTATCTTTTATCTTTTTTTATTCCGTTAACAGCGGTATTGCCTTTGCGAGTAGAACTTGCCAAAAAGGTCAGAAAGCCTCGTTCGGTCCACAGATATTTCCGACGGGTAGGTAGGACTCGACAAGGAGATGCAAACCAGCGTATCAGAAGCACGTTGGTCATCGAGCAGTACCGTAATGAATACAATACAATACGACCATTTATTTAAAGCTAGCAAATTGAAACATTCGGCGTGTTTGTGATACTGTCTAATAAACGCCAGCAGTTCATTCTATAAACATTCATTACGTTAGGAAAGAACTGGAATTAACATCGCGCCGTGGCAAAATTCCTCGGCGGAGTAACGAAAAAAGGGAGTCGCATATTAGGGTCATACGGAACAGCATTTTCCCGTAGCTCCATCCCCGTCTGTTGCTCAGAAACATCGTTCGCTAGAGGGAGAAAGATTGCTTCCAAGCGCCCGTACTCTTCGGCATCGGTGGACCGATTCCGTGGAAGCTATCTTTCTTGCTTTAGCGACCGGTGTTTCTGAGCTACGAAAAAGGATACTTACGGGAAAAAGCGGTTCCGTGCGGACAAGTGTAGTCCAACCCTTAAATACTCACTCTTTCAGGTACGCTCGTATAAGCGGCCCCAATAGTACATTGGTCGGTTGGCAATAGCGCAAAGAAACCAGCAACTCGAAGATTTTCCGCGTTTCGGCGGGCGTGCTTTGCGCTGCAATGGCGTCTAATAAACGCCAACAGTTCATTGATATGTTGCGACCGCCTACTATACGCCTGAAACATTAAGAGACCGCGAAAGGATCAATTGCAATTGACAATTAAAGAGAGACGGCGCAATATAAAGAAGCGAGAGGCGCTTACAACCTTCTCGCTTTTTTGTATTGCGCCATCCTTTTCAATTGTCAATCGCAATTGATCGTCTCCTGTAGATTTTAGAGTCGAAATAACTTTTTTAAGCTTTCGTGGTTATTGTCATTGGTTTATCTTATCTTATGATAGTGGGCCGGGAATAACCCAGCGGCACTTCGACCCTTGAGGATCTTTTGTACATCTCAGTGTGCAGGTTTGCTCACGATGTTTTCCTTCACCGTTAGAGCTGTCGGTAAATGTACGTAAGTCTTCGAAAAATACGAAAAATTCATTGGTACATGACACTGCGTGGTTTCGAACCCGGACCTCCCGCTTGGGAGTTCGGTGCCCTAGCCACTGTGCCACCGACGCTCTCAATACTATGGTTAGGCTTAATATCGGGACCTCAAAACAACCCCAAACCGTGGTAAGAATTCAGTGTCTAACTATAGTATTATATATGAGTCGAAGTCAAAGCAAAGAATCTGGTAGTCTAATCAGTCTATAAATGAAGTTCTTGGATATGTGTCCATACTTCTTTAGTTTTTGTTTTTAGCTCAATTGATCGCATTAATACTCTGGATGCTTCAGACTTAGAGATTATAGGCTTAGGACATCAAAGCTCAACATTTAAAATGATATACAGGACGATACAGAACCATTAAAATAAACCTTTCGAAACATTTGTGAACTGGAAACAAACACGAATGTAGTTGATTTTAAATAGTACAAATTAAATCATGGCGACCTTTAATAAAATGGGCTACCTGATGGTAAGAATGTGCCGTCGCCCACACATATCACCTCACTATAAAGTTAATGGAGGGTTTTCGGTGAGCTGTTTACCTTGAGGACGAGTGTCACATGTGCAGGTAATTACGCTGGCTCTCTTACCATTCAAACCGAAACACAGCAATGCTTGCTCTTTAGCGGCAAAGATAGGTAAAATTGTGGTACCACCCCAGGCTGGCTATCCATAGAGTCATCCCAACCTTGGGATCTTCAAGGCATTTACTGGACCTGCATGCTCCATCGTCGACCTCATCGTCGCTTACCATCAGGCGACATCGAGGTCAAATGCGGGTTTAGTAGTCAATAAAAAAATATATAAAATAAATACCATCTTGAATTTTGATCTCTAAGAACGAATGTACCTTGTACCTTGTACATTCGTTCCTGTTGTACCTGTGTACCTTTTCTTAGACTGCTCGCTGATCAAAACGAAGGCCTGATTTATTTTCCCTCTATAAGCCATCAGAGTTGCGAAGTCTATAATTTTATACTCGTCTAATATGAAGCTGGGAGATGTTCTGTTTAGATCGGCTAACGCAAGCTCGGCTAGGTCGATCTCGCCTAGTTTCACGTGAAGGTCGAAAATTGAGGCTTTCATGCCAGCTGATAGGAATACCTAAAAAAAAAGATTTTGATGTTCAATATTGAGCAATAACATTTTAGAGCAATTTAATTATAAACAATCACATGGTGGTCAACCCTATATCAATTATGGTATAATAAATTATAACACATGGTATAAACAGCAGACATAACATTATCTGCTCGGAACTTTTGCTACGCTTCAAAAGCTATTAGGAGTGCGTTCCAAAACCAGTTGAAATTATTAATGAGCACATCGTTAGTGTAATGTAACTGATGGTAAGTCGATAGGGATGTAAACACAAAAATTGTGCTACGTAATACCTGTTTTGATTATATTATGTAAGACATACATGTACCAATGAGTTTTTCGGATTTATTCGAAGACTTACGTACATTTACTGACTGCTCTAACGGTGAAGGAAAACATCGTGAGGAAACCTGCATGTCTGAGGAAATGAAAAGTTTCCGAAGGTGTGTGAAATCTTCCAATCAGCACTGGGCCCGCTCGGTGGATCATGGCCCGTACCCCCTTGGTCAAGGGTAGGCCTGCGCCCCAACAGTGGGGACATTAATAGGATGAGGATGATGATGCAAGATACCCTACAATCTTTAAAAAATAATTCGTCTCATGTATAAAAAATAAAGTTGTAACTCACCCCCTCATTCTGGCACTTATCCACTATCTCCCTGGCCGCGGTGAGGTTGCTGGCCTTGCAGTATTCCTGGAGCAGTTTCCTCAACACGCCGCGTGTGTTCATGCCTTTAGCTTCCAGTTCCTTCAGGTGCGCTTTCAAAGCCTCTTCGTTCATATTTTTCTATAAAGGATAAAAAATCAATGTCATACATTTCCTAATCAATTTAAGACTTTCTGATAATTTTTCACCTCGCCTGAAACTGATCTATCATTAGATTGTGCTTCTGATAATTAGATTGGCCACGTCGAACGGATTGTCGAAAGCATTGTTACCCTCGCACATATGTCCGTGTCTATGTGAGTGAAAGAGATGGATAAAAATGTCGTTTCGATTTTTACATGACGATACGTGCCATAATCACTACCCCAGGTCCACAGATATTTCCAGGTTCTCAGGCTTTTCCCATAGAAATAGGATATCCTCATAAAATTTGGTCGTCCTGTAAGACTGTTACAAACACACCAATCAAATCAAATTTGACACATTACCAATTTACCTCTAAATTAAACGAAATCACTCATAAGGTCCTCAAATTTCTTATTGGGGAAGGGTACCATGGTCCTAAACATTTGAGCTCAAATTCAAACCATCTAGCTATTTGTTTCAGAGATCCCATCTGACATCCAAGATACTCTTAAGATCTTGGAAACCACTGGTCAAACTTTTATCAGACATGGCTATGAACACTCTCGTCAAAATTCTGTTAAATTAAAAAAAAACGGGTCCAAATTGGATCATCCGTTATTGAGTTACGATGCCACAGACAACACACACCTTCTCCGGTCAGTAAACAATAAAAAAACAAAGCTTACGGGATGCGGAATATGATGAGCGAACATATCTCCCTCGTCAACCAGTTTATCATTTGTTATGTCGATGATGGGAACCCTGAATTCTTCCACTTCTTCAGGGCTGATGGTCTCGGGCAGGCGGTTCAGGCAGTAGTCGGCCGCAGACGTCGATATGTTCAGAGGAATGTTTTTCAACGTCTGGAAAACGGTTGGAAATAAATTACGAAAGAGTAACCTAAAACTACACGTTATCCCTTTCTACGACATAGCTTTAGATAGAGAAGAGATAACACGAGACTTCAGGAAGCATTATAATTAAGTTTTTTTGGAACTCGTGAAAACTTTCTACGGCTATCGCTCGGCCATAATCAGAGGCCTACAAAAGGCCACAAAATTGAAAGATAGAACTTAACGTTATAAAATTGATGATATATTGAGAAAAAAAATGTGCCAAAGTACTGTGGATAGATAGTAATTCTGAATTAGAACGACTTTTAGACGTTTTAAGAAAAAAGCTGCTGCGTGTTGAATGCTCTTTACTAAGTTGTAAGTAGGCATTTAATAGTAATGTATCGTCGACCTATTAATTTCTCTAATGCATGGCAAGTAATAGTGGTAATAGTGCAGATAATAATAGAGTAATAGTGGCGACCCTATGGTAATCGATGGATTAAATATATCGCTAAATATATAACTTCCATTTTCCTACATAGTTGAAGAAGTCTGTAGTCACGAACCTAAATTTGGGACCCACTTTTACACATTGAAAGACTGTCACAATAAAACGTAGACGGCAATCAAAATAAATCTAATACTAGCGTTATCTTATGATAGGGGGCCGGGAATAACCCCAGTGGCACTTCGACCCTTGAAGATCTTTTGTGCCTACCCCATTTTAAACACTGGTCAAGATAAGATAAGCGTTAATCCAGTATTGATTATGACAAGGTTGTCAAATGTGTAAAAGTGGTCCCAAATTAAGGTTCACGATTACGTAGTACATAGGTAATCGAAAAATTCACATGGAGCGTGGGATCGTGGAATTTTTACCTTAACAATATTTAAGAAATCCAACATATCTTCCTTAGATTTATTACGCTGGATGAAAGTGCATAAGAATCGTCCGACCCAATCCTTGGTTTTATCCGTGGCCCGTCCCATCACATCCTCTAGTATGAAAACAGTGGATTTCATGTCGAGACTTGTTAAATACCCTTTGACTAGGGGTTTCAGTAACTTCTCCGCGTCGACTTTGCCTTGGAATAGTTCACCTGAAAAATACAGAAGAACTTGAGTGAACTAATTTATTAAAAAACTTAATAAATTAGTTCACTCAAGTTTCCGGTAGTGCGTGTTCGGGCGTAATTGCTAACTATGGCAGCCAGAAGAAGGCTCTTGGTATCTTTTCTTTACTAAGTTAGTTCTTGAAAAGTAAGCTTTTTAGTATGTTAGTAAAAAGACAGATAAATGATAATTTTCTTTGTAGCACTGTGTAACCAACGATTGAACTAAATTTTACATGAAGGTTATGGAAGTGAGATCCCTATAGGCGATGGTGGACACTTACCATTCGTTGGCCCGGTCGCTCGTCTGCTCTCAATCATGTTAAGCAACATACCAAAAACTTTACTAACGTTAGTGAGGTGGTATAGTGGGCGACGGTGGCTAGTTACCATCAGGTGTCACGTTTGCTCTTCTGTTCTCTGATATAGTATAAAATCTTCCTTTCTGTGTCTTTTAGTGTTTAGATTACCCATTGTATTTATACCTTTCAGGACTTTGTCGTTCTTCTTTGACCATTCATACGACAAGCGACAAGGTTCTGCAGAGTGTCTTCCACTACTGTACTATGTTTCATGTGTTGTGTAATAAAATGTAAATACATATATAAAAACGTAACTCACATAGTTCACTAGCCGCTCTGACCTGTCCAGTATTCAATAATGTCTCCATCATAGGAGTCAATACAGTGCTGACTGTCAGACCGGCTTCTTGGAATTTCTTCATCAGGTTTTGTGGTGACGTGAAACTGACGTAAGGCAGCGTGTAGTTCATTATCGTTTCGTAGTCTGGCTTCAGTTCCATGTGCATCATGGTCTGGAGGGAGTTCATTATGCCTGGGAAATAGACATAAAACATATTTTATTTGGGAAGCGTTCCAAAACAGTTAAAAATTACCCGACAAACAGTACTTCATTGCCTGACAGTAGAAATATAAGTTCCAAAACCGATTCAGGCAATGAGTGCCCTTGGTCGGGTAATAATTACCGGTTCCAAATTACCCGACAAAGCATAACGTACCCTTAATAGAAGAGTTGTACTAGTCATGACAATTTTAAATATCATTAAAGTAGGTATAAAGCGTTTATTTTTCTTTAAACTGAAATAAATAAATTAATACAATCACACAGATAAATAAAATCCAATTTACCTTTTTCCCCGTAACTCTTGGACGAATGCAGCAACACCGGCCAGAAGAAATGCGGTCGTAATGGCATCCCTAGCTGCTTCATTCTCGTGAACAGGTCCAACACTAGAGGGATCTTGCCCTGCTGCAGTGCTGCTTCAGCCGCGTTCTGCAGCGCTATAGGGTTGCGACCAGACGCCATTAGCTCTTGGGTTACCAGGCCGATTATGCTAGATGGCTGGAGAGAAAAGTATCAATATTAATAGAAAGTAAGAAAGAAAAGGTAGAAAAAAGGTTTAAGTGACATATGGCGTATCGATGAAACTACGCTGGAAATAATGCACTGCAAACGCTGCTTACATGCGTTTGTATCGCATCTCACCCGAGTTTTTATCGATACAAACGCAAACAATAAGCTAAAACAACTTTTCTACACGCTGGAAACGTGCAATTCACGAACGAGCGTCTACGGCGGGATAAAAAAAAGTGGTTGCAAACGCCCTTACAAACGGAATCTTATTTTATTACTTGGTATTGGTAAGGTGTATGGTAAAAATTGCAATAGCAAATTAACAACAAACTTCTGAAAAAACCATACAACATCTTTACCATAGAAGCTTTAACACAGTCTCTGACTAGACTCCTCCCATGCAGTCCCTTGTCATCTTTAGGTCCAAATGAAGGCAGCGGCAGACATTTGTAGATCTCCAACGCAGCCATAGGTTGGTTTTGGAACACCAATTGGGTGCTCACACTCTGCATGTATGGCGATATTGACGGTGTATTCAGAATTTCTTTTGGTAGGAATTGTAGAACCTGAAATATGTAAAATTCATTTCATTTGATAAAACAATTAATTTAATCAAAGATAGACAAAGAGATATAGCAATGCCGCAACCACCAGGGGTGACAAGGAGCGCGATGTTTGAACAGTAGCAACAAATTAATTAAATAATAAATAAATATATAATAATTTATTGTGCACCAGTAACCTAGTAGTGTTACAATATATAAAAAAAGTTAAATTTATTTAATTTTTTATATATATATTTTTATCCTCAAGCATGCTACCTGCATGCGAGCATGCATGCATGCTGCATTTTCGAGATATTCGGCAATGCTACATGGCATTACATCGTTTCAAACCCGATCCTCCCGTATGGGAGCCTGGCATCCTAACCAAAAAGCCACTAAATAATTCGAGGTATCTTTGACGATCTCATGATTGCTGATTCATTTTTCTAGTTAAGTGAGTCTAACAAACAGACAGAGAGTCTGTTGTCACAGTCTGTTGTCTTGTGACAAACAAACCATACCAGTGAGGGCGACTGAATATTTCTAATGGAAAAGAAATGCGAACCTTTGTAATCGATACAATATCTCCAACTGCAGCTAAAGTCTTAACAATATCCATAATATGGTGTTCTCCAAATTGTATTCCACTTTTGTCCGCTTTATCCATCTCTTCAAGTAATTGCTGGCTCTTCTTGTTCCACCCTAGAGCTCTGGCAATGGCTGTGTAGGTGTTAACTGACCGATCTAGATGGAGTGACGTCATCATTGACAGGACTTCGGAAATGTTCTGGAGGTTGCTGTAAGGGAACATTTCGTAACCAGTCGTTTCGTTTCGTAATTTGTATATGTATAAACACATCCTAATTAGGGACTCATTCTAAATAATTAACACTCTGATTAATTGATTGTTCATAAATAAATTATTATTATTTATTACAATTTTATGGTTTACTGTACTAAATTATACAATATTCATCTTTCAGCCATAGTTGCCCAATTAAAAATGAGCTTATCGTGTAACCAAAGATTTAGTTCAAGGGTCCTTCCTTCTTCCTTTCCATGCCATGCATGCTTCAGTTGAAATTCTGAGCAACACATACCCAACAACTCCCATCTGGTAGCAAGGTGGATTTTAACATTAATTAACACCTATTTTTTCAACTTTTTCTCTTCTAATTACAAATCAGTGTAATTAAGAGCCATTATAGGCTAATAAAAAGCTTGGAATAATTTACTTACCCATTCTTCCCTTGACAGATGATGAGGGAGTTGAATATACCCTCAGTGGCTGGAATACTCTGCGCTTTCATATTCGCTATTACTTCAGTAGCTTGGTTCAAGTCCCCTGCCTGTAAAAATATCAAGAGAAATTACTCATGTTTGTTTGACACAAGCAGAATTATGTAATCTGGTAATTGCCATAAACAAAAGATGTAGGGAATACGTCAGTATAGAATACACACAATTATACTAAAATTTTATCAAAATCCTTTTATTTGTTCCCTTATTACGTCACGTCAGTATATACATAGTACTCCCGGCTTATAAAAAGGGCTTAGGATATGACTATGGTTATGGCTGGCTATGGAAAGGCTTAGGATATGACTTTAGATTGCTGAAGCATAGCAGACCACCAACAGCCAGGGCTACTCCTGTAATTCAGTAGAGTCATGAAAAGGCTTGTAGGTTTTATGCTCAAGCTTAGTTGGCTAGAGTAGGTAGTCTAAGTACACAAAGAAATCATGGTAAAAAAAATATATGGCATAACTCAGAGGCGAAAAAAAATATGTTGCTTCTTGTATCATTTGACATTGGCACACACCACAATAATGCTTGGTGGTATGGATGACATCACAGTGGCAGCTAGGGTTGATGCTTAAAATGTAATTGTAAACTTGGCAATATATTCTTTCTAGATAAAAAGGTAAATAAATAAATACATGTACAACCCTATTAGATATAATTGAAGCATACCCAGCTGAATGTTGTGTATGGTCATTGTATAATACAAACCTCTCCAAGAGCTTTTAGAACAAGTTCATAAGTTGTGGCATTTGGTGCAATTGGTGCCATATTTTTGAAGAAGGTTCTAGCAGTAAGCGTTCTGTTGTTAGCTATGTACACCCGGAGGAGTTCATTGTAATGGTCCACAGTGAATCGTGTATGGGGTCTGCAGAAACAAATAAAGCAATAGTTTTAACTTTATTATCCAAGTAGTAAGTTAAAAAAAAACATGGCATAAAGTTAGTCTTCCTCATTATCTTAAGACTTGCAAAAACTTCTGAAAGTTTCTTATACTCCAACAAATTATGTCTCTTTTACTATAGTACAGTGGAAGACACATCAAGCTATAGTACTCTATGGAACCCTGTCGCAATATGTTTTGAGATTCATAAGAATGTGTTAAAAAGGTTTAAGTGATAAAGTACTATAAGGTAGGTATAGCCTGATATGTTGTTCACTGTACAAACGAGGACACTCTTTATATAATTTTATTAACATTGATTTCACATTAGGCTAATCTAAATGAGCAATGGTAAAGTAGGTAAATAATACCCACTGTTAAGTTGAATTGAATAGAGCTAAAACAGTGAGGTTAGGTTAAGAATAAATTCTGTAAAAATAAGGCTTTTAAAAATGAATATAATAAAAAATACCCCTTACGTTAATACACTCCATACTTGTTCAACTAAATCCATTCTAACCGATGCTGCTTCATCAGCCAATAGTTCTGTGCAGCAGCGAATGAGAAGCAATCCTTGCTTTTTGCTTGATAAGTTTAATTCTTTCACTTTAGCCAACACTCTGAGGAAATTATTCTTATACACTCTGTTCTTCTGATGAAGATCTGACGATAGTCCAGCGACGAGTTTCTCAAGGAGCTCCTCTGAAGAAATCGGCGAACGTTTAGTTGCTTGTGTCGATTGAGAGTTCTCAGTAATATCTTTCACATCTTTTTTGCTCTCTACTTTGTCGATATTCCTTACTAAAGATGTAGTCATAATTGGCCTGTGAGAGAGGTAAGTAGAATAATTTGTCGCTCATATGTATAGTTATCTGAAAAAAACTAAACGGAAAATATCTCAATTCTAACCTAAGCGGTCGAATCTGAGGAGTACCGGATTTACATAATAGGCATGCCTGGGTAAGATTATTTTCACTTATTTTGTATTTGGTAAACAAAAGACCTCTCGGTACACTTGAAATTTTTACAGATCGACGAAATAAAAACATTTTCGAAAAATATTGTTTTGAAAAATGAAATGACGCATTGACAATTTGACATCTCTCGATTGATTGTTGATTGATGGGTACGTTCCATAACCATTTTCGCTTTTTCCGATAATTATTCTCGGGTAAAGTGAACGTTATGGAACCAGGTTTATGCGTAGGAGAGGGTTTTATAACCAGTTGAAATAATTCACGTTGATAACTATGTATGTTCTATTATAGCTGAAAATGTATCAAACTTGTATTCCAAACAAGCAATTGAACATGTATATCTGTCAACGTGAATAAATCAAATGTCAACGCATACATATCTGTCACTCTGACAGTGACAATAATTAACTCTGATTTTGCCAGGGTAAAAATTTGACCTGAGAGTTGAAACATTACTCAATTACTCATTGTCCGGTTCCATAAAACAAATTGAACTGTCAGATCAATTATCTACGTTATGTTTCGGAACTGAGTAAAGTAGTTATTACTCTTTGTCGGATAAATATAAAACGTTATGAAAAGCAACCTATGGTATGTTCCGTAACCATTTTCGGCTTTCTCCTGCTGGGGCGACACTAGCGTCTAATACAATTAATTATCGCATTATTTGACACTATGAACAGATGCGAAAGGGCCTAAGCCTTAATTTTTACTAATAACGTTAGGCCCTTTCGCTTCTGTGCTTAATGTCAAATAATGCGTTAATTAATAGCATTAGACGTTAGTGTGGTTCCGGCATTCGACAATTATTCTCGGGTAAAGTGAACGTTAAGGAATCAGGTTTATGTGTAGATAAACAAAAGAGTCGTGGAACGGCGACAAACTCGTCAATGTGAATAAATTAAATGTCACGTATACATAACTGTAACTCTGACAGTGACAGTACCTAATTAACACTGATTTTTCCAGGGGAAAACTTTCACCTGACAGTAGAAATATTACTCGATTGTCCATGTTCCATAACACAACTTGAACTGTCAGATGAATTGTCAACGTTGTGTTTCAGAACCGGGTAGAGTAATTATTACTTTTTGTCGTGTAATTATTAAACGTTATAGAACGCAACCTAGTTAGTGATATGATTGACCCATGGCATAAGAAGAAAGGCATATCGAGGATCGCCTGACATTTCATGCACAAGCGTAAGTCACTGGGGTTCCCATTTTTACCGAATTGCACATTCTTACATTTCTATCACAAGAGGTTTTTCTGCCGCGCTTTTGTGTCATCCACGTCAGCTTTGTTTTGTTTTGTTTTGCAAAAATGTTTTACAGAAGTAGGTAGGTAGTGCTTTTGTAGTAAGTTTTAATTAAATTCTGATACCGGATCAGAATTAACAAAGCTACATCTTATGTACCTACCTACCTAATGAGTGAGGAAGATAATATTTTGTTTAGCGAGTGGATACAGAATTGACGCCATTGTTGTTTCGTTAGGGGCACAGGAAAGATTGTATCCGAAACAATATTTGCTCTGCTATATTGGTAGAACTGCTTTCCGCTAACTTCACTCGAAATTTAGTTTCTCTTTCTATTCTACACGTGGCATGGCGCTAGTGTTCTCTTTTCTCTCTCTGCGTCAGTCAGTCAGTCAAATTCAGCCAATCGTGATCGTGGTGGTTGTGGATGTGTGGTGTTTTGTGAAGTGAACGGTGCTTGTAAAAATTATTGAAAATCTTGTCATGTGGTAAGTTTTTTGATAATGTAAAGTTGCTACGACGAAATTGAATACAAATATCTTGCTAAGAAATAACCAATATCTGCGCCGCCGGTCGTTGTCATCCCTTGGACAGCCGTTATTTGACCGCCATCGCCCAAGCTTGCTGACGGTGACGACTCCGCCTTTTCTGCAAAACGTGACATTCAGGCAGCATTTTTCGAGATTTTCTTCAAAACCAATAGCGCCAATTGGTTTTGTGTTAATTTTAACATTACCGCCCTTAAAGTGTCAGCGTGCCCTTTCAAAGTTATGTACCTATCGGGTTAGGGTTTTCTTTAACTAATGGTCCGGTCTTCCCGCCCGCCTGGTATGATTCATATAATTTTCCGTAATTAGGTATATTGATGAATTTGTATCTTGTGTACCTATATGAAGTACTTCTTATTGAATATTTAATTTTCTCATGCTAGCTTTATTTTAGATATCTATGCCAACAAAATAGTTATAAGATTCTCATCTTAACCTTCAACAAAATAGTTGGGTACATTATTTAAAATTGGCACCCAAATGTATATGTTGTACCTATCTCAGTTATTGCCTACTGGTTACTGGTGATGGTCAAATATGATTTAGTATCATTTTCTAGTTGATTGGTAAGGCAGGGGCTACCTACAAGATGTTAATGTTACTGTCATGGGAAGGTATATGCCTGAAATAAGTTGGCATTTTTAGTGTTAAAATTGTATTTTTTTCAACTCAATTGGCTGAAGTCCCTCTGTAATGTAATATGTTCCCACCTTTCATAGTATATTTCCAGTATATGTCTAATTATTGAATTGAGCAGTGTAATCATGGTTCACTGTTAGTTATCGTGATATTTTACACTTTAATAATCATCAATTGATATTTATATCTAGATCAAAGATAATAATATTATCTAGCTTAAAATATATTTAAAAAAACTGTAAACTAACAACACCTTTACATTACCTACGGGCTGGTTTACACTTGGTCAAGTACAGTGGTGGGTGCATACTACCAGGCACTCGCTAGACCAGCCCTAATAGTTAATCCATGACAACCCTTTAGTTCCGGGAAATAACATGGAAATAACCAAAACCATAGAAAATTTAAAATAAATGTCCTGATGACTGATATTTATTAACTATAAATATCGGTTTTTTATACCCTGAATACATTCAGGGTATAAAAAAACCGATATTTATATTTATTTATATTTGGGTTACAACCCAAAGGAGAATGTCTCTGGTTAGCCATCCAACTCATTACTGATAACAAAACATGGACAGTTTGAGTAACTGAATGTCTTATCATCAGTATTACCTTGTAAATATACATACTTAGTGATGTGATAATGATAACATTGTCTCTACCTATATGAAGCTTAGGATTTGCTATGTTTACGAAGTTAACCTTGAACATTTTTTACGATACCTAGCTGCAAAGAAAGTTTGATGTAATAAAAATAATAAGTATATCATACATAATCTTGTTAGTTAATTATTATGACTCTGGGCATTATACATTGAATTTTTATAAAAAAATAGATAAAAGGCTAAATCACAGATTAAAGCATGCCATTATTAAATAAAGTATTTAATAATAATATTACAATTAGAGTAAAGTTATAGAATATAAATTATGGTAACCATGCAAATGAGTTAGTTCTGGTATTTTATTTCACCTTTACCAGAGACTAGGGAGAGGGATGTTAGCAGTTCTAAAATTAGGTAGATGAACAAGAAATCCAATGCAGATATGAAATCAAAAAATCTGCTTGTCAAAGGTAAGAAATTAATCTTTATCTTTAATCATGTAACTATCGGTCTAATATTGAAAGTTGCGGACCCCTTTTCTGCCACACCTGTCTGTAACGTGACTAATTTCCTCACGCTTTCCATGCTTACATTGATTTATTGACCTTGAAACAGAGATAGAATGTCAGTGACAGCGTATCATTGCCATGCCTATGCGCGGGGTCTAGTTTGTCATGCGCGACGGTGATGGTAAATGTCGAGGCGGATGGCAACAGACAGTAAGAATGCGGCGTGAGTCACAAGCGACAGCGTGACAGTCCTAGCTAGAGGAAGAAAGCTCGGAGACACAGCTCATAAGAGAATTAGAATGTCATTGACACAAGATACAAAGGACGCGGCGCGAGACATAAGCTAAAACGTGACAGTCCCTAAAGAGGAGCAAAGAGCTCTTCGTAAGAAAGTAGGTAGAATGTCAGTGACATGACCAAGCGTGTCATCGCCATGTTTTTGCGCGGGATCTTGTTTGTCATGCGCGACGGTACCATTGCTGGCGGATGGCAACAGATGCAAGAGACGCCCCGCGAGGCACAAGCGATAACGTGACAGTCTCTAAAGAGGAGCAAAGAGCTCTTCGTAAGAAAATAGGTAGAATGTCAGTGACATGACCGAGGGTGTCATTGCAATGCGTAAGCGCGCGGTCTCGTTTGTCTTGCGCGACGGTACCATTGCTGGCGGATGGTAACAGATACAAAGGACGCGGCGCGAGTCACAAGCGATAATGTTACAGTCCCTAGTTAGAGGAGCAAAGAGCTCGGGCGGAGATACAACTCGTTAGAATGTCAGTCACAGAGCGTGTCATCGCTTTTCGATGTCTCGGGTTTCGTTTATCATGCGCGACGGTACCTTTGACGACAATGTGTTAGTCCTTGCCAGGTATGAAAGAGCTTAGGGACACAGCTCCCCCTTAGAAAATAGAAGAATATCAGTGATAGAACTTGTCAGTGCCATGCCTATGCGTGGCGTGTCGTTTGTCACGCGCGAATGTTTCAAGTGACAATGTGAATGTGTCCTAGCCAGAGAAGAAAAGGCTTGGGTGAGGATAATAATTATATTCGGGATGATAATTTTTAGCGACATCTACTCAGCACTCAGTAACACTCTTTGGTAGCGTCATCATCCCCGCTTCCGCTTCCTCTTATGACTAATGCCTTCTTACAGTGGGTATGCGTTATGGACGGAAGGCTGTTTGCGTGCTCTCGCGCAGGCAGATTACGCCGGCCCATAGACAGTTGCTAATCAGAAGTGGCATACCATTGAATTTTCCGGTTGCATGCTATTCTATAACCTTTATATTTAGGTATTTAGAGTATGTATGTAGTTAACAGTCATTTCTAATCTTTTGAATCAGTAACTATTAGAATTAAACCTATGTAATAGTAATGTAGTGTAAGAGTAAGAGCTCCAGATTGAAATGCTTTGAATGAAAATCAACTTTGTGGAATAACATATAGTAATTTCTACAGTCTGGCACACATTCCTAAGTTTCTTTTTTTGCGTACTTTTATACCTATTTTAGTTATTTATTATTATTACCTATTTATTCTTAGGCAATGTGTAATACTGGAAGTGAGTTCTATGCCAAACATTACGTGGTGGGAATAAGAAACTCATGGTACCACCTTACTAAGAGCCATGTTAAAAAAAACAACAATCCAGTATGGTAATCTAAAGATTACATACTTGCTCAAACATCTTAGAATTTGATTAATTACGATTACCGAGTAGGTGATAGTTTGATATAAAAGTACTACTCATCAGAAACATCTGTGGACCTGTCAAATGACGTTAATTCAATAAATTATAGACATTTGTCGAGAATGGATGCGATTACTTTAATCTAACAATCCGTTCTCTCCTTTTATCTCTGTGATTAATGAATTATTGTAAAACAAATCATTTGACAGGTCCACATATATTTCCGACGGATAGTAACCTATCTCTACATCAAACTATACTACCTACATCATCGATAATATAAAAGGTCTTTGACCTACATAGTTGTCCAAGTAGGTACTTTATAAATTTCGAGGCAAAATATCTTGAAAATACTAAATGCTACCTTATCTATTCTAGAATTTTAAAATGAACGCAATTCTTGTTTAGTATTCGCAACATTTTCATTATCCTTTGTTAAGCTGAAATGTATTGTAATCCAATTTCATACCTGAATTCTTCCAAAAAAATGTCAGGATAAAATACCAACATATTCCTGCCAAGTCGGGAACATAACGAAATTCAATTTTACAGCTCACTAGTTCGGATAAATTGATAGAAATGAACGATTTATTGCTTGTAAGATTTTTGATAACACTGGATTTATTTTATTGTACACCATACCTAATAATAATCTTTTTATCGAATTAATCGTAAAAATTATAGAATTGATTTGCATTTATATTTTAGAATTGAAACTATAGTGAGATATTTTAAATATGTGATTAACTATGGACTTTCATCAGTGAGTAATAAATACATACCTTTTTGCATTTATATTTCTGGTTTACAATTTTAAATTACATATTTAATCGATAAGTTTCCGCCCATACAATTCAATCAATAAGTTTGCCCCATAGAATCTTCAACCGTGGCGTGTCAACGACATACACCATAGGAAATTCCTATTTTTAGACAATAAAAGCCTTGCCCTAAATAGTAATATTCACGCGACCCCCATTGCCTAAATACCTAAATATTGTCGTTCTAAATAAGTTGAGGCATGGTGATTGGCTGTAGTTCTACGAACTTATAGCTGATGTTTCGTACTGGATGACGGCAAAAACTAAGACAAGAAAGCTACCAAGGTTTGAATTCTGTACAAAACAGACAAGTTATTTGATAAAGATGTTTGAACAGACGGAACTTTCTATACAAAAATATCGTTTGTGGTCAAGTTAGGTTATTGATTAATGACAAGTTGATAAGTTAGGTTAATCACTAAAACTGTCGAAATTCTTACATACTCCTTAGAGTTATCGTAGGGCGGTGACGAGACACGGGCGGACCGGACCATGCGACCATCGAATTTGAATGCTCATTTTTGACGACGATAAAGTTCATTTTTGATTATCAGCCAAAATGACAGCGCCTGTTCTGCGTCGCTGATAAATGTTTTGCGCCAATCAATATAGGCGTTATAGGCGTTTGCATACATTTCAAGATAGTTCAAAATTCGAACGTCGCGTCCGTGCCGCGTCTCTTGTGTGCCCTGCGCCTGCGCTTGCGCCTTACACTCCTAGAGAGATAATTTTTGGCCTTGGCAGAGAATTGTGTTTGTTCGAGTATCAATTGATTTCTTGACTATTTCCTTACTGGAAAATAATTTTAATATGTATGAGTTAGATGATGTCGTTATACTTATCAAGACATCATGCATATTATGTAAATAATAGGTTCTAATTCTAAGGTAGATATAGCTATTATACCTTTTTTTCACATTTCAAGACAAACTATGTACCTTTTAGTCCTTTTATCATATTTTCGTTTTGATTAGAAGTAATTTGTGGGTACCTTTGTTGATGTCATATTGTGAAAAATATTTGGAGTTAAATATTTGTCATATCCTGGACTACACCGTGATTTGTTGAATCAATCAACATGTTAGTCAAAATACCAAGAAGATACGTTCAAAACACAAATTGTTCAATACCTACGCAAAATGTAAGTGACAATATTACACGGCCATATCTAAGCACAACAAACCTACTTCACGTAAAAGACTCTTGAGTGCTTATAAAAGCTACTATAAAACACATTAGCCACATTTCCCTCGGTATATAATAATCAATTTTGTATTTGAAGAGCACCTTCACTTTTATTTTACGTAGGCGTTTTATTTTGAAGCCATCTTCCGAGAAATACATATTACCTATCGGTAGATAGGTATAGGTAGACGATTCTTAGAAATCTTGTCTCTTTTATAAATCAGTAGTAGGTAGGCAAAGGTACGTTTGAGGATCGCGCGTTGATCGAAATTGAATTTTAATATTTTATCGCCTCTGGCAAATCTCTGGGGTTCTAGGTATCTCTCTGTGATAGATAACTGTGTTGGCTTTATGTTTAGAGGTTTTCTTTTCATGAAAATTTTACTAATCATGTACATGCATACCTAATACCTTCTCACTATCAGTATTATTTAGTAATCCTCTCATTCTTTTCTCTCCCATCAGTATACAGGCACAAGCACATACAGGCCTCCCATTTCACTTGACCATGATCCACCAAGTGGGCCCTGTCCTGATTGGTGGACTTCACACGCCTTCATAAACTTTGTTTTTTCTTTTTCTTCTTATGAGTTTTTTTTTTCAAAAAATTATGACAAATACCTTAAACTAACTTACAAATAAAAATACTAATGAAATTTATGTAAAATATCTTAATCCGAACAGAGTTTATTCAATTATTTAGGCTGTGTGAAATATTTGCATTTGATACCTACAATAGGTTGCCCTGTGCTATAATAGTATATAGTAGTTGATCCAACTACATAAGGAAATCAGTAGGATTCGAATCGAGATGTTGATTTTTTTTCGAAGACTTACGTCTATTTACCGATTGCTCTAACGGTAAGGAAAACATCGTGAGGAAACCTGTAAGTCTGAGGAAATGAAAAGTTTCCGAAGGTGTTTGAAATCCACCAATCAGCACTGGGCTCTCGGTGGATCATGGCCCGTACCCCCTTGGTCGAGGAGTAAATATACGTAAGTCTTTGAAAAAATTAAAAAACATCTCGATTCGATTCCTACTGATTTCCTTATGTAGGTGTTCCGATCTTGGATGGATTTTCGGCATTCCCTTTCAATTATGATGAACACTATAATTTTGCTCGTGTTTTGTTCATTGTGTTCAAACAATGTTGGTTTGTTTCAGGTCATATGTGCGTATCGTTAGATAAGCGACCAGCAGTGCTGTGATAGAAGCGTGGATCCAACAGTGTGGAATGGTGTCGGTGTGTTGGCGTCTTGTTAAAGTAAGTATCATCTATTAAACTTTGCTCTCACCAATTAAGATCGCGGAAGTTATTTAGGTCTGTTCCAAAAACTTGTGAAATACCTACTATTTATTTCCTCTTAATCTGTCTAGGAAAATCCGACATTTTTGTCGGAAAGCAAAGAATATGACGTCATTTTTCACGTACGTGATAATTGTTAGGCTCAAAAACCAAAAAACCCTCACTGAGTCTTTTTGTGTCTTTGTTTAAAGAGTTTCAGTTCTGAAATTGATTGAATTTGTTTAACTTTTTTGTATTTTTAGCGCTTGATCAAATGATGAACGTGAATAGGAAAGTTTTCTTTGCAAAATTGTAAAGAAAACAGACTATGCTACGAAAATAACAAAAAAGATAATTTTGTATAGCAACCGTAAATAATGTCAGAAAATTCCTCGCTGAAAACAATCACCGACATGAATTGTTACGTCCCTCGGATCTATCTCTGCGTCAGTTGTAAACTTGTAACCAGCAACATACAGACGTCTGCAGAGAAATCTATACAGAAGCAACATGTTATGTGTTCGACACTTTCTCAAAAACTGTACGCGTGAGCAATGAAAACGGGTCTCCACTTTTCAATGCATTTTATACTAAAACCCGTGGGTAGGTCAGCCCTTTGCCCTTCATGCCAGCCTTATGTCAGTTTGCCTTCATACTCCAGTTTGATTTAGAAACATGACGAGTAAACAAATACAAAAACTACCATACTAAATTGTGAGGTTGTTTAATGTTAACAATCACTTGCTTCTGTACACTTTTCTCTGCAGATCACCGTACGTGTCTAGACCGCAATTTGATATGCAGAATTAATACCGTAATTCAGCAGCTTTGGCCCGGTGCCATTGCGTGAGCGTAGATGAATCCAACATGATTAAAGTATCTGTATTGATTAAACTTCAACAGTTTGTGTTTCTTGATTTACTGTTGGGCATATCACTATTTGAACGTCGACATGCGATTAAATACTGGTTTATTTTCCAATTTTGCGTTGTCTTTAACTAGACAGTGTGCTCGTTCAAGTAGAAAGCTTTAACCAGAGATAAGTTTGAAATCTATTCAAATCAAAATGTTTTTATTGTAAGTAAGTACCTTATAATAAATTTTTACAACGTCATTTTTTTTACTCTACCACCGCGTCGCCGAAAGGAAAGAAGCGGCGCAAGAAACTTTCAGCAGCACATCTTTTGAAATAAATATAAATTACAATAATTATGAATACACTCATATATTGTTAGAGGTTTAAACTTGTTGTCTATGTTTATGGTGCTGTTCGGTTTGACATCGTGTGTTTTGTTGACACTTTGTGAAAATTAATAAAGTATATCCATTTATCTCAAGATAATCGCCTGTATTTCTAACATATATGTACACAATGTGCAGAACTGGAGCTGAATTTAGGACCAAGCCTCTTTATCATTTATATGCAGTCATTTTATAATAACCCTTTTTACATAAGGTCCCATCTTGGTGGGTCTTAATTTTTTTCTCTGTGATATTTATTACAGTATCAGTATTTTGTTATAAAATCGTACACAGTGACCCATAAATGATGTGTTTACTTTACTAAGTCTAAAGCGTTTGATACAGAATCAGGAATGTAATCTTGTATAGTGTGGTAGGCAAACTTTGAACTAGCTTCCAACATGTACGTAGTCGTGAACCGATGAGTTTATTATTCATCGTGCAATCGTCCACGACAGTTGTTCCTCTTCGTATGGTGTTACATCATTAATATCTACAGATTGTAAGGAAGTATACTATTGGCACAGATTACTGCAGGTACAAATAGTTCTATAGTAGTACTACTACACTATAGTACGAGTCAGACAGCTAACATTTGACGTGTAAATAATCTCTTATAATGACTGCAGCCAAATCGTCGCTTGCCCAAAAAGATGTTTATTTATATTTACATTAAAGGCCATGGAACCTTATTGGCACACCTACTCGTACTTCCGTTTTTTTTAAATTAGAATTTCTTGGCTTCTGTAAATAAAACCGGGTCCAAATCCGATCACCCGTTGTTAAGTTATGATGCCACAGACAAACACACAAAGAGACAGACAAACATTGACATGTTTGTAAGTTTGACAACTTATAACACGCCCTCCTTCGAACTTACGTATCTTCTTCTTTGCCGTATTCCTCATTGATGAGACTTGTGGTTATTCTATGGAATTGAACCACATAAAACAACTCTCTGGGCAGATTTAATATGGGATGGTTTGCCATTGCCTTCCCTATTTCACACACTGCTTATCTCAGTGTGCAGGTTTCCTCACGATGTTTTCCTTCACCGTTAGAGCAGTCGGTAAATATGTACCTTATGTACATATTTACCGTCTTTGAAAAATACGAAAAACTCATTGGTACATGGCACTGCATGAATTCGAACCCGGACCTCCCGCATGGGAGTCCGGTGTCCTAGCCACTGTGCCACCGACGCTCACACACAAAAAGTTACCTAATCTTTCTAATAAGATTTTACGAGAACCAAGCCTAGGCATCTCGGCATCACCTGTGCTATAAATGTGACCTATATTAAAGACGCGGCTGAGCCATTCTTCGAGCGTTTCTACCGCTGTCATTATATTATGTAGTCTTGGCCGTTGTCGACCTGGGCGACTGCTATGGATTTGTCACGTTCCGCTCGTGAGACTTTATGTAACTTATATACCCGCTCTTGGTCTTCAATACGCGCGAGCAATGATGGAATGAAATTGATAAACATTTATTTAGCACTGTAAACACCAGAATACAGCAAGTACACAAGGATATAATACATTTAGCATAAAAGATCCGGTGCGGTACAGTGCCAAAAAGGATACACCAGCTCAGCATAATGCTGAGGCAAGCCACAGCGCTGATTGATGATGACGATGTTTGGTACTATAAACAGACAACAACGGGGAAGCGGTTGAAACGCTCGAAGAATGGCCGGGCTATGCTAGTATACTATACTCCATCTATAACCTAGTGGAAACAACCCCATTTTGTTGGTTGACGTGACTACCTAAATAATTTTTGACTCGTTCTCTTTTCTCCATTTTATTGTAACCACACTTCGCTACCCACGTAATCCAATTTGTTTCATTGTAAACGTTTTAACCAATGTAATCACATTAGGTAAATACCAGGGGATTTTAATTTCTGAAAATGAAACGCTATGCTCCATTTCGCTTGATTAACTTTATTAACTTCGGCTGTGAAGTAGAGTTTAATATCAGATATCTAACATCACAATGGATTGAAGTTGTCCAAGTCAGGATGGTAATTTTGGCCAACAAAAGGTTGCCGTGGACCTTCCCGGATATCGGAGGTAATTGTCCTTTTGTAAATGTAGCGTGTACAAATATAAGTATTAGAATTCAAAGCAAGTGTTTCTAACGGCTGTTTCGTATTACACCTGGTTAGTGCGTTCTTTGAATGATAAAATTTTTATCTGAGAGAATTACATTTGGATATAATTATAATGAAAATCCTTACGTAGATTAGACACGCTTATATATAACTTTAAAAAAAAGTAAGTTTTTGATCTTTGTTGACTTCAAATTGAAATTCAATGTCTTTTCAATGTTAATGATTTTTTTTTATCAAGCTCTAATTTGTTCTTTCTTAAAACACTTTCAAATCAGGAAATCCTATTCTTAATACTCTCATTATTAACCCTAATTGTCGATAGTAGATAAAGCATTTTTTTTTTCAAATCAAATTCATAATTTGAAATTCAAATTCATGTTTGATTTCTATTATCCGTCTATCCACTATGGATGACTATCGTTTTCGTCCCGTCCCCCACCCAGTCTTTGGCTATAAATGTTCAATTGTCTTTCCCGATCCCCACACCACCATCGGTATATTATTTACTATCAAAACACTAATTCACACAGGTGGGTAAATGTCAAAAAAACGTTGGAATTACTACAAAAACATGTATGTAAAGGAGTTTCAAGTTCGTGCTACTTGATTTTTTAATGTCAAGTTTAGATTACATTCATTATATAAACATTACGTAACCTGCAACCACGAAGCGACCGTGAATGAACGTAGGCGCGATAAGACGCCCATTAATGACACAACGCGCATACCCGTGTCGCAGAAAAAAGATAATGCCACATAGCTGCCATACATTGCATTCGTAGTCTAGTGGTTCTCAAACCAAACAGTGCGGCACAGGAGATAGATTCCACTAAATACAACGTAACTAAATAGAATCTAAACTGCATCGTTATGACGTGTTTCGTATGCTACTATCCACTAACGATCCAATTTCAGTTAAGTTCCGATCGAGTCAACGATCGATCGAACAGTAACGTATTTGTGCATTCTACTAAAACGTTTAGTTTATTCTGAATCGCAGTTGAACGGTAACAAAACGCTTCAACTGTCAAATATAACGATCGAACATAAGTTCCTCCCAAGGTACTTTTGCCCGATCGATAGTAAATCGAATGGTGGCAGTGGTGGAGTTATGCGTCAGCAGAATGCGATTTGGTGTCCAAATAGAATTGGAACGAAAACTAAATTAAAATTGGATAGAAATAGAACTACAAACGTTGTAATTTAGGCGAATTGGGCCCCAGTTCTACGTGCAACGCTGTATGATTGAGGCGTTGAATATCCATTGCTTGGTTATTTATGACGTTAAAATAAAACGTCAGCGAAAACCAGCAACGATATCGATTCGCCCGTCCGCATCGTCCACACACCTCGCAAAGTAGGTAGGCGTCGTGCCCGTGATAGAGCATAGCAAGTTAACAACCGGTAACAACTTTTTGGGATAAATTGAGGCTGTCTAGAAAACATGCAAGCACAACGAACACACAACAGGGTTAACGCACAGTGGTTCCATATTAAAAATAGGTACAAAAGTCTAGGGACAAAAGTCGGAATTTCGATCGGAACTTTTTTTATAGGATAGATAAAAACATTCCTGACAACATTTATTCTTTCAAAAAACTTCGTAAAGTGCAGTGTTCGAGAAAAAAAATCTTGTAATTTTTTTGTATGCAGAGTTTATCAAAACAGACCGATGTCTCACTTACTTACACACATGATATCGCTATATATGTCCCTATGTCCACCTATTTTCAATATGGAACCACTGTGCAACGTAGCGAAGTGATTCCACGTCGCTGCTTCAAAGTTTGGGAACACCTGGTCAAGATATATCCGCTATGAACTTAGCTATCGACATTTTGAACATGTCCAAATTCAAAATGTCGAAAGCCTCATCTTGTATAATCTGACATCTAAAATGAAGCGAGTATATTATGACGCCACAGAATCGGCACGTTTTTATTATACGTGCTCGGTTAGAGTTAAGTGCCATTGAACTGTTGTTTAAAAGCTATTTAAACACAGTTTAATGGTACCTAAGACCCCAAAGATATATCTCGAAGAATCTTATCGCGTTTCAGAAATGATCAAAAAAATATAAAAAACTAAGAAGTAATCTTCTTTCTCGTTTGAGTTCTCATTTATCTTATCTTATGATAGGGGGCCGGGAATAACCCCAGCGGCACTTCGACCCTTGAGGATCTTTTGTGCCTACCCCATTTTACACACTGGTCATCTCAGTGTGCAGGTTTTTCCTCACGATGTTTTCCTTCACCGTTAGAGCAGTCGGTAAATGTGCGTAGGTCTTCGAAAAATACGAAAAACTCATTGGTAGATGACACTGCACGGTTTCGAACCCGGACCACTGTGCCACAGACGCTCGAGTTCTCATTTACAAACAAAAGTAACCATAACAACATATCCTGTTAGATTGATTAATAACTTTTTTGTTGCTAAATTTGGTATTTCAAAAGCTTCTTTTGTTATAGTTATAAGAGAGATAATTTTATAGTTAAAAAAGTTGCAAAACTTTTCTGTGGGAATAGTAATCGTTCAAAACTGCTAGGGCTGTAACGATAACGTTAGTTAGTCACATGTGTCGGCCTCTGGGGATCGGATTTGTCGCCGTCGTCGGCCTTGTTTGCTCAAACTAGGGATGTGACGTCATACGAAAAAATCACTAACTCGTAAATGTTTCAGATAGTAACTCTACTAACATTATATAAGTCGAAATTCCATCAAGGCTTGAAACCGAAAGCAAACAATTGGATTTGTCTCCCTCCCGTCTTATTTGTTCACAGTAAATTAGATTATGTCTGACTGAATTATCAGAAAAATGCCAAGTAACAGAGCATTCTCATGCATGAGGCCCGGATTCGAAACCAGACAAAAGCCATGTACCAATGAGTATTTTCGTTTTTTTCGAAAAACTTGCGTACATTTACCGACTGCTCTAACGGTGAAGGAAAACATCGCGAGGAAATCTACACACTGAGATAAGCAGTGTGTGAAATAGGGAAGGCAATGGCAAACCATCCCGTATTAAATCTGCCCAGAGAGTTGTTTTATGTGGTTCAATTCCATAGAATAACCACAACTCTCATTAATAAGGAATACGACAAAGAAGAAGATAGAGACACTCTCTCGACCAATAGAAGTGTCTCTGAGAAAGTGTCATCGTCAGCCTATTAATATCCCCACTGTTGGGGCGCAGGCCTCCCCTTGACCAAGGGGGCACCGGCCGTGATCCACCAAGAGCGGGCCCAGTGCTGATTTCACACATCTTCGGAAACTTTTCATTTCCTCCGACTTGCAAGTTTCTTCACGATGTTTTCACCGTTAGAGCAGTCGGTAAAAGTACGTAAGTCTTCGAAAAAATCCGAAAAACTCATTGGTACTTGGTATTGCATGGTTTGGAACCCGGACCTCCCGCATGGGAGTTCGGCGTCCTAGCCACTAGACCACCGACGCTGAGAAAGTATTTGTTGTATTTCTGTAGAAATTGACAGTTTGTCCAACCCTGCGTGGATGTTTGAGCTAGTGATGTTTACATCAGATGAATGGGTTTCATGGGACGCTTAGAGCAAAGTTTGTTCACCCCGCATAGCACACATATGCTAAATGGTCGGGTAATATTGCATTTAACGTAGGAGTTGATTCTATCCTCTTATGCAAATTAATATACCGAGTACAATGGTTAATAATAGTAGTGACATACTCAGTATATTTACTCGTAGTTTTCATAACCTAAACTCCAATTTAACCTAACCTAGCCAGTCGCTCGCTTGAGCTCGTCGGGTACACACGCGTCTCATGTTTTATAATAACTTGTTATATAACACAATCAAAGGCAAAGTTTTGTAATATATAGGTTCAAAGAGAATTTGTATGCCTCATTTCACTCTTATATAGCATTTGCTGGGACTTACCTACGATATTTATTCTGTGCTATGACGATTTCAGTTTTTTTAATTTACTACTTTACCCGCATTTGACCTCGATCTCGCCTGATGGTAAGCGACGATGAGGTCTACGATGGAGCATGCGGGTCCAGTAAATGCCTATTCACTCTGGCCTTGAAGATCCCAAGGTTGTAGGTTTCGAGAAATACAGACGCCGGCTGGCTGTTCCATTCCTTAGCCGTTCGCATAATGAACGAATAAGCAAATCGCTTCGTAAGAACAGATGGGATATCAACAACATATGGATGGAACCCCTTCCCGCGCCTGGTAGTCCGAAGGCGGAATGGAGATACTGGAATTAGGTCGTGCAATTCCGATGCGCACTCTCCGAAATGTATCCTATAAAATACCGATAGACAGGCAACTTTGCGCCGATGTTCCAGACTTTGCAGTCTAGCTTCCACTGTGACTTACCTTACCTAGCTTTTATAAAATAAACTTGTTTTTATTGCAATTTTCATTAACAAAGTGAGGTGAGGATCTTATTGTTCTAGACCTCATTCTCACTAATTACCATAATTACTTGTTATTGTTACACATCTACTACCTAAACAAAAACGAAGCTTTGTTGAAACATGTTTTATTTGTAAAAGCATCAAAGTTATAGAATGGAACCGCTAAGGCTTATTGTTGACTAAATAATAAAAATATCCCAGAAATCACAACTTAGGGGGCGTCCATTAATTACGTGAGGCATTTTTTAGGATTTTGTAACCCCTCCCCTCCTGGTGAGATTTTGTGAGAATTTCCTCAACTCCCTCCCCCCCTCTCCTAATCTCACGTGAGATTTTTTAAAATTTGTGTTGTTAAAAATGAACGCGTTGGATTATAAAAAAAATAAAAAAACAAGAACACAATTTATTCTATTAGCTTTATTTAAGACTAGCAAAGACTAGTAGTTGAGATTATTACCGTTACTTAAATTCACTGTGATAAAATTAAATAATAAATACTTTAACAAAAATGAACCCCTCCCCCCCTTGAACACCTCACGTAATTAATGGACGCCCCCTTATCGAGTAAACATTTCTGGAAGTAGACTTTTTAGGAAAGTGGATCAAATAAACTTAAACGGTTGCTACTACTAGATTACCTAACCGACTTAGTCCCAAATTGAACCAGTTTATAATGAACACTTTCTGTTAAGTTGTCAAAGATATTAAGTGTAAATAGTTCATTATCTCAAGTTTCTCTCGTACAGATGCATTCGCACTTTTGTTCTGGAATTAATTGAATAATTTAAAAAATATATTCAATAATTTATATTTCGAGAATATCTGCTTTGCTCAAAACAATTAACTGTTACAAATTCTATTTTGCGGATTTATTTCTAACAATGCTGTGAAATTATTCAAATTAGTATAAACAATGATCTTTGTTTAATTTTAGATTACTGGGAACTGGAGCTAGGTGACTAAAATAAAGTTTGAACTGAATTTTTGAGTCGGAAACTTATCCGAATGGGTCCCGATTTAAGAAGACGTTAACTCAATATTAACTAAATTGCAACTACTTAATGTTTGACTAATCACAAACCGTTCGATTAACGTTACGTTTCGATCAAACTAACGATCTATCCGTCTTGTGAAGTTAGCTGAATACGATTTGTAGTTAAGAATCTACAAATCGTATTCTTTCAGCGCGTGAAAAATAGTTAAGTTACGATTGTTAATTTCTTCATATCTATACATTTTCTTAAATAAGTAATTTTATACAAACATTCATATTGACTATCCGATAGGGAATATAAAATTTCATTTTTTAATGTTACTTTATTTTGATTTTATGGCGGGAGAACATTTCACGATTTTACATGCGCACACCACCCTTTTAAAGTTGAATCGGTACGAAAAGAACGATAAACGTTGTAAAACAATGGAATTAGACTCCAGGTGTTGCTCCTGTGAGTTTACTTTACATACAAACATACATAACTTCACGCTATATCCCTTGCGAGGTAGACAGAGAACGGAGCATTCGGAATCCCTGACTTCGTTTAAAACGGGCCTCACTCATCATTATTTGTCGTTATAGTTGTGCATTTTATTTTCATTATTATGTATATTTACCTATTTATTGTTTACTATTATTAAATATGTTTATTTATATGTATATCTATGCATTTAACTATTTTAGTATACCTACATATTTATTTATGTATATCATATGACTTTTATTTTACTATATTTACTGTATATTAAGTAATAGTAACCTTTTTCATATCCTCACACTACACTGTCGCTAATCACTTTAATGTCCAATTAACTTCAGAGGTTGCCTGGAAGAGATCGCTTTAAGCGATAAGGCCACCTTTGTACATATCGTGTTATTATTCCTGTAGTTTTTACTTTTCCTGATTTTGTGTACAATAAAGTGTTTCTATCTATCTATGGAGCGCTGCGAATCTCTGTCTTGGTATGCCTCTACTTTCATAGATAATAATACAATACAACTAAATACTTGTTTTAGCCCTCACTGACTATATAAATAATAAACAAGGTGAGGTTGCAAATTATAGGCCTTAGTTATCATGACAAAATGCTTTGAATAAAATACCGATTACTTTTAACAAAGTTTCTTTTATACGAAACGGAACGATTCGTACTAAAATTCCTGAGAACGAAACGAGGTTTCGTGCCATAATAACATTTTGCGGTCCGCCCAGCACGATTTGCGGCCACGAACCACGAATTCTGTTCTTATACCTATAGCTGGTAAGATGTAGGTAGGTTCAGTTTCTGTTCGATACCATCAGTACTCGTGTTTTGACTTTTGATTCGTAGAACCGAATATATTTTTGCGTTATTTGGCGTGTCCATTTGTATCAAGGTTCTCAATTTTGTATCAACAAACATTCAGATCTCAAACATAACTGAGTAGTTTAAACATAGCATCTATAATCTAGCGTCTATCATTTTAAGGGATACGAATTTGTACATATACATTTTTGTAACAAAGCTCCTTAAATTTTTGAGTGTGAATGACCTTTAAGTGATGTGATGTGAATCACAGATTTGATTACATCACACACAACCTAACAAACTTGGTATTTTTTAAAATACCTACCTGTTTGCTAAATTATTTAAGTTGTAAAGTCAATATTGTTACCTAGTATTTTTAACTATAGTTTTAAGTTAAAAAAATATATTTAATTAATTTATTTATATTTTTTTTGCAGAAAATCTTACAGCTTATACATTTTTTACATAGAAATGGTCTTTAAATATTTGTATGCCAATACAAGATTCCACATATCAAATTTTCTTAAAATAACAGCGTATGGAAAGAAGGACTGAAAGGAGAATAATAATAGGATAATATATAATATAATACATATAAGTTATATCTTGGTAAGTGATGTATGTAATAATAGTTTATGATAATGATTATGATTGCGTATTAAGTTTAGGTACTGCTTGAATAAGTCAGATTACAGAGTAACAAACCGGTTTTTGTACTTAAACTTAACGTTAGTAATAGCAGTAGTAAATATTACATTTTCCTAGAAACCTAGCCTCCTCTGTCGCGTGAAAAACTGTTAATATTTTATTTTATTCTACCTAAGACGGCATGATTTCTTATCAGCTTTAATTAATTAAATGTGCTTTATCGCATTACGAAAAAATACTATTTTACCTAAATTAAAAAAAAAATGATTTGCTGAAACGTCTACCAACCGACTTGTACTTAATTTAACCGCAGTACGATTAAAAATAAAAGAAATCATTGCAAGTAAAATTATGGTATGAGTTACACGTTTGTATGCAAGATGAAACTGTTTGCGTACGTCGACGATATAACTCAAGAAGAAACTAGGTCCTAACATACTTTCTTGAGGAACTCCATACAAATGTTTGATTTGCTGTATGATTTCCTATGAATAAAAATAAAATAAATTATATCTTTGAAATGCTATGCATAAATTGTCTCGCACAAGTAACATCCACGATTTTTACATAAATTGAATACGAGATTAGTAATTCTTGTCATTTTCGAAAGTGCCTAACCTACGGCACATACTTTTTGTTGCTTATTCATAATTAGGTGCCTATACTTAAATAATGTATTAAAACAAATGGAGGTTTAAAAACCCGTTTATTTATCGCTTTACGTGGTCCACACAGCTTTAAAAAACATGCCCTTCACAGCCATTAATTTTTCATTAACTCGTAAAATATTTAAAGCTTGTGCGAGCGTGAATACTAAATTCAAAAATAAATACAAGCGAGACCCTTTAGTGGCTTGTAATTATAGCTTAAAGGACAATGTGGGTTTATCGAAAACGGACGGGTGGTTGTTTTATTGTGGGAATTTGTGATACTGATATAATACTTCCTATTACGCCCAGTTTCTATAAGAATTCAAAGTTCAAAGGCCTTCTCTAGGAAGTTAATTTACCTATTGTATGACTGATAGGCAAGTAGCAAGTGATGTCATAGTAATTATTTGCGATAACCGCTAAATTCCCACTGGTAAACTGGTTGTTATCTTATCACTTGTATTGTTTCCAGAAATATGATACTGTACAATATTTAGTCTTACATTTGAATTTGTAGGAGAATCCCCTGCTTCGTGCAGCTTTAATTTGTAGATTACATAACCGTAACTAAGCCCAAGTACATTGTATGCTCTCGTATTACATTCTATCAATTGTGTTACGATTATTTACGATACATCGTTCTCTAAGAAAGCATAGCTAAACAGTAGCTAAGACACTCTCAAAACATGTTAAATAACACAAACATTGTACACGAACAAGGTTGATAAAAGTTTATTATGACAACATCCACAACGTGACACAAATCCTCTAATCCCATTACGTAATCGGCATTCGTCTGGGCTCCCCATTCGCACAAGTGTGCGTGTATGATGCAATTTTCTCAACTGGTAATGCTGACCATCTTCGTGTAGCCTGTGACGAAATCTGGGGTTTGAATGATAGTGTGACATTTGTATGTCATTAGAGTCGAACATTGTGACGTGCTAAGGATTTGACGTGACGTGAGTAGAAGTCGAGACGAATTTGAGTGAAATTGAGACCACGTGTAACAGAGCACAGTTTGTGACGCCTCTTATCCCATCGATGGACGACGTAACGAAGGTTGCTGGCTGGATGAGATAGACCGAGTTATGACCTTGGGTGAGACCTGTCAAGTGTCAGCACTGGGTGAATACGGCATACAACATTTTATCTAATATTTGTACGTGAGTAGCGCAGAGGCTTGAGAGTATTCTAATAGATTCTCCGAGATTGCTTACGGCAAATCTAGCACAGTACAAGTAATTATTTCAGTTTGTAACTGTCCAGTTAAAGGTTAATTTAGGCGTACTGAAAGAGGATAAGGATAGAACGAAGGCGAGCGTAAATGAAGTAGGTTAATTAAATAAAGGTCACAGACGGAGCGTTTGCTTACGTTCGCTAAGGGGTTTCAGCTTTAAACTAGACTGCTTACTCAAACGAAGGGATACATTTTCCGCTGTGTCATTTCTTTGGAAAAGTACCCACGTGTATAATAATATTTTGTTGAGTCAACAGCTATTATCAACCTATAAGGACTGACTGAAAATCAGCGCTGTGTGTTTACACGCAAGTGTATTCACTCAAGCATTAGCTGAGCCAGGTGCCTATTGCCAATTGTATTAAATATGTATTTTTTTGTGTGTGGCATAAAGTGTTTTCTCTTTCTTTCTTTCTATTGAATTGTCATCTTTTAGCCTACTTTTGTAATTAATAATAAGCCTTAAAGTTAGGTTAAAATTGTCGTGGTTCAAATAAAATATGTATTTGCAAAAGTAAGTACTTGTGAACGAGATAAATAACCGGTTTTCCGAAAACAAACCCCTAATATATACGAAGTAGTCTGACTGATATCGTGCATCTTAATCATGGTATACAGATTTATCAAAAACTTAAGAATAGCCTTAAACTTAAGTCGTCCAGTAAATAACCAGTCCAGCAAACAGTTACCAACTCCACTTTGCGCTTAAGTTAAGTCGAGGGTTTGTGAACGTTATCACAAAGTGCAGTAGCGCAAGGAAGTGCATTACGGTCTTCCGTCTTGCTTCCACTTTATGGTGTGACCGTAAATCTTTCAGAACAGTCCGCTTTAACGTTTAAAGTATGCTGTTAATGTCAGATGCTTAGCTGGCAACATAATTATGGATTTCAGACTAGAATGTTGCGAGGGGTATATACAATTCAGGTTGGTTCTGGGGTCAGTTTTTTTGCAAAAATAAATGAATAAAGGAGAGGCGCCCTACGTCAACACCAACCTTAAATTAATAATAGGTACATTTCCCAAACGTCCATTTCCCGTAATATAGGTAAGTAATATTGCGTCCCCCTAACTAAAGTTATCCCTTATTGGTCAATAAATTCCGGCAAACTGCTGAAATGTCATTTGGAAGGGCAGCGAAACCATAAAAGACTGTCGACCAATGGATAGTGTAATGCTTATGTAGCGTAAACCGTCACTGATTTGTTGAAGGGTGGTAGAAAAGTGAGATTTGTGATGTCGGACCACATGCAGCTTATGTCAGTAATAGATTCCCTCACTGCATTTCTTTGTACAGTCGACTACTAGCTAAAGTATACCATCTATCAAATTTTATCGATTAATTCTAAACAGATTAATCGATAAAATTTGATAAAGAAAGAAAAACAGATTTTTTAAACAATGCATTATAAATAATTAGACTTAAAAAGATTTAACATTAAAAAAATAACACAATGTTTAAAAGACACATGCTCAGCATGTGCTAATAAGGTTTATTGTCTTTTTCTGTTTTCTTCTACCTTTTTTAAAAAACCTTTCCTCGGTTTTCAAAAATTTGAAGTTCGACCACTTCATAATTGGCTGTATTGTTTGTGATATATGTGTAGTTATAAGTATAAAGCTGTCAAGTTCTCGAAAATAAAAAAAATAGTTTCACAATTTTTAACGTTTTGGGTAGTTGAGTCTCAAAGGATGCATGGATAGTCCATTGCCTTTTTGCATGCTAATGTAGATATAAAGATGACGAATTAATCATTGTAAATTCTGATGACGACCTTGAACTAGCCGTAAGGCGTAAATAGTAGTGTAAGTGCTAATTTAAACTTCGCGAGAAATCGCTATAATTTCGTCGTCTTTCGACCTAGACTTCCAGTTATCATTCTCAATATTCCATCAATCACCCTTTATCTAGTTGTCCGATGTCGTCCTTGAGCTAATGCTTGTCTCATCATTCCTCGCTGGTTGCCTGGCGCACGCGGATATCTGTTAATCCTGCAAAAGCGATACAATAAATTCCCCCCAAAGGATTCCCGTGACGCGGATTAAACGTGCTGTTTCTAAAAAGAAAGTTTTATACATTTCTATGCTGAGGACGCTTCGGGGAAAAGCGGAAAAATCGATACCATTGGTTTGGTGTAATGCATAGAAATTATTTAGAGCTATGAGTGATAAGCTTGGTGGCCCGAGTTGCAAGGAACGTCCTTAATGCTAACGCTTCCTTAAGTCTCGTGTCATCTCTATCTAGAGCTGTGGTGTAAAAAGGGGTAGCAACTATTTTAATTAAGAATAGAATAAGTTTATTTGTGCGGTAAGATTACAAAGGATTCATAGTCCATACACCAGGAACTGAAGCATAGGTAATATGAAACTAAATAAAATTAGTGAGCAACACGTTAGTTTACAATAAACGCTGACCTAAGACTAAGGATGTTTCATGCAACTGACGGTTAGAAATTATATTAGAAATTTTTTATACGAATAAACCCGCATTTGACCACAATCTCACCTGGTTGTAGGTAAGTGATGAAGAGGCTGAAGATGGAGCACACGGATTTAGTAACTACCAACTCTTCTATAAACAGTGCCGAAATACATCAACGCCGAAGCAAAGATATGAGTAATAAAATAGAAGGGAATTACCACATGACTGCAAATTTCAGGCGCCATGTTCGCAATTAAGCGCGTTGGGTAAAGCTCCAGAGAAAACAATTTCAAGTGGTTGTCGCTCTGGCTCAATTAGTGGGGGTACGTAGGGGGGAATTTCCAATTCTCTTAACAAACGAACATTTGCGGGCCTCGTTTGCGACTATTGATTGTAAAACGTAAACCGGCGGATATCAGAGCGTCGTCACTCCACGCAATCTCGGTCGTTATGACGCCATTTGCATCGTAAAACATCGTCACTTCCCCGAACTTTCCTCCTTTACTGCCGACGTCAAGTTCACCACGAAACTACATGTCGGTTTCTGTTAACTCTTAGTTACATAATGTTACTACATTATGTATTAATCATTAATACCAAAACTGGATACCGTCCTTGATTTCATCCAGTCACATAAGAATAAGAATAGTTTATTTGTGCGGTAAAATTACAATGGAGTAGGAACTTAAGCATATGTTACATTAAACTAAATAAAATTAGTGAGCAACCAGTTATCCTACAATAAGCGCTGACCTCCGAACTAGGAAGTTCCTGTATCTCGGAGGACAGATCTCTTCTTTGACCAGTGCAAATGAACATGTAACAGAAAAGAGAATAGTAAAGAGATGTGATTTCGGCCATCTTTCTGAAACGCATTTGGTATTTTTAAAATCGAATCCATCCCAGAATGTTAAATTCTCGGAATATCCAATTCGCAATATGTTATTACAGTGACGGCGTACATGTAATGTGGAATACCATGGAAAAAGATTTTTTTGTTCCGTGTGGAATACAGTATATCATTGCAGGATAATGTGTACCTTTTCCATAAATCGTAATTTAATATTTACTTTCTGCTGGTGAACTACGTCACATCCAACACTACATCTACGTCATCTACCTTGATATTACACAACATCTGTGTTAATGAAATTAGATTGGATACTTCCTTAGATTACATTATTATAATTTGTAATGCGGGAGGTGGGCTAAAAAGAAAAAAAAGACAACTGTTTTGTTAACAATAATGTTATATAACTTTTTAAGCTTTTGTGGTTATTGTTAATACTAAAACAACAAACAACCCAAAACTGTGGTAAGAATCCCGTGTCTAATACGTTCTATTGTTTGACGTAGAACTAAAAGATGGGTGCCATAGCGGGACTTTTTTATAGGTATTTTGCGAGGGTGCCATAGCGGGACCTACCATAGCGGAACTAACCCGTCTAACTATAGTATTAATAATGTTATATGCCAATAAAACATCAATAGTACATCAAACTTTGCAAATAACAATCATATTATGAAGTTTAACCACGTTTCACATTTTTGTCATAGGGGGTAGATTTGATATCAAATCCTTTTATGATAATCTCGGAATATTTCCCTGGTCAGACTAGATGTCGCCATCTTGTCGTCAGAGGGGAAAATGAAATACGCTGCTTGCGAAATATACTTATTACATTTTACCACAGAAAATACCAAGGAGTTTATTGAAAGCGCTTACAATATTTCAGCGATAAAGCTTTTGTACTTTGTCAACATTCTTAGAAGTACCTACTTAGTTAAATGCTAAACTAATTAGCTGTTATTCTGCAGCAGCGGTTTCGATAAGACATCCAGTCTTTATTTGTGTACTGTACCTAACCTACATATTCTGTACTTGCATAGTGACCCCTAATACGTTGATGCTTGATAGGTTTCGATTGTGTAGATAAAATAACTGTTACGATATTAATAGCAAGCAATAAAACATGGCTTTTATTATCAGCTTCTGCGTCTTCCTCGTCTATAAAACAGTATACTATTACAAGTGTAAATCTTAATGTACTTATTCCGTAAATTTCCGTTAAGGATCTATTGCATTGCATACTCTATCATACATTTTACATTAAGTATATCCTCCTAGGTACACCATCTGTGAGACAGTTTCCGTCGCAATATCAGATATTGCGATTGCTGCGGTTTCAGTCCAACCAAACAGCATCCCTCCCACACGTGTCAACCCAGACTGTTAGTTGCATATATCTTGAATCTGTATATTAACTTCCTGTTCTGGATTTAACTAAGATGTAGAATGTAGGAATTCATTTACAATTACTGTAGGATTAAGTGTAACTACAATTGTATGGGATGTTTTCAAATTAGTCCTAACATATTTTTGGTAATGGCCGTTGTGTTGCCGGTCTCAGTCCCAATGTCCCAACTCGTCACCTTCCCGACTCGATACCCGTGAATTTTTATACCTACGAATAATTCCCATCTCGTCACCGTCTGAAGTACAGTCATCTGTATCTCGTTGTTGGTACAATTATTCATTGACCTTCATTCTAAGATCTGCTTTATTTTCGCAAAATGACCGTCAGTATTAGCATCTGCAATCAAATCAGGTCCACACATTTGCTGATATACAATTACAGATCCTACATTCTGACAAATTGAATCGCTCGCTCATCATTGTTTTAGCTTCACGATTCGATTTGTTTCAAGTCCACCCAACGAGAGGGTGGGAGGCAAACTCTGTTTGAATGTTCTACGTCTGTTCGACTCGTGAATTTTAAAAGCGAAGCGAAACATCTGGCTCCGTTTTCAGATTTAGTTTATTTTTGGCTATTTGATAGTGGCATATTCACAATCTGGGTTAAATCTACTTCGGTAGCAACAATTATAAACTTTCGAATTCCGTTCTGAAATTATGACCTGGACTGGATCTGATAAATAAATAGTCGTTGTAGCGCGGCGTTCGTTTTTAATTTCATGTTATTGACGCTTTGTAATTTGCTTGCGGTTGACTGCAATTCCAGCCATGTTTTCAGAAATAAGTACTGTTCAGAAAGTTACGCTTAGCACATTCGGAGTTATACTTGAACAAAAGCAAATAGTACAATACAAGAGATAAGTACAATGTTGACATGTTCATACACGTTACATTTTCCTTTGGGCGTTTAGGAAGTTTTGGAAAGTTGTATTGGTTGTAAGAGCAGAGGTTAAGATTGATATCTGCGGGCAAAGTGATCATTTGCCTTGCGCTGTTTTGAGAGTCAAGATTAACTTTGGGTTTTGTGTGTACGAGAGGGGTCCTGCGGCTTCGGAAGCCGAGAGTTAATCCTATAGCATTAAAAAATATATATTCTGGAGCTTTCAGTTCCAGATTCGGGCTGGGCATTAATTAGGGTGTAGTAGAGTTTCGGGAGGAGCGGGTTATGTAAACGTGAATCATATGATATTGAGGGGTTTACCATCCATGGGAAACATTACATTCGGGACGCCTTCAGTTTCGGGGGAGGGGATTACCCCCAGAGGAACGGATTGATATCCTTATATAACCTGTGCGAAGCCAGACCGGGCAGCTAGTGTAAGGATAAATAAGTATTACTTATTAATTATAGTTAACATGTCCATTCAACATTACCTCTGAATCATTATCAAGACTTGCTGCTATCGCGTCCGACCACCAGTTACCGTCAGTCGGATTATTTACCGTTAGCGGATGGCCGCGGCGACGCGACGGTCACGGTCCGCGAATGCTTTTTTCTCGCTAACCTACTAAGAAATTGATTCAGCTAGTTTGTTAGACAGGTTAGACCAGTCGGATATTAGTTTTACAATGTTTTACTTGGATGTTCGTGTTAAATATCTTTTTGAGTGAAGCATGGGCCGGGAAAGTAGGTTTAAGGTCGTTCTCTAGCGGGTACCAGAATTAAAACAAAATCCAAAAGTTCCTTGATATCGAAAAATGAATTTGGCACAACTCCGCCGTTGTTAATGCGGTAAATATAAACGGATTCAGAAGAATTGTGGTGTATTTCCGCAGCCAGTGCGTCGCCGAAACCTCTGCAGTTTGCATTTTGTATTTCCTTTACCTTTGTGTGAAACGGAAACGGAAGAAATAAACATCAACTACGTGCTTCTACATTCTGTCTCTGCAGCTGTTACTACATGTATAATTTTAAATGTGTTTACTTACGAGTAGATAGTAAACAACATTTTGTTTCTATTATGCAAAACGACTTAATTAAGTTGCTTTCTGGCTGTAGTCCAACCAAAATATTACCGCTATCAATCACACAGTTATTTCTCTAACGGAAGTGCTATCATCACTAACATAATAAACATCTATTTGAATAACATTGGCATTGTCCTCTAATCCCTCTTATCCCGTTGAGTAGTCCCGTGACGGAACTAATGGGATAAGATAATGTTATTCATCTATGTATTAATTAATCCGGTAATGATTATTCGGGATATTTCATTGTATTCTGTAGTTACTAGCTTCTTGATGACTGTCGTAAGAATATTATTGGCAATGACATTGAACCAAGTGCTACCACGAGGCAAGATAGTTTTGTAGGTGCAAATTATATTGCCGTCTTGTATTCCTTGAAACGTTACGTCTAAATCGAGCGACCTGTTCAGTCTCGATTTTTTATTAATTTTATCCTTTCCATTTGCTGAGTTACCCAATTTCTCTAAGCCCCTGTTATTCAGCTGCGTCCTAGAGATAGTCCCGGTCGAATCGAGATGAATGAGTGGGAACGTCGTCGTAGTAATTGGCGGCGCTCCAATGCCGTGGGCGTCCACGTTGCTATGCCCACGCCCAGGGTTTACTCACACATTACTGCCTGGGGAATTAGTGATTTTATTACTTAAGTCTTGGGGATTTAGGGCAGCTTTTAGAGGATCCGTAAATGTTTCTTACGATGAAATATCTAAAGAGGTAAGTACTTAGTCTTTGTTTAATCTGTGAAATGTTCACATAAAACGTTGGTTAGAATAAATTGCATAGACCTAGAAAAACGGCAATGTAAAAAATATAATGTTGTAGACGTATAAAATTACAAGCGTGTAGGGGGGGTTGAAAGTAGCTCGAAACATATGTGCGTCGCCCTTTTTTCGACCTAGGCGGACACACATGTTGTGTGCGTATATCGAGCTACTCCCTATCCTACAATCCCCCCCCCCCCCCCCCCCCCCCCCCTCCAAAACCTATTTGACCTACACGCTTGTAATTTTATACGACTATCAGAAACAACATTATAAAACACTTTCTTTCAGGCAAACTATGTAACTTTAACAAGCTCGAAAAGACCGGAAAAGTGTTTATTGCATTTTGTGCAGCGACACTGCGTATATACAGACTATTGATCCCGCAATAAAAGCAGATAGTTCTTTGTCTGTATTTGCAATTGGCTAGGCGAGGGAAATGGCTTGAAAATTGTTCACGCCCCAGGCGCTGACCTGGCGGAAATGGAGGGTGAGTCCCGTGGCATCACAGCTGATGGGTCCGAGAGAGGAACCGCCCTTACCGGGTATTGAATGTTTACCGATAAGATTGTTACTGAAGGGAAATTAGAATAAGATTTAAATTGTGATTTGTGTTAGCCTAAGGCTAAAAAAAATTGGCTTTGTAGTTTTATAGTATTATATTATTAATATTTTATCCACCAAATCTCATATCTATGATGAAGGTTGTTCCTCTGTCTACCCCGTCAGGAATTGTGGACGTGAGAGTTATACTATACTAATATTTTAGGAGATGCGGTGTTCATGAAAAGTTAATTTTCGACAGGAAATTTAATTTTGGGTGTTTTGAGAAAGACTAGAAATATATTTTCCAGTGATTAATGAATTCTTAATTGAATAATCTGGTACCTAATTAAGTCTCAGACACACTCGATAAGACAAAAGACAACCCACTTATTACAAGTAGATTTAAGTTTTTGTCTAGAATCTAGATTTTTTTACCGGACCTAGTACAGACTGTGCTATAAGACCAAGAAATTAATTGAGTAATAGTTCACTAATTGCACGAGGGCAGCTTCCTCATTGCAAAGTCTTAGTCAGGTTCCTAGGTCAGCGTTCTTCAAACCTTTTAAAATCCGAACGGCAAGCCTGGTAGGCTTACGTCATCGGGTATTATGGTGAAACCTGTGTGAGGTGATATACGCGAATATTTTTAATTGGGTCACCCGGGGCCTTAAACCTGCCAGAGGTTTCGTACAGCCAAGAAATTATGTAGTATTTTTTGCCCTATTGCTGGATGGTTTGGGTTAAAATAAAGGTAAAAATAAGTTTAATACCAATGACGTTTTTCCAATTTATTTGTGATAGTCTATGCACCCAGTTTTGTCATTTCTTGGACCTACGGATTACCGTGAATAACAGTTTAAGTTTACAGTTTATAACAGTTTAGCTTTTTGTGCCGAAAGCGAAAAGATATCAAAATGGTGCATGAATTGGCTAAAGATAAGCGGAATATTTCGCTGGTGGTTTGAAGTTGTAATTCAGTTTGGGAATCACTGTAACATTATTACGTCACTTGTTAGTTCGCTAACTCTATCATCTCCGCAACAGTTACTATGTGGTAACTATCTGTGTAGGTACTGGTCTTTACCTAAACATTAGATTGTAGACTCTATGTAAAGGCTATTTAATGTGTGCATTCGTTTACTTGTTTGCGTAGCTGATTAGTAATTATTTGACTACAGTCATCAGATTAATAAAGCATGTTGTAAATCACTGACTGTGTGAGATTTTTAGTATATCCGCCATGCGACGCGTGCGCACGCCGCGGAGCCATATCCATTGCTGGTTATGAAGTTAAAACGTTAGTGAGTGATTACGATAACCAGCAATGTACGTAGATAGCCGAGTTTTCAGCTAGCTTAAAAATGTTGTACGGGTACATAATTTAATGAAATAGTGGCTTGGCCCTTATTTCACCCGAGTGGAGAGCTTTCGGCTAGTCTAAAAATGTTGTACAGGGTATATAATTTATTTAGATAGGAATAACAAAACGTGTTCGCATTCACCTAAGTGACCTCTCCCTTTATACAAACCAGTTTCGTATTTTCTCTCATATTTTTTCCGAACTAATTCCGGTTGTTGTTGTGTTTCCTTTTTCCCAACTACCAACTGACGTCATTGTTGAAACGAGCCCCGATCTTCAGAATCGCTGTGACATTAGGATGTACGATTCAATTTGGGGTTCCGTGTTCAAACCGCTGACATGGCCTCGTTTCAGCGCTTTAGGTAGCCATCGCATGCCGTTAAGGCTTTATTTGTTTATCGACCCCACGTTAGGTTCGGTTTAGGCTGCCATGGAAGTCTATCAGCTGAAGTTGAAAACTAAACCTACTTATATTTTTACGTTCTTATGTTTGTGTCTAAGAATGACAGGTTTATATATTTGGTAGTCTGCACATCATTATAGCGATATCAATGCACTTAGTTCCGCTTGATTAGTCATAGGTTTCATAGGTTTGCGTATACACTACGCTACGGTGTCTTCACCATAGTCTGGTTCATAACCTCCTGTATAGCGTGCTTTGCAACTGCCTTCTGAGCAAAGATGAACAAGGAATTTCCATATCGAAGGGAGATGTTTGTACAACCACTGTTTTCGATAAGACTTACTAGATACCTTGAAGTGTATTGTGTTGTATGTGTCTGTCTGATGTCTTAATTGTCGTCGATCTTAGTCGATCGATATCTATGTTGTTGATGGCGCAATCTACCTGCGGTTTAACTCTGTATTAAACACTTATAGTCGGTGTCTATGCAGCTTATTTCGTGTACGGATTAAAACCTTGGAACTTCTTACTAATCGTGTACTTTCAACTCCTTTATTTGTCTAAACTTACCTACGTGATCCATCTTCGGCCTTACCTATCACCCTCGATCAGGTGAGATTGAAATCAAACTCGAACTAGTCTGGAAATAGTTCCTTTCCAATCGGTTTGCGTAAAATCAATCTTTACTGTATTTACGTTTTAGTCCTTCGAGCCGGATAAACCACAGCTAGTCCCATTAGATATATTCTGTATAGCGTGAGCATGTTAAACTATGTGGATTTTATTTTTTCCGGGCCAGTGATTAATGCTGCCGTGTGTATGGACACTCAATCGTTTTCCTTCCGAATGGGTTGTCATATATTTTCGTTTTGGTGTATAAATTCATCGTAATTCATTGGAAATACCTACTGGTATTTAATTTTAACAGTTTATTATGCTCTTTGAGCTAAATATCTTTTGGAATATTCTGCGGATTTCCCCGACACCTGGCTGAAAGTAGAGGGTGGATAATCTATGAACAATTGCAAATTTTCACAAGTATTTTCCAGCAAACTTTCATTAATCAAATATCTACCTTTATACCCATGTAATCTTACACTTTACACATGCTCATTTCGTAACGATGCTTAAAATAACTTTGATACCTATTGATTTTGCTGAACTTGAAATACCTAAATAACTTACCTTACCACATTTGCGTGTAGCGTTAGTGGTAATAATTTTGCATTATCTACTACTGTTACAGTTATGTATATCGGTGGTAATTCCCTATAATTAAAGAAAGAAAGAAAGAATGTATTTCCAATAACACATACAAACAATTAGGTACAAAACAAATATATTATAAGAATAAATAAGCAAAAGTAATTAAGTTGTTTGTTAACTAAAAAACAAAACTAAAGTAATTGTAGTTTGATGAAGGTGGTGGTTATTCTTAGTACATTCTTGGCGACATCAATAAACCCAAGATTTTACGGCAAAGGGTTGTCTATATTTAGCGTTGTGCATCGAATCTAGGGCGTCGACGGCACGTAGGTAGGCGATGTGGGAAGCTGTACAATGGGACATTTCCTTGTGGCTACGTCATCTGTGATATTGAACCTATATTAGCGGTTGTGTACACTCACATGTCCTATATTAGCTGCCGCTATATCAATAAATACCCACAGCAAGGATAAGAATAACAATAAGTTTATTTTTGCGGTAAGATGACAGTATTATTATGTTTGTCTTCTGTATTTTGCGTGGTTAATAATGTCCTGTTTACAATGACGTTATATGGGAAACTGTTAAAACTACATATATACAATTTTTCCTTCCTCGTGTCTTCATCATTTTGAGATATATTTATTTATAGATATATAATTGAGCGGTATTACATGTAGTATTTGAGACATTTTTATAGCTTAATATTTAACCTTTACCCGCAACATCGTCCATGTTTAATGCCCTATCCTATGTGGGAATTTTAGAAACGTTCATTGAATCTTAAAAAAATTAAACCTGTCACCTCACTTGTAATTTTGGACTCGTAAAATATAGAAATAGCTATGATATCTTTGAAAATCTAACCAGTAAAATGATTAATTTGATAATTACTTGTTTCTTCTATACACAATGTTTACCGAGATAACTAAAAGTTTGTGACAGTTTCAAATGCTCGAAGTTATAATGGGTTTATACGAGGGCTGTCTTCACAACAGCGAAGTCTGCGGTCACCGAAACTCCCACGGGAAAATATATTTTCTCGTATCTATCAAGTTAGTTTAGATTAATATCTAGATTCTGGCTAGTCTAATCCTCTGGGTCCATATATCTATGTTTCTAAGTAATTTCTCCAAGCGATGAAAATCATTATTATTTTGCACAATCGAGCTGTTATCTTTGACTATGATAAAAAGTGTGAAAAGGTTTTGCGACGACGAATGAACATACAATACAATACAAATATTCTTAATTGCACACAGGACAAAAATACAGGACAGAAGAAAATATACATAATACAAATACAAGATGGGGCCTTATAACTTCAAGCTATTTTTTCCAGGCAACCTTTGGGTGATGGAGTTTTTGTAAAATACAATGTAAGCGGGTGCAAGAACGATTTAAATAATACCAAGTAATAAAAAAAATACAATAGTTATAGGTACTTAATAAATAATAATGTCTAAAACACATAAATAGGTAGGTATACTTAGATATTTATAATATAAATACATATAATATATATAATAATATGTATACATGTTATAAGGAAAAAAACGAACAGATAAACAATACATTCTATAAGATTTAATTACACATAACCACATTGCTGTTCGTAGTGGTGACATAGTAATAACATAAAGTTACATGAATGAACTTCGCGGTAAGTAGTGTTACTATAAAAGCAATTTCTTTCTTGTTACTGTTGTGGTATGAAGGTTGGTATAATCATCAGCTTACTAACGTCAGTCCCCACTGTTCGAGCACAGGCACAGCTCTCCATGTACACTAGGGTGTACAGGCATTGCATAATCCACCGTGAAGGCACTGCACTGGGATACTTAGCTGATTGATGGATTTCACATGCACATGACATCGGAAACTTCTTTCGGATATTTCTCTGAGGTTTCGAAGTTTTGCTCTATTGAAAAAACACGTGGCGACGTACGACGCACCACTACGATTAGTTCACTCAACTGACCGACAGATGTCGCTGTAAAACGCGCTATCGAAAATTTCCACAAGGGAAGATCTTCCATTAGGCACAACACTCTGGCTGGTGGAAGATATTCCCTTTTCCCTGCATCTCCCTCATAGCGCGTTATATAAACGGTACCATTCAGCAATAACACTAAACTATAAAACATAAGTACCATTAGTTTCGCCATGCGTTCCGGTATGTATGATAGACGGCTTCCGATGGCAGTCTGGTGCGCAGATTGATAACGCAACAAACATTGTAGGCCGAATGCATTAAATAAAAGCACGTCGATCACTCTTATAGAGCTATTGATAATGATCGATTGATCGCTGATCGAGAGTGCAAGGTTTTAGTGTTATGTAATGTATGAGATAGTCCCGAATGTGATGGCATTGAAATCTTGTCTTAATTCTTCTTAGTCGCTTCTTTATTACTGAAGGTCGTGTCTGCTCAGTCTAGCGTATCATTTTTCATTAGTTCGTTCCATTTGTTTTGTTAATTGAAACTGAATTTTTAATTACGAACCATTTGAACAAACAAAAATTTTATGATAGGTAGGATATTTGCATATTCTTATATTTCATAGTAGAATATTTTCTAGGATATCTTACATTTTTCAAAATTAACCTGTATTTAAGACGAATGATTTTTTTATCAGTGTGGCTCTAGTTGGTTCCTGTTAAAATTCTCACCGACACCCTTATGTACGTTAAAGTTTATGTATGTGAACATAAGTTCAGTTTAATTTCAAATACGCAGTCATCAGACGCAAATTAGAAAGTTGGCAGCAACTAGAGAATAATCCTCGAAAGTGGCGGGCCAATTTAGAAACGTGAACTAACTAGAGACTAAGTTTAATGAAATAAGTTAACGCTGATGTTGCTTTTAACCGTTGTAGCTCGCGGAGTACGGACAGTTTAATACCTGTTATTATTAAGTCCACGTTTAAGCTTAAGTATGTAATTATTTTTAGAATCTTGACAGTTTTGTAGACGAATTTAGCCCCTAATGTAGGTATTTTAAAGATGGCCAAGTCTACTTTGGACAAGTTCAGAAACGACGACTTTTGTGTACACCTATTTGTTTCAAAGTTCAAGAATTTTCACTTGAATCTTTGAAAATTGTCTCCTGAACTGTAGATATATTTATTTGCATTTTGTCCATATTTCATTCATCTAAGTACAGTCGACCACAGGTCAACCTACCCAAAATGTCAAATTTGAGAATCTGAAATTAATCATATATTGTGCAGACATAAGGTTGAAATTTAATCGAAGGTTTTTGACACATTAACATAACAATTAACTTTTAAAATAAGATAAGATAATATTTATTGTGTAAAAGTTTAGGTAAGAATTACAAATATTGCAGATATAGTTGCATAAACATTTCACACTAAACTTTACCTTTACAGGCATATACACCTTTTAATATTTCGATACCTACTTAGTTCCATAATGCCGTTATTTGATATAAGTATCTCGTCATCACATTCGTACACAGTACTTGTAAATGAACATATAGATACCTAAATACCCCCTACTTCATTGCGAACCACATTGAGCTAACAGTTTTATTTTATACAAAAATATCTCACAGATTATTTTCTGTTGGTAACTAAAACGTAAGAAAAATGTCAATGTGGAAAAGAATTTGGATTTTAGGTTTGCGTTGTTGTCGAAATTAAATATTTTAATCTCATCTGGGCATGCCACGTATCCGTTGCATCCGGAATCCTTTGCATCCGAAAAAGTGGGCAAAGATCGCCATGCACTGGGTGGCACAAGACGGACAGCGACGCCGAGGCAGGCCCAAGCGTAAGTGGAAAGACGATTTCGACCACTTCCAAAAAGGATGATATAAGGACGCCGAGGATAAGGAAAAATTGAAAGGAGGAGGGGAGGCCTTTGCCCAGCAATGGAACACTCTATAGGCTATTAAAAAATCTTATTTATATAAATACTAAACATGTATTTTTCTATGTATTTCCAGTTGTGCGGTTGAGGCGAGCTAGCCACGATGGGGAAGCTGCTCTCGAAAATCTTCGGCAACAAGGAGATGAGAATATTGATGCTGGGACTCGACGCAGCAGGAAAGACTAGTATCCTTTACCAAATACAATTAAAATACTTATAGATTCTAATAATCTACAGGGCGTGAGTTTTTAGAAAGATTTTCGGGTCTTGAGAGTTCGGTTACGCGAATGTACCAAGACTGGAGTAAGAGAGATACTGATATTACCCGATACCCGAATCCCCTTCTAAGAGTTCACTGACTGTACTTTAAACTGACACTCAGATCAGATTGACAAAGCTCTCATAGAATAGGGTACTTTCCAAGTAACAAATTTTAAATGCATTTCTTAAAAAATAAGAAAAATACATAAATTGATGGGCAAATGTGAAAATTGAACGATTCTTAGTAAATTTTTACACATCGTTGCATGCGTAGTTTACAGTTACAGTAATCTCTATAATCGTATCATATCAGTACAAAAACGCAAGTTATTGCTTTCAACTTAGATTAGTTAGTAGTATCAGGATAGATTAAAAGCGGTCAATAAAATCAGGTTTAGGGCCCGTTCCAACAGGAGGCGGTCAAGCGTTCCGCAGTTAGCGTTCGCACTCTACATGCAAAGTTCTATTGTCGAGCATACGAACCAATCACTGGTGGATCGCAGCGTTCAGGTCCAAAATGACCACTTTCCCAAAATGACTACTTTCCCAAAATCAAGTCCAGTCTCATGTGTACTTTTGTCCAATGTCAGACCGGCATGAGGAGCTCGTAGCCTAGTTGCTAGCACGGTCCGAAAGTGATCGTGCAGGTTAAGCGACGTTGGCGTGGTCGGTACCTGGATGGGTGACCGCTAGTGGCATATTTCATCTGAGCTCTTCCGTGTCTCGGAGAGCACGTTAAGCAGTCGGTCCCGGTTGTTGTCGTTCGACAGCAGTTGTTAAGCCATGTCAGAGGCCTACGGGCGGCCTGAACAACTCTGACAAATAGGTTGGCCACTAACCATACGATAAGCAAGCAAGCAACCGGCGATAACTTAGACTGCCTCCCTTTCGCATTTATACACAAGGACCAATTATGTGTCTAAATACGGAAACAGAAGCCCAACAACCTAACCTAACCTAAACTGCCTCCCTCCTCTCGGAACGAACCCTTAAAAGGTACGGAATTCTAAAAGCAGAAATAGTAGCAAGTTTATTTATAAAAGGGTTTGGGAAAGGCCGTTAATGGGTTTACTGGAAGTACAAGCACGCTTCGTAAGACATTCTTCCAGGCGTCCTAGGCTAATATGATTTTGGCGCCCTGTCCCACTTCTGCTCGCGTACAATTTAAAGGCCGAAGACGAATCTTGGCCTTCGGCCTTTAAATTGTACGCGAGCAGAAGTGGGACAGGGCGCTAAAATCATATTAGCCTAGGACGCCTGGAAGAAGTAGGGCGAACCCAGGAGCGACCCCGGCCTTCTAAGAAGGATATTGTGTAGAGATACAGTACAGTATTCAAAATTTAGAAACTAGAATTATTAGATATTTTTTCTATTGTTTGTTTTGGCTCACAGTCGTTAATCGTCGCGTCGTGTCCCCTTATATCGCGGAGACTAGAGTCTAGCCTAAGTATTTAGCTTATCGTTATACAGCTAGAGGTATAATGATAAGCTAAATACTTAGGCTAGAGCCTTTTTAGCTTATCAAAATAAATCCGTCCCTATTCATTTCAGTAACCCAGCAAAATATGCGATATCCCGTATTGCACTAGTAAACAAACAAAACAGCGCTTTGTTCACTTACGGTGATAATTTCACGCTTAGCCGAGTACACACTATCCGACTCCATAAAGTGGATGCTTTACTGTCGGAAACTCGTGGATAAATCAGTTAGTGGAGCGTTTAATGGTAGTTTCGATTCCTTGTTCTTGTTGTTACGAGTATGTTATTGTCTTTTGTAGGCAAAGAGATACTAATAGTAATGAATGAGTTAAATTAGAGGAGGTATGACAACAAATCGCGCAAGGTGGCTGGCAGCGACTGGATGAGAAGAGTCGAAGATCGGGCTCAATGGAGCGCCCTGGGAGAGGCCTATGTCCAGCAGTGGACTAGAGTAGGCTGCTGCTGCTGCTGATGAGAACAAATCAAATTAAAGTTAGACTTGATCAGTGCTCTTGGAATTTTATGGGATATGTAAATGTTGTCACCGCTGAATCGCTCTAGCTTGTTATTGCCGTTCTTATTTACATCAAAACAGAAATTGGGAGGTGAATTCCGCAATTTTCCTTAACTTAGATCCTGTTGTCGCTATAGAAATCGTAGGAATTTTATCCGTAAAACTATAACTGAAACAATATTATTATGAGGAATCTAGTGGGTCAGATTCTAGGCCGACCTCCGTTTCGAAACGAAACAGGCTACGGTTAAGCCGGAAGTGCGGGTTCGAGTCCCGTTGAAAGAATATATTTTTCACTTGTTACCAATATTTTTATTATCAAATATTTGATTTAAATTCTTTGTATTAAACAATGCAATGGCATGACTTACAAAAAAAAAATCCTTAACTCCTTGTATTCCAGCTATTTTATATAAGTTAAAATTAGGTCAGTCAGTCACAACCATACCCACGGTGGGCTTCAACGTGGAAACAGTAACGTATAAGAATGTCAAATTCAACGTGTGGGACGTCGGGGGGCAGGACAAAATACGACCGCTTTGGAGGCATTACTATACAGGTGAGGTGTTAAAATTATAATTTATTACATTCACATCGTGTTAGTTTTTACTGTTTTAATCATTGGAAATTACGAAATAGGTATGCAAGCGGTCAATTGTAGGCTATAGAAAACACTGACCATAGACCAGGCTTATTTACACTGGTGCGCGCGAGTATTTATTACTCGTAATGTAAACCTATGGAAGACACGTCAAGCTATATTCTGTGGAACTCTGTTGCAATTTTTTTGTTATGAGTTTTCGACGTCCTGGTAGCCTTGAGGATTTAGATGAAGTGCCTCAATGGCGGCCAGAGGGGGTAATTTGCGCTAGCTGTCTTACATCTCAAACCGAAACACAGCAATGTAAGCATAGGTAAAAGGGTTGGCTCTTCTAAAAAGGCTGACTCTTCACAAAATCATACTACCTTCAGTTCACATTGTGAAAAAACCTGCATGTCTGAAGAAAAAGTTTCCGATGTCATTCGAAATCTATCAATCGGCACTGACTCACACGGTAAATCATGGCCCATACCTTCATTATCCACATATTGTTTAGTCTATAAATAATTTAATATCCTCTGTGTTAATATTTACAATCTCCACATTCCAGGCACTCAAGGTCTAATATTCGTAGTAGACTGCGCCGACCGGGACCGCATCGACGAAGCACGCCAGGAGTTACACCGGATCATCAACGACCGGGAGATGCGTGACGCTATCATACTCATCTTCGCCAACAAGCAGGACTTACCTGATGGTCAGTTTGCTATTTCACACGCATAGTGTTAGTAAGGAAAGCCAGGAGTTCACCGGATCATCAACGACCGGCTGATGCGTGATGCTATCATACTCATCTTCGCCAATAAGCCTGCGTCCGGGCAAGTCCTGACTACTCCTGACTTGCCCGACGGTCAGTTTATTACCTTTCTCTCCCATATGTACAATCTAAATACTCATATTAACAACTGATGTTCCTGGGAACGGCCTAGCAGACAGTGGTTAAAGACAAAAAGAGAGAAATAACAGATGCTTGCCTTATAAGTCTTCGTCCAATATACAGTGATTCTAGACATTGTAATAACGATAGAGCTCCATGAGTTTAGAAAGGCCTCCTAACTGAATCGTAGAACTGAATAGGGTCGTCTGTTTTACAATACCTAGCTATTGTAATGTAAGTATCTGTATTTTAACTAATAGTACAGTCCTTTAGTAAGCCTTCTTGAACATCCGAAACTTTACCCACCGAAATCTGACTAGTAGCGCACTCTCCTCTAGAATTATGATGTGAGCACTGACAGTGAGCCGAAGGTTTGGGCAAATGCGCATAAGAATTTTGACAAGTTTCTTACATTTGATATTTTAATGGCCGACTAAATATTTGGGGAGATGTGCGCCAACTGGCAGACATGGTTTCCTTAGCGAGAAATCTAAGGTGAAGTTCAAAATCTTTGATTGTACTCTTTCACCTTGCTATATAAAACATAAATTAACCAACCCAACATTCTCAATTTCAGCGATGAAGCCACACGAGATACAAGAGAAGCTCGGTCTCACACGCATACGAGATCGCAACTGGTACGTGCAGCCGTCGTGCGCGACGTCAGGCGACGGGCTGTACGAGGGGCTCACGTGGCTCACGAGCAACCACAAATTATGAGCTGCGGAGTAGGCGCGCGCCCCTAGCCGCCTGCACACCCACGGTACGTGACTGTCTAACGTGTGAGCCACACGTGGCTCACATGGCTCAACAACCACAAGTTATGAGCTGCGGAGTAGGCGCGCGCCCCTAGCCGCCTGCACACCCACGGTACGTGACTGTCTAACGTGTGAGCCACACGTGGTTCACATGGCTCAACAACCACAAGTTATGAGCTGCGGAGTAGTCGCGCGCCCCTAGCCGCCTGCACACCCACGGTACGTGACTGTCTCACGTGTGAGCCACACGTGGCTCACGAGCAACCACAAGTTATGAGCTGCGGAGTAGGGGCGCCCTTAGTCGCCTGCACGCCCATGTTACATGACTAAACGTCTGTTCGACGGTGACCATTGTCCATCACTTACCATCGGCTAAAAATTAATATTTGATCCATTCTCAACGCTAGGATTTCAATGGGTATCGCTCCACCTAATGAATTCGGAGTATTTCTCATTTTTCCTCGTGAAATTATTTGCACTTAATACCAGTAACCAGTACATTTTGTGCACTGTGTGGTGGCAACACATCAAGTACTTGGTACTTTGTCGCTTTAACTTATTTGACACATACATACATAAACTCACGCCTGTTTCCCGCAGGGGTAGGTAAAGACTAAAGATTTCCACCTGCAACGATCCTGACAAACCGTTCTCGCTTCTTCCACACTCATCAATCGCTTCATACACGCTCTTCGGTTAGTGGTTGACCGCGCCTGACCGTTCTTTAGAACGTCCGCAATCTGGTCGACGTAGATCCTTCTATATCTCCCCTTCCCTACCCTTCCATTTACCTTTTCCTTATACACTGCTTTCGTTATTCTCGTTCCATTCATTCTTTCTACGTGTCCAAACCATCTCAACATTCCTCTTTCCATCTTACATCGACACCTTTCCCTTATAACACTATTCTGTCACACACTGTTACACCACACATACTACGCAAGGAACGCATTTCCACAGCATTAATTCGGCTCTCATTCTTCTTTTGCCATTCCCAACATTCGCTACCATACATCAGCGTAGGCACATTCATACGAATGCCAAGAAATCATAATAAAATCTTATTGTGACAGGGTTCCACAGCTAGCTTTATGTCTTCCACTGTACACGTTTCTACGTTAATGACTTCACGTGCCTCATATATTATTTTTATTTTATTTCAGGTGAGGATATCGATGCCATTTAATTTAAGTAAGCCCGTGCCGTCGGATCTAGTAATTCCTATGTGAACCAGTGTCGATCTATTTGATATGGTAAATAAATAATGTTAATGAAACAAACACTTAGTGAAGGTGCAAACACAAGACTGTACGTAATAAATAACAGTGCGTCGTCGAAATGACTAGACTACTCAATTAATTAGTTACATAGTGTTGTTAACTAAAGGGAGAGATGCCAAGGGGGCGTGGTCCATGAGAACACAGCATCAATCAAACCACCATATTTCCAGACTGTATCGGGTTTATGCGTATACATAAATACATTGCTTTGTTACCTTGAAAAGAGCAAGATGTAACTTTAACTAACTTCGCAATGTATTTTATGCGACGCAATCGGTTCGAGTTCGTGCCTTGGTATGGTATAGTGCGTGAGTTTTTAGAAATGGCCTCGGGTCTTGAGACTTCGTTGCTTCGGTTGTTCATAGCGATACGCGAATGTATTAAAACTTAAGTAAGACAAAGACCGATTTAATCCATACCCGTATCCCCTTCTAAAGGCAGAGAGACTACAGGAGACGGGGGATACAATTAGAGAGGATGGCGCAATACAAAAAAGCGAGATGGTTGTAAGCGCCTCTCGCATATTTATATTGCGCCGTCTCTCTTTAATTGTCAATTGCAATTGATCGTTAAGAGTTAACGGGCTGTACGGCTGTAGCTCGCGTTCAGGGCGACAATGGCACATCTCCCTTTAGTTCATAAGTCTGTGATTAGTTAGCTAAACAAACGAGTGAACAAGCTAATTGTCACATAACAAAGAAATCAATTATTCCATTTATTTAATTTAAAAAGAAAAAATTAGAAAGTTGTATCGAAATATTTGATTATTTTTTTATGTTATTTAAAAAATGCGAGATGATTATTGATTACTTAGAGTAAATGATTTTTTTATTATTATTATTTAATGTTTACCTCCAACTTTTGTATGATAGTAAGGTAGTAATTGGGAGTTGGTAATGGATTAGTAATCAATTGGAAGCGCAGACCTGTGGTGATTGTTTAAATTAAATTAACATAGTTAGTAATAGCTAATTGCACGCTTGCGCTATATACATTAGTAGTAGTTTGACTGTTGGAATACCCTCAGGCGCGTAAAACTTCAATAAATCACTGATATATACGGTCCTTTTTTATTAGTAGGAAATATTTAAAGGGGGGTATGTACAAAAATACAAAATAATTTATTTACCACAAAAAAATTACAATTGTTTTTAAGTTTACTTTATTGGATCCCGCACTAGGGCGACCCTGTGTTGCGGCGATCCTTGAACACATTACCAATATGTATTAATTAACTAATTAGGACTCGGTTGTAGTCTTTACTATTTCCGTTTACTATATACCTACTTTAGACAACAATAAGAAGAATCTGTGCTGGTCATTTGTACCACTTTACGCGAAAAAATAAACCCTTATTTTGCTCCTTGGTGGCATAAACTCATCCATGTCGTTATGAATAAAACGAGTTTCATTCATACTTCTTATTTCAGTATTAGAATAGCAATAATTTATTCATTTGTAGAATTTTGAAACCAACAATTTTGTTATTGTTATAACCTATAGATGACACACTAGAAATATTTGCCGCTAATAAAATAGGACCCTATATAGGCCACATGTAATGAAACCACAGGTATCGATTCTTATTACATTACATACCGTTCTCAAAACCATGAAATGACGTGCGAAACAGAGCCAACGCTATATCAACTTGTATATTGCATTTCTTTCTGTCGCTTCACATTCATGGCCAAAACGGTAATAACCACACTGAAGTGAAAATTTTTCACCTATTTGCTCTGTAAGGCCCAGCGTATGCTATCGGAGTGGAGGCGCGGCGATTTACTTCTATAGCGACTTAAACTAAATATTAACGTCTTTAAAATACGGTTCACAATGGCGTGCAAAATAGGCGGCGGCAAGCTACGCGAAGCGCAGTATCCCAAGATAGGGTTGTGAATTGAAAAAAAAAACAAAATGTTTTTTTTATGAAAAAAAAAACATGAATAAAAACCTGGCACCGTTGTTTTTTTTTCTAAATTTGGTTTTTTTTTTCAGAAAAACAATATTTTGAAAATTGTGATGTGTTTTGAGCAGAATGTACATTCCTATCTTGGCAATTTTGGATGTTGAGATTATATCATTAAAAAGCTTTGCTACGGTCAAAGCCTTTCGACCAGATCCGACTCGTTTCGGCATAACTATATTTTATAATCACCCTTGAACACAATAAGAAAACTTCCGCTCTCACTCTCATCTAGAGCTGAACCACGTTCAATTGCGAGGAGCAAACCAAACAACGGGGATTCCCTCTCGCGCAACCTAGCCTGTACGGGAAATCCCCGTTCGTTAACCAAAGCTCAGTCAGTGTTGCCAATATAGAGAAGCAGAAAAATACCTATAGTGGTTTTAAAAATTAAGATTGGTATGTAACATAAACTCCAAAAGCATATTAAACGATAATGGTCTTAGAACTTTAAGCCAAAAAAACGTGTACTTTTCATGGTTTTTTTCAAGACGGATAAAAACCGTTTTTTTACATCACTATCCCAAGAACTCCATTCGAACTGTATTTTAAAGACAGGTTTAGTTCTAATTCATATAGAAAAAAAAGTCGCCGCTCCTGCACTCTTCTAATGTGGAAATCTCAAAAACATTGTGCAATAATTATATTTGGATTTACGAAGCGTTTCTCATTAAAAATCAAATGTTTCAACTGGAATGTTACAACAGTCAGGTTACAACTAAAGATTGTTGTAAAACGATTGTACATATTGACAGTTTACAATATGTATGTACATAATGGAGAGTATTTTTTACATTATTTGATCGGATGTTGATTTGTTTTTGTATGCAGTAACGAGAATACCCAGATTAATAAATACACTGTAGATGTAACGCGACTTTGTAATTATGCTTTCAGCTTTTGATGTGATTCGAAAAGTAAGTTAATCCTAGTATGGGGACCATCTGATTCATTGAAGAAGTGGCTCACATTGATCTAGAAATATGAGGATATGGAATTTTTCAACCTTTTTCTAATTTAAGGCCGTGTCTGGGGCGAAACCAGCGCCAGTCCTCAATAAAAATTATTTCTACTGAATTAAGGCAGGAGTTAAAAAAGTGGACAGTAGAATTGTTCCATGGTTGAACAAGAATTGTATAATGTTTCAGTATCCTCATAGAGAAATAATGAGAAGTAAAGATCGAAAGTACTTTTAACAGATTCGCTTTCTGCTTATTTTTTTTCATACTTACATACAAAAAAAAATGTAAACAAAAAACTTAACTTCACGCTATATCCCTTGCGGGGTAGGCAGAGAGAATGGACCGCCACGAATCTGTCTTGACACGCCTCTCTTGTTTCCTCTACATTTATTCGTCGTTCCACGCGTGCTCGCCGTTGGGGTCGTCCTCTCTGTATATGAGGATCCTTCTTTTTAAAAAATGGCCTCTGCACAAAAAACCGCAGAAAAATAACATTGGAGTTATGGGAGAGAGGATTCCGTGGGCCAATTCTGCTGTCCAATTTTTTGATAAAAGCCTTAATTTAGGAGTAATGATTTTTTTGGAAGCTGCGCTAGTTATATCGGGATAAACCACAGAAATCGGACATCTAGCGCCCTTTTCTCTAGTACAATGACGTGAGCAGTGACAGCGAGCCACGTATATTTTCATGAATTTAACATTTCAGTGTCCAACTAATGTATGGGAAAATGCTCAAATCGCATGCGCGAATTGGCAGACGCGGTTTCCTTAAAAAACTTCTCTAGCGAGCAATCTACAGAGGGGAGAATTTGGGATAGACACTTATTTATAAATTGCAGACTCGAGGAAGGCAATGGCAAACCTTCCCCAATTGTTTTGGAAATCGTACTATCATACTAGCAGGTACATCAGTAACAGTAAATGATGTTGCGACGATAGGAAATATATCTAAAATTCTTTAAATATTTTTAGATATATTTCAAAATGTCTTCTTTATTTCTAGATCCATGTTTTTGAATTCAGTGTTACTTATGTTATCCTGTTTTTCAAGATTTTGATTATTTTGTCTTACATAATAATATGACTGAAAGTATTATTTACTCAATATCTTCAGCGCAAAAGATTTTTTGGCATTACTACACTATTGGCGAACTATATTTTCCCGAAACCATGGCATTAGAAAACAGGATTTAATCTGTCGATAAATAAGTACTAAGACTTCGAAGACTTACGTACATTTACCGACTGCTCTAACGGTGAAGGAAAACATCGTGAGGAAATCTGCATGTCTGTGGAAATTAAAAGTTTCCGAAAGCGTGTGAAATCTACCAAACAGCACTGGGCCCGCTCTCGGTGGATCATGGCCCGTACTCCCTTGTGCAAGGGGAGGCCTGTGCCTCAACACTGGGGACATTAATAGGCTGATGATGAATACTTGATAGATCGCAAGTTTGGACATGCCAAAAATATCTGAGCGTCTTTGTTTAATCTCACCTATTCTTTGTGATGTTTTCATTTAGCGAAAGGTGTACTTTTTTTTTTAATTATGATTTTTTTGGGTGTCAAATATTAATGTGAAAATAACATGACAAGTTATAGTTGGTCATGTTTTGCCAAACTTGGAAAGGTCTGTATTTGTGGGTTATATGCGTATTAAAGAGAATTAACAGTGAACGGTGAATACTTTAACTTTTGGCAAAGTGAAAGTCTTGACCATTAGGGTTGTGTTGGTGATAGATATTGTGTAACAAGTGCACAAAAGGGCACTTTGCGGCAAGAGTGTTTAGCGACACGAGCTGAAAGCGAGCTTCGTGATAATTCACGAATGTTCTTCAGGTAAGTGTTACACACGATACTTTATAGCCAGAATTTCATGTCGTGTCGTATAAGTACGTTAATTTTGAGGAACAGGAAACTGATTTTATTATAAGAACGGTTTTTTTTCGCATTGTATTACATAAAGTATCGTGTGCATCACGTGCCCTAACGGCCACTTGTTACACAATGTAACTTTCCGATTAGAATGTTAATGAATGAAGTGCAATTAAATTGGTACCAGTTACGCGCACTTGTGGTGTAAAGAATGGATTTATAATTTATTTGCAGTGACCGGAATAAGTAGGTATATTAATACCTAAAGTTGAAGACAGGAAATACCTTCTCTTCTTCTTATAGTAGGTATTATCTGTTTCTCAAAAATGGGTCAATTATTAAATTTTTCCTAAATTATTTGTGTTTGACAAAATATGTCCCGTCAGCTTTAGATAAATTCTAGATAGCTTTAGATAATACCTATTCCGATCATTGTTTATGTGTAATGATTTCCAATATGTCCGCCCTACGGCAGAGTCCGTGGTAAGAAGTGTAAGAATGGGTATAAGTTACAGTACTGCTGTATTATATTGTAGAAAAGTTATTCAATATAAATTCACACTCGATACAATTTGTTTTCATACATGATAGTTACTTTGGCTTGAAAAATGAAAACCCGAAGGCGGGCGCCAATGGTTCTTTTATAGTCTATGTTATGAAGTTCGCTATTTAATTCCGCAATGTGATGTGAGGATTTTTATTTTTCTTGTCAAGGTTTTTATCAACGCTTTCGAAATCTACGGGGTATTCCTCGTGTCCGGTCAATCGATCAGTTAGATTAGGCCAATAACTATTTGAAATAACGATAAGGTAGACTATATTTGGTCTCCTGTATAGTCTGTCAAAATGGTACAGCCCTACACAAAAAGTTAGTGTTTCGGTCAAGAGCGATCCTAAAATTAAGTGGGGGTGGAAAAGACCCCATTAGTAACCACGAGGACAACAATTCTTCGTTGTTAAGCAGATGTAACGTGTAGAGCTGCTTCGTCGTGTACCCTATATGGTACACTGGAACCGTGTTAAACCGGTGCAGTGTAACCACGAATCTCACCCAAATTGCAGAGTATCATGGAATTTGTTAACTTCCTAAATCTTGCCGTCTTGCTTATAATTTCAGCGTTTCCACATGGTCAGACTAATTTATGGAATAGTCGTACTGTCTGCCATTTGAGCATATAAAGCCCAAACTTCTACTGAATTCAGTTCGAGTGCCTGAAATCGCCCATTTACGTCTTTGGTGCCGTTCAAGCATTACGTAAGCAGTGTTCGTAATTTCAATGTTTATTTCGCTTTTCTTGGACAAATGTGGGGTAGATGTGATCGGACCGGATAATTATTTACGGCCACCTGCTTTTTTAATTTTATACACAACTTGTCAATTCCTTAGGTAATTATAATTAATACACAAGTATCATTGTATTAATTTAAGTCTGTGACAATGAAACAAGTGCAAAATGTTTTAAAATATGTTACAATTTAAATTATAAAATACGTATTACACTGCTATCGCTCTCTTGCTGGCGTAATCACCATTTAACCCCCCCCCCCCCCCCCCATCATCAAAAATAAGCAAAGTAAAAACCTTCTACCCCACCTTTGATGCTAACGTAATACTTGAACGGCCCCTTTAGCCTAAGTCTTTTAGACACTGCAGATATATTGAAACTTATCTGTTCAGACCTATTCCGTATCAAAATCGCTGCAGTGTCCTCATCATCAAGTGAAGTCTATAAAAATATTTGTTAAAAACTAAACAAACTTCTGTACATTATCAATTTTTATTAAAAAGTTGTTCAACGCGCTAACTTTATTATAGTAAAACTTTTGTCGAAAAGGTAAATAGAAACAGCGATAAAAAGATAAAATACAGATCAACAAATAACTTTCATTCTACGACTTCTATGACGCAAACATTTGTATAGGCGAATTTATATATTTTCCCAAGTATTTCTAAGTTCTAGAATAAAAAGTTATTTGTTTTCTTGTATTTTTGATAGCAAAAGTATTTCCACGACAGGAGTAGAGTCCTATCGCTATCACATAGTTTCAAGCTGAACACAATCCTAGCTCAAATTCGGTAACTATGCGTTACAAAACTTGTATGTGAACACAAGATATTGTACTTAATTATCGAAAAAAATCATATACCAACCAATTTAGGTACATAAATATACGTCCTACTGTTAACCTAGATTTGTGTATTAGCCTATTTATTTGCCGACGTGCTTTGAGGCCAATACTTAAGAGTTTTAAATCTATAAGCATTCAAGTTAAGTCGATTATAAAAGGCTTCGTTTCTGGTGGGTTTTGGGATCAGCCGGTGGTACTGGAGTTTGTGGTGGTGGTGGTGGTGACAGAAGAGCCAGCTGTGACGTCATCGCAGCGTGGGGGGAGGAGAATCTGCAGCTCCTCTTTGAGTTGCACCTCGTCCTCAGATACGATCTCGTCGGGGACGTGCGTGTCGAACTCTTCGTTTGCTAAAGCGGCACTGGGGACAAATAATTCGCAGTTTAGAGTTTTGCCGTAAACAGAAAAGCAAAATTAAACGTCATTTTTGAAGATATTACAAATGTCTCGTTATTTGGGGTAATTTAATTTAATCTTTCAAAGCTATTAGTAAAATTGTGATGATATCATGGCATCATAGATATGGCCATTTTAAAGTAGCAAACCTTAAAAAAATCTGTGGCGCGTGTCTGAAGGGAAAAAGATTTGGTGGAAAGGAACGTAGGCATCTACATGTTGATTGGCTACGTACCATTATGCTAGTGGCGCCTCTAGTGGTAAAACATTGCAGGATTATCTCCTATTGCAAAGTAAGTTATACGAGTTTTTGGATAGTTGCTTACTCAAGCTGATCGCCAGCCCTGGCTCCGGCCAGCACGGAGGTGTAGAGCCTGGCGCGAGCGCCGTGCAACCGCATGCCAGCTGGCACGTCCTCCACGCAGGACCGCGTCTCTGGGATCGGGTGCAGTGCGGTTGATGCACCTGTGAGAAAAATCATTGGGTTATAAGCGCCTTATCACATAGGTACGGATCCGTCGACGTGATCGCCGCGTGTGCGTAATGGCACAGTTACTTACATATAGTCGTTGACCGCTTCGGTGACCGACCTGCGGTGAACAACTTACGGTCACCGACCTCCGTTGTTTACACTTGGTCGTTGGCTGAAGTCGTCCAACGTCATTCGCTCGATGACAAGTGACACTTTGACGAATGCGGTCGGCGACTGGTAATTCACATATAGACGGTGGCCGCATGCCCAGATGGTTGGTCGACGACCAGGTGTAATCGCACTTTCAGGGTGTTATTACATGAGCGCTATCGACGTCGGATCAATGCTCAATCGATGACAGATGACAGATCGGACAAAGAAACAAACAATAATCGACGTTGAACGGTCGATAATCAATCCATCGATCATACGAACTCGTGTAAAGGGTCCGCGAAACGATCAATTTCAATTGACAATTAAAGAGAGACGGCGCAATATAAAGAAGCGAGAGGCGCTTACAACCTTCTCGCTTTTTGTATTGCGCCATCCTCATTGAAAGAATTATGACGAACCCGTTGAGTACACGCAGCGAACTCGTTTTTTTTTATTTATGACAAAACCCGCGTTAGACCTGTCACCTGGTTGTGAGGTAAGTGACGATGAGGTCGAAGTTGGAGCATACGGGGTTAGTAAGTACTGGTTCGTTGAAACATGGTCGCAGATCACTGGTGTGATAAGTACATACTCGTAGTCATCATTATACTTCATAATATAACAGCCAATCCGTCTAAGAGTTGGTTGAAAAATGGTAATTGTAAGCCTGCATACCGTCATCTAAGCCGATAGCTTCCTTCTCCTTGAGATCTCTGGTTTGGATGTTCTCATCGGGCGGCAGAACCAGCTTCGTGGCATCTTCCCGAATTTCTGAAATTGTTTAGGGAAATAAGAGACCCGGTAACCGGTGACCAAAGTTGTGTGCAGAGGATAAGAAAAGAGTGATTTTTAAAGCAGGCGCGGGAACAGGGGTGTTCACAGGAATCATGACATACTTAGTCTATTTACCTATATTACGTCCCCAGTAGGGCCACGGGATGACCCTCACTTATAAATGGATACGGCCCATGATCCACCGTCCGAGCCCAATATAGATGGTGGATTTCACATCAAGGCCTCAAGAATCTTAAATTCGTTACGTAGGTATATTATGACCCCCAAAGTCATTAACTGACGACCCCTCAAATGTAGAGGTAGGATCGGACATGGCTATATTATAAAAATGTAGATAGTGACACCGATTCTGGGTGCTAATCGGTAAACGAAACGTTTTCTTCAATCTTACACGATGTATAAGTATAGCATGTGAGTGAGCGTGATAGTTTCTTTAGGTTTAGGTTTGCGGCTACCCAGGAATCGACGTCAATGTAGGTAAAAGCTTATTACCACACTTTACGGGTCTTCGTGTGGGCAGGTCTGCGTAGCCACGGAAGAGCGTCTCCAGCTCGTCAGGAGACATGCGGCGCAAGTACGGGACCCTCTTGAGGTCCGGCCGGTGCAGGCATCGGAAGGAGTTTCGGTGCTGATGGAAACAAGAACGGATGACGATTTCCAGTTTGTCGACTTCAGTCAAAAACTTTCTTACACTAAGGTTGTGTCTACCACCATGTGGTGGCAAGCACACTAATTTCACCAATACACTTTATTCGCATCGTCTTTACTATCACACTTTCCCAATTTACCTGGTGGATATCTTCAGACGCGACGCTGGCTGGACCGATCATGATTTTTTGGGCTTGCAATGTACTCAAATACTCATTTATTGAACCTTTGGGGAACTTATAAGATCACTAGGTTAAGTCACTTTTTAATATAAATACAAGTGATCGTAACACGGTTGGATGCGCACATTATTAATTGTAAGTAGGTGGTATAATTTAATACAATTAAAATTACACAATGCACAGTGTCCACAAAACAAAAACAAACTAAATAACATTGAAGAAAATTTAAAACTTAGGTTAGATTATATACTTAAAAATACTTAAAACTTTAGCTGCTGTAAAGGGGCATTGTCAAACAATTATTAGAATAAATACAATCTGGATTCAATTTGAATAAAATTATGTGCGTAGACGATAAATTGCAGGATTCCAAGAGCTGACCAAATCCCACTACCGGATCGTTTTCAGAGTATCTAGTAAGTAGTCAGACGTGATAATTATGTACCTTGACAAGCCCCGGCGGCACCTGCATCCTCTCGCAAGCGCGCGACATGCTCAGGCACTGAATCACACTGTTATCGTGTTTCACGGAGATCGCTGACAGGCCGCTGCGTACCAGGTCTTCGTTGATCTACGTGATGAAATATTAATGTCATGTATGATCAAGATCAATACTTCAAGTGGAAGAAACTAAGCGCTTATTGCTTATGACTGAACTGAAAACAGTCAAATGTAAATGACTTTTTTTATTATTAAATAATAAGAGCAAACGGGCCACCAGAAGTTAAGTGGTCACCGTCGCCCATAGATATCTCACCTGACTGTATTAATATTAACAGTATTAGAGCGTTTGTGATGCGCTGCTAACTTCGAGGACTAAAATGGATTGCCTCATGTGTTGGAAATTACGCTGACTCTCTTACCCTTCAAACCGAAACACAGAAATGCAAGCATTTCTGCTACACGGTGGTAGCAACAAACGTCTGCTAGTTTGCGATTTACAACCTGATTAGTCGACTAAATCAGTGACTAATTATTTGACTGAACTTACAAGGAAAGGTCCCCAAGTGTCCGGCTCCCATTTAATTCGTTTTAAGATATATTGCAAAACACTGTGGGACACGTATGGCATGCCTGGTTATCTCTCTGGAACCACAAAATTCTGGTTCCAAGTTTCTACCACTGAATGTGTTGATGTAAGTTTGAATTGCTACCTATCTAAATTAAAACCATAATATTGTCTCATAAGTACTTATTTAGGGACAGCAATAGAAGTGAGACTGTAAAAAGCTTTTCACCGACACCATCTATATCACCTATCTATTTCCTATATTTCGCATTCTACTTAGGATTAAGATTCCAAAGTCTTTTATTTATCTGGCCCTACAAGACAAACGCGTTAAATATTCAGTTACAGTTGAAGTCGCATTTACTTATATCCTCATGAATAAAGATCATTCATTGAATAGAAATGAGATCGTCTGCATAGATATAAAATAGCGTAAAAGCTATACCTAAGGTAAAAGTTACTATCGTGTTTATCGCGATAAAATAAGATTATACCCTGAGAAAAACAAAAGCCCTGGACATATTATTGCGGAATTAAATGGAACTACTTTTGATTCGGTTTTTCTTTCTGGTCAGAGTATACAAATGCTTTCCTTATTTCTGTCATAGAATGATTCGGATAATGAATTTTCAACGCTTGTTTCCAAATTTCCATAGAGGTGATTGCATAGGTATAGTTTTATGAGAGTTTACGCAAACAATGAATACCTATACGCTATGAAACGACGTAGCTACACACGTAATTTTCATATAACCTGGTTTAATAGCTTTTAAGATACAGGTTTTCGACCTAGTTTGTAAGTCGGAGGTCCTTTTTTGTGCCCTGTTTAAGTGAATAAACTTTTTCATTTTCATTTTTTTTTCATTTAAGGTTCATATTTCAAGATCGCCTTAGGATCAGTTCAGACTAAACGGAAAAATGCTCCCGCACTTTTTTGATGTCACTGAATAATAAACTGTAAACTTTAAGTTCAAAATCCGACGCAGACATCAAGCGTCAAACGCCCGAGTTGACGTTTGGTCTGAACAGACCCTTAGGGTTCCGTATTTAATCAGCGTCCGGTTTCAATAAAACGTTTTCGTGGCCGAACAAAAACTGACCCGCATCCGACTCCATCAATCAAGAGTCCGACAGGACCCGTATTCCGACCGGACCCAAACTTTAGTATGAACCGATCTTCCCTGCAAACTTATTCAGTGTTTAATTTACTCGTATATAAGCGTAATTTTCAGCAGACAGGACGTATGACAGATAATATCAGTTATTAAAATTATTTGGAAAATAAGGACCCATCACCACCACGCACCCTCGGATTCACCCTCCCCAACGATAGCCAAAACCAGAAGCGCAAAGGATGACAAATCCGACCTGAGGGTATAGGTAATAAGGATTAAATGAATAGCAGTATTACGTTAGAATGCGCAAACTTGAATTCAGATTCGACACGTGCTTTTTTTAATTGACACTACTTTGGAACTTATCTTATGATAGGGAGCTGGGAATAATCCCAGTGGCACTTCGACCCTCAAGGATCATTTGTGCCTGCCCCATTTTACACACTGGTTATCTCAGTCCTCACGATGTTTTCCTTCACCGTTAGAGCAGTCGGTAAATGTACGTAAGTCTTCGAAAAATACGAAAAACTCATTGGTACAGGCACTACACGGTTTCGAACCCGGACCTCCAGTATGGTAGTCCGGTGTCCCGGCCACTAGGCAACCGACGCTCACCGAACTTAATTGCATCAATAAATTTTTAAGCATCGGATTCTACATTTTCTGGACAAACTTTTCGGGAGTCGAATGGAGGACTTTCTACCAACTTTGTTACTTAATGGATCCGATACCGAATATGGACAAGGGTCGAGTAAAAAATTGTTTTTATATGGAGTAAGTACGTCCGGAGCAATTGACGGATTGCTTGTGTGCCCTATGAACTGCACTGTAATGTTGCTCGTGAGGAAACCTGCACACTGAGATAAACAGTGTGTGAAATGAGGAAGGCAATTGTAAATCAGCCAAGAGATGCGTTTTATGTGATTAATTCCGTAGAATGGTCGGTTCCCTCAGCAATAAGGAATACGACTAATGAGAAAAATGTGGATCTAGATAAACTTTCTGTTACATCTTGCGATATTTTAACGTCTAATTTATTTAGCTTCAAGAGCTTACAAAATATTTACGGATGATTAAGTACCTAACCTACCAACATACCTAACAATATAGTCGTCTTAGAAAAGTTTGGTAGTACCTACTACGAAAGTACTAGGTACTAGTCAATGGTAGGTAAGGTACTACTGATCTTAAGCGGAATGAATCGTGTATGAACTTCTAAAGTTTAGGCCTAGCTTCTTTCTAGGTCCCTGTTTCGCAAAACCTACTAAGTCATATGATAAGTAAGTAGGTTTAGTAACTTTATCTGTAGTCGCTGGGCCTCCCTCAAGTGTAAGTTTCCTTTATATGGAGCTCAATAGAGCAAGTATCTACTCAGAAACTTCCACCTCATGTTACAACAAGCTTGTTCCTTCTTTTGTTTATGAGGTGAGGCCACAGAAATCGGACTAAGAGTCCTCCAACGCTAACTCAGCAATGCTCTTTCTGTCTTTCTCTTTGCTATGTATCTATCTCTGTCTCTCTCTATCTTACACAATTGTATGTCTATGGTTCTGCAGACTTAGCTTTGGAGGACTCTGTAGCGCCCTCTCCGGCGAGGCAAAGCCGATACGTTGTAATGTGCTTTACCATCGATTTTTATATCAATATTAAAAGCATTACCTGCAGCTCTTTTCCCTCACAGCAGGGCACAAGCGGGGGAAGCTCTTCCTTCAGCTTATGGGCGGAGTTCAGCCCCGTCGCCACGTTGTCTCCACTAGCCACAGGGTTCATCGTCGCCACGTTGTCTCCACTAGCCACAGGGTTCATCAGCAACAACGAAGTATCCGAAGACCTTTTCTCTTTCACCTCGAAGTTGTCCGACGACGCTACCTTCATCGACATGTTGGTGTTCATATTCATGCTGAAGTCCTTCACAGCGGCCATCACTGCTTGGTGATCGGGTAGAAGCTGCATAACTGCGTTCTTTATCAATTTTGGTTGTGTTAAGGTTTTAAAATTAGCGGCGGATTGAGTGTTAATGTTTTTTCAGTGTTCACATTTTTACTGAAATTTTGACACTGGCCTGACGTTTCGATTTTTGAATGTGATTGGGTTTTTTGTTTGCGGAATGTTGACAGTAGGTACCTACGTCTAGTACAAATAGGTTTTATTTCCACGGCTACTTGAGGAATTGTTACAGAGGTTATTGGGTAATTTTATTTAAGACAAGGATCCGCTAGCCTTTGCCTAGGGGTTCGATACGTGCAGACACTGAGGTAGTGTACCTTTCATCTTTTTATCTATTCAATCAGATCCAAGTGTACCTACCTATACTGGGAACGGCTGGTGGTCCTTCTAATGCAAGCCGATCACGTTCCAATCACACCGGGAAGGGAAAGTTACCCGAAATACCCCAAGTACAGTAGCTGTGGGATCCTAGTTTGGAATTACCTACTTTAACAGGAGATTAAGCAGAGAAAAATCGTTAACAGCTTAAACACTTAACTGACAGTTTACCAGACAAGTGGGATTCAAGTGGAAGTCGCCTTTATAAGTAGAGCGCTAAATATCGCAGGCATCCAGAATCTGCAGAATCCAGAACAAGCCTATTTAGCGACTTCGACTTATAAATAATTTACTTTTGTTCGCAAATATGTAAACAAACCTTATTTCTTCGTTCGGACAAAATGTAGGTAGATTAATACTGTGCCGGATCGCGATATATTGCAAGCTGTACTGCATCCTGTGACGTCATCCGCCATCTCATCAGACGCAATTATTCATTGTGTATGGTCATCTGTGCAACTACCATAATCTATTCCGCATTTTGTTCGTAAACCCCAAATACAGCTCACTATTCGAATTTTCCCCAAAACCCCAGCGACCTATTGCTATTCGTAACTTTCACTTCGCATCACACTACAAAAACAAATAGATTGTTTTTGTAGTGCCAAGCATTTAGTCCATGGATACCACACCCACGGCGGACTGACCTTCACACTGCTCTATCACACTAGTGTGGCAGTTAGGAATTCGATTTCATAACATCACACCAACAAAAGATCGAGAAAATAAAATCCTAAGAAACCTAAAAATCCACCGTACCACCAGGGGTACCCCCCTGGTACACAGCTCTATCACACTAGTGTGGCAGTTAGGAATTCGATTTCATAACATCACACCAACAAAAGATCGAGAAAATAAAATCCTAAGAAACCTAAAAATCCACCGTACCACCAGGGGTACCCCCCTGGTACACAGCTCTATCACACTAGTGTGGCAGTTAGGAATTCGATTTTATAACATCACACCAACAAAAGATCGAGAAAATAAAATCCTAAAATCCACCGTACCACCAGGGGTACCCCCATGGTACACTGCTCTATCACACTAGTGTAGCAGTTAGGAATTCGATTTCATAACATCACACCAACAAAAGATCGAGAAAATAAAATCCTAAAAAACCTAAAAATCCACCGTACCACCAGGTGGGTTATTCCTCGTGGCCTAACTGATTATTAGTTAGCTAATTAGTTAGGCAAATCAGTTAGGCCACGAGGAATACGGTGGTACGGTGGGTGCGTCACGAAGAAACCGATTGTTCTCTGTAGTTCCTAAGTTCCTTTGAATGAACTAATTTGTCTCGGTATAGAAGTCCCAGGTTCGATTTTCACGTCACGCTATAATTACCGGCCCATTTACTTACAATACATTTAAGATTGCTACGACATCAGTCATCATGAGGAAACCACCTGCATGACTGAGGAACCGGTACCTCGCATGGTGAGGGAAATGTAAAGGATGAACTATGACAAGAAAAAGCTCAGCTGATAAATATTGTATAATTTTAACAAATTTACAAGCAAAAATATTACAACAAACAACAAAGATAACAATAAATTATAACAAAACTGGAAAAGTACAGTGGGCGACATGCCAATATGTACTATCTGTATTTTTTTTAAAGAATAATAATGGATTGGCCTCGAATTGGTAGTCGGGTCATTTCTGAAAATTTTGAGTTTTAGGCAAAACACAATAAATTAAACATTTCGTGCAATTATTTCAACTTAACTATAAAAATATGCAGAATGATCTTGAATTAGAGTACCCAGTCGACGTTGCTGGTGCTTACAAGTTTTTACATCTGCAATGGACAGTTTTCAGTCTTCAGAATTTTCTCCTAGACCTGTCTTACAACCATGCTTCTTAAATTGCGTAAAGTAAAACGCAATCAATGATACACTTTGATGGCAGGTCCACAACAGTACACGAGGCAAAAATGTACCGGTCAATATCCGATCTGCATAAATATTGCAATCACGTGATATTCAAATGACTGATTCCATTCTTAGCCACATTCTCCCAGAAATAAAGATTTCTAAGGAACATAAACGACCTCAAAGAAAAATATACAAACAATAACTGTCTGAGAGACGACAATCTTTAAAATAAATCTTACAGAAATAAAATTTTAATTCAGGTTGCGCGATGGCGAACGAAAATTAATCTAGAGTCTATCTCTACAGACGATCCGGTCGGTCACTTAGCGGATGCCACGTTCACTTGAGGTGTGGGAGTCGGGTCGGGGTCTTTCTGACGTGCAACCTCTCCAGGCACATAGAAGTCCTTCCCCGCGATATGTTCCTCAGAGCTTGTTGGAGGCAGTATGTCGCCATCAGGTATAGGGGCTTGGATCATAGACTGAAATACAAACATGATGCTGGATTGGACCTTCCTGGCAAGACACTGTCAGTTGAAACACTGTCGTCACGCCTCCTACCCAGTTCAGTTTGGTTACAACCTATTGTAATGGTTGTTTTCAATCTTTTTCAAGTTTATTTTCAATTTCATAATTACTTCCAAGGTTTAGTTATTATTACATAATATTTGTGGTTTTATTAAGTCATTAAAGTATTCGGAATTTATTCCAAATGTTTTATCATTCGTTCGGTATATTTTTCGACTGTACAGCTATAATACTTTTACCACTGGTCAATTGGACAACTGCAGGGAAGGAAGCGGGAGGCAGGACTGACAAGTTAGAATTGTCGGGATAGCGATTAGAAATCGGGACAAATGTAGAGCTAATGCTATTGTAGAGATATAATGGCGATTTAATTCACTGTTTATAGTCTAATTATACGGCTCATCATAGCTCCCGAAGAAATGGTACATTCACCCGTAGATTCACTCTATTATAAATTGAAAACGAATTTGGTAATTTACTCATTACAATAATAACTAGAAGATATCGAAATTACGGGTGCCACTGTGAGCGGTATCCACACACATCCAGGTCAGCTATTTGACAGCTGCATGTATGAAACGTCAAATCTTCCTAGATTAACACCTTTCTCCGCGGCTCACTGCCATAACACATCAGCATTCTAGAGGGAGTGAATGAGTTTCAATTTTTGTATAGGTACTTTCACAGAATTTAAAGCTAGGATAAATATTTTATTATGTTGTCATAATAATAAAAAAAGTTTAGATTAAACTATGGTCGACATGCATTTTTACATAATTAAAAGATCATCGATGTCTACGGATACGCCCAAAGCGAATATGAAAATAAAAGAACCGCTAACTGATTTCAATGAACTATACTGAAGTTTGCATTTATCATACCTTGTATATTAAGATTTAACGTCTCCAATATAGTTAATTGAAATTATGATAACTGATAAACTACTGAACCGATTTTGAAGATTCATGTTCTTTGACCTAACAGCCAATTTCATGAAGCAACCTTAAATCTAGAAATGAGTGACATCACTTTCTAGTGTTACCACATGTAGAGGAAGTTACAGATACAGAACAGGATGTTACCGTTTCTAATTTCAAGAAAATCGGCCCCGTAGTTACCGAGAAATTCCCGGGAATACATACATAGGAAACCTCCTTCATTGAAGTCGGATAAAAACAGCATAAACGACGTGTGACATCACATGACATTTGTCAAACGATTTTACGCGCTCTTCGACGGGGCATATCTTTAGACATCGATGGATAAAGCTATAATTGGCGGTTTCTTTAATTTCTGTAACAGGACGGGTGATAGTTTTATTGGCAGTGAGATACGAGTTTTATCGCTAGTCGTTTAGCCTATAGTAAAAACTAAACTTTCTTTAAGTTCTGTAACAGGACGGGTGATAGTTTTATTGGCAGTGAGATACGAGTTTTATCGCTAGTAGTTTAGCCTATAGTAAAAACTAAACTTTCTTTAAGTTCTGTAACAGGACGGGTGATAGTTTTATTGGCAGTGAGATACGAGTTTTATCGCTAGTCGTTTAGCCTATAGTAAAAACTAAACTTTCTTTAAGTTCTGTAACAGGACGGGTGATAGTTTTATTGGCCGTGAGATACGAGTTTTATCGCTAGTCGTTTAGCCTATAGTAAAAACTAAACTTTCTTTAAGTTCTGTAACAGGACGGGTGATAGTTTTATTGGCAGTGAGATACGAGTTTTATCGCTAGTCGTTTAGCCTATAGTAAAAACTAAAAGCCTTTATATAACATCCTTTAAAACATATTTTCGGACAAAAATACCCACCTTCCTGCGCTGTTTTTCGTCTTTCATATCAATCTGCAGCATACGCAGTATGCGATATGAAAGGAACTCGCTGCTGCGCCGCACATCCGGGCAATCGTGGTGGATGCGATTGTTGACCACCGATTCTGCCAAGCCTTCGACGGCTTCACCCCATTCCACTGAGGGTGCAGAAAAAGATTGCCACTTCCGAATTCCTCTGGATGAGGGAGGGTAGGAGTGATGAGGGCAGATGTATAGCTAGACCTAGACTCACAAGTTCATAAGATATCTGCTGGACGGACATAGTCATCTCCCAAGGAGAGCCAATTGAAGTATCTTCGGTTCTTCTCATCTGCCTGTCAACCATCTCGGATATATTTGTCGATACAAAGACAGGGCCTTGATCCCCAAATATTTTCTTCTCATTTTTTGAATAGCTGGTTATGCCTATGACCGGAATGTAATGCACGATTACGAAAATTTGTATGGTCTACAGAAAAATGAAAGAATTTTGGTATGGGTAATTGAAATATATTAACTTACTCTGATGTTTGATATGCGGAAGCGTCACTTTGCCAACAGTCACGTCCATTCCTCTCTGTACACGCATGCTGACCGCACGGGACAGCAGCTTAGCGGCTGCATTCACCATCTTGCGTACAAATGGAAATAGCCAATTAGTCAGCGTGTGAGTTATCGAAATATTGTGTGTGTATATTACTTTACCTCTAGCAGTTTCTTGCGTTCAGGCAACCAGCTCGCTATCGTAACAGGATCCGGCAAATCCTCCACTCGGTCTGTGAATGTTACTTCAGCGAGTTTCGTCACAGAGGGCTGTGAAGAAAATTTCAGTTCTGATGACTAATATCTCATAGAAGCTTCAGTACAAGGTACTAGCACAAAATATAGGAGAATACTGGCTGATGATGGTGGTAGCCATTGCGAAGTATCAACCAACTGTCAGTGGGCTAGTGGGACATGGTAAATTTCAATAAAAAAACAGAAGACGATCCGGGGTCGGGGGAGGGGGGTCGCTAGGCAGGTTGGAGGACTCCACAGCTGTGTGCAGTGCCAGCGCTGTGGTCAGGATTGTGGGGCACACAACCCACATTTGTCCCAAAGGTGGTCTTAGCATAGTTTGTAATTCTTTTAATTTTTTTTTATTTATTACAAAATCTACAGCACTTAAATTTTAAAACAAAAAAGTCCGTGTACTTAACATGTCCATCCTAAGGCCTGGATTACATGCGCCGGTTCGGTTCGCTGCGGAACGCTTGTAATTGGCTGCAGCGAACCGAACCGGTGCATGTAGTCCAGAACGAAGACTTAGAAAGTCCACATTCTGGTGCACGGAATTATCGGATCGTAGTCTATAATAAAGGAAGATTGTAGTCGGGTCCTTACATATGATTCTATTAGGCAGTTGGTCCGTTGGTAGCACAAAAAATAGTTGTACCTTGGGGAATAATTTTCAGGTATTTTTAAATTCCCCAAAATTTGGTCAATGAGTTGATCTGTAATGAGTTGAAGTAATGCTGAAATCAATAAGCGGCGCAAGAAACAATGGTCATACCACAGGGGTCGGCGGACGATCCTTAGCGCTCTTTAGGTCCACATCTGTAGTCTCTTCGGGGGCGATGTTGACGACCTCCCCGAAGGCTATTGAAGGTCCGTGCACGTCAGCGTACTGCCGAGCCAGCTCCGCTGTGATTTGAATCGACCATCTAGGCGTCCTTGAGCTAAAAAAATGTTTTTGCCTTTGCCTCATATTTTATCGCACTTTGCAAATATTGGTATACTCGTAAAAGTTGATCCTGAGAATATTCTATCCCACACTTTGCAATTTTTATCTTCTAGTACCTACACTTATAGTACCTATGTTGTATAGACTTCAGGAAATAACTTCGCTCCTAGAATATTAGCGAACAGAGCTGATTTATGTTAAATTAGGCCAGAACATAACGTTTTTAGTTGTAACTCGTAGAATCTTCTGCTAATAAAATCCGTGCTGTGCACTATACCGGTGGTTAGACTAACCGTCGCTTTCCAGCGTTGGACGGGCGATAGTTTTTGAAGAACACGTTGGCAGCTTTCGAGCGCACCGCGCGCTCCACGTCCCTGAGTAGCAAATGTACGCGTCGCCGCGTGAACACCATCACTGCCGTCTCCAACATCTGTAGGATCAACCGAGAAGGATCAGGAACTATCAGGAATCATAAATCACTATCAGAATCGTGGCTACGGACCGAGAGGCTCGTAACTAGATGAAGGGCTTTGGGAGGTTTGTGAGAAGTTCCGGAAGTTTATAAAAAAATTCGAATCACTGCATTAAGCATCATCGTAAACTTGTAACTCCTTGGAGTCTTGTACATGGATCCTGGGTTATCTGATATTGTCGATGATATTCTCAGAACTCTATGTAATCTAAGTAGCATGATGAAGCTCAGTTGGATAGTATTGCAGTTTATGTTCTGCCTGCATATCTGTACCTGGTTATCAGTATGATTGTTAAAGTAACAATTGAAATTAATCTCCTTGTAATGAATGTAAGAGTTGAGTTGAATTTAAAGAAGAATGAAATGAATGAATAAGAAATATAAATATATGAATAGAATGTTGTCGAAGTTAAAGTGAATTCTCCTGGTTCGAGATCATTGTAACGTAGGTAGGTGATGATCACCATGGCTTGACATAATTACTGTAAACTTAAACAAACCTGGTCAAGGAGTTGTATCGGCGCTGGCGGTAGAATAGTCTGGATGTCCATTCTGGCGCGAGCCTGACCCAGGGTCATCAGCGTATCTCCTTGTGTAGACACTGCAGTGGACATCGCCTCAGCTGCCAAGCGCTGTGCGTATTCAGGGCTCATGCCTTTGGCTCCGCGTTTTGACTGTAACCATAGAATTAGTTTTATATAATTTAAAAAAATTAGGATTCCCGTTTCGACCTAATTTTACGTGAAGATGAGTCTTGATGATAGCAACAATGCAGCACGTGGGTCTAGAGTGCCTGTTTGCTCAGAACTTGAAAATCCCAAAATTATCTGTTCTACCAAATGTAAATGCAACAATCGTGAACTTAATGAGCCGGCCTTTAGCAGGTAGGTATGAAAATAGTGACCTTCTCAAACTCGACTCCCATCTTCCTGACAAGTTTGGCAGCCTTAGCGTTCTCTCCATGCAGTAACTTCCAGTTGGCGAGCCTGATACGTTGCAGCCCCAGGTCTGTATTGTACGCATAGATTTCAGCTTTCCTGAGAACACGGAAGAATTCAATTTATAAGTGTAGTGATATCATGTGATATTTATGCATGAAAAGGAATTAACCGCAGCAAAAGATTAAAATTCAAATAAGATGGAAATGCTGATCATTCAAAAATGGAGACAAATTCTGATTAGGGTTTGAAAGTTAATAATAGATTATATTTTTGACAGAAGGTTATAAAATTTTTGGCGATGTCTAAAAAATTCCTTGCTGTAAAGTCTACAGTGGCTATAAATGATCTTACTTCGTCCTTCTCAAGGCGCCAGCGTGCGTATCTTCAGCATACAGATTGAGAAGAAGAGCTTCTTCTTGAATCTTGTGATTTTGGGCTTCGACTCGAGTGGTCCATTTACGGTTAGCCTGAAACATAATCCAGCTATAAGATGATCAAGTCAGCTCCTGCAAGCAGGAAAGTGAAATCTGCCTGCAATTCAAACCCTGGTATGCTGTGCGCTGCTTAAAATGTAATTGAATTTATTTGTTTGTAAAAGCGGTTAAGTACCTGAACCTTATTTCGCAGCACATGCAAAACAAAACGCATACCAATAAGGTAGACTACACTCAATATCGTACCGGTATCGGTTACCGGTATTTGATCAAACAAGTCTATTCTTCTCAAGTCTAGTCTTAACACCATGCGTTTGGTGTTCAATTTTGTATCTGCTGTAAATTAGGTTCAGGTATCCCCTTTCTGTACCTGTGTACTTTGTATGTACTTTACTTAATTTAATCTCAAATAAATAATGTTTACCAACAAACTGTTGCCTGGAAATCAATTGACAAACAGTTGGTATAAAACGTCAAAACCTAGGACTTTCTATAATCTTTGGTCAAAATTGCAAAAAGGTATAGCTTGATTGTGTGACCCACTGTACTGAAACTACATGAATGTAGTATGGATAGGACTAATTCGTGACAAAAACGAGCCGTGAAATTGAATGGCGACGTGATATGGGGTATTTTATGCAACATTAGGCGCGAGTTACAGAGCTGTTACAGCTAATAAGATTATGAAGAGATTTAGAACTGAAGTGATTTAGAAGAGAATGGTCCATAAATCAGAGTGTTAAAGAAATCAATCACCAAATTTTTATCAGGAGTTCTAGTGCATACATCACTCTTCCAAAAAATGTAGGGTCATTTCACATGGAAAACGAACCAATCGCGTTACACTTCGCATGATACCGCCGAAGAGACCAAAATCGTTTTCTGCGCAAACTGTCATCATTCCTCATATTTAGTTATGTATTTGTTTCAAATAATTTCTTGATAAATAGGGTTGGTTGCATTGCGATTGGTCAAAGGAGCTTTCCGTCAGAATATTTTTTTTTGCCGAAGGTTTGCGTTTGGAATAGTAAGTCTTACCATTAGTTGCAAGAAAAGTGCTTAATGTGCTTCCCTAAGTTTTGCGTCATCTCTATCTAGAGCTATGGCCTAGAAAGGGATATCATGTATTGTAAAGAAAACATGAAGGAGTTAGTCTCTACCTAAGGATAGTTGGATCATTGGACTCACAATGTAGCTTCATTACGCTATTAAATGGAATGGGAACACAGAAAATGTTTACATTAGATTATTTGTGCTTCATCCCAAATTTGGGAACCTGTGTAGTTTTAGTTCAAATTGAATTCAAACAATAACGTTTGAAGCATCAGGGTAAATAGTATTCGGTTATTGTGGAATGGCAGCAATTTGATGACATGTTTTCATACTGGACTCTACGACTAACGGGTCTCAGTACCGTAGCCAAAAAGTGATAAAAGGGTGGAAGGGGTTGATTTATCGTTTCAGGAACATCAGAAGGGAGCGACGACGAAGAAGAAGACACAAGGCGTGGATTTCTGGGAACGCGAGACTAGCGAAGTGAACCCGTGTACTGTAGTTTGTCAAAATTTACTCCATCTCTTTCGCACATGGAGCACCATCTGCGCCACCACCTATATCGAATTATGAACTATATAGCGTGTAAATGTATGAAAGCACCTCTTCCTCAAATCGCCGCTGCTTCGCCTCTCGCTCTTGCTTGAGCCTATTCTGTCGCTTTTTCTCGTTCTGTCTCCACGTGCGCACCATTGTGATCTTGCGCCGGAGTTCCATCTCAGCCGCCGCTTGCACTCGCTGCTTGATTCTGTTCAATGTAAGTACAGTCAATTGCTTCGTGTCCGTGGCATCCCTTTGTCGAATACAATGCAGGAAATCACGATCAGCTTGTATCAGCAGTGGATGCTGGATATTGACCTCTAACAAGGCATTCTGGCATCTGATCCTGTTGTTAATCTCTAGGCTCTCTAACTACCATACAATAGGCACAGGCAGACTGATGATGATCATAATTTAGATTTCGTAACAAGCAAAGCCAGTTCAGTCTTCAAAAGCAAAACTCATGAAATTACCGAAAAATTATTACATACCTCCATTCTACTGCCTACCGGACACTTCATCAGCTTATTAGTTAATGTTCCCCAAGTGTCCCCGACTTTCGGGGTAGGCAGAGAGAATGGAGCGCCACGAATATCTATCTTGGCACGCCTCTCTTGCTTCCTCTACAGTCATTCGTCGTTCCACGCATGCTCGCCGTTGGAGTCGTCTGCCCTAATATTTCAATCTATGAGCTCTCAATCTTATTCTAGGACGACCCCGGCATCTTTCACTCGTTTTCGCTTCTTATATCTGTTTCATCATTCGTTCACCATATTACAATAGTAACATTTAATTCATTTGTTTAATTCAGTGCACCTGTTTTGTTTCTCGAATGCGCGCGCGGCTCGTTCTCGTCTCTGTTTGTCGTTGAACTCGGCTAGGTACTGCATCCTTGCTTGGATTTTCTTTTCTTGTTCCCTTGCACTGTAAAAAGCATATTATTAGTGGCATTCACAATATAACTCCATCATCTGTTCCTATGTAGGTATGTCCCATACTGTTAATTGGGGAATAGGGGGTGATTTTGTCTCACTAGAACAGACCATCGCTACAGGTATCTTGGTATGGGGCTGAGGGCAATAAATAGGATAGTCGAATTTGACATATTTATGTATGTCGAGCGAGCCAGAATCACCAGGCTGGCCTAGGGTTGCAATGAAGGGGTTGTTTGTCGTGTACAATGGACAACACATCAGGCTACACCTTTTAGTACTTTGTCGCTTTAACTTTATTAGACACATTTATACGAATGGTAAGAAATCTCAACAAAAACTTATTACGACTACAGGTTCTACAGAGTACAGCTTGATGTATGTTCCACTGTACATCGCGTAGCCGCTGCTGGATAACATTTGCCTTATAAATACATATTTTTATTTTTCAGATCAAGCACCATTTCTCAGCGTGTTTTTCTTCATCTTTCAATAGCATTCCGTAACTGTTGCAATCCAATAAGTTTGCAAAACTTAATACTTCTGTCGCCGACTGTAAATTGAAATTCATAACTTTCAATCTGAATAAAATTTCTTCGTCTATTTCCATTACGGTTGAACAGGTTTTTATAAAGATTCGGTCAATCAGAACTAACTCCTTAGAAACGATAGCCGCAGAATACTTAATATTACTATGTACTATAACTAAGTAGGTCCAAACAGTTACGTAGCTATAATACTTATTATTAAAATTGTTTTATTTCTAGAAGTAAACAACCTTGGAAAGGAAATTTTATGGTAAAACGAACAAGAAGAAAGAGCTAAGTAGAGTTAATAAAGTATCGGCACATAATATTGAGTGCCTTGTCTGGCGAGTAACGAATTTATTAGATATGGCGAACCATACATCTTGTAAAGGAACATTTTGTTCTTTCTTTACACATTAACATTGAACCTTATTGTCAATAAGTTAGTAGGTAACTATGTGTCTTTCAACTCTCTGCCCTCAGTAATGATTTTACTGGGAAATGGTGGAAGTTTGTGGGAGGGTGTTGGAATCCCAAACCACCGTAAGCCCGGGGTTATTCGTCGAGAAAGCATTAAATACTTACATACAGCAAATCTGTTTACTAGTAATCCTGAGCAGGAACTAAAAAACCCTTGCCATATTACGGAATTAAATGAAACTATTTTTTTCATAGCGAACACCTTAACACAGATTATAAATAAAACTATCAATGGCGCCCTCTTTGACAGGGTTTTATAGTGTCTGATCGGGGCATAGATGCTATACACACCCCGTAGTGTCATCTGCACCATTGACCAGCACCATTGATGGTGCAAATGGTACTACTATGTACCGTTAGCACCACTGCGGCACCATTAATGGTGCATATCGCACTACTATGTGTCGTTTGCACCATTAATATCCAAACTCGCGTAAGTATCAATGGTGGTAAGTAAGTGGTGGTGGTGGTGGTAAGTATCAAGATTTCTGTTTGGCTGACTATTGCCATGAAGACGAAAGAATTTTAATTTTCGCCTCGGCTGAAGCTAGGGCTCGGGCTTGGCACGTTCGGGTCGGATTTAACTGTCAAATGATGCCTTAAAGTCTCGAAACTTAAACAAATTACTTCATTAAAAAGAAAAAAAAAAGGAGAACAGCATAACTCCCTTGGGTCCTAGTTGCATGGTTGATGGGACTTAAGCCCCTCGCTGTACACTCGTCAAGTTCTTTTTAATTAAAAGCGTGTTGGTATGGCCCTTGATTTACGTGTGCTGATATACTCTCCGCGGAATGTAGAGTTCACTTCTCTACCTTGGTTTTCTATTTTTTAATGGATTATCAAAACGAGTTGTTGTATAACATTCCTAGTATTTCAGAGTTCATCGAAAGTTGTAAATAAATAACATTTTGACTTCGTTGTCCTAGGGCTGATTGGTGGATTCTACGTGCCTTTATAAACGTCTTCAAGACGTGAAGATTTCTTCAGGGTGTTTTCGAAAAAAAACTACTTTATGTTACATACATTCACACCTATGTCACCTGCGGGGTAGGCAGACAGAATGTACCGCCATGAATCTCTGTTTGACTTCGCATTCCTCTCTAAGGTAGGTATATTATTATACATATTTATATGCTTACAGTAAACACATAGTTCCAAAGCAATACAAAACAACACCCACCTACTCCTAACACAGACTTATAGTTGTACCTACACTAAACTTGAACAGATCCAGCTCAAGTCTTAACGAATGATGCAGCTAAATAGGTTATGGAAATTCTACCAAGTTTGAGAGTTTGAGAGCAACAGGAAACCTGAACTAACTATATTATAATATAAGTTACATTTATTGTAGAGAACTTGTCACGTGATGGTTATTAGACAAGCGGAAATTCTCTATGTAAATGATGACAGGTCTATTTAAACTTGTGTGGTCCATTGTGAGGTCAAATGCGAGTTTAGTCTAAATTTAAGTAGTTATCTAGGTACATGTCTAGAATTAAATTACTGTTTTCCTCTTCGGGGTACGGAACCTTAACATTTAGAAGCATCAAAATCAACATCAAAATGTTTTTTATTGTAAGTACCTTATAGTACATTTTTACAACGTCATTCATTTTTACTGTACTACCGCTTCGTAAGATGCTATAGCTGAAAGGAAAGAAGCGGCGCAAGACTTTCAGCAGCACATCTTTTGAAATAAATATATCTTACAATGCTGGAGCTGGAGCTGAATTTAGGACCAAGCCTCTTTATCATTTAAGTAGTCATTTATTTTATTATAACCCTTTTTACATATGGTTCATCTTATAACGGTCTTAAATTTTTTCTCTGTCCTATTTATTACAGTATCTTATTATAAAATCGTACACAGTGACCCATAAATGATGTGTTAACTCTACTAAGTCTAAAGCGTGGGACTGCAAGTTTGTTTCTGTTTCTTTCTCTTTTTTCCATGGGTCAGGTTCAGGCATTACGCAGAATTACGAATGATAGAATCAGGATTATTCTCATCTGCATAACCATCCATTCTTCTTCTTTCGTGTTGATGATCCGAATTAAATTTTTCCCGATCAGAAGACAGCCACATCGATAACCCTCTGGTTAGACTCGAAAAGGTCCTTCCGCGTAGAGGTCGCCGGCCACGCGGGACAGCAGAGCAAGTGCTCCATGGTTTGAGGGGAGACACAACACTCACACTTTACTTGATCGCTGGAAAACCCCCAATTGTGTAGATTATCTCCGCAACAACAACAACAACCATCAATTATCAATCTATGAAACCTCCATGGGAAGAATGGGGAATTTTAAAGATCAGCAGCTCGACCAATTATTTATGTCGTGCTTGCAATATGAACACATCAAAGTGGTTCATTTCTAATGGTCGTGTTAAAATGAAATATTTTAATACTGGTCAAGTGTTATATTAAAATATAACTGTTTAATAGGTTAATGGCCATCGCATATTTTACCAACTCGACGCGAATCCGGCACGAACTCAACTCAGAGCAAAGCATTGAAATGAAAGCTTTATAACTTATTACATGCAGTAGGTTTTCAAAATTCAAAAGTAGAAGGTGAAGTAGTGTCGATGAGTTGTCAACGCGTGGGCCATTCTTCGACAACTAAACCTACTGTATGTAATACGATATAAAGCTCACATTTCAATGCTTTGCTCTGAGTCGAGTTCGCGTCGTGTTCGCGTCGAGTCGCTGCAATGTGTGATGGCCTTTATGGAACTGTAATCCAATCAGACAGAAGACACTATGGACACGGACATTGGACATTAGCGTCAAGTAAATACCTCTTGAATGAATTCCTTGTAAGTAACATATGAAACAGAAAATTAGTTTGTATGTAATTATTATTTATTTACATTCATAGCGCTCCATTCTCTCTGCCTACCCTGCAAGGGACTTAGCGTGAAGTTATGTATGTATTATAGTACCTATATTTATTTAGATATTTCATTATTGTAGACAAAGTTTTATATTTATGCCACTGCACGTAATGGTCATTTTATTACTCGTGCTATCATTACGAAACTCAGATACGCCTTGTTTTACAAACTAGTACTCGTGTTAAAATGGCTATCATTACATGACAGTCGCATAAACTACCATTATGGAGTCTTCTTGATCTGTAGCAGCAACTAAAACTATGCAAATCCTACAAGTTAGAGAGCAGCAGAGCAAAATGAACGAGCTAACAACAGTGAATGCATCGCCGAGTGGTTTACAAACAAGCGCGAACTCTGCATACAAACATCGGCACAGATAATGCAATTTGGGATGCAACGCGATCATCACAGCTGCTCAGAGTCTGCCCACGAATGTCATTGTGGCATGTGTACGTTCGCTGATTCAATGACAACATTAACTTAGTTGGATTATGCGTATAGATTTGCGAAATTTTACTTTAGCCATGATAGTGTCTGATAAAAATTAGCCATGTCTAGCTGTTTCCAAGTTCTGGAGTATATTTGATGGCAGTTGAAATCTCTGGAATGGTAATTGTTACGAGGTTTGACTTTGAGAACCTGATGATAGTGATGATGATCAGGAAAAAGTAAAAAGTAAGTTGGTTCTGCCGTTCCGGCCGGGCCGCAGCACATGCCTGAGTGTGTGCCTTTTTGGCAATGAACTGTAATTTGTTACCTTATACTTAGTATTATAGTACTCTGTGCTTATATCTAAGTTACCTACTTTTATTTAGTATTTTTTTTGCAAAGACAAACAAATATTTTTTCTTTCTTACTTTCACAACGGTAAATCTTAAATTTTCAATTTAGAGTTATATCATACGCAATTCAATATTATATCTAAGACAAAGAAATTCGAACCCAGTTACAACTAGGATGAGTTTCAGTTGGTGATTTCAAAATACATTCGAGTACAACTATTATATATTTAAGGTAGTTACATCTGGCAGGCAATGAATGAAAGAATACACTTTATTGCACAAAATTTGTGTGATACAGTGCGTACAAAACGATTAGTACAATCTAGGCAGTCTTATCGCTAAAAGCGATCTCTTCCAGACAATCTTTTGGTGGAGTAATTTTGGTAGAAAAAGGTAGGTTGTGCACCGCACAATTTTGATTAGCGGAAGACATAAGCGCTATTAATTAATATTAACAACTCGTAGGCTATCGATTACACAAAGGTGTTACGTACAAGGGAGTGAAATATCAGTAGTGAAGTATTAATTATCAGTTATAATCTTCTATCTAATTTTGGAACTAATTAATTTCATACAGGCACGTATCCAGGGGAAAAAAGAAGCCTCCTTCAAATCACGGTATCATAAGAGCCTGTCTGTGCTACTGTGAGATGAATGTGTTTTCTGTAATTATAAGTTATAAATATGTACATTTTTGCTATATTTTGTAAGCATAGGTACTGATATTGAGAGTACGAGATGTTGATGAATGTTTTCTGTAATTGTAAAAATATTTTTACAAACAAACGGCAAAAAAATATTTTATATTAATAAATATTGATAATTAGCTAATTAATTAATGTAAGTGGTGTTTGTAACCGTGTTAATTAATAATAAATAATGGCAAAGTAGGTATTTTAAATTATTCTAAGTAGGTAATTAGATAACCACGTTATTACGTACTTATTTTACCTAGAGCGATCCATTATTTTTTAGTCAAATAGAAAATAAAAGAAATATTACAAATGTTTATTTACAACTTTTCAAAGTATTATCCTGTTGCATCAATGCACTTATGCATTCGACTGATCCAGCTTTCAAAACATGTGAAAAACTGTTCTTGCGGAAGGTCGAAAAAAATCCGCCTAAATTGGTCTACTGCTTCGTCCGCAGTTATGTATTAACAATTAGTTACCTATTAAGATAATTATGTCATTTTAATTCTAAGTTAGTACCCAGCTTTTTTAAGTTCTTTGGAAAGTTTTGCGATTTTTGCCGATCAGGTGTCTGACATAGGTACCTGCCTAGTCATAGAACAGACTCCACAAAATACCGAAGTGCAGTATCTAATCCCTAAGCTCAAATTCATGGCTGAATTATAGCATCTAGAGCCAAATCCGGCCCAAGCTCTAGTAGGCGACTGTTTCAGAATTTAATCAAGTAGCTGTCTATATTATACCGCGTCAGCGAGTCTGTGCTTGCATACTGAATGCCGCTACGAGATACGAGATCTAATTATATTTTCGACGAGACATTATACGACACCCCGCGTTGTCAGCATCGTAGCAAGGGTCTTTTAGCGCCCCGGGTAAGATTCAGATGAGTATTGCGTGTGGCCATTAAAGTTCACGAGACCACTAGTGGTAATCGGCAGTATCCAATTGTTCGTAACAATTTAGTATGATCTCTATGTGAATGACAAATTAAAACAACTGGTACGAAAAAAACCGACGAATATTAAGAATATTGAAAAGGCCGCATGTTTAGTGGACATATTGTCAGCAATAATGTTGTTTTTTTCAGGCCCAAATTATTGTTTTAGTTGCAATGTGAAATAACATTTGTCACGTTGTACGACTATGACTTTTTCAGTTTATAAACACGGTAAGTAAGTAATATGTAAGTACAGGAATTAACGAACAAAAAAATACTTCGATTGCGCCCTCCAGGATTGGCGCCTCTGACATGGGCCACTGATGCCAGGCCCTAGCTGCGGCCCTGTGTAGTTGTTGGATTCAATGACATAGCGGAATTTAATTTTCTTCTATTTCTTGTTTGTCGCTTGAAGGATGTGAGTCGAAGCGCAAATGGTTTTCAATGCTTTGATTGATTGCGTAGATCTAAAATTAATTCTGCTTAGGCTTCTCTCAATACGCACGCAGACGCGTTTTGACTAAGTTTGAATTTAAGAACTTAAATAAAATCTGAATCTGAATTTTCGAATCCAATATGACGTGTGTGTGTTATTGGACCAACAGCTATTAAATCGAACACATTATACATAGTTACCTATATGCGTTACAGAAAACGAATGTTCCGGTTTTTAATTCAGAGTCTGAATTACTGTCGTAATTCTCATTGTTTATGCAAGAGCAAAGTCTTCAAATCATTAGAGAATGGACAAACGAAATAACCAGCCCCGAAGACCATAGTTCCATCTGGTAGAAGTCAAGGAATACAAGGAGCTGACGATCAGGTCAACTTACCTAGTGAAAAGGAAAAATAAAGCGAATTTTTATTTTCTCTTTGAAATATAGAGCTATAGCCGAGAGTTAAATAGGAATTATTCAAATGTAATTATAAAATATGGGATCCTGTAAATTGAGAAATATTTTTGCAGTAAACACAGCCCGGTTTTAAATGCAAATTTTTCATCGTTAGGTACGCTGTACTGTATAATATCTAGCTAACAAATTATAAATAAACTGAAAAAGGTTATATCAAATATGATTTTGTGAATGCCTTTCTACGATTCTATCTTCTTTTAGAAGAAAAAACATTTTGAGGAATTTACAAAAAGGCGTTAATGATTTCAAATGTATAGCAGAGCTCTAAAAAGCCTATGAAATTAAATGCGGGACACACACACGCACCCTCAGCATACTCTCTTGGTCGTCTGCTCTCCTTATACAATAAAAAAAAACACCTCAACGTTAGCAGCGCATCGAAAACCCTCAATAACATTATAGTGAGGCGAGATGTCTATGTGTGACGGTAACCATACTCACCCTCCGTTCCGTTTGTTTGTCTGCTCTCCATAAACAATTTAAAAGAATCGTATAAGTACTTACTTTAGTATTTACAGTCCTGGCGGAATGGCGTGGAAAGTAAACGGAAACAAAGTAACGTCATTAATCAGCTGTTCTCAGCTCACGTACGCAGGCGTGTTTGGTTGCTTTTTTTCCCGCTTTGGTATTTGATCAGCTCTCATTAGTTAAGTAATAAAGTCCCCGCCCAGCCTCCGGCCAAGAATCCCGGAAAGCGTGGTGACTTAGCGAGGAAATTGTTTTTTATCACTCAATCTTTCTTAAATTGCTTTTTTTTATTGACTGCTAAACCCATATTTGACCCCGATCTCACCTGATGGTAAGCGACGATGAGAGAGCATGCTTACTTTATGTTAAAACAACTTCTTTTGTTTTTCCGAATTACAACCAAAATTGGTTAATAAATAGTTGTCGAATAGTTCTTATAGCACAACATGGGCACTGCGCAGGAAGTTTGCATGCTACTTTCCAAAAGACGAATGGATTAAAAAGTTGATGATTGTATTTAGTGCTATCACTAATTATATAGCAGAGTAATAAACTATAAATGCACTCTCTTTCACCTTGGTAGCGATCTTTTTCTCTACTGGTGAATATATTTAACGGTTAAATCATGGAATGAAGAGACAGAAAATGGAGAACACACTTACAGCCGCCTCTTCTCCGCCCATTCGTCTAGATGTTCTTTGGCCACCTTCTCTAAGTGTTCCCTGGCTTTCTCCGCTTTGGTGAAGCTCTGCAGTCGCCGAGCAACGTCCACTTCCACTTTCTTCAGGGTCAAGTCGTCTCGAGCACGTTCGTCCTGACAAATTCATGTTTACTTTATCTGAAACATTTCTAAGTGAATTCACTGAATCGTATCTATATCATCATCACCAGCAAATTCTAGTCCACTGCTTTCCGAACACAGCCACTGAGCTCGATCTTCGTCCCTTCTCATCCAATCACTGTCAGCTATCTTGCACAGATCGTCGCTCCATCTAGCATGGGGTTATCCCACACTATCTAGTAACTATAGACACCTAGGTAGAAATACAAAATGACAAACCGGAATCTGGCCATAATTTCCTCTCCTCTACTGACCGACTTTATCTTCAGTTTTTTACTACCATTATTCCAGGAACAGACAGTTAATTCTGCCAAAAAAAGTTGTGCCATCTATATTATCTTTCTGGACATTCCCTTAATCTGACTGAATAAACGTCTCACCTACCATTTTCTTCATCTCCATATGTATCCTGTCCATGAACTGGTTACAAAGGTACTTTCTATACTGATTGAACTCCTTCAGGGAGCAGACAGCCCTGCCGTCTTTAGTGACGAAGCCTAACTGCTTCATTCTGTTTCTGGCTGGCTTCTGCGCGAAGTGATGGGCAAGGTGTGGGTCGTGCATGGGGACGTAGTCGTACGAGACGTTGTTGCAGTACGGGTCCGTGAGGTCGAAGGTGGGCCGTGGACAATCCGTGCCAAGTCCCAGGCGGCGGACCTGGAAGTAAGGAAGGTGATAGAAAATACGAGGGTTGTAGAGGACTGCTTCAACAAGACTTGTTGGTATGTGGTAGTAAGGATACTAACAAAGAGAAGCAAAACAAAGAATTGAGAAGAAAGACAAAATCACATCAATATAAATTCGCAAATCGCAAATGCGGCGGAAACGACTTTTCATTTAGTCTGGGGAATTCGAACATTTCTTTTTGTAACTGAGCACCATTTTCTGACGGACAGCTTCTATAAGCTTAACAAGCTTTTATTAGAGTACGTAATTAGATTCTGTGACTGTAAAATTCAGAAGGAATTATTACCTAAATCCGTATTTGAATTTGTAACTTTCGACAAATATGATCTATATTTACATACTCTGACGAGGTATCACAAAATATTCCACCCTTAGGTAGTCTTCAAATCTGACACAATTACCAATCAGATCTTAATCAACTCATCACGAAGTGTGAGACATCAAAAGGCCAATAACAAGTTTCTTTACTGTCAGTAACGACCTGTCTTTATTAACATCTGTAGTCAGGTTTTCCTCTCCACTAACGTCGGTTAAGGCTGCACTAAATCAGGGTTAGGGCGGTAGTAAATTGCACGTGACCTTTTCCGTGATGACCCGGATACGGTGCGGGATACACCTCGACTAATTACGTTTGCCTGGGACAGAGCAATCGCCTGAGCGCATTTGATTTGATTTAATTCAATAGGACGTGATTGTCGTGAGTTTAGTTGATTTACTGCATCATAATTATAATTGGAACATAGCGTGACGGTATGTAAAATGATTATAATCAAAGATTCTTTAGGTAGAGGTGTCTATTGAGCATCGTCGGGTGCCATCTTCAAAATGAAGTTTGGAGGTAGGAGGCAAAATCGCTTGCGATCTCATGCTGCGTTTCAGTCTAGTGCACTCCTTGTAATCGACAGGCGCTACTAAATTAATAATTTCCATAAAATTAAATGTGAGATTCTTGTCGACAAATTAAACGATGAGGATCGGTATAATATGTTGGCTTATTCTTCGTTGACCATCTATTGTAAACAATATGTTACCTAATACAATCTTTTGTATTTTTCAAGTAAGAATTTACCTATTTTTAATCCTATCTAGTGCTCAATCTAATCTTAATCTTAGTAGAACTTAAAAATCATTCTGGGCATCGATGTAAGAGGAAATCGGTAAATAAAGAGTCAATTGGCACCTGTTTTTTTTAAAAACAGGATCTAAAAAAATATCGCTGGAATCGTCCCAGCCCGCGTGACCTAAATTGCGAAAGTAAACAAACTTAGACAGTTTAAACGCTATTTAGCCAGACATTAATGTTGCACCCGTGGCTAAATTAATATTAGGTACTGTAAACACCGGGCACGCCTAAATATCCCGGCCGCCTATCGAAACCGCCTATCAGAGAGCGGAAGCTGCCTAAGTAACGCTAAAAGGTTCGCCAGAGTTTAAAGTTGGCTAGGTAATAGGTATACCTGCCTATAAACATACATAAAGTATGTAAGTAATAAGTAAGTAAATAAGTAATTTCGCACACAACATACAAATATCGTAATAATAGTTACCATGTGTTACTCTTAGAGCCAGCTGTTGGCTGAACTCGCATATCACGTGTATATACGAGTAGTCTCAACTCAGTTTAATGCTAGCGCTGGTATTCTGTTGATCTCCAGATTGTCACAAATAACTGTGGGTAGGTGATAACTTTTAGCACGAAGTTAAATGTAAATAATATACCTAATACTGATGTACAGCACTACGGCGACGGCTACACTAAAAATATCTCTGATCATTATTTGTCAGAGCATAAGGAAAACTTGACTAAAGAAAGAAAGAAAGAAAGAAAAAACATTTATTCAACATTGCACACATTATTATAAGTACCTACTTAAAACAATTTTGGATAAAATAAAATAAAAACAATGCAATATTGAAAGGGCACATGCTCAGCATGTGCTGCGGTCCGACCGGTACGGCAGAACCGCAGCGCTGGTTTTCAGCTGTGCCCGGACGAAACGAAGGCATCGCGGGCGAAACGGCAGTAAGGGACTAAAACAAAAATATATTAAAAGTATAAATAATAAAACTACAAATAAATAAATACCTAAAGATGAAATAGATAACAATTAAAACTGGAAAGAAAAGGGATAGAAATACATAGTGAGTGTCTGTACATTGTGCGGCTCGTCATTCCAATGGGAAGCGGATATGGTATGTGTTGTAGAAAATAATATAAAAAAATATACTTAAATTTTAAAAAATAAAATAAAAATAAAATAACCTAATATAAAAAGTGTACAGTGTCTGATTTCTGGGCAGCGAGAACGTAGTTTTTAAGTTTTTTCTTAAACGTATCCACAGTTCGCACATCTCTTAAGGGCGGTGGAAGATTATTCCAGATCTTACATGCGGCGTATTTAAAGCTTCCCCTGAAAGCTGCGGTGGTGTGACGTGGATACATTAACAGATAAGATGAAGCACGAGTTTTATACCTGTTGGAGTCTCTTGACCATGGCAACTTATCGTAGAGGTACAATGGTTTTCTACTTTTAATCACGCCAAAAAGAAGAGTAGCCAGATGTATATAACGCCTCGACGCCATTTTTAAGACATTGTGATTATTAAAATATTGTGTTACGTGGCTTCGAGGTCAGTGAAGGGATAACACAATTTTATAATGCATCGTTAAAGTTGTTGTATATGATATTATGAAGTTGACTGTATTTTATGTGAATTATTGTATATTTATTTCAAAATCTGATTCAGATACTAGAAATATCATAGTTGTAAGGGGTGGTATGTACGAGTATAAAACCACAACCGTAGAGAAATACTGCCAGCGGAAATCGATCTTGGCGCCCAACCGGATGTCAGTGCCAGAAGCTTTACTCTTATCAGCGAGAGATTTTTTGAGTATTACAGTCTTAAAGTTAAATCTTCATTAAAAAATATGCTATTCATTTCTACGCCAAAGCTTTAGGTAGAGAAGGCTTAAGGAAGCCTTAACATTAAGAACGTTTCTTGTATCTCAAGGTAAGTCCTTAAATAAGTTAGATGCAATATGGGGCATCATGATAAATCGTTGCTTCAATTCAACAACCTGGTCTTTATCTTCTTATAACTAGGAAAAGAACCATCCAAACCTCAGAATCATTAGACTATGAGAAAAAAAAACTCGGTCACATTTCTTTAAGCGTATTCTAGGGAAAATATAGGCAGGACAAGAGTCACAATTGAGTACCACAATTTTCTAAGTTCGTAGACTCACCCCGCCTACGAAAATCCTCCCCCTTACACTTTTCTAGCCTCTGTCTCTTTATTTGGTATTTCTAGCGGTCGGAAATAGTATTTTATGCAACTGACACGTAATTACAGCCAGTGTAAAAGGAGTTCCTTTTTAGTTTTAGATACGAGCGTAGTGAGTATCACAATAGAAAAAAACGAGTTTTACAAAGGCTAACTACGTGCAGTAGCATACAATTACGACCATGAAATACCTAAATAACTGAAAATACAAACTATTGTGAAGCGCCCAATACGCCATGACAGCTCGTCAAAATTTCGTTGACAACAGTGCGTGGTCCGAGTTGTCGTTCCGTCTAGCCGGCATTACAATTTTTTTTTAAATTACGTGAATTTTGTTTTGTTTATGGCAATTTTTTTCCTAAACTACTTATCTTGTATCAAATTTCATGAAACTATTAATATATTTACTTTGTACTAATGAGTTGACGGTATCGTAATGCAGGTTCGCGGTGTCGTAATGAATATTACGTAACAACCCTTAGCAAAGAAGTAATTTGTTTTGCTGTTTGTGGTTTCACATTGAACAAATTACGAAATAGGAGAAGAAAAATAATATTCCCACCCCGGATGACTAGCCAGAACCCCCAAGTAAATTGGGGTCCTTAAGAAGTGTCTAACGACAGTTTCACGAGACAATGACGGCTATTTGCGTGCATCAAGCCGTTAAAAGGACTTTGATTGTAGTTGCCAAGACTGTTTCCGTCTATTTCAAGTCAGATTTTAAGGTGAATGTTGAAGATTTGACCAGAAATGTAGTCGTATTTTCAACTTTTGTTATGTAATGAGTAGCTTTGTATGAAATAGAATCTTGAGTTCCTTCTCTGCACACAAAACAGGAAAAACTCCTAACGCTCCGTTCTTTTGTTCTAGTAAGTATAGTCTGTATCACATTTCAGCGATTTTGAAAGGAAATTGACCGAATTATAAGGAAGACAATGATCTGTTTAGAAAGAAACCGACGTACCATACACCATACGTAAAATTTTCAAAGAAATATGTCGTCATGAATAGCAGTGGATGAATTAGGTGGATAAAAAACACTGAGTAACTTACCGTGAGTCCTTAATATTAAGGCTAACTTAAGTATCGCGTCATCTCTATCTAGAGTTATAGCGTAGACAGCAATAGCATATAATTTAATAAGACTTAAATTTAGCTTCGTATCGTGCAACAGACGGTTAATTTCCAAGTCATATTCCATTGTCAATCGACGTCAGACACAACCAGTGTATCAAATTTCATGCAAATCCTTTCAGCCGTTTGTGCGTGATTGAGTAACAGACAGAACTTTATTAAGTTATTACCATGGATTCTCGCTTAGTAAACTTCAGATTTGGTAAAATAATACGGCCTAGACTGCAGGTCTTTTAAGTCGAATTCCTCATTAACTAGGGTTAGGTATGATCAGTTAGAACGCCTTTTAATGGGGTGGTTTGCCATTGCCTTCTCAATCCTAGCATGATGAATATCATCATCATCATCATTTAGCTAATAGAGTTCCCCTGTTGGAGCGCAATCTCCCTTTCTACAAGAGGGTACAGTTCCAGTGCTGATTGGTGGATATCACATGCTTTAGAAACCCTTTTATTCTGTTGTTTTCTCACGACATTTTCTTCACCGTTAGAGTAGTCAATAAATAGGTATACGTAAGTCTCCGAAAAAAACCGAAACTCGAAAAAAAAGCAGTGGAATCCTTGCATGATTGCAAACCCGCAGAGTTTCGAATAAGAATAAGTTTATTTGTGCGGTAAGATGACAAAGTATTCATAGTCCATTCACAAGTAGGAACATAGGTTATATTAAACTAAATAAAATTAGTGAGCAAAAAGTTACAATAAACGCTGACTTCCGAACTAGGAAGTTCCTGTATCTCGGAGGACTAATTATATTTTATGCGATTAATTAATGCTAGGAATAAACCAAATCATACGTTTTGTATGGAAGCATAAGCTGGTGCTAAGTAGATTTATCACAAGAAAATCCCACACGCTTTCAGTGGCTGAATGGTGAGCATTATCATAATGAACGCAGCGGCTTCCGAAAAGCATTTTAAGCGTTTCCCTACTGAGAGGGATGAAAACTGAATTCGTGTATTTAGACAGCATTACATGTTAATTATGGCATCTGAAAAGGTTGACGCCTGGGTTAAACTTGTAACGATGTCGACTTCATCGTCTATATCAACCTCCTTGCCATCAATTTAAACCTCATTGTTAGCATTTATTTCATCTCAATTGTTGGCATGTTCATTTCTATATTTTCAAAATTCAAATCATATTCCCATTCCATTACTGAATTCCTTTATTCCATTAATTTCATTGTTTTTACTTATTCTCTCTGTATTTTGTCCTGAACGGACGTATGTCCTTTTTATAAAATTGTCTCTTACTACTACCTATTTTCTACTATTGTGTTGTTCTGTTCCTGATAAATATAATATCTACTATTACCAAGTTTCTTCTATTACTTCATCTGCACACTGTCCTAGAACCCTGCTAGCCGGCACCTAGAGGGCAGATTGTAGCAAACTGATGTGGAAAATGCAGAATTTATTCTAACAGTAAAAAATTCTCAAGAAATTATTGAATAAAGTTTCGCTATTTATTTGGATTTAGCCACAACTTCTTAGATGTAGATCGAGTTGTGTTTACTTCATTTTATAAATACTTACATTATATATGTCATACACATTCATAAAAAGATCGTCATTACATTATTCGTCAGAACTCGTTGTAGAGTTATTAGATTTACCGTAGATGCAATAAGCTCGAATCTCCTTAAACTTTACGTTGAATTTAATCCAAGTGTAAAATGTCTAGAAACTTTAGACATAAATATCCATTTTCATTCAGCGCCTAAGCCCTCAGTTAGATTGGAAGATTTATTCGTAGAGTACTGAATATTCATTGACTTCTATAGACGGATTCATAGGGCCTAAATGTCGTGTCGATAATAAACTTCAAATTTTCCAGTTAGTCGATTACCGGTGACAGTTAAATGCATTAAAAATAATGCTAACTATATTACAAACAATTAAATAAAATACAAACAAATTAAACAATCGACATGGGATTTCATGCCACAAACATATATTTTCATAAAGGATACTTACTTGGCATAATTCACTGGGAATAATAAATTATTCATTGTGTTTAGAAATGCCGCGGCTGACGTCAAGAAATAACTACTAGATTTACGGAGAAAGCGTTTTCAATAGCCAGAACGATGTTGTTACATCTATCTAGAGAATAATTGTCTATGTGAATATCTCATTAATAATAGAGTAGGTTACAACTCTAGGTACATACTGAACATTGATCAGAGTTTAGGAATCACTATGTTCAAAATTGATTGTAGGTCGGACAAATAGCAGAGTATGGCTATGGACTCTTCCACAAAACATATCAATGTAACTTATTTATTTACACTTCAATGCACGAAAATGGTGTACATGAGGCGAGCTTAATACCTTGCGGCATTTTCTACCAGAAGACTTAAGGTAGGTGCATATAAAATTGAGAGTTGTTATTTTATTAGGTTACATAAACTTATATGAGTAAAGATATTCATAATACATATTAAAAATATATATACATAAATCTTTAAAAAAATGCATACTATCTTGACTTTCTTAATCTGTCTAGTCAATGGTAATTTCTTGTTGTTGTGTCTTTTGAAATTTATGTGTGTGCAAATAAAGTATAAAGTAAGTAAAGTACAGTCAGCTCACGATTGATGCCTTTATGTATCTCGGAGGCCTGGTCTCTGCATCATCAGCAGCCTACTCTAGTCCACTGTTGGACATATGCCTCTCCCAGGGCGCGCCATTGAGCCCGATCTTCGGCTCTTCTCATCCAGTCGCTGCCAGCCAGCTTGCGCAGATCGTCGCTCCATCTAGCAGGGGGGCGTCCCACACTACGTTTGCCCAAACACGGTCTCCACTTCAGAACTCGTCTACCCCAGCTGTTGTCAGTTCTGCGACAGATGTGACCGGCCCACTGCCACTTCAGTCTCGTTTCTTCACTTCGGTCTCTTCATATGTAAGTACATATTATTTGTTTTGACCAGTTGCAATAATGTTGTATTTTACTTTACTGTTGCCTGTGTTACTTGACCCATCAAGCGGACGTTTCAGTAACAAGTGTGGTCAAAACAACTGACGTACAGATATAGACTGTTCCGAGGAGTCGACTTTATGCCATGCCAGAAAGCAGCCATGTCAATGGCCTTCTGGTAGACTAGATCTAGACTTTAAATTCGTTTTCAGAAGCTAAGATTAGGGTTTTTCGAGGCTTCGAGCCTGTGACTCGACGCATTTAAAGGGATTAGAAGCTTAACGCCATGATCTCATTATGTGACGATGGCTGTAATCTGCTTTTACGGCTCTATAAATTAGTAATGTCTAGTATCAACCACATCTGAGGTATGTATTAGTCATATAATGAAGGTGATAGAGCCTATATGATTACGATTACCTAGAGCTGATGTGTAGATCACCAGCCAGTCAGATGGCCAGCTGTTTACTTTTTTATTGTATATGGAGAGCAGACGAGCAAACCTACCGGAGTGTCCTACTTGAAATAAATATCCATTGAAATTGAACTTCGCCATGAGTAGGTATTTACATAGGTACTTATGGTTCTTTCCAGCTTCCAATTTAGTAAGTTAGTATTTAATGTCAGATGGGATCTCTGGAACGGTAATATGTATGTTATTTTGAATTTAAGCTCAAATGTTTAGGACTGTGGCCCTCTCCCCCCTGGATCGCCCCCATCTGGATTCTTGAGGGCCTGATGATACTAAGAAAAAGTAGATAGTAAGATCTCCACAATGCTAAATCGGGGTTTCTTAAATTTTTAATTTAGAGTTAAGCATATGATCCCTAAAGAAGGTAACAGCTACTAAACTCCTATGAAAGCATCGTATTTAAAAAAATCAAGGGTTAGCTAAACTTAATTTTTTCATAAGCTGCAGATACCCGTCACAAATAACCGTCAAATTTGAAGACAATTTCGAGCAAATACAAATTATATTGACGAATTAAAAAAAAAATGTATTGTTTTGATCACTTTTTGTACAAAAATATGTATTACATATAAATAGGCACATATAATTAGGTGCTATCAGTGTAACGGGTACCTGCAGCTAATGAAAAAATGGAGTTTAGTATAAAAATGATTCCTAAACCATAGGTTAAACTTATGCTAAAATATTTTTCCTCAAAGCCAAGAACAGACTGCGAATAAGATATAATGGTTGATTTATGGCTCCAAAGCCTATGTTTACGGCCGCACTCACGCGTCTTAAAAGGCGGCACGATTTGCATGACAAACATTTAAAACAGACTCGCTTCTCCAGCTTCAGTCAGAGGTATTAGATGTCTGTGTCACAGGGCTGGCCAACTTATGGCACTCTGACAAAAAATTGCCTAGTATTATTTTGGGACCACCATCGCACCTATAGAAGCGCGCTAACGAGGAAGGAGATATAATGAAATTACAATTTGGTACTTATATGTCAAATGATGTAAAGAGGGAAAAGGGATGGTCCTACACCAGACGGGATGGTGTGCCTGGTGACCAGTAGTGCTGGTCCATCAATGGATGTTTAGAACTCGAATATAGACGAAGATTATCTATAGCGCGTATATGATTAAAATATCGATAGCGCGTTCTACGAGTATGTTTGTATGGAAATGTATTTAGAGTGTGCCCTGGACGAACAGCAACATTTGTCGGCGAGTTGAGTGAACTAATCGTAGTGGCGCGTCGTACGTCTCCACTTGCTTATTCTTTATTTCACTGCCTAGAGGCCTCTAAGTTACGACTGTTTGAGTCACTGAATATGATTTTGAGGAATCCACATGTGGTTGTGCCACATGTGGTTGTGCCACATGTGGTTGTGGCACATTTGGTCTGTTGCCATCGAATAATTTCTACTACCTTTGTCAGAACCTTGTCGTACCAAGACAGTATATTAGACTACTTCCTTTTATATGGTTTTATTGGTATGACTATTAGATTTTGACTGATCCAATAATAACCTTGTTATTCTACTAAACAATCTTGGAAAGACAAGGTTCAATTTTATTCAGTTTTTGTCGGATATTACTCATCAGCCCAATCAGTATTCAACAACTCTTTAGTAATGGTTGAGCACTTAGTTTTACCCTCAGGGTCAGAACACGCAACAGTCATTATTTTGGCACGGGAACCTAAAAAGGTTGACATGCCCTGATCTGAACCAACCAAAGACACCAAACTAATGCCTAGTAAAGACGGGCTTAAAACACTCACGTCCTCGCCGATTCTCCCGCGTGAAAATACTATCTTCCCAACGGGCATATTGGGCACCGGCAGCTTCGATTCCATCCCTAGTCGAAACCACATCGGCAGCCCATTCTTCGGTACAGCTCTAATCGGTTTCGGTATCGAATCGATAACCTTCTTCAAATCAGTCGGTTTCCTCAGAGTCATTAAAGTCATATCGATGTCTGTTAGATCATCTATATCTAGTTCATGTGCCATTTTTTCCGACGACGACATGATTAATTTCAATTTAAAATACAAATATATATAAAATAACACAAAAAAACCGCGACGCGATTGCGCTTTGGACGTCACACTGAAATTTTGATAGCTAATTGTCGTTCGAAATACAAACGGTTATTGTTTTTAATTTGATGTAAATGACCTGTCAGATGTAAAAAGTTTGTGTGGAAATAGGTTTTAAATGTGGAATTCTGTTTTATTTATAGTTTAGTTTGCTCTATAACTAAAATTACTGCTTAACACGCAATTGTTAGAGCACCTTAGGTAATGTTAGCACGACAGCCAATTGGTCAATGCTCTGTTAAGATATTCTAACAATTTCCTAAGATCGGGGATTTTTATAGGTCGGTTTTGCCATATTTTTTCTTACTTTCCTTTTTTAGACGGAATTTATAATTTATTAGCCTTCACTCGTTGGAAACCTGACAGTTTCCCGGGGATTAAAAATTAAGGAAAAGGAATTGTACTCACATTTCAATTGTCTGCGTGAGTTAGGTACTTACTTACCTACATTTAATGAATTATTACCTACTAATGATTAACGATCGAGTTCATTATCCAGCCCATTAACGTCACCACTGTTGGATCACAGGCCTTCCCTTGCACAAAGGGGGCATGGGCCTTAATCCCCCGTGCGGGCCCAGTGCTTATGATTGGTGGATTTCATACGCCGCCGTCGCCGGAAAACTTATTTTTCCTCAGGCGGGTTTCTTCACGAACAAACCGAAAAACTCGTAGCATAGTTTCGAACCCGGACCTCCTGCATGGGAGTCCAACGTTCTACCCACTATGCCGTTGAAGCTCTCTCGAGCTCGATAGAGTTCACTATCGTCTAAATAAATCTTAACAACTTTTATCTCTGCTCTTGTCGAGTTTTATCACTAAAATGGTCACTGTTTATCTTTCGGACCCCTTAACTGAGGACTACGAAACTCGAAACAAACAGTTTTAACACATTTATTTATTACTTATTATTAATCAATGTTATATAACCTTCTAAATAACTAATTCATACATAGTAAAATGTCGTCATTACATTAGTGCTATTTATTAAATGTTGTTTAATTTTATCTCAAGGTCTTACGATTACAAAACCGAATTTTAATTAGTAGAGCATGTGTGTGAAGAACAATTCAAGTAAAGTCTGCTTCTAAATTAAGTAATAATTAGCTCTTAAAGTGAAGACTGACTCTAATAATACTTGAGCTTCGTATTCCTTCTCTTAGTGACCCTAACGAGGCTGACATGGTCACCTTGTCGTGTACCAAAGCCTCTAAAAGACTGATAAAGAAAATTAATAATAGTAACTTAAGATGCACCCTTAAGAAGCAAAAAATAAGCTGAAGTAACTCCATTCATCACCATTTACAGTTGCTTAACTACTTTCGTCACTAACTTTAAATAAAGCAGATTTAGAACAAACTTGGAACATACATTAATATGTAGGTAGGACCAAGGTAGAAAAAAAGAGGAATGTTTTCATTATGTAGAGTCAAGTTACTAGATTTTAATGTTAAACCTAGGTAAAATAGAAAGAGCTGGAAAATTTTCCCTCTATACATTTGTGGGCGACCGCACGACGCGCGCCACTACGATGAGTACCTACTCATATCGGTGTAGAACGCGCTATCGAAATTTTCCTGGAACTTCGTAATATACGAGTTCCAAACATCCATAGTCGGACCAGGACACCTGGTCACCAGGCACAACACCCCACCAGGTGGAAGATCTTCCCTTTTCCCTTGCATACAACTGACGTTACGTCATCCATGTCCTCACATAGCGCGTTCCTACACATTCATAGTTAGGTAGATATTTTTTATATAGAACGCTTCGCCATTTTACCAACCTAATTACCCACTTAAAGTAGATCTCTGTAACTTGGTTACAGGTCATTTGTATAGAACATTTTATCCTTTTACCGCCCTAATAATATAAATTAAGTAGATCTTTGTTTCCAAGTTGGAACATAAATAGGTCCAAGGTAGCAAAGAAACAGGAAACATTTCGTACACCACGTTCCTAGGTAGGTATAGAGCGTCGTTGTATAGAGAAAGAAAGCCTCGTCTTTACACTGAAGTGTTTCTGAGTAAGAGCCGAGACTTTTCTATAGAACTAGCTTGCAATTAGGAGATACTAGGAACCCGCCTGGGTTTGCGCACAGGTTTTTTAACCCCCGACCAAGAAGAAGGGTATTTTCTTAACAAACATTCATACACACAACACGCACACACTGTTGCTTTCTTCGTCCGTGCAGTCACTGAGGGGCCAGCTGAAAATCAGCAGCTTGCCTCAGCATTATGCTGTGCTGTTGTACCCTTTTTGGCACTGTACCACACCGGATGTATTGTATTAATCTTTGTATACTTCTGTATTGTGTTCTATATTCTGGCGTTTACAGTGCTATATAAACGTTTTCAATTACTATTTCAATTTTCTAAAAAAAACGAATAACACATTGTGATTTAGTATAATAATATAAGTTTAGCGCGTATTAGGCTGTCTGTGTATCGGTTTGAAGGGTAAGAGTGCCAGTGTAATTATCGGCAGATAAGGCATTCCACTTATATCTATGCGCCAGAACGATTGGGAGCTAGCTTAGCCCACCCAGTCCTCAGGGTTTTTTTCTTTTTTTTTTCGTACTGATTATTGCTGTTGGTCCTAATGACCTTTACAGCTTCACCGGGGTTTTTGGGGCGAGCGCTAAGTACGCTCCAGCCTGGAGACGGACTTAAAAACTACTATAAGAAGCGACTGCCTAAGCGACCCAGGTGGGTACGGACCTCGGCTTAGGACGTCGCTGGGGAGGGAGGGGTCGGGGAGAAGCGGCCTGGAATACGCCGATAGCGCGTGCAAGCGCCAGAAGCGGGTCGCCGCCCGCGCCGGCGCGGGCGGTATGTAGGTGCTGTGTGTGAACTACTATCGGGTGGGGGAACCAGTCCTCAGGGTTAGCAGCGCATCAAGCTATGGGCGACGGTGACCATTTAAAGAAAGAAAGAAATAATTTATTTCCAATACACACATACAAACAATTAGGTACAGAAGATAAAAATAATATTAAACAAATCTATTATAAAAATTAATAATCTAAAGTAATTAAGTTTGATGAAGGTGGTGTGCAGCACCGGAAAAGGGGACTGCCTCAGCCTGTTGCCGCAGCGGATTTAACACTGCGGCGCTGATTCTCAGGCATCACCTATGTGCCAGGGATCACTCCACCAGATGGCCCGTTTGCTCGTCTGCTCTCCATATACAATAAAAAAAAGTTGTAGGTAAGGATATACTTAGACATATTGAGTTGGTAAAAAGATTTTTGTATACTAAACTAATGAATAACTGAACAAAAACTGACCTCGTCATTACATGATTACTAATATCAGTTGGAGATAAAAAAAATTATCTCGTGGTAGAGTTTGGTAACAAGTGTCATGGTTTAACGAACACCCTTTCTAATTTGTTGTGATATTTCATCGGTTATCAATTGTAGTAGGTATAGCGATCGCATTCTGGCTCGAGATCACAGTATCCTCTTTAATGAGGTCGTGAAATAGAAAAGAAATAGAAATAGAAAATCCTTTAAAAAGATAGAACGACTCTCAATTTTATATGCACCTACCTTAATATTAATTGCATAACCCCATGGTCATCTGGTAGAAAATGCCGCAAGGCATTTTCTACCAGCTCGCCTCATGTATACCTTTTTTTGTGCATTGAAGTGTAAATAAATAAATATAAAAAAACGACTCTCTTGGCAGATTTAATGCGATGATTTGTGATTGCCTCTGGTTATCTCAGTATGCAGGTTTCCTCACGATGTTTTCTTTCACCGTTTAGAGCAGTCAGTACGTGAATCTTTAAAAAAACCGAAAAAGTCATTGTATGGTCTTGAACCCGGACCTCACGCACGGGAGTCTGGCGTCCTAGTTACTATGCCACCGACCGTCTTCACTGGCACCTATAAAAATAGGTTACTTTTTTACCGCTTCTTTAGTTACCCGCCTCTCAAACTTTTCTATTGTTAGTTAATTTTGAAACAAAAAACAATCCCCATGTCAAAGTAAGTAGGTAAGTACTACTTCTTATTATTTATTCTGTGACCATTACATAAACTGAAATAAAAGTTTAGCATTGTATATACTATACTTATACTATATCAACTTCAACTCATGGGAGGATAGTGCCTTATACAAGTGAAAATGGCGCGACCTGACGAAGAAAGCTGCAAAATCTTTCGAGACGGGGAGGGTGGAAGCTGAAGCAGAGAAAAGGCGTAAGAGGAAGGAGAAAGAGGCAAACCCGGCTTGAGAGACAGGCTGCCAACGGTGACAAAATGCAGCATATGCGGTCGCGAGTGCAACTCCAGGATCGGGTTGTTGAGTCACTCCAAGACGCACCAGAGGCAACAACAATATACCTAGGATTAGCAGAAGTCATCCTACATATCGTGCAGTTCCTGTAGTTTTTACTTTTCCTGATTTTGTGTACAATAAAGTATTTCTATCTATCTATCTATCCTCGCAACGAGGGACTGCCATGACAACGACTATACTCATATTATGTATTGAAAGTGTGTCTGAAATCAATGCAAATCATGACTCCAATTCCAGCACTTATCCAGATCACGCATCCAATTATAAATTTCTGCAACTCAGCGGTTAAAGTACGGTCGCAATTAAAGTTATATGCACTCTATGTCTAGAGAGCTAGGTACAGTCGGGTACAGATTATGTACAATTGCGCAGAGAGGCGACGCGCTCTGCGAGTCTTGGTCGACAGTAGACTCTACTCGACTCAGACGAGTTCGAACCGCCGCGCGTCGTCCGCGTGTACCGGCCCACAATACCGGCTATCGTGTGTGTAAACACTGGAAAACTAACACTAGTACACTCCACATACAATTAAACAATAATCTGTTATCACTAGTGAAGATTTTCAAACAAAATACGGCAATAAACAAAGTTTCCGTGAATATAAGTTACTCGGTTACGTGCATCGAGGTGCACTGTCTGCTGCGCGTGAAACGGAGTGCGTTTATAAACAACAACAACCTGTATGAAATATTGCGTTCGAAACGGTTTAAGTTGTAAGGTTAAGTTTGTTGAACTTTTTTTACGGCACGCGCCCGGCTTCGTGGTGACGTCACGATGCAGTGCTAACTGGATTAGATACGCTAAGCCAGCTCTGTAAACTGTAAACGTACGAGGTAAGGCCCGCACTTCTGAGGACGCGGTATGCAAATAAGGTTTTGAATAGGTTAGTTCCATTCAGCCCGTTCAAGGCCAGCGAGGAGCCGAGGACCGATCGTGCAACGTTATCAGTTTTTTTTACAAGTTCGCCGGCAATAACTTTGTTATTATATAGTACAGATTGCGTTTAAAATATTTTAACATTGTAAACATTACAAAATGCTTATTTAAGTAGCCTTCTAGGCAAAGCCGTGGTTTGTTAACCTTACCCACAAATTAAAACTCTCAAATTCAGAATAGGCCATTATGAATGCTGAAATGAAAACAATGAAATGCCAGACATTCTTGATTCACTTTACAACACCTGGCGAAAAAACAACAGAAATACAGGGGAGCCAAACGAGCGCCGCTGTTTTAATGTAATTTTATTTCTTTTCACGACCTCTGTTGACTCGATTTTAAAAAGTTTCTCGAATTTCGAGGCTATTCAGAATTTTTCCTTTGTGGCACGTAATTCAACTTATTAGAGGTAGGTTTAGGTTTTTTTCTTTCATACTTTTAAATATGAAAAAATTATAAAGTTTTAAAACTTCGTTTTATTTTTCTTAAATTATTTCACATTTTTTGGCTAGCAAACTTCGAAGATGAGGGGAACGGTCTTTATTCACATATTTCTGGCCATAACTCAATAACTATGGCACAAAAAAAAATGTGTAATGCGTAAATAAACACCTTACAACAACAGAATACCAGCGCTGGAGGCATTCTTGTCTGCAGCAATAAACTCAGTTGAGGCCCTTTTAACAACATCAGCAGACCATCATACATGATTTAAATATGTTTACCTTTGACTACATAATTATTTTATTATAATTACTAGCTGTAGCCCGCGACTTCGTTCACGTCATATAGCCTATGTCACCCGGGGATAGTGTAGCTTCCCAACGGTGAAAGAATTTTTCAAATCGGTCCAGTAGTTTCGGAGCCTATTCAATTCAAACAAACAAACAAAAAATCAAACCTTTCCTCTTTATAATATTGTTATAGATAACTGTTTCGGTCATTGCTGTGTGTGAAATAAACGTATTACTTACTTACTTTTTTTTTACCATTCATGATACACTATCTTATTTCCAAATTTCTTTTAACTAGGATATGACTGTAGGATAGATGCGGGCAAGCAAGTCCTAAAACTAGCATTAGTTAGTAGTTCTTGATAAAAACAGCTGTGACATACAGATGGACGGACGGACGGACACCGAAGTCACACCCTTATGGTTTCCTGTTTTACCATTTAGGTACAGAACCCTAAAAAGAGGCTGCCGTAATTTTAAAAATTTATTGAGTGGCGTGAACAAAATTAAATTAATCCTGGTTATTGTTTTGGAAGTTGTTTATCAAAACATGTTTTATCCGTCCGTGAAATTTGATCCTTCAATCACTGCATCAAATATTTGTCGAAACGATTGTTTTAATTTATCGAATATCGAGTATCGAGTAAAGTCCATTCACTGAAATAAGCTCGCTCTTTGAATATTCCGCCCGTGCTCGCGCCACCGCCGCGACAACAGACGATGCAGACTGCCGATTGCTTCCGTTTGTGTATTATTAAATTTCTTATTTTATATTTAAACACCCGCAGTCTCGCAATCAGTTTGGGTATACCGAGCGTATTTAAGCGAATGGACTTTACCTATCGTTACGATTTTCCTGGTAACACTTTTATGGGTTGCTCTATGATACCTACTTCCTTATTTACGAACCCCAACGTGCTCTTTATTTTAAACATACAGACCTATTCAAAACTTATTCAAAACAGCTGTTCATTTCCGGTTATAAAATGATACTTATGATACTCCAAATCCACTTCCATGCCTAAAGATCGAAATAAGTATGTATCAAAACAAATATAGTTACTTATAAATATTGTTATATTTTTAAATACAGCTGTAAATTTATAACTACTAAATATTTACGATTAAAATACCCACCTACAAAGATAACTTCATGAAACGTATGAATAAGTTTGTTGTATCCAAAATCGTTTTCTGATTGCATTATTGGCAATTGACATGGCATAATTGATTGATTTTGGTCTGTGGTAATAAGAGCTAGTGGTTCTAAACATATTGTTTCATTGGCGTATTCACTACATTTATTATTGTATATCTAGGTATCCATAATCCAATACATTAATTACTAGACATACTATAAGTAATAGTAATAATTAGTGGATAATTCAACTGTTGGTGTAGGTAGGACCTTAAGATAAAACAGGTGATGGAATTAAGGTTTTAAAAAACTTGAAAATTAAATCTGAAAAACAATTCAAAGTAATAAGGATTTCCGGAATCCATATGAAGGATTTACCTTCGTATTCAATTATTTATTTGATGGGTGTCTGGTTTTCTTGTACGAGTACTTACTTACGTAAAAACTTTATTTTAGAACTCTTAGTAATATCTACTTAAATTATCATATATTTATCAAAAGTAGAGTCACCTGTTTTGTTAAACTATTTTTAATAAAATAAGTATGTCAAATTAAATAATACACTGATACACCTTTATTAACAAACAAATTAAATATTTACAGGCACACACAAAACTAAAACAAAGTATTCAATCAATCAATCATTTATTTAGTATTTAAATTTAATTAATTTTTATGCCACAACATAATATACATAATAATGAATAATTTAGTTTTAATTCCTTTACGATTGTTACTATTCAATCCCACATTTTGTAAAAAGATATACCTAAAAACGTTTCATAGAAATTCATTGACTAATATTCTTCTTTCACTGGCTACTAACTTAATCCAACAGTCAACCGACGCGACGTCGCAGAAGTAATATTATCCCGAAGAAGCCGCAAATATTTACTTACGTATCTTGAAACATTTTCTCTACTTAATGATCCAAGTTTATATTTAAATGGAACTGGGTACCTACTCAATGGAACGTTGTAAATAAAATAATTATCTACCAATAATGTAGTAGGGTACGAGTAGATAATGGATTAGGTGCAAAATCGAGGAATAGCGTGATGCGCCAGTACCCTACAATACATAGTAGCAAATAATATACTACACACAAACTACATACTATAATACCACTCAGAAACGGTACTAATAGGGTATTTGACAAGTATCAAACATTTGATAAAAATAAGAAAAAAGACAAATTGATTGTCAAATGTGAAAACAGAATTAAAATCCATTGAAAAATAAAATAGCTACAGGAAATCAAAAATCAGACGGTAGACAGAGACGGCAATAGATAATTGTGACGTCACTGTTACGTAGCGCCATACAAGCAGGTCCTTGGTTACATAATAAGGACTGTTTTGCTAGAAAGGGACAGAGCATCCCTCACTACTAGCTTTAACCATTAATATAGCTTATGTTAGTTGAGATATCGATATACGGATTTCAGATCCATCTTCAGGGTGTCCATGTAAGTTGATTGATGCAATATATTTTTTTGTAAACATAATTTTAATAATTCAAACGGAAGAGCAAACGACTAAAAATACCGCATATTGAAAACCCCGCCAATCTATTAACGTATTAATGATTTTTTTATTTATGGCATTAAGAATAAGAATAAGTTTATTTGTGCGGTAAGATTACAAATGATTCATAGTCCATACACCAGTAGGAACTTAAGCATAAAATAAAAAAATAAAAATAAAAATTAGTGAGCAACAAGTTAGTTTACAATAAACGCTGACCTCCGAACTAGGAAGTTCCTGTATCTCGGAGGACAGATCTCTTCTGTGACCAGTGCAAATGAACATGTAACAGAACATGGGAAAATATAAAACTAACAAATATTAAAAGAAAAAGAAAATTGTGTATGTGTGTGTGTTCGTTTGTTTCCATACGAGGTCAAAATTAACCAGGTGTTTTAGAACGCCTCCTATGACAATTTAGTGACGAAAAAACTCTATAGCAATAACCCGCAAGCCCCCTATCCCTCGTCACGTATGTACGAGTATATTCGTAATTAAAATGCATCTGAATGGGGTACGAGTGAGTACCTATTGTTAAAATAGCCTTATTGTTGCATCTCGAATCAATCAACCGTAGTTGTCAATTCGCTATTTCAATACGTATCAATTGGGTGTCGTTTATCCATCCAAGTAATGTGTTGTTAAGGCAGTCATTGACTTTATGCAAAATTGAGACCAGTTTTATGGATTTATTTACCATAAAACTGGTCTCAATTTTGTATAATAGTCAATGAAAACGCAAGTCCACAAAGAAAGAAAGATTTATTTCCAAGAGCGCACATATACAAACAATTAGGTACAGAAGATAAAAATGATCATAATTTTAAACATTTTTTTAATAGCCTATAGACTGTCCCACTGCTGGGCAAAGGAGGAGGAGGGAAGGTCTCCTCTTTTCCATTTTTCCCTTTCCTCGGCGTCCTTATACCATCCTTTTTGGAAGTGGTCGATATCGTCCTTCCACCTACGCCTGGGCCTGCCTCGGCGCCGCCGCTGTCCGTCTTGTGGCACCCAGTGCATGGCGATCTTTGCCCACCTTTCCGGATGCATGCGGCATACGTGATCTGCCCAGTCCCACTTCAATATTATGCTTAAACAAATATGAGATAAAAATAAATAAACAAAGTACTTAAGTTTGATGAAGGCGGTGTGCAGCACCGGAGAAAGGGGACTGCATCAGCCTCAAGATTGGTTGCATTATGGACCGTATCTAAGCGATTGCTTTTTTATCTGGTTTTGTATCCAGGAACCGAAAAATACTTGTGTACCTGTAAAGGTTTCTGTGTTAATAACTAATAATAACTATAAAAATTTTGCACTTTGAAAACTTTGCTTCAATCAACAAAATTATTAGAATTTTTAATGTAAGTATGCTATCAAAAGTTTTAAGAATGCAAATATCGATTTCAGTTTTCACTCCATGTACTTGTATTTTCCAACGAATGTTGGCAAGTTTTACGTTTTTAAGATAATTGCAAAATTTCCGCGGTTTAAAGTACGTAGTCAGAAAACTATACTGTTTGTTTATTTATTTAACCCTGAGATTGAAAGTCTATGCATTACAAGTATGTCTTTCTGAAATTGTTATTAGAATAGAAATATTAACTTGAGATTATTAGACTTTCGAATTATTTACATTTTCACCTTAGAAACTTGCTTTTTGGTCTTGGTCTTAGATTACTCCAACTTATTTCAAATATTTTTTCGCATCACTTTTATGTGTTACATACTAATCGACACCCGATATATTTATAGAATTATTTATGAGTTCGGTGTCAACGAGGTGACTTGTTAGATCTCTTTAATACAAATGCATAATACAATGCATTTACTTCTTTCTTTATCTATTTTTCTTTTCAGGGTTGATATTATCGGTGAGATTATCGGTGTCCGTCCGTTTGTCACAGATGTTTTATCAGGAACTACTAATTCTATAGCCTTGAAATTTTGCAGTGTTGTAGAACTTGCTTGCCCGCATCTATCCTGGGTAAAATATTGGGAATAATTTTATTTTTAGGTATTGAAAATAGGGTCTGAAATGGGATGAGGGGTCAAAGGGCTTTGTTTGCACGTTATAAAACAATTTTTTTAATTTTATTTTTTCATAGTACAGTGGCCGAGATACTTTGAGAACTTCTAGATGTGGCGAAGGTATTTCTTTACAACAGAAATGAATATCAATCAAATTAATAACCATTGCTTTTGGATAGCTACAAATGTTGCTCGTATTTCATAATTATCATAAAACCATAACCTCCAAGTTTCTTGGTGTCCTCCTTTCTAGACTCAGGAACACAGTTCGGCACGATCACACGTACACATCATTAGGCCACAGAAATAGAGAACAGTAAGGAATTTCAGTGGTAACTGGTAACGCAGGCCGCGATGGGCACTTAATCACAGAGTCGTGGAAAAGGATGGGATTTCACAATTTAAGTTTCTACAGAAGGGACCGAAAGTCACCTGAATCCCATTTTGCAATGCATGTAAAATTTAACACAAAACGCATGCTTTTAACGTAGAACGTACAATAAATTATTTTGGTAAAATACCGGTAACCCATAAAGGAAACGATGCCTTCTCTTTTATCCAAGCGGTAACCCATACCGGTATTGATCAACAAAATTTATCTACAGCCGTTAAAATGTTCGCTCACTTATCCGCTCACCTAGGTACCAGAGACACACTTGTGCTTTATACAGGCTGTCCCAAAAACCAGCGTCAACCTGGCAACACCTGATGGGGCAGCTCATACTTAGCCAGAAAAACTGAACATGACCTCAGAAAAACCTCGTGGTTTTCGAGCAGGCCAGGCTTGCAGTAGTAGTACACACAACACACTCGACATCGCTTATCCCGCTTTTACTCATTTCAAGGCCATATAGCGGCAGAGTAGTAGCTTTTCTGATGTATGTATTCTGCAATAAAGCTGAGGGCCCACGCGTCGCTCGTAAGGCCGCGTACACACACGTATGAAAGTGCCAATGTAATATGACATAACTACAAGCACTGGAAAATTCCCATTGGTCTCGTACGTGCTCACGTATGAAGCTATATGCTTGCTCATATAGTATATTTGGATGGCTATACCCATATACGCACAGAAGTTGAGGTGTTAGATGTAAGATATCGCATATTGATTTTGGAATCCGTACATAATCTACATTCAATGACTGGGAAACGTATAAGTTCCATTGGAGAACAAAGTTACTTTGAGAATACTAGGGCTTATGAAGAGCTAAGAAACTTGGGTGAAGGAAGTATTTACTTGTATTTATTATTTCAAGCGCAGTTTTAGCTCATATGGAGGGAGGGGAAACAGCAAATGTAAGGATTTTTGCTCTATAGATGGGGTTATTACATTGGGTTGGTCCATCTAGTTCTACTGTTAGTTCTAGGATAGAACAAAATGGACAAAACTATCTAGATAGTTCTATTGCTCTGACTATTCGTTCTACAGTAGAACAAAATGGACTATAAAATCCACTTAGTTCTACTGTTTTGTAAGTGGAGGACAAGGCTTGAAGTAACTCAGTATAAGTATAAGGGCTGGTTTACACTTGGTCAAGTACAGTGGCGAGTGCAAGTAAAATAAGTAAAATGGACAGTACTTGACCAAGTGTAAACCAGCCCTAAGAGTAAGTTAGAATACCTATCTCTAACAGAACTCAGAACCGATAAAGGAACACATTTTTCAGTGCTAGCTGGCATCGAATCCCAATGGAAAATGTACGTTACCAATATCGGAAAGCTGAAAAATTAACTGAAGGAAAATCCGAGCCCAGTGGATAAAGTTGCAGGATGATAAACTTAATAGAAGCTAGAGTGGAATTGTATGTACAGTGGCAGCCGGATTATAGTTACCATCCTAAGGTCTATATTTGCGTGCACACGTCAGTTTCCTAAGTTCGCTGTCTAATAAATATGTTGACATCTATGACATGAGAGCGCACAGTATGAGAAAGTATCGATTTGAAAACTGATATACATTTTCTGACCGCTACTGTTCATTATTATAGGCAAAGATTATTCAATATTAAGGGACCCGGTACTATGAAAGGCTTGCGTGGGGACATGGGTGTTGGACCCACGTAGAGGCCTTATTAGAGTATTTACTATAAAATTGTGGGATGTAGTGCACTTACTGGGGCCTGACTCTGAACACGTCCATAAGATTGCATTCAAAGACAGTCCTCGCTAGTTGCATGAACCATTAACGAATTAAGGGATAAGTTATTTTACTTGGGATATTGGGTTGTAAGGTAAGTGGATTGGGTAATCGGGTCTATTGAGGGAGACAACGGACACCTGCCACGGTCATATTACTGTCTCTCAAGGTTATGACAGAATTGGCAGGTGGTGACTTGCCGGTTACGGAATAGATGGGCCCACATTATTATTATTATTAAGGTTATTCAAAGATCGTTACAGAACATTCCGACTCGATAGTCAATTGGTTTAAAAATTAGATTCCATTATTTTAAAGTTATTGTTAGCCTGTGCTCCAAAAAGTTTAACTAAGGTCGGCTTTTGAGACTCATTCTACAAAAAACTAATTTTCTTTAAAAATGCAGACAGTCAATTACTCTTAAACTCACTGTAAACTTTCTAGGAAGGTTTCAGACTAGGTTACAATAAAGAATTAGGAATGGAAGTGGCTAAAGGGAGGTATTTTTGTGATCATGGAAATTATGGTTATTTTGTTCTGGGAATTATGTACCTCGATGTGAATAATTTACACATAAAGAATGTTTACAAAACTTTCCATAAGTAAAAAAGTTTTCTCTTCAATATGAATGGCTTTGTCAAAAAACTTTTTATAATAAGTAGGTCCATTTTTGATTCAAAAAAAAATAATTCAAATTCAAATTTTTATTCAAATTTTTTTTTTCATATTGGTTGCTCAAGGTCACTTATTTTTACGGAGAGTCTGGATAATCAAAGTTGTTCACATCCATCAGTGGATCTCCTGTAAAAATCCGGAATATTAACGTTAACACCTCGTATATTAAATAATAAATAATATATTCCGCGCGAAGCGTATAAAAAGTGAGTGACAAAAAAATATAATTTAGGTAAAAAATATATGCACAGAACCGTAACGAACCTAGGCATATTTTGAACAAACAAGTAAACAGTTAATCTGAAAATTGAATTTCAACTCATATTTTATTCACGGAAACAATGAATGTATTTATTACCTACAGTTTAAACCAAGTTTTGCCCCGTGTTCCGAAAAGTTATTCGTCCTCCTTTTTATATTATATTTAACTTCTTTTAAATTTTCGTAAAAAAAGACCTATTTGGTCTCTACATACAATCTTTTGCGTTAAATATTCAAAATAAAACGGTGAAATTTGTTCGTTTTTCAGAAAATCTAAACAGCGGCTTGGATATTTTTTTCAGTTATTTATGTGCTTCCATACGAGTACTTCTACGGTGCCTACTAACTCCCTGAAGAGGGCAATAAAAATACCTACATATCTTGTAAAATTGAAATTGAAAACGTTTATTTAGCGCTGTAAACACCAGAATATAGAACACAATACAGAAGTATATAAAGTTTAATTCATGCAGCACAGAACATCTAAACACACACACCCTTTTGTACACCCTTTCGAATCAATTTATCTATCCCCTAAACCCAACACATTCTCTACAAACCAAAACATTACCCTACTTAGCGTGAACAGGCAGGTAAAAATGAGCTGCGCTCGTCGCCCATGGATTGGACATTATAATGACCGCAATGGAATAATTTCTTTACTGCAGTTGGTAATTTTGTTGTGGGAAATTGCATCGCATTTTTCTGAACTGCAACGCTATGGTGACCACGGAATTGGTGCATTAGGCGTGTATTTGAGCCGGAAAAATGTAATTGATTTAAAAAGTTGTCAATAGATTTCTGGTACTTACTATCCAGCAATTTCAAGGAGTCTTTCCCTGCCTTCCGCTTCCTCAGTTGTGCATTGGTAGGTATTTTTTTCATAAACAGTTTGCAATAATACATCAACATCTATAAAGAGTAAATAGTAATGATAAGTGCTGATAATGTCGATAAATCAATTACCGTACAATTACTTAATTTATCCTAATGCAATCGTATGTTCATGCTATAAAGGAACATTGCACTATTAAGAGTTGTTTTTATGGTACTTCAGTGTACGTAACAATAGATAATATCTGGGTTTTAAAGTCTGAAATAATTACTCCAGCTTTATATTATACTATGTACTAGTACGCTAGATATTCGTATATCAAATTATTAGTGAAAAACTGCTCTTCTGTTATGCAAAATTTTTATCAAGATTAAAAAAAATTCATCACGTAAACAGAAATGTCCTCTTAAATTATTGAAACTGATGCATCAAAGGGTATGTACTCGTATGCACAAAAACTATTTTGAAGAAAAACGAATTTGATGAATGTCGGCCCAACCTACAATAAACCCGAAAAGGGACCGTAAAAGGAGACTTAACACTTCACTAAACTTATACATGTCGTAGACACAGTGTAATGGCGCGTTTTGCGGAGTGCGTAGGCATTTCACGAACTGCTAACTCTTAGACAGATACTGTTATGGTCAAATTCTACACTATCTAAGATTTTTAGCCACTTTATTAAATGCGGACATACCCTAATGGTATTGAATCTCATGTGGATCTTAAGCACTTTTTGTACGAAACTAGCGCCATCTGATAGTTTGCCCCTCTTTTATTATAAATGCTATACATACGTATATGTATATTATTGACACTTCGTGTCGCTACATGGAACAACTTGGTATGAAAACTACGTAAAACGTGCAATTATGTGGTATTTTTATATAACGACAGCTTTCGGGAACCTGCCGAAAGCATACCGTTACAATTTCACGAAGTGGCTAAAAAACTTAGACAGTGTAAAACTCGATTATTACAGTACCTGTCTAACTTTATTAGCGCTTCGTGAAATGACTACGCACTTGCTGAAATGCGCCATTACGCTATCTGGCTACGACATACACACTTCACACTTATTCACTAAACTCACCTAACTAATCAGTGTTTCAGAAAAAAATGGATGAAATGTGAGTCTAAGCGGACATTAACTAAAGTGATTCATCCTTAACAACCATCAGACATATCTGCATGCATATCTGTATAGTTTTAAATACCAGTGTATGGGTGATTGTAAGTGCTCGTGAGTGTAACTGTGTACAGTTGGTGGCAAAATAAGTGCACCAAGATGTCGGAACGGTTCAAGGTGACGAAGTTCGAGGAGCCAACGGGCAAGACGTACAAGAATTATGGGGCCACTTCGGCGGAGAGTGACGTGGAACTGAAGGGAAAACTGCTTCCGGACTCAGGTCAGTGATAGTATTTAGGACTTCTTCTACACTCTTAGCGTATGTGATTCAAGTGTACTCATACCATTTAATACCAACAATTGGTAAAGTAAAGTAAAATACACTTTATTGCACAAATATAAAACTACAAACATGATATAGAAAAGGAAATAGTGAAATACAATTTAGGCGGCCTTATCGCTAAGAGCGATCTCTTCCAGGCAACCTTCGGACAGAGGAAATTATATCGAGAAAGAGGTAGTAGGTGTGCAAGGTTTATGGAAAACCTTATATAAGTGAGTTTTATCTGGTTTGGTTTTAAAATATATATTATATGTTCATATAATACATGAAACCCTGAGTATACAATAAGAAATTATAATACATTATAATATTAATAAATGCTAACGTGATAAATTTAGTTAAATGTCATTATAAGTTATAATTGATTTTATAGTTAGGTATTGTATCTTATAGTTAAGTTAGGTATTTTATCGTCAAAAAACTCCTGCAGTGAATACAAACATTTGTTAAGAAGATATAACTTTAATCCTTTGTTGAATATTGAGTCTTTTAATTCAATGTCGATGATTTGTGAAGTTTTGTTATATATTTTGATAGACTATATATAGTGTACTAGAGTAAAATCGTTAAGTACCCCTTTTAATAATTTAAAGCGATGGAAAATGTAAACATAAAACACTCCTTCTTTACAGTTTTGAAAGACAAATCTTAAGATTTGAATAGCTCCTACTATCCTCAACTAATAAAAACTTCACAGAAATTAAATTAATGTAGTTTATAAATAGATTTATATAAAATAAAGTAATACTAAAATAACACCAAAATACATACTTAAGCTAAAATTACAAAATACCTAACTATTTTACAAGTAAAAGACTTGGCCCAGGTCGCTCCCTGCGGGGAGTGTCCCGAGGAGGCTGGCGGCGGCGCGGCATTGCCCCGCTGTATAGCGCGGCTTATACGCTGAGCGTTTATGAATTAAATTATAAACTATTTGTGAATATTATGTACTTAAGTAAGTACTTATAGACATTTCAAAACTGTTATATAGAGCTTTAAGGTATATAATATGGTGAATAAGAAATACATCAATTAATACTTATTATATAAAAACTATAAACCAAAAAATAAAAAGAGATTTCAAGATGCCTAGTACATGCTTCACTTTTCCCGATAAGATAACGACCAATAGACAACAAAGTCAATACGATACGATACGATAACGATCGATTAAACAACTAAGCCATACGATACGATACGATAACGATCAATAAGCTAACAAAGCCATCTTTAGAATGTACATTGAAAATTCCAAATCGCGCGGTCTATTTGCAATGAAAATACTTCGCTCCCACCATTCTGCATCCCTGGGATGTAATGCAATATTAATAAGGCGTTTTCACTCAGTTTTCCCACCCATTGAGGGTTAGGTAACAGGTTCAGGAATATTCTTCTTACCACTGCAGCAGTGACTGCAATACCAAACTCGGTATTGAGATATAGTTCTTCCCTTCTAAGTCGTATTCCTCGTTGCTGAGGGTCGTGAGCATTCTAAGGAATTAATCACATGAACGACTCTCGTGGCAGATTTAATGGGGTAGTTTGCCATTGCCTTCCTCATTTCACACACTGGTTATCTTAATGTGCAGGTTTCCTCACGATGTTTTCCTTTACCGTCAGAGCAGTCGGTAAATGTGCGTACGTCTTTCGGAAAAATCGAAAAAGTCATTCGAACTCGGACCCTCCCGCATGGAAGTCCGATGTCCTAGCCACGACGCCACCGACGCTCTCTAAATAAGTATTTACCTAAGTGTAAAAAGTACTTTTAGCATTGAAAATAGTTCGTAATTCTAAAATGCGCAGAAAATGTTTAAAATTAAGACGGAATTCATTATGTTGGTATTAATTATTCATTATCACAGCCATGAAGCACGTATTTCTGCTATTTTAAACGATATATTAAGTTTCAAAGCTATTAATAGAGCACCATGTGTACAAAAATTCCTACATAAAGCTTTTCAGTGACGTATAGTAGTACTTAACATATTTTTATCCCTTTTATGATCTATCGGAGCTCAAATAACACGATCGGATTTAAATTCAGCACTCGTTCAGACGCGTATTTATTTGTGTGTTACGCGCACTTCCATAGAACTCGGCGTGACGACCGACACCACAAATCTATGGTAAATGGTTAGAAGCGGCAAACTTGCGGTGTGTTATTTTTTCGATTGGACTTCATATTATATTACAGTAGGTAGTCTGTGGTAGGTATATGTTTCTATCGGCATTTATCGCTTTATCGGGCGTGGTAGAGCGCAAATAAGTGTAAATGACAGAGATGGACCTAGAAAAATATTTTGGGGGGACATCGGTTACTGACATCGAAAATAGTACGTACTAAAAATGCGGAAAATAGTACTAAAAAGGGCGAGTAGAGCCTTGCGCCCTATAGGGATCTAACAGATTTTGGGCACGTGTTCACACTCGGTTTCCGACTCGTATGAAAATAATGAAAAAACGCAAACGGGCCACCTGATGTTAAGTGTTCACCATCACCCATAGACATCCACGTCACTGTATTAATATTAGAGGGTTTTTGATGCGCTGCTAACCTTGAGGACTAAGATGGATTGCCTCATGTGCCGGAAATTACATAGAAATACAAGCATGTCTGCTTCACGGCAGAAATAGATAAGAGGGTGAAACCATCCCAGGCGATCTGAAGGATCAGGGTCTACCACTACAATATCACTCTTAGCAACAATTTGGTCCTTCCTGTAGACTGTAGACCTGTTAGACTATTATATTGTCTATATAATAGTCACGTTTCTGTAACAGAGACCAACAGAAATATGGAAAACGCCGAGAATCCGCGAGACCGTGCAGAATCAACAAAGGCGTGAGCGGACTGAGTGTACATACTTACACTCCAAGTATACCTATAGTTGGGTTGTTTTTGACGTGTCTATGGAACAGACAGACACAGCCAAGTAAGCTGAGCCTACCACATTTTTTGCACAAAAAAGTAGGCAAGTATGCCAACGGTAACTCCTGCCTGTCGTCACGGTAACTCCTGTCTGTCGTAAGAGGCGACTAAAAGGAGGGATTAGGGTCGCGGGCGGTTAAAGTGGGGGCTTTGGCCGTCCATTGGCTGGCGACTATGGAGAAGGCAGCAACGTGCTATGGCCGCACGCTGCTGTGACGGGAGGAACCGGGAATATACACTTCCTAGGAAGAGCCCAAGGCGAATGCTAGGAGGTGCGTTCGTCTGGAGATCCCGGAGCCCTCCGATATGCACGAGACCGGCCATCGAGGGGGTTTTAGTGAGTAAAAATCTCACATAACCCAGTCTTTGCCCCTGGAGGCTGGGTATCTTTCGAAGATTTCACCCCATAAACAAAAAAAAGTATGCCAACTTTGTCTTAGCTTCCCGACTCCGAAATAGCTATGAAAGGGCGAAAAGGCAATCCAGCCAACGTTTTAACCGCCAAAAGTAGGCAAGGTTATCCAAAAGAGTATGTAATTTAGATAAGAGAGATCAATAAGGCATGCGGATCGTTTGGATGATCAGGTTCTTCATTATTCCAGTTGATAGAGGGGTTCGCGTAAAGTGATCGTGCAGGTTAAGCAACGTTGAGCGCGGTCAGAACCAAGATGGGTGACCACTAGTGGCACATTTTCATCTGACATCTAACTTCACTATAAGGTTGTGTTTTCGGCTATTGCTGTTTTACGACAGAAGTAGATAAAAAGGTGGTACCACCCTAGGTTGAGTCTGCACAAAGTCATTCCACCTTCCTGAAAAGTTACAATAATTTGTGGCAAATATAAACATCTGTACGAGTATAATGTAAAAACCGTATCTGACAGACCATGAAAGATTACCTGTGACGTAAATCTAGTGATGTGGAGTGCTATTTATATATTATGTGGATACTTGTTCGGTAGTAAATAAAGTCTATTGCTTTGAAGATATCAGCAGAACTAGAATAAGATCTAGTCATCAACCTTATAAATGCTTTGAGGAATCGGCAACCCAGAAACATTATTTCCTTGGAGTTATAAAGGAAAGTCAGGAATCAATTTAATTTCTAACAAAAACACCTCTAAAAGTAGACTGAATAAAATCAGTAATAATAATAAGTCATTCTTCTAGGGCCTGGAGTCTAGGCACTTCTTTGTTAATAAGGTACTTGAGGACTAAAATAAGCGAGATTTAGAATTTATAGACAATCGATCAAAAACATTTCTTTAGAAAAGTATAGCTTGTTTAGTGTTTTAACCGCCGATATAGGGTATCCTAGTGCGGGATTTAGAGCATCAACCATTTTTGTATTAATTTAAGTTGCAATATAAATTTATTTGTATTTGTATTTTATTTATTTGATATTCAACAAAGGGCGAGACGTGTAGATGACTGGTTTTGAACCATGATATCGTTCTGAGTTCAGACATCTAGAACCTATGTAGAAGATCGAATTAAATTGATGATGATCAAGATTTTTTGTTGTATTTATACTTTACAAAATAGGCGTCTTTCAACTTAAGTAAATAACAGTTGAAGTGCGCTCAAGACACCGTGGATAATCATCAAAGGGGAAGGCGAACAGTGCTGAGTACACAGTAAAATAGAGTTAGGCTACGTCTACAAATAAAGAAACATGCTTGGATGCCCACCAGCGTCTACAATATTATTAAAGTGTGTAAAGAAGCACTATAAAGCTGTAAGCAAAATAAATCCCATCAAAAACATTTCTGTAAAAAGAGGCCAAGTCTCGTGTTGGCTACTTGCCCATAAAAAGTAGTGAGATCTGATGTATAGCCCTTGACTTTTGTAGATTGAGCAGAATATTATGATGAGGTATTGCACTCCGGCGTAACTGCCAAGTTACATAGTATTTTAATTGAGATATGAATAAAAAAAGTCTAAAAAAGCTCGCTTAAAGCGATAAGGCCGCCTTCTGCACGTTGTATTGTACCTCTTTTATGTTGTATGTTTTGTTTTTGTCCCGGGTGTGCAATAAAGTATATTTGTATTTGTACCTAATGAAATTGATACATTAATGGTATTTAGTTTTCTATGATTAAAATTAAAGTGCCAAATTCATAATACGAATGAATACCGTAGACTTGTCTGTCACTACTTGTCTGTCACTACTTTTTATGGCCAAGCGGCCAACACGAGACTTGGTCTCTTTTTACAGAAATGTTTTTGATGGGAATTCAGTTACTTTTGTAAAAAAAATATATTGTAGGATACATTACTTTAACCGCACTTTTCTTAAAGTTGAGACTTCAAGAGACTACTGACGTTTATATGCATTAAAAAGAAGTAAACAGAAAAACAATTTAAAATTAATAAAATCCAAATTCGTAGACTGAGGCAGGGAAACCCTTACGACAGCTTACTCTTTAAGAATGAGATTATCGGGTGATGATAAAGTCAAGAGATTAACAGAAAAATAGACACCCTTTATTTGTCCTTTTACTCGTATATTATAAAGGTATGACGGATATCTAAGCAATATGACATGACTTATTATCGACAAACATTCCCCGACCCACGTTATTTTCTCAGAAGCGCCAATATTAGAAAAAATCTCAATTTGAAAATATTAGAAAAAAATCTCAGTTTGTGCTATTTTTGGCACTTCATGTGTTATGTATTTAACTTGTTATTCAGCTCTATCTAATGTAAGTGTTACTATTTCACTAAAAGATTAATCTCTGTTTATGTATTCTATGTTGAGGGACTCTTATTAACTACCTATTTTATTAGTTCACGACCTAATTCCAGCATCTCCATTCCGCCTTCGGACTACAAGGCGCGGGGAGGGGTTCCATCCTTATGTTGTTGATATCCCATCTGTTCGTACGAAGCGATTTGCTTCTTCGTTCATTATGCGAACGGCTAAGGAATGGAACAACCTGCCGGCGTCTGTATTTCCCGAAACCTACAACCTTGGGATCTTCAAGGTCAGATTGAATAGGTATTTACCGTCGCTTACCATCAGGCGAGATCGAGGTCAAATGCGGGTATAGCAGCAGTCAATAAAATAAAAGTTTATGAAAATTTTGCTCATTAAGACAGGCAACCTGATGATAACGACGTCGTCGACCATAGACATCTCACTACACTTTAGTGTTATTAGTTAGAGGGTTTTAGATGCGTTGCTACTCTTGAGGACAGTGCCTCATGTGCCAATAATTAAACTGGCTATCTACCCTTCAGAGGCATTGCTGTTTTACGGCAGAAATAGGTGAAAGGGTAATACCACCCCAGGCTGATTCTGCACAGAGTCATAAGTAATTTATGTTTCAGTCTAGGTTTTTAATTCTGTTTATTCACGGTAAAACCTGCATTTTAGATTCTTTAAGTCCTTTAAAACCTGACGCTGTTCCATTTTACAAAAATAAGTAGTGCACCGCTGCAAACCCTCAGCAGTGCTTTTAGTTCAAAAAGCCAAGCCACCAATAGGAACAGTGTTTGAACAAAATTAAAAACCGAGACCAAAGCCATATAATAATTAATATTGCATACCAAAATCAAATCTAAAACTAACATCTGATATAGCCCTCGGTGCTGACATCTTTTGATCAAAGATCTGCCAACGTAATATTTCATCTTTTTAACAAGGTTAAATGTTGATTTGTTCCAACCAAGATTAAAGTCGGAGTCTTCTAAGCTTCTGAATCTGATCTGATGGTAATTGTGAACCTGAATCCCAAAGGATTCAGGTGAGATTGAGGTGTAACACGGACTTAGTCTTGAATAAGTGCCAAATTATTAAGTTCTTTAAATCAAATAAATATTTATTTCAATGTTCTAGCCAATTATCTCATCTTATGGGGAGGGTGAGGAGGGAAAGGAGAGGGGGTTGGTTTAAGACTGAATCGTCAAACCCCTATACCCACCGTCTCCACGAAATGAATTTCTGTCTGGCTGTGGTTCATGCCGTTTGAAAACCGATCAGCATACACTGAAAGAAAAGCTTGCTTACTCCAAACAAGAAGGCCTCAGTTTTGGTCTCGTAAACCAGTTGTTTCTACCCATCACTAAAAGAGAAAAATAGTAAAAAGAGCGCTGCGCGACCAAAGTGGAATTATGCAGTGACACGAAAACCAAGGAGTATTTACGCCTCGGTATAACATGCCATATCCCGACCAACTCCGGTTTTATGACACTATTTTTTGCCTGCTGAACACACGAAACAAGTTTTTTTAAATCCTGATCGACAGACATCTCTTGACTTTTAAGTTTGCCATCTTGACCTTCAGTAATAATAATTATCTACAAATACAAATATACTTTATTGCACAGCCGGGACATAAACAAAACATACAACATAAAGAGAGGTACAATACAATGTGCAGAAGGTGGCGTTACCGCTTTAAGCGTTATCTTCCAGGCAACCTTCAGGTGACGGAAAAATCTTAAGATAAATAATATGTGGGTGCAAAAGGCGTATGACATAGATACTACCCTCAAATAAAAAAATAACATGAAATAAAAAAATGCAAACCTTTGCAAGTTGCAACCTACCTACCTGATTACTTACATTACATTTTCATAAAACCGAGACAACAAACAATGAACATTGTTAAATCAGGCAGTAATTAATTAATTACTAAACAACATGACAAAAATGATTATTCCCCGTTCTGAAACCTAACAATGTACAGGTGTACATTGTTAGGTTCCAGAACGGGGGAATAGGTAGATAGATACCTACCTTTACCTTTTCAACTAGGTAGGTAGATAGATACCTAGTTGAAAGACGTTGTCTCGTGGCTTTGTATCTGCTTGCTTGGCAGAATGATAAATACCGCTGCTTTTGCACCTGTGTTCTACCTAAAACCAAAACCTATAAATTTCGACATATTTACGATCAAAAATCACACAGCTGATTTGACGTAGGTACTATTGTCATGTTCTTATACTATAAATGTCTTGTTTGAACAGAGAATTAATAATATTGAATGTAGAGTTATGTCTCGATATAAGACACAAAACAATAATTAAATACATATATTATTAGTGTAGTCAAAAGAAAATTTAAATTTCGGTATACTGTACTTTGCCTTAGCAACCGACGACGACGTCGAGTCGGTAAGTAAATTTGATTGCGGGCACGCTATCGCCGGTTTAGCTTCAAAACTTCAGTACATTGTTAAAATTCTAATTAGTCTGAAATAAAACATTACACCTTGGATAAGAACGACTCGGGAAAATAGACCTCTAGAAGAGAAGATAATTTGTACGTTTTCTCCATGCATAATAATTAATTACAGTAACATTTTAAAGAAAAATAAATACTGAAATCATATGGAAATGTTATTGCAATTTGACATTGATGTATGTATAGATAATATCTCTAAAATCAGACAATAACTATAATACTTGCTGTGGCAATCTATGAATGACTCTACGAAAATATATTTTCATAACAAGCAGTTAATATTTTTTAATGGGAAACCGAAATAGGTATCACTTTCAAAAACCGTTTATTCTACTCCCTTTTCGTAATTTGTTCATTGAGTAACCACAATCAATAACACAAAGAGGTTCATTCTTCAAGGTCGTGTGAAAATAGTGTTTTAATAAAATATTAAATAACAGTTTCCGATTGTAATATGTAAATTTTTCTTTGTTGTATAGCACTGCATACGAGAACTCTTTTGTATTAAATACACTACATTTCACTGGCCAACTACTTTGTACTTTAGCCATAAAAAAAACTCGTCACCCGCGCCTTCGCGATATCGAAAATACGTCAAATATATCTACGGTTTCCATAGTTACCGATAACATGTTAAGCTGTCATGGCGTGTGTTGAAGTCTCCGTAATGGTTTGTATTTTCTGTTTATATGTTTCATGGTGGTAGAAAAAGTATTGTATGCAACCGTGCAGTGTCATGTACCAATGAGTTTTTCGTATTTTTCGAAAACTTAGTACATTTACCGATTGCTCTGACGGTAAAGGAAAATATTGTAAGGAAACCTACATACTAAGATGACCAGTGTTTAAAATGGGGTAGGCACAAAAGATTCTCAATGGTCCAAGTGCCGCTGGGGTTATTCCCGGCTCCCTATCATAAGATACAACGCACGTAGTGGTAGATCCTAATGTGAAGGATCGCCTGGGGTGGTACCACCCTCTTCTCTATTTCTGCCGTGAAGCAGAAATGCTTGAATTTCTGTGTTTCGGTTTGAAGGGTAGGAGAGCCAGCGTAATTTCCAGCACATGATCCATCTAAATCCTTAAGGTTAGCAGCGCATCAAAACCCCTCTAATATTAATACAGTGAGGTGAGATGTCTATGGGAGACGGTGACCATTTAACATCAGATGGCCCGTTTGCTCGTCTGCTCTCCTTATTTAATAAAATAAAATAAAAACGTAATGGCGATTTTAACACTCGAACGATACGTACATCTATAACAGTTCTCATGTTAAAATCGCTATCATTACGTGGCCGTTGCATAAACTATGATTTTACCATAAATTACAATAAGTCTATAGAAAGAAAACATGAGACTATTTATTATTATATATTCATCTTTTACACAGTATAAAATACAATAATATCTAAGTGTATACCGCCAAACTGCTTAGCAGTTTATCGGCGGACTTATTGCTCCCTTTTATAAATAATAATTAGTACACGTAGTGACTACACACACATTAACACATTATAGATCCCTAATATTAACACGTTGACAGTCCAGTGACCCACATATGGGTCACGACGAACTAGTTCCACAAGTCCGTGACCCATATATGGGTCACTAAGAAACGACCAGGTACGCACTAAGGGTAACTTAGCAAAGGTTAGTATTACAATATCTTTGGTGAATGCTACTGTCCACCTGTTTGAAGACTGAAGTGACTGAAGGTTGAAGTAAAAATATTCAAAAAATAAAAAATATCTGTTTATTCAGCTCTACTTTTTCAATAAAGAAGTTGGACTAAAACCAGTTCAGTCGTAATTTTAAAAAATCATCGTCATTTTTACCATCCCCACGTTGAATTCCAAGGCCATATGGTATACAAGTGCAACTTATACAGTGTCCACATTTTACGAAACATTGTCCTGAACAATATTTACAATAAAAATCTATTTTCAAGTTCGTAAATGAACATATGTGGTAAAATAAACAAAAGAATTACATTGACTGTTATGTGACATAAGACTCGCTTCAAAATCAAAGAATAACTAAGAGTATGTATATCGATAAGTTTTTATTACTTGCCCGGAGTCCTGAGTGCGGCTCTTGAAAGTTCTGATTTTTCCATGATAATAAGAGATATGATTTACTTCCTAATGCATTCAATATATATTTTGAAGTGTTTAGATTACATTTATTATTATTTACGTTTTTAACAGGACATATAAAGATTGAAGTAATATGCGGGACTTACGAGGAAATCAAAACATTTTGTATGGGGACTGTCAACGTGTTAACTAACCTAATATATAATTCCCTACCTACTATTAACTAACACGCACTACACTTAATCACTTCCTCACTTTAATTATGTGTATCATTGTTTCGGACTATAGTTATTAATTACGCTTTAGCATTGGCATCTATTACAGACGCTACAGTATAAAACAGTAAGTGCAGGCCAAGTGCATTATTGACAAGTTTACATGAACACATATGCGTCGATCGTATTTCCCGGCGCGATGCTATTTATAAACTTCGTAAAACTCTCGTTGCTTGCTTGTAAACTGAACTTTAACTGAAATGCACTCGGAGTCTCGGACGTAAGAGTAAATGGTCAGATTAGTAGACTCCAAGAAGAGTGTAACTAAAAGAAAGGTTAGATTCTAATCTTATCTTTCTTTTAGTTAAGTCTTTAAAGAGGCGAGAGGTTTAGATTTTAGATATTTTAATCACCCAAGGTTGTACTTATTTATAAACTGAATTTAGAAAATAGGTACCGGTCTGAAAAATCATTAAAAATAATTCTATAATCATAATCATAATTTATTCATAAAATTAATTTACATGTCATATAATATATGTTCTTACTATAAATATTATTGTACAAGGTGTTAATATGTCAAATATTTTAAAATTCGTTTATATTGAAAAATGCACAGCCTAGCAACCACATTTTTAATTTATTTTCAAAAGTAATTACACTATCTGAATTTTTTTATTTCGTTGGGATTTTTATTGTAAATATTTGGCCCTAAGGCGTACCTACATGGTTTTGGTAGATTTTTGCAATCGACATTGTTTAAGTTTTAATTCGGTTTTGTTTCTTAGATCATACTTGATGTCAGTTTTATCATGGAATAGATGTATATTGGCTTTTACAAATATGCCTATATCAAATATAAATGGTTAAATAAGCAGAACTAGATGCTCCGGAAGCTATAAAGAAAGAGAATATAAAGTGGTACTATCTTCTATTTAAATAAAAAGCTATTTTTTGCTGTTTGTGCTAATGAAAGAACTTATATTTAGTTTACATAATTGTTTAGTTCATAACATAGAGTCAATGTATTTTACTATCATAATTGTATTATGATATGAAAGAAAGTCATTCAATTATAGTGTAGAATCCAAATGAAGACAGATAAGACAATTTTGTGGCCGAAACCAATATCATATAACTGAATTATTTAACAACAAATCGAACGATACTGTAACCATATTACGAACCATTTTACTTAAGAGTAGAACAAAGCTAATTAAATAAAATTAATGTGAATAAAGAATACTGATCCTTTTTAGGTCGTAGAATTTATGAATTTGTATCATATTCTTTCAACGTTTAGTCGGTCGGTGTAGAACGCGCTATCGATTTTTTCCAGGGACTTCGTATATATACGAATTCCAAACATCCATAGTTGGACCAAGACATCTGGTTACCAGGCATAACACCCCGCCTGGTGGAAGATCTTCCCTTTTCTCTCTCATACAACTGACGTTACGTCATCCATGTCCTCACATAGCGCGTTTGTAGGAACAAATCCTTCCGAGTTTGGTAATTATTGGGGAGGGAGAATTTGAGGGTGGATGGTGGCTTTCTTCTCCATATTATATTATTTAAAACACAATGTGTTTCTGTTACGCGAATGAGTGGATTGACAAGTTTTAATTTAAACTGCTATGGATTTGAGTTTAAATAGCCTTACCATAGCATAGGTACATGCTATAACCTGCATCTCGTCTATTAATACTTCAATATGGCTTAGTGCCAGTTTTGGTCTAAAGTAACCGAAGTTTAAGCCCAAATTTGGCCTCTATAGGGTTAGAAGAGCAGTGAAACGGGTCACGACCCCCAGCTGTTTAGTCATGCGCGGGCGCCGATAAAACTATTATCTGGTCATGTGACAGACCGATGAGTGTTTTTGCACTTGTACTTTAATGATGCCATATTGTTTATTGTTATTATTGTGCTGTGGTAATGACCATTACAAGGGATTATGTTAACAGATATTACGTGTTTCATAATAGTGGAAGATTATATTGATGGTTATCTATGTACTTAGTTAGACTAGAATTCAAGATTGTAGCCTGGGAGTGGTCTGGAACCTCTTTTCCCCCTTCGATATCCCGAAAGTCAATGTAATTATTGAGAACGGATTATATACTGAAGTACGGAGAATTATAATTATACCCTGACTAGAAAAATAAAAACCCTCACCATATTACGAAATTAAATTGATTTTTTTTTCATAACCATAACACAGACTTTAAAAAATCAATGGTGTCCTTTTGACAGGGTTTTATTTTCCTGGTCAGGGTTCACGTTAGTATGTTATAGTACTCTATGCTAGATTTATTGGAATTCTTCCGAATTACCGATCTGATCTTTTACGAAGATCCTACGTTCTTAGGTCGAAAAACTAGAAGGACCAGCGCTGTACCTCGCGTATTCACGCGTCAACACAATATCCATTGTTAGTTATGTATGAGGTATAAAACGTCGGCGAAAGACCACGACAACCAGCATGTTACGTCCATTTCGATACGCCCGCGCCGCCGCCGCACGCCTCCTTCTCATACTTGGTCCTACTACAGACAATAAAATAAAAGAAAAATATTTAAAAAATAATAGAAGTATAATTTAGCACACTGCAGTAATTTTGAAAGGAAAGCGGACCGAACTCACAGAAATCTAGAAAACAAACAAAAAATGATTTCTATGGGTGGGACCACGAGTCATACACCGTTCAGATCGTTTGCGTTTTAAAATTACTGCTTAAGGCGTAATAAAATACCTCCTACCCTACCCTATTTTAAATATCTGTGGTAACTGTATTCTTTCTTCTAAGTCGTATTCCTCATTGCTGAGGGTCGTGATCATTCTAAGGAATTAATCACATAGAACGACTCTCGTGGCTGATTTAATTCGATTCACACACTGGTTATCTCAGTGTGTAGGTTTCCTCACGACCGTCAGAGCAGTCGGTAAATGTACGTAAGTCCTTCGAAAAAAACCGAAAAACTCATTGGTACATGACATTGCTTGGTTTCGAACTCGGACCTCCCGCATGAGAGTCAAACGTCCTAGCCACGACGCAACCGACGCTCTCGGTAATTGTATACTGTTACCTTGAAACTTACTTCGTCCCACGTCACTTCACGGCAATAGAATTCAAAACATTCGCTGAAACCAAACTTTGACGAACGATAGACAGGCAAGATGTAAGTGGGCATGATTCTAATACAACCAGTATTTTTCACAATTTGCGAGCGTGCTGTGTTAATAAAAACTAAACTAAGTTTAGACGGGTATGGAGTGTGGAATATAAACAGCAGTTTACTGCTCCATTCCGTCATCCTCGCTGGTTGCCGTCGATTAAATAAAATAAAATTTTATGAATTGTGTCGGTGTGGCGTCACGCTAACCCGCGATTGGACGCGTTGTCAACCTCGTTTTGAACGGAAGTAAGGATAAAAGACCGTTTATTCTTTCTAAATGCCTTATAGTAGTAGTCATTAGAGAGTTTATGACGTAATACTAACCTTGAGGACAGATGGAGTATGGATGTGCACCTCTACGAACGTTTCTAATAACTTCATAGAAGTTAGAACCATGATAGGCTCGTATTGAAACACTTGCTTGATTGAATTAATTAAACGATCTTTTGCTTGTAGCTTTAGGTTGTATTCGGGTCAGGATTATTTCTGCACAGTGATTGTATTGTTTTACTCTACGAGAAACGAATACATAAATCTGCTCAGCCGCAACTGTAAACATAAACAGTGCTCACAAATTTTAGAGAGTGTAAATACTGAAAGTAAAACCCGAAAGGTTAAGAGAGTTGGAGTTAATTATATTCCTCAATATTTAAAATTGCCTACGTTTAATGACAATACCCACATAATTTTGTTTCTTTTGGGTGCTAATAGTAATAAGATATTAGTAACTACAATATGAATGACAGAATCTGCGGCATCGGACAGAGCGCGGTGGAAGAATATTATCTCAGCACCACTAGTGTTGGTGTTCTAGGACCTGAAGAAGAATGAGGAATATGAATGACAACTTTACTAATGTGTTATCTATTGAAACGCAATATTTAAAATGATTATCTTTGGCCTATGGTCGTATATAAGTCGTTTTCCTCACTGATTGATGACGGTCATGATTATTATATGGAAATAAATACCAACCTATACCATACGCGTCTCACTTGGCAGATTTAATGGAGTTTTAGGGAGAACTTCGCATATAAGGAAACGATATGCCAGTGGCTTTAGATGCCTAAAGCCGGTAAGTTGTTTGAACTGATTGGTGGGAACAGATATGACTGTAAGTCATTAGATTCTGTAGCGAAGAAGAACTGGGAATTGGAAAAAGGGAAGATCTTCCGCCTGATGGGTTAGCCTGGGGACTAATGCCGGTCCGCCAGGTGATGTTCGGAACATGTATACTCGTATATTCGAAGTCGCGTATATAGCGCGTTGTACAGCGACATCTGTTGGCGAGTTGAGTGAACTAATCGTAGCGCGTAGGGTCGCCACAGAGTGGGTTGACATTGCCTTCCCCATTTCACACACTGGTTATCTCAGTGTGCAGGTTTCTTCGCGATGTTTTCCTTCACCGTTAGAGAAGTTGGTAGATGTAAGTAAGTCTTTGAAAAAAACCGAAGAACTCCTTGGGACTTCTCGCATGGGAGACCGGCGCGGCGTCCTACCCCTACCCACGATGCAACCGCCGCTCTATTGGCCACTATTATGGCCTTTTAAATTTAGAACATTAATTTGTATATTATTAAGCCCTTAAAAAGTTTCCCCACATTCATCTATTGACTTGATAACCGCAGTTACCGGAGTTATATTGTCGCTTTTCTGACGAAAGGGCGGAACAGAATTTTGTAAATAATAAAAACGTAACAAGTCATATTTCTATTCGTCAGAAACACGCCGATATGACTAGCAGACATAGAGAGCATATAACCAGATATTGAGACCTCTAAAATCAATCTGTTTTTATTAAACTATAGATCTTGATAGTTTAGCCATATTCCAATGGCAATGTACCGGAATAATATACATAGTGTAAACAACATTGCATACGCAATATTTACCCGATTGATTCAAAATAAACAAAAGGTGTGTTCGTTTACAGAAACGCCATTTGGTAGATTTGTTTCGTAAAATGAATTTTTCTGCCTAGTTTTGTAATTATTTATATGCATATGTAAAACCGATAATGACGTAATAAATAAGTGAGCCACTGGGCAAACATGGAAAATCACATGATGGTTGGTAGACAAATAATCTGTTTGACAATGGATTCTTTGTTAATCATATGTCAAACCGTTCGTCGTTTGTTGAAGAAATAAAGTGTTAGGTGTATTATATTATCGTAATCCTTTGTTCTCTGTATACCTAAAACGCAATAAGTGTAAGTCGCGTTATGCCTAATTATATTCGATAACAATTGAATTAAACCTTAGCTTCATTGAAATACGGTTTAAAACGGAATGAATATAGTTCAATGAGGTTCTTCCATAACAATTTAATTAAACCTTAACTATACTGAAATACGGTTTAAAATGGAATGACAATAGAAAGTCGGCGCGGCTATGCCGCTCGGCGCGCGGCGGCTCCAGGCGGCGCGCGAATGTATATGGTAACTTTTTACCCACGATTGAACGGAGAAGGTATTGATTTTTTTAATGATTAATACTTTATTGAACACATGAAATTTACATAGGTAAGGAAACAGAAGCCGACAGAAGAATTCAGCTGGGTTGGGCAGCATTTCGGAAGTTACGTCACATCTTCTCGTCGCCCATACCTCAATGTCTAAAGACAAGAGTCTTTAACCAGTGCGTCCTACCAGTAATGACCTACGGAGCCGAAACGTGGACACTGACGGTGCGACTGGTTCACAAATTGAAAGTCGCTCAGCGTGCTATGGAAAGAGCTATGCTCGGAGTATCTCTGCTGGATCGAATCCGAAATGAGGAGATCCGGCATAGAACAAAAGTTATCGACATAGCTCATAATATTAGCAAGCTGAAGTGGCAGTGGGCCGGTCACATCTGTCGCAGAACCGACAACCGCTGGGGTGGACGAGTTCTGGAGTGGAGACCGCGTTTGGGCAAACGTAGTGTGGGACGCCCCCCTGCTAGATGGAGCGACGATCTGCGTAAGGTAGCTGGCAGCGACTGGATGAGAAGAGCCGAAGATCGGGCTCAATGGCGCGCCCTGGGAGAGACCTATGTCCAGCAGTGGACTAGAATAGGCTGCTGATGATGATGATGAAGGAAACATAGAATAAGTGTACAAACGCGGCCTTGTCGCTCAGAGCGATCTCTTCCAGGCAACCTAGGCGATAGAAGAATTATTAATAGGTTACCGGCAGTATAGTGCAGAAGAGTAAAATATGGTATATATAATGTTAAGTTAAACGCATATACCTTATGCGTTTAACCTAACAGGTTGTTTGTGTTTGTTTGTTTGTGTGTCATGTATCTCATACTCATACCATTTATTGCTTTTCATGTGTTACAATTGGTCTTAAAAATGTATATTATCTGATCATACATGAAACCCTGAGTAGGACACCGCAATATTAAATAAGAGATTATAATATATTATAATAGTAATAAATGTTAACGAGATAAATTAAATTAAATGTCATTATAAGTTATACATAATTGATTTTATAGTTAAGTAGTGGTTATCTGTTCCTATCTAGCTTCGAAACGGCTGAACCAATTTCGATGCGGTTTTTTTGCTATAGCTATGGATTTTAACAGGGCAGATTCTAAGCTGGCGGTTGAAAACTATATTCAACAACCAGAAAACTTTAATACTTAAGAGATTTTATGAGAAAGATCTCGCACCTGGTGTCGTGACTGATATCATGAAAATAATTTGACATAAATGGGTATGTTTACATTTATTTCTATGACGTGTTGTTCGCCTCAACTCTCGGTGCGCTATCATCCGTATAAAAAAAGATATTTTTTATTATTATATCCTTTTTGGAACATATTTTTTAAATTAAAGCATAACATTTTCATATCATTACTTTTTTACAGCTTAATGTTTTCCCGGCGTGTGGTTTCAAAACGTTTAATTTTATATTTTTTCTAAAGATTAGGAAATACGCGGTAATTAGTCCTAATGCGTTTTAGTCCGATAGCGATGTAGGGATACTAAAAATTAGACAGTTTGCGATTTGAGTTTATGCGTATTAGATTTTATACGGACATAGTCCAGTTGCGTTTTAGTTATACAGAGAACAAAGGATCGTATTCATTCTGCGTTGTGCTACATGACAAGAAAGCTTTGATGTCTTTAGTATCTCTTAGAGCCAACGCTGTTGTATCGAAGTACACTGCGGTTATCGTATAACCAGCATATATTCACATTCTGTGGGCGCATGCGTCGCACAGCGGAGACCCTTATTCTAGTATCTCTGTTATAGTACTTCTTAGGGAAATTTCAAACAATGAACCACTGTGTTCGATCTCGAGCGCGTGATAAGTATAACGCGTCGTTTAATATTCCTACTACAAATGACACGTTTTTTATCTTAAATCCTAAATCCATATACCAATATCGGTAACGTGTTATGTGTGTTGTGTCCATACATATAGCTCTACATATATAAGTCTAAACCTAAGTACAAAATAAACAGCAGATTCGAAAATAGTGAGTCATCGTGTTTGAAAAACACACAATCTCATATCCCTGGTATTTTATCTAGTTCTTGACCGCGGTACTTTACCGTCTTTCTTTCCATTCATGAGTAACTAATTATTGTTGTGGTTCTGTGAGATAACTCTTGAACTCTTCTCTTGATTGATTCTTATCCTCCACCAAGTTATCCAATATATAAAGATATTGAATTGAAATATTTTGTTGTCACAAAATACCTACTATTAAAAATGTAGGTTAGTTATATTGTATCATCTTTAATACAAACATATTAAAAATATAACAGACGGGAGTGGCGTAAATAAATGTAGGTAGTTTAAACGTCAACGTTAAAGAGCGTCGGTGGCGTCGTGGCTAGGACGTCAGACTCCCATGCTGGGAGCTCCGAGTTCGAAACCAGGCAATGCCATGTCATGTACCAATGAGTTTTTTCGATAGACTTACGTACATTTACCGACTTTTCTGATGGTGAAGGAAAACATTGTGAGGAACTCTGCATACTGAGATAACCAGTGTGTGAAATGGGGAAAGCAATGGCAAACCACCCCATTAAATATGCCACGAGAGTCGTTCTATGTGATTAATTTCTTAGAATGATCACGACCCTCACCAATGAGGAAAACGACTTAGAAGAGAGAGTTTAAACGTGCTTCTAAAAGTTAAGAAACATTTTTAATTTGTGAATTTTCAGAATACTTAAGACCATAAAATATGTACTTAACATCTTGTATGTATAAGTACTTACCTACATTTTAAAAGCTGTGTCTTATCAAAAGAAACTGGTTCGTTTTGTTCGTCTCCCCTAATATGCGACTTAAAATTTGTCTTAAGATTATTCCAGTTCCTTAAAATGGGAGCATGCTTCCCACACAGACTCCAGTAATAATATTCTGTATATTTTATGTGGGAATGTGTAAAACATTTCGGCATCAATGAGCTAACACTTATATTAAAAGGAGTTTGTTAGTAGTGACGGATCCAGGGTTAGCGGTGCCATTATGGCCCCCATAAAATCTCTCTCGATCTCAAACCTCTCTCGACTCATCGTCATCATCAGCCTATTAATGTCCCCACTGTTGGGGCACAGTCCTCCCCTTGAACAACTAGATACAGGCCATGATCCACCGAGCGGGCCCAGTGCTGATTGGTGGATTTCACACGCCTTCGAAAACTTTTAATTTCCTCAGACATGCAGGTTTTCTCACGATGTTTTCCTTCACCGTTAGATCAGTCGATAAATGTACATAAGTCTTTGAAAAAATCGGAAAAACTCATTGAAACATGGCATTGCATGGTTTCGAACACGGACCTCCCCGCACGGGAGTCCGGCGTCCTAGGCACTAGGCCACCGACGCTTCTCTCGCTTCTCTTTACTCGCCCTTGATCATTTTTAGTACTTTCAGATAAGTACTTTTTAGATTTCAGTATCGGATGACCCTCCCCACTATTTTTATCTGGATCCACCCCTGTTTGTTAGCGTTTTCTGCCACTGATGTCAGGCCATCTTGTGCCATCCATCTATTCCATCCAATTTAAGGGCCGCAACGAAATGTGGTGTCCAAATAGTGTTCATTTATCTATTTGGGCGCTCGTCGAAGCTGCTTGTAAACTCGGCGTTTCCCGTTTCAAGTTCGGGTAGAAAGCTCTCGGTGTTTGGAAACTTTCTGTTTTCTCGAACTGGCATAGACGTCGGTCAATTTTTAACCAATGCTAGAAGATTTTTTAGTTTGTCAGGAAAAAATTTGGTGTGGATGGTTAGTATACTCATACAGTAGATAATTAATTGGTTAGATCACTGCCACGGAACGGCAAGGTCGCAGGTTCAAATTCTGCTCGCGGAAAAAAATCACCCTTTTTCAAATTTATTATCGATTCCCCTTTTTTATCGATATCATTTCCTCTGCCCAAAGGTTGCCTGGAAGAGATCGCTCTAAGCGATAAGGCCGCCTAAATTGTACTTCACTATTTCCATTTTTATCTCATGTTTGTTGTTTTTTATTTGTGCAATAAAGTGTATTTTACTTACTTTTACTTTATTTATTTACAGTAGGTAATATTGAATTATAAAGAAAAAAAAAAGGAAAACACATTTATTCAACATTGCATGCATGGTTTCAACTTAAAAAGACTTGAAATTAAAAATAACAACACAACGTTAAAAAGACACATGCTCAGCATGTGCTGCGGTTCGACCGGTACGGCAGAACCACAGCGCTGGTTTTCAAAGGCGAAACAGCAGGTCAGAGACCAAACCAAAAATATATTAAAAGTGCAAATAATAAAAGTACCTACAAATAAATAAATTTTCACAGTTCTAACTTATCCGTAAGGAGAAAACATAGGAGAATTCTGACGTTCATAATCCCGGAGGTGAAAATATGTACGACAGGACGAGTGTCGCACAGAGGTCAATGGTGCTTTATACATTAGGAATTACGTTGCTTTCTCTCTCTCTATTTCGCAATTTTTATCAAACCGAGTTTTTTTTAGTGAAGTCTTTATAAAAGTGGCACGAGTTAAGAATTTTATCACTTTTGGGACAAGTTTTTCGACCAATCCGGAAAAAATTAAAACATTTCAATCATTAACATTATAGAATTCAATTTGTTTAACCAAGAGATAAAAGTAAAGTCTTATTTTTATGATCTTTTTATTAACTTATTCAAGTTCATAACAATAAGACTTTAGATTTACTTATTCCAATTTATTAATGAATAACAAATTATTCACCCAATTGCTATATAAAACCCATATTTAGAGAGACGTCCTTGATAAAACATACATTACCCATGCTATCTTTCAGTTCTAATCCGATACTTTTATGTTTTACATCATAGCACAGCGATAAGATAAGCTGAACAAGCGCTTTTCACATAAAAAACAGATTGGAACTTTGTACGTGAGGCGATAACTTTGTTTCAGTCGGTCAACTAATTTCTTAATACGAGTTAAAGAGTGACTGAGTAAAAACTTCCTTCTTTTGCATTAGTGCTGCCAATTGAAAAAAACATATATGGGCCTATCGACAGAAAATTATACGTCAAGTACCGCACTAGTGCGAACTAGTGTGGGAATCTAGTATGGAATTCCATTACCCACGATCGGAAGTACTCATCATTCAATTAGTTAACTATATACCAAATATGTACAAACAAACGTGCTTATTATCGAAAAGTTTTGTACTATAGTAGGTACGTGATGATGGATGGAGATGATTCTAGTGGTGATGATGGTGATTTCTAGATGGAGCGACGATCTGCGCAAGGTGGCTGGCAGCGAGTGGATGAGAAGAGCCGAAGATCGGGCTCAATGGCGCGCCCTGGGAGAGGCCTATGTCCAGCAGTGGACTAGAGTAGGCTGCTGATGATGATGACGATATTAGGTGGCTGGCAGCGACTGGATGAGAAGAGCCGAAGATCGGGCTCAATGGCGCGCCCTGGGAGAGGCCTATGTCCAGCAGTGGACTAGAGTAGGCTGCTGATGATGATGATGACATTAGGTGGCTGGCAGCGACTGGATGAGAAGAGCCGAAGATCGGGCTCAATGGCGCGCTCTGGGAGAGGCCTATGTCCAGCAGTGGACTAGAGTAGGCTGCTGATGATGATGATGATATTTCATGATTGATATTTTAATAAAACAAAATCACCGTAGTATACTCCCATAACCTTGACCATTTTATCGGACCCTTTCTCTAGTCAGATCCTTGAAATAACACTTACATACTCATGTTAATCATACTAAAATAGGCAGAGACAATTGAATGCCATGAATCTCTGACCTTGCCTCGCTTTCTTCTTCATGTTAAACAATCCGCTAAAAGTGGCAAACAAAGTGAAAATAACTTGCTCTACACCTAAGGAAATTTGGCGACTAATTCCCAGGAGACATCTGCATTTCAGTCGATTAAGGCCGATCAGCTCTCATGCCGCTAATATCTCTTCTCCCGAATGTGGCGCACGGTGATTGTCTTAATGGCCTTTCGTATATCGGTAATGGGTAAAAGGTTTTAATTAAACACTTTAAAGTTAGATAATATCCTATCATCAGTTTACAGTCTACATTCTACATAGAAGATGGTAATTACTGTGTAGAATCAGTCTGGGGAGATACCAACCTATTTCTGCCGTAAAGCAGCAATGCTGTGTTCTGGTTTGAAGAGTAAGAGAGCCATGTGTTACGCAGTATGTAGTTAAACTCACTTTTTAAAAATAAACTGAATATATTTTAATTAAAAATAACTTAGACTAGGCGATACAATTTTGAACATAGTAACGAGTTGGTTGGAGTTAGGAAATGAATTGAGGAGCGGATTGGCGGGACAAGGTATATATGTGATGGATGTTTACATAGTTGCTTAAGATACTATTTACTAACTAAGTTCAGAGTTCGCGAGAAATGTAAATAAGGTCTAGGTATTTGTGGCACTATCTAATATGGATATTAACTAATGGAGTCTTTAACTTATCACTCGTCGCACTTAGGGTTCAGCACTCACATAACTATGGTTCCGTACACAACAGTAAAGGTTCAATATATAACACCTCCCCTCTTAGAATAAAGATTGGGCGTTAGCGCTTGATCTTTGCGATGATGTTGCTGAAGGGGTGTTGCTATCATCATCGGAGATGCACGTTGTTGCTTGTGGAGTCGTCAAGTGAGACATAGGGATTGCCATATGAGTATTGCGTCTTCTGGAGTTATCAAAGCAATTATTGAACATCTGAATGCAGCCTTGACTATCAGATGTACGTCTGCGTCTTATGAATCCATTTGGGTAGCGCTTACAGCATTTGAGAAGGATAAACATTAGTAAGATTAATCCAAGGCTAAAGTTAATCCAGAAGAAACTGCTATGATGGCGTTGTATGAAGGATTGAGATTGCATCTTCTTGAGTTCATCAGAGTATTTGTCCAGATGATGTTTGATTTGTTTAAGTGAATCCAGCGGCAGTTCACTGATGGAAATTGGCATTAGATGAGGAACTTCAATATTCTTCATGTCTTCGAAGCAATCTTCTGTTCTGATATCAGGAACTATGATTGGGTACGTGACATTTTCCTCGCTAGACTGGAATGCTGTTAGTGTGCTGTAACCAGTATGTAGCTTGCAATGTTCTGGTATAGTGATAATGCCGATACCTTGTAATTTATGGTGCGATACGTCGTTCTTGCATTGAAGTATACCTTGAGTTTCATTGGTTATTATATAGAGCCATTTGTTGTTGTCAAGGTACTGGAATGTGTTGATATTGGCGGCAAATGTTGAGGTTACGCAGATGTTCGGTAGAGCGGGCGAAATGCTGAATAGGATTTGCAGTTCACAGACGGGACGTGCTGTAGAATCGTAGACGACGAGATTGTTGCAGACCTTTCTTCTTGCTGCATAGGTCTTGCAATTATCTAGCGAGCTCGTAGAAATGTATTAATTGTTTGGCTACTGTGATGGCTTCTTTATCAGGTATGGGGTATGCTTGAACGTACCTAGTCAATTCGTCTTGTAGGGTAAGGACGTATTTATTGTTACTTTCGCTAATATCAGAATAAGATACTAGATCCATGGATACTCTTTCAAAAGGTTCAGTGGATTGAGAAGTGATTACCATGGGGGCTTGGAAAGTTTTGCGTTGTATTTTACTACGTTGACAAGTGACGCACGAGTCTATGTAATTTTTTATGTCATTGGACATACCTTTCCAGAAATATGCATCGCGAATTTTATTAGTAGTTTCAACTATCCCGCGGTGTCCAGAAAGTGGGTTATCGTGGAACATTTTTAATATCTGGGGGATTTCATCGGAGTTCGGACATGTTACTTTACCTTCACAGATAGTAATGACACAATCGTAAGCTTCGGCTAGATACGCTGTTATTCGTAGTTGTTCGTTTCCTTTTAGTTTATTTGTTGGATCATTCTTTAAAGCAGGGACATAGAGGTTTTCGATTTTATGTAGTTGAAGGCACGACAGTAATGTTTTGAAATAGCTTTCAGAGTCCCAGGGATCAAAATGAGTTGGTCTTGAACAACAGAAAAATAGATTTTGATTTTCATTAGAAATGAGGAGATCCACGTCATAAAGGTTCTTGGACTTTTCTAGATAGGGATTTACTTGAGAACAGTTGTTTATGGCCTCATTGAAGAGGTGGTTTTGGTCTGAAAGTTGGCAGGATACGGGAATAAATACATTTTTATGTCGAGAATCTAAGAGTTTGTCAGGGGATATTTTAAGCTTGGGGGTATCGTAACTAGGATTCTGTTCTGTAAAATGTTCAAAATTAAGCTGTAAGTATTCGTCACATTGTTCGAACTTGGGGTTATCGTCTAATGTTAAATCAACGATAGGAGGATTCGCTTCTTGAGGTTGGGTAGAACCGTTATTTGTTAGGTCAGTGATATTGGTAATCGTTATAGGAGGTCGTGATAATGCGTCCGCGTTTGTATTATTTTTGCCGGCTTTATAAACAATTTCGTAATCGTATTCTTCTAACTTCAGTCTCCAACGGACAAGGCGACTACCAGGATCTTTGATCGAGAAAAGCCACGTTAAGGGTTTATGATCGGTTATGATTTTGAACTTTCTACCAAATAGATAGGGGCGGAAGTGTTTTACTGCCCATACGATGGCAAGTAATTCACGCTCGATTGTGGAGTAATTGGATTCTGCTTTATTTAGTGTACGAGAAGCGTATGCTATTGGCAAGTCTTTATTTATTTCTCCTTGAGATAACACTGCTCCTATGGCGTGTATGGACGCATCGGTGGTCAAAATGAATTCTTTGCTAAAGTCAGGGTACTGTAAGAGAGGGGTTGTGGTAAGTATATCTTTACAGGTGTCAAGAGCAAGCTGTTGTTCATTGCCCCACCTAAAGGGAGCGTCCTTTTTCAGGAGGCTAGTCAAAGGTTTAGTTAATTTGCTGAAATTAGGAATGAATCTACGATAATAGCCTGCAAGACCTAAGAAGGATTTAATGTCTTTGCATGATTTTGGAATAGGAAAATCTTTGACGGCATTTACTTTATCGGGGTTAGGTTTAACACCTTCATTGGAGATTATATGGCCAAGGTAAGCTACTTCTTTTCTTAGGAACTCACACTTGTCAGGCTGGACTTTGAGGCCGTGTTGTCGCAAACGAGTGAAGACTTCAGTAAGCTTTTGTTCGTGCTCCTGTAAGCTCGATGCAAAGACAACGATGTCATCAAGGTAAACGAAGCAACGTTCGCCTTGTAACCCATACAGGACGCTATCCATGGCACGTTGGAAGGTGGCAGGTGCGTTTTTAAGCCCAAATGGCATTCTAAGAAATTCGTAGTGACCATAAGGAGTGTTAAAAGCTGTCTTCGGGATATCTTTAGAATCGAGTTCTATCTGATGGAAACCGGATGCAAGATCTAAGGTGGTGAAGTAAGTTGAGTGTCCTAATTTATCAAGGATATCTGTGATATTGGGTAGGGGGTAGCTATCTCCTATAGTGACCTCATTTAACTTGCGGTAATCAACTACTACACGCCATTTTTGTTTACCGGAGGCGTCTGCCTTTTTGGGTACAACCCAGATCGGACTACTCCATGGGGAAGTACTAGGTTGGACTATGTTTTGATCAAGCATTTTCTGTACCTGTGTCTTTACTTCTTGTTGATGTATGTGTGGGAATCTATATGTTTTAGTATTTATGGGTATATCTGATGTCGTAGGTATAGAGTGTTTCGTATGATTCGAAAAGGTTAGAGGTTGACCTTCGACATGGAATATATCAGAAAATTCAGCTATGATTTTATCAATGGACTCGCATTCCTCTTTGTTTAGATGTTCTCGTCGGATAAGTTTGTTGACCGTGTCTTGTTGACTAGAGGGTCCTAAGTCATTACTTAATGAGTTAATGGGATAATGATTATGACTCTCTATGAATGGGGAAGCTCGAACAATGGGTATAGATATGGTCACATCGTTATCGCTCGAGTTCACACAAGTTGTGACAAATTTATTATTTTCTATGTTTACGAGTGCATTAGGAATTACAAGACCGTCCTGAATGTCTTGTTTTTCAATAATAGCGGGACCGTTTTGTATATCATTGGTTAAACACGTTATTACAGTCTCTGAACGTTGGCCTATGAACTGACTATCGTCGTTAGGTTTTGTTGTTTGCTCGGATAAGAAAAATAGTTTATAAGTCCTGTTGCGTACTCGCATAGTTTTTGATTGTACGTAGATATTGACATTGAATTTAGACATAAAGTCATTTCCGAGGATTCCGTCCGCCACTATGTTTAAATCGGCTACATGGAATTTATGTTTTGGAAACTGATCTAGAGAAATATAAGAGGTACCAAAGGTTTGAATGTGAGAGTTTTCATTAGAGACGCCGATTATTGAAACAGTATTGGTATTGTCTATTGGATTAGTTCCGATCTTGTCTTTACGTATGACAGAGATAGCGGCTCCTGTATCGACTAAGAGTGTTACAGGTTTTCCGTCAATGTGAAATTTACAATGTAACAGGTTTTCAGGAGGTATGTTCAAGGACGAGATATTGTAAGTTTTTGAGTTCGTAGAGTTCGTTTTAGACTTTTTGTTTTTAATAATTTTGGTGGATTTCGTGGATTTAGTAGATTTAGTAGGTTTAGATCTAGATTTAGTAGAGTTCGGGAGTTCGTGAGATATTGGTGATTTAGAAGAGCTGAGGGTTTGGGGCTGGCTACCCTGTTCGTTAGCTTTGGATTGTAGATTGTCTCTAAGAGTTAGTGAGTTAGGTTTTTGTAGATTTTCTGTAGATTTAGTAGAGATAGAGAAGTAAGTTTGCGTACAGGCATCTCGAGTTTGTGTAATTTGATCGTTGGTAGTTTGTGTTGCTAAGTTACACTTACCTTTGAAGGGAGTCTCAGTGACTTGTCCCCGGTGGACTGGTCTCAAAGGGGTGCGTAGTGGATGCCCGATCGGTTTATGGCTTACCATTGGAGTTGTGAGAATTCCGTGTTCAGCTCCTGGAGTTCGTTCGAACTCGGGATCTCGGAGATCGAGTAGCGGGCTGAAGCGATTGCCTGGGAGTTGCCCAACTCCGAGGCCGCGTGCGAGTTTAAATGACTTACTTTAGCAGTAGTTGTGTTTGATTCCGTCTTGGGCATCGAGGTAGAAGGCATGGATGTTAGATTGCGCCTGGAGTTGTTATACTCTCGTTTCCTGCACTCCGCGATTAGATGGCCAGGTTTCTTACAATAATTGCAAGTTTTGGTAGAGTCAAAGGTGCGACTTACCTGTGTTGCTCGTGGCCCGAACCGCTGAGTTTGTGATTGCGGTTGGACTTGTTGTCTGGGATTTTGGACTCTATTGTTCATGGCAGAGGGTATAGTGTGCGAAGCCCTAGCTGGTTGATTAAAATTACTCCTATACAAGGCCTGTCTAGCTCGGTTCATGTTACGAATTTTATCTTCCTGAATAGCAAAGTTGCCTGCGTCGGACAGATCAGTGAAGCTCTTTGTCCGAAGCATGCTGCCTATATCAGATCCTAAGCCGTTTATGAAAACGTTTAGTGCTGTTTCTTCAGTCGTTAATTTTCGGCCTTCGAAAGAACTATCTGTGATTTCGGCTGCAAGCTTTTCCAATATTTTGCTACGACACAGATCAACGCGCAAATAGTATTCGGTTACATTTTCATTTGGTCTCTGGAACATACTCTGTAGTTCCAGTGACAAATGCCCCAAGGTTTTAGTTTGAGAGTATTTTTGTATTAGAAAAGCTTTCAGTGTTTCCCATGTTACGAATTGTTTTGAATGAACATCTGACGTTCCGGGTCCTGTTATTTTGTTTAGTGCATAGATTAGCAAGATTTGTTGTTGCGAGACTGATGCGAGGTGGAAAGCGGAGTCGCATGATCGAATGAATCTGTATACTTGATTGTTCTGATTCGTATCGAATTCTGGGATTAATTGCAATAAGGTTTTTAGGTCAATTTCGGAAATCTTACTATCAGACTTAGGCATGATTGCACTCGAAATTAGTGGAGCAAAATAGAGCAATAGAAATAGGTACACACGTATAAATAATATTTAGACACTTGATATAAGTATAGGGAAATGGCACAAGAGATATGGGATAGAGGATTAGAGCATATAAGTTTAGCCACTTACCACAATAACAGTATAATGTGGACTCGCATGGTGGTTCGGCAGGGAGGTTCAAAACCCTTCAGGTACCGTAGCTGCGTCGGCGATGTTTTATCCTAACAGGTACGTTATCCCTGTCTGACTGCCCTATGCTAATCCTACCGACTGCGCCAAATTGTTACGCAGTATGTAGTTAAACTCACTTTTTAAAAATAAACTGAATATATTTTAATTAAAAATAACTTAGACTAGGCGATACAATTTTGAACATAGTAACGAGTTGGTTGGAGTTAGGAAATGAATTGAGGAGCGGATTGGCGGGACAAGGTATATATGTGATGGATGTTTACATAGTTGCTTAAGATACTATTTACTAACTAAGTTCAGAGTTCGCGAGAAATGTAAATAAGGTCTAGGTATTTGTGGCACTATCTAATATGGATATTAACTAATGGAGTCTTTAACTTATCACTCGTCGCACTTAGGGTTCAGCACTCACATAACTATGGTTCCGTACACAACAGTAAAGGTTCAATATATAACACATGTAATTACCGGCACATGAGGAACTCCACTAAGTCTCCAGGAAAACCTCTAACAATAACGATCGTGACCATTTACCATAGATTCAGGTGGTTTGCTCGTCTGCTCTAGTCAATAAAAAAACATAAATCAACTGCTGGACATTGTCCAAAGGCGCGCCACTGCTCTGCTCCGCATTCAGTCAGTGCCGGACATCTTGGATATAATCGTGGTCTCCATTCATGAATTCGTCTACACCAGCGGTTATATGGTTTCTACGGCATATTATGTGACTACTGATGTAGCTCACTTCAGTATAGTATCCCTAATTTGTACATTGATTGATTTTTTATTATTCTTATCTAATGTAGAAACTATTAGTACCTAGAACCTAAAGTTTCTAAAAATCCTTTCTTGATCTTCTTGTGGCGCTAGCTACAAACCAGTATCTAAGCTTTAATCGACCCCACAATCTTTCTCCATGTCTTTTAAAGTATGTCTGTATGAATACTTATACATATTAAATACTTATACACATTTTATGCAACGTTGGAAGCTCAGATTCCAGTTGCAACGTGCATTGGGCATGCCTTAGGATAGAATTTCGCTTATTTAAATAGTATAGTTATCGTGTCCATGTCACGACATCCATGGCGCTGGATTTCATTTTATTTTGCTACAGACGTAAATGGGAAGTTCAGTATTATTATAAACGTTTTCTTAAAACTTTGTGTTTCAACTACAAGTTCACCTGTGACAAAGGTCTGCACGCGGACCTACCTAAGTAGTAGTGTCTATTTTTTCAGTATCGCCTTGTCAATTCAATAAAGGCAGATCTCATTGAGTCATTACTCTTATCAAGATTATAGCTACCTACCTGCGTAACTACTAGAGGTATTATATTTTTTTAACTGGCTTGTAGTTCTGAGAAAATCTCAGCAGATGACTAAAAGGCATGCAAGGATTATATAAGGATTGTTATTTGACAAGCACGGATAGTTTCTCATATCTCCTTTTTCTTTTGGGGAGGTTTTTCGAGCACACATTGTTTCGTTTTTTGTTTGTTTTGTACCCAATACCCAGCATCTGGAGCTGTATATCTTTCATCTGGCGTGTTGCCAGAAACAATTTGCTATTATATCGCATTATGTTCAAAATCAACAGGTACCTTTTCGAGCTCAACTTTGTTTCAAATGTGGCTGTATTGCAATTTATATCATGAGAATAAACTGTTCATGGTTTCTTTGAGTTGGAATAAGTTAAGCTATACGATGAGACAGGGGGTGAATCAGGATTTAAGGAAATATAAACCAGGCTCGATAACAAAGATACGATTAAAAATAATGATGAAAGATGTGTTCCATCGGTTGTGTTTTCTCTGTGTCGCTTATTTCTGATATTCGTTTCATCTTCTTTCGAATTTGAAGTAAATTCCGATATAAAAATAAAATTATACCTTGGTTTATTTAGTAAGTCACGAATGAATGATACGACCAAGAAAAAACCTTGCCTATATTGGCAAGGAAAGCATATGTAATCTCAACATACGTAGATATATAGCCGGAAGTATTTATATTCGCACCTCCATGTTTCGCTTTTCTCATAATAATTTTGAGCAGTCTAAATAAACATGAAGTATTCTCGGAAGTTTTGTAGCAAACTTGCAGAATGCTGAATTTACGAGCGTAGTGTCAAACAGAGTGACCTATTTTCTAGAGGAAGCCTGAACATGGCTGGATTAGGCACTATTTCCTCGTTACATAACACTTGAGACGTTAAAATTGTACTATTTCCTTTTCGTAGTATTCTGCTGTCATGCTTTATCGATGTTCATTAAAAACATGACAGTTTTCCTGGGGTACCTCACACTCGAATTTGAAAATCACCACGTTCTTCTTCTTCTTTCTTCTCTTCTGCTTCTGTTTATGATTCTGTATTCTTCATCTCAATGCCAGAGTGTATTTAGTGGCCAGCAAGGAAATTTTAAGCACTAGTATACTTAGAGCTTCCTTAGTTTTCCAATCCTAGTCTACCCTCATGGTCACAGATTTTCTATTACTATTTTCATAATCTTGTCTTTGTTTAAAACAGATGAAAACATAAATCAGAAACTTTTATTGTAAGTAAGTACCTAAGTACATTTTTACAACGTCACTTTTTTCACTCTACCCTGCAACGTTGATTATACCTACGTATATTGCACGAATTGCCCTCTTCTGTAGAATGAAGACGGTTTTAATATCAGCCGCTCGACCCCATAAAAGAATTCCATGGGACACACTTAGAGTGTGACAGTGATGATGAGTATCATAGAGAGCATACTTTTGAATATAAAATAGCAATATCTAAACCATAAAATATTTCATGAAGCATTAATTAGTGACCTCGGTACTGAATAACTGTTTTTTTCTGAAAAAACCTCAAAGTCCGTAGACTTTTAGGACATTTTCAGGGCTCATACCTTCTCCTCTTTGCTATAACCCTATTGAAACCGGTAGCGACGATTTTACGTAGGTAAGTATTTAGTTCAGTATGGATGCCGCACGGTGCCGCCGGCGTGAAATTCTAATTTCTGAAGTTGAACCATTTATATTCAGGTTAATACGAATATTATTGAAGGCTGGAAACTAAGTTTTACTATAGTTTTACAGGAAAGGTCTGGCACAGCCTGAGCGGACTACTAATTATTGCTATCGTAATTAATCTCTTAAGTTATAGGTACTCGTATATCAGTATTTTGCTGCTATTAAATTATTAATTTATTGGGGTATTACCTATAGGTACTTGAATATTATTATATCGAAGAATCGGGGTGAAATTTCAGGATCGATGTCGGTAGTTGGCAAAAAAATTACCCTTGTGCCTTTTTGTACCTTTTACCCAGAATGATAAATAACATGACCAGATGGGTACGATAGAAGATTTTCATAAATATAGACACTATAATAAGCTTAGAGGGCAATAAAATATTTAGGTAGAATCGTAGTGGAATTTCAGGACGGGTGTCGATGGTAGGCATAAAAAGTACCTACCCTTGCCTTTTTTATTTTTCTAATATGAAGAGAGCGAAATACTGCACTTACGCATACGAGTACATCTAATGGAATTAGGAGACAACTGCCCGTCTTAACTTTTGAAATGAAATTGATTTGCCAGCTCATAGTGAAAATTACAGGTGATTTAAAAAGCATAGGTATCATATGTTCCACCGACAACGGTATGCACATCTTTTCTGTTATTTGTTAGTGTCATTGAGATACTCTTTTATACCATTTGTCTAGAAGCCACTTGGAAATATTAGTTTTAAATTGGCTTGCAGGACCATTTTTAAGGCGACTACGCAGGTTGTTATACACTAAAATTGACATACAGAAGGAATTATTTTTATACAAGTCTACTCTGGAACTTTTAAGAAGAATGCGCGATCTACGAGAGAAGATTGCAGATACGTAGAGGAATATGTGGACTGCCAAGTAACTTGCCCACCGCGGTGCGAGCAGTGATCGCCGCATCATCAGTAACTGATCTATACAAGCTTTCAGAGATGGCAGATAAGATGATTAGGGATGATTATACTGAAATTAAATCAGAGTACGGGCCAGAGGAGATTAATAATTGATTTCAGTTTTTTGTGACTGCTTTTAAAACAAAACTATGAGAGGCACTAATCATCGTGACAACATATTAAACGAACATCTTATCTTATGATAGGGGGCCGGGAATAACCCAGCGGCACTTCGACCCTTAAGTATCTTTTGTGCCAACCCCATATTACACACTCATCATCATCATCAGTTATCTCAGTGTGCAGGTTTCCTCACGATGTTTACCTTCACCGTTAGAGCAGTCGGTAAATGTACGTAAGTCTTCGAAAAACTCATTGGTACATGGCACTGCGTGGTTTCGTACCCGGACCTCCCGCATGGAGTTCGGTGCCCTAGCCACTGTGCCACCGATGCTCTGTTTAAGCGAACATAATAAAATAACCAGTAGTTATTGTAGCCACTGCTTAATATGCAACAGATTAAGGTGTCTACAGACATTGCAAATGTCAATCAATACCCCACCGCGCACCACATAACCACCACACCTCTAAGCCCCAGCAGTGTTCCTGCTGAACCCTAGAAGTCAGAATGGTATATAACATGACCAGATGAGTACAATGGAACATTTTCACAAAGAAAATCCAAAAAAAAATCCTTACAATAATAAAAAATATATTCCTTAATTGCTCACAATTCATTACTTTCTTTAACCTAAAGAGTGTCTGATAAACTTGTATTTTAATTTTATTTACTTACGGACCCCTACTGTATTTTAAGGATTTATTTTATACAAAAAATTAAAAATTAAGTTTCTTTCATGTTAATGTCCCACCTAGTAACAACCGTGGTTTTTACTAGGTGGGATATTAACATGGGTTGGGCCCCTTGAAAAACCAGTAAGATAAACCAAAAACCAATTATTCTGACCCTCATTTTCCGCAGTCGGTAAAATTTCATTGCCATACTCTACTTTGTAACACAATCGAAGAATTACGATCAGAACCCCGTCCAACTCAGTTATCCCATTACCAGATCACTCAATGAATAAATTCCATCGGAGTTCGCTCAAAATATGATCATCCAAGATTTGATGATTCGATCTTTTTATTAGATCCTTATTATTGTTATGTTTTTTTGTGCCAGTCGATATTGTTCGTTGGGTGGGACATTTCTTTTGCATTTACGAAGAATATAACCGTTTATAACCAAAAGGAAGGAGTGTTATTGTATATGTTTGATGGGTATGTCTGTTTGTTTGTAACATCATTACTTAACAACCCATGATCCGGTTCGGACGCGGACTATACAAATCCAAAAAATACAAAAATATTGATTGAACCTTTAGTTACAATGTATCTATAAGTAAGACCTGACGTTACAATGTATCTATAAGTAAGACATATCGGTCTCTACTACCTGCACTGGCCTTAACGGCGGTTTTGCAGTATAGTAGATAGCAACAATATAATGGCTTGGGGATACACTTCTATAAAACGTAAGCATTTATCCATTCTATTTTTGTTCATACCTGTTGTGGGAGGGTGTGTGCGCGAGGGTTTGAGGGTGAGTGTATGTGTGTGTGTGTGTGTGTGTGTGTGTGTGTGTGTGTGTGTGTGTGTGTGTGTGTGTGTGTGTGCGTGTGCGTGTGTGTGTGTGTGTATTCACCTGTTATTGTTAGTATGTCTGACTACTTTTTAATCTCCATTAAATTTTCAGTATCATTATAATCCAGATCCTTAAACCACATTTCAAATCCTTTATCAGAGTAGGTACGTAGGACTGTAAAAGTATAGTGCACAAATAGAAAACAACAAACAAAACACATTCATACGAATGTCAAGGAATCATAACAATAATTTATTGCGGCAGGGTTCCACCTGTGGTTCCACTGAATATAGCTTGATGTCTTCCACAACGTTCCACGTTCTGGTTTAAAATTACCTAGCGTCGTGTAGACAGCCTGGCATTGTACCAAGTCTGAATATTATTAGGTTATTATCCCAGTTTGGCTTAATTTGGGTTGGTACAAGAATCGAAGGTGGACGTCTGTGATAGTGTGGCCTTCTAAGTTGTATTTCCCATTGCTGAGGGTCGTGATCATTCTAAGGAATAATCAGATAGAACGACTCTCGTGGCATATTTAATGTGGTGGTTTGACATTTCCTTCCCCATTTCACACACTGGTTGCCTCAGTGTGCAGGTTTCCTCACGATGTTTTCCTTCACCGTCAGAGCAGTCGGTAAATGTACGTAAGTCATTATAAAAAACTGAAAAAGTCATTGGTACATGACATTGCATGGTTTCGAACCTTCCGCATGGGACTCCGACGTCTTAGCCACGACGCCACCGACGCTCACGATAGTGTGGTAGTAGACAGTAAAAATAAGTAACGTAACAACCAGTGCCTAATACTGAACAAAGGTCAAGGGTTCACTGTTCGTTCGATCGTTTTGTCGCTAGGCCATACATTCACTAAGTTAGAGCCTAATAGCAGATAGAAGAATGAATTGAACTTCATCTCTAAAAATATCTATAGTTAAGTATAAGTCTTAGATATATAGGTATCTATACATCTGGCGACACAGCTGAACTTGACCCTTTTAATAGATCATATCATATGTTATCACTTACAAAAGAATTGATGCCTTCGAAATGTGGTGCTGGAGAAAAATGCTCCGAATTCCGTGGTCAGCACATCGTACCAATGTATCCATTCTACATGAACTCAAAATCACCACACGACTGTCCTCCGAGTGCCTTCGTAGAATTCTCGAATATTTCGGTCACATTGTCAGGAAAGACAGTGACAACCTCGAAAAACTTATTGTGGCCGGAAATATTGAAGGGAAGAGGCCTCGAGGACGTAGTCCGATGCGCTCTGGTCCGACCAAATCCGCACCACCCTTGACTCTACAGTTCACGATGCCATCCACAGCGCCGGGGACAGAAATAAATGGAGGAAGATCATCCGCCAGAAAGTGATACCTAAAGGTGGTCACGACCCTCAGCATTGAGGATTACGACGCGAGGAGGAGGATGTTATCACTTGTCAGAATGTTAAATATGAATCAATTTAGAATCTCACTCATTTTGTGATAATTTTTACAGATATTTTTATAAAGGTTTTTTTCTATTTCTATTTCTAAAAAAATTATCAAAATCAAAATGTATTTATTATTATTTACAACCTTAAATATAGATATACATTGTTGGTGCACTCCTTTTAAGTAAAGATATAGTTACCCGCTCTTCCTCCAAACATTAAATAAAGAAAAAGTTGAAATTAAAAAAATATATGATTAAGATAATTTATCACACAAAATTATAGGAGTACAAAAATAAGTTAAAAGCCAGTAATTGTAAAATGTGTGTGTATGTATCTGTAAAGGAGTGTATGTGAGGGTGGAGGTGTTTTGTGTATCTGTGAGAGTGTGAATAGTGTGTGTGATGTGATAAGAGTGCATGGGAGGGTGATTTTGTGGATGGAAGTGTAATATTGCTACCACTAGTAGGATCCAGCTTTAGTACTAACGTTATTATTTCAAATAAGGATTCAGTCTCTTCATAGGTTAGTGTTTTAAGCCAATCCGTTACCCTTTTTTTGCAATCGGGGTACTTCATGGGGTAAATTTGTTATATCTTGTTAATTTTATTATAAAGATAAGAATACCTAACATCGTATTGATTCCTAGCAAAAGATGTTCGAATATGATAAGAAGATGCCAAATTATAGTTGCTTCTCTTATTGGCTACTAGTCTTTAGAGCGCGTGCTACAGCTCGTCTTTAATATTACATCGAACACAATAAGAGTTGCCTGCTATATTTTATGAAAGAATCCCGATAATTCTGAACTGAAATGAATCGAATGAATAAATAATAGTGGTTCACATGGATACTTACGTCAGTTACTTTTTTGTAAGTAACCTTTGCCTGATGATACTTAGTGTTCCTCCATTAGTCATGTGATATACTAGCTTTAGTGACTAGAGTTTTGTGATCGGTCACTTTTAGAAATATCATTTATTTGTGAATATGGGTAATGCAGATGTTACATTGTGTTTCAGTATCACCATATTCTGCCCGTTAGCGTACAAATTTTTGTTCAATTAATAAATCAATCAATCACAAATTATCATCAATAAAATAATCAATCATAATAAATTAGCAATATAATAATAGGTAACAAAACTGAGTTAGTTTCATCTAAGGTTATTTTCATGTCTAATACATATTTACGTAGTCGCATCTGGGATCCGAATCCCAATTTCCTCTCTTCTTCTTAGTCGTGTTCCTCATTGATGAGGTTTGTGAACTTCTATGGATATACCACATAGAACGATTTTCTTCGCCGTTTTATTGCGGTGGTTATGGTTATCTCAGTTGATCTCACGATGTATTCCTTCACCGTTAGAATTGTTTTGGTACATGACATTGGCATTGTTTCGACTGATATAAACTGAATAATCGACCCACAATTGACGAGAATATTTCGCGTAGAGATGCCTTTCTATGGTTGTAATGAAGAAATGTTAATTTATATCCGGTGCCTGAGTAAAAGCTGGGCCTGTTGACAAGTTATTGCTATTTATTATTCACAGGGGCTATCATTCTACCATGTACGAGTATTTTGTTAGTGCCATCGGAATTTGATTAAATTTTTATTTTATTTATTAAATTAAATTAACAGCTTATTACCGAATTTATAAAAAGAATAATATTTTACTGAAACATTTGCCAATTATAAATTTACATTATGTTACTCAACATGATATTAATCGTAGGTAGAAACAAACAGCAAAACAAAAAACAGATTGTAAGTAATTATTAAGAGAGAAATGCGTAGCACAATGTTTAAAAGGTTAAGGTTTAAGGTTTTCTGGTTCAATTACCATTGAATCTGTCTCTTTACGAAAAAAAAAAAAAAATTATATTCATACTCTACTTTATGAGCTCTAAACAACGGTAGTTCTGGGAACCTAAAAATATTTTTTTCGTATGGGTCATATCAGAATATCCCTACCGATACAAGGCGACATACCTGGGTAATGCGGGTTCAGTCGAAAAAAAATGGAATTGTGCAATATTTCGATTTCAGTGTATGTACTACTGGTACTACATACCAGACAAATGTGAACTGAGTTCTGTTATTTCAAACAAGATTGTTACAGACCAAAATTTTGTAGAGAACACACTAATAATCTATATAAGGGGCCATCCATAAATTAAGTCACATGAATTACACGATTTTTGAAAGAAAAAGAAAGAAATAAAACACATTAGTCAACATTGCATTATAGATGATTAAACTTAAAAAGACTTAATATTAGAAAAAACTACACAATGTTAAAAAGACATGCTCAGTATGTGCTGCGGTGCGACCGGTACGGCAGAACCACAGCGCTGATTTTTGGACCCCCCCCCCCCCCCCCCCCCCCCCGACTTCCAAAATTATTTATATATTTCTATTTAAAATCTCTTCATAATATCAACAATAAATCAAATTTTAGATTTACGCATGTGACGTCACGAAACTTATGACCCTCCTCCCCTTGTCACACGATGTCACACTTCGTTGATCCCCTCCCTCCCCCTTAAAGTGTGACGTAATTTATATATGGCCCCTAGTTACTGGAAAAAATATGCGAGGGCCTTAACAAGAGGCGGGTCGAGCAATCCAATTAGAGGATTAACCAACATTAAAGTGGGGTGAAGTGAAGCGTCACACGACACCACGTGGCTGGACCTTTGTGGACAAGGCTTCACCTTCATACATCACACCTTATTTATTGCATTCCACGGCTCTACCTCAATTAGGACGAGCAATCGTTTAGCAAACAATAGATAGGGACGGATAATAGGACAACGACTTATCAATTAGAGAATTAACGTCAAAAGTGGCACTTTGGCGCTACGAACGTCTTTTTTTTGACACTACGAACGAATGTCAAGAAATCACTAACTAACTAATCACTAACTTATTGCGACATGGGTTCCAGTATAGCTTGATGTGTCTTCCACTGTACTTCTTCTTCTTCTACTAAGGGGCAGACCCCTGTCGCTGCAGCAGCCTCCATCCGATTCTGTCTTATATTCTGTTATATTTGTTTTGATACACATTTAAGATTGGTGGCGAAATATTTTTTTTTTAAGATTCATGGCGCTGGTGTACCTATGGTAGTGTTTTAACTTCTTCGTAAGTTCACAATTTTAAAAAAATCGTAATCCGCCGAGTAAGGGCGAGGTTTATAAAAGTAATTTACAACATTTGCTCGATAACTTAAAACGGGATCCCGAAATCATATCCATATTAATATAACCTTTGAGGACATACAATACAATACAATACAAAACAAATATACTTTACACATGACACACACATTTGGACATTGACCCGAAATAGCCCTAACTACTCCGATCAGTGCTGATCATACATGAAACCCTGAGTAGGGCACCGCAATATAAAATAAGAGATTATAATATATTATAATAGTAATAAATGCTAACGGGATAAATTAAATTAAATGTCATTATAAGTTATACATAATTGATTTTATAGTTAAATATTGGTTTTATCATCAAAAAACTCCTGCAGTGAATAGAAACATTTGTTAAGAAGATACAACTTTAATCTTTTGTTGAATATCGAGTCTTTTATTTCGATGTGTACGACGAACTACCGCTCCAATCCTTTAACTGCTCCATATTATTATATCCAATCCTGGGATGGCCTTTCTGTCGTTTTCTTTCAATTTTCCCTTCTAAATCATTATGTCTGACTATGTGGCTGAGACAATTAGCTCTTTCTCCACTGTACTACCCGTCGAAAATATCTGTGTACCTGAAGTAGTGAGCATGGTAATATCGACATACATCGAAACGACATTTTAATATTACACTTCGCATGCCAAAATATTTTGAACAAGACTGTGCTAATGGACTGTATTTCTGCCGTAAAGCAGCAATACTTGCATTGTTGTGTTTTGGTTTGAGCTAGCGTAATTACCGGCACATGAGGCACTTCCATCTAAGGTTAGGCAGTGCATCGAAAACCCTCTAATAACATTATATTGAGGTGAGATGCCTACAGGCGACGGTGATCGCACGGTGACACTTACCATTAGATGCCCTGTATCGTCTGCTCTAATAAAATGTATACATATAAATACTTAATTAAAAAAATGATCGAATTAGGCATCAATCAATTTATAGGATTTTAGAGGATTTACCCATTTCTAAACTGAAGGATTTGCCATTCAAGCAGAGTGAAGTGAGATATCGGTCGACACGTGCTGATCACATCTTAGGTCAGATCGTTTCACGTTAGAACGTTATCTTTACGGCTTACGCTAATCATACTTTATTACGAAATGAAATAAACAAATGCAACCGATAAAGTTATAGAGGTATAGCGGATATAAATGGCATAAAGGCAGGCCTTACACAATATGCGCAGGCACACGCTGATGACTTTTACGCCATAATATGCAAACGGACCGCCTCCCTGATGTGCAGGGCGCGCAGCAGCACCAACAGCACCATGGCTGACAAGCTGGACAGCTCTATACCGAGACATTGGGTCTCGGTACACTTACCGGCCCTCAATGCCTCAGTACAAAGAAAATAAAAATAATATAATAAAGTACATTACTAAAATAGCTATAAAAATTACTAAAATTTTATGTATGGACTTATTTGTCTGGCAATAAACGTTTTTGTATTTGTAATATCCGAAAGAAACAAACTGACTGGACCGGTCTTCTGTGAACAGGGATGACCGTCCTTCCACTCTACAAAATTAAGGATCAATAAAATCTATTTACAAGGATTGAAAGAAATGAGACAAGATGGAGACTTCGTGTACAATTGTTGCTAAGGTTTTTTGGGTCCTATACATACATCTAAACTCGCGTTTGACCTCAATCTCATCTGGTGGTAAGTGACGAACGATGCTTTACCGACGACGGTACTTTTCGAAGACTCACCTACATTTACCGACTGCTCTAAAGGTGAAGGAAAACTTCGTGAGGAAACCTACACACTGAGATAACCAGTGTGTAAAATGGGGTACGCACAAAAGATCCTCATGGGTCGAAGTGCCGCTGGGTTATTCCCGGCCCCCTATCATAAGATAAGATAAGTGACGATGACGCTGAAGATGGAGCACACGGGCCTAGTAAGTACTGGCTCTTTATAAACACTGATGAAACACACTAACGCCGAAGCGAAGACACGGAAGACATTTGACGACAGACTTCACATAGAAGGGTGGTCGCTAGGTAGGCGGAAGGGGTTCCACCAGCAAGTTACTCGGTACAGTCGCCTCGTACGACACGCATATCCAGTGGCGGTAAGGATTTCCTAAATCCGTCACATACACGGAATAAAATGAATGTAATTTTAGTTTATTATTACGCTTAGGGGTAGGGGTGTTCACAGGCCATTTTGGCACTAAGAACCTCCAACACAAGATCAGACTAGCAGACAATGCCACCTGTAGAGCCTGTGGTGACACCATTGAGTCAACGGAACACCTGCTGCGCGAATGTGACTCGTTGGCTGGAAAGCGTATGAGTCTTCTGGGGGTACCCTACTCGAAACCAGAGGACTATAGGCTCCTTCCTGTAAGCTATATAGCGTCCTTGATGCAAAGCATCTTTAAGGAACAGGATTAAGGAAAGGGGTGAGCACAAAAGATCCATGAGGGTCGAATTGCCGCTGGGGTTATCCTTGGCCCCCTATCATAAAATAAGATAAGTTTATTATTATTAATTTATAAATTAAAATCTTCTTAAAAAAATGCTTAAAGATTTATATGTGGTACTACCAGTTGTACCACTGGTAGTGGTACAACTGGTAGTACCACGGAAATTTTTATTTGCCAATTTCCTCTTTCCCCCTCTTTGTCCTACCCTCTTGCCCGCACCAGCAAGAAAAATAGTATTTTTGCTTTTCAAACTTTCCCAGTTGGCCTCGCAGAACAATGAGGTTTGTATGTAAAGTGTTGGCTAACTAACAAAACAGGTCGAGATAACTACTCCAGACAAAACAATGGCTGCCTCACTCCTGTTTCGGTTTAGCTTTGGTTGTTACCGCAAGTGGGAGTGGGAAATCTCCCGGAGAGACGAGGTCCGCAGTTTTAGTGGATTTTGATTTAGTTTTTAGGGCTCTGTACCCCGTAGGGAAAAACCCTATTGCTGTTGCTACTCCGTCCATACGTCCTTTTGTCCGTCCATCTGTCCCGCGGATCCAGCGCCTAAACGAAATAAGATACAGACTTTAAAATTTTATATAATATGTATTCCCTTAACCAAAGTCCGAAGTTTTGTAGAGCGGAATCCATACCTACTCGTAAAGGGAGTCAATAAAAAATAAGATCAATCTCATGAACGGTACTATAGTAAGTACTATATCTAGACTTGAAAATAAGATAGATTATTGGCCATATCACAGAATAAAATAATAGGCCATATCCTATATTTAAATAACATCGCCACGCTCCCCCTCCCTTAAAAACCCAAAAGCCACGCGGTTAGTATCCAACTTTTTTCCGCTTTATTCAATAATGGGGATTTTAAATTTCATCCCTTAGGAAAAGCTATGATACCCTGTATGTAAAAGTACTTATTCCAATCTAGGTCAAGATCGATGGTCGAATATAATGAACGTCATCATTATCGCTCGAGGGGCAAAAAATTGAGGCAATTTCCTATACATACAAGGTTGAGTGTATTCTCATAGCCCTGAAAGCTTTGCGGTTACGTGTCTAAAATTCGCGATATCTGAAACTTTCGCTGAGCTTTCGGTTATCGACTCAAGGTCATATCAGATATACTGGGATATAGAGCCGAAAGGGGGTATCCATAACTGAATAACTTACACCATAGGGTCTACTTTGAAATAGCAAAAAAAAAACCCTGCTATTCTATAAAATTCAGTTGTTTTGTTTGTGTTTCACTGATCTTTTGTAACGGAAACAGCTGATTTTTTTCGCGATTTCTGTATTAGCCCCATATTGAAAGTTATACTTAGTTATGGATACTGAACACCCCTTTCGGCTCTATAAGTTAGGGGATTTTGTTACATCTAGTACCTATGGGAGCAATATAGGAGAAGACCAATAAACTCTACAAGTCTGTGTTAATTTTCTGTCCCTTTCCGACTTTAGAAAGACAGAACTTGGATTCATTTACAAATGGTTCGCTTCTCGTTTGATTTATTTTCAGACTTATTTTAAACCTCAGTAACTAGGTACTTACTGTATGTATTTAGTTTACTAATTCTAACTTTACGAGTATCCTTAAGTAAAGTCTTTTTTAAGCAATAAAAAGTTAAGCGAATTTCAACTTTTTTTAATGAAATGAAGGTTAAATGGGAAAAAAGTTCAGGTTTATTTTCCTCTAGTGACCTTATTCATCTCTGGTGCTTCTACAAGTAGGGTAACAGATATAAGGAATAACCAAATTGTGGAATATTATTATTAATTATTTGATCATATCTTTTAAAAAAGTCAAATACAGTGATTGTCCAGTCATCGCAGTCGTTGCTCACTGCAAGTTACAGCTATTGCCCACTCAGATTCAGAAAGTTAAACAATAATACATGAGATTTATGAAAATAATTCATACAAATAGAGAGAGGCAGTTTTTTTTCGTTCCGTACCATCTCACCGCCAATTTCACCACCAGTGACGAAATAGCACTAATTTAGTGTCGTTTCACCACCAGTGTCGTTTTTTTCGCGAGGGCAATAGCTGTCAGGGGCAATTATTGTGGTGTTCCCCCTTCGTACCTACGACAGCATTTGCGTCCCATCACCAGAAATTATTGATCTGGTATTGATGACGCAACTAAGTAAGTACTTGCCAATCACAAATATTAGGTCAAATTTTAGTATGAACGACAGAGGATACTAAATCATAGGATTGATTATAGAGGACGAGAGGGCTCACAGTTGTAATGTCATACCCGGGGCAGTGGGTAAATCATCAACTCAAAAGAACTTTAAATTCGTTTTGACTTTATAATATATGATAGAAGAGATGGTGAACGAGCTGAACATTATTGGAGAAACAAAAGCAGATTAACTCCGATGGCTCAGGCACGTCACTAGAATGGGACAGGATCGTGCAGTAAAACGAGCGTATGTGGGATGCTCAAACGGACGACGTCCGCTCAGACGCCCCAATACCGCTGGCGCGATGAAGCGGAGAAGGATCGGCGGGAGCTCCGAGTGAACAGCTGCTCGAGACTGCGCAGAAGAAAGAGCGATGGCGCTATTTGGCAGGTATCGGAGGCCAAGATCCACTCCGGGTCACTGCGCCAGCGGAGTAGTTAATAGAATAGAATGATTTAGTATTTAATACTACACAATTTGAAATATACGAGTACATGTCAAAAGTACTCGTATATGCCTTATTTGTAGAGTGATTACGCCTGCCTGCAACTCTATAAGAGCTTTATTTTAGTTTTCTGCTACAGGTACCTCAACAAATTCCCTTTGTGTTGAAGTAAATACTGAAACTAGAATCCGCTTTATTAAATACCCCGTCTCTCTTGGCTGCATTGCTTGCTTATTAAAATATTGACTCACTGTTTCACTCAAGTTCAGATGGCATTCAGAATAATGAAAATAGTTTTATGCTCTCGGTCAGAAATTTATTACTTTAGAGAAAACAATTACTTACGTAAATATTAAGCGACATGAGACGGTGTTTTATTTCCTAGTTACACAAGGGTTAATATTAACTCAAAATTTATTTTGCTGTAGATTTCATACAATTTGTTTCATATTAACTATACTACAGACAGACAGACAAACAACCAGACATAAAAAAAATAGACGGGCGGACAGACTGCATTACGACATTAAGAGGAGAAAAGATGCGTTCAGAGTGTTGTTGGGGGCTGCCGCAATTCTGTAGCGCATCAGGGATGTTTGCGGAGGCGCACACGGATGACTTTTACGCCATAATGCGCAAACGGACCACCTCCCTGATGTGCAGGGCGCGCTGCAGCACCAACAGCCTCCTGAACACCATGGCTGACAAGCTGGACAGCTCTATACCGAGACATTGGGTCTCGGTACACTTAGCGGCACTCAATGCCTCAGTAAAAAGAAAACAAAAATATTATACATTACTAACATTACAGAGCTATAAAAATTTACTAACGTTTTATGTTTTTTTTTTAAATTTGTCTGACAATAAACGTTTTTTGTATTTGTATATATAATTTTCATGCCCTGTCGCACGTCCCTCGCGCGACAATTCAAAGGCAGAAGGCCGTGATTCACTCACATAGAGTGAAGCCATGTAACCATGTTTATGAGGGATATTAACATGATGTCAGACGCGCAGAAATCTAAATTATATATTTTTTCTTTTGTTTGTCTTGGCTTGCTGTCGCTAGTTCCACGCCTCCTGAAATCTATGCTATTATCAGGCTATTTAGCTAATACAAATACAAAATTCTTTATTGGCACAAATAAACAGCACTACAACAATATAAAACTTAAACTATTGATTAACCTATTTAAACAATGTTCTCTGGTCGTCAAACTAGGTCTTTAGGTATCCTGAGGGCTAAGCTAATGGTAAATTAGGTCCCGATACAAGTAAAAGCACCTGGAAAGTACCCCAGTGTCCTTTAAACCCCATAGTCTATTATTACTAGGTCAATTACTCCAATCTCGACGCTTCAGCCTCCGTAGTGGCCTCTCCAACGGATTAAGTGTCCTCGGATTGCAACTGCATTATTATTCACTTACAAAGGGGGCCAGTCTTGATGATTGCATCTTTAAGCTACCTAGATACGGGATTTAAGTAAGCCAGGTTCGCTTTAAGTTAGGCTTTTTATTAAGCGAAATAAAACCTAGTAGTTTTTTATTAAAAATTAGTACTTTTACATTGCTGTTTATAAGCGTAGCTTATATTTGTGGAAATTATGCTTTGACTTAGAAGTGAGTTTTAGAACACGATTAAGTTTTTTATACCCGTAAGAACAGAAATTACAATTATTTTTGGACGTAATTTTAGGTTTCAGTTTGGGTAATTATTTTGTCTTATTATTTACATATTATTCAAGCTAAATTCTAATATTCAACTATCTATACCTTCCTATATTTACAAAGCGAACACGCCGTCCAGGGCGCTCCCATGCGGTAAAGTTCCCAGGATGCTGACAGCGTTACCCCGCTGAACGGCTAGGCTTATAGGCGTTGAGCGAAGTACGCGCCAGCTCTGAGATCTCCCGAGGCGAGGACCAGTCTGGTCGAAATTATTATTTATTTACTTTTTTATATTATTTATTTTAGGTATGGTCACCGGCGCCCATGATAGACATCTCAACACATGTTATTAACTTTAACGTCGTAATGTGTTGGTTTCTATTTTTATTTTAAAATTCACGACACTACTATACCGATTTTCTATACTACTAGTGTGATTTCTCTTGTCGATAATATGTAATATGTTGATGTCTGCGTCTCAAAATGGCTGTCTCTTGTTGAACCTTTACTAGTATACAGTACTTTGTATTTATGTCTTGGGTTTTATGTCTTGATGACGAGCAAGCAAAGTTATTTTTGGTCGATCTCCACATCCAATAGATACGTACCTAGGTACGTTTTTTTTTAAATCTGTTTAATTTAGGGATTGTAATCATAATTGATTATGTTAATCCCATCGTGCATATACTAAACCTAATCTAATTACAATTACGTTATAAATTACTTTTCCTAAACATATAATAGAGCATTCTAGCTGCACCAGAAATTGGATCAGCTAAAATGCTCTGAAATATACCAACATCCAATAAATTTAAACCATAATGTCTAATCAGTTGCTCTCTTTTTTGCGTAAATGCCACAGTCCATAAGAATATGAGAAACGTCGTCTCTGACTCCACACTCCTCGCAATGTGGTGAGCTAGCTTTCTGCATTAAAAAGGCAAAAGATTGTGTTGGAAAATGTCCTGAACGCAGTCTATGAGCAATAACAATTTCTTGTCTATTCAAATTAGATACAGAAAACCAAGGTATATGAGGAGGCTTAGATTGGATACATTTGTACCAAATACCTTTAATTTTTGATCTTTCATTGAAATACTCCTTCCAATTCTCTCGGCATTTAAATTTAAATGCATTAAGCATTTCGGAAAAGCAGGGCAAAACGTTAGCTTCCGTTCCTTCTTCTACAGCTTTCTTAGCCAATCTGTCAGCCTCCTCATTACCAAGGTACTTACTATCCTTTTATACTAAGTGTTATATATAGTGGACAACACATCAGGCTATACCCGTTAGTACTTTGTCGCTTTAACATATTTGACACGTCCAAACGAAGGTCAAGGAATCGTAACAAAAAAATATTGCGACAGGGTTCCATCAAGTATAGCTTGATGTGTCTTCCACTGTACTAAGTACATTGACTTACATTATAATATTGCATCTGGGTTGAATTTTGCATACATGTTTGTTTATGACCAGATTTATACCAACGTATACTTCGTTTTTTAGCACTAGAAAAAACGTAAACAAAGAAGCAGTAATCGCAAACCTGAGATGATGTTTATGCAAAGCAAAATGATGGTCATCAAAATCATTCAACGTGCTAAATATTTGACAGGTGACACGACATTCTTAATTTAGCCGTATTATAAACGTCCTTACACGTATATTTCTTTAGGTCTTTTATAGTGTAAGTTTTTGAAGACGATTGTTGATTTTATTGTCATTAGACCCTTAACGTTTCAATTTTAAGAAATACACATAAAAGTAACGTATTAATTACTTAAATAGCCAGACATTGACTGTGAGGTGTTTACGAAAAAATATGTATTTTTAGCGACCTTAATTGATATTTTTGCACGTCATATTTATAACATATTTATGCCCGATAAAATACCTAAAACTTGCTTCTGTCTAATGCTAAAAAGGAGTTTCTCCCGCGCTTTTGTGGCATCCACGTCAGATTTGTTTCGTTTTGTCTTGCAAATTGTTTTACAGTAGTGTTTTTCTAGTAAGAATTGTGTTTCTTGCTCGAAGAACTTCGACAAGATGTGAATAATGTGTGGGACAGTGAAGTAAAGTCAAATAAGACGCTGCAGCCCGATCCGTACTTGGCTGGATTTTGAAGAGCCATACTGCGTCCGGGACGCCTTCTTCTTTGGTTCGGATGGTGCAGAAGCGTGGAAGATTCTCCCAGATAGCATTGAAATGTGTCACACCAGCATTTTAATGAAGACTTGCAAGAGTTGTTTACATCAGACATGGCTGTATGGGCTCAGTTCCCTTTGCCTTAAAAAAACAAACAACTAATGCTAAAAAAATGAAGTATAGTTAGCCTAGATACACATCATGCATAAAGTGTCATCCTATAACCTAATTCCTATGCCTTGTTTGTGTGTGTTTACACTTCAATGCACAAAATAAAACGGTGTACATTAGGCGAGCTTAATGCCTTGCGGCATTTTCTACCAGCTAACCATCAAGTACTCTTTTCTTTACAAATTTTTTATTGTTTATATTATATAAGAACCAAAATACGAATTAAGTACTTAAATTATTATAGGTGACTATCTACCACACTTCAAAAGGTATTTTCGAAACTTCTTACACAATTCGAAATTTACACTTACGAGTAATAAAAAATTAAAATAAAATACTTATTATAGTACAATAGTATTAAATCAATTTTAGTAAGTAAGTAACAATAAACAGCATTCATATTTAGAATTTATCATTATTTTTTTATTTTTCTCGGTCAAGATTACCATTTTATACATAGGATATTTATTTTTATACATAGGATATTTATTTTTATACATAGGATATTTATTTTGCGTAGAAATCGTTCTCATTTATGTTTCATTAGATTTGTTTTAATTTTTCCTTTGAATGGAAAATTGTGTCTTATATTTCAATAAACCTAAGCTTACACAATAACTGTTCTTACGTGTACCTTTTATCCATATTTTCTAGGAAACTTTGGACACTTATCCCTTTTATAGCGCAACACCTCATTCTACCGCCCAATATCTATTCATATCCTAGAAAACTGAATAATCACAGGCCAAATTTTGCGGCTAAGCTAAGCTACAACAAACTACAAAATACCTAGCCATTCAATATGTTTGACCCACGCTTCACATCAAAGAAGCGAATTGAAAAACTAAGGCTACAACAAACTACAAAATACCTAGCCATTCAATATGTTTGACCCACGCTTCACATCAAAGAAGCGAATTGAAAAACTAAGGCTACAACAAACTACAAAATACCTAGCCATTCAATATGTTTGACCCACGCTTCACATCAAAGAAGCGAATTGAAAACGCGAAAGTAAAGTTAATAATTGACATTCTTTTTTAATTTTTGACTTTTAGATTTGGACCTTTGACAAAATTCGACTCCTGTCGGAACCATAATATCCTGCAGACCACCCCTCTCCTGCGGACTCTTTCTTTTTAATAACACTATGCACATAGTGTGATTAACTTGTGGTCAAAAAGCGTTATAGTTTACAAAGTAGCTTTTACCCTGGGTCTACAAAACCCTGACCAGATAAAAACCCTCGTCATATTGCGGAAATAAATGGTTCTAATTTTTCATAGCGAACTCCATAACACAGATTATAAAACTACCAAAGGCACTCTCTTTTCAGGATTTACATATTCCTGGTCAGAGTATACCTACTTATACTTACGTCTCTCTGACTTCAGTCTTTGTCTTCTTGTCTTGTGGTTAGTAGTAATCTATTGTCAACATCCTTCAGACCGCCCGTAGGCTTCTAACTTGGCCTAACGTACACTCCGAGGCATGGAGAGGCTCAGATGAAATGAGGTCACCAATCCTGGTTCTGATCACGACCAACATTGCTTAACTTGCACCCATTACTCTCTGACCATTCTCGCACCAAGTGTCAGCCACTACTGTTACCGTCAGTTGCAAGATACGTCCTAAAATTTAAGTCTCCATCAAAATACATAACTCCTTTCTTCGCCATGACTCTAGATAGAGATGAGACGAGAATTGAGGAAGCCTTAAAGTAACATAAAGGAGGCTATAGCCTGGTTTTCGGTGAATAGTATATGACTTAGGTAGAATAGATAAATAGGTTTCTTTTGAAGAGACGTGTACCCAAATTGAAATTCAATTCTGAAAGAAATGGACTCAATTCCGTAAATAAGTTATGGGTTAAGGATTGCGTTTGCTCGTTTGCTCTCCTTATACGATAAAAGAAAAGTATAGGCTCACCTCACATAGTAATTTAATTATCCACTTTATATAAGTACCTTCTGGTTTATAGGTATTTTATTTGCAGGATAGAAGATCGCACTGACGTGACGGAGGGTAGTGAGTTTCACACATTTTTATTTATTAAGCATTTAATCATGCTAGGCATTCTTAAATAAATTAGGAAAAGGGCTGAATTTTTTTTTCGCGAGCAAGATTTGAACCTTGCCTTTTCGTGGCAGTGCTCTAACCAACTAAAGGTTTTTTTTCGTACTGATAATACGTTGGTCCTAATGACCTTTACAGCTTCACCGGGGTTAACCCACTACGTTATCGCGGCTTAAAAAATTTAACCTCCTTTTCTAATACATTTTTACATGGGAACCTCTTTTTTTGCAGATGATTGAGGATCGAATTATCATTATTTATTAACTCTTTTACACGGTTCTTCTTTCCTTCAAGGTATTTTATGTATGACCTTGTTTGTTTCGCAATACCTTTGGATTTTATCAGTAAGTTGCAAGACACGCCTTGCTATGGCGTAGAAATACATTCGGTATTTTAATGATGACTTGTCTCTTAAGGAGGTTAGTATATTTAGATGATAAACTGTTTTTAAACTTCATCATCTGTTAAAGGGAAAACACACTTAAAAATCGATTTAAGCGGACACTCGAAGTATCATAAGTTTTCGTGCTTGTACAGGCGTATGGAAACTCAATTTCCCGCGAACTAACGGGCTCGGGAAAACACTGGGAAAATTCCCGGGAGGTGACTTTGGGAAAAGCCAGTTTGTTGAACTCGCGTTATAGTTTACTGAGAGATTGTGGTGGAAGTGAGAAGCGGATGCCGGGGAATGGTGAAATCGAGTAGTAGAGAGAATTTACGAGAAATATTTACGAGACGCAGTTACTTTGTAGTTTGTAGTTTGACGGTGGGTAAAAAGTGTTTTTATTTGTGGTGTAGGTTATGTGACCATCTATTAAGTATGTAAGTAAGTATAAAAAGGCGCAAAAAGTATAAAAATATAATGATTATTTATAATAAAATAAGGGAGCAACATGTCCGCCGATAAACTGCTAAACAGTTTGGCGGTATATAATTAAAACGCTACTGTATAAAAAATAATAATTAATAGTTGAAATTTTAATGTTGAGTGGCTTTCAGCCATAGCGAGGCCATTTTTACTATCATCCACAGCCGCTAAAAATCTCTCCCGCTCGTCTACCTTCCAGAAACACACTTGTCCTTTCAAACTATTTTAAAGACAATATTAAAAAAATATTAGGTAAGTAATTTATACAGTTTTTTTAATCCGTCAAGAAGAAAAACGGCATGTAAGGTAAGTATATTACCTAGATGATGGCGCTTTAGGTATTTCATGAATTCTTCTATGACGCGAATCTGACTTATTGTTAGCAGTCCTTTTTACATAGGAAGACACGCCAGAAGTTTCTATAGAATGTAACCTTACAACAATCAACATTTACGTCACGAAAACTGATAGGTAGCTAGTGGTCACAGATTACAATATTAAAATCTGAGACCATCAGATAATTCAGATAAATGATACAAAACTTAATTATCAAAAGCTAATTAGTAAATAAATTACTTAATAGACTAGATACTCGATAGACTTATTTGATCCTAGGCCATTAGTTTTTAAAAGACGGGTTGAGGATGTCCCCTAGTGAGCCATCCACGCGCCTACTTTATAGTCTTTACTTTATTATTTTTATTTTTCAAATAGGTATAAGTTTTTTAGTCATTACATTCAATAGTATTTTTTCCCAACTCAATTTTGTACAACTATCAATTTTTTACTTCCTAACCATGCTGTGTTTACACGTTAAGGGCTACGACCTAGCTCATAACTTTATATTGATTTTTCTGTAATTTCTATGGTTGTAATCTGTTGTGTTTACCTAATAAATAAATTAAAATTAAATTAAATTAAAATTAGTAGCAGCAGCTATAAACATAATAACGTGCAGTTACATTCTGGAGTCAATGATTACGTCACGGCGCTAGTGACGTGACTTATAATCGGTACGTTGTTGATTTTGTTTATTGATTCGTATCGATTGTTCATTGATATTATTCATATTACTCGGTTATTATTTGCAGTGAACTGCTTTCTCAAATTATCATAACCCTACTTGGAAATTTATATGATGCTTAATAAATACCTAGATAGACACCGGGTTTGTTGTATCGATTCAATGAGGTGTGTAAAAATGATCGTTATTCGGTAACGATTTTACCAAATGATGTTGTGGCACATTACTAATTTGAATTACGCGCGTCTCTTTGAACCTATTTAAATTTAAAAAAATAATCGTACATTGCTGCTCATGAAAACATAATGAGCTCCATCTAGTGATCAGCTCTTGTAACTAATCGATCCCGCCGTGATTCATAAAATAACCTATCGTTTCGTTTTGTTTACGTAGTGCTGTCTGGATGGTGTTAAAACCTATTCTGTGGCTATAGCTGTAAATCATAGGGGTTGCGTTAACATATTTTCAGAGTAAAGTGAAATTTTCTGCTTAACCAATAGTATTGTTTTGGTACATATTTTCAGTATTACAATAATAAGAGTGTTACCGCAAGCATGGGGGTATTATTACTATTATATTAGTATTATATTGCATTCCGTGAAGCAAGAAAGCATTGTTGTTTACATTAATAAAACAATTACAAGAGATATACTTCAGCCGTGCCTTTCTTTATGGAAAATATTATAGTATCCGACCTACTATGTATGTACTTACACCTACATCTAATTCAATATTTCACTTATAATTTGCACCATAATGACAGGAGCTCACAATGTTTGTTTAAAACACACGTCCTTTGGAAGGGTTCCATAATAAACTTAATCTCCTCAGATTCAAACTGAAATTACTAAAACAATTAAATTAAAACACAGACTTTAAAATCAAAATGACGACCCAACCATTAGTTTTCATGAATATATTGTGAGAAAAATGATTACGCTTCACTCCCGAAATAAAAGACATTTTTCCTGAATTTTCGTAAACAGAGGACAATAATTATTCCACATAGCTAGAAGAATTTTGTTTTAGTATCCTCATAACGCCGCTAAAAAGTGGCTACTTTTGGCACATTTAACTTTCTACTTCTTACGGAGTTAAAATGAGGCTACCTAAAACCATAATTATTCTACTTCTGTGGAACAATTCTACTCTACTAATCCACTTGTTTAATAAATTCCCTAATTACTTATTATTTTTTCGACAGTGCGCTACTGTCGATAGTTTTGTTTTGATATTTTGTATTAAAATCGTTCAATCAAGGTAAATTTCGACCAATTGATAAATTATGTGAAAGGTTGAATTTATTATTTTACTTGTTATTCAATACAATTCCTTATTCTAATTGCAAGACGGCCGATAAGGCCTGTGCAGATAGTAGAAACCGATATGTCTTACTTATCGATACATTCTAACTACATTGTTTTTTTTTAATAGCCTATAGGCTGTCCCACTGCTGGGCAAAGGCCTCCCCTCCTCCTTTCCATTTTTCCCTATCCTCGGCGTCCTTATACCATCCTTTTTGGAAGTGGTCGATATCGTCCTTCCACCTACGCCTGGGCCTGCCTCGGCGCCGCTGTCCGTCTTGTGGCATCCATTGCATGGCGATCTTTGCCCACCATTCCGGATGCATGCGGCATACGTGGCCTGCAAAGTCCCACTTCAATAGAGATGCTTTAGTGATTGCATCAGCGATGCGTGTTTTGGAGCGTAGGGTCGTGTTCCTGACGCGATCCGTCCTTTTCACTACCCTGTTACTGGATTGTTACTCGTATTTGAATGTTCTGATTCAATAAATATTTTTGTATTTGTATTTTTGTATATTGCTGTTGCTGTGCTGGATACATCAAACAAGAGAGTCGTTATTTCCTTTTAAAAACTCCCTCCGTAATACAGTGCTCTGCTCCCTTTGTTCACAAAGGTGGCTGTCGCTTTGATACCGTCTGAATGGGCTCTATGGTAAACAGAATTATGATCAATAGTCATTGGAATTCTTCAATATCGTAGTAGTGGCGACTACTAAGCCATTCTTTATGCTAACTTCGCTCAAATCGTTAACAGATGGCGCTATTCAAACTTTGCATACAAATTCATTATTTCTTACAAAAATAGAACGCGCTATAGATATGTTCACTGGACTGGAATAATATTATATATTTCATCTAATTTATGCGTTCCTACAGTACTTTCCTTCAATTTGGATATTTATCCTTTTTTGGACTTTTTATTGGATTAATTTGGGGGCTAGAATATGGTGTAGATTTACTGTCAAAGAAAAATTAAGTATACCGAGCGTAAAGCGTGCAATCATTGTGATGTTTCATCTGTATTTATCTTTCTAAAGGTTTGTGACGTCACAAACCATGGTTGTTTCACCGTTCTGGCCTTTTCTTACAGTATCCACCTACACTTAACACAAGGTGTGGTTAAACAAACCACTTAAGGTAAGTACGTCTTTATTTCCACGGGTTAACAGACGGCGAAGACATTTGGAAGGATATATACGGTGCACATTTGATAAATTGAAACACATTTGGAGGTAGGTAAGGTTGACGACGGATGGATCCTTTTGGGAGTAATGGTCACATAACTGTTCTTTTCCTATCTCTATACGAGGTAACGAAGATCTCTTACACGACTAAGAGTCGTGTCAATAAAGGAAATGTTGCTCAAAAGTGTGATAACCAGTAAAAGCTACGTCGATTTCTTATTTTCAGGTTCCTACCTCAGATTTTCATTTAGTCATTAATCTAGGTCAAATAGTCTATTGATGGGCATTCGCAAAAACCATCGATTTAAGTTGACTCTTATATCGATAGCAAAAGCAAACCTTGAAGGATATATACCCCGCCCATACTGTGAGTAATGAATATAATAAATAACACAGGTAATTCAGGACACATATACAGCCTGTTTGGTTAAAAAATAAAAACCTCGAAGCTGAAACAAAAGCTGTAGTGAAATGACAGACTCCACACAACATATAATTATCATCCTTTCTTTGAAAAAGTATCAGGTCTCATCTTACTACAACACAATAAACACTCACTTTACCTAAACGTAAGTATGTACATACTTAGGTAAGTATATTGTAGAGCTGAATATACCTCATGAAGTACGTAATGTGTTTGCATGTAAATTCAGACGACAGCACATATTAATTTAGAATAGAGATCATTGTTTCCACACATACCGTGTCTGTTAAGCGCACAAATGTCACTGCTTTTGCAGTGACTAGAAGCCTTTTGCCGACTATTCGAATATTCACTATTCAGACAATATTATTCGGCTGATTTATAGCAACAATTTGTGCGACCACAACATTTGTAGGCGCAGACAGAATAAACCTGCGAAAATCTGCAAAAGATGTTTTTTGCAAATGTTTTCAGGTAAGTACATTCGGTCTCAGAATATGACTTGTATTTATAAGAATTTTAGTCTTTCACATTTTACACTGAAAATCTAAGCATTGAAATAAGTGAGTGTATTCTGACAAATAAATGATTAAATGAATAATCTGTTTGATTAGAATCAAGCAAAATTTATCTTCAGTAGGTAATTTGTATTTATTAGTTATTCCACCATTTGTGTGTTCAAAAGTCACCAGAGAGACCGAATAGTTATCGAATAATCGCTGCGAACGTAGCTCTAACTAAACGCGTTCATAATGCTACACAAAGAGAATTGGTATGTCCTCATTATTCCTTACGTACAGTGCCTTTTATTGAATTCTATTACATAGACAATACATACAATACTGTCTATCTGAACGTATGACAGCCAATAGTGCGCTATTGTGATGTATTAATGTTCTTTTGTTTTAGATCATAAACAATAAGCTGGTATTTCAATGTATAAGATGTAAAGTATCTGGGTAATTTGATATAATATCGGTTTATTTCATTGAACATGGACGTTATATAAGGTTCTTTTTTATTAGTACCAAATATTTGGAGGGGGGTGCCCATAAGTGGGCACTATACCTAAAGATTTGGTGGTGATTTGATATGTGGCGAGCCTACCACCGCCCTAAGAAAAAATTGCTTCACATTTGAAAGTCGTTTATGTAGAGCTACTCGTAGTGAAAGTGTTTACTTGTTTTCTATTTCATTCCTTTATCATATTGAGTGCAATAAAATACAAATAAGCAGATTCCTATGAAATAGGTAAACCTTTATCCTTTATTTTTATCTTTTGTACCTAATTGTTTGTATGTGTGTATTGAAAATAAATTCTTACTTTCTTTACAAGAGAGCGTCGGTGGCCTAGTGACTAGGACGCCGGACTCCTATGCGGGAGGGAATGAGTTTTTCGGTGGTTTCGAAGACTTATGTACATTTACCGACTGCTCTAACGGTGAAGGAAAACATCATGAGGAAACATGCATGTCTGAGGTAATAAAAAATTTCCAAAGGCCTGTGAAATTCACCAATCAGCACTGGGCCTTAATAACTCCCTTGTGCAAGGGGAGGCCTGTGTCCCAACAGTGGGGACATTAATAGGCTGCTGATGATCCTTTACAAGTAAAGCGAATATTTACATTGATGGCAGACCACTTACCTGGAGATATGTAACTACAGTTACAATATGATATCTTTATATTTACCTCTGGTCCCACCCGATATAGATTGCTTAGCTCTTCTAGGTATGCTATTTCAAATATCAGCCATCGCAATCGAGGAAATAGAGACAAATATTTGTCGTTCAATTCTTCATATACCTGATGTGTACCTACCTGGAGATATGGAACGAATGAACGATATTACTGATACAAGAGTAAGTCTTGGAAAATAACAGAGAGTACTCGATACGATTACCCACTTAAGCCGCATAATCAACCCTTTTATCTCTTCTATCTTGAAAGTTATTGTGTGTTGTAGAGTTATTTTATGTAATACCTATCTACTAATTACATAAGCGACAAAGGTTCAATGGCCAGGACAAGAGACTGCGACGCAAGAGTAGTTTGATCTAGTCTACCTAATTAATTAATAAGGAATTAAGGCCCACAAATACAGGGACATCGGCAACCAATACAACTTTGTTGCATTTGATGTAGAGACCCTTGGTCCTTGGGGCCCTGGAGCTTGGTCACTGTTCCCAGAGCTGTCCAAGCGTATATTTGATGCGACGAGGGACCCAAGGGCTGGCGGCTATCTCGCCCAAAGGATCAGCATAGCGATCCAGCGGGGCAACGCTGCCAGCATCCTCGGCACCCTACCACACGGGCCTAATCTAAGACATTTTATAAGTTACATTTAATTTTTATTTGTGTACAATATTAAGAATAAAATATAAAGGAATAAAAAAAATAAAAATTTAAATTAATTTAATGTAATTTGATAATTTATTAGTTTATTCTAAGGGACTGTGCCTGATATAAAGAGATTTTGATTTGATTTGGAACATCATCATCATCATTATCAGCCCATTAATGTCACTACTGTTGGGGCACCGAGCGGGCCCAGTGCTGATAGGTGGATATGGATGGATTTGGAACATTGTGGTGAAACTCTCTAGGCTGTCTCTCGTACAAGTATTTAAGCTTAGGTTGGAGTGGTGAATAAACAATAAGTAATGTGCAAAACATTGCTAATATTAAGTAAAAAATTCCAACAAATTAAAAAAGAATCATCATCATCAGCCCATGTCGTCCCACTGCAGGGTATAAGCCTCCTCTCTTTTGTGCCACCCTATACGATCCTGTGCTAGTCGCATCCAGGTCTTCGATGCGACTTTGGTGATGTCATCCGCCCATCTGGCTGCTGGACGACCTACTCCTCTTTTCTCCAACCTTGGCCACCACTCAGTGAGGGCTCTGGTCCACCGGCCATCACCACGTCTAACCAAGTGTCCCGCCCATCGCCACTTTAGCGTCGCAGAAAGAATGCGACATAATAATTACATAAATTAATATACTCCTAAATAATTGTACATGCCTTCTGATCTGATCAAGAATACGATGAATACCCATAATGTTAGCATACTTAAAATGTATACCTATAATTTTAGGTATAAACATGGTATAAATAAGCTATTAATATTCACTTCAGCAACCGTTTTGGCGAGGAGAGCCAATAAATCATTCATAACACAATATGGGACCTGCATTCTTTATAGAAAATGCGTAAAATAAAACAAACTTGCCTCAGTGTTTAGGATGGATGATGGGAAATGGAGAGAGATTATTGTAAGATATATATTTATTTCAAAAGATGTGCTGCTGAAAGTTTCTTGCGCCGCTTCTTTCCTTTCAGCTATAGCACCTTACGAAGCGGTGGCAGAGTAAAATAAAAATAACGTTGTAAAAATGTATTATAAGGACTTACAATAAAAACATTTTGATTTCAGTCGTGCGCGTGCGCTGTAGGGATCCGTCAGTCTGAGCAAAATACATACCGTCTATTTTGATCAGAACTTACAAACTTAAAAGATGTAACAAGTTTTAGTAAGGATACGTCCATTATTGTACCCAACTTTCAAGAACCTAAATAGATAATACCGTTCATGAGATAGACAGGTAACAAAAGTGGTCTAAAAGAACTTTGATGGGCACTTACGTCTTTATTTCTCTACGAAAAATATATTCATCCTCTACCTACCTACTCGAAGGGCTCTAAAACAACGATATTCCCACATGATTTTTATTTTATTTTATTTTAGTTTATTAGGGATCACAAACAGTAAAGATACACTAAAGATTACATAAGCATAGTAACTAACACAAGTATAAAGTAAATTATGGAAAGAAAAATATAATGTAAGAGGATGCTCAGCTGTATAACAAATTGCCAAATTGTATCAAAGAAGCAAAGTCCTTCCTTTCATTCAAAACTAAATTAAAGCACCACCTTTTGAGCCAATTTACAGAGTTTAAATATACCTATTTTGTGTGTTATTCGTCTTCTAGTTACCCGCAGCTAAGAAAAATTACAGCTCTTTAATTAGATCATATTATACACTAGTAATTTAATTTATAAGCCTTATGTCTACCGTACACTGTTAATTACAATAAGTTTATCCTGTATTTCCCTAAGCAAAGTGGATTATATCCTTTTTAGTGAAATAAATGTCTAAAACCGTAAATGCATAACCCACTACGTAATCCACAGTTTCCAAAAAAATAGTAAAATCAATTTATAAATCTTGCCAACAGACGGTGATAAGGTAAATTAGATAAAGTTTATAAATCAAATAGAGAGTTAAGGCATATGGGAAACAACATTTCAAATAGAGAGTTAAGGTATATGGGAAACAACATTGATGTGATGGGGTACAAAATATAACTCTACCAGCGGAGTCTGCTATGTAATCAACTAGGGGATTTTTGTTACACCCAGCATGTACTAGGTGTACCTTAACTGCAAATTCCACTATCTAGGTGGTTACGACTCGTGATCCTACTAATTTGACCCACTAGTGGTACAGTATCTCGTTATAATGGGCTCGTAGTCCCACTGTCTGGTGGGATCATCAGTCAGCCATAATGCAGTTGCTCTTGGTTCCACTAATTGGGCCATAAACAATATCACAATATTTTAGGAACTCAACATGGAATGGGTGGGACCACGAACCTTTATTTTCAGGCTAGTAAAAAATTCTTTATTACGCGGACTTATGCGTAACTAACTTAAGTTATACAATTACATATGATTTTGTTGTTAACTTCAACAGGCTAAATATACACCTTCTAAAGTTATTTACATAATTAATAAATGATCATTACATCTTGAGATGTGTCAAAGTTAAGTAATAATTTTACGTTATCGTATAAATATGTCGTCGAGCGCCGACGAGCGTCGGTGGTTTAGTGGCTAGGACGCCGGACTCCCATGCGGGGGGTCCGGGTTCGAAACCATGCAATATCATGTAATAATTTTACGTTATCGTATAAATATGTTGTCGAGCGCCGACGAGGGTCGGTGGTTTAGTGGCTAGGACGCCGGAGTCCCATGCGGGGGGTCCGGGTTCGAAACCATGCAATATCATGGACTTTAGGTTCGTACATTTACCGACTACTCTAACGGTGAAGGAAAAGATCGTGAGGAAACCTATACACTGAGATAACCAGTGTGTGAAATGCGGAAGGCGATGGCAAACCACCCCATTAAATCTGCCAAGAGAGTCGTTCATTGTGGTTAATAAATAGAATGATCACGACCCTCATCAATGAGGATACGACTAAAAAGATTCATTGTTTGAAATCAATTTACAAATACTATGATGGCGTAATGGAGTGTCCGTGCCATGTACCAATGAGTTTGTCGCATTTCTCGAAGACTTACGTACATTTACCGACTGCTCTAACGGTGAAGGAAAACATGGTGAGGAAACCTGCATGTCTGAGGAAGTTAAAAGTTTCCGAAGGCGTGTGAATTCCACCAATCAGCACTGGGCCCGCTCGGTGGATCATGGCCCGTACCCACTTGTGCAAGGGGAGGCCTGTGCTCCAGCAGTTGGGACATTAATAGGCTGATGATGATGTAAAAATATGTAAGCTATTTTATAGACTTTACTCTACGGGATTACGAGTAATGGTGGGACAATGTAGGTGGGACCACGAGTCACACACTAATCTAGGCTACAACCTATAACTTTATCACAAAGCTTAAATACAAACAATCATTACGCGAGCAAACAAGCAAATCGGTTCAATCAATCAAGTGCATCGTTACTACTAAACAATCAGCCGATGACGTCATCATGTTCATCTGTGCCACGTAAACATTAGCAGACTATTAATAAGCGTGTACCTAAAGCAAATAATCGACCCAAAGGTTGTGTAGTTGACTAGTGACAGATTGCAATCCAATTACGGAACGGAAATAATGCAGTTCGGCATCATCTGACGTCTCAGAGCGTCGGTGGAACAGTGGCTAGGGCACCGGACTGTCACGCGGGAGGTCAGGGTTCGAAACTGTGTAGTGCCATGTACCAATGAGTTATGTATTTTTCGAAGACTTATACTTATTAACCGACTGCTCTAACGATGAAAACATCGTGAGGAAACCTGCACACTGAGATAACCAGTGTGTAAACACAGTACGCCATTTAACACTCGCTACCAGAAAATACTTGCTCTGCCTAAATCAAAATTAAGTCTACACAGTCGTTAAGTCTATAAAAATATATAAAAAAAGACTCGATATTCAATAAAAGATTAAAGTTATATCTTCTTAACAAATGTTTCTATTCACTACAGGATTTTAGGATGATGATATACCTAACTATAAAATCAATTATAACCTATAATGACATATAATTTAATTTATCCCGTTAGCATTTACTACTATTATAATTTATTATAATCTCATATTTTATATTGCGGTGCCCTACTCAGGGTTTCATGTATGAACATATAATATATATTTTTAAGACCAGTGTGTAAAATAGGGTAGGCACAAAAGATCTTCAAGGGTCGAAATGCCGCTGGGTTATTCCCCCTGTCATAAGATAAGAGAAGATCAGACGTCTCGTTACAAAATAGAAGAGTAAGTAACAGAAATAAAAATTAAACTCCATATACCTAGTAACGTTATGGCGCGACTCGCAAGGCAATCAATCAATTACGCCGCCAGCCGTCATCGTCGTTTACTTTAAGCCGGAACCTTCATATACCTGGGTCGAGTAAGCAACAGCCCTGTAGTCTCGGGCGAAGAATATAGCCATGATAACTCCTGCCTGTCGTAAGAGGCGACTAAAAGAAGAGATCAGGATCGCGGGCGGTTAATGTGGAGGCTTTGGCCGTCCATTGACTGGCGACCCTGGGGAAGGCAGCAACGTGCTATGGCCGCACGTTGCTGTAACGGGAGGAACCGGGAATATACACCTCCCAGGAAGAGCCCAAGGCAAATGCTAGGAGGTGCGTTCGTCTGGAGATCCCGGAGCCCTCCGATATGCACGAGGCCGGCCATCGAGGGGGTTTTAGTGAGTAAAAATTTGACATAAACCAGTCTCTCCACCAGGAGACTGGGTATTTTACGAAAAAAAAGTTCGAGTATGCAAAGCTGAAACGATAAATAGATACTTAGTAAAAGAAAATAGGTTTTTCTCACACCTGAGACAAAAGATTTATTTTTATTTTCGAGATGGCGATAATGTCGTTGAGACATTTAAATAATGTGCTGGCATTAAATTAACATTTATTGTTGTTCCACGGCCCCCGGAGGCAGTGGTGAATCCAGGGGGGGCTATCCGCCAAAAAAATAATTGAATGGAACATACATAAGGTGCCAAACTAAATTTTATCTCATTTACACGTATTCAAACAGCGAAATATTATACCCTAGAAATGTAATAGACGCACGTGAGTGGCGCCACAAAAAGTGTACTCAGGTGGGCGAGGCTTAAAACGGTGTGCGAGCGGCGAGTCAATCGCGTCTTGTGATTGACTTCGAATTTTGAAATCGATCTGTTTATCATACGATCCTATGTAAAAGTTACGTAGACGGATATTCGCATTTGTGACATCGCCGTAAGATCTATTTTTGTTCAAATATTAATTTGGGTTTCATTGTGTGAGAAATGTGTTGCATTATTTTCAATTCGCACAGTGGCGTGAGGTTTGGTGCCGTCTTTTACGTGAATTTTATTTGAAGTTACTCGCCTTGGGTATAATATGTCGCTGTATTTAAAACATACCTATCTTCTTATCTTATCTTATGATAGGGGGCCGGGAATAACCCAGCGGCACTGCGACCCTTGAGGATCTTTTGTGCCTACCCCATTTACACACTGTTCATCTCAGTGTGCAGGTTTCCTCACGATGTTTTCTTTCACCGTTAGAGCAGTCGGTAAATATACACAAGTCTTCGAAAAATACGAAAAACTCATTGGTACATGGCACTGCACGGTTTTTTTTTATTTACTTCTAAACCCGCATTTGACCTCGATCTCGCCTGATGGTAAGCGACGATGAGGTCGACGATGTTGCATGCGGGTCCAGTAAATGCCTATTCACTCTGGCCTTGAAGATCCCAAGGTTGTAGGTTTCGGGAAATACAGACGCCGGCAGGCTGTTCCATTCCTTAGCCGTTCGCATAATGAACGAAGAAGCAAAGAAGGTTTCGAACCCGTACCTCCCGCATGGTAGTCCGCTGTCGTTGTATTTAAAAAAATCCCAACATATACCTACCTACCTGCAGACTATCATACATGATTTAGATATGTTTACCTTTGACTACATAATTATTTTATTATAATTATAACTGTTTCGGTCATTGCTGTGTGTGAAATAAACGTATTACTTACTTACTTACTTACTATATCCTGACAATATTCACCTCATCAAGCTAACAGAAACCTCCCCTTAGGATTACCTGCGAAATGGAAAAAAGCGCACGGAATTTCATTGTATATTTTACACGCTTATTTACACCGAGGTCTGAAAAATTCCAATATGTCGACACGGAAACTGCCTATATCCAGCGAAATGTAGCATTTCCAAGTCGTAAACCTCTTACCTGCCGTGACCCCTATTTGTCATTTTTATTGGAGTTTAAGGATTGAGTGAGTCAACTGCTCAAGAACTACGATGTAAATCTGAAGAATGTAAGGGCCTCCGCTGCGTGACGCGGACGTACGCGGTGGATGAATATCCATTGCTCGTTGTGAAGTTAAAACGTTAGCGAAAGAACACGATAACCAGCAATGTGCATCGATATCTCCTAAGTTCAAATGCCCGTACCACACGATGCGACTTTGTAGGTATTTGCGTATTTGAAGGTAATTCTGGCGTCAGCATGATGACAAGGCACCAAAATACGCCAAATGATACCGAGAGTTGGAAAAAAAAGCTTGCATGATTCAGATTCAAATTAATTTATTTGTCCAGAATGTAGGTACATAATTACAAGATGGTACTTTCTAAACAAAGAGCCGATACATTCTACTCCACAATGAGCATGCACATATAAAAATATAATAGTCAGATAAATTATAAAATATAAATGCCATTTAGATCGTAATACCTACAAATAATATCTATTATTCGTATAAACAATTATTAAAAAAATTCATTAACCGAATAGAAACATTTATCCAGTAACCATTCAAATAATCTTCTTTTTAAAACTCTCATAAGAGTTTAAATTAGCTAAAACAGTACTTCTTCTTCTTCTTCTTCTTCTTCAGGCTTTATTCATCCACTGCTGGATATAGCCCTCTCCTATATATTTCCATGTAGCCCGATTTGCAGTGCTTCGGAGCCAAGTCACTCCAGCTGTAGCCCTGATGCCGTCTGACCACCTCGCTGCTGGACGTCCCACACTCCTGCTGCTTGTGCGCGGTCTCCACGTGAGTACTCTGTGGGTCCACCTGTTGTCGGTTCGCCTAGCCACATGTCCCGCCCATTGCCATTTCAGTACTAAATACCAAAACAGTACTAAATAGTTTAAATTACCACGCCAGTTTGCCGACTTACCCATAGGTAAGTCGGCAAACTGGCGTGGTAATTTATTATATATGCGTATTGCCATTACATAGACCTTCCTCAAGTCTCAACAGACAACTCTGGAATATGCGTTGATGGAGAATACTTAAGTCATTTGAGATTCGCTGACGACATTGTCATCCTAGCCGATAACAAAGAAGAACTACAACAGATGCTAACAGACCTTTACGATGCATCTCTTACTGTCGGTCTTGGAATGAATATGGATAAAACCAAGGTCATGGCTACGATCGACATGCGGGGTGATCCCATTAATATCGGGGGCCATACTCTAGAACAGGTCGAAGAGTATGTTTATTTAGGTCAATTGCTCACACTGGGCCGATGTAATCTTAAAAAAGAAATAGATCGACGTATACAGTTGAGCTGGGCTGCATTTGGAAAGCTAAAGAGGGTGTTAAAGTCGTCCATCCCGCAGTGCCTGAAATCTAAAATTTTCGACCAGTGTGTACTCCCAATATTGACATACGCTTCGGAAACGTGGGCCCTAACGGTTGAGGCCATCCATAAAGTCAAAGTTACCCAAAGAGCCATGGAGCGAGCTATGCTCGGAGTCTCCCGAAGAGACAAAGTGCGAAACGAAGACCTCCGGCTGCGCACAAAGGTCACAGATGTAGCTAAACGCATAGCGACTCTGAAATGGCAATGGGCGGGACATGTGGCTCGGCGAACCGACAACAGGTGGACCCACAGAGTACTCACGTGGAGACCGCGCACAAGTAGCAGGAGTGTGGGACGTCCAGCAGCGAGGTGGTCAGACGACATCAGGGCTACAGCTGGAGTGACTTGGCTCAGAAGCACTGCAAATCGGGCTACATGGAAATATATAGGAGAGGGCTATATCCAGCAGTGGATGAATAAAGCCTGAAGAAGAAGAAGAAGAAGAAGACCTTCCTCTTAAACAATGTTAGGCGTATCCTGGGCAAACTCAGCTTATTCATGAACCTCACATGAACAGCCACCTTGAAAGCAAATGCAAACTAAGACAGAACGTCATCTTAATATTAAACCAAGTTGTAAGTAATACAAGCGTTTTCTTATATCCGCCGCCGCTGCAATAAATCAGTCACACATGTCGTATTATGCCCGGGTTTCAAGTTTAGCTTAGAATTTCTCTTGCTGAGCGAAATTAAATTAGGTCACGTGAATCGCAAAAAGTTTTCTAGATTCTAGTTATGGGAAGGGCAGCATGGTCCTAAACATTTGAGCTCAAACTCGAACTGGCACTTAACTGTTACCGTTCCAGTGATCCCATCTGACATTAATGACACTCCAATATCTTGGAAATCCCTGATCCAATTTATTTCAGACATGGCTAAGAACACTTTTGATAAAATTCTCAGGCGTTCAAGTTGGATCATCGGTTGTTGTTGTCGGTTATTACAAAAAGAAACAGACATATAGACAAACAGACATACGCGTCAAACTACTTCCCTCTGTTAAAAAATAGGTGCTTTAGGTGCTATGGCTATGACAGTATGATGAAGACTTTATGCTAAAAGTTGTCTTGTATATAGGTAATTTAGAAAATTATGACAACGTCACTCCTTGACCATTACGCTTCTACAAAGAAATATGTATAGCGATTATTTACTGATACCTATGTAGGTAAAGTATATAATAGCTACTTGACTAAGCTATTAAACTAGGTGGGTAGGTAGCAGGTAGCCCTCGGTTATAGTGACCATAAAATAGAAGGCCTCGTAAAGTTGAGAGGATCTGTAAGTAACAAGGTTTCATCTAAAACAGGTACCAATATGTAGAATGGGGATTACATAATAGAAAACCATAGATGATGTAATTTTAAAGGGTGTAAGCGTAAGTATGATGATGAAGTCTCTTGGATTTTGAAGACACTTAACGTTATTTTTAAGTATAAGGCCGTTCAAGTATTACGTAAGCATCAAAGGGGGGTAGGGGGTTTTAAGTTTGCTTATTTTTGATGACAACGGGAGCTTGAATGGTTATTACGTCAGCACAAAAAGCGATCAGCAGTTAATAACAATGATACATGTTTATGAATTATAATTAAAGACTTGACAATTTCTGTATAAATTATACCAATGCGCCACGTAAGCGTATGGGGGGGGGGGGGGGGGCAGAGCTTTGCTTACTTTCGCTGACAAGGGGAACGGGAACGGAGGGGTTAAAATAGCTACAAATCTAATACTTGAATGGAAGGATGACCAATGCAAGAAAATTGTTAATATCCCCATGCTCACGTGCAGAGGGTAGAATTTTACGATACAATTTCACAACACATACCTACATACCTATTTTATGACTTGTGGTGTGGTTAGTGTCAAAATGTAGGTACGTCGACGACGTCGCCGTTCAAAAAGCGCCCACAACGTTTTTCAGAATCGTAACGTATTTCTAGGACAATTTGTCGCCATCAGATTGTTTGCTTTTTCATCATCAGATTGTGACCTTTCCATGCTTTACAAATTGGAGATGGGTCACTTATCATGTGCCAATAACTTGACGACAATATGGATAAATATGTATGTTTGTGTTGTTGTTAATTTACTGACATTATTTATAATTCTCATTCGGTTTAATTTAACTTAACCAATTTTTATTTAATTTGTATTGTATTAGAAGATATTACTGATTATTTATTGTATCTATAATGCTTCTGGAAAATAAATATTTCATTTCGAAGATAGATACAATACTAAAAATTGCACCAATTGTTCACAATTCATTCTAAGCACCAACTTGGATACTGAAAAACCATGAAGGTAACGTAAGGTAAGGTACGCCTATTTTTTTCATCCGTGTGAAAAACAGTTAATAGTTAGGTAATCTTGTTTATATTGTATATGTACTCGCATTTGTAAGTTACTCATTTATTGTATTATGTTTATGTACTTTGTTTATGTATGTTTATTTACTTTGAAAGTATCAAAGCTCAGAAGTGATTATTACGCCTAAGTTCTTTTTCATTTCCCTTGTCTGTGTCACTTGGAGATGAAGATAGATCGTTGATGACTCGTTCTTCAAAATTAGTTCAGCCATTAGGTCTAGTCACACGGTTGAGCTTTTATCTAGCGTAAAACGTAAGTAATGTAATGTGACAATTTACAAGTATGCGCTAGTTTTATGCGTCTCAGAGGCACAAAAAGGTTAGATATATAATATAAAATTTCTTTGCATAGGCAAGCATCTAGCGCAAGTTTAAAACGAAAGATGAAATTGCATAGCACCAGCGCAATTACACCCGAAGTTGCACTGTTTGGTATAAAGTCAATACATTCGTTCGACATGAATCGAATCGAATAGTTTAATCGTGACTAAAGTTCAATGCGTGAACTTTGATAGTTGTACCAACCAAAAAGTGTCACAGATCTGAGGTATGTCATGTCATGTCCTCACGCTAGAATACCATAACCAGGGATATAAAAAAATTGATGAATGAAAAAATAGTATCTATTCCCTAGGGGCGCGCGCGCTTTGGTTCCTTCATGAAAAATACGAAATCCCAAAACAGATTTATTGAACATTCGATGTTCGACGTTCGACCCAGTCGACGTGAAAGGATATTTAATTAAAATCTGTTGTTAAAGCGTCAAGGCCTGCAAGAGGATGACTATCGAGGTACTTTTCACCTGAGTTATCGATTTAATTATCGATGTTTATCTTATCTTATCTTTGGATGGGGGGCGGGATCCCAGCGACACTTCGACCCATGGGGATCTTTTGTGTTCAACCCCTTGTACCTATCCCTTGACCACATCACCGAATATGTCGTGCATGAGCAAGACTATGCGTCTTAGTGGGAGAGATTTGAATTCCCTTGGGTCCGGATAGGCAGAGCCTAGCGGACCTATCCTTTTTGCCGCGAAAGCGTCACATTCACATAGGAGATGTGAAACGGTCTCCAGTTGTTCACCACAGGCTCTGCAAGATGTGCTCTCAGTCAGCTTCATCTTGTGTAGGTGGGCATTGATGCTAAAGTGACCGGTGAAGGCACCGACCAGTAGACGCACTTGACGTCTATTCAGCCCCCAGATCTTGTTGTTCCAGCCTGTGACTTTGTCCCCAATGAATTTCTTAGAGTCTTCTAACCCCTTTAGGGTTAGCCACTCATGTTTGTGCCTATCGGTACTGTACTTCTTTAATACTGTTTTTTTCGATACTGAATTATCGATGCTTCACAACTATTAGAAGTTAGGTCCAGTCGACCACTGGCTAAAGTATACCATTGTCAAAAACCATAGATTAAATCTCAACTCAACATTATCCGCATAATATGGTTCATTTCGATTTACAATTATTCTCACACACAAATAAATTCTCAAGTACATTCCAAAAGTTTTCAATGAGTAGATTGTTTTCAATAGATACCTATGGATACCTAATTGAATTTGTAACAAGAGTAGGTAATGTGTTTCACTTTTTTATCAGCTGTTATTTATAGCTGTTTTTAATTTTGAGGCACAGGTTTTCATAATTAATACTTTGCTGACGACTTTAGGATTATTCAATACAAGTCTAGACTAAACTGTCTATCAATCAACTTCGTTTAAGACTTTATTACTTCGTTTTAGACTTTATTATCATGAATAGAGTGCGTAATGAGTATACCTATCTATCCATCTCATCACAATCGTAAGTTTAATCTGAAACGCACATTTTAAATTATGAATATAAAGTGAAAATAAAAAATGTAACTTAACTTTGTGTTAAACAAATAAGAACGAACATACCTGTACGAGTATATTCGGTTTAATTTTGTTTATGTACCTAATAAATAAATAACTGCTCCGTCAAAGGCTCTATTTTATTATTACAATGGAACGGCTAAGGAATGGAACAGTCTGCCGGCGTCTGTATTTCCCGAAACCTACAACCTTGGGATCTTCAAGGCCAGAGTGAATAGGCATTTACTGGACCCGCGTGCTCCATCGTCGACCTCATCGTCGCTTACCATCAGGCGAGATTGAGGTCAAATGTGGGTTTAGTTACACATAAAAAAAAAAAGAGTCAACCCTATTTTCCTAGTCATTTTTCTTTAGCAATAAATACCTATCCGGGTAAGGAAACGAAATTATGTTTCCTATGTTGTTCCTTTTTCTATTTATTTTACACTCATCGAACAAAGTTACAATAAGAATATTAGGTTTTATGCCACTAAAATACCCTCATTTTATACTTAGACTTTTGGAAATTTCTCAGTAACGATCTTACGGTTTACCTTAATTTTTCAATCAGACCCTTTCTTTCACGTGACATGTTTTACACACTGTGAATAAAATGTATTGTGCAATACAAACTGAACAACTATCACTGGTATTACTTAACACAATAAATAAACACACTTGTAATGTCCTATTAGGACGTATTTTTCATAATGGTTGACAGTTTAACGTTGGTGCCTTGGGAGAAAAGCAGATCCCTGTTGTGGGATGCCACGTGCGTAAGCACGTTCGCGGCTTCCCATCTAGGCCGCACCGTCCGGACAGCGGGGTCGGCTGCAGAGTGGGCGGCCAAACAAAAACATGATAAATACGCGGGGCTCGAAACTGCCTATATTTTCGTGCCACTCGCTAGAGACCATGGGCGTATGGTGCCTGGAGGCCAAGGTCTTTTGTCCGCGGTTTGGGACTGAGAGAGCGCTCAGGTGACCCCCGCGCCAAGTCGTACCTGGTGCAGCGCATCTCGCCGGCTATATTATTCAGCGTGGAAACGCTGCCAGCGTGATGGGCACCTTCCCGCCGGGTGCGACTTGGGGCGGTTTATTAAACTAAGGCTGTTGACATTCATGTAATATTTTGACACAATAAATCACATAACTTGATTTTTCATAATGAAACAACTTATGTCTCATTGTCAGGTCGGCGAAACCGAGAGCTCGAATCCAAACAATCTTCTTTAAATACAAATATAAAGACCTAAGATAATTACCACAAAAGAATTGTACCAACCATGAATAAAAGATGAATATAAGATTACAGCTAAGAAAAGAAGGGTTAGATTTTAATGTTTTTTCTAAAATCTTGGTCGTAAAAGGTTTCCTTTGTTCACGGAAGGGTCCGACTCGATCGAGGTTTGCTTTAACACTAAAGCCTGTTTGGCCTGTATAAAGGCCGGTTAAAAGGTCCCATTGAGATTAATCGACGCCATGTTTTAGCAATTCAATTATACTAGTTGCAAAAAACGTCGTTAATATGAAGGCTCGTGTAGTGTCATCTCTATTTAAAGCTATGGTGTAGAAAGGGATAGCAGCCCTGTGTAAATCAGCACTGATTAGTTGGAATAGCTATTCTAATTGAGTTTCAATTGCAAAATGCCAACCCTGCAGACTATATCCTATTATCTTATTGTATTAAATGAGGAAAGCAGACAAGCAAATAAGCCACCTGATCACCGTCACCAAGTGTACCCATAGATATCTCATCTCACTGTATTATTGTTAGAGGGTTTTCGATGATATCACTTAAAATTTCGATATATTATATAAAACACAATGTGTTTTTTGAAAGCGCACGAGTAGATGGGTGTGCTATATTTTAATTTTTAACGGCTGTGGGTGAACGTTGAAATGGCCCCGCTTGCTTGCTATGGCTTTCAACTCATTATGTAATAATTTGGTGTAATAATAGGAGTAATACTAGCAATAAATAAAAGTTTCAGATCAGAAGGCATATTTAGTAACTATTATTAATTACATTTAAAAATACTAAGTTTTACAAGTTGTGAGCTCACAACTTCAATTACTTTTAGAATCCTCCCGAGAATTTAGAAAGTTCCTCTAAAAGGAATATTGTCGCTTACCCAGCTAAAGCTTTTGTAATGGCTGTGTATTTAAACCTAATTCAATAGAGTTTAGAAGGTAGCTTGTCAAAACATGATACATCCATTGAGAGTGTTAATCAATCATTTTGATTGTGAGATGTGACCCTGAACACTTGAGTGTTCAAAGAGTATCAGGGAACTTGAACACATTTTACACTTTAAAAAAATCGAAAGGAAAAATGACTTTTCCGATCAAGAACAATGACACATTCTAAAGGGCAGTATTTAAAATTAAATCTATGGTAGGGGGCCGGGAACAACCCCAGCGGCACTTCGACCGTTGAGGATCTTTTGTGCCTACCCCATTTTACACACTGGTTATCCCAGTGTGCAGGTTTCTTCACGATGTTTTCCTTCACCGTTAGAACAGTCGGTAAATGTACGTAAGTCTTTGAAAAATACGTAAAACTCATTGGTACATGGCACTGCATGTTTGGAACCCGGACCTCCCGCATGGGAGTCCGGTGCCCTAGCCACTGTGCCACCGACGCTCACAATGGGCAGTAAAAAAACGTTTATTTGAACGTCAAATTTTCTTGTCGTACAAATTGCACACTCTAAACTTTAGCGTTTAAATGAAACAGGTGTGCTGTTTCTGACAATTATTATATAATATATGAGAACCTAGGTAAGTATCATAATTTAGAGTAGGTATCTAAGTACCTAGACTAAAGTATGATGGGTACTTTTAGTCCAAGACCAAAATCCCCGACCACTTCAGGAAAAAGCATTTGATCTCTTCTTGGCTTAGAAAAAATAAGAGACAAAAATACTTACCAACGATCCTTATGAGGAGAACACCGTTTAAATAGAGTAATTCATCCTGAGATTAGAGAGATAATTACAACATTTCGGGCAAAGCACTTTGCATAATTAGGATAAACGTGATAGGTTCGTGTAATCAGCCAGCATATCTACTACATTGAATACAAGTGTACCCGGTTGTATAACTTTGTCTTATAAGGGTCATATAAAGGATCCCCTACGTCCATCCTACATCAGAACTTAGAAGGCCGTCTGGTCGAAATTTATTCCATTCATCGGCAGTTTCGGCATTTTGCGACATTTTTAAAATAAAGGTTTACTGACGATTTACATGATCGAAAACAGGCGCTTTCATGGGGGGAAGCTATCCCCTTGTTGACCTTATATTCCCCAGATTGTTGTCCCTAAAAGAATTAATCAAAAGAAATATAATTATGCTAGTACGATTCTCTAAAAAATCTTAGTAAGAGTTTTCTCTCGAAAAAATGCCACTTTCTCACCATTTGATTATATAGCCACAGTAAATTTGTAGTTATAAAACTTACTTATTCATAAAAGTAGACAGTTTAGTAATGTTTGATTACAACCAGAGGTTACATAATTATTTACGCAAAGCATAAGCGTTATTAATTAGTCTAGAAGATAATTAGCAGGGCTTTTCCCGTGGGACCGGCACAAAATAAATAGATAAATGTCAGAAAATATGGTTACACAATGGCTGGACTGATAAATAATTCCGTTCCGAGTAAACGACTGCGCGCAGACGATTTCAAGGAGTAGCACTGGGAGAGAAAGGCGCGCTGCCGATCGCAGATGGTAGAATAACGTCTTGCGCAGCATATCCCTTCTATTCATTAAGTCATTGATGATAAACTCGTAAATGACACAGTATCACAGATAGAGAGTGAATTTAGACTTCGTCCCGGGCGGCAGAAATACGAGGTGTGGCAGTCCCTCGTTGCGAGGATGACTTCTGCTATTCCGTGCGTCTTGGAGTGGCTCAACAACCCGATCTTGGAGTTGCACTCGCGACCGCATAAGCTGCATTTTGTCACCATTGGCAGTCTGTCTCTCAAGGTCGGGTTTGCCTCTTTCTCCTTCCTCTTACGTCTTTTCTCTGCTTCGGCTTCCACCCTCCCTGTCTCGAAAGATTTTGCAGCTTTCTTCGTCAGGTCGCGCCATTCTGACTTGTTTAAGGCACTACCCCATGAGTTGAAGTTGATGTTACACTTTTTCAGATAGTGCTTAAGGCTAACGCTATACGCAACTATCGTAGAGGGCTTCTACTCTATAACTAACTTATATTCTGTAGCCAAATTTCAGTTACATGCAGCCCTCGAAGTGTCGAAGGTCAGCTACGAACTTATAGTCGAGCCGATTCGTCTTCTGGTCGCCTGGTGACGGTGGATGAGTTATGTGACTTGTTTGTTGAAGTGCGTGAGTTTGTGGTGACTTGTGACTTGGTTGTCACTAGTTTACAGGATCGTAGGTATCCCAGGAGCCCATACAATTTTGAGTTAAGTGCAGAGCCGTAGCGTAGGGGAGGGGGCGGCATGATCTCGGGCGGTAGGTTTTAAGGGGCGGCATTGGGGATATGGGCGACCCGGCCGTATTATACGTAACTTACGTACATTATTCGAACAAGAACAGTACCTAGGTATTTATAGTTTTAAGAAAGATTTTTATAGTTTCAGGTATTTCACACACAGTGCAATGATTTAGAGGTAGCCGTAAAGTATTTTTATGATTTATATAGGTTCTAGGATTTGATGAGCTAGGCCCACCTAATAAAAAGATAGACCACTTGTGAGAAAAGTATATTAAAGGTAAGTATTCGCAATAATTCCTTTACGAATTTCCAACAGGGCAGGTCTCTGGAGCAAAGGATGTTTAGTTTAGTTTTTTTAATTTATCTTTTGATAACAAAGTTACGCTTAGACACACTTGTACAGTCAGCCTCTAGCTAATGTATATCATCTGTCACATTTCTGCCATCTGAAATGAACCTTAATTCGTTCGCCACATACTTCAAATTTTAATTGTAAAATTTTGAAAGGTGGTATACTTTAGCTAGAGGCCGACTTTACGGGTATGTGGAAGTTTTTGTGGCACATTATGTACAATATTTTTCTTTAGCGTGATTAAATTAACCATAATGTTTCCCTTCCCTTTCTTCACTTTAACCAAGAAATTGATAACTACCTATGCGCTAACGAACACAAGTCTTCTGAAGAAATTTTCAGAATCTTGAAATTTTGATACAATTACAGTAGGTTCTTATAGCTACTCGTATTTATTTGATCATAGGTATTTACGAGTAGTTAAGCCAAATTTAAACCATGATGTTCGGAACATTATTGCAATTGAATCGAGTGCCTATCGAAATAGTTTTTTTATTATAAATTTTCATATCTAAATATTAAAATACTCTCAAATACTCATTTATTAGCCTTTCGGGAACTTATAAGATCACTAGGTTAAGTCACTTTTTAATATAAATACAGGTGATCGTAACACGGCTGAAGGCGCACATTATTAATTGTAAGTAGGTGATACAATTTAATACAATTAAAATTACACAATGCACAATGTCCACAAAACAAAAACAAACTAAATATCATTTTACACATAGGTTAGATATATACTAAAAAAAAATTAAAAACTTTAGCTGGTGTAAAGGGGCATTGTCAAATAATTACCGCTAAATAAACCCGCTTTCGACCTCAATCCACCTGGTGTTTCTTGTCTATATGTATTGGTATCTACTTCATTTCAGCCTGTTGTAACCAATCGTTGAAGGCCTCTTCATGTACACGCCGTTGTCCTCGATCTCTAGCCATTCGCATCCACTCCTCCCTGCCATCTTCACAATGTCATCGGTCCACTTCGCGGGCTGCCTCCCGACACTGAGAGACTCCCGATTCTTGGGCAGTCTTTATTGGTATGATTGATATGTAATGTAATGTAATGATGACAAATGGCGCCCCTGTTACTATGTTACGAATACGGCCCTGGCTTCAAGTATATCAGCAGATAAAGTTAAAGAAGGTAAACACAAAGCGAATTGCTGTTTCTTGTTTATTTTCTTTGTGTATTCCCAACAGATAATAGAACGATCCTGAATAATATTTCATTGCTGAAAATTAACTTTGGCGGACTATTTTGTTGCGGGAAGTTTTTGAGCGTAATTTATTTCTTTAATTCAGATTAATATCTTTTTTATTTGGAGATTAGGTTTTAAGAAATACACTAATACAATAGTAAGAAACAATTTTCTTCTTAAGTTAAGGGGGGAACGGTCATATTCTAATATTTTTGGCCATACATAAAAAACAAAAGCACATCAAAAAAATATGGTTTTGTAATGTGCAAATAAAGTCCTTTCATATGATACCCCACTTGCCCAAGTTTCCCCATTTTCAGATTTCAATCCGTTTTCAATCCGATTTCAATTCAGATTTCAATCCCTTTCGAAACCCCAGTTTTCATGAAAATAAAATTATTTCCAAATTTCTTTTACATGGGATAAATGCGAGCAAACAAGAAAAAAAACAAATGTGTCAAATTTCAAGTCAATAGCTTCAGTAGCTCTAACAAACATACAGACAGACGGACGGACACCGTCTCACCATAAGGGTTCCATTTTTACCATTTTGGTAAGGAACCCTAAAAATAGCTCGTCCATCCACCCATCCGTCTACCTACCAGAAACCAACTTGTACTTTATACCTACAGGATGTTATATTACAGAGTGTCCCAGAAATTTTATTGTATTGTGAGAGAATGCATGTGTGAGTGACTGTGATTACATTATTTGCTTTATTTCATTTATGTGTACTGAATTAATTTGTATGTTTGTGGTTTAGTTTGACATGTTTCTTAATTCCATCTGACAAATGTAACGCATTGGAATATTTTCTGTCATGTTGCATTATTGACTAATTAATAAATAAAAGTATATCTTTACGTAGTTTACGCGGTTTTAAATAACCCTGTTGCATACTCGTAAGTGCTCTAAATTTAGGGCTTAGGTTCTAAATCACCAAGATGTCAAATCATACGGTCCGTCAAACACGCCCAATGACCTCCGAAAACCTTGAACAATGGTCTTAGGGCTTCATTAACCTTTGTGCCGGATGACGTTTAGAGCGGTCTAACGGACCGGGCGAGTGCCCGAAGTAATTGGACTCTCCAGGGTTTAAGATTGTCTCAGTCGTCGTTTTAAAGTGCTTTGTCGCGCAAAGAGAGTTTTAAATATTATTAGGTATAACGGATGTTACTCACTTAATAATAATTTAAAATGTGACACTTGACTTGTAATCCTAATTAGAATTTTGTTAGATTTTTAGAAGCGTTTTAGAAGTAAGACTATATTCTATCGTAGCGTCGTAGGTTATATAATATCGTGTAAGGATTTTCTATTGAGATTTGCTCTTTTGTTTAATTTATTCAATTTAATATGAATTTGTCAGGGTGGGCGGCTGTCGCCTGAGAGAGAGAGGCTGTGACCCCCGCTCCGGGTCGTTCTTGGTGCAGAGGTTGGCCGTGGCGATTCAGCGTGGCAATGCCGCGAGCGTCATGGGGACCTTTGCGCCAGGGTCGACACGGGGCGGAATTTTTGACTAAGGCTTTTCATAAGTCTTTTTTTATTTTTTTATTGACGAAATTTAGCTTTGCAAATATTTCGATGATCAGTTAGCAATAAAATAATAAATAACAGGATTTATTATGACAATAAATAAAAATGAATGAATACTCTAAAAATTACAAATGTCAACTTACTAACTTACTAACTAATAAATAATTATATATAAACCTCCCCCCTTGCCGCTCGCGATGCAAAGGTGTCCAAGGTGTTTTGTTTAATTATATAAGTATGCAATTTATTTACATAGGTATTTTGTAATTTTAGCTTAGATATTTCAGTATTATTTTAATATCCCTTTATCAAAATTACAATTGAAATGCTTAATTATAATTACCTAATCAAGAAATCCATCAGACAGCAGTAGAGTGGATATAAGTTTCTGTGCATATGAAATAAAATTACTTACTTAAAATAGGGATGATAAAGGAAAACCCATCACTATTCTCTAGAAAAGGTCAAAACACCGTGATTAGACGTGTTTCGGCTTTGTTTACTATTTTTTACATTTTACATCCGAGGCTATTACGAGTATATAGACTCGCTGTCATTGGAGTCGGCCGCTCGCTCCCGCGCGATGCACATGCACTTTGCACCGTGTGCTTTATAATTAAACGGGGATTACATTTATTTCATGGATTATTGAGTGAATTGACTTTACTGAGACTGTAATACGACAAACTGACTGGTGTGGTGTTTATTATGTCGCGGAAACGAGATAAACGGGGTACCGCTCAGCGCTGGATCTACTCACCGCCATAACACCAGGTACGACTAGACATTTACTTACTGGACGACTTTATTTTGGGGTTTAACTCCGCGAATCGTCGGATAGAAGGCGAAAGACAAGATAATCGTAAAACAATTCGTTTTAGATTTCCATAGATATTTTTCTGTGGATCTTAGTGGATGGATACTATTCTAGACCTAGTAGACGGCGATATGCTCGCCACCTGTCACTTTTGACCACCAAATCTTAGGGCGAAAAGTGGGAACTAAACTGCCTATGATGAAGGTGGTTCCTCTGTCTACCCCCTCGGGGATTATGGACGTGAGAGTTATGTATATGTATGTATTTTTCTGTATCGTAGACCTCTTTTATTACAGTGATAAAGAATGAATACACTATATGCACAAAAACTTAGTGTGAAACAATACGTACAAACAGATTAATACAATCTAGGCGGTATTATCGCTAAGAGTGATCTTTTCCGAAGTAAAAGTTCTTCATTGACCTTCTCGATATAGGGACCTCAATAAAATGACTCCGGTTATACTATACGAGCTGTGAACCATGAATGCAGAATAAAAATAGCAATAAAGCCCTCTGACACGTCCCTTTATAGATCGTCCGGTTAGGGTACTTACATCCGCAAATAGACACGTCTATATCGCAATTTATGGGTTATTTGCTGACAAATCAACTTCTGATGAAATCAAATTGTAAATACTTACTTACTTGGTAAATATCTTTTGTAAATATCTTTTTTGTTACACCTGCTCAAAAATGTAGGTAGGTTATACCGACTGAAAACTGTTGGGGAGTGCAACATTCCTGCACTCATACATACTTACATACATATCTCTCACGTCCATATTCCCCGAGGAGGTAGACAGGCATTCAGTGCGGGAACATTTACCCATGATCGGAAGTACTCAACAATCAAGTCGCTACATATTATATGGAATACAAACCAATTATACTTAGTTAGACGTGGTGATGGCCGGTGGACCAGATCCCTCACTGACTGGTGGCCAAGGTCGGGGAAAAGAGGAGACCTACTCCTCTTTTCCCAGCTCCCAGTCCAGCAGCTAGATGGGCGGATGACATCACCGAAGTCGCATCGAAGACCTGGATGCGACTAGCACAGGATCGTATAGGGTGGCCCAAAAGAAAGGAGGCGTATACCCTGCAGTGGGACGACATGAGCTGATGATGATGATGATACTTATATAGGGTCCTATTTTATCAGCGGCAAATATTTCTAGGGTGTCATCTATAGGTTATAACAAAAACGATAGGGCAAAAAATTTTTTTTTACTAATTATATTTTTGTTTGTTTGAAATTTCTACAAATGAATGAATTATTGCTATTCTAATACTGAAATAAGAAGTATGAATGAAACTCGTTTCATTCATAACGACATGTATGAGTTTATACCACCAAGGCGCAAAATAATGGGATTTATTTTTCTTTAGTATGGAAAATATTCATACTAGTAACAGGGTTAGATTTTCGTGTAAAGTGGTACGAATGATCAGCACAAACCCCCCTCCAAATATTTGCTACTAATAAAAAAGGACCTCATTTATGATACAGTTTCAACTCTATTGGATATGTAGAAGTGGGTCAAAATAATTTTCCAAAATGTTTTCCATGGTAAGATATATTTCTGTACCTCAGAAGAATTAAACTGTACGTGCCATAACCAATTTTACAAATGAGACAATTTTGTGTCAAAATTAGTCATGTTTGGACTTTGATTGAGTATAAAATTGGTAAACAAACCTCAAAGTTTTTTAAAATTTATTAAATAAACTATTCTAGATTATAATTTGCCACGATATTTAAGAAACAGAAAATGGTAGAAAAGCAGTTACACTGTTATGCTTCTGCGGTACAGATTTTTACATACTCGTACATACATATCTCTCACATGAATAATCCCATTGTAATATTATGTCTTTAGGAAAATTACCTAATTTAATTATCTATATGTACGACTGTCTGTGACCCGCCAAGTTTTTAGATCCTGGAGAGACCCAAATCACAATCCGGACTTCGAACTATCAAGTTACCTACTTGGACAGTTTACACGCGCGTGCCGACCAATTTGACACAGCCACTAGTGCTAAATATTCACCAACTTTGCTGTACGCAAGACACATAATGTAATCATTTAGTATACTGTATGTGCTGTGTTGTAATAGCAATTATCTATCTAATCAATTTATTTAAGGAACAAGCGTGTTTCTGGTAGGCCGGGCGAGTGGATAAGCGGCTGTTAAGAGGATTTTTTTAAATTTTTATTGTCTACTAAACCTGCATTTGACCTCGATCTCGCCTGATGGTAAGCGACGATGAGGTCGACGATGGAGCACGCGGGTCCAGTAAATGCCTATTCACTCTGGCCTTGAAGATCCCAAGGTTGTAGGTTTCGGGAAATACAGACGCCGGCAGGCTGTTCCATTCCTTAGCCGTTCGCATAATGAACGAAGAAGCAAATCGCTTCATACGAGCAGATGGGATATCAACAACATAAGGATGGAACCCCTCCCCGCGCCTGGTAGTCCGAAGGCGGAATGGAGATGCTGGAATTAGGTCGTGCAATTCCGATGAGCACTCTCCGAAATGTATCCTATAAAATTGAGTTGTCACCGTTGCTCATAAACATCTCAACTCAACTCACTATACTGTTACTAGAGGGTTTTCGATACGCTACTAACTATGAGAACTTGCGGAGGTACTTTCTTATAAAATATCCAAATCAATATTTGATACATTTGTGTTAGAAATACTTTAAGGTACCTATCGTTCTAATATTAACTCTGTTATTTAAATGTAGAAATGACTCTGTGAAACAATAATACATTTATTTCTTAGACATTTTTACGAAATTCACTCCTATTATTGTGGGCAAATACTAGGTGTTGTGGGCAAATACTAGGTGTTGTGGGCAAATACTACCCACATCGCACCGGCTGAAAGTCGCCCAAATGGCTTGCCACGACAAACGTGTTAAAATATAATATTTTATTATTATAAACTGAGATTTGAAATGAAATGAAATTTATTTGCCAGAACATAGTGAAAATTATAGGTGATTTAAAAATCATAAGTATCATATGTTCCACCGACAACGGTATGCAAATCTTTTCTGATATATGTTAGTGTCATTGAGATACTCTTTTATGGAGTAATAACATTTGTCTAGAAGCCGGCTAAAATTTAAATTGGCTAGCAGGACCATTTTTAAGGTGACTAGGCAGATTATTTTACACTAAAATTGATATCAATTCGAATTTGACATTGTAAACTGAATACAAAATGAACCAAATGAACCTACAAAATACGAGTATGACAGCTGCTAACCGACACAATAATATTCCGATAACTAGTGGTTTCAGAAGACTCATTCAAATTGCTCCATCATTTCCGACATAATGGGATGAAAGCAGATAATAATGTTGGTAGGAGAACGCTCGGAATCACTGAGCTCGCATTTTTGGCAGGTATATTGGATTTTGCGGGCAAATCCAATTAATATCCCACAATTTCGTATGCGGATTCGTTAATTCATATTTGCATCTCAATGATATTTTACTGCTGCGGAACTGTAGGACAATTTAATTTAATTTAAATATTTTATTGATAAAGAAACGTTTTGTATAAGAAAGGAAGATAAAGAAAGGCTTTGAAGAACAGAGATGAATTCACGTCATTCAATCTGGCTGGAATTCCAAATCTTTTCTGCTTACTTGGTAGGGACCAACCAAAGTCGTGATCATTATAAGGAATTAATTGTAGAACGACTCTTTCATATAGGTACTGGTTATCTCAGTGTGCAGGTTTCCTCACGATGTTTTCCTTCACCGTCAGAGCAGTCGGTTAATGTACGTAAGTCTTCGACTATTTTTACTCTCTAGTCTAGTCTAATGAGATCATATCTGTTTGGTTTCTTCTTACTTCTACCACCTTCAGACTTAACAAAAAAGATCAAATTAGAGAGCATCCTTACAAGAGCGTTGGTAGCGTCATGGTTAGTACGTCGGACTCCCATGCGGGAGGGAGGTCCGGGTTCGAAACTATGTAATGCCATGTACCAATGAGTTTTTCGGTTTTTTCGAAGACTTACGTACATTTACCGACTGCTCTGACGGTGAAGGAAAACATCGTGAGGAAACCTGGACACTAAGATAACCAGTATGTGAAAGAGTCGTTCTACGATTAATTCCTTATAACGATCACGACCCTCAGCAATGAGGAATAAGATTTCAACTGTACAAAAACATTAAAAAAAAGAATGTAACTAATCGTCGCCCTAAGTGCGAGAGTTCCCATCGCAATTTACCAGATATTACGAACCCGTTCTCAACGTTGTGAAACTTTTATTTTTGCAAAAGAACCAAGGCAAAGGTTTCGTAGAAAAAAGGTCAGTGTACCCTGGAAATAATGCAATAGCAGCTGCTGCCACACTCCACAATAAACAGCATAAGGACAAAATATTTTTTGTATAATACAGTTTTTTTAAACTCTACAGTTGTTACTTCTGGAAATAAACACATTGAATGAAAACGAACAATTTCACAAGGGAAAATTAACATTTTGTTAAATTATGTGACAAAAAGGTATAATTAATCACAATTTAGCATATTGCTGCAACCGCGGCAAAGCGTCACTACACAGTGCTGACTTTCAATTAGGACCCTAACTATAAACAAAAAATTACAATTAAACATTGGCCAGAAATATATCCATCGACATCACATATTGTAATGAAAGTATTGAGGATGAGATCTGAGAATGATTCTTTACATTACCAATAAATAAATATGAATATGGATATTTAGTATGTCAGATCCTCAATGTTCGCAAGTTGTTCATACTCAAGGCATCGCTTCCCGTGCATAGGTATGTTCTCATTTCCCCTGACTATGACAACTTAAGGAAACGAAGTGTTTTTAGGGTATTGGGAGACAGTGTGTCTACTACCTTCGCGCAAAGGTTTGTTGTATTTTGACATCCATATAAATATATATAATAAGGTAAGCCAGTAACGTGTTAGAATGTAGCATTAGCCTAGCAAAGTTTAAAATCACTGATTGGCTTCTCTCTCTAACCTACGAGGAAACTGAAGAACTTCTCACCATAAAGAAATAATGTATGTTTTGGTCTTTGTGTCTGTACTTACTAAGTATGACAACCTAAGTACTACTTAGTTACTGTAGTCATAATATAATTTAATTACATCTGTGATATTAATATTCCAGTACTTATATAACATTTGTCATTCCAGACCACTTATTGTACGTCTTGTTTGACGGTTTGGGTATAAAGTAGGTATTTTTAGCGGAAATACCCACTAAGCTTTATTTAGTTTTTAGTTTTTTAATTCTCATAGCTTTATCTGTTCATTATTTTTCAAATCATTTAGTTTTACAAATAGAAACACCAATATTACTCACACAATTCTACTTCGCCACATCACATTACTTACAGTACATTTAAGTACAAATCATAACATACACTCCCCACCACAGCGCCCACGACACAGGATTACCTAGTGTGGGTGCAAACCGTAGGCTCGTTATTAGAAAATATGTATGTTTTTTTATTTTTTATTGTAGCATTCATTTTACTGTACTTTCCATTGTATATTTACATACAGTGTTGTCGTGGAATAAATTTATTTATTAACTCATTATTGTACACAAACATTATAAAACAGACTTATACAAAAAATATGTGAAACACAAAGAGCGTGACTTATCCCTAAGAGAGATCTATTCCAGCAAACCCCATTTATAATATAAACGCAGCCGAAAAACTTTGCTTCAGCAAAAACCCCCAAAAATTTTAAGTAAATTTAGTTAGTAGGTACCGCTAAAATTGTATCTATTAGTTTATTTTATCTTTTAGCTTTTTCTTTATATATCAGTTTATATTTATAGTACCTACAGTAAAATTATATTATACTTTGTAATATGGGTGTATGCCTGAATTAAATACATTTATTATTTATTATAATTATAAAAACTCTGTTAAAAAAATTGCGGTTTCTCCAGGGCTACTCGTACAATCGAAACGTCTACGGCTGGCTGTCGAAACAATAATTTGTATTAATTAAGGCATACCTATCTTATTCAACCTTGGACCCTTATCATCCCGGGCTTTCATTGCCTTAGGAAAAATATTACACCATTTTCCTTCGCCTTTATTCCTGCTAGATATTTGTTTGCGAATTATTTCAGTCATTTGCGGCAAATCATCGTGTTTTATACAACCTATTATTATATTACGAGCCGGATCAAAAAAAATCCGTGGCCCCGGACCTCTGGGGCCCAATTTGCCTAAATTACGTTTGTAGTTCTATTTCTATCCAATTTCAATTTAGTTTTCGTTCCAATTCTATTTGGACACCAAATCGCATTCTGCTGACGCATAACTCTACCACTGCCACCTTTCGATTTACTATCCATCGGTCAAAAGTACCTCGGGAGGAACTTATGTTCGATCGTTATATTTGACAGTTGAAGCGTTTTGTTACCGTTCAACTGCGATTCAGTATAAACTAAACATTTTATTAGAATATAAAAATACTTTACTGTTCGATCGATCGTTGAACTGAAATTGGATCGTTTAGGATTTTTTATTTTTTATTGACTACTAAACCCGCATTTGACCGAGGTCAAGATCGAGATCGAGATCTCGCCTGATGGTAAGCGACGATGAGGTCGACGATGGAGCATGCGGGTCCAGTAAATGCCTATTCACTCTGGCCTAGATACTCTGGATAGTAGCATACGAAACACGTCATAACGATGCAGTTTAGATTCTATTTAGTTACGTTGTATTTAGTGGAATCAATCTCCTGTTCTCTAATGAAATAAGAAAATAGTAACTTATATACTTACTAAAAGTGTAAAAAGACGATTCGAGGTTCACGCCCTATTGTTATAAATGATACTCACAATCCAACCCAACCCATGACATGTTATGGGACCTATAGTCGCCAATTGAAGGTTTTTTTGTCAAGCTGTAGCGGCGACACGGCTCGATCTATAAGTTAATATTTTGCACATACTCGTATGTACTTCAAACCTACAATATACGATATAACCTTATCGCACCCCACGACGGTACTATACGATACTAAACACTGTTGATATGACAAGGTTATATCGTATTTTGATTTTGTCATTTATGATTATGACAAACAAACAGAACACGAAGAAAAAGAAGCTTGTATGTATCGAGATTATATCTGCAAGATTTTGCGAAGTTTGTCCAAACTTCTAGACGCTGAAGGTCAACAAACCCTCAAGGTCATTGACGCATTTCCGCCAGTTTCTGATTCATCAAAAGTGTTATAAAAAAAATCTTATTTTTGTCTATCTATTCATTGTTCGTCGGTGGCGTAGTGGCTAGGACGCCGGACTCCCATGCTCCCATGGTCCAGGTTCGAAACCATGCAATATCATGTAATTGGACTGGACTTTAGGGTCGTACATTTACCGACATTTCTAACGGTGAAGGAAAAGATCGTGAGGAAACCTGTACACTGAGATAACCTGTGGTTGCCTGGAAAAGATCGCTTTAAGCGATAAGGCCGCCTTTGTACATATCGTGTTATTATTCCTGTAGGTTTTACTTTTCCTGATTTTGTGTTCAATAAAGTGTTTCTATCTAGGCAAAGGCAAACCGCCCCATTATATCTGCCAAGAGAGTCGTTCATTGTAGTTAATAAATAGAATGATCACGACCCTCATCAGAGAGGATACGACTAAAAAGATTCATTGTTTGAAATTAATTTACAAATACAAACACTATGATGGTGTATTGGAGCGTCGGTGGCACAGTGGCTAGAACGCCGGACTCCCATGCGTGAGGTCCGGGTTCGAAACCGTGCAGTGCCATGTACCAATGAGTTTTTCGTATTTCTCGAAACCTTACGTACATTTACCTACTGCTCTAACGGTGAAGGAAAACATCGTGAGAAAAAACCTGCACACTGATATGACCAGTGTGTAAAATGGGGTAGGCACAAAAGATCCTCAAGGGTCGAAGTGCCGCTGGGTTGTTCCCGGCCCCCTATCATAAGATAAGATGATGGTGTAATAGATTTGTATAGTACATACTTACAACAATATGGTAAACTAGTAGGTAATGTTCTCTGGCTCTCAAACCAGGTCTAACCTATATCTTGAGAACCAGTTCAATTCCTGGAAGAACGTTAGTGAAATGGTTAAGTAAATAATTGGTATATTTACCATTACCATTCTGAGAAATGGCCTGAAGTAATTTATCTTTGTTAGTTGTTTTTGTTTCTTGGACAGTTAGGATGTTTCGTGTATTTCTTATTATAAACTTTTTGGATGAGTTCATCCCTTTCTTGGTTTACTTGACGTAGTAATAATTTACTTACAAGGAAAGTACCCCAAGTGACCAGCTCCGATTTGATTCATTTAAGGATGAAAAATAACCGACCCGTATTTTTTTATCGGCCCAAACTTTCTTGGCAGATTTAATGGAGTGGTTTTCCGTTGCCTTCCCCATTTTACACACTGGTAATCTCAGTGTGCAGTTTCCTTACGATGTTTTTCTTCGCCGTTAGTATGTAAGTTCGCCGGTAAAATATATGTAAGTTTTTCGAAAAAAACATAATTTCATTGGTACATGGACATTGCATGGTTTCGAAACCAGACCTCAACATTGGGAGTCCGACGTACTAGCCACTATGCCATCGACGCATCGACGCATACTTATACAGGAGTAATTTAAAGTTCTTGAGAATGCTGGCATTTCTTCTTTGAGTTCGATAGCGAAACCGTCTGAAATAAACTATTTGGCGGAGTAAGTTTTTAAATTAAATATCTCTCCCTCGCCATAGCTACTTTTCGTACGGTTATAAACTTTGTGACTAACGCACTAAGAGTCATGTAGCTCAGAGATTTGTTGGTGGGCTATACAGTACTGTACTTCAAGGGCGTAGAAAGTAGAATGAAATTTGGTCGTGATTCCCGACTACCAAAACGGAAAACTTAATTTTGTGTGTTAAGGAACTTACAGTAAGTTACACAAGTTGTTGTTGTCCTTAAGTTAAGGCTTCCTTAAGTCATGCGCAATGGATGATGATGGCGTAGAGAGGGATAGCGCGTATTTTAATGAAAACTTAACTTTAAGAACTTTTCAACTGGCTGTGAGCTTAGACTGTGAGTGTATAAAAATACTAAGGTCGAAACCCTGAGAGTTAATGGTGGATTAGATGGGCGCAGGGTTTAGCATATCATGTACGATGATTGATGATCTTCTTCCTCAATGTAGATAGATACTCGTAATTCACGCCATTTTTACTGGCACATGCCTACGTATGTAAGGGATTACGTAGTTTTTTAATAGCTTTCCACCCCGGTGCGCTACCCGTGTTTTTATCCTTTTAGAACCCTAATTTCGTTTGCCACCAAGGGGGTAGGTACTACGAAGTTGTTATAATATAATTTTCATATATTATTTATAAAGTACCTACAGAAATTGGACTAGTAGCGCACAGGTAGGTAAAATTTCAAAAATATTGAATGTATCTTAAAAAATCTAATAATGGTTATAATTAGCTATAGGTAAACCGCTTAACAGTGGGGTCGCCTGCGCGGCAAGAGGGGCGCGGGGCGGGAGTTGGGGCCTGCCGCCCGCACGCCGCATGCTCGCCCTCTGACGTCACGTTAAGCGGTTTACCTATAGACTCTAACATTTTGTGCATTGTCAAGCCTTTAATTACATACATACGTTCATAAAACCCATATTTGGTAAAGGTATATAATGTTTAAAACACAGAAATCAGACTAGTGGCTTCCTCACCTCTACAATGATGAAGTGAGCACTGCCAGCGAGCCAAAGGGTTTGCGCAAATACATTTATACATTTCAATGCCCGACTAATTTATGGGAAAATGCTGGCAATCTTCATAGGATGAATTTCAAAATCTTTGGTTTAAAACAATATTCATCGTGTCTCAGAACGATGACAAGTAGGCACTTCGACCCTTTGGGTTCTTTCTTTGGCATAATCCATACTATACATGTAGCATGTAGTAAAGACTCGAACAAACACATACAAATGTACACACCCTTTCACTCTCTTCTACACAAACACGCTCACACACATTTCCAATAAACATATCCTTATACACACACATCAAAACTTATTTCTTCTTATAAGCTTTATTTTAAAATAGGGAATCTGTAATTGGCAGTATGTTTTATTAATGGACTTTTTGTTTTTAAATTTAAGTGCTGTGGATTCTGTAATAAATAAATAAAATAAAAATATATCCATGTCCTTTCTCCTATGCATAGTCCACCTGTAGAGCAACTTAAGCCATAAGGCTTTATCCGGGATATAGTAAGGCCAAAGGGTGTGCCCCTGGATCAACAAGAGCTTTCCATGACGCATGATGATTGATAACCCTCTCCCACTCTGAGGACAAACTAATAGGTGAGGCTCTTAATCTATTTGAACCATCGCTCAAGAAAGTAACTGTATTTAAAGGTTATGAAGTTGAAAAGTGGTTAGACATCTGTCGCTGAATACGTAATATTTTGAATGAGAATGAATGAATTATTTATTCGCCAGAAATATGGTACATTAGATGACAAATCTTAAATATTGGGTATCACATATTTCGCCACCTTTGGCATGCAAATATTTTAGAGTTAATTTCATTAATTTCAAGTAAGTATTTGGAATACAATCATTATATAAACAGACATTTCATGTCACATAGAATAAATTAATAATTATAATGCATGTCAATTCAAACAAATGTCAACAGCAAATCAGTCAACCCCAAAAGATACAATAGTCAAAGTTTAGGGTGTTTACATTGCATAAATTCTTTTACAGTATAAAAACACTTGTCGAGAAGCCATTTAAACAACAGTGTTTTAAACATTTTTATACGTAGGTCTTGAATATTTTTGAGTAATTGATTGAAGGCTTATTTATTTTATTTTATTTTATTTTTATGTACTACTAAACCCGCATATGACCTCGATCTCGCCTCGACGATGAGGTCGACGATGGAGCATGCGGGTCCAGTAAATGCCTATTCACTCTGGCCTTGAAGATCCCAAGGTTGTAGGTTTTGGGAAATACAGACGCCGGCAGGCTGTTCCATTCCTTAGCCGTTCGTATAATGAACGAAGAAGCAAATCGCTTCGTACGAGCAGATGGGATATCAACAACATAAGGATGGAACCCCTCCCCGCGCCTGGTAGTCCGAAGGCGGAATGGAGATGCTGGAATTAGGTCGTGCAATTCCGATGCGCACTCTCCGAAATGTATTCTATAATATAGGCTCTAATGGCCATCGGATAATAGCTGTCACTGTATAGACTAGATTTCAAGCTGTATTAATCTCTGTGCTCAGTCAGTCTCTGTGCCGCAAATCAGCTTGCATTGCTCAGTTTCGGTTGAAATGTTAGAGAAATCCTTTATAATCCTCACAGTAAGCCTGCGTAACGAAAACCCTCTAATAGCATAACAGTGAGCTGAGATGGTCAATGGGCGACGGCGACCATATACCGTTTGCTCGTCTGCTCTACTTATACAATAAAAAAACCTGCCAGGCAGAAGGTATCCGCCGAAACATGAAATCTTTTTTGCAACTCCAACATTGGACCAACACGCGAAGAGCCCCCAGTTTGCTCGTAGTTTTTCGATTCCATAGTTGATTATTAGACATGGGTGTGTGCCGAATTCAGCTGCGCTTCCTTTTTATATCACGGCATGTTATGCGAGGCATGAGATCACGACTGATGTAACTTGTCAATTGTTTTCAACTGTTGAAACCAGATGCGAAGTGAGACCTGGTTTTAAGTAGCGTAGTTCAAGCTCATCACGTTTATAATGCAATAAATGTGAGCTCGACAAAGTTAACATATCTACCTAAACGTAAACTATGTTACTGTTAATATGCAGTGTAATTTACATTTTTTTTAAATTATTATTATCATGCACTAAAGTTTATAGTAGGGTTTATAGCCTAAGAAACTGTTTTTTTTTATAAATTATGTTACTTACACTTAGGATAATAATGTACACTAAGTATTGTTTATTTGATAAATAAAGATCTTGTAAAACAAAACCAAAAAATATCATCACAACGCAGTTTTAAGTGTGTAAGACATGAAATAGATTCTATCTCAAAATCATCGACACCTAATGTTGCTGGTGATGAATGATGGCTCCTTAATCATATCATCAGTGGTCAGTCTGCTCGTCAAAAAGGGATCCATTATAAGGACAGTTTTTATAAATTGCAGTAAATAAGCTAATCTGTGGTGGTGTCCGTTGGTTCGTATCTCGTTTGGCTCGCTACCAAATTAAAGGCCATTCAGCAAGGCTTTGAACCTACGAACTGAGTTTAGCAAACTTTACTGCTGCAACAAAATTGGCTATGACTTTGACTTTATACTATACTTTGTCGTATTGACTATAATATTTCTTTAGTGAAGAATTCGTATACTGCTTAGGTATACGTGTATAGTTGATAAAAATTGTTATAATTACTTTAGACGTAGGTAATATGAAGATTTTATTATGAATGAATGAATGAATGAATACTCTTTAGGGTAAAACTCGGTAATACGCCCCAGGTGACAAAACGCCCCACTGCTCCAGTACTCACACAAACAAAGCTACGCATCACTACTACACGTGTATGGCAGCACAACATTCGGTTGAGATCGTGGCCGCCATCCACGCGTGTTTGACTGTGCTCGTAAAAAATATATTAATAGATATTGTTTTTTGGCGTAATAACAATTTGTGGTAAGTTTTGCAGAAATTTATATATTTCTACTATTCTATTTTTGTGTCAAATTCACCCGCAATGTGGTAAAATAGATAAAATTTCCTACCTGTTTTGATATGGCCTTAAGTTTATAACCTTGAAATCGTTGGTGGCGTCAGGCGGGGCGTTTTAAAACTCGATATTTACAATATGCCCCATTTGTTTGCATATTAAACGCCCTAGTATTATACTTACAGATATATCAAGCAAATATTGAAGAAAGACGTTACAAGTGTATATTTGGCCGCAGAAGATTTGGACTAAGCGATGAAGAGTATAGAAGGGAAGGAAATGGGAGTAAATGAAGCAGTAAGAACTATAGGTATACTCTCTAGGGCCCTGAGGAGACACTCATCACTGGAAAATCAAAAGGACCTTTATTTTGGTAATTTTTCGAAAATTTTATTCCTGTATTCAGTACATACCTAGTTATCTTAAATATGGTTGTAATAATATATTATTTAAAATAAGTATTTTAAAAGTCTGATTTAACAAGGACACTGGGCATGTGCCTTATATGTCTTAAGTTCGATATAAGTATTATTTTTATTGCCAATTTTGCTTAAAAAATGTTATTTAAACACTGGGGCATTTTGTAATACGAGTGAGGCGTATTAGCCAATGGTCACTTTACAAAATGCCCCAAGATAGGTTTAAAAAAAACTTAAATTTTAACTATATCTGTCGTTTCTATCATGATCACCAATTGCCATATTGTTGCCAAAATACCAAATATTGTTCCAAAATAAAGACTTTGATTATATCTAATATATTTTTCGTTTAATTTGAGTTATAAAAAAAGTGGGGCATATTACCGAGTTTTACCCTATTGCACAAAATTAGTATTTTTTTATTTTTTTTATATAAATTAGCTACGACAAACAGGCAGACGGGCCACCTGATGGTAAGTAGTCACCGTCGCCTAGAGACACGTGCAGTACCAGGGGTATTGCTTGTGTGTTGCCGGCCGTGGAGGGAGAGGACTTTTTTAACGTTCTTTTTGAAGCATCCCATGTCATAGCGCTGTGGAAAAACGTCGGGTGGAAGAGAGTTCCACATTTTGCAGGTGCGTGGCAGAAACGTTCGTGTAAAACGGGTCGTGCTAGACACCCAGGGCTTTAGAAAGTGCGGGTGAAAGTAGTATGATACAATGCGTACAAAACGATTAATACAATCTAGGCGGTCTTATCGCTAAAAGCAATCTCTTTCAGACAACCTTCTGGTGGAGTAATTTTGGTGGAAAAAGGTAGGTTGTGCACCGTTTACAATAATATATAAGGTCGGGGAAAAAGTTTCTTCGCATTTTATATGAAAACTCAAGACATTTTTTTTCAAAGTTTATTTACATTTAATTATAGTATATATGTGCCATTTTGTTCGATGACTTTTTGCCATCTTGTAGGTAGTGACATGATCCCGTTGCTGTAGAAATTTTGGGACTTCTAATCAAAAAAACGCAACAAGTAGTTTTGGCAGTCCTCTCTTGATGTTAACCTGACACTGCCTAAAGAATTCTGAAGAGACCGAAACAGGTGGAAATCTGAAGGTGCAAGGTCAGGGCTATATGGCGGATGCATTAACACCTCCCAGCCAAACTCTCTTAATTTTTGCTGAGTGGCTAAAGATGTGTGTAGTCTAGCGTTATCGTGATGAAAGATCACACCCTTTCTATTGATCAATCTCGGCCGCTTTCTCTTAACTTCTTGCTTTAATCTCATCAGTTGTTGGCAGTAGAGATCCGAATAGATGGTTCTGCCCGGCGGTAAAAGCTCATAATGAACAATGCCCTTCCAATCCCACCATATACACAGCATTACCTTATTGCGAGTTAACCCGGGCTTTGCCACAGTCTGTAAAGCCTGACCGACCTTTGACCACGATCTTTTTCGCACGTTCTTGTCGTACGTGATCCACTTTTCATCACCAGTTATCAATCTCTTCAAAAACGGTTTGGTTTCATTAAGTCTCAATAAAGAATCGCAAATATTATATTCGGTTTAAGTTTTTCAGCTACTATAAGTTACTAAAACCGCGAAATATTTCATTTTCCAATTTGCACTTCTGACTTAAGCCTGTCAGTGTCGTCTCTAAACGTTTCTTTATCGTGATTTTTTAATATTTACAACTTAACCCGTTTAACATTAATATCACTTAATAGGTAAGTGATGAAGTGACGTGACGAAGTGAAGTGACTGTAATTGTAACTAAGAACACTCAACATTATTGTACGTTAAATAAAAATATCCGCGTCCAAATCGGTTCGTTGGTTGTTATGTCACCGGCAAACAGGCATACGCGTCAAACTTATACTGCTACAGTCTGTCCTCTAGGTGCCGGCTAGCAGGGTTCTAGGACAGTGTGCAGATGAAGTAATAGAAGAACTTGGTAATAGATATTATATTTTTAAGGAACAGAACAACACAGAAAATAGTAAACGTAGAAAATAGGTAGTAGTAGTAGTAGGAGACAAAAATAAACGGAGAAACCGGACGTTCGAGACAAAATACAGAGAGAAAGTGCAAAAAACAAAGAAAACGATGAAATTAATGGAATAATGGAATTTAGAAATGGAATGGGAATATGATTTGAATTTTGAAAATATAGATGAAGAAATGAAGATGCCAACACGAAATGAGGTGAGATAAACACTAACGATGAGGTTGAAATTGATGGCAAGGAGATTGATATGGACGATGAAGTCGACATCGTTATAATACCAACCCTTAGCGGGGGTTAGAAATGATAGGTTTTCTGCGTGCCGTTATCCTAAGGCTAGGACTTCACGGGTGCGTTTCCGGACACGTGAAGTTCAAGGCTAAGAGAAGTAGCAACTAAGTATGTATTTAAAGACATGTCACACCTAAAGTAACCTTCTATCTATTGTTTCAGGTAATAAAACCGCGTTCCCAAGGCCAACGCCCAATTGTTCCTGAACACACCGCTCAACCCACAGAAAAGCGAAAAGGGGACGCGGTGACAGCAGAAGATTTATGGCATCTTGATGACGGGGAAAATGGACAACTCCGTTATTGCGGGAAAGGTTACTTGTATGTGTGTCTTCGAACAAACATGTAGAACATAAAGAAAATTTGAAAAAGAAAATCTAGTAAGTACTTACGATTTCAGGATATCGTCTAAGCCAAAGTGAATGACATTGTGTGAGTGAGTGGAATGTACTAGACATTCTTATCGTTGCTTACCATCAAAATTTTTTTTATTAAACCCCCGACATACCGTTATTAAGATCCACTATAATTTTTGCTTGCCTTGCTTTAGGTCTTTGTTCTTATACCTACAATCAGAAAAGGCGGTCATAAATCATGAATCATACCTAGCAACTGTCAGACAGAAAAACCGTCGTTGTTAATCTTCTATTCTTTTTTTTTAAACTTACGTTAAAAATGGTTCAGATCTTGGAAACAACGGAATCAATTTTGATCAGTCATGGCTAAGATCTCGATAAAATATGCTTTTTCAAATGGAATTAAACCGCATCCAAATTAGACCATTGTTGTTGAGATATAATGCCACAGCCAAACAGATAAACGCGTCAAACGTATAACACCCCTTCTATTTGGTCGGGGATAAGGGTCTAAGGAACGGCTTTCTTATGTTCTAATTAGCATTCGATGTTTTTCCACTTTGACAGTCAACGTCCATCTTTAGATTCTTTAGTCAGACGTCTAATTATCTAAGCTAATTGCGTAAGACTTTCGAGCTCTCGAGGCATGCCTTGCCCCAAGGAGTCTTTCAAGTAATTTCCCTTTCAGCGTCATTAATTATCCTAACAAAATGGCTCTATGAACGTTGTTGATGACAGGAGTCGTATAAGAGGAGACTACAGACACGGTCCAAGATCAACATTTGGGGGGAGGTCACTTGTAAAGGAAACAGTCGATTTCGGGGTCATATAGCATGTCACAACGATCGACTATGATGGGTAATAAACCTTGCGAGTCCTGCGACCCCACTTTAGGTTACTTACTTACCAGGAGAAGAACATTAGCTAACTATATTTTAAGAGAGGGTCGTCAAATAAAAAGTTTGATAGTACGTCCTCACCTGGATGCTACACTAATATGGTCTAAGAATCTGTCGCCAAATTAGCGATGATTTGTTAAGACATGGTTTTGAAGAGTCAGTCCTTTCTCTCACTCTGGTCTTACTAGATTTGGGAGACATGGCCTCCCACCCCCTGGATCCGCCACTGGTTATAATGGCGCATAAAATCTATAGTATTTCAGCAAGTTATTTTACGTCACAAAACGTTCTGCACTACGCCTCTTTCCGCCTATTTACCTTCAAATAAAAGGGCAGATGTTATTATTGGTTTTCCAGAAACGTGGCTTGAAGGGCACGCTACCGCAATCGAGATATAAACTTTATTATGCTACTAAAAGGTAGAGAGGAATTGAGCAAACGATATTATTAGAGCATCGAAATTCGATGGTAGAGTACGCAAAAAGTTTGGCCAGCATGAACCCGTGAAAGTTTTGAACATTTATTTAAAATTTCACCGTAAACAAAACCTAGTCCGGAATAAGAGTACTGAAACAAATATTTGGCTTTCGACCAACGATCACAAAAAAGATAAATGTTTTGGCTTAGAGGCTTTTTCATACCTTCCATTGACGATTCTGTAGGTTGTGATTGATTGATGTGATTCCCATGTGTTGTAATGTTAGGTACGGGTTTAACACTTTGTGTAATTTTAATCTGTATTTCTTTTATCACAGTTTTAATTAAGTAGATACCTACTTAAGTGCCTACCTAACTTCTGACGCCGATGTTTTGTGGTACCTATGGTGGGTGCGACTCTTATTTTTTCAGTCACCGCTTCTAAGAATAAAACTTACCCCTTTGCAAATGTCCGAAAATTGACTACCTATAAGGTTTTATTATCATTACCAACAGGAAGAAGTATAGACTATTGTATCTTTTGGGGTTGACTGATTTGCTGTTGACATTTGATTGAATTGACATGCATTATAATTATTAATTTATTCTATGTGACATGAAATGTATGCTAATTTATATAGGTAATTTTTGTGTTATGTAATGATTGTATTCCAAATACTTACATGAATTTAATGAAATGAACTCTAAAATATTTTCATGCCAAAGGTGGCGAAATATGTGACACCCAATATTTAAGATTTGTCATCCAATGTACCATATTTCTGGCGAATAAATAATTCATTCAATCTCATTCAAAATGTTACCTATTATATGATAGCGACAGATGTCAAACAACTTTTCAACTTCATAACCTTTAAATACAGTTACTTTCTTGAGCGATGGTTCAAATAGATTAAGAGCCTCACCTATTAGTTTGTCCTCAGAGTGGAAGAGGGTTATCAATCATCATGCGTCATGGAAAGCTCTTGTTGATCCAGGGGCACACCCTTTGGCCTTACTATATCCCGGATAAATCCTTATGGCTTAAGTTGCTCTACAGGTGGGCTTGACTATGCATAGGAGAAAGGACATGGGTATATTTTTATATTTTTATTTATTTATTACAGAATCCACAACACTTAAATATAAAAACAAAAATGTCCATTAACAAAACATACTGCCAATTACAGATTTCCTATTTTAAAATAATGCTTATAGGGGGAAATAAGTTTCGGTGTGTGTGTATTTATTGGAAATGTGTGTGAGCGTGTTTGTGTAGAAGAGAGTGACAGGGTGTGTACATTTGTATGTGTTTGTTCGAGTCTTCACTACATTTATCCAGCTACAATGCTACTGTACTAGTACCATCTAAGTATTATTGATTATAGTTGATTCTGTGCAGTGTACCAACCACCCTTTTACCAATTTCTACCGTAAAGCAGCAATGCGTGTATTGTTATGCTTTGGTTTGAATGGCAGGAGAGCCAGCGTAATTATCGGCACATGAGGCACTTTATCTAAGTCCTCGAGGTTAGCAGTGTATAGAAAATCTTCTAATAACATTATAGTGGGCTATGGGCGACGGTGATTCTTACCTTAAATCAAGTGGTTCGTTTTCTCGTCTGCTCTCCTTAAACAATAACAAGAAAAGTGGAAAAATGACCCTGAAATGATGTCATTTTTGTTCCCACGAGCATAGTGATAATTCTTAGACGCATTTAATGGCGTTGAAAATGAACTATATTTTCTCTACTATTTTCTCCCTGCATTTTAGACAAGCATTATTTAATAGGCTAATATTAAGCCTCCTTTTATAAACCTAATGAAAGTCTGTGATTGGACAATAAAACGTTTAACTGTCATCACTTTTCATTCCGCTAAATATTCCGCCAAATCACATCCAGCTGAAGAGTGTAATTTTTTCTCCTGCCTGTGCGAACGGGCTATTACAGCAGCCTATAGGGTTCCGTCGGAAATTGAAAATTCCCTCGTTTCTTAAGCACCTGATGCTTTTGAATCGACATTGAATCGTGATAGGTTATTAGGAAGTAGAAAGACGACTGACAAAATTGACTTGATGGTCCAGAACTAGGGTTGCCAGATGGTCGGGAATCGTCTGGATTCTCCCGACATTTCATGTGATGTCCAGACTCCCGACTAATAACAAAATCTCCCGACAAACCGCTTATCGTCATGTTCTACCACAATAATAATTTGAAAACAGCACACACGGGGCTCGGGTGCACGTAAAAATTTAAATTTGAACTAATATTTTTTTTGTTTTTTGAAGGCTGTTTATTATAAAAATTAAGTATAAAATTTTAATTCATATATTTTCATTTCTCCAGGCAACAATCCCAAAATCCCGACATTTTTAAATGTTATCCGGATATTTAGAGTTTTCGATCAGGCAACCCTATCCGGAACGGATATAGGTAGGTAGGTACGTATAGTATTCACCACTTGATTATATCAGACGTAGGTACGTAACGAATTTAACACTGCAGCGATTTTGAGAAAAATAATCGCAGCGTTTAACAAATAGTTACTAAGGCCCACATGGGCCAACATTTACCTAACCCTGGATTACGTACCTAACGCATTTAACACTCTGCAGCGATTTTGACAAATATGATCGCAACGTTTTACAAATAGTTACTAAGGCCCACTTGAGCCAACATTTACCTAACCCTGGATTACTGGAGAATTGCGTATGCAATATGCATTGACCTCGAGTTCGCGCAAAGCGAAAAGGGGACAAAGGGGGGAAAGGGGGGTGGGGATTAGTGCACTTACCCTCAGTTGCACGAAACGAAATATCCATAATATAAGTGAGGTCATTAAAATATATTTTATCCTATTCTACGTCATAGTTTTAGATAGCGATGATACGAGACTTAAGGAAACCTTAACATTCAGGACCTTTATTGCAACTCCATGATTAGGTGAACCTGCGTGAACCGTTAGGGTTAATTGGTATGGAAGTTACATTTTTTTTTCTTTAATTATGGCCCCTGCTAGTGTACACACTGCAATTTCGCCAATGACCGTGTTAGAATCTTCAAAAAACACGAACGTTTTGGCGTCTGTTTTGAAAAAAACAGTTTTTGTGCCTTGCATTCCAAGTGAAATTGGTTAAGTTGCCGAATTCACACCCTCTGTAGTTTTGTTACTCCCATTTCACTGCCTTATATAACGTTCACTTATCACGGACGATTTTTAAATAAAATACACTAGTTTTACGAAAAAATGTGAACCGTTTTAAACAATAAAATAGGTCGAATACGCCATGACAGCATGAACGCTCAACATAACCCCAAGTTACATATTGGCATTAATCCACCCTTGGTAACAATCTGTATTTTTATCAAAAAGCTTTTTTTAGGAAATGATTTCTAACTTTAGTCTTAGTTTCAAGGAATACAAACCTAGATTCAACTTGACCTTTATTCTAAAACGGTTCATTGTTATTCTCAAGTGTTTTCAAGACTACTTCTGACCGCATAACAAAAGACTGCCTTTGCTTCCAAACCTAAAAATAAAATGTTCTTATGAATAGGACGTCTATTGTAATTCTGTTGTTGGTATTTGCACGAAAAATGCCGTTAATAGCCTTGTCTTTTTGTTCTGAGTTTGGATTAATTAATGTAATGTAATTAAAAATTAATTCAAAAATGAAAATTAAATCTAAGAGAGCTTATCAAATTGACGCAAGGAAATCGTACAGATATTTCCGTAATTTATTTTCTTGTGGACATTATTTATGGCTCTGTTAAGATGTTTGATTATATTGAGCTTTCATATTTCATTATTATGGCATCTTTAATTTCTTACAATGCAAACAATATCAAAGGCAAAAAGGTTTTTTATTTTGAAAATTCAAAATAGAATTTATTTTAGATTCTTAATGAAGAAACTAAGTCGGTTTACACTTTACAGTGCTTGACTGAAGTCAGATTACAATTCAAGTCCTGTTTAAATATAATATAACTAATTAAATTAACTACTAGATTTCACGATTTAATTGAATAAGTCCACCTCATTCAATCTTCTGACTAGTATACAATAATAATGCTTATATAACATACTCGAACTGTATTTTTTTTATAACGGGTTGGTATAGTCATAGCTTGCAATCTATGGCGGGGCCATTGCAACTCCCCACAGCCGCCGTTAAAAAATTAAAAAATAATAAAGCTTGCCCATCCGCCTGTCAGCGGTACTTTGTGCTTTTAATCGATTACTAAGTTACTTTACCTGAGTAATTATTTACAGATTAATTTTAGTAGTACTTATATGATGTTAAAAACCCCCGAAAGCTATTGACTCTTGAGCAACATTACACGCATTCGGTGAAATATTTGCGTCATGGCAACACAAAATAATTGCAGACAAAATGACAGATCAATGTTCTCCCTTTCTTCCTTCTTCTTACATTATTATTATTAAGGTCATTTATTTCTTCCAAATTACAGGTCAGAACTTATTCCATTATATATAATATATGCGCGCATGCAGTTTACAATTAAATTAATTATTATATTTTATTTCATTATTATAAATTTTTTTATTTAAATTTTTGAAAGACCCATTCGGGTGTAGCCCTCCTCCAGATCTGTCCATATTGTACTGTCCTGTGCAATGTCCATCTTCCATCCACCAGTTCTTTCCAGCCTGAGCTTTGATTTCATCTTCCCATCCTCACGTTGAGTCGATCACGTCGTCTTTGACCGCCACTTGGTCCTCTCCACTCCGTGATGATCTTTGTCCACCGTCCGTCATCAGATCGTGCCAGATGCCCAGCCCATTTCCATTTCATCTTTGTTATATATTTGGACGCATCTATTATTTGGGTTTGCTCAATTCTTATTCTGTCCAGTCTCGTTTTGCCCAGAATGCTCCATAGCTCTCTGACTCACCTGTATCTATTTAATCATATTTTGGGTCATGGTCCAGGATTGGCATCCATACGTGAGGCAGGATATAATTATTTCACAGGGTAGATACCCTGTGAAATAATAAAGGAAGATTCCTTTAAGAATTTCCTTGTTTGCCCAGAACTTATCCTATTGTAATTCTTCTATCAATTTCTTCTATGTTGTTATTCTTTTTTTACAATTAAAATACATATTGATCCACATTATGTAATCTTTAGTAACTAGAAAACATTTTATTTTAATATTCCAGTACCGGTACGAAAAGCTTTGGGGATATAGGGTCACCTCTTACGCCCTTTATATTTCAATTTCAGGACCGGTTTTTTCGAGCAACTATTACATTTATCGTAAGTAGCTTTTATTCGTATATATTTCTCAGCAATCCCTAGTTGTATAAAGGCTTTCCATATTGAATTGTGAGTTATAGAATCAAATGCTTTTCTGTAATCAATGAACGCCATGTATAAATGCTTTTGAAATTCATTATATTTTTCAATTAAAATAGTTAGGCTATGAATGTGATCTATCGTGCTGAATCCTGATCTAAATCCTGCTTGTTCGCAGGGTTGCTGTGAATCGATTTTGTTGCTTATATTAATAGCAAATAATTTGTATAAACACGACATTGATGTTATTGGTCTGTAATGTCTATCATTTTAGGGTCGCCTTTTTTATAAAGTAAGAACGTCGGTGGCACACGGGCTAGGACACCGGACTCCCATGCGGGAGGTCCGGGTTCCAAACCGTACCGAGCCATGTACCAATGAGTTTTTCGTATTTTTCGAAGACTTACGTACATTTACCGACTGTTCTAACGGTGAAACCTACATACTGAGATGACCAGTGAGTAAAATGGGGTAGGCACAAAAGAACCTCAAGAGTCGAAGTGCCGCTGGGTTATTCCCCTATCATAAGTTAAGATTTATAAAGTAATATAATTTTAGATTGTTTCCATTGCTTACACACTTCCTCTATGGTCAGGAATATATTGAATGGGTCAGTTATGAGGTCCAATAGTACAGGACTCACAGTCTTGATACCTCACTCTTCTTACATTACAGGATCATTATTACAATCACCATTTCCTTTAGTAAAACAAATATTCCTTGGAAACTGTCAACAAGAATATAGGTACTTGGATCGGTTCATACACAAATAGAAATCGATTCGTTTCTACTTAGTACTTAATTCAATTCTCAGAAATCGGTTCACTGCACTGGAACAACAGAAGTAAAGTAACATTATGCGGGTATTCGTATATTTATTACAAACTACATGTAACAGTACGTAATATGGCCTCTTGCAGGGTGACTAGAATGCTGCATAAATTTTTCTACCATTTTCAGGACTTTAAATGCTGGATGACTTCGCTGACTTGGAAACGTTCGAATGGGAGAGGGTCGTCGTGAGGCCAATTCTCGCGGAGTGATATAAATATCACAGTGATAAATATCGAAAAAAAATGGCGGATATCGAAGGATATCGGGACTTTTCGACATTATATTAATATCTTTGATATTTATTGAGCACTAGCGATCGACATTCAACGAGTGGTCCTTGGCAGTCGATATTTTACGTGATATTTATAGTCGACATGTGAGACAGGATTTTCGAAATTATATCCCGTTTTTAGATTGATCGTGTAGGTTGCCCCAGATATCTAAAGAAGGAGACCCCTGAAGAAGGTGGCTCGATATACACTAACAAAAAGGAATAACTAAACTACTACTGTCATTTCAAAATTAATAAAACTTTGCCAAGTCATATCAAATTCACTTGAAATCTGCATTCCCTGATACCTATACAATATTTCAACAGGCGGTTGCAGCACCCGTCGAAATTTGATCGGCCGCAAAATTAAATTTGTATTTCATATTTTTTATAGTACCAACAAACATAAATATGTAGTAAAATTTCTTTAATCTACAGGTCTAATTTAAATTGCTAGTGGTTTTTCTATTAAAAGTAAATAGTTGTGCTTTATTACTACGATTTTCAATCTCCTATGTAAAGAATCATACGACTGTTTGCAGTGCGTATCGCACGGTGACGCCGCGCAACCGTTCTGATTTTTTATCTACTAAATTTTTTAACAAAAGTATTGCTAAAGTATATATATTTGTAAACAAGAATAATTGGTCTGACTATAACTTTTTATTTATTTACTAATACCAACTACTTTGAAAGTAAGAGCCATTTAAACAAATATGTTACTATGATTTTTTACTTTTTTGGGAAAATATCAATTTTTTTCTATGGAATGTTACTATAATATCCGCGAAAATGGATTCGGCATCCTTAATTTATACGAAAACAATACCAAATACGTCCTAATAGCAACATTCGATTAGTTATAATTTTTAGATTAAAGCGCGGCGGATCGAAACTTCGGCACCCTCCCCTCCCCAGTCCAGCAGGTGGTACCGGTGGTAACCGGTCTAAATCGGCTTAATTCTATCCATAGAACACCTGTATCAAGTTTCATTCTTTGCTCACAATCTGCAACGTCTCAACAAGACGTTGCATACGATCTTGTACTATTTAGAAATATGTTACCAATACTTTAGTCACCCTTTTCACGTTACAGGTAGACAAAGCTTTGATTACATAACGAAGCATTTTTCTTGGTAGCAGTGGCGTTTTTTAGTTTCTGAAGCCAAGATCCACTTCGAGTTGCTGAGCCAGGGGAGTGAGTAAGTTTTAATGCTTAGAGTTTAAATTTTTTCCTAATCATAGCCTTTTTTGGGCTTATTAACATGTACAATTTGGTAGTACAAAATGCCCCCTAAGCATGGACCGCCGAATGAGACGGTCTCCAGGACGAAGATTTATTGAAAATATGCTTTACTATATAAGTAACTCAACACAACAGAACCATAACGCGTTGTAATATGCGACTAGCTCCATCTATCGACGGATAGGGCCAAACAAACAACATCTCGTCAACTTCCTATTTCGCAACTCATGAATTTTTACCTAAAATTTCCATCTCGTCACCCTACTACCAGTATAAATCATTCAAAAAATGCTTATTTTAAATGTTATAAGTAGAGTCAGCGTTTAAACTATTGCAACTATTTTAGTAATTGAGTACCTAAAGTAAAGCCACGTGTCAGTGTATTTGATGGCCTTTCATCCACTACCTATATAATAAGTAAAATTCCATGAAGGAATTAATGCGCGCCCGTCCGTCGGGGAGACTTTTTTCTATCCAAGATATTGCCCTCGCAAGGGTGAGTGAACGTAACTCTTTAAAAGAAAAAAATGATTTTCAACCCTTGACATTGAAAGGTTGAAGTTTCTTCTCTAACACTGGATATACTATCAATAAGCCCTACTACTATCAGCCTTATTGTGCGACAATAAATCATCGTTAGACTTATTCGATCCTAGGCCATTAGTTTTTAAAAGACAGGTTAAGGATGTCCTCAAGTAAGCTATCCACGCACCTACTTTATAATTTTTATTTTTCAATAGGTATTATTGTTATTTTTTGTCACCACATTCACTAGTATTTTTTGCTTTTCCAACTCAATTTTGTACAACCAATTTTCCACTTCCTAACCATGCTGTGTTTACACGTTAAGGGTTACGACGTAGCTCATAACTTTATATTGAATTTTTCTGTAATTTCTCTGGTTGTAATCTGTTGTGTTTACCTAATAAATAAATTAAATTAATAAGTACATGATTAGACTTAAATAATATACTGTTTCACGGGTTTTTACTGTATTTTATTAATTACGACCGGTTTCGTTTACACATACACACACAAATACCTGAAGATGTGTACTACAAGTTTCACCAAGTACCAACAACCGCAAGTATTAACCAAATTAATAAGTTTTAAATTGAATCGTCTGTGTGCACAAATTGGCTCTCTATTTCCGCGTACCTTGACCGAGTCGTCCGACGTTCGACCGACACCCATGACCTGGTAGAGGACGACTATTTCAGTGTTGCTGTGCTCCCAGCTTTGATTTTCGATTAATTGGTAGCGGCGGTCACTCCAGGGTCCGATTGAGGTTGTTAATTGGTTTTGTAGAGAGTTTGAAACTAGAAGCTTGTACCACGTTTTTGCGACATTATATCTACTATAGATATCATGTCGCAAAAACGTGGTACAGTCGACAACGAATCTCGCTAAGCACAATAACAAATGTTCACAAATATTTGTACATCACACTGTTCAGTAACATATGGAACTTTTATTGTGCAGGTTTTTTTGTAAATTTGTATCTGTACATGAACTTTCGTTGCCGACTGTAAAGGTTTTAGTTAGTAGGTAAAGAAGGAAAACACATTTATTCAACATTGCATTATACATGATTAGACTTAAAAAGACTTAACATTAAAAAAAAAACACAATGTCAAAAAGTCACATGCTCAGCATGTGCTGCGGTTCGACCGGTACGGCAGAACCACAGCGCTGGTTTTCAGCGTTTTCATTATCTAGGCCATCGCAGAGAGACGAATGATAACTTGCTTGCATTGCTGTGTTCTGGTTTGAAGGGCACGAGAGCCAGTGTAATTACCGGCACAGGAGGTATTCCAACTTAGTCCTCAAGGTTATATAGCAGCGCAGATTGATTTAATTTTCAGCTTAAACGCTGAAAGTTCATAAGCTCCAAAAGTTATATGGAGCTTAGCCAAAACTTTGCTCTCATGATGTTCTTGATCGTTCGAAAATTAAAGTCGATCACAATCACAGAAATTAGACTAGTGGCGTCCTTATCTCTAGAATGATGATGAGAGCACCGACAGCGAGCCTGCCTGTCGGTGGTTCCTCTGTCTACCCCCTCGGGGATTATGGACACAACATATCTATATACATGTTTTGTGTTGTATACAAAACATGTATATTGTTTTGTGTTGTATACGTAAGTTTATGTATGATGTGACCGAAAGGGAGCCAAACGGTTTGAAATTGAAATTGAAAACGTTTATTTAGCACTGTAAACACCAGAATATATAACACAATAAGGAAGTATACATAGATTAATACATGCAGCACAAAACATCCGGTGTGGTACAGTGCCAAAAAGGGTACACCAGCTCAGCATAATGCTGAGGCAAGACGTTTGACGTGCAAATGCTCGTTCCATACATTTGACATACAATGCCCGTAGTGTAAATTTCAAAATCTTTGATCACAATATTGGCAATCCCGTTGCTCATAGTTACCTTACCTTGAATGAATCGGGAAACAGTTCTGTTGCCCGGACAAAGGACGGATATTTTCGAATTCCTCTCGTTGTGAAACTGATTTTAATTAATTGATATTGGCTGTGTGCTTTGACGTCATTTGCAACTGTTTAACACTTCTGGGAAATCGGAGCTTCAGCTTCAGGGTGCTTCTGATACTATCTTCTTTTGAAGATAATTTAATTATTTCCACTTATAAAGCTGATAAAGCTTAGTAAAATAATTTTAGACGTATATTTTGACTGAATTCGTTCCAATCATGGAAGTAACGTAATACTAGTCATAACTACTACTCGCATGAGAAGTAGTTATTACTTCTACTCGTAAGGTTAATTAATAAATGAAATGTCATTCATTAGCTAGATAATGCCCAGAATGAAAAAACAACAATTTTACGCTTCCAAAGAACAACAGTAGAAGAAAGAAAAGAATAACAGTACATCAGCGCCGCAGTGCTAAATCCGCTGCGGCAGCAGGTTGAGGCAGTCCCCTTTTTCAGGTGCTGCACACCACCTTCATCAAACTTAATTACTTTTGTTTATTTATTTTTATAATATACTTTTTTAATATTATTATTTTTATCATCTGTACCTAATTGTTTGTATGTGTGCGCTATTGGAAATAAATTCTTGCTTTCTTTCTTTCTTTCTTTCAGTAAGATATAAATAAAAGGGAGCTCTTCTTATCATACATTTTCTAGATACTAATTCCATAAATGATTCGTCTTGTTTTTCTCGAATTAGCCCTGATTGGCCGAGTCGGCTGACACCCCTGACCCGACGAGGGGCAGATATTTTTGTTCCGTCTGACTTTGATTTCCAATTTCAGTTCATTGGCAACAAACAGCTCGTCGTTTGCAGGTTTGTTTGTGGTTTGAACCCAAACTTTTGATAGGTAGTTAACTGTGTTAGGATTGGGTGAGTGGACAAAACATTCAAAAGCCAATATATTGCAAGGATTTTCTTAATTTTGGATTTTGAGTTCACGCAACCAAAAATCGAAAAAAGCCTCTGTTGATCCTGTTCGAAAGTTCGAGTATAGTCAAGTCTAGTATTATTGTTGTAAGAAGCATGAGTTTTGTACATTGACGATATCGATGCATTGTATACTTTCGATTAATTACCAATTACCAATTTGGAGGCCGTTTTTACCCCATACCACACCCCGCAATATAAAATAAGAGATTATAATAAATTGTAATAGTAAATGCTAACGGGATAAATCAAATTAAATGTCATTATAGGTTATAATTGATTTTATAGTTAGGTATATCATCATCAAAAAACTCCTGCAGTGAATAGAAACATTTGTTAAGAAGATATAACTTTAACATTTTATTGAATATCGAGTCTTTTAAATCAATGTCGATAATTTGTGAGATTTTGTTATATATTTTTATATACATAACGAACGGTCCAGAACTGTGTAGACTTAATTTTGATTTTGCCAGAGCAAGTCTTTTCTGGTAGCGAGTGTTAAATGGCGTACTGTGTTTAAACACTGGTCATCTCAGTGTGCAGCTTTCCTCACGATGTTTTCCTTCACCGTTAGAACAGTCGGTAAATGTACGTACCTAAGTCTTCGAAAAATACGAAAAACTCATTGGTACATGGCACTGCATGGTTTCGAACCCGGACCTCCCGCATGGAAGTCCGGTGTCCTAGCCACTGTGCCACCGACGCGCTCGCCGACAATTCTGCATACCCAAAGCCCGTCGAACCTTTTTTTGAGGATTTTGTTTGGGCGAGCCTACACTGTCTACAAGTTTATTAACGTTGGATGCATGAGGGAACGAACAGCGAGATATAAAATATTATAATAATACCCAATTCAATGGGAACGAAATGGGAGACTATTTTTTTCATCCATATTTGGAAAGAAAACTTGAAATTGGATTGGTTGGATGATCGAACACCTGACTTGATCTGTGAGGGCAAGATATTTTTTTGCTCTGTAGAACACCTTCCGCAGAGTTTCATTTCCAATTTAATTAATTGGTAGCGGACTAGGTTCTGTTTCAAACCGCTAATTGATTTTCTAGCGTTCGAAAGTGGGAATTTTGAGAGAATATGTCAGAGAGTGTATGTAAAAAAAGTAAAGTAAATAGTAGTAAAAGGTAACAAGGCATTGTTTGTAGTGAATATGTACCTATTATGTTATGTATAGGTACTACGTATTGTATATATTCCTGGGGCCCAATTCGCAAAAGTACCTTGGGAGGAACTTATGTTCGATCGTTATATTTGACAGTTGAAGCGTTTTGCAACCGTTCAACTGCGATTCAGTATAAACTAAACGTTTTAGTAGAATGTACAAGTACGTTACTGTTCAATCGATCGTTGACTCGATCGGAACTTAATTGAAATTGGATCGTTAGTGGATAATAGCATACGAAACACGTCATAACGATGCAGTTTAGATTCTATTTAGTTACGTTGTATTTAGTGGACATGATCTCCTGGTCTACGTAAATTGTCTCGTGAAACTGACAGTTGGGAGGAGACATTCAGAATCTATCAGGAAGACTTGGGCAAGGCTTTAGGATAGATGGATTCACATGTCTTAACCGTTAACCGCAAAAATCAAAGTACATGTGTTTTTCCATCAACGCAAAACCTTCAACATCACTCTCCATAGTGGGGCACCAAAATGGCCTATAGGGTCACACATAAAGGCACAGGGCACAGAGTCTTAATGGTCATTGTTCTTTCCCTGGTCTTGAACGAGTACCCTCGATTAAGTACCTTGGTATAATGGTGGATCAGCATTTCAACTGGCGAGAACATATTCTCCTTCTACGCCAGAGACTAAGGAAACTAATTTACTTCTACGGGAAAGCAAGATATGTGATCAATGGTCCGCTGCTGTGGAGTGTCTACTTTGCAATAGCCCATGGACTTATCAATTATGGAATATTGGCCTGGGGAGCAGCGGCTAAAACTATCATTTCATTAGCCCAGCCGGCTCAGAAAACTATTTTGGGAATTATAATGAGGAAACCGCCACGCTACCAAACCATAGACCTTTATCCTAAATAAGACAAACCTATGCTCATAAACTGTCTATGCGTTATCTGTCTAACGTAACCCTTCAGGTGTCCACAGATTCTAATAGACAAAAAGGCCCATTGTATCGGGGAATGATTAATCGCGCCTCTGCCCATACCGTGTTTGTTACTCGGTTTGAATGAATGAATTAAAATTTATTTGCACACATATAGGTACACAACACGATATTACATTTCACTACTTAAAAGAGTTACTTATTTTGACTTAGAGTAAGTTTACAATTGTGAACTTGCATATGTGGCAAAAGAGTCCCTGACTCAGCATTATGCTGTGACGATATGGCTAGATGCTAGCTACCGCCGCAGCGCTGGTTTTCAGTCTTCAGGTTTCATACATGGTTAGGATCAAAACTATACAATGAAATTCCTGAAAATATCAGAAGTGAACAGAAACGATGCAAAAAGAAACTAGTCTAGAGATGGCTAAAAGATCTTGGATCAATAGAATTAGAAAATATATTGCTTATGACATTCTAGATAGAAATATGGCTAATTATTTAATAAAAGTAACATAAGATAATAAACTATATATAAGTACTAAACGTTGTACAATTTTTGCTTAAATATAAGCTACTTTGTAATGTTTCGTTAATAAATATATATGAGTATTAGAGTATACTTAGATATTTGCTTATCTCTGCGGTTTCTCGAGTACCTATTTCTTAGATGATATCTTTGACGAGATGCTGATATTTCGTGTGATTATTCAGGATATGTTTATATATATATTATTTATATGTATAAATATATTTATATTTATACGTATCTCTTATTTCGATTTTAAGAAAACTTTTATTGATTTTAAATTATTATGTATTTTTTAATGTACTACTAAACATTGGACCTCGATCTCGCCTGAATATATTTATGAAATAAATTGAAAATTTCTTATTGTTGTATTTTATTTTATTATTACTATTGTTAATTATTACTTATTTTATTAATATACAGCACTAAAATAATACTAAAGCTAAAATTAAACTAAAGCTAAGAAATCTAAAGATAAAAAAAATGGGTTAAGTCCCCCACATCCGGCAGTGTACCCAAGAGACTGGCTGCGTTGCCCCGTTGGATAGCTAAGCTAATCCGCTGGGCCAAATAGGAGACAGATCTTGGGTCTTTTGACACGTCGACCAGACGCTTTGCGAGGTCCTTGAAGACGCGGTGCACTCCCGGGCCCCAGGGTCATGAATAAATTGAATGGTTTATTATATTCTGTTTCCTACAGTGACGTATGGAAATTCATAAAACCCACGCAAACCACATATCTTAGATTTCCTTAATAAACGATGCGACCTTTATCTTCAAACCTCAAAACTACAATTAAACACTTTTTTTATAAAAAAAATACTTGACAACTTTACTAAAAGCGCCATCTCTTGAGGGGTACAGAAACCTCCTTGCATTGAAATGCTTCAGTCTAAATTGAACAGTGAGATAGTTTTCCAGTCTCTTTGGAATATTAACAAATCTCGCCGCTTGGTATCAGATGGCGCTGTCCATAAGTTCTCATAGAGAACGATAGATGACGCCACCCTAACGTTTCCTGCAAACTTACAGAGCTGAAATTTTCTTTTATCTATGAAAACTGTCTATACAAAATATTACCCACGGAACATTTGATATTATTATTACTATAGGGTTCCGTTAGATGAAGTAAAACATCGAGAAAATGTAGATTCAGATAACAGTGCGGATAACAGTTGATAAATTCATGTAGGTACTTAACATTAAATTTATCCACGACTACGGGAAATTTTTATTGTAATTTACAGCCTGTCCCTTTTAAGATACTTTTTCGCATAAGTAGGATCAAGTCCTCTAATTTATGATCCAAGTCCTCTTTACGAGCTCGTAAAATAAGAAATTATCGGCAGATCAGGTTTTGCTGTTTATTCGTAAGTCTGTTTATTCGTAGGTACATATTTATGTTTAGGATCATGTTCATGAGGCCAAAGGGGCGAAGAAGATTACTTTACCATATCCTTCTGGCCGTAATCGGATAGAAAAAACGACTCAGCAAAGTGTTTATGTCAATTCGTCGGCTCAATTTCCAATTTAGGGTTGTATCACACTTGTCCGCATGGAACCGTATTTTTCCGTAAGACCTAACGCACACCGCTGGAGTGACGGCACGGTGTCTTTCTTCGATAGCAATTGTACTAAACTTCAACTACATTGAAATACGGTTTAAAATGGAATTACAATAGCAAACGAATCGGCGCGCGGCGGCTCGCGGCGACTCCAGGCGGCGCGGCGCACGTATTGCTCCCGGGCGCTTTAAAATGGTTGTGGTCAAAGTTAATACTTACTGATATTTATATTATATTTTACTTGAATGTATTTGTACGGTAAAAGAAAAGGTAAGTACCTACTTATTTATAAAAAAGTTGTTTTTCATGGGATGTCCTATTTTCTTCTAATGTAGAACAAGCGCCCGTGAATGTGAAGTCGAACACACTCGACGATACTGGCAGCAAGCCAAAGTGGATTATCAAATTTTCCTGACGTTTAGTCACTGTGAATTCGTCGGAAATGGAAACAATAGCATTTGAAATCCATTTCGACTGAGTAATTCATCGCATTTCTTGCAAAGACGATATTGCATCTACGACTAAAAATGTTGAATCTATCTATCCTTTATATATTATACACTATATAAAGGATAGATAGATAAAGGGGTTATCAGAGTCTTGGGCGAACAAATTGGGAGTTTTAACCCAGCCCCGTTATCCATAAATATAAAAATGTCAATGCAAAGGCATTAGTCTACTAGGCGCATGCGACATCACTATTTTTGACATGGAATCTACACACTCGCTTTGTAAGTGAGTGAATTTGTGTCGAGTCACCGTGTCGAAAATGTGTACTTTCAGCATACCACTAGCTCTTGAACTATTTTACCTAATAAAATGGAAGTTACACCATTGGATAGAGTCATTCGGCACCGTTATTACAATACCTAACAATAACTGAAACATTATTTCCCCGCTTCGCTATAGCTTGCCGAAGTGGATCCCTTTATTGGCAAAAAAATAATTACCGACTTACTCTAAATTCTCTATAACTTTGGAACTACTCGTATTATAGATATCGAAACACTCGAAACCGCGTTGTGATGTGCTTGAACTACGCTACTTAAAACGAGGTATCATTTCGCATCTGGTTTCAACAATTGAAAATAATTGACAAGTTTCATCAGTTGTGACGTCATGGCTCACAGGAAATGTCGTGACCAGGCTTATCCCGTAAGGATTTTTTTTGACAATTACGAAACGAAAAGCTCTGTCGAAAAACGAGATCTGAGACATTCAAGGCTTTCCGTTTTTGTCGCTTCGTCTCTACGTCTAGCATACGGAAACCATCACAAAACCATTACCACACATTTCCGGTCATCTCCGGAAGTTTTTGAGAGGCGTTGTCTGCAGCTCTCTCTCATTAATCTGACATCTGTGTAAAAGGGAATAATAGATATATTCGAAATATTCCGATTGCCTACGGAGTTGTGTGGTATTTTTGCCGAGCTCGTACGGAAACCATCACGAAACCGGTTACCAGACATCTCCGCCGGTCAGTCATGCCGGTATTCAGTCGGTTTTTCGAGATGCATCGTCCTTGCTTCCTTGTTTCGCACTGTCATGTGTCGATTTTAAGTGGTAACGAAACGAACTAAAAAGAGAACTTCCCTAACTTTTGGAGTTATATACTCGTACAAGTGCATTCACAGATAATAAAACAAAATAATGTAAGTATTTGTACATCATACAGAGCAGGTGCAGCATGTATGATTGAAATTGTATGAAAAACTACTAGACTATGATTCTAAAAATTATTTCACTAGTTTACACTTTAAACTATAGAAAAGTGAAAGTATTTTTAGAATCAGTAAAGTAATTTAAAAAAAAATCAGTCATACACAACCCTTGTACACGTTTCTCTGCAAGTGAATTTTAGCGCAAGAGTTCAAACGAGAGTATTATTTATCGTCATTTTGATAAAGCGTTGCTGATTCTGATTCACGGTTCATTGACTCGTATGTACAAAAATAAATAAGTGGGTAATGTAATGTTTGTATTGTACCGTTTTATGTTTTTAGTTTTTGCGCGTAGGTAACTTGTATGGTCTGCTTCAAGCTGTAAAAATCGCGAAAAACTAAAACTCGCGTTAAACTATAGATACTTTTAGATTTTCACCTACCAAGTTACTACCTAAGGAAGAAGTACTAAGGAATAAATGGAATAATCTTCATAACGTGGTAAACATTATGTTTAGTCTACATTTATGTGTTATCTTTAGCATGCGATGTCGGTTATATACAGGGTGGAACAGCTAAGTATTACCTGGCGATTATTTCGTCAAAGATAAAGATATTTAAAAAAAAACAACTGATATTGCTTCTAGTAGCAATATCATTGGTAATTTCGTATTAAACCTTTTATGTAGAGTTATAGAGCGTCGGTGGCACAATGGCTAGGTCACCGGACTCCCATACGGGAGGTCCGGGTTCGAAACGTGCAGTGCTATGTACCAATGAGTTTTTTCGTGAGGAAACCGTGAGGAACGTGTACACTGAGATGACCAGTGTGTAAAATGGGGTGTGCACAAAAGAGCCTCAAGGGTCGAAGTGCCACTGGGTTACGCCCGGCCCCCTATCATAAGATAAGGAAGACTAAACATTAAAGTCGTTTCTTGCAAAAACACAGAATCGAATATTTACTAACGGACTTATGTATGATAGAGAGGTCGCTAGCTATAAATAGGTAATTCCTGATGACGTTTTACCATTGACCTAGTTTCGCGGAAGACTTCTTATAAAAAGGGAAACCAAAATTGAATCGTCACTGAAGTAGGTCCCGTTGTTCATATTTATGCCACATTTATTGAAGGTTTTTATGTCAATGCTTGTCTTATTATCATAAGATGTATAGTTAAAAGAGATCTTTTGTATGGTCCCTATAAATGGCCCCTTATACGCACAAAAAGACAATTTTTGACTTAGCACTTTATTCTTTTGAGTAATTCTCTTCACTAGGTGACTTAGTACCAATATCAGTTGATAGATTTTGATTATCTTTATCAGTGGAGAAATAATCGCTTGTTAACAAATTGCTGTTCCATCCTGTATATAGGATGCTATTTTATTACATGCAAATAAATTACAGTCTAACTGTATCTACATACGTGTATAAGGTAAATTTTCCATACAAAAAAAGATTTCGCTTTACATTGAACGCTATGATAAGTAAGATTATTTTAAGTAGATAATGATAGTAGTCACACTGGTGTGACAAGCTAGTGTGACCACGAGTCGGCCTTGAATGTAACGTATAGGAATCGTCAAGCGAAGCGAGAAAACATTTTTTTTTTCTGGAAAATTTCATTAGAAAAATTTTGGCTTTTGTAATCGGTCGGTAGGATGCATGTTGAAATATTTGCATCTTATTATTTTTTATTTTATTAATCAATCAATCAATCATTTATTCGTGAACATAGGTAATAATAAGTAAGTATACAGTTTAAATGAGTTGGTATCACTATGCTCCGTCGTTTGACATACAAATATTTTTAATAAATTGTTAAAATGTCAATATTATATAAACTATTAAAATTAAATTAAACAGTTGACTAGTAGTAGTAGTATGAATAGTAAGTAATAGTAGTAGTAGTATTAATTCCCTAAACACTGATTATCGACATACACATAGATCGGACGTAAGGTTAATAAAAATGGGGCAAACACTGATTAAATATCTTTGTCACTTAAAAAATCATTTACTGAATAATATGTCTTGTCAACTAGCAGTTTGTTCAGCTCGCGCTTAAATGAGTTTAAACAGTTAGACTCTCGTATGGATTTCGGTACCTTATTGTATAACTTCGGTGCCAAAACAAATACACTCTTTTGTAAGAAACTAGTCCTAACCTTCGATAAACAAGAGAGCTGATCACATCGACGTTGACTTTTAATAAATTCAATTATTTGAATATACACTATTATTTTATTTTATTTTTAACACTTATGTGTATATTATTTTTTACGAAAACCACAGTCTTATAAATGTAGAGCGAAGGCATTGTCAATATTTTTATTTTATTGTGCAATCAACAGCGTATATTATAGATTTAACAAAGTGAATTAATGATAATAAGGAAAATAACAGACTGCCTCGGTTACTAAAGTAGCGAGTAGACAAGATAATGAAAACTAGGTGCTAAAATAGAAAAGTTACAAAATTTGAAAGAAAACAGACATATAGGTAGGAACAAGCAATGGTGGCTCTGAAAACAATATACTATTGTGATTTAACAATTAAATTTTTAAAAACACCTTATAATAAGTATAATTGTTATCATTTATCATTACATTGATATATATCTATCAGTTATTACATAGGTATAGGTATCAGTGTACACCGTCTGCCCCATTTTGAATGATATCTTATATATCTATAGCAGATATCGATAATATTTTCTACTCTTCTCATAATATGATGATTATAAGGTGAAGTAAAATAGACTTTATTACACAAATAGAAAACAACAAACAAAAGATAGAAATGGAAATAGTGAAGTACAATTTAGGCAGCCTTATCGCTAAGAGCAATCTCTTCCAGGTAACCTTCGGGCAGAAGAAATGATTTCGAGAAAGAGGTAGTAGGTGTGCAATCATTGTGGAAAACGATATATAATATAAGAGAATTGAGATAGGTAGGTATATTTTATTTATGTTCAAGCAGCAGGAGTTCTATAGTTTTTTAAAGATCCCAATCTCGCGTGAGGTAAGCGACGGCCGAAAAGCAGTTGCACGAAACGTCCTTAAAATTAAGTCTTCTTTAAAATATATCTATCCGTTTCTATGCTATATCTCTAGATAGAGATGACACAAGACTTAAGGAAGACTAAGAGCGTCAGCGGTACAGTGGTTAGGGTACTGAACTCCCATGCGGGAGGTCCGGGTTCGAAACCGTGCAGTGCCATGTACCAATGAGTTTTTTCGTATTTTTCAAAGCCTTACGTACATTTACCGACTGCTCTAACGGTGAAGGAAAACATCGTGAGGAAACTTGCACACTGAGATGACCGTGTGTAAAATAAAATGGGGTAGGCACAAAAGATCCTCAAGGTTCGAAGTGCCGCTGGGATTATTCCCGGCCCCCTATCATAAGATAAGAATATCTTATATTATGGCCGGGAATAACCATTATACATTATTATTACACAGGTAAGATATCCATATCTTATCTTATAAGATCTTATAAGATAAGATATCCATATCTTATCTTATGATATGGGGCCGAGAAATGAATGAAGTCTTCAAAGACAAAACATTAAAGTCGTTTCTTGCAAAAACGCAGAAGCGAATATTTAGTAACGGACTTATGTGTGATAGAAAGGTCGCTAGCTATAAATAGGTAATTCCTGATGACGTTTTACCATTGACCTAGTTCCGCGGAAGACTTCTTATAAAAAGGGAAACCAAAATTGAATCGTCACTGAAGTAGGTCCCGTTGTTCATATTTATGCCACATTTATGGAAGGTTTTTATGTCAATGCTTATAAAACTCTTGCAAAAGGGTTCTTTGTTTTGCAGTTAGAGATCGACACTGTTACCGTGCGGATAGACGGAGGCGCCACTGTGTTTACAAAAATGTGGGTTTCAAAGGCGAAGCGCTTAGTTCCATGTTTAACCACTCGCAAGTATAAAGTTTGTCCGTGTTTTGAAACAAAGGATGAATTTAGGTCACGGTTGTCTTTTCGAGGGTTTTATACCTTCTCCTAATATTTTATGCTATTGCTTGTTATTTTGGTCCGGTAGACAATCGTCCAAGTTGAAAAATGTCCATTACATTACATTTGTTTTTTATTTAATTTAACATGACATAATTGTCATTCAACACTAATTTTCTTGTTCCAATTAATTAATTTAATGATATACTTATTCGTAAAGTAAATTGATCGTAAAAAAATTTACATAGCAATTCAGCGCGGCAACTCCTTTGCAACGGGGACGATAACGAACGGTTATTTTACTAACAATTTTATTGTTATTTAACGATGTTTGACTGTACTTAATACTGAATAAACGGTATTAAATACACGGTACAACGGTATTAAAAATATAACTCTGCAACGATCTAGAAAAAGGCATAGGTAAGAGGAGTCCATAGAAATTGGACATCATTATCATGCCCGACTTCTGTGGGCTAATCCTATGGCTTTCTCTAGCTCCTTAGCAGAGATATGAACTATTGTAGTACGCAGTCCGGTCGATACAGCCTGCCCGGGCAAATCCTAGCAATACTATTGTATTTCCCACTGTAGTAAAACTTAAAATAAAGCCAGGAATATGGCTGTCCATTGCAGTATCCAATGGTAAATAAAACTGCAGCTCCATAAAATATTTTACAGCCCATATAAAAGTATCTTAATTCTCTTTGGCGTTAATTTTTCACGATGACGCGTTTCTTTCAAGTTATCTTTGTATACCGTGTTACAAAAGATCTGTAGGTATTACACTGAGAAAATTTTAACAACAACTTTTTTTGGCATTCGCAGTGCTCTATACTATAGATAGGTGTTATCAACCGGAGCGGCTACGGTTAAATTAGTTTGGAGACCACATTTCTGCTCAATTAATTTTTCAGATCGATAAGGAGTTAATATTATTTAAACAGCAGAACCGACGCAAAATTCACAAAACTGTAGGTAAAATAATTCATTTATTCAAATAGAAAAAACGATTGTCTGATGGCAATTAAAGGTTTTCGGGTGACCTTATCAATCCCACCAATTTTCCATGATAGCCTCTTCAGTGCATTTTCGTCTCTCCTATTCATTCTTTAACAAAATTAACTGATACGTATATATCGGTTATCTGCTGTGGTATACATTACTTTAGATTTATTCTAGATAATACTGCAGTAGGTTGGAAACTTAGACATTGAAATAAGTACCCTTAATTATATCAAGGATAAAACTAGTCTATGATATTATCTATCTAGTTATTTCTATCATAATAAAACATTTGGTTTTGTAACTAGCCCCCAACTTCGTTTGCATGCCATACTAACTTTACCTTTACTAACTTTACATTTGACCCATTTTTAGGTAGAATTGCATTTCCATATCACATACTAGTTATCGCAGTGTGTTGGTTTCCTCAGGATGTTTTCCTTCACCGTAAGAGCAGTCCGTAAATGTATGTACGTAAGTTTTCAAAAAAAACCGAGTCTCATTTGTACGTACATGGCATTGCATAGTTTTGAACCCGGACCTGCCGCAGCCTTTACATTCATAGGTTAGGTACTTATTATATATTTTCCTGATATACGAGTACCACCTTAAAACATTTATAATTGGAAATATAAGAAGCTACCCGTAAAATATTTCAGCTAGTAAAGTTTTTCATTCCTTTGGATTTTTAAATCCACTCAGTTCTCATTACGTGGGTAAAAGTTTTGCGGATGAATGTTTGCCGATATAACCAGTTTGAAGCGGAGTCATCTGGAACCCGGAGATGACTCTGCGTTTTGGAGCCATCGGTAAACTTCGGACAGAGATCGTATGAGCCGTTTTAAAACCAAAGCTGAAACAGAGACCGCAACCGAAATTCCAAATTCGTTCAATTTAATGCAGAACAAAGTATACAATGGTAAACATACTTCGCAATCTAAAAAAGAGAGATGAGGATTTACAACTAGGATGAACTATGCTTGAAAGGTCATGACAAATAAGCAAACGGGCCTCCTGATGGTACCTAAATGGTCACCGTTGCTAATAGACACGTGCAATACCAGGGTGCCAGGTGGCTAGGGCACCGGACTCCCATGCGGGAGGTCCGGGTTCGAAACCGTGCAGTGCCATGTACCAATGAGTTTTTCGTATTTTTCGAAGACTTATTTACTTTACTAACTGATCTAACATGAAGGAAACCATCGTGAGGAAACCTGCACACTGGGATAACCAGTGTGTAAAATGGGGTAGGCACAAAAGATCCTCAAGGGTGGAAGTGCCGCTGGGTTATTCCCGGCCCATTATCATAAGATAAGATAATACCAGATTATAATCTTTTGTGTTGCTGGACATAGATGAAAAGGACTATCGCACGTTATTTTTGAAGCACCCCATGTCGATACGTAGGATAGGTATGTGATGCGTAAGATATTCGTAGAATAAAATCGATATATCTTGAATATTATTACAAAGTATAAAACGAAAGTAAAATCCAATCATTGATTGATGCCTGTTTGATACTCATACAATTTTCAATTATTCCTAAAGTTTAATTTAAGAACAATTCGGTTTAAATTAATTGAAACCGGAACCGAAACTAAATGTCAGACTCAACCCCGCATTTTCATAGAAATCCGGAATCTGAGTCGAAACCTATGAATAAATTTCTGCGCCCGCTTTCAGGCGATATTCCCCGATATTTCTCTGCACTCTAATGTAATCCGCTTATTTAGTTTGTAGTTGTACGGTTGAAAAGTGTGGATGAGAAAATATATTTCCGAGAAATTGAGGACAAATTTATCATTCAAGAATGTTATAAGCTCCTTCCTGCAAGATGTATAGCATCCTTTTGATGCAAAGCAACTTTAAGAAACAGGGAGACGGCTTAGGAAAGGGGTGAACACAAAATATCCCCGAGGGTCGAAGTGCCGCTGGGGTTATCCCCGGCCGTGTCATAAGAAGAAGAAGGTATTCTCAAATCCCGAAAAAGCTTCCGTAGCCAATTAAACCCTAATTTAGATATCCTGTATACTACCTGCGTCTGAATATATGTAAACTCCCTCGTTAGAGAAGCACTATTGACACAAATTCTTGAATTGGAACGGGGTTTCTTCGCTAGCAATTTGGGTAAAATCTCGAGCTCAGTCAATGGGTGAATTTGCTTCGAATGTCAGTGAAAGAGCTGATGAATGTGCTGCACACAAAAACTAGTAGTAAGTATGTCTGTCCCAGGCTAGCATAGCCAGAGTTCTTCAAAATGCTGGCTAAGAACTATAATGTTAGCTAGTTTTAGAACTTTTGTAAAAAATTATGGCATCAGTTTTTCGTTTTTCTGATAGGAACAGAAATTTGGCACAACAGTATAGGACTTTGCAAGTTTTTTTAATGTATCACTGGCTGGACCCACATCTGACCTCAATCTCGTCTGATGGTAAGCGGCGATGAGGTCGACGACGGAGCATGCGGGCGGGTTTAGTTAATGCCTATTCAGTCTGGCCATATTCAAACAATATACCTACATAATGAATAACTTTGAATAAAAACATTTCTTAATGCCTGTACATAATTAGTTTCTATGGGTATATTGACTGGATGAATCATATCTATCAGATAATATTGACTAAAATTTTAGATAGTACTGTGTTAATAAACAATTTGTGATCGGTATCTTCTGTCTTATTTCCTCGTGCCTGTCTGCCAAGACGCCTTCCTTTCTTGGCATTAAATTGGGCAGCGTGCAGTCGACATCGACTCGCGTCTTAATTAATACAGAGAATTTTATGTTGAAGTCCAACCTTTGATTTACTGAGATGTCTCACAAAATATGGATTAAACGAAACAGGGCGATGGCCGAGGTAAATCGGAGTTATCCGATTTTTGACGGTTCGGTATTTCAATAGTTTAGGCCAAGTTTAAGACCATCGCACATTGTAGCGGCGTTAGTTCCGATTTTTGCCACGCGCCAAAAGATCCTTGTAGCACTGTACCTACATTACATAAAAAGAAAATTTGAGCTACGCCGGTGCCTAATGGCTATCGCATATTGTACCAACTCGAACTCAGAGCAAAGTATTGAAATGTGAGCTTTACTGTATGTACTACTATATTTTCAATCATTAACTCAACAAAACAAGAAGAATTGCTTTGATAATCATAACAGGATTAAATTAAAACAAACCCAAATCGTGGTAAGAATCAATATTAGTCTAGTTTACCTAACAATGTTTGACGTGGGTTGATCCGAACCACTGTAAACTACTAAACTGTGTCTTCATAGTAATGACGTCACAGCCTGATTGATGAACACAATGTAGGTGAAGGTTTCCTCAATACAGGATTTCCTCAAGCACCTCCGGCGGAGCAAATAATGATAGGTCCTTCACCGCGACCCAGCAGGTAATATTCCGCTAACACTGAAAAAGTGCCCTATATATTTTACCTGGGCAAATAGGGTTCCGTTGATAAACAAACGCGAAACATTTTTTTAGCAGCAGACGAGCAAATGGGCTACCTGATGGAAGTGGTAACCGTCGCTCATAGACATCTCACCTCGCTGTATTATTATAAAGCTTTTTTTTAAATCTATTTCTTTTTTGAGGCATCGGTATTTTTTATTAGACGGACTAAACTGACGTTTCCTGTGTCGCCAGTTTTTGATGAAATAAAATAGTGTTGTGACCAAAGATCGAGTTCAATCACTAACTAGTAGTTTACCAATCAAAGTATATTTAATTTCCTTCTGTAACGTCGTGTTTTTTTTTGTAAATTATATAGTTAAATCGCTGAGCCTCACTTTGTATGGGAGCGAAATCAATTTTCTTTCAATATATAATTAAACGGGTTTTTTTTGGCTCACTGTTTGGGTGAACTAAGGGAACTGATTCACAAGTGAACTGAACGCATCACTATTACATTTAACACGGCAACATTATTTTACAAAGTGACATTAGCACCTGCCAGTTTAGTCCGGCTAATAAAAAAATCTACTGAAATACTACAGATGGTGTGGATCCGGCAATCTAACCTCCAATTGTGTACTTGAAATGCAAACACTCTAGGCATTCCTAGTGCACACGACTCTGCCGTAATCTCGACGTTGGGAAACTGTTTTTTCAATACACACGCCAAAACGTTCGAGTGATTTTCAAGATCACGGTCATTGGCCAAATTGCAGTGTAAATCACTAGCATTCAATAAAGAAAGAAAAATTCTACTTTAGTTCTTAATCACTAAACTGCTGCAGTGAGACAGCGCCTTTTATAGCAGAACAGTTTGATAGCTGTTTCGGAGAGAGGCTGGCTTAAAACTATTTATAGGGTAATATGTAGGCGACTTACTCATGGAAATCTTTTATTTTCTAATTAGGTTTTATACGTATAGGGTTTTATATCATTATTTAATTAATTATATAGATAAATCGTAAACAGAACCCGCTCTTCTGATACAGTCATACTCTTTACTGGCTGTACTTCAAGAGGGTTGAGGCAGCTAAGTTGATGAAGAATTGTGGCGAAAAGGGAACGAGTGGAAAACCCGAGCTACTTCCGTTCCGAACCCTCCGTCATAATACTATTACATAACAGACATTTTTAGAGTGAGACGCACTATTATACGACTATACTCGTACCTTATGTAGGTATGATGATGATGATGAAGAAAAACAATCCCTCCAGGAGGATTTCTATGCATTACGCTATTACATCTCCGAAAGAAATATGATATTAAATAAATAAATAAAACTTGATTGAAAATATCACTATGCTTTAGAATCGAGCAATACCTACCCTCATTTTTTAATATTATTTTGTAGTAACATAAGTATGTTAATCCATTTATATTAGAGAATATGTCAGTAGGTAAGAAAAATACCCGAAAGTTTTAAACTCGGTGCCAGGCGAAGAGCAGAACCCCTTACTTCCCCTTCCCCTTCTGCCGAACCAAATTTGCTCAAAGGTTCCGCAAATTCTTACCACCTTTCGTGTTAAGGAAGTTTTTGAAAACTGAAATTAATGAACGTACTTATACTCTAAAAAAAAGGATTTGAAATGTGGATTAAGGATCTGGATTATAATGAATGACACTGAAAATTTAATGGAGACTAAGAAGTAGCAGCCATACTTACAATAATTGGTGCATACACACACCCTCTCTCACACACATACACACACGCATACACTCACCCTCAATCCCTCACACACCCTCTCACATTAGGTATGAACAACAATAGAATGGATAAATACTTACGTTTTATAGAAGTGTATCCCCAAGCCATTACATTGTTGCAATCTACTAATCTGCAAGACGTGTGATAAGGCCAGTGCAGGTAGTAGAGTGCAGGTAGTGGATTGTTACTTGATTGTAATTTGAATATTCTGGTTCAATAAATATTTTTGTGTTTTGTATTTTTGTAAAATGCCTTGAAACTTCGTCAGAGAGCCTATTATAAGTGCATGCTTACATCTTAATTTACTTAATTAGTTTGATAAAAAAATATTGAATAGACAGCCTATATCATGGCACAAGAAGACGGCTCATTCTTCACCAGGCATATAACTATACAATATACTATGTTCACGTCAGTACAAGGTATCGGGGTCATCACAACGGTGCGTCATCAAACCGTATGATGATCCTTGTGATGGCGTGAACATCGTGCAGTTTGCGAACCCGATATGCCTTTCTTCTTGTGCCATGATCTATATTATCTCTAGACTGGCTTTAGCTCATTAGCGCCCCAAAAATGAAGCCAATTGATTTCCGCTATTTTTGCGCTGACGTTTATGCTGTAACCTTGCTGTAACAGGGTACTAGTATTACTTTGCTGTAACCAGTGTTGGTTGTCTAGAACTAAATTCGATTGCCACCATATTGCGCTGATGGCTTTGACGTATTGGTTCACGAGACCTAATAAAAGTTCGAACTGTCAAAATCAAGTGGCTTCAATGTAGCTGTCACACATGAAGCTAATATCAGGTACTTAAAATTCCCTTGCTGTCACTTGATATCCCATATCCTGATAATTATTACCTACATATCTGTGATTTCAACATTTTTATCAAGGTTATCAAACAAAATAATGATAAGAGTTTCAAACTCCTTGTTTATATTTCTAATAGGTTTGCTTATACTGTCAGTTGCATGAAACGTCCTGAGATTTCAACCTTCATTAAAACACTCTGTCCTTTTTTAGATTATACCCCCAGACAGAGATGTAGGTATATTTAAGGTGGCTAGAACTCTATGGAGGTTTCATGCAATTGACCGTTAGTCAAGTCAAGAAAATAATGAAATACTTACTTATAAAAATCACATTTAATTATTTACACTATTACATATACAAAATAAGTATCGCACACACAGGTTTGATTTGATACCTATGGAAGCCATGCGTATTTCAACTTTTTCTAATAATCTGGGCTCACGGTAGTGACCCCGCAAAGTCGAGCAGAAAAAAGGGGCACTACAACCCTTTTCTGGAAGCATTTCGGCCTGTTTTAATATGCCTATAACTTTGTATCAGAGATTACTAGAGGGCTGAAACTTTTGACGTCAGGAGAGGTTCATAAGCTAAAGTAAACCCCTGAGTTTCATGTTCCTATCTCTTCTAGTTTCTTAGTAGATCAAAAGCAAAGTTAGGCTATTTTGACACTCACTGATTCACTCACTCACTGATCTTCAAAAATGTAAGGTTATGCACATAAATAAAGTAAAAACTAAAAAAAAACGTCCTTTTATAGGGTTCCGTACGCACAGATTATAAATTCATGATTTTCTATAATTTTTCCTTTACTTCTGCTATGAGACCTACCTTCGTGCCAAATTACAAGATTCCAGGTCAACGGGAACACCCTATAAGTGGGAGAAAGTGGGGAAAAGTGGCAGGAAGCATGAGCGGAATGGGGGAAGTATAGCGAAGTGGGGCAAAATAAGGGGGAGTGAGGAAAAGTGGGGTAATAAAACCACAATGCAGCAATCAGGGTGGTAAACAGGTACGTTATACTCAGTTTGGCGGATTCTTTAATAGGTTCTACTCAAATATAACAAAATAAACTCGATCGAAAAGACTTGTCACTCTGTTGAAAGAGCTACGTAGGCTTGGTCGAACTAGAATACCGAGAATCCTATATCAATTAGTGCACTACGTACCTACACTAAGCCCTTGACTTTTGTAGATTGAGCAGAATATTATGATGAGGTCTTGCACTCCTACGCAACGGACAAGTCACATAGTATTTTAATTGCGATATGAATACCTAATGAAATTGATACATCAACGGTATTTAGTTTTCTATGATTCAAATTAAAGTGCCAAACTCATAATATGAACGAATACCGCATACTTGGCTATACATGAGATCTCACTACTTTTTATTGCCAAACTGCCAACACGAGACTTGGCCTCTTTTTACAGAAATGTTTATGATGGGATGTTATTTATTATTAATACTAATAAAGTTTTTTGAGTAATGCCAAAGATGAAACAATCTATACGTATAACACTTCGTTTTCTTACCTATTTTATGCTTGGCATAAACATTATTACCTACACAATAAAATTATACTGTACTGGTTCTGTTACCTTTAGTCGACTTCGTCGTAGAAAAGTCTCACTTTTTCCTTAAATAATATTCAATAGGCCAAAATACTAAGCATGGTATACAACATAGAGTCAAAGCGTAGAACGCTGGCACATAGTCTTGATAGACGTCCTTTAACAGACCTGCAAGTGATAAAAAAAAGTTTTTTAATATTGTAAGTCTGGGTCATAGCAAAAGGGAGAAAGGGGTAAAAGGACACTGGCTAAAGATGCACCAGACTGCGAATAAAAAGTAGGACTTCTATTATGTTTAATGTTTAAGGTATTCATTTTATTGTATTCTTTTAAAACATTCCCTTTTTGGTGAAAACTTTTTAGTTTTATTTTTAATATAATTTTCTGTTTTTTTTCTTCTACTTTTACTTGTATTTTTACTAAACTTGGAGGTACTATGGGTGTATTACCTGATAATAAGGACATTTTATTAATTTATTATTTATATTCTAGAAGTCTAGAGAAACATATACAGTCTTAAGATCCTCCGAATCCTTTCTGGGTATGAATGTTACACAAAAATATACACTTTGTTTATACACTAAACAAATAAACCGAATCGTACTCGTGCACCAAGGGTTCTGTGCTCAAGGCCTTTGTGACGTACAATGACAAAATATTGAAGTGTGACAGAGTCGTTCTTACGTAAAAGATCTGAGCACAGAATGGTAAGAAACATATTTTAATTTCCTAAATTTCTAAATTTTGTTTTATTTTATCAGTTCAATTTTTTGTCTTCGGTTTAAAATGTACACTGAATTTATAGTAGCGGTAAAAAAAATGTTCTAACGAAGAAATAAAGAGGAAAACAAGGAACCTGTAAGATAGGATAAATAAAATAAATTATTCAGGATATAGTTTGAGAGGACCCATAACTTTTCCGCAGTTGAATGAGCCATAAGTAGTTCAACCAAGGAACCACTACTGGTCAATACAATACAGGGTCAATGTTTGTTTATATTATGTCTGTCAATGTCTCGGTGTAACACTGCTAGACCACAAACGGAACGAGTGGATCAGACAAAGGACGAAGCTTAGAGACGTGGTAGACCTCATCGAAAGCCGGAAATGGAGATGGGCGGGACACATTTCACGAATGGATAGGGACCGGTGGACCAGAAGAACGCTGGAGTGGAGACCACGGCAAAACACGCGGGGACAAGGTCGCCCACCTATGAGATGGGTGGACGACATTCGGGGAATAGCGGGCCACAACTGGATGCGCACCGCCTGCGACCGTCGGAAGTGGAAGAAGTTGGAGGAGGCCTATGTCCGAAGGCGAACCACACGTGGCTGAGATAGATAGATTATGTCTGTCAATGTACCTGTGTCAAAGTTAAGAGAAGATGTGAATGTAAATTGAATACCAAGACTAATTAATAACAACAATATTTTTAATAATAAATTGTAATTTAACTATTATTGCTTGGTGTTCAGTAGGGGGCGGTATTTATCCCATAGATAACTACCTAGTTGTCTATGGGATGAATGCTGACCTTTATTGAATACCTTCTTTTTTGAAAAGTACTGGCTCCCAAGCTACAGGTTCGCCTAGTTATGTTTTCAATTTTATTTTATTTTTTATTTAATCTTGAACCTCGTGGGGTTTTTCATTATGTCACGAGTCGATTTTGTTACAATAATTTATCAAGGAAAGCCGCCTGTGTGTCGTCGCGAGGAGGGTAAGAAAATACCCATGTGAAGCGATAAATTAAAGTGTTCCTGTTTCGGATCCGTAGAAAGAGAAAACCGAACTGTATTTCTGTCGCTACTCGGTCCGTCCGTCCGCCTGTAGTACGTGTCTAGCAACTAAATGGAATAAGATACCAACTTCAAAATTTCAAATATTATGTAGGTAGTTATCTATGGGATGAATGCTGAGTTTTATTAAATACCTTCTTATTGGGAAAGCACTGTCTCGCAAGAAACAGGTTCGCCTAGTTTGGGAGTCAGGGTATTGTTCGATTTACAAGTATTAGGATGTTTTCAATGCTTGCTTGCTTTTCGTATGGTTAGTCGCCAACCTATTTGTCAAAGTTGTTCAGGCCGCCCGTAGGCATCTGACATGGCTTAACGACTGCTGTCGAACGACAACAACCGGGACCTACTGCTTAACGTCCTCTCCGAGGCACGGAGGAGCTCAGATGGAATATGCCACTAGCGGTCACCCATCCAGGTACCGACCGCGCCAACGTCGCTTAACCTGCACGATCACTTTCAGACCGTGCTCGCAACTTGGCTACGAGCTCCTCGATGTTTTCAATAAAGATTATTATTATTATTTTATTATTTCCTTGGCCCAAATCTGAAAATTTTATAAATTTGTAGAGGGGGTCTCATACAAGTAAAAGGCGCCGATAAAAATATTTTGTTGTTAATGTGGGGTATCGTTATTTATAGCTCGTAAAGTAGAGTACGGATATATTCTTATCTTTTTTTGTAGAGTAATAACGACGTAATTGACCAGTGTCAATTTTAGACCATTTTTGTTACCAGGTCTGTCTCATGAGCGGTATAGGAAGGATCTTGAAAATTGGTTTGCTACAAATTGGTCATACCCTCTATTCAAACAATAACCGTTTCTCAAAAAGTTGTCGTAAAAATAATAACGTCTCAAAGGGAAAATATTCATTATTAAAAAATATGGTATTTATTACAATTGTATTCAGCGGCTAACTGAGTATTTAGTGTTCAATTTAGAAATACAATAAAATCTGTAGTTGTTCTTGTTGTTTGTTTGTTTGTTGTTGTTTATCTGTAGTCCTAGAAAATCGATTTTGTTATGAGTACTAAAACTCACTTCAGGCGTACCATCAGTCAGGTTCTCCATTCAAAAGTTCTCCATTCAAATTCCACTGTAAATTCTCCTACCTGCGACTTCAACTCATACTTTCAATTTTACTGATGTACTTTTTATGTTGTAACTAAAATGAATATATCTTGACTCTATTTTGAAGCTTAATTATTTCTAAAACGTTAAATTTATTGTTTAAAATGAAAAAACAATTTTATTGGAGACTCCAGATTTTCATATAATTTCTAGACACAATTTCCTGACGTTATTTATGGCATCAGGAGTTGTTTTTCTTAGGTATATTTTAGCTATTTGTACTGGTGGTAAAATGAAGCCTGCGTTACAAAATTTCCTCACGTTATTTCTTGACATTTTCTGGACGTCAGGAATTTTTTGGCTACTTTTGATGTGTTCATTAGTACTCGTAGGTTCAAGCTTATTATTACACGTGGTTCAACTTCTGACACGACCCACAGAATTTTAATAACGATTATGCTTATTTTTAACAAAAATGTGTTTTGAAAGTAAATATAATAGATAATAGAGTACCTAAAGTATGTTTTAATAATAAATTGTGACAACTAATATTATTTTCAATAATCGAATAATTTTTATCGATTTTGTTGTTGACAAAATTAAAAAAAAAAACTACCGATGTGGCATTACCTCATCCACCAACTTATTATTTCCTGATGTAACTATTTGTTGACGGGACAACTTTTGAGAAACACTCAACTACCAAACTTGTACAAATTTGTAACTTTGCCAAAATCTTTGAGAATGAATCCCGAAGTCCGACTCGCAGTAATTCACTTGTTTTTGTTGGTTTATCTTTGAACATGAACAAAATAAGATACATACCTATCACAGGCGCAAAAGACACATTTATTAGGCCAGCAGCTAGCATGAAAAGTGCGTAAGCGCCTGGAAAGTCCTTATGGGGGACGTGGTTTGAGATAACCAAGGGACTAGCGACGTGAAGCCAGGCTCGAAGGACACCGAGTAGGATGTTCACTATGATCATCCAGATAAACTGGCGCACTTGTAGCATTACTGGAAAGAAACGCATGGTGTGAAATACGAGTCTAATATGCATACGAAAGTAATCATATTTCAAAGCCTAAAGTAAATAACGCAGCTTGTTATTTTCCTTATCCAAGCTTAAAAATATGTAAAAACAGTAACAATGGTAAAGTGGACGTATACATCACTTAGCTCAAAAATATACAAATGTGATTGAATATTCTAGTATACCTAAGGTAAAAACAGATAGCAACATTGGTCAAGATGAGGTATTTATCTAAGAAATCCTAATATTACATCAATAACGCGTGAAATTGCACAATTCTACATGATACTTCACTTGTTTGATAGCATGGAAACAAATATCAAAGATGTTATCTAGAAGGCGACGCCGCTATCAAACGATAATGTTAATTTGACAAATTGACATTACAAAAGTATATTTATGCAAGTTCAGTATTTGTCTAAGATCTAAGATTACTTTGTACCTATTCGTATAAGTAGAGTGAAGAAGGTCGCCACGTAGAACAGTAATCTCGTGTTGATTGGCACAAAATAGCTTAATACTGCTAGTGCACATCTTCCTGCGACGTCAGACACGCCACATATGGATATACATGTGGCCACTTGTGTCTGTAAAAGTTGCAAAAATAATAACGCCAATCAGAATGATGTAATAAATAAAAAAAATTCTTAGAAAATGATGCGAACTGACATTTTTAATCCATGTTTTTGTCGGCTACGGTTCTGTTCGATCGAATGATACAATCATACATGTTCCTTGTGGGGTAGGCAGAGAGAATGGGGCCTTGCCATGCTTAGGTAGTTCAAATGATACTTATTTAGTAAATATATGCATAGAGAAACAGAGTAGAAAGTTAATTTTTTGCACAAGTAATGCCTCTGGTATTGCACGTATCTCTAGGCAACGGTGACGACTTACCATCAGGTAGCCTGTTTGCCAGTTCATAAAAAATAATACGAGTAGGCCAACTAGACACTTAACTGTTTCATAACCGTAGTGCAGCAGTAACATTGGTTGCAATAAGAAAAAGGTCAAATCAGAAAAATTCACGAAGCTTTGTCCAATACAGATGTTGCAATACACTGGATCCTTTAACATCTTCCAGCTCAAAATATCTTTTATTTTATAGCTGCAATAGAATAAGAAAGCATTCAATAACAACAAATAACCGTACACATACTGGTTTTTTTAACTGTAATTTGATATAATGGTTTTTAATTTTTTGCAATCTTACCTAGTTTCTTTGTCAGTATTTTTGTGACAAGCACCATTAACGGTATTAGGAACTTGATTCTTTTCTATATGATTTATTAGATCAACATTTTCTGGTTCTGATTTCCCACGTTCTATATTATCATCTGTAATCAACGGTTCAATCAACTATAAACAACTAACAATTTCACCGAATCTCATCCAAAGTTTAAAATTGAAAAAATACTTGCTGTTCTAAACTTTCTTGATATTATTGTAAAGTCAGTCTTCATCACAAGCATTCCAGGGATCGTGTGTAACGCTATCCCACTTATGACTAGCAAAGTGCCCCTAAATCCGTATGTTGTCATAATTTTCCTTAGCAAATGTGGCCACCACATCAAAACAATTCCTTGGACTGCCTTACAAATACTCATCACAGTTGTTCGTTTTTTTCTAACAAAATAGTGGTTCAAAGTTGAGTAACATACTGGGACCATCATTCCAAATCCTATGCCTTGAAGTACTCCAAATGTTATTGACAACTGACTTGTATTTGTTATGAAAACAGTTAATAGAGATCCGATTATCATCACAGATGCTCCGATCATTCCTCCAAATCTTAGCGAGAACTTTTTGGACGTCATGGCGAGTATTATACCTGAAATGAAATTAAAATATTGTTAAAGATAGTATAGAAGCCAAAATTATAAATAGAGAAGGTTCTTTGTTTGATAAGAAAGTGGGATGATGTGTACGTATGTCTTTAGAAAGGTGCAAAGATAATATCAGTACAAACCTCCAACAGCAAGCATCACAGCAAATACACCGTGTGCTGTAGTGATTGATTTAGCTGTCGATTCCGTATCGATAATAAAGTCATTGTATACCAGTCCAAACGAGTTGATGTGACCCATGCCTGCGATCTGGAAGTGGTAAACAAATGAACAATTTGAGCACCGAATAAACCACGTGATAGAGGTATATTATTCAATTCAATTCACTTAATAATTATGTATACAGTTCGTGAACCTACTTACTATATCTCATTAGTTGGTGATAAAGTCGACTTTGAATTGAACTTGGGTCTTTTTGCAAAGAATTTACATAACCCATTACATTAGGTAGTTATGTACTATTTATTTATTTTATTTATTTAACACTTTAATGCACAAAAATAGTACATGAGGCGAGCTTAATGCCATGTTCTTACTATATAGGTAAGAATAGGTAAGAAGTGCGTGCGTGACCCATAAATAAATATACTATGAAAATACTTAGACCCTACGAGTAGGTATTACGAGTATGCATTCGTATGAGCAAGTGTGAATAAGGCCCAATTGATAATTAATATCACCAATAAGAACTATGTCATTATCACAAATAGAAAATTATAATTTGTAAAAATTCATTTCTGTATGATCTTTGTGTGATAATTATTAATTTTACTTTGATATTTATGTGTTAATTATTCATTTAACTTAACACCGCAAGTTCCAACTAACTTTTTTATTTATTATACCTACTTAATAAATGTTTACTTACAAATGTAATCACAGTACCGAAGCAAACCGCGGCACCCCACTTATCTCCTTCAATATTTTCTTCCTTTTCTTCAACTTTATTCGTTTCATTATTAATTCCTTCGTTACTAAGATTCCCTTTATTCTCACTGAAGCCATTAACTGAACTATTTTCGTGTAATTTATTCATTTCATTAGCGCCGTCACTAAGAGTCGTTCGAGTCTGCATGGACGCAATAACAAACTGTCTCACTCTGCCTACAAGCGGATGTTCCACATAAAGCAAGCACGAGAGACTACAACATACGAACGTGGTGTACTATTTTCGTATTTATGTTGTTCGATAAAGTTTCTTTGTTCACTTGTTCACTTCACTTTGTCGCACTCACGGTCGCACGCCTCGTTACGAGTGTGTGCACTATTTGAATGGGTGCTATCTACTGATATTGTTTATACACTTACATTTGTTTAATCCAGATATCTACTTTTTTGTGTCTGTGATGTTTTTCCATGTTCACTGGAGATATGTGATATTCTCACGTGGTGTGATTTTATTTTTAGCGTTGTAGTGTTGTGTCACTGAGTAACGTTTCTTGAAGAAGATTTTTTTTATTGCGATATAAAATCAAGTACCGAGCGAGAATTAAACTATTATTCCGTAGACTGCATCAAAATATGAATTGAAATAGGTAAATTGAAACAAATTCCATTTTTATTTCGGATATTTTAATGTAACCATCGGTGCTAGTAGGATACGAACATTTATAACAATGCTAAAAATTAGCTTAGATCCTTCCTAAATATACAATGAGATCTGTATTTTTAGAAACTATACTATACTATCCTTAAACTTTTCTACAGGTAATTAAAAACTACACGAACTGATCTAAAAGTTTATACAAAATTGAAAAATAGATTAACGAACTCAATTTCATCCCTCTGAACGTAACTATTACACCAAATAGGAACAAATCAACTTCTACTATACTAGTTATCACTTCACTACAACAGGAACTAATAAACATATTGAATTACTAAACATAGTGATGGCCTCTAGTATAATGTACTACGCACCCTCTAGTGCCGCTATCGCGGCAACAGCACTGACGCCAACGCCGATGACAGACGGTTCGAGTTTGCGTCATCCAGTACCTAACGACAGTCAACTATCTAGTTCATACAACATACCAAGAGATGGCGCGCATACAATAACGCGCTTAACAATTTTCAATATACACGGATACATTCTTGGGTGACGAATATTTGGTCTATTTCAACCATAGATTTAAACATCGAAGTATATTATTACGTTGTTGTATTTTGACTAATGTCAAAATACAACGATTAATATCGAACACCACAAATTAGCAGTTTTAAATCTGTACTTATTATATCAATGAAAACTTAAGGCTCCATGGTCTACAGAATTAGATATCTGATTCTAGCAAAGACTATTCATCTTATTACTATTTCTTTTATCATATCTAGCAACTCTGCCCGTATGACCGTATCACATTTCTAACAAGTCTTATTCCACTTCCATCTGTTTATAAAACAGTGGTACCTAAATGCATATTCTATTATAATTGTCTAATAGTTCACGTCTCGAGATTATTCGAGGATTTCCTCTTCTTGATCACTCTCAGTAGACCCTCTATGGCCCAGGGTATGACGCAGCAAAGGTTGCAAGCCGTGAGCATGTTGAAAGCTATGACGTAGCTGCCGGTGTAGTCGCGGATGAAACCTGTCATAAAAATCACGATGAAATCTTTTGTCCATATACTCGTAAATACCAGTCAAACTTTAGTTTAATATCTATATCTGCCTATGCACACCGCGTTTTATTCGGCGCAGATTCAGGCGCAGCTAGTAAACCTTTGCACACGTAGATCTGCGTTTGTATCGATACAAACGCGCAGGTAACGCATGTCTGTATCGCGTCTCTTTGTGTTTCAATCGAAACAAACGCACGTTAAACGCGCTTCATGCGCGCGTTTGTATCGCGTTTTCATCGTTACAAACGCAAACAATCTGCTTTTTTGAGATCTACGGCGGGCGCCGTAAACGCGCGTCGTGTGCGCGTATAAAATACGCGGTGTGCATAGACCCTTAATAACAGAAATAGTATAGCAGCGCCTGAATTTCAAAATCTTTGATCTTAATGGAATAAAATTGTAGTACGTAGCCTAGTTGGAACCTTCAAGTTTTACTTGAAGGTGGTAGAGTAAGTTTTACTTGATAGTGGTATGGTTACCTGAGTATATACCACCCACAAACGTCAAAATAGGGTACCAAACTACTACCTATTTGTGCCACAAAGCAGCAGTGCTTGGATTGTTGTGTTTCGATTTTAAGGGTAAGAGGCCGTGTAATTGAGATACTCCACTTATAATTGGAGTGCTAACTTAGGTCAGCACCGTATTGAAAACCTTCTTGCAATATTTTAGTAAGGTGAGATGTCTTTGGGCGATAGTAACCAATATGCTATATGTAGAATTATGCTCGTCTGCCTTCTTTTACAAGGAAAAAAATGTGTGTCTGTAATTTAGGCTTTTTTTTTCATCGACACGATAGTGTTTAATTTTTTTTTATAATCCCTATTTACTTGTATGAGGCCCCCTCTGAAATATAATTCTACAAAATATTCGGATTTGGGTCTAAGAAATACAAGATTTTGTCTCGTTTTCCAGCTAGAAGCGCATGATACACGGATTTCCCCATCAGGGTACGGATCCTAAAAACGAAAGAACTTGATATTTTTGGTCTTACCTATCATAGGTCCAACGCTCAAACTGAGGACGCCTGCCAACAGCATGTACAGCCCGTAAGCTGGTGGGTACCTCTCTATTGGAACATGCTCTGCCATGACTATTGGCTGGGCTATATGGACTAACGATCTCAGGCTTCCCAGGATTCCAGTCAAGATAAGGAGCGGCATGTATGTTGTATATTGGACGAATACTGAAATTGAACAAAGGAAAATTTTGGTAACTACTGATTGGTACATAAGTCCTAAAGTAATTTATTTACTCCGGCAGCGCTCTATGGTCTATCTTCTCGGTAATTGTCTTAGAATATTTGTTCTTAGTTAAAATATGCTGATATTACTTCGTTCATTATATATGATACCTAAATTAAGACTTCATCTTATCTTTGTTTTCTTTTTAGGCTCTTCTTCCGAAGTCCCGCTTATACCGTAGGTCATCCATGATATTCAAAGTTTTTGGCGGCGGCTCACTTATTCGAAGTATAAACTGACTTTTAATTTTTTATTTTATTTTTTGGATTTGCCAGAGGCGAATCATATTCGCTCAGGGCCCAAAACTTAGAAATCCGGCCCTGATTCTGGGAAAAAGTTCGTTCATTCACAAGAATACGATGGAAATACCCAACAGAAGTCGGCTGACACAGAACAAATACGTATATAGTACTACGTACTACTAGTACTAGTATAGTAGTAATAATAGTTCGCGCAGATATAATTATTTTTACACTCATGCAATAAAATTAATAGTTAAATAAAATAAAAAATAATAATGTAGGTGTTAGGTGTCATGCAACGTACCCATTCTGAATAGAGCTGCAAGCAAAGCCCCCGTGAAGAACATGTAGCGACTGTTCATCCTGAAGAACTGTCCAGCGATGCCCAGCAGAAGTCGAGCCGACATGTCCGTAGCTCCACCCAACGAGATTATGTTCGCTATCTCTGCCTGTAAAAGGACCGCAATAAACAGTAAGCGTCGTCGTCACCACCCTCTATTAACGTCTCAGTAAGTATCTTCGATAATTTCTTTGCGGTTGGAGCGGAGTATCACTTGAATCTGACGTTTGAAGTATAAAATGTTATTTCCGACCTCAATATAAACGTAGGATTAGGTCTGGACTACATACGCCGGTTTCAGCGCCGGTTCGCTTCGCTGCAACCAATCACAACCGTTCCGCCCTTCCCTCACTGCAAGTCAGCGCCTCATGTTTGGCTGCAGCGACCGAACCGGCGTTGGAACCGACGCATGTAGTCCAAGCCTTATAGTAAATGTAATGGCCAACCGGGCTTATAATAGAGTTGTCAAGAGCGCCACTAGTAATTTTATAATCTATGTTATGGAGATCACTATGAAAAAAATAGTTCACATAAAACTCCGCAACATGGCGCACATTATTATAAGCCAGGTCGGCCTTTATACTTGGAAATACATTGATTATGTAGACTTAACTGAAATATGCTGTTAGGTATTAAGTTTTTCGTTTTTCTTTATAGAATTCTCCTGGATACAAAAAGCAGAGATGAAGAAGAAAAAGGAAGGAAGAATGATTACGAAGGAATTTCCCAATATATTCTTGACTAAATAATTAAGAACTATAAAGTAAACTAAAGAAGACCATTAATTTTTTTTGATGACACTTTCATTCATCCTTGTAGGTAAAATTATACGCAGTTGAAGCACCCTAATCTATAGAAACCAAATAATAAAGGTAAACATAACCTAAGAAATTTCCAGAATATTTGACAGATCAAATATTTACTAGCTGTGGAGGAAGTAAACTAAACAACTTTAACGATACCTAGTTAGTTTATTTAGTTAATACTACAGATAACGGAAACTACGCTGCTGATTAAGACGAGTTTAGGTTAGTATCATAATACATCAACGATCTTTCATGTCATTTAGGAAATGAAATCTTAATGCATTAATGTAATAAAATCTCCAACTGATTGCAGGTAATGGGCTGTAAAAACCTAATACAACATTTTATCCTTAGGTTAATGGATTGGATGAGTTAAATCTTTATGATCACAATAATGGCTAGGTGACATGATTTGTCTTTTAGAGTATAAAACGTGAATCTAATACCGACTACACTTAAATAGAACCAATTGTTTCCTAATTTTTACTTGTCACACTTAAATTCGCAATCATACCCTTTGATCTCTTTAAAGCTTTTGATATGATGATTCCTAACAACGCACAACGTTGATTAAACTGTGTTGATTAAATTCCATTATATTCTTGTCAGTAATATAAGCGTTTTACGCTTATTTTTATACCTATAGTATGTACTACCATATCCCCATAAGAAGTTGTGGGTAAACATTTTCCCTTGCACGACACCATGATTGACCGCATAGATCCCGTAAGTACTCGTACATATGAATGAATCAGATATGGTAAACCAAGTGCTCTGTAAGGTGGCTGTTTGATCATTACTTACCCTGGAAAGCTTATTTTTGTCAAGAAACAGCGGTTCCAGCGTGAAGAATGTAAGGTCCGCAAAGAAAGTCAGACCCAATCCCACAATGATGTTGTCGTACACCACATCTTTCAATAGACTTAGGTCGAGGAACTCCACTATCGTTTGCCTGAAAAGATACATTTCACACTTCATACAAAAATCTGGCGTCAAACAGCTCTAGCTCAGATCGCCTATTGTCTATGCATGAGTATCATACACAAACGAAATTAAATAACACTAAACCTCGGAGGGGAGCACTACCGTATAAAAACCAAAAATGTCAAAACATAATTAGCATTGCCATCTGCATTTGCCACCTGTGCAAATGGTTAAGTTCAACGACTCGTGTTGTATTAACTTTCACAAATACATGCACATTTGGTGTTAATTTCCGGTACAGTATATTTCGTACCTGTGGTCTATTATCCATGTGATTGTTACAGGAAAGGATAAATCTTTATTTAGACCGATTGAATATTCAATTCATTTATTTATCAGACATTATTATTTTATTTTACACATTTCGGTCGGCGCAACTGTCAATATTCTCAAATTGGACATCAGTCACGATGCGATTATTCGATCTGATTAGTTTTTTTTTAAGGTAATTTTTTTAAAAAAAATTGTCTATCCATGCTGTTGTTTAAATCGATGTTATTTATCGATAAAGTCTTCTTTTATGACTTCCCCCATCTTCAGAACTAGCATTTGAATAATAGCCAAGTAATTGCATTACACTTCGACATTTATAAAAATTACTTTCAAATCTCAATTTAGGTACTTACCTAAATATTTTAAACTGATTTTGTTTAAAATTGGAAACAAAATTCAGCAATGCTCCGAGTAATAAATTCGAAAGTTTCATAAAAATAAAAGTAACCTAAAAATTTCTGTGGTTGTAAATTACGATGTAAAATAAAATACAGGGCAGCTGCGTGCCAGAACATTTAGCATATAAATTAAAAATTTCCCGGCAACTGACTTGACGCCCTTAATTATTTTATTTGGAATGAGTTATTACCAAAATGTTGCTACCATCCTCCAATTTAGCGCTAATCTTGGTGGATTGACGTCTGTTATCCATAAAATTTATATTGAAGATGGGTTTTCTAATGGGTTCTATGAAAGGCGTCGGTGGTGATGGGCGCTTAATTCATTAACGCGTACTATAGATAGATATATGTATATGTACCTAGGGAGATCCATTAATTTTTAGTCAAGTAGAAAATAAAAGAAATATTACAAATGTTTATTTACAACTTTTCAGAGTATTCACTGCGGCATCAATGTTATGTATGAAAAATTATATCCAAATTTGTTCGCATTTTATTCATGAACGTATTAGACAAGGGACAAAACTGCGATCATGAATCATATGTGATTCATGGGACAGGGAACTATATGCGAGAATACTAATACTTACACGGAGAAAATCAACAATAATAATGGATTATTTATAACAACATACCATTTCCCCTCTTTGTTCTTGATAATCGGCATTGGCTCCGCGGCAATGCTCCCAAAGTTGCCCAAACTCGACACTGAGGCGGCCTTATACAGGTTCTCCAAATAAACGTCGTCGCTCGAATTAAATCTTCCAGACTTAGCATCCCCAGAGATCAGAACCACGGGAATGCTCAGCCTTCTGGAGCCGGCTAATTTCGGAACGCACAGCATCTCCGAACCTTTTTGGTGGTTGTCTGAACGAGTGAACAGATACAAGTTCTCGGCAGATCTCGTGTCTGATTTGGGGATGCCATTGCCGTTATTGAAATCAAAATTCTGTTTCGCGTCGGCGACAGCTGGTGTCGGGGGAATCACTGCGAAAATAAAGTTAAGTGTTATTTGTTATGTCACATAACTTATGTAGCATATATATACATATTTTAAGAGAAAAACTTAGTAGGGAAGATGAGGTAGATAGATGATAAAATTTGAAATCTATCTAAAACCAATATCAGATCTTTATAGTAAATGTACGATTACATTTTTCATAGTAAATGTAAAAGATACGATTTTCATCTTTAGCTAAAATACATTGTTACAGTAACGGTCATTTATCGGGTTTTATAAATTAGATAATTCATAAAAAAATATTGAAACTCACAGACAATTTTCTCGCAAGGCCTCGGCTGCTTGACCATATGCCACTGGACCGGGTGCATGACTAGAGCCCCCAAAATACTATGTGCTGATATGGCACAAATAATGGCCAGAGTTCCTCTGAAACCGTACTCGGTGATGGTAAACTTGATAAACAGAGGGTAAACCATTGTTATCAACCCAATGGACGCCTTACACAAACTGAGATAGAGCACTTTCTTCTTCGTAAAGTAACTGTTGAAGCTTGTATACGACACGGGAATGAGTAGCCCCATACCCAACCCTTGGAGCAATCCATTTGTAATAATCAGCTGCGTTGTAGACACGACGAAAATGGCTAAGAATGATGCCAATGTGTATATGATTGCTCCTATAAGCCCGACTTGTCTCAGTGATAACTTCTTCAAGGCTATGTTCGCTGAGAACCCTAAAATGGGAGAAAAAACCAGTGGTTATTACAAACGCAGCAGTGTACGAGAATAATTTGCAACATTGTCGCTTTCGTGCTATTGATTGGTTTAATTAATAGATTGTTTTGGATTAAGTAACTGAGATGATTGTAAGTATTAATCAGTATAACGGCCTCTCAAGTAGTGTCAAGACGTCCCGAATCGAAATAAGATTTTATCACAAAAGAATATTTTATGTCAGCCCTCAACCGGGATAATACCGGACATAGTCCACTCAATAGACACCTCTTTAATATAGGTATCACAGACAGCCCCCTGTGCAGAGCTTGCATGGAGGCAGAGGAGACGGTCGCCCACGTGCTTTTGGAGTGCAGTGAGGTGACCACCTACCGGGCGGGAAGCCTTGGCACCCCAGGATCACTTCCCGAAGTCCTACAGGGCGTTAAAGGAGTGCTGGACTTTCTGGCGAGGTTGGGGTGGCTCGAGTAAGTACTAGTTTCCATCACACGCAAAATAGGCGCTGAACGTCGAGTTGCGGAAACCAGCCCGTTATTACATTATATTACATTACAAGTCAGCCCTCAACTGATATACTCGTAGGTACCATGAAAAAATTCAGTTCTTTGAAGTCTGGTAATATAAGGTAAGCTCTGAAGACGAGTGCTGATTCTAATAGCACTTAACCTTCCTATTCCTTTCCTTATTGGCCCTAACGAGGCTAACATTATCACTATATAAATCCCATTTAAAAAATGTGGAGCAAATTATTTTGACCAAAAACAGCCTGATTTTTGTACTAATTTTGACCTTATATTCCCATAACGACCAATATTTATGGTGCAATAATTATTTCCTTTGCAACTATTGCGATAGTAATAGGAACACTGCAATCGAACTATATTTTAGTGATTGTTTGAGATCAATAGTAAAATGTTATTAAACTTAACCTGATGTAAATCACGGTAATCTCTGTTAGTAACCGTAGTTACCGTCACGACACTATTGTCAAACAGGAATAGATTTTGACGTCAAATAGTTAGTATCATACATATACGCTGACTAGGAATATAATATCCCTGTTAAGAGGCCGCGATTAGTACTTATATAGTCGTGTTTTGGAGTTCGATGTGAAAAAAATTGTTTCATTGAATTCCACAGTAGGTGAAAGTTTTTATATTCCTTAAATTCCTTTCTTAAATTTTTAATTTAGAGTTATTAAAATACTTATCAGGAATGTATGGTCGGAATCTTAAGTAGGTACCTAATATTTAATAATAAAAATTACCAGCAATAGCCAATGTAACTTGAAACACGCCATATACGACGGTGACAGCACCGGTTCCAACTCCTAGATCGTCTAAAAAGTCGTTGTAAATGAACCCGAACACTGGCTGGTGCGCCGTGCCCGCAATCTGTCAAAAGAAAAATAAAATAAAATAATAATAAAAGGAAGTAAAGCATATAGCTTTCCGCCGCCGGCGGCGCGGGAAAACGGGATTTCTTATTTTTATTTTTATTTGTAGTCCAGTGATAGACTGTCATTCTTCGATATTAAAAATCATATTTTTTTTAAACTTTATTATTTCTATTTAGAACCTATTAGGTTTATTCATTTTCATGTAACTTATGTATTAACGTATCCGTAATCATGAAGGAACGAAAGTTTGCGCCTACCTGAGGCACATTGTAATAACCTACATACCTAGCCTATTAATAATATTTATTATTAATAGGCTAGATATGTAGGGGAGCCGTCGAATGTAATTAAAAATATGAAGAAGACATTCTTTCATATTTTTATTAAAGTTACAATGTTTTTTATTGTCATTTTGTTACATTTTCAAGCTGAAAATATTTTTAGTGGTCTTCTACATTGGTTTTCTATTACAATGTGACCAAAATCTTAGAGAAAATTCTCCACCGTATCGTAGCCCGTAGACCGCTATATGGCATGAGTGCATCGAACCGAGTAAGCGAAGTTTGGTGCATTGAACCAAGTTAAGATTAACTCAATCGTGCAGACTATACCTTAGAAATAAAATGTAGAGACAACTATTTTAAAATTAATTTGATAACATCTACTTACAATACCATGTCCAAATTAGCATAAAGCTTTTATAGATTTTCGTAGCTTCTCGTAGCAAATGTCGTAGCAAATTCAAAATTTCATTTTATTTATTCACAAAGTGTTTACTGATTTCCAGAGTGGTTATAGATTTCAATCAAAGAACTTTTATATTATCTATAATCATTTTGATTTCAATATACAATACCACAAAAGCAAGCAAAAAGAATCGATTTTAAGTTTGAACAATATTTATGAGAACAATAAAGTTGTTCATATTGGGGTATCTACACTCGCTCCTTAAAATAAATTGGTATTTTTTATAACTCTGTAGAAAATCTAATAATATGTAAAGCTCGACCAGGAAAATAATAGAGTGTGCCGTATTGCGAAATTTTATGTAAATTGCTTTTTTCATAGCGATCTCTGGCGTCATCCAGATTACAAAATTACCTGTTGATAACTCAATTATATTCCTGGTCAGAGTTTAAACAATAATGTACTTACAAATATAACAGAAAGACCCACACACACAAGGTAACCCCACCCACCCTCAGGTGGCACCAATTCATATTTTTCTTCATCACTCCCGCTGCTGGAATCTTGCCTATCTCTCTTCGACATTCTCACTTTCTGATCGACAACAGTCTAAACTCTCAACCCTCAGTAGTTAACGTCTTATATAACGCCACTGGTGGTCTCATATAACCTCATAAAATCACAGTAGTTAATGTATAGTAATATAATAAAATAGCTTTGTTTGCCTAACGCTTAAATGTTAACACTTTAATTGAGGATATAATCTGCATACGGTAAGAAGTTGTAAACAAAACCCACGGATTTCCCACAAACAGAATTAACAAACAACTGATACGAAACCGTATTTTCACTGGCACTGCACACAAAGACTTAGAAATACTGAATTACACGTATTTTACCGCCGAAGTTAAACAAGCTTTAAAATAATGGCCTTCTTATAAAACGATAATTTTAAACTACTGGTTTCTAAATTAGGAATTATATTTTTAAAGTGTATACATAACACACATTTTATTTTAAATTTATTATTTACTTGTTTCGCCGTCTGCGCATCGGAATGCGAGACCAGATCGGAGACAGCCGATCTACTTTATGCGCTTGCGACGGTCAAGTGGTCAGACAATGTTTTTATCAAATGACACGGGAATCTACTAATTTCTTTAATTAGTTATTACTTGGTTAACATTAAGCATGTGATAATTAATCACTTAATTACATGAAGGTAGTAACGCGCCAGCCGGACATTTTTTTCTACAGGTTTTTCTTCAATCAAACTTAATTCCCCACTATAACTACTGAAACCACTATCTACTATACTACTACTATAGGTAAGTATGATCTGTCTTTCCAATGATAATAGTGATAGAAAATTATATTTTAACTCCTCCGATACATTCCTATAGACACGTGCTGGCCAAAAATTCAACAGCTTATTTTCTCTATAATTTTGACGCATTTGGTTCTAGTTATGATTACGCAGGTAGAGTCGCGAACAAATATAAGGCGGCCTAAAAAGTATCACAGATTAGATGGATCCCATACAAGCTTGGACTCTTTTTTTTTGTTTCCCCCCAAACCAAGCATAGTGCATTTGATAGATGTTGCCTAGAACAAAATATTTCAGATGAGACCTTTGTTTCGTCATAGAATAGGCGAAACGGTATCATAGAATCGGAGCAATTAGTATGAAGAGGTTTTTGGGCTCTAGCTTCTATCCCACACGAATTACTCAAAATATTTCTTCCATTAAAGATGTACGAGTAGATCTAGGAGAGAACTATCAATTGTACCCTATATATATTTCGTTAGAGACGGTTTGTTGGTCCAATTGCGCCTTACGATTTTTTGTGATTTTGTTAACATTTCCCTGGCTTCACCCATAGCCGGTAAATAATCGCCAACTTGATAACACTGCGTATTGTAAGTATTATAATTTGCGTATGTCAGGTTGGCATAAAACGCTGTTTTCAGGAGTGTTATACAAGTGATGCTGTTGTGTGAGATATCACATCACGTAGGTATGTCGACGACTCTCACGTACAGGTAATTCACCTAATATATTTTGCCATGTCAGATTATTTGACTACCATTATCTGTATAAAATAAATTGTAGGGTAGGCCCCACTGCAGGCCCGTAGCTAGGATCACAGCGCGGAGATTGACTCCTCCGATTTGATTCGTTTTAAGATATATTGCAGAGCATTGAAAATTAACCGACCCGTATTTTTTTGAATGAAATTTAGTGGGGGAAATCGTCCTTCAATATTTTCGAATTTATGAACATCGTGAAATCAGTGTTTTTTCCCACTAAATATGAACTGGGGCCGATAAAAAAATATACGGGTCGGTTATTTTTCAATGCTCTGCAATATATCTTAAAACTAATCAAATCGGAGAAGTCAATTCTGCAACATGTACCAAACCTATTTCACTATTTCCCATACATTCGAAAACTTTGATGGGCGAATTTTCCCACTCTTAAAATAAATCAAATCGGAGCCGGACACTTGGGGTACTTTCCTTGTTAGTATAGGAGTAGTTGCCGTTAATACCCTGAGGAGTGAAGTGGCGAAGCAAAAATTAACAAAATCAGAGCAAGTTATATAATATGAAGACGGTTTTTGTGTGTGTGTTTGTGTGTGTATTGTGGATGTCAGGGAGGGTGTGTCAGTTTGTGTGCGTGAGATAGTGTAATTGTAACGAATAAAATAAATAATTATTGGAGTCTTTCAGCATAGAAGCCAGCCGTACGGTATTTCTATAAGGATGCCGCAAATTTTTACTTTACCACTGAATGTAGTACTGTACTTTATCACTTAATTTAGGTGTTTAATTAAATGGACTGACGAATAGAAGTAATTTCCGAGGTAAGCCCCTCTTAGGAGAAAGAAGGTTGTCTAAACGTCGTGTTATTTACCATCCATTCTTGTGTCGACGTGATAGTCGTATGTCTAGTAAATAATGAGACCGTCTTTGTGTTGTTGTATGTGTGGGTTTGTTACTGTGAACTCCTAAGGTTAACTTATTAAAAAATAGAATTAAACATCTGGCAACACCCTTTGTCGCTTTTTGTTACGAATATGTCACTGTCATAGAGGTATCTTTGTTCGGTCTACTAAAAACTAATAAAAATAACGTTGCGTCGATATTGGTCTAGTTGTTATTTCACTGCTATTATCTACTCAACAGAATATCTTTAAATTTTGCAGAACTAATCTTAAGGTTCAAGTTCAACTCAAATACAGATCTAGTTCGTATTTCCGCCAGGTCGGTGGAATAAATTAGACCTGTGATCGTACAGAAAGGTCTCGGGATAACAACTACTTGTCTTATAATTTCTTTTGTTTACCAACTTACAGTCCTTTACATGTAAATACTAAGTATTCGATAATAACGGTCCTCAACCTCGAAACAGAAAAACAAATAAAGACTTCGTCTGACCTATTGGCACACTGCACTGATTGTGTATTAATTAAGGGTTTTTTGGTTCACAATTATATGTAAGTAAATATTAATCTTGTAAACAAAATGAATGTGAAATGTATTCACTTAATTAAATCTTTGTACCTACTTAATTACTTAGAATACGAGCCTTAATTAAGGTGTTATGACTCTGGGTATAGAATCAATCTGAGGTTTTACCCCTTGCGATGCTGTGTTTCAGTTTGAATGGTGAGAGAGCCAGCTTAATTACCGGCACATGAGACACTCCATGTACGAGTAAGTCCTCTAGTTTAGAAACGCATTGAAAATCCTCTACATTAAGGTTCCGGGCAGTTCGTACAGTAATTCCTATTGTACGAACTGCCCGCAAACTTACATTATAGGGAGGTGAGATATGTATGGGCGACGGTGACTATGTAGAATAATAATGAAATGTAGGTAAGTTAAGACGAAGATTCATGTACAAGAGGTACAGGGTGAAATGTCCCTGAACAGACATGAACACTTTGAAAACTATTCGAGTCGTAGGTAGTGTGTTGATGTCAACATATGCAACTCGATTGATGTGCGATTATTTTAATTTGTACTCCTTTCTAACAGACTGTTGCACATTCATTTATATTCGTATTCGAAACCTACGAAAGGCTCTACAGCTCCTGCAAACCAAACTACATGAGAACTTTTAACCTTATTAACGTGACAAAGTATGTTTCTGATCGTTGTGGGTTCAGTATAAATTCGTTTCGTATCATATCAGAACGTAGGTCATTACCTATACTTAATTTTTTTTTAAATTATATAATTAAAATCCTTAATGAATTTAAGTATTTATATTTTATTGTCTACTTTTGGAAAAGTAAATAGGTACGTACGACCTATTCTTTACTGGCGCACAAGCCCTGAATGTCAGTATTATGTTTTAAGATATGTAATTAGTTTTATTTAAACAAAGGGGAAAAACCTACTTCATAAATATAGCTAAGTCGCAGTTCCCCCGAATAGCACCTTGTGGGTGGTATTCGGGTGTATTCGAACAATATGCGATTCCAGAAATATGCGTCATTCGATATTTAGAAAAATTTATGCGCTATAAGACTTCATCATCAGCCTATTTTAATGTCCCCACTGTTGGGGTACATGCTTCCCCTTGCACAAGGGGGTACGGGCCATGATCCACCGAAGCGGGTCCAGTGCTGATTGGTGGATTTCACACGCCTTCGGAAACTTTTAATTTTCTCAGACATGCAGGTTTCCTCACGATGTTTTCCTTCACCGTTAGAGCAGTCGGTAAATGTAGGTAAGTCTTCGAAAAAATCCGAAAAACTCATTGGTACATGGCATTGCATGGTTTCGAACCCGGATCTCCCGCATGTGAGTCCGGCATCCTAGCCACTGTGCCGACACTCGAGTTCTCAAATAATTTTTTTTTAATAAATAAGGAGAGAAGACTAGCAAACCTTATAAATTAAATTCTAAATTACTATTTTAAATTACAACAACAAACTATTTATTTATTTACCTTTGCAAGAAAAGTTAGACTTTAATGTTAAGACTTCCTTGAGTCTCGTGTCATCTCTAGAGCTACGGCGTAGACGCTATAAGACTTAATTAATTATAATTGATACTTACTTACTTTTTTATTTCCCAATGTTCAATGTCCATGAACCTTCCAATTATATGTCAAATTTAAGATAGAGCTTCCAGACACTGATCCGGTCCAGGCCGGTGTAATCCGGTTATTATCTGGCAGCACGAGCTCGAGTGCCGCCGTGAGCCCCTCATGACCACGACGTGGCAGTGACGTTGTCTCTGGTCTAAGGAGATTTGCACATTGCTCCACGTTCCGCCGCGGTGGGCGGTGAAGCGGCCGAACTAGTAGTACTGGATTATATTGTATGTAATCCGCTTGTAGCTGTCACATAACATAACACACTGAGCGAGCTCCTCCCGACCCGGGCAGTGTGTTACACTGAAGAAACTTTATTCAGTTGAATAGGGTGCCGAGCTGATATGTGTACGATAAATTTTAGAGTAGTGTTTGCCCCATTTTATTACCCTCATGTCCGATCTATGTGTATGTCCATAATCAGTGTTTAGTGAATTAATACTACTACTACTATTACTTACTATTAATACTACTACTACTAGTCAACTGTTTAATTTAATTTTAATAATTTATATAATATTGACATTTTAACAATTTATTGAAAATATTTGTATGTCAAACGACGGAGCATAGTGATACCAACTAATTTAAACTGTATACTTACTTATTATTATCTTTGTTCATAAATGATTGATTGATTGATTCATTGAGCCCTTAGAGGACGTCGTTGTAAACCACTCCACCTCAATAGTTATTCATTCACACACGACCTCGTGTTGAACACACTATTCAACTAAATAAAGTTTCTGATAGATTCGGCTAATCTTGATTGAAGTAAACAATTTCTTGGTTGAACGAGAAGAAGCCGTCTTTATATGCTCATATTGAAACAAGTACTCATAGTAAACAATTTTTATTTTCAGTGTAGGTGACAGCGGATTACATATTGTAGGAACGATCCAATCCAATTAAGTGTTCGTAGTAGGGGTCACCAATTGTAGGAACGCGCTATGACAGGTGATGGAGTGACGTAACGTCAGTTGTATGAAAGGGAAAAGGGAAGATCTTCCACCAGGCGGGGTGTTGTGCCTGGTGACCAGATGTGCTGGTCCAACTATGGATGTTTGGAACTCGTATATATACGAAGACCCAGGAAAATTTCTATAGCGCGTTCTACGCTGATGTGAGTAGGTACTGTATCGTAGTGGCGCGCGTCGTGCGTCGCCACAATATAATCCAGTACCACTAATTCGGCCGCTTCACCGCCCACCGCGGCGGTGCGCGGCCACAATGTACGATTCGCCTAACTCGTCGTATGTACTTACTCGTAATTGTGGTCACCATTACTAATAAGCCCGATTTCCTTGTGAACATTGGAGCAGGTGATGGAAATCACATCATATCATGATATCATATCATTGTTTTGTACGTATTGTATCACACTAATTTTGTGCAATAAAGAGTATTCATTCATTCATATTATGCAAAGTAGTAGTTATAGGTTTTACTGGTGATATTATGATATGAAAAATAACCCTGTCACTTGTATGAAAATTATCCATACTAAAGAAAATAAACCCTATTATTTTGCGCCTTGGTGGCATAAACTTATCCATATCGTTATGAATGAAACGAGTGTCATTCATACTTCTTATTTCAATATTAGAATGGCAATAACTAATTCATTTGTAGAATTTTCAAACAAACAATTTTTTTGTTTTTCTCGAAAATTAAATATGTAAATAATTTTTTTTGCCCTATCGTTATTGTTATAACCTATGATCGGAGTAGGTAGGGCTGTTTTTGGTACTTGCCACATACGGTCATAATATGGATAAGTATGTCCAATAATCCCGGGATTTCCGGGATTAAATTATTTAGATTTTTAACGTTATATTTGTTTTGATACACATTTAAGATTGGTGGCGAAATATTTTTTTTAAGATTCATGGCGCTAGTGTACCTATGGTAGTGTTTTAACTTCTTCGTAAGTTCACAATTTTAAAAAAATCGTTATCCGCCGAGTAAGGGCGAGGTTTATAAAAGTAATTTACAACATTTGCTCGATAACTTAAAACGGGATCCCGAAATCATATCCATATTAATATAACCTTTGAGGACATTGACCCGAAAGAGCCCTACCTACACCGATCAGTGGTTATAACCTATAGGCGACACCCTAGAAAAAGTCGCCGCTAATAAAATAGGACCCTATATACCTGGAAAACATCTACGTTATATCGGTGACATTTATATTATAATAATCATTCTACAATGTGTTCTGTAGGTAGGTAACAATACGTATGCCAAAAGGTTAAAATCTACGATTACAATAAACGTTATAGGTTATGACAACTAATTAAGTGTGTGTTAATGTAGTTAAGTTACTGATAATTGTTCATTGATTAATACATCATAATTAGTTGTTTTCTGTAAACTATAATGAGGAAGTGCAAACAAGACTTTGTAACATATTCAAAGGAATCCTCAAAAGTAGAGAAAGATCGAAAATATTATTCAAGGACTAATATTGATCTAATATACACTTTTGTTGCACCTGCTCAAAAAGGAACCTATTTATTGTTGTAAACTGTGCGGGAAGTGCCACGTTCCCGCACTGAGTGTGGAAATAATTACATACCATCGGAAGTACTCAATAATCAAATCGCTACCTATTAACGAATATAAACAAACTGTTCCTTCTATCGAAGCAAATTATAAAATAATGTGATCTTATTTTATGATTAATATTTTAATAAACGACGTATTATTCATATTACTTAAATGAAAAAAATACTGTTTCTAATATTAAAAGACGTTGTAATTACTTCTGACCACGTGTCGCACTCGTATACCCACAACAATCGCCTTTGGCTCGTGTTGCGAAATTACACTCGTAACGACAATTTGAACCTTCCCGCACTAGACAATTTACTATTTTTTTTAAAAAACAGCTTCCACTTATGTTTTGTTTATTTAATTCGTGCCAGCCAAACATAAACAACTTTCTTTACCATATTACACTTACACTTTATTACACTTTGCCCTTCTGTGTCCTACCCTTATGTCTCTTGTTACATAATTCTATTGTCCAAAGCACAGGGACTATAGGAAAACACAAAGTGGGAATGTAGAACGTAGTTTTCTCTCCGTGAAATCGCGGACGGCGCCTGAAAAGAAATAATAGCACAGAAATAACATAACTGTAACGTGTAACTTATTGCACGTGTAATGTGAGAAGTTGGTAAAATGATAACATACTGTGTAGTTTACATTAATAAGAACTGAGGTCTATTTGTGACTGTAAAAAGTGATACTTAAATGTAATCCACCATCCTTCTCGATTTCAACAACCCTTGTTTTATGTAAGTAATCAAAAGTGTTTTGATTTGTTTTGTATGTTTATAATATAAATAGTACGTAAGTTCATCTGGATCTCGAGTAGGACTAAATCCTATCCAGACATATTGCAAAAAAAAAATTCGCTTGGGAGTTATTTGTGAGGAAGGTGGGTTCTGCAAAATTAAGACACAGTTCCAAAAATTGGATACAAGATTTTTGGGATGATACTGTGTAACGGCAATGAATCGACAGTGAAATAGATAATAGTAGGAGTCAATGTCCTTTGAGTCATAGATATGTACGAGTATGTGGTAAACATATCAATCTCTTGTCAATTGTCGCACATGTATTAACCTATAATTCACTGGACGTAAACATCTCAGGATTCAATCTTGGCTTTTAATTCTACTTTTATTTATGTTTCTTACTACGAATACAAAGTTACAAAGGCGGAAGTTTTTACTTTTACGAAAGATAGCAGTCGGTAAATGTACCATTCCCCTTATAAACGATTAATAAAAGACAATTCTATTGGAACATCCTCCTTTATTTCCCTCTGTTCTTGTTCAGTTTCTTCCTAGTCTTCTCGGCGAGCTCTCTCTGGATACGTCGCTTGTGCTTGTTCCTCTTGTAGCAAAGTTCTATAGACCACAGCAAGATGACCACAGCGATGCAAGAGGTGGTTATGTAGAATACGGTCGGGTAGTTGTCGGTCAGATCTCGTACGGCACCTGTTCAAGAATAAAAGCGTTAAAATAAAACGAGTACAACCAGCAGCGACTCGATGAGAAGAGACGAAGATCGGGATGGGAGAGGTCTATGTCCAGCATTGGACTAGAGTGGGCTGCTGATGATCCCAAAACGTTTATTGTTATTTCAACCAACAACTCGTATCTTCAAGGCCTGAAAGGTACGCCTCATTATGAGTAAACTTTCATGAAAAGTGGAAAAGCCTTAAAAATCCAAATTTGTTTCCGTAATTGACTGTCCTGATGAGAGTAAGAGTCTAACGTAACTATTGAGCCTAAATCAAAATGATGATGCCGATTCGTATTTGATGACGGAAAGTACCTATACGAATTTGTTTGACAAAAGTTTTTGTATGTTAATAACAAAACTGTGTCAAGACATTACCATAATTCATTTTAAATTAACAAAAGTGGTTTATTACATGTAACTGTGGTTTTTGTTACATGATATAACAGCCTGCCGGCGTCTGTATTTCCCGAAACCTACAACCTTGGGATCTTCAAGGCCAGAGTGAATAGGCATTTACTGGACCCGCATGCTCCATCGTCGACCTCATCGTCGCTTACCATCAGGCGAGATCGAGGTCAAATGCGGGTTTAGTTATACATAAAAAAAAATATCAACAGTTTTGTAGTCACGGTTTTCAGGTTACCGGTAGACAAGGCATTGGTTACTAGAACGAAAAAAAATCTCAGTGTTGTTGGTTGATTTTAATTATTATTCCGTACTTCTTCCAACTTTCCATCATCATCAGCGTATTAATGTCCCCACTGTTGTGGCGCAGGCCTCCCCTTGCACAAGGGAGTACGGGGCCATGATCCACCGAGAGCGGGTCCAGTGCTGATTGGTTGATTTCACACACCTTCGGAAACTTTTAATTTCCTCAGACATGCAGATTTCCTCACAATGTTTTCCTTCACCGTTAGAGCAGTCGGTAAATGTACGTAAGTCTTCGAAAAAATCCGAAAAACTCATTTAAATTCCATTATTCGTGGTAGAACAAGATATCGACTACCTAACTCATACACAATCGTAGAGTCTCACTCAGTCTCACTTACCAACAGCGGGACCGAGGACTAAGTTCATTATGCCAACCATCATCATGAAAATGCCCATGACTGACGTGAACTTGTCCGGGCTGAACGAGTCAGCCAGGATCAGAGGCGGCAGTACGGTGATGGTGCACCGAGAAACTCCCATGATCGTTATGTACACCAGAATCACTGTCACGTTCTCAGACCAAAGCATTCCTGGAAATGAGAAAAAGGGTTACCTGTTAATGGGTATATGTCTCCCTAATCTGCTATATTCTGTCAGATATCTGTGGACCCTAGCCGGGCTTTCTGGCATGTTCGACGTGCAAAGTCGGCCGGCTACGGATTATGTCGTTACCGTATTTATTTGAGTGAACTGAATTTCTTCGATGATACGGGTCATAATCGTAGGAGGTTATGTTGGACGTTCATGCTTTCATGGCGTGTTCGGCCTATTTTATTGTTTAAAAACGGTTTACAGTGGTAATTATTTTGTAAAACTAGTGTATTTTACCTAAAAATCGTCCTTGATATGTGAACGTTATATATGACAGTGAATATCGAGTGAAAAACTAACAGATGGTGTGAATTAGGCAACTTAACCTCCAATTGCATGCAAGGCACTAGGCATTCCTGATGCATACTACTTTCCCATAATCACGACGTTGGTAAACTGTTTTTTTCAAAATAGACGCCAAAACGTTCGAGTGATTTCAAGATTCTAACAGCCATTGGCCAAATTGCAGTGTGTGTGTGTGTGTGTGTGTGTAGCAGTGTTAGCAGGGGCCATAAATAAAATAAAAAAATATTGCTAATTCAGATCCAAAGATGTTTTGGTTATAAGTACAACGGATTTTTTAAATTCATTATTCATTGCGTTCGATTTCTGGTGAAGAGGTGCACCCACGGTTATATTATATTTTACAGAGTTTCTATTTTATGAACAGACACTTTGAAATTGTATGAAGCTTTTGGTGAAAAAGACACAGTCGAAGCGATCGAAGCGATGCTTTTTAAAATAGGTTTTCTTTTTGTAAAGAAGATACATTACCAAGTCTGGCCACAACAGCTATTAGTAACCCAGCTAGGTATATCTCGTGGCTTCCAATCCTGGTCAACCATTTGCTTAAAAATACGAACAATATTCTTGTTACGAAATCGCCAAACGCACACAATGATATTGCTTGTGCAACTTTTTCCTGAAATGAAATTGGTGCATGAGACAAAGTAATATAGATTCCAAATAGTGGGACAAAGAAGGAAATGAAAGTAGATAAGTTTAACAAAATATGTGTGTCAATAAAAGCGTCGGTGGACTAGTGGTCCTGGTTCGAAACCATGCAATGCCATGTACCAATGAGTTTTTCGGATTTTTTCGAAGACTTACGTACATTTACCGACTGCTCTAATGGTGAAGGAAAACACCGTGAGGAAACCTGCATGTCTGAGGAAATTAAAAGTTTCCGAAGGCGTGTGTAATCCACCAATCAGCACTGGGCCCGCTCGGTGGATCACGGCCCCGTACTCCCTTGTGCAAGGGGAGGTCTGTGCCCCAACAGTGGGGACATTAATAGGCTACTGATGAAGAAGCTTTGACTCACTTTGTTCCAATCCATTGAATATAGAGCTTGTGGAAGCATCAAGATGTAGATAGTTTCGGCAAATATACAGTAGGTCGGGCCCATGCACGAGGCTGATAATAAAAACTTTTTCAGAAGCGACAGATCGATGATACCATTGATGGTTTGCCTGTGATAATAAAAATCTATTTTTCATTAAAAGAGTTACTGAAGAGATTGGTCAAGGGAAATCCTTATAATTCCATATTCCACTGTAATTCTTGTGTTGTTGCAAAATTAGATGGTTAATTATGTAGATTAATGGATTTTTACTACTTCTTATTCTTTTAAGATCTTTGAACAGTCAACTTTCTTTCTTCAACCTGCCGTTATGCGATACCGCAGTCTTTACGGCTTCCCAAAACAAAATATCTATTACGTACTTGAGTTCATTGCTTCTACTGCCTTCTACGTCTACTATTCCAGTATTTTCTGATTTAATATCAGCTTTGGAGTCAAATGACCGTTCCGTATCTGTTAATGTTATTATTGGGGTAGTGATTTTGTCCTTCACGTTTTTGTTACCCACTAGTAGTTTCATTTCTGAAACAAATTTAAATATAAGATTTTATTTTATAAACCTCGCCTGATGATAAGCGACGATGAGGTCGACGATGGAGCATGCGGGTCCAGTAAATGCCTATTCACTCTGGCCTTGAAGATCCCAAGGTTTGTAGGTTTCTGGAAATACAGACGCCGGCAGGCTGTTCCATTCCTTAGCCGTTCGCATAATGAACGAAGAAGCAAATCGCTTCGTACGAGCAGATGGGATATCAACAACATAAGGATGGAACCCCGCCCTGCGCCTGGTAGTCCGAAGGCGGAATGGAGATGCTGGAATTAGGTCGTGCAATTCCGATGCGCACTCTCCGAAATGTATCCTATAAAATACCGATAAACAGGCAACCTTGCGCCGATGTTCCAGACTTTGCAGTCTAGCTTCCACCAGCGATTCGTCACCTATAAGGCGCTTAGCGCGTTTCTCCACTGAGTCAAGAGCAGCCAGTTGGTACTTAGCTGAGCCGTCCCACAGGTGGCAGCAGTACTCCATGCACGACCGGACTTGGGCTTGGTAAAGGTTTAAGAGCTGTCCCGGCGTGAAGTACCGCCTAACCTTACTCAGGATGCCCAATTTTTTGGCTGCGGTCTTAGCTTTTGACTCAATGGAGCGCCCAAAGTTAAGATTGGAAGTCAGATCCAACCCCAAAAGGCTAAGGGAAAGTCGGAGTCAGGTGGAAGGGACTCCGTTTATCTTATCCGCTTATCGTATGTCATTTCAATATTCAACACTTTTACGACATATTGAAATGACCTTTCAATAACAAGAATAACAATGGGTGTTTGAGTTTGATGCGTGCTTGGCAGTGATTTGTTGGCATCTATCATACATCTCAAATCTTTTAATGTTGGGTGTTTTACCTTCATGCTACATTGTACTTTAATTTATTTGGTGAATTAGTTTCAACAAGTACATAATGTTGTCGATTCTTTAAAACCTATTGATAACCCTATTGGAGAAACAAAAGCAGCTCGACTCCGATGTCTCGGATACGTCACTAGGATGGGGGAGGATCGGGCAGTAAAACGAACGTATGTGGAACGCCCTAACGGATGACGTCCGGTCGGACGTCCCAGATACCGCTGGCGCGATGAAGTGGAGAAGGATCTGCGTGAGCTCCAGGCGCCTGACTGGCTCGAGACTGTGCAGGAGAGAGAGCGATGGCGCTCGTTAGTATCCGAGGCCAAGATCCACTTCTAGTCGCTGCGCCAGCGGTTTAAGTAAGTATTGATAACGCAAACTTTCAACAGTAAGTTAATGAATGCCTTGTCATTGTCAGTTCTTTGCATGTTATACTTTCTTTTACTCACTATTTTTACATTTGAGAAAGTAGGACGTGCTCTAACATTATTTGGTTTAAAAATTAAAACCCAACAGCCTTAGCATTACCTACTGCTAATTTGAATGATTACTTGCCATCAACATGTTCACCAGGGCTTTCAACCCTCTTCATGTGCTCTTCAACCGGCTGCATCAAACCCACAGCAATAAACGTGTGTAAGGACACTGCGGATATCAGGAACAGTGTCCCGCGGAACCCATACTGGTCCAGGGACCATTTGATTAACAGCGGTGCTACCATCGCTGCTGCGGCTGCAATATATCTACCAATTAATGACTTGACATTTTTTTATTACATCAATCAGCTTACATGGATCTGAAATTTGTGTTTCGATATCTCAGCTAACATCAGATATAAGTTAATAGTAGGGAGATGCCGTACATTTTTAGAAAATGTAGCTTGTATGACGCTACAGTAGTATGACGTCACAAATTGCTATTTCCGTTTCATTATACCTTCTGATTTCTGATTTCCTGCAGCTATTTAATATTTCAACGAATTTCATTTCTGTGTTCACATTTGGCCAACAATTTATTTCTATTTTTTAATGTTTATGAAATGCATTAAATCTTCGATACTTACTTGTCAAATAATCTAAGGACCTTTGTCACAAAATGGATAAGTACCAGATTCGCGCTCAAAATTGCCCTTCTGGTATCTATTTAGTATGGGATTACTACCCATAGATAAACATTTTCCGCAAATTACCGAAAGTTAGGGAGTTAATGGTGTTCACAACTCAATTAAGGTTTACGGGTGAAGGCCCAGTTATAAATTATAATTATTTAAATATAACTTTTGTACGTCCAGAATTGAAATGAATTAAATATTTCTAAATTAATTAACTCATACATATATTCTTACCCGATAGAGTCTGCACGAAACTGATGGCGAGCAAGCGTTTTTTCAAAAAATAATCATTGATCAATGTACAAGATAAGTTGTACAATAAGCCGAAACCGGAAAACTGAAAATTGTACAAGATTGGATTGATATCAGCCGATTTTAATCTCATGGTGATGAAATTGAGCGAGCGAATAATAAAGTGGTAGATCCTGATGTGCAGGTCGCCTGGGGATGTATCATCTATTTTTGCTGCAAAGCAGTAATGCTTGCATTGCTGTATTATGGTTTGAAGAGTAAAGGCAGCGTAAGTACTGGTACATGAGGCACTCCACCTCCACCTAAGTCATCATGGTTAGCAGTATAGGTAAGAATTCTATGGGCGACGGTCAATTACTATAGAACCACTTTATGGCGACGGTGATCTGCTGTCGGTTTACCATCAGGAGGCCCGTCTGCTCGTCTACTTTCCATAAATAAATATAAAACCTACGATCATGGAAGACTAAACCAAAGTCAAATGAGATTTAACGAATGTAAGAAATGCTAACAGATTTAAAATACCTGTATTCCTTGGAAAATAAAAAGCAGCAGAGTTGACTTCACGAAGATCGTGAAGAATACTCCAGAATTGAACAGGAACGATGCCAATAGAGACAACTTGCGCAGTCCCATTACCTTCAATAGGGGACCCGTGAAATACCCTGAAAGTCAGAGAGAAAAAACATTATAAATAATTATTCTTGGTACGTACCTATGTTTTCCCTGTCGCCTGTATAAGGTGAATAATTAGGTAGGTAAGTGTGCTAGGTATGTAAAGAATTCCCCCCGACTCATATCTCATTTATTGACAGCCATATTTTGTAGTAATTTAAGGCAGAACTTACAGAAGGGCTTAATACTTATGTAAGTTCTTGTTTTGACCTTTTTAAACGTAGCCGGGTTTTAGTTTTTTCATCATCATCATCATCAGCCAATTAATATCCCCACTGTTGGGGCACAGGCCTCCCCTTGCACAAGGGGGTGTGTGGGCCATGATCCACCGAGCAGGCCCAGTACTGATTGGTGAATTTCACACGCTTTTGGATTTTTTTTATCTGCTCAGAGATGCAGGTTTCCTCACGATGTTTTCCTTCACCGTTAGAGCAGTCGGTAAATGTACATAAATAAGTCTTTCAAAAAAAATCCGCCCTCATTGGCATGGTTTTGAACCCGGACCTCCCGCATGGGAGTCCGGCGTCCTAGCCACTAGGGCATCGACGACTTTAGTTTTTTACATTCATCTAAATTACTGCTTACATATGGTAACTGGCTGGAGGATTCACAACATAGGAACACATAGAGAGCTTGAAGAAAGGCCTTTGCCCAGCAATGGCACAGTGTGGGCTGACATATTGATAACAATAAATTATAATCATTATGATTCTCTATCACACCATTAATATGTAGGTACCTACTTATCGTTTCATACGATACAAGAACCGTCTCTATTTGCCAAGTTCCAGAGTAGACATGTATAAAAAGAATTCTTTCTGTATGACAATTTTAGTGTATAATAATCTGCCTAGTCGCCTTAAAAATGGTCCTGCTAGCCAATTTAAAACTAATATTTACAAGTGGCTTCTAGACAAATGTTATTACTCCATAAAAGAGTATCTCAACGACACTAACAAATAGCAGAAAAGATTTGCATACCGTTGTCGGTAGAACATATGATACCTATGCTTTTTAAATCACGTATAATTTTCACTATGTTCTGGCAAATAAATTTCATTTCATTTCATAATTGAATTCACTCTTGGCTTGGCACAGAATACTAAAGTTGTAAATTATTACCTAATATTTCTGCTAATTACAAACGTCTCTCACAGACTTGAATGTTCAGAAGTTGAAACATGTTCGAGTATGTCTGTAATTTCAAACATTTAATTAATTTTATTCTTAATGCTATCTCCACTGAGGGTAGGTTAAGGACGGGTCTAAAAGCACTTACGAGTATATACCCGTCGTTCATTTAGTTGTTAGTTTAGGATCCCCCTACACCTCAATTTAATTGTTAATTCCGGTGAACTTTGCCTGCCATGTTAGTACTCGTATATAAATATTTGTGTAAAAACTACTGACAGTTTCTTTCCTTGATTGTTTTAGATGTTTTTTGTACTCATAACAAATAGTGGTACACAATCGAAATAATGGTACTTATCATATTATATTATGTATATGTATAAAGGACAAATGGGACAAATGGAACAAATGGTAGCAGAAGGACGAGCTTTTTTTAATAACGGTCGTGGATGGGAATTGAAATTTGCCGGGGCGGCCTAAGCTTGTTATGGCTTTCAAATCATTTCAAAATAAAATACTTGAACTTTATCTGTCCTGCAAGGGTAGAGGGGAAGAAAGGGGAGAGTCACTAAAAACCAAAATAGTTTTTTTGATGCGATCTCTTTGTAAATGCATCCATCCAAATGATAAAACTCTTACACCGCATTATGGGATATCCGGTATAGTCTGAGACGTTCTAGTTTCAAAATTTGATACAGTGTGGGATAGTATTGTAGTCTTGCAACTTTAAATGTTGCTCCTGAACATTTTACTCAAATTAACATTCCCCCTTTTTTTTGATATTTCTATTGAAAAACGTTTATTTAGCACTGTAAACACCAGAATACAGCGAGTAAGACTAATAATGTAGAATTAACATGAATATGTTTGTTAATCAAGTGCTTACAAATAACATTTAATACTCGTGGTAAATATGTATGACATATTCATGTTAATTCTACATTATTAATCTAAAGTTAACCGCGTTCTGTAGGTATACAAGTCATATATAAACGAGGAAATCTGTAATTGGCCTTCTTTAAGTTTAATACATATGTTATTTTATAATTGTTAATAGATGTAGATTTCCCTTATAAATAAAATAAAATAAAAATAAAGTACACAATACAAAAGTATACAAACATATAATACATTCAGCACAAAAGATCCGGTGCGGTACAGTGTCAAAAAGGGTACACCAGTTCAGCATAGGTTTTAGTTTTGTACGCATTGTATCACACTAATTTTGTGCAATAAAGAGTATTCATTCATTCATTCATTCATAGCACAGCGCTGATTTTCAGCTGGCCCCTCAGTGACTGCACGGACGAAGAAAGCAACAGTGTGTGCGTGTTGTGTTGTATGAATGTGTTTGTTTTTAGAATGAGGATATTTTTGTGTATATGAGGTACTGAGTGTGCGAGAGGGTGATGGCATGGTGCGTGTGTAAACATGGTATTATGTGTGTGGATCTTCTTCTTACATCCCTTCTTACTTCTTCTTCAACGGTACCTACAGGTACCGACCGTTCTAGTTGCACTTATATTTAAAAAGTTATCCGTATTTTATTACTATAAAAATAGAATATTTACCAAATATAGCAAGACACATGGCGTTGATTCCCCCCAATAATGTGACACTCGTTGACCCCATCTCCAGTTCCTTCATGAGATCATTGAATATAATGCCGAAACAACCCAGGAACATCGTCGCTGTTGACTGGAAATAGAAACCAAGACTTTTTTATGAATTAAGAAAACAGACGATCAAACGGACCACCTGATGGTAAGTGATCACCGTCGCTCATAGGGCAACTCTATTAGCGACGGTGACATCATAAAACATTCCATCCTTATGTTGTTGATATCCCATCTGCTCGTACGAAGCGATTTGCTTCTTCGTTCATTATGCGAACGGCTAAGGAATGGAACAGCCTGCCGGCGTCTGTATTTCCCGAAACCTACAAACTTGGGATCTTCAAGGCCAGAATGAATAGGCATTTACTGGACCTGCATGCTCCATCATCGACCTCATCGTCGCTTACCATCAGGCGAGATCGAGATCAAATGCGGGTTTAGTAGTAAATAAAAAATAAAAATAAAATGCTGGCTCTCTTAATACCGTTCAAATCAGAATACACAGTCAATAACGTAGGATTTTTTTAAATTGTATAAGCAGAGCAGGCCAGCAAACGGGCCATCTGATGATAAGTGGACACCGTCGCCCATAGATACTGTGATACCATAGATACCGTCGCCCATAGGCATATTCGCCGACGAGAGAGTCCCGGACTTCTGTTCTATTCTCAGAGCTCGAATAGCATCGTTCCAAGAGAGATTGTTAAAATCGAAAGACAAAATTTGGTGTTCTATACACGAGGACTATGCCTATGTTTTTATGAAACACTGGACCAGTGTGAGAATGGCAAATTTTAAGTAGTTAGTAGGTACCGCTAAAATTTTGTCTATTAGTTTATTTTATCTTTTAGCTTTTTCTTTATATATCAGTTTATCGTATCTATTGTAAAATTATATTATATATTGTTATTTTGTAATATGGGTGTATGCATGAATTAAATACATTTCTTTTTATTATGATAGACACCTACCACCTTATAATGTTTTATAGGATTTTCGGTGCGCTGCTAAACTTTATGATGATGGAGTGACTCATATGCCGGTAGTAACGCTGGCTCTCTTACCCTTCAAACCGAAACACAGCAATGCAAGCATTATTGCTTTGCGACAGAAATATGTAGGCTGGTATCACTTTAAGCTGACTCTGGATATAGTCGTAGCACCGTTTAATTGTCTTACTGTTATATACATTTGATGATTCTGTGAATCTAAACCACTATAACTTTAACACAAAGGACACAAAGTAATTTAATACCACAACGGCTATAAAGCCGAAATGGACGCGAAATTAATGGCATGGCTTTATTTTACAATAGCTGTCTGTCCGCACGGTGTTGGATATTTTTAACTCTCGATACCAAGGGATACCAAAGGGGTTATAAAATAGACATGTGTGCCTGTCTGTGGCTTCATATCTCATCGACTGATGATCCAATTTCAATACTGGTTCTTTATTTGAAAGAGTCCATGTCGAGGAGTTTTTTGGAAGGTTGACCAAAACTGGTTCAATGGTTCTAAAACCTACAGTTATCTTTTGAGGTCTTAAGAACTGTAAAAGGTAGTTAGGTAGTCATTTGACTCATATATTTAGGATCATGGCGTCCAGAAATCTACCTACTATGAAGGATGCTGTATACGTAAGCATACGAAAGATACGGATTGTCCAAAGAACTTTTACATTATCTACTGGAAAAGAATGTATTCATCAGGAGAACCTCTTAAATAACTCGTGGCAAAAACCCATCGCCCTTGGGATTAAATAGATTCAGGGTGATTAAAATAATAATGGTTTGTAATGATAAATGACGTATAATTAAGATAAATTCAACGCACATTTCATTAATAGCAAGTACCTACGAGTGAGACTGGTAACCATTACCAACATTCAAACAGTATATTGTAACCATGTTCCTTCTGCTTACTGTATTAAAAGTTCCAAAGAATTGTAAAATGTCCAATATTTCAAACAATTTGATTTGAACACACATATAGTCAGCCTCTAGCTAATGTATACCCTCTGTAAATTTTTTGCAATCTGAAATTAACGTTAATGCATTCGCCATAGACTTCAAATTTGAATTGTAGAATTTTGACTATCTTTGAGATAATATGGTATACTTTAGCTAGAGGCTTGTACGACGTAAAAAGAGACACAACTCACAAAATTTATAATTGCAGCAATCCAAATCATGTACCCCCAACCGCCATCTGGAGGAACAAGCTCATATTTTTTGTTTCTCACTAAGCAGTCTTCCTTTTCGCTCATTTTGAATAAAATTTACTTTGAATGATGTAGCGTTCGTCGTCTCTCTGTCTTTTGTCGGTTTTATCTCGTATCTAGTTTATGGTTTGACATTGTGATATTTGTGATCTAAATAATACCTAATGTAATAGTACTGGAGCCAGTGTTTCAGTATCTTGCATGAGCACGAGATTAGGTAAGTACGCTGGCAGTGGCTGGATGTGAAGATCCTAGATTTTGGCTGCCAATAATAGAGCCTGTCAAATTAGTCAGGGCACCTCAAGGAATTTCTAAATATATATCGTACAGTGCCCTAATTAGACGTGAAAAAGTCAAGCCATTATGGCGGTAATGGAATACTATAGTATTCACTACCCTCTAATTTCACCGATTAATGAACACTCAAGGTGAGTGTATAAATCAAATTGCATTAAAAATGTCATTTTTTTTTCATTTCACGCTCCTTACGCAAACAATTATTTTCTGTATTTCTAAGTGTCCAAATATTTGAAAAATAAATTGGAGAGATTTTTGTGATTATTGACACTATTTTTACTTAATCTGCTAACTTGTTATATATTTTTATCAAAGTTAAAATATTCCACAATTCTTTTGCGGAAAAAAGTCAAGTTTACTTATATATTTATTGTAGTCAATCTAATTAAGAGTGTATCAATATGTTTTACAATTTGTACCTCAAATGATGGCTTATAGTGTCTTCTTTCTTTATATGATGTCGGTATATTCAATACAACTTTGCATCATACTTTGTTTTTCGTTTTAGTAAGTATGTATTTTTTGACACGGATTGAGAAGTTCCGTTGTTCATCTCCGAAGTTAATCATGTAATCTTAACCAAATTTAAATAGAACCATACTGAAGGCAAACCGTACTAAATAAAAAAAGAATCATGAAAATTTTTGTAATGGATAATTGATTGAATGTAATGGTAATAAATGACAGTAAGCACCACTAAAGCAGTACTCTTTAGTAAACATAGACAGATGACATTTCTTTTTTTCCTTCTATTTTTTGTTGCGGCACTTACGGCAAGACTGACTTGACATAATAAACTAACCATAATAAAATACTTACATTTTATGATTAAGTTATGACATTTAATAGGGTAGGACATTTAATTTTATGTATCTGTGGTGTATTGAATTTTGAAGGCTCTAAGTTTTTCTTAATTCTGTAACGTAGAAAGGTAGTCGAAACGTGACGCCGCCGGCTCCGGTACTAGAAGGTTTACTTTTCACATTACTAGCAGTAAACTCGTAAGCCGTCGGTTCATATTATAATTCTGCCGCGGAGATACGGGGGTGATACGAAATATTACCCGTGTTACGACACAGCTCGGGCTGTGTCGGCAAAATCCGACGAAATGACGGATGCTATTTAGAAGAAGTGCTCAATGCATTCGAATTTTGAAACTGGGAAGTATTTCCTGGCTCGAAGCAAAATAGTTATTTAAAAAAATATTAAAAGACGATAGAAATGGACTTTCATACAAAAATTCCTAGCCCAGATCAGGAAAACTTCCGTCTTTTGTTTTTTACTTCGAGTCTGTAACATAAAAACACAGTGCGGACTCTTTACTGACCTGTAATTCCATTGAATAGATATTACAGGTCAGTTCTCTTTGATTCCATGACAGATTTTTTTTTCTTGATTTTATTACTATTTTCCTGCTATTTGCATTTAAATAGTTCGTCTTGGGTGGCAAAGTAACACCTGATTCCATCAACTATTGGGTGACAGTGGATATTAACGTTATTTGTATGCCACCAGAAGTCTAGAATGAAGCAAAAATTGCGATTTTTTGCTTTCTGTAGACTTTTAGGTTAGAAAGAGTAAGTATTTGAAATGATATTTTTTTGCATTATTTCAGAGCAATAAAAATAATCAATATTTATACAAACCTATATTCTATACAAATCTCGGCGAATATACTATAGAAAACAGAAAAATAGATTTCTATGGTTTTCGTTCGCCACCGATATAAAATCGCTCTCATGTGCTAATTGGCCTTATCGTCAAGAAAGTTTATTTTGATTTATGGTTATTTTATGCGAACCTTTTGAAAGCTTTTAATTTAATTATAGGCCTCAGATACTTTATCCACTTTGTAAGCTTGCCATACAGATAATCATACTACTCCACGACTTGGAAATTGGCGTAAATAATTAAAAAGAGAGCAGCCTGAATATTCTTCAGGAAGATACTATCTCGCGTAATGACTTGCATTAAATTACCTTTATTGACTCGAGTAAGTGTATTAATTTTATCTCTGAGAAACAACATTGTTCACGCATAAACAGTTTAATAATTCACAATAATGATGATAACTAATTGATGCGATTTTATAAGTAAATGTTTGTTATTTTCTGAAGACTAGGTATGTGTTTACTTCTAGGCTTTTTGTTACAAATTCGTGTTCCAATTCCAATGTACCAATAGATAATTGTGACTGCAAACAAAAACAGATTACTTTTCTTGTCACGTAATCCTTTGATAAATTTATAAACTTTATCATTTCCTATGACCCGGGAAATTTTATATATACGACTCTTAGCGTCTGTGACATTTTAAAATTATTTTGACATTGTATCCGCACTTTTATTTTATTTTTTTATTGACTGTACACTATTGTACTATTATAGGTATTTTTCTATAATGTAAATAATTTAATTTTGATTAATTTGATTTATTATTTAATTTAATTAATTATTAAATTATTTTGTACGACTTATCTTGCAACGGGTTTTGTTGCTTTGAGATGAAATAAATACAATTAAACAATAAAAAATTAAACTATGTTAATCAAAAATATCTACAATTAAAATAGGTCAAATTTTTCATGAAAGTCACTGTACTGGAGGCGGTAGACGTGTCAACACCGCTATGGTAGCGTTATAATATGTACTTACCAACAATTTGAAAAGACATAGACAGATATATTGGCCATTCCTATCACTACTTATAGGTACAACAAATTACAAAAATACTTGGAAAATGGAAAATTCTGGATGTGTTCGGACATCCTGATGATTAGCGATCGGAGTAGGTAGGGCTGTTTTTGGTACTTGCAAGCTGTGGTCATGATATGGATACGGCTTTCTTATAAACCATATTTGGATAATCCCGGGATTTCCGGAATTGAAAAAATCGCTGTAGATAGAGCTACTTTTGGTAATTCCAACCTGCGATTATCATACTATGGACATGCCAATAAAAAAAAATTATTAAAAAATCCCGGGATTTTCGGAATTTAAAAGAAGACTAGAAGACTACTAAAGAAACCCGGATTTAGACATACTTGAAAGAAATGAAATAGACGACGAAATTCTATTGAATTATAAATTCGCTTCACTTTGACGTCTACAGATGTCCATACTAACCTAGCACTAATCTAGCTTTTGAGGTCTTTGACCCCGAACAGCCCTACCTACACCGATCAGTGCTGATGATTCTGAAAAATACAATGAAACTTACTCGTAAATAGCTGTATCCGTAATTCCGCACTTTATTTCCTGTTCATCTAGGGTGGCGGTACAGTGGCCAGGACATCAGTACATTATTTTGGTATCTACTTTGTCGCTTCAACTTTGACACATTCATACGTATTCTTATAAAGAAATCATATTAAAAATTATCGCGACAGGGATCCACAGAGCTACCTATAGCTTGATAGTTATAATTGATGTATTCCACTGTACATAAGTTATGTATTTAATTTACATATATAGGTGCACGTAAATTTCCCACGACCGCCATTTACGAGATCGCAGGGCAATTTCACGTGCGATTGGGCATATCGCCTGACTATATCTTGTTCCTGGTAGATACTAGGTTTATTGCGGTCACTGTACCTAATATAAATAAAATGATACTTACATAATAGAGTACAAGTGCAGATGATGTGTCGTGAGCTTAAAACGTTGATGGTTTCATGAACCAAGAAAAAAAAACGGACATAGTCCCATGAACAATAACTTGACGCATCCATAGGAAGTCAGCTCGCTAGTATATACGAGCCCTCACGCACACAGTCACACCATAGAAATACGTTTCACCCGCCATTACGCTTCCGACCTCGCCATGTTTGTTGACATTTAAAAAAAATACTACGTTATGCCGTCATGTGAAGTTAAAATCATGTCGAAACCATAGTAGTATCATAAAAAAGAATCAGAGGATCACCTATCATAAGTAAGCGAGTAATTTATTTACCTTATGTCTTGATTTTTATTTAAAATATTGAAATCAGAAATTTTGACACAATCAGCCAGTGTTGCCAATAATTAAACATGAAAATTCCCCGAAAGTGTGGGAGATTGATAGTCTTACTTTATATATACATATTTATTTTCAAAATTCTTCTACAATACTAATTTACTATATAAATAAAAATATTTTTGAATTCTATGTTTTTTATTTATCTTTTTATACCTGGACAAAGAAGAAAGGACCTTCCTTTAATTTTAATAAAACCCTAGTTCCGAGAGTGGTGACAAATGTCTAAAACTTTATTATAATTTTATTTCAATAAATTGGGTAAATTTTCTTTACATGTGGCAATGCTCTATACACTCTCCCATACTTATACTGCCGCCATTGCTTTGCTTCAACAATGTCATAATGACATTCCCTCCGTCTTTTTTTGTACCTTCATGGATGGTTTATTACATTTCTAACTGTAAGATAACATTCTTAACAAAAATAAAAAAAATTTTTTTGAGGTCAATCAGAAAGTCTTTTCAAAGTGGTACCAATTAGGAATGTTTTCACTTTTGGCACGAATTTTGCAGACCAATTTGAAATAAATCCTAGATTAAAGATAAATCTTAGTGCAAACACGTATACAGTAGATCTAGCCAAAGTATTTAGATTTCAACTGGGTGGATAGTTTCGGTTCATGTTACCTTTGAACTATAAAAAATGTGACACAAACATTTTTTATAATTCAAATCATGAATCGAAACTAGGTATCCACCAAGTTAAAATCAAAATACATTGGCTAGATCTACCGTTTTCTGGATTTTTTTGCAAAAATCTATGAATACACAGTTTTGTCACAGTTGTCTAAACACACGAAGCTTTTAGCCAAGACTATAATAGCATAAAAGTTGCTAGGTCGTACCACTTCTAGACCTTAGAATATATATTTCTGAATTTTAGTCTAGACCATTATGGTGTGTGAACATACCTATACTTTCAGTTGGTCAACAGTAATATTGATTGATTGCTTGCCTGCTTATCATATGGTTAGTAGCCAACCTATTTGTCAGAGTTGCTCAAACCGCCCGTAGGCATCTGACATGGCTTAACGACTGCTGTTGAACGACAACAACCGGGACCGACTGCTTAACGTGCTCTCCGAGGCACGGAGGAGCTCAGATGAAATATGCCACCAGCGGTCACCCATCCAGGTACCGACCGCGCCAACGTCGCTTAACCTGCACGATTACTTTCGGACCGTGCTCGCAACTAGGCTACGAGCTCCTCAGTACTTACTAACAGTAATAATAAGAAAAGATAAATTAATAAAATACATTTTTCTTCGTTGTCTAATTCATTTCTTCCAAACCCAATATTAAGTATTAACGGAAAGTCGAATTTGTGAAGCCCTCTGGCCCTCATCTACCAACAACAATTTACGCAAGAACGTTTCAAATGAAACACGGAACGAAATGCGGAGTTCCTTTGTCTGGCTTTCGAAAAAATGAAATTCCAGACACGTTTCAATAAAAACGCGTATTCCACGAGAGGGAAAACAACAAAAGAAAGAAAATGTACAGTAGGAAAAAGCAAGACTCTTCCGAACTAGTGACAAGATGACATTACCTCACAATGAGAGAAATATTGCAATGTGGAAAATAAAAATTTTTTTTTTTCTTGAAGTGATGAGGAGAACATAAGACAAGGCAACGCACTCTGCCCCTTTGGGATTGAAGTATTCCTATATTGATAGAAATGAGAAATAACTTTTACTCATAATTTTAATACACTTTTCTCTTTTGAATTTTTTTTTTTGGTTTGGTTTTGGTTTTTTTTTTACGTTCGGCAGTAGCCCGCCGAACGTAACAAAAAAAAACAGATTTAATTTTTCGGCTAAAAGCAATTATTTTGTTACGGTTGACATGCGTACAAAAATCTTTTTTATGGAAATTGCATCAAAATGGTGATGGGGTTGATGGGGTTGCCTCGTTTCTGCAGTGCCTCCGGCATGTTTGCGCACGCACATACCGATGGGTTTCAAGCCATTATGCGCAAAAGAACTGCGTCTCTGCTTTGCAGGCTTCGGAGCAGCTCCAACAGCATCCTGAACGTGATAGCGGAAAAGTACGGTTCCTCTATCCTTAAACAATTCGTTCGGGTGCTGATCGAATGATGTTATCTTTGATCAGCATCTGATCGAAGTGTAAAAGCTCGTAATTTTTGCTTAATATATTTACTAACATAGTTCTTAAGTACACTAACACTATGGATCAAGTTATCTGAAAAATAAAAATATTGAATTAAATTGAAAATCCGTGCAATATTTATTCTATCAAATGATAGAATAAATATTGCACGCAGTAGAGATTTTAGGTTAGGCAGGTTACTTACATAAATATAATTTATATAAATAATTTTAACCTTAAAGATCCTATCTGAATTGATTACCCCAGCATGAAAGTCGGAGAAAATTCAAGGTGAACAAGTAATATCCCAGCTCTACCATAAATATTTCGGTGGTGGCAAGGTAAATTACGAGTGTGTAGCAGCCCCGGAGTCGGCGTCTAGGGACTCTGTTAGCAACGGCTAATGGAAAAGGATAAAGAACTTCCACAATTTCTCAGTGTGCTTATCTTTGGCATACTATCTTATGACAGGGGGATAACCCTAGTGACACTTCGACCCTCAGGGATCTTTTGTGCTCACCTCTTACCTTAGTCTCCTTCCTGTTCCTTAAAGATGCTTACAGGAAGGAGCCTATAGTCCTCGGTTTCGGGTAGGCAACCCCCAGTAGACTCTACTAGCATACTAACTATAATAGGGTTAACTTATGCTATTGGCATGTTCCTACTAAGTTATATACAATAGAAAAAAGTTCAGACCTTGGAAATTATGTTACCGATTTCGATCAGATATGGATGGCTAAGAATTCTCTCAAAAAAAATTATGTTAAATAGAGAAAACCGCACCCAAATCGTTGTTAAAATATGATGCCACAAACAAACAGAAATAAGTCTGAAAGCACCTTTGAAAACGCAAGGGTGGTTGCTTGCTTGCTTATCGTATGGTTAGTGGCCAACCTATTTGTCAGAGTTGTTCAGGCCGTCCGTAGGCATCTGACATGGCTTAACGACTGCTGTCGAACGACAACAACCGGGACCGGCTGCTTAACGTGCTCTACGAGGCACAGAGGAGATCAGATCAATTTTGCGTTAATGTTAAGCGTGTCTATAAGAAACTTTAAGTTTTTTGAAAAAACTGGTTCGAAAGAAAGCGCGGGAGAAAAAAGAGTATTTTAACTCCCGCGTATTCTTTCTACCTTTACCATCAGCAGATTTCAGTAAAACGGGGATCTTTAATCAAAAATATTTCAGTGGATTAAATAAAAGAGATCGCTATTAAAAATTGCATCACATAAAATTCTGCAACATAGCGCACTATATTAGGTATATTTCTGGTAGGGCTTGACGTCAGAGCTTCGAATGAAAACTGACAATGCACCCGAGCTGGGTGCGGCCGCCCCGCGGCGGACCGAACCCGCTATTAATTCAATCAATGGCTATTGGCTTTACCTGCCAGGCTATCTGAAATAGAACTATCAACTAGAATGTGGGTAGAATAGAATTTCTAAATAGAATTGTTCTAACTATTTTTAACTTGATGTTATGTAAGTGAAGAGAACTATACGTATTATGCGGAAAAATACATATCACAGGATTTGTCAGTCCATACATTTTTCATCAAAAATTCATTGAAATTGGTTCTATTCAAAAAATTCGGATTGTGAGTCCAATGTGAAAAGACAGTATTCTTATCAGAAAGTGTCAGATTTAAGTTACTAATTGTTATGTCACGTCATTACGGTAGTACCTAATAATAGTTAGGTCTTTGATATCGACACTTTTACGATTACTTGTGCGCTAAAAGAGAACTAAAGATGAAAGTAGAAGTACTTACGTAGGTATTTTACTTTGAAGTGAGTAACAACAGTTACTGTTATATCTAATAATAATTACTTGGTTTGATATATAATGCATAATGATCAAAAAAATATTAAATGTACAGATTTTTTATAAAAATTATACTCGTACGAGTAAGTCTTATGTTGAGTATACTTCGGCTGTAAAACAACTTGTGTCAGGAATCATATATGAGAAAGAAATCTGTCAGATTAGAATCCAAAACTAAGATTTATCACTTTAAATTTTTATCTAAGTTCTTATTCTTAGTTAATAACGTCAACCAATTTTCTGAAATTGCCCTACATGTAATTTTAACTACCCAACGTCAACCTTTTTATATATAGCTATTCTACTTACTTTATAGAGATAAGCCACGTATCCTAGGTTAGTCTAAGTTATCCATAAACAGTACGTATAATTTTTAGTTTTCCGTAAACCCTGCACACTACTCTTTCCTACTTTTCCACTACATCTTTCTCGAAATCATTTCCTCTGCCCGAAGGTTGCTGGAAGAGATCGCTCTTAGCGATAAGGCTGCCTAAATTGTACTTCACTATTTCCTTTTCTATCTCATGTTTGTTGTTTTATATTTGTGCAAAAAAGTGTATTTTACTTTACTTTATCCTAAATGAGCTCGATTGAAGTGGTCCTATAGCCAACGCGTGCAAGCTCGACCGGTCTGACTCTGTCTGTACACAGCTCTCTATCGATCCACGCCGCACCTAGCCCGGGCCCATACTTTGCATCTATAATAACTTTGTTCACGGCGATTGTGCATGCAATCTGAAACGTACCTAATTCATGATTTATATTGCCTATTTTACCATTATTTTTAGGATTTAATGGTACAAATGTAATATTAAGAAAGTTTTAGACTTGAGTTTTGAAGCGAAGGTACAATCTACCCTTTTATGTCACTTGACTAAATTCAAATGTTCAAATGTTTTATTGCTCACTTACAGATTACATGGTTCTTATGATTAATAATTTGATCCTCTATTTATAATCTACCTTGTTAGGCATGCAATATTTATTAATAATTTGATCCTCTATTTATAATCTACCTTGTTAAGGCATGCAATATTTATTAATAATTTGATCCTCTATTTATAATCTACCTTGTTAAGGCATGCAATATTTATTAATAATTTGATCCTCTATTTATAATCTACCTTGTTAAGGCATGTAATATTTATTAATAATTTGATCCTCTATTTATAATCTACCTTGTTAAGGCATGCAATATTTATTTTATTTTCAAACATATTATGTCCTTTATAACTATTACTTCATTGATCAATTACTATAATTATGTCAAAATATTTATAATTAATGTATTGTCAAAATATACTAGTAGTTATTATTAATCTACTAATTAGACAGGCTTGTAAATCGCAGACTAATCGAACTGAATAATAAGCCCATAAATCATTATACGTATACTATAGCAGGTATGTGAGTGATATGCTCCAAGGGACCACGGGATCGATTTTATAAAAAAATATAAGTATACCCATGGATGAAAAAAGGGGGCGGGCGTTCGTTCCTTCATGGAGCCTTAAATTTCTTATTAGCTATATGATTGCGAGAAACAAGAGATCGGAAGAACTGGAAAAAGTTGGAGGAGGCCTATGTAAAAGGACAGTGAATGCATGATTATTATTTATTAATGAATGTTTATTAATTTTAAATGTGAATTTTATAATTTTGGAATCATTTATAATTTTAGTTGATTGTAATTTATATAAATTAATAATTAAAATTTATGATGGTTTCGACGGAGTAGACGAGTTCTAGAGTGGAGACCGCGTACAAGAAAGCGCAGTGTGGAACGCCCGCGCCCCCCTGCCCGGTGGACCGACGACCTGAAGAAGATTGCTGGCGATGGTTGGATAAGAAAGGCGGAGGACCGAGTAATGTGGTGCGCCCTGAGAGAGGCCTATGTCCAGCAGTGGACAGACGGGCTGATAGATAGATAGATGATGGTGTGGTGACGCACGACGCGCGCCACTACGATACAGTACCTACTTACATCGGTGTAGAACGCGCTATTGAAATTTTCCTGGGACTTCGTATATATACGAGCTACAAATATCCATAGTTGGACCAGGACATACGGTCACCAGGCACAACACCCCGCCTGGTGGAAGATCTTCCCTTTTCACTTTCATACAACTGACGTTACGTCATCCATGTCCTCATCATAGCGCGTTCCTACAAATCCTTCGAAGTTTGATAGTTATTGAGGAGGGAGAATTTGAGGGTAGATGGTGGTTTTCTTCTCCATATCCATATCCTATAATTTAAAGCACAATGTGTTTCTGTCACACAATCATAGCGCGTTCCTACAATGGTTTAACTTAAATGACATTGACCCTTTTAATTCCACAATCAATAATTGCATGTATTCACATTAGAGGCTTCATTTATTTATTATTCTTCTGAAGAACTGCTTAATCTAATCTGGCATCATCATCCCATTTCTCGTACAAATAAACAGAATCTTTGAAATGAGATTCTTAACAATAAAGAGACAGGACCAACTATTATTCATTCATAGGTCTCTTAATTTGATTAATCGCCTGAGTTTCTCGACTATTCCAAGACAAATGACTACGTGCCCCAGCCAAGCTGTTGTCGGTCAAACTTCGTGCTAAGTTTTTATTAAGTTAACTTCGATAATTGAATTAAATAACTTCGAATGAAAGTTCTCCAGAAAGTAAACTGTCGGTGTAGATCTAACCGAGTTCAAGTCTATGCGTGATTTCTAAACTGAAAGAGCGTCGGTGGCACAGTGCCATCGAACTCCCATGCGGGAGGTCCGAGTTCGAAACCACGCAGTGCCATGTACCAATAAGTTTTTCGTATTTTTCGAAGACTTACTTACATTTACCGGCTTCTCTAACGGTGAAGGAAAACATCGTAAGGAAACCTGCACACTGATATGACCAGTGTGTAAAATGGGATTGGCACAAAAGATTCTCAAGGGTCGAAGTGCCGCTGGGTCCGGCCCCCTATCATAAGATAAGATAAACTGAAAGTTAAAAAAAATGTTAGTGGAGGCTATGTCGGAGAGGTAACTAAACACTAAATAACGCCCAGACTGAATAATTGCTTGTACCATAGGTGATAAAAATTCGACTCGTAGGGCCACAAAATTAAAATCTAGGTATGAAACTAATTAAAAAACCAAAAAGCCAACACTAAAGAAATCCTATTTACATATTTTAGTCACGTTATTCGTCATTTAGAATTTCAATTGATTTGTTTTCAGACTTAAATTACGATCAAAATAAATTAATTGGATTCGAAATTTGGTTCCAATTCAACGTATTATCCAAGAATGAATAGTTAAACGACTAAATGGAATTGAATTTCAATGTATTCGTTTACATACTTAAGTTATTTTTGTGAAAAAAAGAGGTAAATATAATAATGAGTGGAAATTCTGGTATCTATATCAAGCAAACAGCTATTCATTTAGGTAAAGTTAGTAAAATTTCAATTGATATTATTCAAATTAAATTACATACTTCTCAAATATTTTTGTAAGTAATTGTTGTAGATTTAGATTAAACATTTATAGATCATAAATAAAAACCAATAGAACATTTTTCTAACCGAAACAAACAAAATTAGGTCTGTAAATGCAAAAGGCTTGTAATAGGGCGGGTATTTCCTGCGAGGGCTCGCATTAAACGGATTACTGTTTCGCCTTAAATCTGAGAAACTTCAAGATGTGACATCGAAGCCCACAAGGTGTCATTCAATATTATAGCTATTACACACACAGTATACGTGTGTAATAGCTCTCGACTCCTATAAGATACAAAATAAAACCACTCTTTGTTATAACGCCGCGGCGCGCCGCACCGTTTCCTCGCAAATGACTTGGATTGCTTGCAGCTCCCGTTCTAAGTATACAAATTCCAGAACTAATGAAATAAATAAGCAGAATCAACACGATTGACATTCACAGCTTTTAAACACGTGGAATGTTTTTTAATCTACTTCTTTTTTAAGCTTGGGCCCGTTATAGGACCTTCTTTTTCTCGTCGTGATCATTCTAAGGAATTAATCACATAGAACGACTCTCGTGGCAGATTTATTTAATGTAGTGGTTTGCCATTGACATACTGGTTATCTCAGTGTGCAGGTTACCTAACGATGTTTTCGTTCACCGTCAGAGCAGTCGGTAAATGTACGTAAGTCATTCGAAAAAACCGGAAATCTCGTTGGTACATGGCAGTGCCTGGTTGCGAACTCGGACCTCTCGCATGGGAGTCAGACGTCCTAGCCACGACGCCACCGACGCTCACGACCATGCAAGTACAAATAATGAATAATATACAAAGGTCCGGTTTTGCCATAGTGCAGCAGATTATAGAATTCAATTCGTATTGTAATATCTTCTTGTCTCTGAGATCTCTGCGAGCGCCTCAGTTCGCTCGCCCTGCCCTCCCTACTTCCGTTCTAGATTCGCACTTCCATTATTCGGTTAATCTTACACCATATAGTAAGTAAGTATGAGAATAATCCGCTCTTGTGAAGGTCGGTAGAACCAGCCTTTGTTACAGAAATTGAGACCTCAAACAAGTCTCGAACTTATACGACTTCAGCTTATGAAAACGATGGCGACTTCCCCGTAGATAACCAAGTTTGATAACTGGTTATTAAAATATTTATTCAAAGATAACTGGGTTTTGTACGAAGAATTGTTTTTTCTTATAGAAAACCGTGGTTTCCTACGAAGAAATTAATCCTAATAGATAACCGGGTTATCTATTAAGAATTGTTTTTCCTTATAGTTAACCGGGACGCAAGGAACAGGAGTTCTTGTCCGCCTCCCTCCCGCTACTCGCCCTCTCTAATCAATGGGTTGCATGTTGCATGCATACGTTATGTCAAAAGTCTTAGAAACCAAAAGCTAATATTTTATTTTTATAAAATGGAAGAGCTTCGACCATATTTAAGCACCGCTCACACCTAAGCGACCAAAGCGTTTGCGAAGCGGGAGCGTCAGTCGCGCGGCGGACGCTGCTCATAATATTTAGGTATATGTAGCCATCTACACCTACGCATCGGCGACGCGAGAAGGCAGCGTCAGCAAAGCGGGACGGACGCGACCACTTGTTCTACGAAACATATAGGACACTATAGAGTTTTGATAAACTAGCCTCTTAAAATTAAATCTATTCTTCTTGGAGTCGCTGACATTTGATTGAATGAATGAACTAATTAAAATTTCTATAGGCCCTGACGTGAATTGACGTTTGAATATGCCGCGACGCGGTCGCTCAGGTGTGCATGAATAGTTTTGCGTTGCAGAAGTTGCCGCATCGCCACCGCTTCGCAGTTGCTTGGTCGCTCAGGTTTGAGCAGTCCTTTACTGTTTTCAGGGAATGAGCATAATGGGTTGGTTTTCCGACGCTACATGAAGCTACAAAACCGAAGATATACCTATAATACGAGTACCTATACATAGTCATTATCATAATTTGTTCATAAAGCATTTATTTTATTTTACTTTTGTATTTTCAAATTAATAATGTACTCGTATTTATGTTATAGGCCTGTGCATATGCAACTTGAAATAAAGGTATTATTATCATAAATAAATATACTTGAAATAAATTGCCAGACAGCATTGAAACGTCAGAACATTAAGCGACAGTCCTATACTTATAGTGGTATTGAACTAGTTGTTTTCACGACTAAAATGGTGTCCGGAAATAGTACCATTAATAATGTATGTGAATATTATTTAAGTGTGTAGTGCAAGTTCAGTAAAGTCAGATCGATAGGACAATTTTATTATCGCGGTCACCAGTTGCAAGTATAGGTAAATAAATATAACATAAAATGCCGTTAACATAAAGCCTTGTAATGATGTCGACTTCATCGTCCATATCCATCTCCTTGCCATCAATTTCAACCTCATTGTTAAAATTTATCTCACCTCATTTCGTGTTGGCATTTTCATTTCTTCATCTATATTTTCAAAATTCAAATCAAATTCCCATTCCATTTCTAAATTCCATTATTCCATTAATTTCATTGTTTTTACTTTTACTATAAAAAAACAGAGGTACAAAAAATAAAATAAAATACAGAGGTATTTTGTCCTGAACGGACGTATGTCCGTTTTATAAAATTGTCTCCTACTACTACCTATTTTCTACTCTTGTGTTGTTCTGTTCCTGATAAATATAATGTTACCTATTACCAAGTTTCTTCTATTACTTCATCTGCACACTGTTCTAGAATCCTGCTAGCCGGCACCTAGAGGGCAGATTGTGGCAGACTAAGGAATATTTTCATCACACCTGCTCATAAATAGCATCTATTAGAGCATGCATAGCCGATCGAAAATTGATCATTTCGCACTAGTGTGTTATATTTTTCTGGAACTAGGTAGAACCGGTACCAAAACGGAAAGGAACATGTGAAGTTGGAAGCAACTATAAAATATTTTAATTTGAATTCAGGATTTGGTTCTGAATCCGAAACCTTTACAATTTTACCAAGTTTACATATTTTTTATTGTTGCAAAGTTATGTCGTGAGTCATATTGCGGGACATGTAGGCCACATGTTGCACATTTACCCGCCAGGTGTGATATTAAGTACATTATGATACAAGTGAGCTAAGTTGGTCATTACATTACACTCGAGGCTGGATTGCATCCCGAACAGAAGGCGAGGGTGTAATGGAGCCGAGAGTGTAATGACCAATGCTCTGCTCACGCGTTTCATACGACGTGTTTCAACACACTTGCAAGGAAAAAATATATTTCATTAACATATTTTTAGACAAATTAACTCTTTGCTGAGATTTAAAAAAAATGTAAAGTAAAAAGCACTAGTGCGGTAATGTAAAGTAAAAAATACGCGTGTTTTATAAGCTGCATTATAAACTTAAAAGTGCTGCAAAAAGAGCCATTTTACATCAAGTGTGTAGAAAAAAACATTGTGTTTATTCGTGCAGAAAACAACAACTCGGGCCATAGAACTCGTCATCTCATTTACAATTGCTAACTTTCCGCACTTGTATCAGAAATAATTATGTAAATTATTTTCCGTTGGATCGATATGGACAATGAACATTGACAACCCTCGCTCTGAGGCGGTCATGGCCGTTGTTAACATGGAAATGGAATAAACATGAACCTTCTCATAGTATAATTTGTTGTATACAGTCATCAAACATCAGCCTATTAATGTCCCCACTGTTGGGGCACAAGCCACCCCTTGCACAAGGGGGTACGGCCAGTGCTGTGTGGTGGATTTCACATGCTTTCCGAAACTTTTAATTTCCTCAGACATGCAGGTTTCCTGACGATGTTGTCCTTCACCGTTAGAGCAGTCGGTAAATGTACGTAAGTCTTCGAAAAAATCGGAAAAACTCATTGGTACATGGCATTGCATGGTTTCGAACCCGGATCTCCCGCATGGGAGTTCGGCGTCCTAGCCACTAGGCCACCGATGTTCTCATGTTATATACAGTATGTCACATAATTTGGGTTATTCATGACCCACCATAATATCGAAACAAGATCTTATAGAAACACGTATCGGATATGTACGAGATGAGTCCAATCCGCTCCAGGATCAGAGTATCAGACATAAAATATCGCACGGACGTACACGCCCGCCCACAAGGCTGCACTCAAAAGCAGAAATCAATTGTTTTGAGAACGTACAGTCAGTCGGATCGATAAGGCAAGTGAACAGTGGCAGCCAGGCCTCAAGGTCTCGCATTGCGGCGGTCAAGGCTATTGTAACCTCATGGAGCTGCCTGTACAAGCAAATGATAGATGCGACGATACGTGACGAACGACACGGGTACGACTATACTACCTATGACTTTTTGATGTTTACAAATAAAATCTCGATTCTTTTTATTATGAAATAAGGAGAGCAGACGGAAGAAGGAAACAGGCTACCTGATGTTAAGTGGTCACCGTCGCCCATAGACATCTCACCTCACTGTATTAATATTGGAGGGTTTTTGATGCGCTGGTAACCTTGAGGACTAAGATGGATTGCCTCATGTGCTGGAAATTACGCTGGCTCTCTTACCCTTCAAACCGAAACACAGAAATGCAAGCATCTCTGCTTCACGGCAGAAATAGATAAGAGGGTGGTACCAACCCAGGCGATCACTCACATTAGGATCTACCACTACTCCACACATTTTGTTCACCTGATCGATTTGTGTGAAACGTTAACTTTTTTTACGATAACAGTTGTAAAACAAAAGTTTTTCACTTTTGGTTACAAGAAAAGCACATTTCGTCTTTAAAGGGGGTTTTTGTTACAACTCGTATATCCTAACGTATACGAATGTTCTCACAGATACTACGTAATACTATTAAAATACATTACATTGACGGGGGGTGTCACTTATATTAGTAATTAAAGTGTCGATCATTTAGGGGTTGCAACTAATTTAAGGTTCTTTTCTATGGGAGTCGAAGATTAAGGGGCGTCATGAGGCATGTAAACCCCCCCCCCCCCTCTCACGTTCCTTCTGACGTTATCAGGAGGACTTTTAAATATGGACCGTTTTTCCTCAATGTACTCGTATATCGGTGGTTTATGTAGAGAACTAGATCATTATTTTATGTACAGAAGCAAATGCATGTTTAAATTAACCCATGAAATGTAAACTTTACATTTTAGTTAAATGTAAACATTACATTTTAGTGAGACTAAAGAGCTACTTCCAACTAAATAATTCAGAGGGTCTGTCTGCCTACCGAAGGTCATAAATTATGACTCAAGATCCTACTCTGAGTTATCAGCTGAAAATTTTCAGGGAAATGTAAACCTTTATTAATAGATCTCTTAGTTCGTATAAATTTATTGAAAGGGTCCGTGTTTAAAATAGAATAATTTATAACTTTATAGCAACAAGTAAGTTTTAGTATAAATTGACTATTTTAATCCCTTGTGACCCATTAAGGTCGGTATTTACAACTATTCCCTAAGTGTTTTGGGGCTAGCGGATCGATGAGCTATTTATTTTAACGGTGGCTGTGGATGTGAGTAGAAATTTGCCCGCCATAGTTTACTATGGCTTTACCACCATCACCACCACCACCACTTGTTTAGAATTTACCACTTTCTAGACGATTTATTATTATCGATAAGTAAATTTACTTAGAAATTGTGACTGGAATTCCAGACAAAAGTGATTATTGGAACTATTTTCACGACCACATACAAGCAAGTAAGCTTTGCACTAAGATTTACATAAAAAACAACTAGAATAATAATAAGTATCAAGAAACTACTGAAACTCTTAGAAACATGTTCAAGACAACTTAACGACAGTCTTAATAAAAGAAAGCTCTGTCAAAGTCCTGTTATTCTAGGATTATTACAAATGTAAATCATTTGCATACTGGAATTTGCTGGCATCATAAAAACCTCACAACAAAGCGCATTCAGTCCTGACTTCCATCAATTTTCATGTTTGACAGTCGTTAGCGAAACGGCAAGGTGGTATTATGGGGCTGGGTGGTAGCTGGTGGCAGTGGCGCCCTACCACCTAGCTCGGCCCGACGTGTGGTGGTGAGCTTTCGGGAGCTTTGCGAAACAAAATATAATAATTATCGAAACTTAATTCGACGAGTTTTTTTTGGAGGCAGATGAAATGTGATTTGGAATGGTTAAATAATATACTCCTAAAAGCTACTGTAATATGCAAAACTGTAATTATTTTTTAATAGAACAATAATAATACGATCTTTAAAATGACGTAATAAATATGTATGCAGAATATGATTACGTTTAGTATTCTACGAGGAGTTACTGCGTTTTACAGAAGTGCTTATTTAGAGCTATAGTGTGACTATACTATGACTATAGACCGTGGATTAATGTAGTGCGACATTTCTTAGCTTTATCCCGCACAAACATAAAGAAAGAGGTTTTATTCTTCGAACAAAAGAATGGCATATTATATTAAATGGATTTTAGTCAGCATTTACGGCTAAAGGAAGAATGATGTTACATAAACAATTGATACAGAACTAAATTAACGCTTATATAACTTTAGCTCACTCAGGGGTCACGGAAGTGCTCTATCTCGCCTTGATTTATGATGGGCGGGAACCTCCGGGACATAGAGTAATGGAATCGTGAGGAGCAGAACTCAATTCTAATAATCTCATAACTTTTTTTACAGTAATTCTAAGCGAAGATACTTCCTAAGAGAGATTTCTCTTCAAATTGAACAGTGTGCAAAAAAGTTAAAATAGTGTGATGAGAATAAAAAGTTTATGTAAGTGAGTGACGACAGGTGAAAGATCACCATGTATAGCGGTGGTGAAACGCCTTTGATGACTCCAGATGGATACAGTAGCATATCACAAGGTAAGTGAGGGAAATGAAAAGATTTATTTATCAGAAGACAAGCACGAGGGCGCTACTCTGTACAAGGCACAATGCGAGGCTGTAGGTAAATGTAGAAATCCGTCCGTATAGCTTGCAAGTAGGTAGATCCAGACGTACAGTCGAACACAGGTCAACCCACCCAAAACGTCAAAATTTGAGAATCTTAAATGTATTATATTGCGCAGTCATAAGGTTGAGATTTAATCGCGGGTTTTGACAGATGGTATTCTATAGCTTGTGGTCGATTGTATGTACGCATTGCTGCTTTAGCAAAAGCAGCAATGCTTTGATTTCTGTTTTTTTTTGTCTGAAGGTTACGTTATACAGGGAATCTTTTTTTTTATTGTTTAAGGAGAGCAGATGAGCAAACAGGGTCACCTGATGGCAAGTGGTCACCATCGCTCATATGGATATCTCACCTTATTATAATGTTATTAGCATGGATGAAGGACAATTTTAGTCTCCCTCCCCAGTGGCTAGATAATGAATGTTATTTTTAATGTGCCTACCTTCCTTCCTATAACCATGAGGTTATTAGCATATTATTAGAAGGTTTTGGAAATTTGGATGCACTGTGCTACCTTTGAGGACTAAGATGGAGCACCCGATGTGCCGGAAATTACGCTGGCTTTCATACTCTTCAAACCGAAACACAGCAATGCAAGCATTGCTGTTTTACGGCAGAAATAAGTTAAAAGGTTTAGTGGCTTCAATTTATTTTTTTACACTGCTCATACTCTAACAAACATTTCAACGCTTTAATAACATTATTCATTCCAAAGCTGAAATTCAACACTGAAATGCAATAGAGAGTCGTTGTTAGAAACTCAAAGGCTTCGTAAAATACTATAAGACCGCTAGAAACCACAAAAGCGCTTTGTGGCTACAATTAACTAGTCCATCATCCCATGCCGTTGTTTCCAAACTATTATTTTCCACCTTCGTTATAGTATCAAATGAAAGAGCTCGATGAGGGATTTCTGAAAAACCTGGTCATACAGCACAAACACTGGCGGATGCGAAGATATTAATCTTCAAAATTTCAAAAAAATCCGATTTTCAAAATCATCCTGCTTCGTTGCCACAATTACTTCCCGGTAATTTTTAGCATGGGTTGAGAGACAAGCAATAACCATTTTTTAAAATATGTTGTATGACCGTAACTAAGGGCGGTTTGATTTTATGACTGTTGAAAAGTCATAAAATCATTTTCGCGATTTTTTCGGAATTTTGACCACCGGACTAAAAGTATAACAGCATGAAAGTGGTTATTTGGTTGATACCTAAATCGCAAATTGTGACAGATTTTGTTGAGCGGTTTACATTCTATGACCACTTTTATTTTAAAATTTTAATCGGTCATAAAGTCATTACCCTTACCGATTTTTCATTAAAAAAAGTGAATTCTTAATGTAAACTGGGGTCTTTCTTATCTGTATTAAAGTGATGTTGAAAGGTGATTATTTTATATACATAACGTTTCATTTCACTGAGTGGATTGTGCAGCGCCCAGACAAACCAGTTTCTGGTTTCAGGGCGCGAAGATTTGTAAATAGTAAAACCTAATATGTACACAACAATAATAATAATAATAAAAAATATATATAATATTTTGAGGATAGCTTTCTCGGCATCCGCCCGGGTCCGCGCTGTATGACCGAGTTTTTCGGAAAGCCCTCATCTAGCTCTATCGTTCTAGGCTAGTTTAGTGGTGGAAAATAAGTTTGGAATTCACATCGGTGCCGGATGATGTACTAAAGTGAATACTAAGGCACAAAACAAACAGTACGAAACCTACTCTATGCATAATGTATTTACTTATTTGCACAATCAGAAAGGGTTTTAAAACTTATAAGTAGGTACTCACAGAATGGAAATCTGAAGTACGATGTAAGTACTGATACAAATTGATACAATGAATGGCGCAGGGATTCTAAGGGCTGGTTTACACCTTTTCAAGTGATTAGTTAAGTGGACAGTAGGACAGTGGACAGTAGGACAGTGCTGGTTTACATCTTTTCAAGTGGCAAGGACAGTTCAAACAAAATCCTACTGTCCAATGGTTTTTTTTTTTTTTTTTTTTTTTATGTATAACTAAACCCGCATTTGACCTCGATCTCGCCTGATGGTAAGCGACGATGAGGTCGACGATGGAGCATGCGGGTCCAGTAAATGCCTATTCACTCTGGCCTTGAAGATCCCAAGGTTGTAGTTTTCGGGAAATACAGACGCCGGCAGGCTGTTCCATTCCTTAGCCGTTCGCATAATGAACGAAGAAGCAAATCGCTTCGTACGAACAGATGGGATATCAACAACATAAGGATGGAACCCCTCCCCGCGCCTGGTAGTCCGAAGGCGGAATGGAGATGCTGGAATTAGGTCGTGCAATTCCGATGCGCACTCTCCGAAATGTATCCTATAAAATACCGATAGACAGGCAACCTTGCGCCGATGTTCCAGACTTTGCAGTCTAGTCTCCACCAGCGATTCGTCACCTATAAGGCGCTTAGCGCGTTTCTCCACTGAGTCAAGGGCAGCCAGTTGGTACTTAGCTGAGCCGTCCCACAGGTGGCAGCAGTACTCCATGCACGACCGGACTTGGGCTTGGTAAAGGTTTAAGAGCTGTCCCGGCGTGAAGTACCGCCTAACCTTACTCAGGATGCCCAATTTTTTGGCTGCGGTCTTAGCTTTTGACTCAATGGAGCGCCCAAAGTTAAGATTGGAAGTCAGATCCAACCCCAAAAGGCTAAGGTGGTCGGTAATCGGTACGGATACATCCCGGAAAGTCGGAGTCAGGTGGAAGGGACTCCGTTTAGCGGTGAATAGACACGCCTGCGTTTTAGTGGCGTTAAAATTGACCAAATTGGCATCGCCCCAATCGGCCACGGCCTTTAAGGTCAAGTTGATACGCTCAACCATGGCCTCTCTTTGAGTCTGGATCTCACCAGCACCAGCGCGCGCAACAGGAAGATATCTCTCCGTAACCGTGCTGTCGTCTGCGTACCCAAAAATACCCGATATGAGCAGATCATTTATGTGCAGCAGGAATAGGGTTGCAGAGAGGACAGATCCTTGTGGAACTCCGGCGTTGATAGCCAGTTGGTCAGACGAGCAGCCATCTATGACCACTCGTATTGACCGTTCACTCAAGAAATCCGCGATCCATATGCGCAAACTGGCTGGGATTCCATATGAAGGAAGCTTGCTTAATAGGCTACCGTGCCAGACCCTGTCAAATGCCTTAGAAATATCTAGTGAAACGGCAAGAGCTTCACCAGTTTTCTCAATGGCTTCGCCCCAGAAGTGAGTGGCACGAACCAGAAGGTCCCCAGTAGACCGGTTTTGGCGAAAACCATACTGTCGGTCACTGAGGAGATCGTTACCTTCTAGGTATGCCAGGAGCTTGATGTTCAATACACGTTCCATAACCTTGCAGAGAATGGAAGTGATTGCAATGGGTCTATAATTGGCGGGGTCAGCACGGCTACCTTTTTTGGGCACGGGCTGCACGTTAGCAAGCTTCCAGGAATTTGGAACTTGACCAGTCTTTAGGGAGAGGCGAAACAGGCGCGTCAAGACAGGAGACAACTCAGGTGCACAGTTCCTCAACACAATAGCTGGTATCCCGTCAGGACCACTGGCTTTATTCTCGTCCAGAGTGCGGAGCGTTTTAAGTACCTCCTTTTGGTGAATGCAGACCTCTGGCATTACAGAGTCGCAGTGGGGTAAGGTGGGTGGAGTTTTGCTTCCAGCATCTAGACAAGAATTACTAGCAAATAGAGAGGAAAACAAGTTTGCCTTCTCTTTCGCGGTGTGAGCTAGCGATCCATCGGGTTTGACCAGAGGTGGCAACGAAGGGCGACAGAAGTTAGCTTCGATGTCCATTCTACTGTCCACTGTCCTTGCCACTTGAAAAGGTGTTAACGAGCCGCACTGTCCGGCTGCAAGGGCAGTTCATACATAATCTTACTGTCCACTATCCTTGCCACTTGCAAAGGTGCGAATCAGGCCTAAGAAACTCAAAGCTAGGTGTAGCTGGAGGTCAGTCAAATTATTTGAGGTTATATTTTGTTTGACTATAAAAGAGAGGAGTGTTCGAAAATGTCTCAAAACTGTACTGTGCCAAAGTACGTTTATATAGAAAATAATACTACTAAAATAATACTCATATTTATATAGAAAATCCAGGAGTAGGTTCTCAACAGACATAAAGCTCATGTTGCAATGACTGGTGGCACCGAAAACACCAAATCAAGCCGATAGAACACGCTCGATATGTCCATATAAAAACGTAAAGTAAAGTAAAATACACTTTATTGCACAAATAGAAAACAACAAACATGAGATAGAAAAGAAAGTAGTGAAGTACAATTCCAGGCAACCTTCGGGCAGAGGAAATGATTTCGAGAAAGAGGTAGTAGGTAACGTAGTGATATATACTCTTTGATAAGTACTAGCTGTCACCAATTGACCTCCAGCTACACAAGCGTCGCAGAGGGAGACATATGCGAATGTTGCCTGCAATTAAACTCGAATTTTATTCCCACATAATTTTTGTCAACAATGGTGTGACCGTACTCAAAAAACATTTGGCAATTGGTAATTTCCTTATCTTAAAAATGGAAATAAACCTCCTGGAATTTTTATCCACCTTTTAAATGACAAATCCAATTAAATGTCACAATGGGAATCATTATTTCTATATTAAATACTTTCGTGCCATTTAAATATAACGAGAAAACAATTTTTGATAGCCAATTAATTTATTGTGCTAACACTGCAGGGGTGGTAAAGTTGCGTGTCGCATTTACAAAAAAAAAGCTTAATTTTAATCTATTCAAATTCTTCATCTTTTTATAAAATATAATGTCAATAATGTCAACGTGTCAACTCACTCGCCGTCTAACCTCTGTTACGAACGTCTTAAGTGCTCTTTGTTTTCGGGTATAATTCTGTATCCAATTTCTTTTAGATATTTGTTACGCTTTGTTACTGTTATTTGTTACGTTTTTTATTATTGTGTTGTGTTTTTCGTTGTTGTTACTGTTTTGATAATTGTTGTTCTGCGAGAAGATGGATTGCGGACCTGGTCCCAGTACTACTCGAAAAAGGACGTGACATTTTCGCCCAAGAAGAAACGCTAACAACTTGGTACAACTTGACGGACAGAAAACATGGTGTTAAATGTGTACAAACATGTATATCATACTTGACCAAAAGATGAATATTAATTTAAAATCAGTTGTGTCAAAAAAAACTGCCTATATGTTGGGTGTAGCTGTTTCCAGCGTATACACAGTTCTGAAAGAATATAAGGAGAACGAAATTCTATCTCCTCCTAAAAAACATGGACCGAAGACAAATATTATTGATAAGTTGGACGAATTCACATTATGCGCCATGCGCCATTCGACGTATTGTCCACCAATTTTTCTTTCAGAACGAGCCCCCAACCATATATAATTTACTAACTTATGTAATACACACTGAAATGTGCTTAATATTATACGAGTTTATGTTATGGACCAAGCGATTAATAGAACATTATTCCAAATAGATCTAAAAAAAATCTTATATAATTAATATATTTAAGTACATCAGGGATAGTATAAATTAGATCTACATAAATATTACAATATTATAAACATACTCGTCTAATTAATAACCTCCCTTTTTTAAAAAGTCCGTTAATATTTTTCTGCCGGCCCTTGGATTAAAAACCCCTGAAACGTCACTTTGATAACTTTGTTGACAAAAAATCTGTGGGAATAAAAATTCGAGTTTACAATAGGTAGATAACTGAATATTTTACTACGTACTTAGTGAGAATCTGACGAAATAATACCTACTCGTACTATTTGCAGTTCTTTACAAGGACGCACACTGTAGGAATGTATCTTATTTACGAGAAAACTCCCAATACTTAACCTAAATAGCAAGAATAAGTTTGAGGGAACAGTTTTACATGCCACACGGGCCTCGAGTGAAGTTACAGGCGGCACCGGCACTCTTCCTAAGTGTTTCAGATAAGTTCTAGAGCTGAAACAATAATTTAAGATGTTCTAGAAAGTTTGCAGAACATGAATAAAGAAGAAAATATTTACCCGAATGACTATTAACTTTTTTAAACATTTCAGACAATATGAATGAAGATTTACGCTTCTTTTTTATTTTATTCTTACTACTTACTTAATTCCGGAGATAAATTCGATTCGATTTTAACTATTAGCCGTTAATACAAACTTTTTACTTGCTTATATATATAATAAATAATTTTAATGGCCATATGATATCAAAAAAATGGTTTTCATCGCCATTTAAGGGAGAAAAAGTAAAAAAAATGTGTTTCAATTTCTTTTTTTTAGTTTATGAAATAATAGGATCAAAAAAGAAATCTTACCAAGGAGAATTTATATGGAGAAATCAATTACGATACCTAGTACTTTATATAGAAATTCCTTGATTATACCTGAGTACACTGACCTGAATTATTACCAGGTAATAGATAGGTAATATAATAATTTAGGTCAGTGCCTGAGTAGGTATTATAAACTCTTTTTTTTAAACTTAATGGCCACATTACAAAAACAATATTTAATTGCCATTTTACAATGAAAAATATACTATAATTTTTTATTTATTTTAATGGCCTTGAATTTTTCTCTAAATAACAGGCAGCTATAATTTTGCTAACACAAAAAGATTACATGCATATCTACTGCGAAACTTACTAATGGGGTTATTTTTTATTACACTATGCTGCATGCAGTATAAAATTTAGTATGTGATTTAGTCGACGATTTAGACTCTTATTACTGACCGTACTGAAAGCTATTAATTACACTTGACTGAATCAGTTGACTTTCTCATTCAGTCAGACTACATGGAGTATAGAGTATAAGACCATTAATTTTATGAAAAATTATATACCCATGTGTAAAATTTTAAAATCTCCACAGACATCTATGAATATTTCACACCATTAGTACCGTGATACAAACTCTTTTTTCCACTCACATTTCACCGTTACATAAACTACTATTAGGTATTTACACTTGTTATACATTAAAACTCATTCAAACTCATTCAAAAGTCTTTAAAACTAACCAAGGTCGTATGCAGAAAATACTTAGTAGACGTTCTGATCTAGATTTTTATTGTCACGGGGATCTTATTTATATAATTTTGGACCAAAGTATAATATGTATGATCTTAGCTGACTTGACCAGTCTACAATTCAAGGTGGAACCCATGTAAGATTTTTAGACGGCATAATATTTTTCCTTTTGTAACATTTTAAGCAGATAACTTCATTACGTGCAGCGGGAAAAGGCTTTCATTACGCAGGGTTCATTAAGCATCTCCGAGGCTCCCCTGATGAGCACAGTTTGTTTACAAACCGCCAAAGAGTTTCCCGGAAATCTCATTTGTAAGGCCTGGCAATTTCTAAAATTGACGATTCACTGGCCGGCACACAATCTTTTGTTTGTACGAGTGACATTGGTTTGTAACAGAAATCGGAGTACTGGCCGCCCTCTCCTCTGTAATGATGACGTGAGCACTGACAGCAAGCCAAAAGGTTTGTGCAAATGCACTTACAGTTACAATCATATGACATTTCAATGCCCGACTAATGTACGGGAAAATGCTTACATCGAGCAATCTGCGTAGGGTGCATTTCAAAATCTGTACCTGCCTTGTGTATGTTAATATAAGCAGCAAGATGCTTTTTTACACAAATAGTAAATATTTTCAGGATCGTGTAGATTATGGGATATTTATAGCTTTCATATTATGTTCATATCCGTTCAGAATTTCTAATCAGTTTCCACATGGGAAGATCCTTAAAAAAATCTAGTCTGTTTTCAACTGAGCGACCCAGCGGCGCCAGCGCCAACAGCGGAGCCCCAACAATGTAGGCAAACGCCTACAGCGCAAACGCGCTGTAAGAGAGATTAATATTTTTTTATTTTATTTTTATTTACTACTAAACCCGCATTTGACCTCGATCTCGTCTGATGGTAAGTCGACGATGGAGCATGCGGGTCCAGTAAATGCCTATTCACTCTGGCCTTGAAGATCCCAAGGTTGTAGGTTTCGGGAAATACAGACGCCGGCAGGCTGTTCCATTCCTTAGCCGTTCGCATAATGAAATATAATAATAATAAGATAATAATCTTTATAGTCATAACATAAAACTAAACTTTATTACAGAAAATATGTATAAAAAGTATAGCAAAAAAGGTAAAGGTACGGTATGTATAAACAAATAAACAGCATACTCGTAACTTGTTTTCGAGATTTCTCCCTGCTAACCTGCAAATCCGAACCCCCAAAATCTCGATATTAATCCATACTTCCAGATTTAACCATTTGATCGCCGATTTTGCAGGGTCATACTATACCTTAACTAAAATAGTTAATAGTTAACCATAATTTAAAATAGTATTTTTTGCGAGTGATATCACATTAATGGCTGTTTTTAGTACTTTCAGTGAAAACTTCACTGGCTTTTGTGTTATTTATAATGTCTATTATTATGTACTACTTTAGCTGTTTGTTTTCCTTAATAATAAAATAAATTAAAAAATAACTAATTTAAGGTTATTTTCTATGGAAGTCGTAGATTTTGTAAACTGTGAACCTCCCATGCCGCGCCTGAGAGAAAATGATTTTGCCATACTGCAGGATGCACTCTGTGTAAATTTTTTTACTCGTCCGCCGCATAAGTACCGAATTCCTGTTTTACCACAGCTATATTTTATTTTCTACTCTGCATAATGGAACTATATATATGTAGTACCTACATAAAGGACAGTAAATGTCCGAAATAGATTTAATACAGAAAGAGCACACAGCCGTTGTACAACCGTCTATAACTCTGCCCGCAGCGACAGCCACAAATGCGAAAACTTGCGAACACAAAAAACTGTGACTGAAACTAACTACGAACTTGTTGGTATTGAACGAACGGTTCCAGCCATTTGGATCAAGCGATGAGAACTTGAGATTTGAGAATTGTTGGTGTTTTCTTGGTATTAATTCTTATAAGTATACCTAACTAAAAGTATACTAAATTCTTATAAGTATACCCACTCACTTCTGGGGCATCCTGTACTAAACCACATTGTGCCTTAGGCAGGTGGACGCGCTAAATGGGCGAACTTTTATTATCTCTTTTAACAGCTATGGATGGGAGCAGAAATGTCATAGCATGCTATGAATAACTCAAACTCAACAACTCGAAAATAATACAAAATAAAGTACCTCGGACAGGCGGGCGGGCGGATAAGCGAGTTTTAATTCTTAGTAGGTATAATAATATTCTATGGTCATAGGCCAGGATAGGATCTTGATACGCCTTTGAAATGTTTATCTACTTTATGCTAACTACTTAATAATTGAATGACCCTTTTAAATCCTGAATTATACGGCAAGCAAAACATTTTTAGAACGTAATTGTAATGAACAAATGTTTTTAGAGGATTATCCCTTATGGTAATCCCTCCTAGAATTTAAACCCCTGAGTGAAATGCTTTACAAAATTTACCTATTTGAATTAAAGATCCAAATTGTGATGTATTCAAATGGATTTCGTTTTCAAAGAGTTCATGAAACCAGAAACAGACACGTTTTTGTATGACCTATTCGTAATCTGAAAGCAAGCAAGCATCTGCAAGCATTTTGGAACCATTCGTTCGTTATGTACGTACGCGTACATATAAGTTGTCAAAAAAATATATCATTTATATATGGAGATAAGGATAATTACAAATATTCCTCTGTCTACCCCCTCGGGGATTACAGACATGAGGTTATGCTATGCTATGCTTGTATAGCATAGCATAACCCTCACGTCTATAATGATAATTTAGGTTTTAATTTAGGTTATCTGAATATATAAATATATCCATTAGAAATAATGTTTAAAACTTGTAAGAAGTTGTTTTTCCGTGGGCGAGGAGTTAGCCCGTCGCCCAACCCCCAAAATGCTGGGGACCACACCCGTCGTTGGTCAGCGAGTCCATCTAACTTAGTCGGTAGCTTAGTCTGCGTGAGCTCCAGGCGCCTGACTGGCTCGAGACTGCAGGAGAGGGAGCGATGGCGCTCTTTGGTATCGGAGGCCAAGATCCACTTCGGTACGCTGCGCCAGCGTAGTAAGTATTAGAAATAATGTAGTTGTCATACAAGTCGCACTTCGCACATCCGTAATTCGCACTTTAGTGATTCGCACTTTCAGGTCAATTCAAAGCGGTGCCGCCATCGTCATCCTCTTCCAACTTGTCCCGTTTCCTGAAAGCTATTGGTGTAACGAGGACGTAGTAAATTGCAGTTGCGAGTTCGGTGGCTAGCCTTCGGATGTTGGACAAAGAGCTCTATTCACGTACTCGTACAGTGGACAAACACTACCCTTATCCTGTTTCATTGCGATTGCTTACCCGGACAACCTTTGATTCTACTACTTTTATGTACGTATGGCAACTTTAAATAAAACTGTATTGGACTTTTATTTTTTGAAGTGAAAACTTCTTTAGGCGCACCTTGCGCTCTTTCTGAACAGTGAACCAAACTGAACCGTCACGCTCGAGTCGGTGACGTTGAATCAGGTATACTCGGCTCCATTCGAAGCGCGCTCGTTTTGGTGACGCTGAATCGGGTATATTCGGCTCCATTCGACATCAAGTGCGCTCGGGTCGGTGACGCTGAATCGGGTATACTCGGCTCTAGTCGTCATCAGCTGTCATCAGCCACGTTTACTGTCTAACAAGGAGTGCATCGTTTCAAGAATTACGTTATTATTATTATCTAAGTAGTCGTGCTTTGCGTGTTTATTTTTGCAAGTTTTCACTTCTATCGTGTGGTAAGCACACATCTTTTATTCATTTGATTGCTTATCACGAGACTTTGCTTCTACTGCTTCTACGTACGAGTACGTATGGAAATTTTAGAATTGCATCGGATTTTTCATTTTTTAATTAACGTAAAGGAATTTTGCCTTTCACGCCATTTAGTGTTCAAGCACAAAACTGCCATTCTGAAATAGAATCCGATCGAACCCATAGAAAATTGGAAATCCGAAAAATAGCCCTTAGGCTTCATTGTTCGACAAGATTAGGTTTCTCTAATCGGAATAATAGCGGCGTCGTTAATTTCAAAATCTTTGGTAGTAACTTTAATGTAAGTCTAATTGGAATACTTCAAGTGATTCTACATTTTTAACGAGCAATGAGTAGTTTCCTTGAAACTTGCTTCTTTATAAGCTCAAACGGAACGAGCATACTCAAGTTGGAAGTTTGGACCTACTCAGTTTCTGTAGTAAAATTTAAAAATTCTAGGCAGATTTCGGTATGTTTTAGGTCAAACTAAGTATAACTCGAAGGATCTTACGGTAGGTACTATAGTACCTACCGTAAGATCAAAAATATAATAGTAGAGAGGTTTTATTGAGGTGGGTTATAACCCACCTCAATAAAACCTCTCTACTATTATATTTTTTATGGAGACTCATTGATTGATGACAAATCAAAACAATTCCGCTATGTGCTAACTAGGGACCTGCATTTCACGAAGTGGCTAAAAATCTTAGACTGATAGTGAAATAATTGACGATTACAGAATCTAACTTTTTAGCACATCGTAAAATGCCTACGCATTTCAGAAACGCGCCATTACGCTACGTGTCTACGACATATAGACTCGACCACGGGAAAAAAACTATAAAAATATAACTATAATTAACTAAACTAAACTAAAACTATAATCTATACTATAATCTCTACGCTGATAACATTACTGAACCAAAAAGATGACAACAATGAGGTTTCATTGTTGTCATCTTTTTGGTTATTCAATTATTTTGGACTACTTTAGAGCGTTCGTCGCGCGTCTATACATCTGGCGACACAGCTGAACTTGACCCTTTTAATAGATCATATCATATAATATGTTATCACTTGTTAGAATGGAAAATTTGGTCTTGTTGGAATCTTACTGATTTTGTAATATTTCTTACATAATATTTGTCATATGTGCCTATATGGTCTATTAATAAGGAATTTTCTATTTCTATTTAGAGTCTTTTGACTCTACCGTAATGCACTTAAAGTCCTTTTTAGCTTGACACCTCTATTTATTGCTATGTTTAAAAGAGTTTTAATTAAGTATGACCTCTTTCTATTGCTATTGCTATTCTTCTTCTTCTTCAATTTAAGAGGTATGCTCTTGTCGGTGTAGTAAACGCCACTGTGTCCTGTCTAGGGCCCTTTCCTTGACCCCCTTATACGACGCAACGCCAGCCTTCTCTTTGATTTGATCGAAGTAGCTTATCCTCGGTCTTCCTCTTCCCCGCTTGCCTTCAACTTTTTTTCAGTGATCGGATATATAGGAGTGAAAATACCTAAAGTTGGCGAAGGGACATAACATAGAGTTGTTAAAACCACCAAAATTTATTATCGATTGGTAGTAGTAGTAGTTAGAGCAGTCGGTAAATATACGTAAGTCTTCGAAAAATACGAAAAACTTTTTGGTACATGGCACTGCACAGTTCAGAACCGGGACCTCCCGCACGGGAGTCCGCTCTCCTAGCCACTGTGCCACCGACGCTTCCCAGTAATGTCAATATAATTTATATTGTACAAACAGAAAACATCGCTCTCTTTAATGTTTTGGTTGACATTTAAACTTATACCGGAAATAGTAGAGAATTCAATGTTTCCTATCATTTCTGCCCTGAAGAAATCAAAGTTCGCCTTTGCTCGAATCCGTGCGCAATGTTCAATCAATGAAATAACTTGGTTTATTGCATTGCTAAGATAAAAGCCTCGACGTTCTGACGCTGTACGCAAGAGAGCGGTATTCCAATCAGATAGAGATTACCTCAACACCTTCGGAGTCTTTAAAATAACGTCAAAAGTTTCCCAATCACTTTATTCGAATAGAACAAGGTAATAAAATCTACACTAACAAAAAGGGGGTAGGTAAATTACTTTAGAGGTAGATACTTGGGTTATTTCAGAAATAACAAACCTATGTTAAGTCATTACTATGAAGCGTCGGTGGCACAGTGGCTAGGGCACCGAACTCCCGTGCGGGAGGTCCGGGTTCGAAACCGTGCAGTGCCATGTACCAATGAGTTTTTCGTATTTTTCGAAGACTTACGTACATTTACCGACTGCTCTAACGGTAAAGGAAAGCATCGTGAAGAAACCTGCACACTGAGATGACCAGTGTGTAAAATGGGGTAGGCACAAAAGATCCTCAAGGGTCGAAATGCCGCTGGGTTATTCACCTATCAAAAGATAAGATAAGTCATTACTAAACTTCATTTGAAATTGACAAATGTGGTTTTCCATATATAAATGTGGCTAAGGTTTTATGTAACCAATAGTTTTGTAGTCATTGTTGTCACGTTACACGTAGATAAAGCTTTGGTCATACATGGTGGAACATCTAAGTGTTTATAGACGATTATTTTGTCCCTGATAAACATAACTCAAACTTTTCCACTGATATTGCTACAAAAAGGTAGAACTAATAGTAGATATGTGTATTGCTACTAGACTAGATCACCTCTAGTGCAGGTGATAAGTCCAAATTTTCCTAACTGTATAACGAAACATGTTTCTCAATGTAGAGATAATTTAGGTAGATAGAGTTTAAAATAAACATATCGGTGCTGGAAATAAAACAAGTACTTACTCTCCTGTATTAGTCACTCCAAATAATGATAATTTCATGATGACACAGTATACAGTCCGTACTCAATGTCTCCTTGGTATAGTAATTTGTATTGAAGGCGAAATGTTTTAAAACCTATGAAAAACCTTCGTCACGTTTGACACTAATTCTCAACCGGCCCTGTGCGTGACCTATCGAGATAGGTAAAGGCTGGTTTATACAGTGCCAGCTGCTGTCAAGCTGGCACGCCAGCTGCTGTACCTGCAGCACTCGCATTATTACTCACTACTCGCATCATGTGAATATGTCTTGCGAGTTACTGTACAGTGCGAATCAGTCAGTAGCTCGCAAACAACTTGAACAAAATTTGTTTCACTCGCTCTCTCGTCTCCGCCACCACTGCACACCTCAGTAGCTAGCATGTCACTCGTATCGTATGAACGCGACAGTCAGTAGCTCGTCTCGCCTAAAATGTCTGAATGCGCTGGCAAAGTCAAGCAGGTGTCTGCTGTTTAACCGTCCGTCCGTGTGTAAATAGGCAGTGTCAGTCGAGCTACTACCTTGCGAATAGACAGTGGCAGTAGGTGCCGACTATCATGTCAGCAGCTCGCATTGTGTAAACCAGCCTTAACTATAAGGTAAGGTACTGTAAACACAACCCTTAAAATAAAACACACTGTAAAGAAGAGGGTCTTTGAGAAAGGTTATCTTGAGTGAACCACTGAGCTAAAAAACAAAATTAAACAGAGGAGTAACTATTTTTCTTTCTTAAAATATTAAAAGAATAGAACTTGTCGTAACCTATTTATAAAAGAAAAACTTTGGAGAGTTTATCGTTAGGGACAAGGTCAAGTTCGTATTTCGGAGAAATTCTAGATCCGTGACCATAACTGTCACGGGCTAACACTTAAAATAACAATGGCCGTCACCAGCACCGAAGGATGTCATACCGTGCCCTTGTTATGAATACTTGATATGATATGACAGGAAGTCGATGGGAGTAGCGATCAGGTAAAAATAACTCATTATGGACAACGAGGGTCAGACCTCGAGGCCGGCCACTAAGTGTCACGGACAGACCTACTACTGACTGTGTATACAGGTTGACCTCGACTTCGTGAAATAGAGAATTTAGAGGTTGAAAATATTTACGTTTACACATAGCACGATTTCGTCGTCTTAATTCATTTATAAGCTACGTTTTTAATGTGAATGTTGACTTGTCCTAATGCTCGTTAAGTTCCTATAAAGGTTGGTTGAATGATATTGATTGTTTACATTTATTTTATATTTTCTTGGCTTGGCCAACGTCTGTTACATGTTCATTTCCACTGGTCACAGGAGAGATCTGTTCTACGAGATACAGGAACTTTCTAGTTCGTAGGTCAGCGTTTGTTGTTACCTTTTGCTCTCTCATTTTATTTAGTTTAATATATTCTATGCTTATGTTCTTACTTGTGTATGGATATGGATATGTATCTATTTATTGTTTGTAATTACAGTTATTTTACATAATTCTATTTATTGCAACATACCTCAACTGTACATAAAACACATTGATATATTGATTGTTGACTAACTGTATTTTCAAAGGTGAAAATTCTTATATTTCGAGAGAAGGTGAAAATTCTTATTAAGGATTTTGGTACTTTACCTAACTTTCAGACATTGACTTAATTTTTCGCCATCTCGTTACTTTCATTAAGTATTTATCAAGTTCCCAAAAGTTTCTGAACTTACCTGTAGGACGACTTTGCGTTTGATATTAAGGAAAGGGAGAAATTGGAGGAAGGAGGAAGGCACCTCCTTATGAGTTCTGTTACCAACTGTTATCTGCTGAGCTTTACTACGACGTAGCGCTCGTAGCACCGAGCGTAGCACTAGTTTATATCCTCCCCTCAATCGTATCAACACGTAAGTAGTTCAATAGTTTAGTAGTTTAATTGGTGCTTATGGAGCACACTTGTGTTCGTCATATATAAAATTTTTGGCCAAACCTCTTTATGATTTATATATTCAGTTATTATATAGTTTGCCCTTTGAATTAGCAACGCAACATGTAGCCATATAGTATTCATTCATAATAATTGTATTTAGCGTATTAATGTGATAGAAACTTTCGAATTTACGATCATTCTGTATAATTACCTTCGCCTTTACCTACCGAAGGATGTCCAAGGTTGTTTACAGAACCTACATTATTTATTTTACGTCACTTAGCATTGTTACCTCTAGATAATAATACCACAGAGTACTATATATATAAACTGTCGAAAATAATACTTATATACCTACCTATTACTTTTTGTCAGTGTGACAAGTAATGAGTGATTATAAGGGACTGAAATATTTTTATCAATGGTATTATACAATATTACAAAAATAAAATATTAATCAGAATAACAGAGAAAAAACTCCAATTATTTCTTACCTCCATGTCGGAATAGATACATGAACCGATAACAGAAAACGTGAAAGCTTACGTGGTACGAACTTTCAATTCATTGTGTATGAATTGTAGCATTCAGTAGGGTTTCAGGGGCGGAATTTATCACGAAATCTGTATAGGTATACAATGATCACAAACGTTTACAATATTATTGAATACATTTCAAGGTGTAATAAAAATGTTTTGATCTCTCTTCAAAGTGACCCGATATTGATTACTAAACAACTTTTGTATATCTACAGGGAAAATTACTACGACGACGATTAATGCCCGCCGACAGTTATTCTTAGTATTTGTCTGAATTATTTTCATAAAACTTATGTGTTATTGAAAACTTCCAGAATATTAGTGGGCATAGCTGTAACTTGCAGCGAGCAATGACTGCGATGACTGGGCAATCACTGCACTTGATAATTTTCTTTTAGGGATTTGGTAAAATAAACTTGTTAGTAATTCCGTTCACTCATTCTTCATGGGCGTATAACGCCATGGACTGCTAACTGCGTTAGTTATTTTCTTTATTATTTTTATGTATATACTTACTTACTTACCTACTCCGCTGGCGCAGCGACCCGAAGTGGATCTTGGCCTCCGATAACAAAGAGCGCCATCGCTCTCTCTCTCCTGCAGAGTCTCGAGCCAGTCAGGCACCTGGAGCTTCCGCAGATCCTTCTCCACTTCATCGCACCACCGGTATCTGGGACGTCCGACCGGGCGTCCCACATAAGCTCGTTTAACTGCCTGATCCTCCCCCGTCCTAGTGATGTGTCCGAGCCATCGGAGTCGAGCTGCTTTCGTTTCTCCAATAATGTATATAGGTATAACAAAAATATCATGTCTATCAAGTGCGGGAACTCGTGCATCCACAACACTAACTACAATTACAAATGGCTTACAATTTTATTAAGATCATCATGAAGAAATTGAAATGGTAGTAAAACAAATATAATGTTATGTTATGTTTGTTGTTTTTGTGTACAATAAAGTGTTTCTATCTATCTATCTAATGATAGGAGAAACTTAATGTCAAAATGTTACATAAATGTCAACAGCCTTAGTCTAATAAACCGCCCCGATTTGCACTCGGCGGGAAGGCACACCATAACGCTGGCAGCGTTTCCACGCCACGCCAACGAGATGCGCTGCACCAGGTACGACTCGGCGCGGGGTCACCTGAGCGCTCTCTCAGTAGTCAGCCCAACAATCACAGCCTTACAATTCACATCCACATTTGCCAGTATGATGCACGAATATTATCATTCCATAAATCACAAGAAGCACATAATTTCAATCTGCTGTACATAGTTCGCATACTGCAGCCAGGATGTATATAACTAAGACGTGCTGCACGAGTCAGCGGCTCGTTAACGCCGCTCTCATTAATGAACGCTGAAGCATCTTAATGAGGCACCCCATCAACCTTCACCTGTATATAATATTATACTTTAACAGCATCGCCGTCGGTTCACAGGTTGAGTTAATTTAAACACAAGTTTTATTACGGTCAACAACGATCTTTCTACCTATACCTAACTTAACCATTTTATATTTATGTCATGCATATTTTTATCAAATGAGTACTGTTTGTAATTTCAACACAAAGTTTTAATAGTACTATTATAGGAGCAGACTTCACACTCATAGGTGAGAGAAACGTATGCAGAAAGCTTTATTCTAAGTGAGAAAGTAGTATTTAAATAGTATTAATATTTGTAACTTAATAAGCTGTATGGTGGATTGTAAGAATTTTTTGTACATACATGCATACATACCTTCACGCTTATCCCTTGCGGGGTAGGCAGAGAGAACGGAGCGCCACGAATCTCTGTCTTGGCACGCCTCTCTTGCTTCCTCTACAGTCATTGGGGTCGTCTGCTCTGTATATTAAAATCTAAGAGCACTCTTTCAATCTGATATTTAAAGGTCAGTCTAGGACGACCCCGGCTTCACCTTCCATTCACTGTCGCGTCGTATACCTGTTTCGTCATTCGTTCATCACTCATTTTTTCTACATGACCGAACCAACGGGGCATGCCTTTTTTCATTCAGACCAGCTATTCTACGTATCTCTTCGTTGCGTATTCGTTATAATTTTTTGTCACCCTTCGTTATCTTGTCAAAGTAGTACCTATAACAGTGAAGTGTATCTCACTTCCAGAAAGAGAATATCCTCATTGCATAAAATGAGTGTGAGTGAGACGGTTCCTTATATGCACTCAGAGTACGCGAAAGTAATGTGACGTCTGCTTCATTTTCATGTTTATGAATTTCAAGTCCATGGTCAATACAAAAGCCTTGCGGCCAACCGTGACCGTACCTCAATCAGCGCTTAGCCGTCAATGTCGGACATGACATGTGAAGCAAGTTCAGCATTCAGCAATCGATCCAGGTGCTCGGCTACCCTCGGCATGTCTCGGCAACCTTCGCCCTGGCACTGGCATTCGTCAGAACAGCCGGAACCTGTACAAGAATAGAGCTGTGCCTAGTATTTCCGTTACAGATATCACGAACATTCGTAAATTATGAATGTCTCATAGATCTGTGGAAACTCTACGCCTGTAACACTATGGTGTAATTAATGAATGTTTTGTCTTACAGAACCCAAAAAATAATCTTGTGCTGAACAAGAGATAGTTCCTTGGATTCGCTTTCATTTAATACGGTAGTTTACAAGTATCAAAAATTAAATAAATTGATGGTCTAATGTGAAAACAGAATTAAAATTATTTGAAAAATAAAATAGCTACAGGCAATCAAAACTCAGAACTGTAGAAAGAAACGGCATTAAATTTTATGACGTAACTGTTCTCTAGCGCCATACAAGCAGGTTTTGGCTGCATATATAGGACTGTTTTGCTAGAAAGGGACAGAGCATCTGTCCAATAGTAACTTTATCCATTAATATCTCTGATGTTAGTTCGGATATCGAAAAACTAATTTTATATCCTTCTTTAGTATGTCCATGTAAGTTGATTGATGCAATAAAAAAAATAGGTTAATACCGTATTAAACTAAGATTGCGTAAATTTGAAAATTACTATTCTTTTGAGATATTCAAGTGTTATCTACTCGTACCTCTCAGAAACTTTCTGGCTCACAGCTCATCACATCATTTTCAATGTCTCCATCTAGTTTACGCCTTTACCTAATTACTTAAGTACATTTACAAAATGTATATTCATTTGAAAACATCGAAAATTCCCCGAAGGTTTAATTCTTCAACCCTTATATTTATGTACATGTTTACTAACTCAAAATTAAAAATTTAAGAAACCGTCTTACCTTTGTGGAAATTCCCTAAGTGCCCCTTACTTACCCTTTGTATGAATGTTTACTGTCAGGCTCTCAAGGTTCCACATATGTAAAGGGCTCCATAGTCCTAAATATTTTTTAATATTAAATATGTATTTGAACTCAAATTGGAACCACCTAACTGTTACCGTTCCAGAGTCCCAACTGACATAAAAGATACTCCAAGATCATGAGATCTCTTGATCCAATTTTCATCAGACATGGCTAAGAATACCTTCGACAAAAATCTCTCTTAAATAAAAAAGTCGCGTCTAAATCGGATCATCGGTTGTTGAGTTATGATGCCACAGACAAACAGACAGACATACGTGTCAAACATATAGCACCCAGTTCTTTTCCATCTCTACTGAACGAGTTTAAACATTCATTGCGTAAATGCCTCTTCACTGGAACAAAGCTACGTGTCAGAGCGAGCTCGTCGACTGTCAGGCTTTGCGGAAACTTAGCCCGAAACACGTAAGGGCGTTTTCAGAGTCATGCGGAATCCGTATACGCACGCAGGTTTGCCCCGCATTCGTGAAAATTCACAATGCCAATTTGCAAGGTCTCCACGCATGCGAATATCACGCATAATACAAGCAACTGAAATGTTGCATGAAATAATGTCATGCGTGGAGCACGCATGCGGAGTCAACCCGCGTTCGTGACGAAATACGCACGACTCTGAAAATGCCCTAACGCTTTGTAGCGTTCACAATTCGATGAATATTGGAGCCTTCTGATGTCTTTTATTAGACTACAATCAACTAATACAATGGAAACGGAACAACAAATGGTGCGAACAAATAAAATATGTATAGTCACTAATAGAAATTCCATTCAGTTAAATAAATTTTATGTTATAAGTGCCTTGCAAATTCCAGGGTTCTCAGAAATTAATTGCATTGAAATGAAAATAACAAAAGAAGAATTCAGTCGATCAATATTTATTTAGTTTTGTGGTCTTACCTACCTACCGCGTCCTACATATTATGCAGACTCGGAATGAATGTTTCACAAATCGTCGGAAAATGTTGTCCAAATCGGAGAATGTCCAAGTTGCGTGGTGTCCTGTCCAGTGTCCAGATCGGTCAATGTCAAAATCGCAAAATTGAGATGTCTCGGTTTACTAGTGGTTAGAGGATAGTCAGAAAATATATTATATTACCCGCCTCTCCCGACTATAATTATCTTTTTGTTTTTGTTTATGGCTACATCTGTGTTTTACCTCAACCTCACTGTAAAGTAAGTAACGATGAGGCTAGATGGAATACCCTACCCTAAAAATGTAATACACGTACGCGAGTGGCGCCACACAATGTGTACTCAGGTGGGCGGGGCTTAAAACTGTGTTCGAGCGGCGGCGGGTCAATCGCGCCTTGCGTTTGACTTCGAATTTTGAAATCGAATTGTGCATCATACGATTGTATATAGACCGCCGTAAGATCTATTTTTGTTCAAATATTAATTTGAGTTTCATTGTGTGAGAAATGTGTTGCATTATTTTCAATTCGCACGCAGTGGCTGAGGTTTAGTACCGTCTTTTACGGGAATTTTGTTGGAAGTTACTCGTCTATGGTATAATATGCCGCTGACTGGCTCTTCTAAATATTGCCAAAACACGCCAACGCCGAAGTAAAGACATTTAGTGACAATCTTTACTTAAAAGTGTTACTATTAACTCGATCCTCGGAGAAAAAAAATACTTTATTAGCTGCCCTACTTTATTGAAATTCAAAACATCCACAACTCGCCAACTTGCAACTTTGTGGCATATAATATTATATACGATAGCTGTTCATTATGTAATTTGCGGAACCACTGCAAATTGTAGCGAGCGATAGTATCGATCGCAACCGAGCCAGTTAGTTAGACTAACTATTCAGATAAGTTAAATGGAAAGCAAAGTTAGTGAGCTCGGAAACCGTTCCCCAGCTGATAGAGAACTGTTACAACTGCAATAGCCAATATCCATGTTGTTTACCGTGGGTTATGATCAACGAACTCGTAATGTACGGAGTGATAACGAAGGCGTAAAAACTACACCCATCAAAAAGCAACGCAGGGGGCAGAGTTCAAGTCACCAACATAGGTACTCGTTACAGCGCTGCGGCGGTGGCTAGCGTCTAGCCATATCGTCACAGCATAATGCGGAGTCAGGGACCCTTTTGCCACATATGCATGTGTACTTACTCTAAGTCAAAAAAGTAACTCTTTTAAGTATTGAAATTTATATATCGTGTTATATATTATTCTACAAATAAGTAAGACTTTTAGTAGTATGCAATAAATAATTCCTTTCTATTCTATTATTTCTATTCTTTGTGACTTGTAATTGGTGCGAAAACGCCTTCGTAAATTGGATCGACCATCCAATGGCTGGCTGGTGGTGGCTAATCAGTCGTGAGGTTTATTAGAGTCGTAAAGTAACGATAGTGCAACTTGTTGTGTGACGTTACTTCTCCTTACCTTTAATAACTTTTGGTTGTGATTCGCAATTTTGATTGAAACAAACTATGTAACAAATTTAATTAAAACTTGAAACAAGGAAATATGCATCGGAAAATTACATCATGAAACTAACACCCAATTCAATGTCGTTATACATATATTTGATGAAAAGTTGTAAAAATGGTTGGTTTTGTTTGCATTTTTGGGTCGTATTAGTACATAATTAACGAACTACTATCTTCTTCTTCTAAGTCGTATTCCTCATTACTGAGAGTCGTGATCATTCTAAAGAATTAATCACATAGAACGATTCTCGTGGCAGATTTAATGGGGTGGTTTGCCACTGCCTTCTCCATTTCACACACTGGTTATCTCAGTGTGCAGGTTTCCCCACGATGTTTTCGTTCAGCGTCAGAGCAGTAGGTAAATGTACGTAAGTCTTTCAAAAAAACCGAAAAACTCTTTGGTACATGTCATTGCCTGGTTTCGAACTCGGTCCTCCCGCATGGGAGTCCGACGTCCTAGCCACGACACCACCGACGCTCAACGAACTACAAACACTCACTAAAATAACGTTTTTAATTTCTGAAGCGATTGCACAGCAGGATTTCTGGCCTCATCGTTAAATGAAATCGATATTACAATTTGCAAGGGTGGCTCGATTTTTTTATGTCAGGTGTAGTCACGCAATATCCAGGACTTTCCGATCACAGTGCTGAAATTAAAAGCAAGGGGCAGTCTCAGGGCTACCTCAGGAGGAGAGTAATGTTTTTATTAGTGTGCCAAGTACTTACGGAATCGAATATATTTCCTTTAAACCGTTGTAATGTGGAACATTGTGTCTGAAAATTATTTATTTTTTAAAATCAAGAGTGACGATGTGAAGAGTAATTTAATTAAATAGTACATAATATCTCTTAATATCCTTTGGACGGAGGTCGATTCAGGATCGGGAGTAGTAGGTAATGACTGTACATATATATTAATTTATTGTGAATTCTAAATATAGTGACATTTTACGTACTCTTATGTGACGATTTATGATAAATTTCAATGAATAATTTGTTGAAATAAAAATATTTTTAAAAAACTTACAAATTATGTAAGAGCAAACCTTTCATCTTCATTAAAATTTAATTTAAAACTTAATATCTAAAATAATAAGTGAACCAAGAATCAATATAAATTAGTTACAAAAAAAAGCAGCAGGAAAGAATATTTCCGATATGCGATATCCCGAGTGGCGATATCCGAAGCGAAACACTTGGCTTTTTTAATTATAGCTGTTTTAACAATGGTTACATGTTATCTTATCAGTTTTCTTACTTATGTAATGTGTTGGATTCTTATCTTATCTTATGATAGGGGCCGGGAATAACCCAGCGGCACTTCGACCCTTGAGGATCTTTTGTGCCTACCCCATTTTACACACTGGTCATCTCAGTGTGCAGGTATCCTCACGATGTTTTCCTTCACCGTTAGAAAAGTTGGTAAATGTACGTAAGTCTTCGAAAAATACGAAATACTCATTGGTACATGGCACTGCATGGTTCCGAACCCGGACCTCCCGCATGGGAGTCTGGTGTCCTAGCTACTGTGCCACCGATGCTCTAAATAAATGTCATTGTCACTTTGATGTTGTGAAATGTTTTGTAAGCTTTGTTCTTCATCCAACATTGTATGATTGATACCATATGCTCATAACATCTGCTACTGCGTTTAGGCAACAGCTTCTTATGTATGTACGATTGAGTTGGTGACAATATTATAAAGAACCCTAGCCACTGTGCCACCGACGCTCTTAATGTGTCGGTTTAATAAAAAATAAATATGCAAATCAATCCAAATGTTTACACCATATCTTGTTAAATGTATGGTCTGAGCCTTTATTAATGGTAACCATCATTGCAAAGCTGTGGGTGAGATGGATAGTAGAGGATTAGTTTATAAGTGTAGTATGCTTAGCGGGCTTAGGACTAAATGTATAATGTGGTCATCCTACAGAAGCCGGACTTGTAGCGCCCTCTCCTCTAGAATGACTGTGAGCACTGGCAGCAAGCTAAGGGTTTGGGCAAAAATGCATTTAATGTTGACAAGAAGAGCTGCATCACCGTCTTGTACCAACTGCAACAAAATAGAAGACCTCACTCACCTCCTAATAGAGTGTGACCTGGGGAAAATTGAGAGGATGAAATTTGGCCTCAATAGACTCCAAAATGGGAGGCTCAATATTATTTTGAGTCAGCCCTTATCTGAATATGAAACAGTTACTGTTGATTGCTAAGTTGGCTCTCAAAGTGAGGGCTGACTCTAATAATACTTGAGCTTCCCTTTCCCTTTTCTTAATGGCCCTAACGAGGCTGACATGGTCACCTTGTCGTGTACCAAATCCTCTAAATTGCGTTTTTTTTTTTTAAATGTTGACAAATTTCATACATTTAACATTTCAATGGCTAACTGGAGATGGAGATATTATATATTATGTTCACAGCGATGCAGTTACATAATCGTTTAATTATGTAACCTCTTAATTTGATATAACCGACAATGTATTCTTGATTATTGCCTCGTTGGAGGAGCTCGTAGCCTAGTTGCGAGCACGGTCCGAAAGTGATCGTGCAGGTTAAGCGAAGTTGGCGCGGTCGGTACCGGGATGGCTAGTGGCATATTTCATCTGAGCTCCTCCGTGCCTCGGAGAGCACGTTAAGCAGTCGGTCCCGGTTGTTGTCGTTCGACAGCAGTCGTTAAGCCATGTCAGATGCCTACGGGCGGCTTGAACAACTCTGACAAATAGGTTGGCCACTAACCATACGATAAGCAAGCAAGCAAGCCTAAAACTTAGCGTTGATTAATGAAAACGTAGTATCTAAAGGCGCCGAATCATATAATCTATTATAACAAGTTTTTCATGCATGATACTGGCACCGATTCTGCTGGGATTTCAATCACCAAATAAAAATATCGCTAAGCGAAACTTCATCCTTCAACTCATGTGAGTGTGACAGAGTCATTTAGTTTTACCATTCCTCGCTGGAACCGACGACGCCATTGTATAACTAATTTACTAAGAAAACAGCAGAACAACGTAGATATATAGATTAATACTTTATTGCACACAAGAAATTTACATAGGAAAGGAAACATAGAATAAGTGTACAAAGGCGGCCTTGTCGCTCAGAGCGATCTCTTACAGGCAACCTAGGCGATAGAAGAATTTACCGGCAGTATAGTGCAGAAAAGTGAAATATGAAATATTTATTAGTTTATACAGGGTGTAACATTAAGAACGGTCAGTATGGGAAAGTCTGAAACTATAAGACATACGAAGATCTGTTCTTAGGAACCATGTCATCAATTTTAGTAACAAGAAACACTGTATTCATACATTTTTTTTAAAAACTGTACTCAGCCTGGGAATCGAACCCGGTTGTTTTGAAAAAAAATCCAACACTATTTCTATTTAGATATCGATTGTGTAGGTCTTAAGGAATAAATGTTAGTATGAAACGTGATGTTTAAAATTAATAAAACGCATATCTTTTAATTTATTTTAGTAGGTGTTCGAAATGACTACCATTTTGTAAAATACAACATTCAACTCGTTTAGGTCACGATCTTACTATTGAATGTTGTATCTTCAGGTGGTGAATTTGCGTTAAAATTGTCTCTATGGCTGCTGGTCTCTAGGTCTTCAATTGTGTCGTAGCTTGTTTTGTACACTTCATCCTTAACGTAATCGATATCTAAATAGAAATAGTGTTGGATTTTTTTTTTCAAAACAACCAGGTTCGATTCCCAGGCTGAGTACAGTTTTTTTTTAAAATGTATGAATACAGTGTTTCTTGTTACTAAAATTGATGACATGGTTCCTACGAACAGATCTTCGTATGTCTTATAGTTTCAGAGTTTCCCATACTGACCGTTCTTAATGTTACAGCCTGTATACTTTTAATACATAACATAAGTAAAGCTCGGTAAGAATACCAAAATACTATGGCCCTAGCCATAAAACAATACATATAATATAATTACAAAATTATTGATAAGTACTTGTGTGATCAGTGTGATAAGTGATCTTTAAGACGCGCCTTAAACGCGCCAAGTGTCTCTGAGTGACGGATGTACGTATGTATAATTACACGAGTAGAAGCTACCCGTACATAGAGAGCACTTTCGTGGCTTTTATTAGTTTCATTGGCATAAAACCGTGGGGCGTGCGTGCCGCAGGAGTTCAGTTTTATGAAGGCCGTAGAGTGAACGTCGACCCCTACCATCCTATTATTATAAAAAAGCACAATCTGCTTCAGGCAGGGAGTTTTGGCGGGAATGTCGATGGAGAAGGTTCTATGGTGTTTATTTTATTGCTCAAAAATTGTCGTCTGGTGATTTTGTCTAGCACAGTGACAATGTGTTGAACTATTAAAAAAACTTCTCGTTAGTGATTCGTTGTGTAGTTTCACTCTGTGATTCTGCGACGGGCCATGAGAATTCTCCAGAGACTAGACCGGTTGAAATATCTGTCATAACTCCTAGGAGTGTTAAAATGTATCTACACCACAACATTTTGAGGCTGAAAAACCAAAAACTGTTTCAAAACGATTAATGATTAGGCTGATGGCCTGTGTTGCCAATGCCTTGTAAAATTTAAAAAAAACAGGCAGGCGCTAGACGAATGATGGGTGGATGACCCTTTATATTTTTAACTTTTACTGTCAGGCAATATTCTTATTCTTTTAACTCTTATTCTTGTCATATGGTTAGTTAACCTACACTGAAAGAAAATATTGTTAATAGAACAGAGATGCTCAAATGAAACTACAATGAAATAAATATGCCACAATCGGTCACTTATCCTAGTTTTGACCGCGCCTAGCCTAGCTTAGAGTGTTATTAGACCGGCGCGATCGACATAGATCGGTGGTATTGATCACCATTGATGTTCGTAATTCCAATGTTTATTTCGCTTTTCTTAGACAAATGTGGGGTAGATGTGACCGGACTGGATAATTATTTACGGCCACCTGCTGTCGAGGGACAGCTGTCACTCCACTGCGTCCTAGTCGCACGATACCCGCCACGCCGACCGCATGCATTATTATCGCGATCGCAAATCAATACTTTTTTTTGAGAATTGTGATCAAGGATCATTTTCATCGTCACCTGTGCTCACCACCACCACCACATACTACCCTAGTAATTGTAATATTGTCAGTGGGGTGCATGTCAAAATGAATTGTCATTTGATTATCTTGCCATTTTTTGATTAAGATATTTTTGTAGAATCCCAAGTATATAAATAAATGAAAATATACCTACGTACCTTTCTTAAGGGCAAGGTAAATTTAACAAAAATTAATATTTTATAATTCTCATTCAATTTAACTTTAACAAATTTAATTTAATTAAATGTAGGTATTTAATTTGTATTGTGTTAGAAGACATTATTTGTACCTGATCTGATCATTTATTGTATCTATAATGCTTCTGGAAATAAATAAAAATATTTCATTTCATTTCATTCGTATTCGGTACACTCAAGAAAACACCTCTACCACAAGTTTAGTAGTAAGGGACAGCTCTTTATGGCATAACCTTACCTAGTTAATCCACTTCGATTCACTACCTTCTCGCACAGCGAAGCGGCTAACTCGACGTGCCCTAAGTGTATCATAACGAGTTTATTTTGAGTGCATAACGAGTTATTTTACGAGCCGGAAGATACGAGTAGCTCTCTATAATGAGAAAAAGATATAAAAACTAATACTTGTTTTCAGGATTTTTATGACGTCATTCTGTTTTAGTTTCACGACTTCAAAAGTTTTATAGGTGAGAATTTTCGAGTAGTATAGTATCTTATATTTACCTATAACGACCAATCGATTCCTAGTATAGTCGATGCATAGCTGTCTTATATTTGATTCTTGTAGATATCAGGTAGCCGGGCAAATTAAGTTAAGTTACATTTTACTTCTCGATGAACCATAATTACCTCAATTACATAGTATAGATAATGTAGGTTTCATATAAACACTCACATATTATATATTGCATCTTATTTTCATCATCGGCCTGTAATTAAGGCATGATTAATTTTTAATTTTAATTTTGGATTTTTAATTTTTAACGCTGTAAGATATCCTGCAAAAAAGATAAAAAATAAAAATTCTATCAGTGTTGATTAGTGGATTTCGCGAAACTTGGTAATCTTTTTTTTTGCACATTACGTTTCCTCACGACATTTTGCTTCACCCCGATGTATTATTTACCACCATAAAAATAATGCTGAATCCACGATGTTAACCATATCAAGTTTATTGGCCAGGGTCCAAACTCCTGTCCATGCGACATTTATTGATGCTCGCCTATTAACTGTCATCGAAGAACAATTTATCAAACCCAACAGGAAACGCTGTGAGAGGATGGAAGTGCCAGCCTACTTTGCCAGGCTGTCATCAACACAGTTCATAACTCTGAGGTTTTTTTTCTTATTTAACGGAATAGTGTCGGTGTGGTGGCTTGGACGGTCGGACTGCCATGCTGAATTCGAAACCATGCTATGTCATCATGTGCTGCTCATATACTCATCATGTAATAACATCAATGACTTTCTCGATTTTTTAAAAACACATTTACTGACTGCTCTAACGGTGAAGGAAAACATCGTGAATAAACCGCACTGACTGAGCTAACTAGTGTGGAAAATGGGGAAAGGAATGGCAAAACTTCCCCTTAAATCTGAGAAAGTTGTTAGTAGTTGTTAGTTAGAGTGGTTATTTTTAAAGAATGATCAAGTAACCACTTCTGGGTATAAATCATAGCATTGGTCTCTTCTTACGCGCCAATCTCTTCGCTGTACAGGATTTGGTCGTCCAAAACAGAAAAGCAGGTAAATGTATGTGCCGACGCACGACGCGCGCCACTACGATACAGTACCTACTCACATCGGCGTAGAACGCGCTATCGAAATTTTCCTAGGACTTCGTATATATACGAGTTCCAAACATCCGTAGTTGGACCAGGACAGCTGGTCACCAGGCACAACACCCCGCCTGGTGGAAGATCTTCCCTTTTCCCTTTCGTACTACTGACATTACGTCATTCCATGTCCTCTCATAGCGCGTACCTACATGTACAAGTACGTTCAACTATGAACAAAAACTACGATACGGACAACATTTAACTATGAAGCAAAATAAAAAAATGTTTTTATTGTAAGTAAGTACCTTATAGTACATTTTTACACTTATTTTTTTTATTCTACCACCGCTTCGTAAGGTGCTATAGCTGAAAGGAAAGAAGTGACGCAAGAAACTTTCAGCTGCACATCTTTTAAAATAAATATATCTTAAATTCAGCTCCAGATTGTAAATTCAGAGCTGGAGCTGAATTAAGACCAAGCCCCTTTATCATTTAAGTAGTCATTCATTTTATAATATCCCTTTTTACATAAGGTAATTAAGAAATCACAGGAAACAAAAACAGCTGTTTCACACATAATATTTATATACTGACGTATTGGCCACTCTACATTCACGTATAATAGGTACGGCATCACTTAGTCGCCAAGTACAGTCGTTCGGAATTTGACGTCAACAATTTGATTACCAGCCTCATCACCTCCAGATTCGTTTCTAACAGTCAGACTCGACGGATGGCAACGCCGTAAGCGCTCCGTGTACGGTACCTGTAATTTGCCTAGTATCAACAAATAAAGTCAAATAAAAGTAGTCTAAACTCTTCTAAATCAAAGGTTGGCTGGAAGAGATCCCTATGGGATAAGCCTTTCTTTGTACATATTTTAATGTTTTTTTTATATTAGTATAATAAAGAGACTACAAACAAACAAACAAAGTCCTTAGAAACGGTAGGTACTCGTGATTGTCGCGTACGACTCCTGGTATAAAATCCATAGAAACTGACTCCGTTGCTGTCGCGTACTATACGTCAATATGTGACACGTTTACATTCGATCTCATATTGTACGTGCAAGTGCTTGTCTGAACTAATGGATGACAAGACATGACATCAATCTTGGCTGTCTTGTTACATGTAAATTAGTAGACGTAACTGTGTTAATATGCATACACGTGGTTGTTATTATAGTATCAAAAAGCAATTTAATTGAGATGAGAATATTGGAATCGAAACTAAAAAAAAATACCTCGAAATTAAAATTTAATAAAACCCCTACTTAGATAGATAGATAGATTAATACTTTATTGCACACAAGAAAGTTACATTGAATAAGTGTACAAAGGCGGCCTTATCGCTCAGAGCGATCTCTTCCAGGCAACCTAGGCGATAGAAGAATTATTAGTGGGTTACCGGCAGTATAGTGCAGAAAAGTGAATGAAATATTTATTAATTTATATACTCTTAATACATAACATAAGTAAAGCTCGGTACGAATACTAAAATACTATGGCCCTAGCCATAAAACAATACATATAATATAATTACAAAATTATTGATAAGTACATAATAATATGTAAAAATGAATATATAAATATTTAAGTATACAAAATAAATAAACCGACTTACCATTGTGGAGATCCCCTTACTTTTACCTGTTCATCATCAGGTCCTCAAAATTCTAAACGTGAGAAGGGCACCTAAACTAAATCTAAACATTTGAGCTCAAACTCTTGGAAACCCCTGATCCAATTATTATCAGACATGGCTAAGAATAAGAACACTCGAGACAAAATTCCGCGTCCACATCGGATCATCGATTGTTATAATACCACAGACAAATAGACAAACGCGTGAAACTTATAACACCCTTAGCTAACTCAATCAGAATAGCAATAGACTAACAAACAATTTTTTTTTCAGGTAAGACTCCAAAGATTCAGCGAATTCGTTAGTCCAATGGTAAGTCTTTTTCCATTTGCACTAATTTGCGGTGAAATTTCAATTAACCGCGCTATTGTCAACACGACAAACCTCGGAAAATTGGATTTCTGTAGTAAGCGCGGAGAAGTCTTAATTTTATGGATGAATTTCATGAAGATGATATCAGGGCCATCGCCCACGGCGACTTTTTGTGGCGATACAGTCGCGATGCAGCATCGATACAGACGCGATGCAGCGCTCGCGGTGTAGCATAGCCCACGCAGTCACGATTCTGTATCGCTACTGTAGCTATACAGTCGCGATGCAGCATCGCTACAGTCGCGATGCAGTAGTGTCTCACAAAAATGTCGGTATCAAAAGAATCCATTTTTAACTATAGATACGTGTAGCGTGTTCAATACAATGGCGTAGTCTGTTCAAAATTCGAAACACTGGCCTATCGCGGCTCGCTGTGATGCGTACTGCCCCTCTCTCTCCCTTTACCCCGATGTCGCCCGACACAGTCGCGCGTTTGAATAGATGCAGTAGCAATACTGAGCCGCTTCTGCAGCGCGTTGCAAATGCGGCAAACGTGATGTCTAGAGCTTCTTCAAGAGCTTTCATATCACGCAAATTGTGATGTTTTTAAGCTAAGAGTGCGGGTGCTATTGACTTTCTAGAGGGGTTATATAAATACAGTTAGTTCCTTAGAATTCTGTAAAAAATATGAAATGTTTAATGAAGAATTTACCGTCCTCTGTAAATGACACAATTTTTGAAAAAAATTATTCATTAATTTCATTAGGTGCCTTACAAGTTCGATCGAGCACACTAGTGTTACCAATAAAAAAACCTTTTTTTACATTATTAAGTTTTAAGAAAAAAAAACTAATGGAATAATTATATAAGATTTAGAACCATCTGAATTGCTGAAGTTACAGTACGCATTTCCGCCGGCCGGGTTTGGCGCTAGTGTGCGCAATCATACCTCTAATTAAATCTTTCTATAGAAAGTTTAAAAAATAATGCACCGTAAATTCAATCTAAAATCAATCCAGCTAGTGAAAGAAAAATAACAAACCCAGCTAACAGCCACGCTGGCATCCTGCCATCATTCCTTATCCAGGAACTCATATTTTCACCTATATTACTGAAAATGGACTCCTACATAACAACCATCAACACTTTTCCTTCAACATAATTACTGACATCCCCAGTAGACTCCGCAATGGAAGATGTTTTGTGGTAAGCAGTGGATTTGTATAGAGAGTTTATGTAAGCAGTGACATAGAAATTCCCATTGTGTCACGGGCTCGATAGAAAGCCTCTCAGCCTCTAATGATGTTCCTATGTAATATCATGCGATGTCACAGCAAGTCTTGGAAGTACTTACTCTTGTAAATGACATTATTATTTTACAACACTTTAATCTGGTTTAATCAAACTTTTAAATTGACTAACAAGGAAAGGTCCCCAAGTGTCCGTCTCCGATTTGATTCGTTTTAACAGTGGCAAGTCTTTTATTTCGAGATGATGCTTTCTCTGCCCCCTAAATAAACCTAAACCATAAACTAAAGTATTTAATTGTAATTCCTACTTTTGAATCTGTCGTTACACCTAAATATTAACCTTCATCATCATCAGCCTATTAATGTCCCCACTGTTAGGGCATAAGGGGAGGGGTACCCGTACCCCCCCCCCCCCCCCCCCCCCCCTTACGGGCCTTCGGAAACTTTTAATTTCCCCAGACATGCAGGTTTCCTCACGATCTTTTCCTTCACCGTTAGAGCAGTCGGTAAAAGTACGTAAGTCTGAAAAAAATCCGATAAACTCATTGGTACATGGCATTGCATCGTTTCGAACCCGGACCTCCTGCATGGAAGTCCGACGTCCTAGCCACCACCACGACTACCACCGACGCTATTAACATGATTCATCCTAATTTAAATGAATTATTGAGAACAACCATTATCTACCAATTTGAAACAACATCAATTCACTCAATTTAGATAGTTTTTAATTATTTTATTACCCACTACCACTATCGCTCTCACTAACATCTTGGGATAAGGGGGGAAATGAAAAACAGCGCTGCATATTTGGTACCCGAGTATGTCAGCATTTGCTGACTTTCCCCCCTTTTGCCAAATATACATAGTGCTTTGTACTTTAATTTATTTATTTTTGTAAAAAAATTATGAGTATTTAGCATTAAATGTATTTCTATTCTATTCTATTCTATTCAATAACTATGGATATCTATTCGGTGAAATTCGAAGCGACAATAGCTCAATGGTTATGGCATCACATTGCGGAACAAGCGTCGTCGCCGGATCGTCCAAAGCTGAATTTTAACCTAGTCGGAGTGGATAATGAATAACCAATGTAAAAAAAAACTCGGGAAAACCTATATAGGTTAACTTACTCAATTAAATTAGTCATATCCTTTATAACATATTTATCAGCTTCTTATCCAATCTTATCAAAGCATATTTATAAACGTAGATCTGCTACTATACCGTCTTCCGCGAATCTAAGGATTTCAGTTTTATATAGTCACGTTCGCGTAAACAAATTATACTTATCTCTATACAAAAACAAAGTCTAACAGCACGTCCGCACGTCTGTGTGTCTGTCTGTCTGTGCAAGGTAAATCTCGGAAATAACATAACATAACATATTCCGTTCAGCCCCTTCTGAGATTTTTTTTCAATGATGTGATTTCCGAAGATGAATCAGTGCAAAGTTGGTATTATTTTATTTTTAACATTAAACTAACTCAGACGTCCTTTTTAACCGTCGACAAAAAAGGAGAGGTTCTCAATTCGACGCGTATGTATGTGGATCTCGAAATTTCTCGGAAACTAGAGGGCCGCTTTTGATGAAATGTATTGCGTTAGGCTTGGTATTGTTTGAATTAGGGCATAGGACGAGATAAAATATACAAATCTCTTCACTTTCTGAATAATTTATAAAAAATGTTAGACGGGGTACCTCGGCCTGACTCTTAGGCCTGCCTGTAGCAACAATCCAGTTGTTGTGTGAAACCACTTTTATTCATATGATTATTATTGCAACACGTCATGATAAAGCTCACAGAAAAATATTAATTTGGAATCGACAACATGTTGACGCAAATTAGTATCATTTGGATAATTTTACAAAATTGGAAATATTTATCGCACGGACCTAACAACTCTGGTATGGCCTTGAAATTATTGAAAAATTCATTGGTGGTTACATAGAACTTCCTTAGTGTTTAATCCTCTTTGAATATGACCCGTGATCCAACTATCTTTTCCCTCTATTTTTGACACATTTTACTTCAGGGTACCAAATAAATTGTAAGTAGTTTAAAATTACTCAGAAGAAAAATCTCAGTATAATTTGCAACAGTAACAGTACATTATAGTATTACAGTAACATTTGCCACAGTATTATTTATAAGTTAGTAAGTAAGTATCTACTTACTTTCTTCTTTGGTTACAATTATGTATTTCTGAGCTGACACCGTCTTGACGGTAAATTAGTTATTTATAAATATTTATATTTATAACTATAATATAGTTATTTATAACTATTTTCTAACTTACAGGATAATCCAAAAAGAATGGTTATGTTGTGGCAATTATCTAATCAGAGATTAATATTCATATCGTTGACTGATATCCACGATAACCTAAATCTGGTTTTAGTGTCTTTATACGATAATGATTGTAGGTTTTGGATTAATATCATGCGTTTGTATCTATATGTAATTTTAAGTAGTTACTAGTTACGTATAGCCAATTACTCACTCTCGTTATTTCTTTATGAAAAAAAAACATAAAAAATATATTTATTCTCTGGGTCAAGGGAATATGTATTCGTATATTAATTATTACGTGAAGTTTGTATCATATTTCGTTTAGACTCATATAACAGACGGACGATCGGACGAAGTAGCGATAACAATAGGGTTCCGTTTTACTCTTCGGGATACGGTCCCCTAAAAAACACAATCCTCATCGTTTTTCTGGAGAAAGCCGAAACTATAAGAAATCCGTTGTGTTTTAATTTTTCTCTTAGTGATGATCGAATATTATGTATTATTGTGTATCCAAGTAGTGAAGCTATAAACTCTAGCATTAACTCCAGGATAACGGGCGAGGGCGCACTGGTACCCCCAAGAGCAGATGCCGACAACAACATTGTTGTGGAGGAGGGGGCCGCCGGAGTCGCCCTGGCACTGGTCGCGCCCACCGAGCACAACATAACGGTTTCTGCAAGTGACCTGGTTGATGGCCCAGATCTGAACGTGGCGCAGTTGCTCAGATGCTGGTCCATTGCACTATAATTTTATGAATTGTAAAAAGCCCTCAAAATAGAAACTCTAACGTTATCAATCAATCAAATATCTGCATTTATCTAAATATAGTTGTTTTTAATATTGTAACTATTTTTAACCTCTAAGAGCCTAACATTATAGTACATATATCGTTCTTTTTTGCTAGATAATATAGATAAAGCAACAAGAAAGTCAAGAGCAAATCTACAAGCCTCTAACCATAAAATATCCCTGATAAATACGAGTTACTTTGTTCTTGTGTAAATTGTTAATCGGAATAATGACAAATCAAACATCTACTCGTCATGTAATCTACGTCTATTGCAAGTAGATAATATTAGATTTTAAAGAAATTAAACACTGTGTGCTTTTCATAGAAAATTTATTATTACGTCCTAAAAAGATATTTACAAGTATTCAAATCTTAAGCGTTGTTCTGAATCCAAGTGGTGAAGCGTGAAACACGAGCGTTGACACCAGGGAAGCGAGGGAGAGCGCACTGTTCACCCCAAGAGCAGACACCAACGACGACGTTGTTGTGGAAGAGGGGGCCACCGGAGTCGCCCTGGCACTGGTCGCGACCGCCGACGTCCAGCCAGCCGGAGCACAGCATGTTGTCAGTAACCGTCAGACGGATTTCAGCATAACGGTTTCTGCAGGTGGCCTGGTTGATGGCCCAGATCTGAACGTGGCGCAGTTGCTCAGATGCTGGTCCATTGAACTGTAAAAATAAAATATATGCTGAGCCTTTGCGATAGTTCGAGTAAAAGTCATGGTTTATGAGATACTAGCCTTACTTGTCTTATTTATGGGTACTTTACTTTTACCACACGATAAACAAAGAAACACTTTAAAGCGAATGGTTTATTATCTGACTGTACCATACACTCTGTCTGTATTGTACATAATAAAGAAATTTAAATTAAAAGTTTCCTACCTAAGGCTATAGAACTGAAACCTTTCCGCACTTGTGTAATTAAATAACTTACAGAAGTCCTGCCCCATCCGATAGCCCAGACGACTTGGTTATCAGCAAGGTTGTAGTTAGATCCAGCAATGCTTGCTGGCTGAACAGCGTTGTTGATGTAGACGATGGTGGTGGCAGTGCGCAGGATGGCGACGTCATTGTCCAAGTTGTTGTTGTTGTATTGCGGGTGCATGATGATCTGAGCGGTGTTGTGCACGGTGCCGCCGCTGTTGGCCCAGGTAGAGCCCACTCGGGAACGCCATTGGCCGGCAGATCTTCCACTGAATCGAAATTTTAAATAGTTAAAAATAATTAAAAGTGCCTTCTTTTTTTACCCCAACCATCATTGAAATTCATATGCCTTAAGGGCATTTGCCCTTCCCTAGGGCGGGAACAACAATAAGTTCCTTCAACAAGGAACTTCTTCTTGCCCGTAAAGAAGTATCTAAAGAATCATAGACATATATAATTGACACACTTTAAGTATACGAGTAGGTAGGTTTCAGAAGGGATACCATGTTGCTAAAAAGTCTTGCAATGCTGTATAATATTCTCCAAAGTATTAAAAGAGAAACATGCATGGCACTAAATCAATAAAACTGTTGCTTATTAAATAAGATAATATAAAGAACGCCAAATCACTTACAAGAAACAATGCGCAGCAGAGAGGACAGACCGGGTGTTGAGGATGGTGCCACCACAAGACTGCCAGAAGGTGGTCATGGCGCTGGAGAATAACAGAGCGGCGCCCATGGGGTACTGGTTGATCGTGGTCAATGACCCGCCTACGATCCTTTGGTCCCGCATGGACTGCGGCACGGGATCAGCCACTGATGACAGAGAAATAAATTATAAATATTACGAACATACACTACATAATTCTTAATTATTAAATGAAGCACATTTATTCACAATAATATACATTATAAAGAATCTATATTTTTTTTAAGTTAAAGAAAGAAAAATAGGTAAATAAGTAAGAAGAATAAGAATTTTGCAATACACTATTTATTAATTTACATAATTCAAGAAGTCAAAAAAATTGTTGCAAATTGATTTCATGAAAATTGATTCATGATAATAAATAGAATTTTGTTAAGAAAAAAAAAATCTAATCATAATAAATAATTAATAAAAAAACAAATGCAATACATACCCGCAACTGCGGCGAGAGCCGCCAACAATATTATCGCAACACGCATTTTTACGGTCCACAGTGCTACCCTCTAGTTAATTAGGATCGTCGAATTCGCTTTTATACTGTACTGGAAGAATAGTTTTGAAGATAAAGAGATAATAAACGAGATTATAAAGAGTTTATATTGTTTTACAATAAATCAACTAACTTTGCATTAGTCATAATCCCATTTGTTTATTGCAAAGCTTGAGTAAGCCGAAATACTTAATTCCGCATAACAACATATATTGTAGACCAATCCGGAATAAATCATAATTTATACGACTCGATGATAAAATTCAGGCACATACTTTTTCTATTCCTATTTCGTAATTTGTTCAATACGAAACCACAATCAATAGCACAAAGAGGTTTATTCTTGGTACAGGTCATATTAATATATAATACCTTGTTGTATTTTAACACGAGTCATCATTATACAGCTGTTGTATATGGAGCTGTTGTAAAAACGCGCTATGTTAGGACATGGATGACGTAACGTCAGTTGTATGAAAGGGAAAAGGGAAGATCTTCCACCAGGCGGGGTGTTGTACCTGTTGTGTGGTGACCAGATGTGCTGGTCCAACTATGGATGTTTGGAACTCGTATATATACGAAGTCCTAGGAAAATTTCGATAGCGCGTTCTACACCGATGTGAGTAGGTACTATATCGTAGTGGCGCGCGTCGTGCGTCGCCACACTATTTTAAATACATTGAACATTAGACACTGGACATTGAATGTTACATGGACATCTGGAAACTGGCCATTGGATATTTGGACTTTCGATATTAGACATTCCACATTGGACATATTCAATCGGAATAAACTTGATGCTTATTTCTATTCTCAGAGTTCAACCCTGTTAAGTTTTGGAACCGATAAACAGATACGCCGAGGAGGTTAGGCAAACGCGGTGGAGGCAGCGCGCCATAACCTTAGGTAAACTATATAGCTATTTATTAAAGGTAGATATACTTATTGTAAGTCACATCTACATATTGAACAATCCCTCCCCCTTTAAGTCGGTTAGCTTTGACGTTAGGTTAGACGTCGGGCTAGCACGCGGTTCGTAATAAAATCAGCCGCATCAACTCTGTCCTCTCCTCTGCGGGGATCTCTGCCTCCACTTGCTGCTTCTTCTTTAGGGGCTGTAGCTGCAGATTGCGGTGTGATTGAGCCAGCTTGACCGGAAACAGCTGCCTGCACATATGGTACTACATCTGGATCCCAATAGTGGATATCACATTCTTTAGTGTTAGTCATTGACCTAATTTGATCAACGTGCCTTGCTAGTTCACTGTTTATTTCTCTTTATATCCAACTGAAACGTATGTTACTTATATACTCTGTCACCCATACTATGTTATTTTATTTAAGATCATTACTTTGTTTTCCTTTATAATGTTTAGTTTGTTTAGCTTGTAGGGACTAATTGCGCTCTAGGGTTTGAGAGAGGTCCATGAATGATGGAAAAATCGCTACAAGGTTCAAGAGATCTAATCTCGAGCTTAACGGATGTCCGTATAGCATTTCGGTTGGTGATTTTCTGGTGGTACTGTTTTTAGAGTTTCTATTTTATAGAATTATATTTCAGAGGGGATCCCATACAAGGGTGTAGGGTATAATTTTTTGGAGATCATCGAATAGTGTACGAAAATATTATTTTTTTATTATTTTCGCAGAGAGATAACGACGTAAGGGTCGCTCAATATTGTCAATTTTAGACCACTTTGTTACCAGGTCTATCTCATTAACGGTATTATCTAGGAACTTGAAAATTGGCTAAAGTCATATCCTCTATATACGATTTGAACAACAAATACTAAAACTGAGCATGGGCACAGATATACTGCCTATACTGGGTGCTGGGTATGCATAAATAAGAATTATATAGTTTGCAAACTGCGGTGGGAGCTATCCTGACTGACTGGCGTGCCGTGAGGTGGCGTGGCGTTTCAATTACCTGTTGAGTCTGTCAAAATATTTTAGGTAACCCTAGGTAATCTGATTTGTTATAATAAATATTATTTACCTATTTTTGTAAAATTATCCAAATACCTAATACGAATTTGCGGCGACATATTCTCGATTCAGAATTAATATTTTTCTGCGAGATTTGTCATGTATTGCATTAAAGTTCATATTATTGAAACCGATTTTACACAGTAACTTTGATGATTGTGATTTCTAGAAAATAATGATGATCATTTTCACCTAGCCTTTAATCTGCGGGCTTCCTGCGGATAGTCAAGAACTATATATTATATGCACAATTTCATGCAATCCCTCACAGCCGTTTGGTCTACGACTAGATAAGGTGGGTGTAACAAAAAAACCCTATAGTCCCGAAAGGGTTCAGTATCCATAACTGAACAACTTTCACTATGGGGCCAACTCTGAAATTAAATCAGCGTTCCATACAAAAGCTCAATACCTACACGACAGAAATGTATGAAACAGCAGATTCTTTTTTGACATTTCAGTTAGTGTCCCCATAGTGAATTTTGTTCAGTTATGGGTACTGAACACCCGAAAGGGGGGTGCCTTTCGGGACTATATGGGGGTTTTGTTACACCTTTTATATCAGGGATAATTTATAGCTAGAGACTCTAGAGACTTTAGATTTGTTCTTGACTTTCTCGTCGGTTCATCTATATCATCTCGCACATAAGCAAGAAAGAACGATATATTGTTAAACAAATAAAATACGAGTTAATTTGTTCTAGTGCAAATAAGTGATCGAATTAATGGAAAATCAAACATCTACTTGTCGGGTATTTACTTCTATTACAAGTTAAGATGAAACCAGGTTTTAAAAAAATTAAAAATTATGTGCTTTTCATAGAAAATTATTTATTACGCCCTAAAAAGATACTTAAAAGTGTTCAACTCTTAAGCATTGTTCTGAATCCAAGTAGTGAAGCGTGAAACACGAGCGTTGACACCAGGGAAGCGAGGCAGAGCGCACTGTTGACCCCAAGAGCAGACACCAACGACGACGTTGTTGTGGAAGAGGGGGCCACCGGAGTCGCCCTGGCACTGGTCGCGACCGCCGACGTCCAACCAGCCGGAGCACAGCATGTTGTCGGTAACGGTCAGGCCGAGTTCAGCATAACGGTTTCTGCAAGTGGCCTGGTTGATGGCCCAGATCTGAACGTGGCGCAGTTGCTCAGATGCTGGTCCATTGAACTGTAAAGATAAAATATATGCTGAACTTTTGCGATGGTCTGGTAAAATTCTTGGTTTATGAGATTCTAGCCTTACTTGTCTTATTTAAGGGTACTTTACTTTTACCCCTTAAGCGTATTGTTTATTTTCTGACAACACAGTATACTCTGTACGTATTGTACGTAATAAAGAAATATGGCTACAGAACTGAAACCTTTCCGCACTTATGTAATTAAATAACTTACAGAAGTCCTGCCCCATCCGATAGCCCAGACGACTTGGTTATCAGCAAGGTTGTAGTTAGAGCCAGCAATGCTTCCTGGCTGAACGGCGTTGTTGATGAAACCGATGGTGGTGGAACTGCGCAGGATGGCGACGTCATTGTCCAAGTTGTTGTTGTTGTATTGCGGGTGCATGATGATCTGAGCGGTGTTGTGCACGGTGCCACCGCTGTTGGCCCAGGTAGAGCCCACTCGGGTACGCCATTGGCCGGCAGATCTTCCACTGTATCAAAATTTTAAATAGTTAAAGATATATACAGGGTGGAATAAACGAACCTTACCTGGAGGGAAAGTACCCTAAATACAACACGCACACACTGTTGCTTTCTTCGTCCGTGCAGTCACTGAGGCGCCAGCTGAAAATCAGCGCTGTGGCTTGCCTCAGCATTATGCTAAGCTGGTGTACCCTTTTTGGCACTGTACCACACCAGATGTTCTGTGCTGCATGTATTAAACTTTGTATACTTCTGTATTCTGTATTCTGGTGTTTACAGCGCTAAATAAACGATTTCAATTTCAAATATTGAAGATAGCAAATTTTACTAGAAGGAAATATTCCTTTATTTTAAAAAATAAATACAACTGCATTCACAGATTTTGAAAAAATGGTACAGTCAGCGAGAAAAACGGCAATTTTTCCGTTTTGTTTTTATGATGCCAATCGATCCTGTTTCTTATTAAAAAACGACTCTATGGGACCAACGAGGTTAAAGACTAAAAAAGGAAAAATACACAAAAAACTTTTCCCATAATTTTTTCCCTTTAAAATGTTTTATGTGATTTTTGATGACCAGGCGGCGCACAGTCTTGAATGAAATGAAGCGAAGGCAATCGGTTTTACTTGGAAAGAAATCGAACGCGCGACCACAAACAGATCTATATGGAAAAAAGTTATGTCTGCTCTTTGCCCTGATGTGGGGTCATAGGACAAGAAGAAAAAGAACAAAGATCAGCCGTTATTTAATTCCACATGCTTTAATTTTTTAATTCCAGTAATTAATTAGTTATTCCGACTCGAAAAAGGGAAAAATCATTACAGATAGATTATTGGCACGTCGAAGAGTAGGTAGGTATACTAATTTAAGAATGCTATAATATTTTCCAAATAATTAAAAGAGAAACACTAAATCAATAAAATAACGTTAAACATTAAACCTATATATAGATTAATTCACTTACAAGAAACAATGCGCAGCAGAGAGGATAGACCGGTTGTTGAGGATGGTGCCACCGCAAGACTGCCAGAAGGTGGTCATGGCGCTGGAGAATAACATAGCGGCGCCCATGGGATACTGGTTGATCGTGGTCAGATCACCGCCGACGATCCTTTGATCCCGCATGGACTGCGGCACGGGATCAGCCACTGAAGTCAAAGAAATAATTATTAATATTACAACTACATAATTATTTAGTAATGAAGCACATTTATTCACAATATTTATTTGCAAATAATCTGTAATTTTTTTCAATAAAGAGAAATAGAGAAGTAAGAAGAATAAGGATAAAGATTTGTTAGATTTATTAAGAATTAATAATTTTGAAAATAAGTACACTATTTATTAATTTATATTATTCAAGAAGTTACAAATTGATTTCATCAAAATATTTTATTTAATAGAATTTTGTTAGGAACAAAATTATCTAATAAAATTAAATAAGTAGTTAATATAAAAAAAAAGGAACAAAACATACCCGCAAATGCGGCGAGAGCCGCCAACAATATTATCGCAACACGCATATTTACGGTCTATACAGTGCAAACCTCTAATTAATTATGATCGTTGAATTCCTTTTTATACTGAACTGGAAAAATAATTTTTGGCGATAAAAAGATAATAAACGAAATAATAAAGAGTTTTTAATTCGATTACAATAAATCAATCAACTTTGCATTAATCATAATCTGGCTTGATTATTGCAAAGCTTGAGTAAGCCGAAATACTTGATACGTCGTTACATATGACTTCCTCTTCAAATTAATTTATTTGTCTTTATTTGTCTATACATCTATTAATAACCCAAACAGGAATTGTAGAAAATTGGATGCTAAATTCACAATTTTAAAATTCAGATACATATCAGTGGTTTAAGGTTTATTCAAAATAAGGTAATACTAAAATAACATTGAAATACATACTCGTACTTAAGTTAAAATTACAAAATACCTAACTATTTTACAAGTAAAAGACCTGGACCAGGTCGCTCCCTACAGATAGTGTCGCGAGGAGGCTGGCGGCGTTTCCCCGCTGATCGAAGTAGAGGCCAGCCTTCTGGTCCCGGGATGTCTCTACGAGGCGATTCGCTATTTCCCGGTAGATGCAGTGGGCTCCAGGCCCCCGCGGCCCCAAGGTATCCACCCCGAACGGCGCAAATAAGCAATCACCACCCAGGCCCGCATATTTGCGCCGCTTGAGGTTCTCTGCAGAAGTCGCTGCTGATGATGCCTTCACCGCCGTGGCTGAAAGATGGGACGGGGCAAGGGTGTCGACGCAGGTAGCGTCCCACACCAGAGGCCGTCCCAGCCACCAGGGCACGAGTGTCATACCGTCGGGCCTTTTACCGTCATCGCGAGCCAGACCATTGGGCTCCAACACAGCTGGCGCAACCGCGGTGGCAAAGGTTTACAACAGATAGAATAGCAAGCAATAATGAACTGACAGAATAAGAAAATAAAGTCTTAGTTAAATTGCATCTCCTGGTTATTACTTTACAGATGGGGTATATAGATAGGCTATTTTTACAGAACAATATCGGATTCTCACAGGAAAAGACAGTATTTGGGGAAAACTGATGATAATGAACTCGTGCAATAGAAGTTGAAGAATTTATCCATTAAGTAGTGCAGTTGTCAAACCCTCGGTTGTACAAAAAGTCCTTACAGTTATATCTTCTTTAAAATACATGCTAACCCTTTCTACAATATAATTCTAGATACAGATAACACGAGACTTAAGGAAGCCTAAACATTAAAGAAGTTTCTTGCACCTCACGGTTAATCTAATTGATTGTCAACTAGATTATTATCTGTATAAATTAATAAAATAAATCAGTCGTTAGTCAGTACTCACAGAAGATGGTACCCATTTTTTTTATTTTTAGTTTTCTTAGCCTTAATTTAGTTTTAGCTTTAGTATTATTTTAGTGTAATTTATTTTGTTATAAGAGAGTTTAGTAGTAAATATAAAGAATAATTTATATAGTTTGATAAATATATTATTGAATTAAAGAAAGAAAGATAGAAAAAAAAACTCGGGTATGGTATGTATGGTATACCTATATTGAATTCAAGAAGTTGATATGTTATTCAAGAAAACTATTTACTTCTGGCATCAGAACGGTTATAACGGTTTAGAAATAATAGGTTTGGTACATGGCATGGTATACCTAATATTAGTTTTATGAAATTATATATTGTCTAACTAGTGCAGGAAGGCCAAATTGTCGTTACTAGTGTTATTTTCACAAGCCGTAGGCGAGTGTTGTGGGTACACGAGTGCGACACGTGGTTTTGTCGCAGGTGATAGAGGCGATAATTTTTGTTATAAAAAATTAAAAAATAAATGTTAAATCTTTTTAACCTGTCTGTCTGTTTGTCTGTGGCATCATAACTTAACAACGGATGATCCGAATTGGACCCGGTTTTTTATATTTTATAGACAATTTTGTCGAGAGTGTTTTAGCTAGGTTTGAAAAAAATTGGACCAGTGGTTTCCAAGATCTTGGAGTATCTTTGATGTCAGATGGGATCTCTGGAACGGTAATAGCTAGATGATTCGAATTTGTGTCAAATGTTTAGGTTATGGTGCGTCTCCAACATCTGAAACCTTGAGGATCTGATAATGACGAGGAAAAAGTAAGTGAACTAAATTCAATTTCACAATATGAAACTGGAAGAATTGGAAGATTATACATCCTGCCGAAACTATAATAGTTAGATGGGGTCTTCTCGAACTAAAGTTGAAAGGAATCCCGAGATATTTCAAGAGAAAAAATTAATTAATTTGGCGGCCAAAAAATAAATGAAAATGATGTGGAGCTAGACATTTTAAGATAGCCTTAAAGCGCCTTCAGGCGTCGCAGGTCTAACCTGCTGAATGTTCTTAGCCATGTCAGATGAAAAATGAATTATTGTTTACAAGATCTTGGAGCATCTTGGGATGTTGGAGTATGATGAGATCTCTGGAACGGTAAAAGTTAGGTGGTTCGGGTTTGAGCTCAAATGTTTATGACCATGGTGACCTTCCCACATCTAGCATCTTGAGGACCTGATGATGACCAGGAAACAGTAAGGGGATCTCCACAATGGTACGTCGGGGCTTTCTTTTTTTTATTTACAGTTATTATGTCCATGGAGAGTGAGCTGTCCTTATTCTCATGTCCAACAGCCAGGCTACGACAAAATGACCTAATCACAGAAATCGGACTACTAGCACCCTCTCCTATATAACAATAATTTAGTAATCCAATTTTATAATTCCTTACATTGTCAATCTCTAATTTTATAATATAGATAGATAGAAACACTTTATTGGACACAAAATCAGGAAAAGTAAAAACTACAGGAATAATAGCACGATATGTACAAAGGCGGCCTTATCGCTTAAAGCGATTAATTTTATAATATAATTCGATATTTAATAATAATTTTGAATTTCCAGTTTAACTCTACTTTAACTTATCTTATCTTATGATATGGGGCTGGTAATATCCCAGCGGCATTTCGACCTTTGAGGATCTTTTGTGCCTATCCCATTTTACACACTGGTCATCTTAGTGTGGAGGTTTCCTCACGATGTTTTCCTTCACCGTTAGAGCAGTCGGTAAATGTACGTAAGTCTTCGAAAAATACGTAAAACTCATTGGTACATGGTTCTGCACGGTTTCTAACCCGGACCTCCCGCATGGGAGTCCGGTGCTCTAGCCACTGTGCCACCGACACACTTAACTCTACTTTAGTAGAGATAAGATAGATAGATAGATAGTGTCGTGGAGCAGTGGACTGTATAATAAAAATCTCGGTCCGGTTCCTCGAAGGCTTCTTTATTGTAATTCTTCCTTTTTCCAACCGGGCTGTTCAACTGGATTCAACTGTGTTCTCACGGTAAAAATGCCCTTCTTATATCCCCGGTAGAGGTGTCGCAACTAGTACTACACGGGGATACTATACCGCGAGAACACAGTTTCACAATGTTTTATTCTGAACTTAATCTATTATGTACACAATCTTATGCTAACTTATTTTAGGGTCGCCGTCGTTAACAGATAGATAGAAACACTTTATTGTACACAAATACAGGAAAAGTAAAAACTACAGGAATAGTACGCTATGTACAAAGGCTACCTTATCGCTCAAAGCGATCTCTTCCAGGTAACCTCTGAAGTTAATTGGACATTAAAGAGATTAGCGACAGTGTGGTGTGAAGATATGAAAAAGGTTACTATTACTTAATACACAGTAAAGTTAGTAAAATAAAAGTAATATGATGTACATAAATCTTCTGTTTTTATAATTTTAAAAGACAAACTTTGTGTCAACTAAGTACCTACATATTAATATTAATACTACAATGATATGTTGACCTAAACTTGACGAAAAATTTATTGCGATATTACCTGCCATGTTACAAACATTGTAGTATTGGAACAAAAAAGGAAATAAATTATTTATTTATTATTATTATTATTTAACAATGACGTGAGCAATGACAGCGAGGCACGAATTCGATCCATAGGTCATATAAGAATAAGAATAAGTTTCTTTGTGCGGTAAGATGACAAAGTATTCATAGTCCATACACCAGTAGGAACTTAAGCATAGGTTATATTAAACTAAATAAAATTAGTGAGCAACAAGTTAGTTTACAATAAACGGTGACCTCAATATGTTTTAATACATCTGACATTTCAGTGCCCGGCTAATGTATGGGAAAAAGCTCAAATCGTATGCGCCCACTGGCAGTCGGGGTTTCCTTATAAAACTTCTCTAGCGAGCAATCTACTTACAAAGGAGTGAATTTCAAAATCTTTGGTCCTAATATTTGAAACTGTATTTTTTCAATTATATTAATATATTTTTAGTATTAATCGTCGGGCTTTTTTAAGTATTTATTTTTTATTAATGACACAACATACATGATATTAATTAATTAAAAAATAACTTAACAGTTTTTCAAATACACAAGTGGGTATTATTTGAATATTCTTATTATAAGTAGGCAATTTTATATTCAAAGAAAATATCGAATTTCCATATTATTATATGATTAAACAATATAATATAATATAACACTAAAATAATACTAAAGCTAAAACTAAACTAAGGCTAAGAAAACTAAAGATAAAAAATTATGGTTAAGTCACATCCCTTTTATATGATTAAGCAATACTTTTAGAAAACTGATGATGAACCAGTAGAAATATATCCTAAATTCCTAATATCCTATAGATGCAGAAGAAACTATTGTTCTTGTTTTCTATTCTATTATTCGGCAAAGAACCCTTATTTTTATTATACTTTCATTCCACTATAGATTAGAATAAGCATCACTTGATTAACAATTAATTAAACAATGGTACCTACTTGATATACATTTATATTTGTGATTTAAAAAAACACAAACAGATAAAAAAACGCAATTATTTCTTTCTTGTAAATAGGTGTTTCATTATTTACCTACAAAATAACACTAATATCTGAATAGATTGTGAACGACTGCTTACCGCCGTCCGGTTAATTTGTTAAAAGATTGCTGTTGGTTTTCCAAATAAATAAAACAAATATGTATTTCATTAAATCATATCATTATTTATATGTACATATTAGAATCCCTTTTATAATAAAAATTTCATAAAAATAGTTTTTATAAAATACGTACAAAATAGTAATACAATAGATAAAAATTACTTAAATTAATATGTACAAAATAAATGACTATAAAAAATTTACAAATATACAAAGAAAGGCCTATTTACAGAGCAAACACGCCGTCTAAAGAGCGTCCATGTTGTAGAGTTTCAGGATATTGCTAGCCTAGCCTGAGTTACTTCGCTCAGCGGCGAAGTAACCAACAGCTCTGAGTTCTGAGATGAGAGAACTGAGATCCCTCGAGCCTAGCATCATCAGAATGATCAAAATACGCTTTACAAAAATTTAAGAAGGTAACTCATGAATAACATAAACAGAAATTGAGCGATCAGATTACAACGTACTACAAACAACAGTGAAAAATTCCAAAACAATGAAGGTGTTCATGTAGCATGTTTAATACTAAATCTAAGCATTGGCTACAATCCAAAGAGTGTATCTTGAAACACGGACGTTGACACCAGGAAAATGGGGATCACCGCAGCCCATGCCAAAGCTGCAGACACCGACGATGATGTTGTTATGAAGAAGAGGACCGCCGGAATCCTGACTGCACTGATCGCGGCCGCCAATGTCCAACCAACCGGAGCACAACATATTGTCCGTGATAGCAAGGCCTATCTGGGCGTAACGGTCTCTACAAATCGCCTGATTGACGGTCCAGATCTGAACATGTCGCAATTGTTCTGATACTGGTCCACCGTCCTGGAAATACAACGAAATAGGAACATTTAATAAAAAATAGCAGTCATCCCGTGCAAGATAAATTTACGTGGTCAATTGCTGGGAAAAGTCTGTAAAAATTTCTGTTCACGCATCCCTATCCAGCGACTGCCAAGCAAGACTTACATAAATTCTGCCCCATCCTATGGCCCAAACAACTTGGTTATCAGCAAGATTGTAGTTAGCTCCGGCGATGCTGCCTGGTTGCACGGTGTTGTTGATGTAGACAAAAGTTGTGGTGCTGTGCAAGACTGCGATATCATTGTCGATAGTCATGGTGTCGAAGTTAGGGTGCATGATAATCTGGGCGGTGTTGTGGACAGTACCACCGCTATTGGCATATGTGGAGCCAATACGGATACGCCATCTGTAAGGGGCTAGACCGCTGCAAATAAAAATTCAAAAATTAATTTATATCAATAATGAAGAGATCCATGTATCGGATAAACCTATCAATTTTAATATTGAAAATAATGAGCTACTTTTGAGAACAAAATGTGTTCTCGAAAAAATAGGCAAAAATAGTTATCGAAAAATTACAGCTTAGAGTTTCTTCATCATAGGCCTGATACGTCTATTGCAGACGATTTAAGCAGCGTCGCGAAGGCATCGCTTTTCGTGGCTAAATAACCCTATTCGGGAGCGGCACACACGCCCGCACGCGCGGCAAGCGAGTGGTGCGCCGGGTAGATGAGTGATCTCTCGGTCTTTGTTTGCTCTCCTGGCCGCCAGTGCCTCGAACCACTTTCCATCGTGTTCCTGACAACCCTCCCGAATACGTTTCCTCCATGTATCTCTGTCGTCCGCGAGCTGCCTCCAATCAACGTGACTGATTGCGAATGCAGTCATGTCACGCTTAGCGCAGTCTTTGAAACGCAGCAGGGGGGGGCAGCAAACGACATTACGCTTTGCGTGCGCCACTGCACCGAGCAAGACGCCTCGCGGCAAACGAGAGTGGTCCATGCGATGCACATGCCCCAGCCACCGCAAACGTCGCTCTTTTAACAAGGCAGTAAAACTGGGCAGCTGTGCAATCACAAGAACCCTCTCGTTGGTTACTCTGTCCTCCCAGGAGATACCCAAGATGTTACGTAGACAGCGCATATGGAATGTATTTAGTCGGCGCTCTTGCTTTGCATACGATGTCCAGGTTTCAGCTCCGTACAAGAGAATGCTCAAGATACACGTCTGATAGACGATCAGTTTGGTCTTAGTGGTGAGATGTTTGTTTTCCCAGACCCTTGTACGAAGCTTCCCGAACATGGTCGCCGCTTTGCCGATGCGGACATCGATCTCTCCGTCAAGAGAGAGTTTGCTCGACACGGTCGACCCTAGGTAGCAAAACTTGTCGACTACTTCCAGTGGTGAACCATCCACCAGAATAGTTGGTTTAGTTGCACATCTCTGCGTCAACACTACCGTCAGAGTTTCTTACAGCTTGAGTAATACTACCTAGTTAGAGTTTTTTATATATTGATGATTCCTACAAGGGATATCAATAATGTTAAAATAATAATCATAACATAACTATTAGGCTCTTAGACTAATCATAGTCTAAGAATCTGATAGTTGAAAAGTGAAAAATAATAAAACGTTTTACTAACGTGTGTGTTTTGTGCCGTGTCGTACCGGCCATAAAGAATAGCACCACCCCAACTCTTCCCGTGGGTGTTATACGAGGCCACTTAGGGATTTTGTGGATACTATTCTACACCTAGTTGACGGCGATAGACTCGCCATCTATCACGTTCGTCCACCAAATCTTACGGCGAAAAGTGGGAACTACCTATGATGAAGGTGGTGCCTCTGTCTACCTCCTCGAGGATTAAGGACGCGAGAGTTATGCTATTATGCTATGTTTTACTAACGAGAAACTTTATAAGGAGGAACTTACGAGAAGCAGTGAGCAGCAGAGAGGATAGCTCTGTTATTGATAATGGACCCTCCGCATGACTGCATGTAGTTCACCATATCAAATGTGCTTAGCAGTGAAGCACCGAAAGGGTACTCGCTGATGGTAGTAACTGAACCTCCGACGATCCTTCCTGGATTGCGAGCGGGAACAGCTATGGTAAACAAAACGACAAAGTCTGAAAAATAACGAAATTCCTTCCAAATTCTAAATTTCCAAATGGGACTAATTGCTTTGTACGGGTCGAGTCGAGCCACAGTAAAAACTTTAGATATTTATCAGAAGTTCCCTTTATTTAGAAAGGTCGAATTTGATACCAAACCTATATACCCACGGGATCGCACCCACGTCCTTTAGGTTTAATTTAAGTAGGGAATAATGTAATTCGGCGTATTGCCGTATCGACAAATATAACAAATTCGCGTACAGCTAACTGTAAAACGCTTTACAGTATCCGCTCGTATACTAGAATTCAGAGATGCATGCACACCATATACCAATCATACAGATAAAGAATAAATAATAATAATAATAAAGCAGACCTCCGGCCACAAGGAAGGCAGCACCGACTCTTCCATGAAACGGATTTTTAAAAGACCTCTTGCTTGCACATCGAGGTTATCGAAAAGAGGCTGATATTCTACACCATATTCCACAACGACTGACCACATTCATTCGCATTTAAGAGAAGAGAGATTCGTCTAAAATACTAAGTTCGTACTAAAACCCTCATAAATTAAATGTAACGGGCTCTCCTTTGTCACTTCTTCTTCTTCGGGTCCTAGAACACCTAGTAGTGCATAGGGTTGAGACAATATTCTTCCACCGCGCTCTGTCCGCCGACTATATGGTTTCCCAGGATACTTTAGCCGCATCCAGGTCTTTTTGAAGACTACGTTTCCTTGTTTCTACGTTTGCAAGATCCTCCTGTAGGTTGCCAGTTCAAGGAGGCGTAGGCGTTGCTTTTTGGACGACGCGACGTAAGGTGTTTGTTTGTTTTCGTGTGTGTTTTGTTACTTCTTATACAGCATTAATTTATACTACCCGTCGGAAATTTCTGTTAACTTAGAGTAGCGATTATGACACGTATCGACATGCAAAACTCGTAACGACATTATCATCCATATCTTTCACTGGCAAATGTGAGAGCATGTCGAACACCCCGCTCAGATCCACAGATATTTCCAAAGGGATTATACATATTATTGTATAATTATAAATATTAAGAACATTCTCTAGTTAATAAACGCATGCATACCTGCAACAGCAGCGATGGCTGCAAATAATATAACAAAAGCACGCATTTTGTTATGCAATTTCAACTACAAACCAACTTCACATACAGCATACAACAAAAATCAGAGCAATTTCAATCAGACACTACCTTTCTACTGATAACCGCACATAATTTATATGCTGGCGGAATTTGCGTAATGGGTTTTTTATTGATAATTAATCAATCATAATCTGTTATCTATACCGAATTCTAACATTAATTACTTTCAAAAAACCCATTTATTAATTATAATTATGTATAAGTAAGTTCATTTAGAACATAATTAGTACATAATTATTATCTTATCATCAGTTCATCACATAGTAGGTACTCTGTGATCACATCCACCCCCGTTTAAATTGGTATCAAGTCGAGCGCATCTTATTGGTTAAAAAAAATATGAAAGGTAAAAAGAGTACCGAGACATTTTTCAAAGCGTTCTCTGTGACAGTGATTTATTTGCTTTTTCGGTTTTCTATTACGTACCCTCACAGTTAGGCTTCATTTAGACGCTTCTTTGGACATTGATCGATCTACGTTAAACACTTGGATAATCGCTAACATAACAATGATTATAATATCAGCTGTATGCTTTTATCTATGTCTTACATGACGGCGGGTAAACGTTATTTAATAATTGTATATCGGAAAATGTACTGTGATAATATAAGATTACGATGTACATAGGTAAAGTTAGGAGTATGAGAAAGAAGCAGATTACAAAGCTGTTAACTGTTGGCCTTGGTGGTGATTGCATCTTTGCGCTGTTCGGAGTGGAAACCATGCAATGGGAACCGGGATCCCACTGTCTTTACTGGGAAATAGCCAAACGACCAGAAGGCTTTACGGCGTATAAGTAGGTTCAAACAGCAGGACAACGCCGCCAGCCTTCTCAGGACACTCCCTGCAGGAGCCTTGGCTTTTAGTTGTAAAATCATAAGGCACTGCAGGAGTAAACAAACTAACCTGACCAAGTAGTATAAAAGATTTTATTCTAATTTATTTAGAAAGGTGTTTTGTAAAATTGGGCAGGTACCTATTTTGTGTTAATTAATTTAAATACCTAATTTTAATTAATAAAGAGAATGGAATAAAAAACTCATTTATTTATTTATCAAAATAAGCTACAAAAAGTCAGCAAGTACTCCGTTCACTCAAATAAGCTCGTTGTTTGAAAATGCAGCCCGCTACTAGTCAAAGGATACCGCCGCGAAAAAAGAGAATGGCTGCTCCCGCGTACACTTTCTCATTTTATGATACAATTTCCTATTTTACGATATTTAACACCCGCAGTCCCGCATTTCGTTTGGGAGTAACGAGATTATTTGAGTGAATTGACTATATTTTAACTTGACTTATTTAGGTATATTTTTAAGCATTGGCTTGGATCCAGGAAGTGAAACGGGACACACGCGTATTAACGCCAGGATAACGGGCGAGGGCGCACTGGTACCCCCAAGAGCAGATGCCGACAACAACATTGTTGTGGAGGAGGGGGCCGCCGGAATCGCCCTGGCACTGGTCGCGCCCGCCGACGTCCAGCCAGCCGGAGCACAGCATGTTGTCGGTGACCGTCCAGCCCAGCTCGGCGTACCGAGACTTGCAAGTGGTCTGATTAACTGACCATATTTGAACTTGTCGTAGTTGCTCTGATGGTGAACCGTCAACCTATAGAAAGAATAAAACAGGTTTGAAGACTGTTAGCAGTGAGCAAAAATATATATTATTTTAAGGCTGATTTGATGTCCTTAGTCTTTCACTGAAATGCAAAAGATTTTTACAAACATAATTCATAAAAGTATTAAAAAAATATTAAACACGAACTACGCGGTACACATGAAGACAAGGACCCCTTTATTTTTGTAGACACGCTACCGCATCGTACGTATTCGTAAATGTACTTCTCTCTGTGCTGTATATGAAGCTTCTTTGTGTTTTATTTGTATTGATCGCTGTTCTTTACGTTCTCAGTCATGCCAATTCGCGATTCCGTACAATTCTAATTCTAAAGTAAGCAAGACTTACACTAACTAAGCCCCATCCAATAGCGAAAACCGCTTGGTTATCAGCGAGGTTATAATTCGACCCAGCGATGCTGGCAGGCTGTACGGCGTTGGTGACGTAAGCGATGGTCGTAGCAGTACGTAGAATAGCTACGTCGTAGTCTAAGGTAGCGGTGTTGAAGCTAGGGTTGATTTTGAGAGACTCAGCGGTGTAGACGGTGCCGCCACTGTTGGCCCAGGTGGAGCCGACGCGTACGCGCCAATTGTAGGGTGCGTCGCCACTGCAGAAGCATCAAAAATAATTACAAACATTGAAATCGTAGACTCACTAAAACACTATATTAGCTGTGACATTTTTAAATAAGGAGTGACGGAACAAAATCCTTAAAAGGAATAAATATTCTGATATATGAATTTGTTCCGACCGACATTCCTCAATTCTGTAGGCTCAAAATGAGGACAGTGGAAAATAATCTTTAAAAGGAAAGACATTTAACATTATATAATACTTTAGTCACATTTAAGTGAACCTTAAAAAAAATAGAAGAAAAACAAACGGAACGATTCACATTATATCTCTAGAACAATACCTAATTTTGGATTTTACTTCACTTTCACTAATTTCACTTACTAGAAACAATGTGCAGCGGAGAGAATAGCTCTGGTGGTGAGGATAGTCCCTCCACACGATTGCCAGTAGCTCACCAAACTGTAGGAGTACAGAAGAGAAGTGGTGAAGGGATACTTGTCAACAGTTGTCACCGATCCACCGATAATCCTCTCAGAACTAGCTGGAACGGCTGTGAGAAACATAAAATTTCCCATAATAATACATTACTGTAGAGGCCCCGAAATTAGCCAAAAATGGCTATTTCAGCCGATGCTTGTATAGTGCATTTCTCAAATAGGAAGCCTGGAAGTCGAAAAAAATAACATTCTAAGTACTGCGTCCAAGTCTAAAGTACTAGTCGTCCATAAAAGGAAAGAAGTTGCGTTATTCAGTAGGAACTGGACGTGCTGCTCGCGCTGGTGGTGCAGGTGCACGTGTCAGGGCACCGCGGGGAAATATCTTTAGTCTGCACTGCGTTTTGATGTTACAAATTCGGATTTTAAAAACTAAAAAACATAAGACGAGAGGATTCCTCGCCTTAGCTCAGTAACGTTGTATGAAAATCCATCACTGTCGTCATTTAAAAAAAAATAAGTATTTGGATTCGAGACAGGAAGTATGTACTTCCCTGGCTCAAAATTCTAATGTATTGTGCACATCTCACAGCATCCTTCAGGAAAATAATGAAACGTGTTCCGCTTTAAAACGATAAATTACAAGCCCTTTGGTTGTCTGGGGCTATAATAAAAAGAGCTTGTGAAGATCTGCGGCTTTGCTTGGTTTATTTTAATGGTTTCGATGACAAAACGAAATGAAATAGGTTTTTGCGAATGAAGAATAGAGTCGGGTTCTATTTATTTCGATTAAGGTTACAGCCAAAGATTTTGAAATTCAGGGCGCTAGTTCTATTTCTGTGGTTACAGCATAGATGTGTTGTGTTAGAAGTTAAAAAAGGATACCAGGCAACCAAGCATAGATTTTTTTATTGCAAGTAATTCCCCTAAAGTACATTTTTACAAAGTCATTTTTATACTCTACCACCATCGTCAATATAAAGTTTGTCATCATGTGGAAAGAGCAAAATCAAGTCAATTTCATAAATGCAACGTCATAAAACACCTCGAAATTCAAGATTTGGAAAACATACCCGTAACTGTAGTGACGCCCGCAGCGAATAATGCAAGGATTATAAAATGCATTTTTGAAAACTGTATATTGCATATCATCATTCTACTATTTATATGGAGTAGTTACTGACCCATTTCACTATTGATGTCGCTATCTCTGTGATAACGTGATAGATAACATTGAACTACAAGTAGATTTTATTGAGATAATGGTGCGCTGCACACTCCACAGTACTCGAAATGTAATAGGTATATTGAATATTCATTACAATATTGATTAAGTAACACTGTAGTAACAAGTAAACAACCCTAACAGTATAGTATAGGGTCTTTAAAATGTATAGATTATACAGAAAAAATATATTAGAAATTATACTATTACTAATTACGTGAGGTGTTTTTTGTAAAATTTTAACCCCCTCCCCTTGTGGTGAGATTTGGTAAGATGTAGAGGGACCCCCTTTTTTTTGGAGTTTTCTCCCATAATTTTTATGCGGTATGTTCATGCTTCTTGCTTCATACCATTAATAAAGAGTTATACGATAGTGTTCTATCAAATATCGGTTTAATTCGTAACAAAAATAGAATAGTACAAAGTTGACGTGAGATTTTCATTAACCCCACCTTCCCCCTAAAGGAGATTTGGTGAGATTTTGTCGGACCCATCCCCCCATTTTGACCTCACGTAATTAATGGACACCCCCTTACTTGCCAATATAAGTAGAAATTTTGGATAGTTTTCTACTAATTAACTTACTTACCCAATCATGTCAAGCCGAACCAGAAAATCTAGATTCACAAGGGGTGCTTAATTTTATGAGGTAAATGGAGGGAGATCAGTCAACGGGTTATGCAACCTTGCGCCAATTTGGAATAGTGGGGTGAAGCTTATATCCTTTATGTAATTATGAGTAAATGTTTATAATGTTGAATTCTTGGTTTATTACGTTAGTTCTTGATCTGATGGTTGTAGTGCCATCGTAGTGTTGGTCCACTCATATGTCCTAGATAGAAAGCGGTCCACTCATATGTCCTAGATAGAAAGCGGTCCACTCATATGTCCTAGATAGAAAGCGGTCCACTCATATGTCCTAGATAGAAAGCGATTGATAAAATAATTGTTTCGTTGATACGGTGATGGTTTCCCTTCTATTATGAATTTCTTGTGTAACTGCTCGGGTTCTTTGCTGTCACTGGTGAATAAAGCTTGCTGTCGTAGTGATTTTCATTTTATTTAAACCGGTGTTCAAAATCGTAAGAGGTATGTACTCGAGGCAGGTTTGTATTTGCCATTGCCATAGCCATTGATAAAATAATGGCAGGTATTAAATTTAATCTTTAATCTACGAATGAATGGATTTGTCTGATACCTCTATAAATGACGAAGTATTATATTACGCGTATCGCTTGTAATTATAAAAGTTGCAACATAATACTCCGCAAAAGACCGGTAAATATGCGTTAATCCATGCGCTAATCGATATCCATATTTTTTAATAGATTGTGACCGCACATCTTAGTAAATTCATTTGTTGTATGTTACAACAAACAATCAAGAGAAGATTGACCGGCCCCATAATATTCAGACAATAATTAGAAGAAGTTATACAAATGCTCTAAATTATTAGAAATCTATGTTAATTATTATTATGATATTAATAAATCATATTGGAGCGTCGGTGTCGTCGGACGTCGGACGTCCTAGCCACGGCGGCGGCGCGGCGCCACCGACGCTCCATGCGGGGAGGTCCGGGTTCGAAACCATGCAATGTCATGTACGAATGAGTTTTTCGGTTTTATCGAAATATTTACATACATTTACCGACTGCTCTGACGGTGAAGGAAAACATCGTGAGGAAACCTGCAAACTGAGATAACCAGTTTGTAAAATGGGGAAGGAAATGACAAACCACCCCATTAATTCTGCCAAGACAGTCGTTCTATATGGTTAATCCTTAGAATGATCACGACCCTCAGCAATGAGGAACACGACTTAGAAGAAGAAGAATAGATCATAATTTGCATGCTGCACTTTATAGTAGGTAGACGTAATAACTACCTATGTACTATTAAATAACTTTTCGGGCTAATAAATAAACTTTCGGGCGGAAACGCTCATGCTTACCTCTTCGCCGCAAGGGGGAGACGAAGAGGTTATGCCGGACTTTTACCGGCCAAAAACCCCCCGGTGTTCCTGCGCACCGCCTGACGGCGAAGCCACGGGAACGCTTGCGCATAACTTCCGCGACTTCGCCAGCGGGTGTCCGCATTACGAACTCAACTCTGGGGACGTAACGTCCCCATTCGGCTTGTGGTGGCGTGCCGGAACACGGGCACGCCAGACCAACTCGAGGACCTGTTATCAGGCAATGGACTCCCCGTGTACTATTAAATAACTTGCATCAACTAAGTATAGGTATCTTTATTAAGTGTATCCTTTTCGAAGTATCCTTTTATCTTAATACTTATTTATGGGTTAAATGCAATCGAAAATTCGTTTTGGGAAAACCTCAATTCCGATAGTTTATAATTACTTATCAAGGATTAACGGATATTTTGTGATAATTTTGTAGAACTTATCTGTTTTCGGCATAATTGTTGATTCATTTGAATATGATATCTAGTTTCATGCATAATATTAAAAGGGAAAATAAATAGGATACGGATTTTATTCTAACATGGGTTTATTTAAAAATCAATAATCTCTAATAATCAATTTCTGTTTACTGATATGCACTAGCTATTAAATCGCGTAATATTCCTAGAAATATTTCCTCATCTCTGAAAAATTAGAAATAAACAGTGTTATTTAATGTTTTATAAGGCCTATACATATTTCTGTTGAAGTCTTTGAAAGAAGTCTCTTAAAGTCTTCTTATCAGACGATCTAGTTAGTGTTGAGAGTAGGAATTAAAGGGCATGGAACATTTTACTATGGAACCTGTCACACCTACATTCGTGATTTTGAAAAAAATACGATTTCTTGGCGATCGATTCCAGTCCGATAATTCGATAGAGGACATCAATAGAAATATAAAACATATCTTGACAAAAAGTCTTAAATTATATCTGAACCCATATATTTGATGTCGAAATTTGCAATATTTTTTTAGTAAGATTACTGATTCAAAGATCTGGGTTCGGAAATATTTTAGGAGTATTTGTCAAGATATGTTTTATGTTTCTATTGATGTCCTCTATCGAATTATTTAGATAGGATCGATTGCCAAGAAATTGTCTTTTTTTAGGTATGGCAATAAGGTTCCACGGCCTTTGAGTGCTAATCATAATTCCTCCATTTTCCATAACTTAAAACGTGAAGACTCGGTTGCCCTTACAAGTCATTTTACACATTCATATCGTATACTGTTCATGCTGATGTACTTGAAGGTTTCATACAAATATTGAACGTTGAAAATTAATCATATTATAGCTTCTAAAGTGTATTATTTTTATATTGGCGACAGTAAAACAGCATGATTGCTACCACCACAAGCTATAGTATACCATCTGTCAAAAACCTTCGATTAAATCTCAACCTTAGACTACGCTATATGGTATATTTCAGATTCTCAAATTTTGAGCTTAGGTTGACCTGTGGTCTACTGTACCTAGGTAACAATATTCCAGTAAAATATTCCACAAATACGATATGAATGTACACATTTTAATATTATAGATAGTTTAAGGAACACCGTTATTATTCAGTTTCCATACAAATCATGTACGTTGTACCTTAAACTATTATAAATTACGCTTTTCCGAGCATCAAACCCAGGTAATTTCATTTATTACTTACAAGAAAGAATTCGACGGTTGTATTCGAATGTATTCGTATGTAGCCCATGTCCGAGACCAAACAAATATAAATCAATTTGTTGGGAAAGGTCATTCGTATTCCGGTCGTATCCGCTCTATCTTTATTAGAAATATCCTAGGTGCTCTACCAAATTGTGGTAGGTAACATTCTAGTGATATGGCACTAAAATAAATTAGTAGGTATGTAGTTTGTTAGTAGAGGTACCTATTAAATTATTCTCATCACGTATCGAATTAACATGTAATTATCGTATGGAGATACTATAGAATATTTTAGAACTGCAATCCAACCTGATAATCATATCTATAAATACGAAGTCACATATTATACATTAAATGCACTAATAGGTCGGTAGACATCAAAATAATCATCATCAGCAACCCACTCTAGTCTACTGCTGGACATAGGAATCTTCGACTCTTCTCATCCATTCGTTGCCAGCCACCTTGCGCAGATAGTAGCACCATCTAGTAGGGGGGCGTCCCATACTACGTTTTCCCAAACGCGGTCTCCACTCCAGAACTCGTCTACCCCAGCGGTTGTAGGTTCTGTGACAGACGTGACCGGCTCACTGCCACTTCAGCTTGCTAATCTTATGAGCTGTGTCGATAACTTTTGTTCTATGCCGGTAGTACTCGTATATCTGAAGACCTATCGTCTTAGTTGTTTACAATTTCATTGCAGTGATTGTATCTAGTACCGTACGGCCTTAATGTAACTAAAGTATGTGGTTATCATCCCGGCCAACAGTATAAAAACACGGTCAATGACTGTCTGTCATGTGATTGTTGGTTTGGGCCTTTTATCGTCCTAAACTGGGCGATAAAGGTATAGTAGAAAACAGTAGTTGTTGGGTGACGAGTGGGCGGCGGCTTCAATGCAACTGACTTTATCAATTCTAATGTTTTTTTATTTACGACTAAACCCGCGTTTGACCTCAATCTCACCTGGTGGTAACGATAAGGTCGACAATGGAGGATATGTACTTAGAGTACCAGGCGGATCAGGGCAATTTTTAAGTACTTGCATACTTTACTAAGCGAGATAGTAGATTCAAATCCAGCTATAGCGGGATTTATGAAAATTGATTTTTTTAAATCGTTTACCGCATTTTAATTATCATTTCTTCACACTAGGCGTTGCCTGTGTCGTGGAGATTACATAGATACACACATTTACCACTTTACAAGCTATGTGTCAATCTAATATTCAGATTCCAGAATTACAATTAAAATTTAAGTTAAAGCTTATGATATTTATTTTATACTATTAAACATGCAACATTAAAGGAAAGGAAAGTCGTTTTTAAAATCTTTATTTAACTTAGCTAGTTTAACTTAAGAAATAACTTAGTAAAAATGTAAGTTCTTTATTGTACTTATTTGCAGTAAAAAAATACTTTCACTTTGACTTTGTTCACTTTTACTTATCCTTTGTCAATCTCACTCATTTGATTATGAACAAAATAACTTAACAGGAGCACCCAACAACTCTAGAATGATTTTTGTAATGACAATGGAAAACTAGGTAACTACACTATCGTAAAATGTTCGCTGGAAACTATCTGAAATGGGATAAGCTCGCACTGGAACTAGACTTACAATTATCATGTTTTCATATTTGTATTTGCTATTTTCTATGCTACAATAAAGATAATACATACATACAAGCATACTTACTTACTTACTTACTAATCTTGGGATCTTCAAGGCCAGAGTGAATTTTACTGGCATTTACTGGACCCGCATGCTCCATCGTCGACCTCATCGTCGCTTACCATCAGGCGAGATCGAGGTCAAATACGGGTTTAATAGTCAATAAAAATTAAAAAAAAACTTTATAATAATAAATTTTGAAAAGTCAGCGCAATACGAGCATATTCGGTTACTTCGCTAAAAATAAAAACGTTAAAGTTGAAATGATGCACTAGTGGATTCAACCGTAAAGCTTTTACGTAAATGTAATTTCCCTATATTCCCACAGTATAGGAGCTTCAGCAATATGATGTCAGTGTGCTGCGACATCCGAGCACATGGTTAAGCTGACACGCCTAATTTTGTAGCCCAGTACCGTATCTAAGTCCTGGAAATAGGGCCGCAAGCCCAGGGGGCGCAATCAGCGAAACGATTTTTAGCGCCATACACTTAGCAGAAATGGAATGTTTCACGCGTAACATTGAATTGAATTGAATTCATTCTTTATTTGCTTCATTATTTGGTACATACGATCTTAAGGATAAAGTGATAAAGATAAAGGCGTCTGTCTGTTTGTCTGCTTATATATCAATAACCAATGATCAGTTTCTTTTTATTTAATAGAGTATGTATTTTGTCGAAAATCCAATAAAGTCAAATCAATGGTTCAATGGTTTCAATTTTACTATCTTCGATGTCAGATGTATGGCTATGTGAGATTGTTACCCACTTAAACCCCTCGCTGGCCGACCTCGTGCATGTTGGAGGGCTCCAGGATCTTCAATGGAATGCACGGTGTGCGGCCATAGCACGCTGCTGCCTTCGCACGCCTGCAATGGACCGTCAAAGCCCCCACTAAGACCTCCCTTGACCCTGATGACTCCTTTTAGTCGCCTCGTACGTCAGACAGGAGTTACTGTAGCTCATATTCTACGCCCGAGACTACAGGACCAGGGCGTCAATCACCCTAGCTACAGCACTGATGTGGGGTTAGCGAGTCGAGAGCGCCACTTAATCTAATTTTAAGCCGATGCTTTCACTTGGAATACCTAATAGTTCAGCGCTCACTGTATCTTTTATGTGTTTTAATCGCAGAATTATTTAACTTTTATTTTGCTGACGTGGTAATTAATATTTTAAATCTATGTTTCTCGATAATTGTTGACTATTATGTTGTTTACTGGTCGGCCTAGTGGCTAGGACACCGGACTCCCATGCGGGAGGTCCGGGTTCGAAACCGTACCAATGAGTTTTTCGTATTTTTCGAAGACTTACGTACATATCGACGGCTCTAACGGTGAAGGAAAACATCGTGAGGAAACCTACACACTGAGATAATCAGTGTGTAAAATGGGGTAGGCACAAAAGAAGGTAGGCACAAAGGGTCGAAGTTCCGCTGGGGTTATTCCCGACCAATCATAAGATAAGATAAGATACGTGTCGTTTCAGTTTCAGTACATTCCAATTGTATTGTTAACACGGTTAAACAATGAAAACGGTGACCCGTTTTTTTGAAAAAGGTGAAAGTTTCACTTTGGGTGCATTTTACTTATAAACTCAAGGGATTTTTAGGAAAGAGGTACCTATTACGAATTGGAAGCCATTTATTTGCCTTCATTATAGCCCCAGTATTCATTGCTCTCAACTTTATTGTAGGTGGTATTTATTTTTAAAGTACGTATTTTCAAAAATCATAAAACAGAGACTACAAACAAACAGAAGCCTGTGGTGCCTAATAACAGACCGGTAATAGGCCAGATTTATGTAATACATAAAGTGCCTCACCGGTCAAAACCTTATTACATTTCAGATATGTAGGATACATCATGTTAGTAATTCAAAGTAAGAAAAAATTTTGGCGAGCTGGATTCGGACTCGCGACTAGCCTTACCGGGACCTGCTCTATTCCAAATAAACTATAGCGGTTCGATGACTCACTGCGATTTTTTTTGCTGAGAACGCCTTAATGATGAGTAGCGACATCTATGTCTATAATTATGCAACTATAGTGACAAACATGAATTGAATTTCCAGAAATATTATTTCTTATCATGTATAGATTTCCCAATTGTAACAACTCAGTCACATCGTAGCTGATAATCGGTCATAAGATGGATCGTATCACATTATTGCACTGATAACCGGGATAATATCCGTCTAGTGTACAAAAGAATCCGCATCTGATTCTTACATTAAATATCACAATATCTGAAGTAAATATTTCCTACTGATAATGAAATTTTATTGTCTTAGAAAATATTATTTTCAAAGTCACCCAGTCTCTTATTGTACCTCAACGATGATAGTGTAGATAAAATGGCACAGTGCATTAGAATTGTAAGAATTCGTGTCACTACGGACACTACGGATGAGAAAAATCTCAGTGTCACCGCAGACGGGTATACTGCAGTAGCAACGGATGAAAAAGCAGTGGTGAACGATGAACTAGCAAAAGAAGGCGATGAACTAACAGATACAAGCGATGAAGGTGAGAACTAGGTTTTATATAAACTTACAGTTTACACTCAACCCAAAATAACCAATTTGATAACCTTTAATCAAAATTACAGCTATGATAGCACCTAAACGTTCAAATCGATGTATCCGATCGCAATTTTAGATAAATTGCAGAGATTTGGAATCTGCATCTTTTGTTTACCAATCAACTTATCAGTCACATGCCGCCTGATACAGGATAACCTACTTTCTTCTTTATATAAATATGTTGTGTTAACGCTGAGAGAAATAGTTTTATTTGACCACCGTATCAAGTTGCGAGTTAAGTTCAAGTCTTCAAGAATGAGGTTGATATCAGGCCAAGATAAGGATGGCGGTGCGTCGGAGTCAGCTCTAATGAGAGGTCAGTAACTTGTGCCTTGATACACTTTAATCCTAACCCGAAATCCGAACGCTTAACACATTAGCGGCATTTACTTTAAGGATCACCTATCAATCTATGTACGTATAAGTAGATACCCCTTTTAAATAAAATATGGCGTACATTGATATAAGCCCAATAGTATTAGGTACACGTTTATTCTGTTTATATTATGTGACCTATCATTACTCGTACCATATTAAAACTCCAAAACGTGAATCAATTGATGCAATACAATCATTTCATATAATATACTCGTACCTAATAGTTTAAGATTGAAGAGTAGATTGAGATTCAATAATAACTGTTAATGAAAAACAAGAAAAATAACAAAATTTAACTTTTTAACAAAAACACGCGATTATCTCGGAACACCTATAAGTGTGAAAAAGGGTAGGTACGTAATGGAGACCGGGTTCTCGAGCAATTGGCGGCCGCCGCGCCGTGCGCTCCAGTGATGGATGCCTACCTGTCTTTATTATATCACTTTTTACCTACGATCATGTTTTGGTTTGTATTGTCATATCATACCTAAGTAGATATATGTTAAGCTGTTTTATATTTAGTTTGTGTTTTAACAGAGGGGAATGTGCAGCGCCCAGACAAACCAGCTTTATGGTTTCAGGGCGCGAAGATTTATAAATACTGTAACTTTGTGTGTACACAACAATAATAAATAAATAAAATAAATACCTGAAGATGTCTAAATGAAACCGGTCGTAATTAATAAAATACAAAATAAAAACCGTGACACAGTTATTTAAGTCTAATCAAAATAAATAAATAATTTTTATATTTGTTTCAAACCAAATCCCATACTGCATTAAATGGCTATTTGTATATCTTTACTTATATAAGTTTATGTAACCTAATATATTATAATAACACCTCTCAATTTTATATGCACCTACCTTAATATTTCTGCGTTACCCAATGGTTAGCTGGTAGAAAATGCCGCAAGGCATTAAGCTCGCCTCATCTACACCTTTTTTTTGTGCATTGTAGAGTAAATAAAAAAATGGCGCATATTTTTATCTATAAACCGAGCATTAACCCTTTCGGAGCCACTTTCTCGCAGCACTATAAGTCATGATTATAGTAGAAGAGCCGTTACACTAATAGCACCGTAATAGTGCAACCAGAGGACTGACGACCGCTGCTCACGAAGGTCGGGGCAAGTACAGTTAATTTGAACTATTAAGTTAATATTCATCGGGTTATGAGGGTTTATTACACTTATAAGGGCGTTTTCAGAGTCGTGTATATTCATGCGTGCTCTACGCATCACATTGCAGTTTCATGCGTGACACCTGCATGCGGGGTGCGTGAAGGCCTTGCTAATTGTCATTTTTCGCGCATACGGGGCAAACCCGCGTGCGTGGCGAACTACGCACGACTCTGAAAACGCCCTAAGGGCAGTTACAATAAAAATATTCGTTTTGACATTTATAGTAGGTACTCTATTTGTACATCAGTTGGTCTGATAGAGTCATTTGATCTTTGTCTGAAATGGAATCGAAATGACATAAAAAAAAGAAAAAGTGAACAGTACCTTTTATTAAAAATCTACAATTGTAATTTTGAATAACACCAAAAGTTAGGGAAGGTCTCCTAAGAACACTTTCGTTTAGCTATGGCGGTTCTTATAGTTGCCCTTATATTGCCCCGTCTAAGCTTTCCACCTAGTTGGAGCGCAATTGAAAATTTTAAGTTAATTTCCCAAGAGAAATTAAAAATGAAAACACGTTTTAATACACCGGGTGAAAGGCTAATATTTTCGGAACTTAGTTACAAGTTGCTAACATTAAATGGATGTAACATCTAATATAGGTATTTTTAATTAGGTACATGCACAGAAATCCGACTACTATAGAACAATGACGTGAGCAATGTAAGCGAGCCACGAAGTTGACCCATAGGTCACTTACTTTCATACATTTAACATTTCAGTACCCGACTAATGTATGGGAAAATGCTCAAATCGCATGCGCGAACTGGCAGGCAGGGTTCTTTATAAAACTTCTCCAGCGAGAAATCTACATAGGGGTGAATTTCAAAATATGTGGGTACATGTTTAATTAATATTTTAACATACTACAGTCAAGTTTGTTCAACAATTAACAATGCCTTGACAACCAGTGTAAGAATCATACCTACTCATGCAAACTAGACCAATCTATTTATATTCAAAGCAAACATGATATTTCATGTTCATTCGTAGCATAAAAATAACCTATATTCATAGGTACGCATTCATCAGCAGCCAATTAATGTCCCCACTGTTGGGGCGCAGACCTCACCTTGCACAAGGGGGTTATGGGCCATGATCCACCGAGCGGGCCCAGTGCTGATTGGTGGATGTCATACGACTTTGAAATTTTTATTTCTTCAGACATGCAGGTTTCCTCACAATGTTTTCCTTCACCGTTAGAGCAGTCGGTAAATGTACATAAGTCTTCGAAAAATTCCGAAAATTGGTACATGGCATGGTTTCGAATCCGGACCTCCCGATGGGAGTTCGGTGTCCTAGCCACTGTGCCACATGCTTCCTAGTAATAACTTAACAAAGGTTTGTTGTTTCTGAAATAACCTAAGTATCTACCCCTAAAATAAGTTACCTACCCCCTTTTTGTTAGTGTAGATTTTGTTACCAAGTTCTATTCGAATAAAGTGATTGGGAAACTTTTGACGTTAGGCCACTGGCCATTATCGTAGGTACGCATTGTGCGATACAAAAATGTTGAATATTTTACGTCCTTACTTCCTTCCATTTGACTTCCTACAACTTGTATCAAAAATACCCGATCAATATGGATCTGCAAAATTCACAGAGCCTGACCAAACTACTCACTCAATAGCCTAACCTAACCCTTTACCACACGAACTTTGAAGTGACTGTTTAGGCTCCGTGACAAACGACCTCACTCGACAACAAACTACTGCCCACCCCTGCAGGGTTAACGATCAATTTAACCCTTGATATAAATAAGCTCGACTAAATACTCAGACCACTGTCGTTCGTCGCAAAAAATACTGGTTGTCTTAAACGATTTCATTTTGATTATTACTTATAAAGCGGACATTTTAAATTAATTTTAGGGTTGTCCATGTATGAAACCTTAAATTAGGGTACTTACAATTGCTTTGGCCGTCCATTGGCGGGCGACCCTGGGGAAGGCAGCAACGTGCTATGGCCGCACGCTGCTGTGACGGGAGAAACCGGGAGGTGGAATGTACACCTCCCAGGAAGAGCCCAAGGCAAATGCTAGGAGGGCATCGGTGCGTTCCACTGGAGATCCCGGAGCCCTCCGATAAGCACGTAGCCGGCCATCGAGGGGGTTTTAGTGAGTAGAAATCTCACATAACCCAGTCTCTCCCCCAGGAGGCTGGGTATCTTTCGAAGATTTCCCCCCCGTTACCAAAAAAAAAGGGTACTTACAATTAAGCTACATAAAATAACTCAGGCAGCAGGCTGCCACGCAGAAACACTATGGAAACCCTTGAAATGAAAATATTTCACAAATACGACAGGAAGGACAAAATTATTCGTAATACATAAATCTGCGGTTACTTAATAAAGGCTTTATTACAAATTCTTAAAAAACATTTCTAATTTATCAAATACCTTATTAAAATTGGTTTCCGGTACAATGTTAGGCGCCAAGCCATTTTATTAAAATCATACTCAAAGATAATTGGGGTTGATTTTTTGAATTCGAATTATAATTATGCCAAGACGAAAACACCACCATCAAATTATAAATATTTACTTCAGTGCCGGCGCCATTGTTTGATGTTTTCATTATTATCTCGTCACCCTGTCAATTTAACCAAACGTTGACATTTATATTGAAATAAATATTTTTTAATTTACTTCAGAAATAAAACAACAATTAAAATAACAAAAGTGTGAGGCAGATCCATCGTCCGTTGTGTCGAAGGCAGATAAAAACTAGATCTCCCTCTCATTCTTTTTGCTTGCTTTACAGCCTGGCCTAAGAAAAATTTTGTACTAATCAGCTCGAAAATTTTATATAAATGGGATGTCGGGAGACGGGTGACCCTGGAAACGAACCTGTTTCATTTACAGTCATGAAATAATAAACAAACAATAAAAAATTGTGGAAATGGAAATCTTTGACTTATTCGCCGAGGCTTAGACGGGGGAGTAATCCGAAGATTACAAGCCACGACGGGAGAAATGTCCGCGACGAGATTACACTCTGAGATACAGATAAACAATGACTATACTTCTTAGTTGTTTTACTTTTGAAATGATCCCATGTATTGTTCTTAAAAAAGTAGCAGGATTCGTTGCCAGCATGAACGATGGTAGCACCTTTTTTATCTGAGGCCCTCCGTGCCTCGGTGAACTCGTTAAACAGTGGGTCTCGGCGGCTGCGGCGGCCTGAACCACTCTTACGTAGGTTGGCCACTAACCACACCATAAGAAGAAGAAAAAAATTCATTATGTCAAGAAAATTTATGTAGACCAATAAAAAACATAGAAAAAAAGAGTAAGCAACACTAAAGTTTAATTTATTATGCATTTCTCGTGCTAGGTATACTTAAATTTTAAAAATCACACACCCCGCAAGCGTTATGGTAGCGTTGTATCGGGAACGGCAAGGGATGAGGGTTATCAATAATAAAGTGTATATAGTTATAGACATCATTAGTATTTTATGACGATTTACTATATAATAAACTAATTTTTTACACTTTAATTTATAAAACTAATTAGGCATATTATAACAGGCTGTACGTTACTCTGGCATTTATATCTTTAACTTATAAAAGCGACCATGTTTTACGCGCACAATTTAAAAAGTTAATTAAGTTGCCGGCGGCTTATGATGACGCAGGTAGATGGCGGTTATACGGTTAATGCTTATTTTTACAAACAACTTAGCGTTGATGGCGGTTTTTCATGTTTAATTATTAACCTGTTTAATATACGAGTGCTATCCTATCTAAGTAGGTATGTAAAGTGATTACTACTATAGCTCTTGATAGGTGTAAAACTACGTTCGTTCGTTCCTTCATGATAGGTACCACGGGAGTTTTAAAATAAACTTCGTGGAAAACTCTTACTAACATTTATTTTCGGAGTACTTTTCACTAAGACTTTTCAGTTTTCCTTTGATGCCCTCCTCCCGTAGGAACCTCATAAACCATTCACCCCCAAGAGAGTGATTTACAGTGCGTTCCTGGTCAGTATCTCATGGGAACAAATATGTAAGAACACATTGTCCATCCCCAATCGTTTCACGTTTGTTAGGAAATAGAGGAGTATTTCGGAAATCCCCACTGAGAAATCCCCTCTGGTATCGCAGTTTGCTCACGACTTTTCGGCAACACTACAGTCAACAAAATAACTCCATTATGAGCGTTTCAATGTAAACTGTAACATAATACTTGGAACAAAATCGCTTTTAATTAATTCTGTGCAATTTTGGGGCAACAGCTTGAATCCGAACCGTTTTCGTAATGAATTTACATTAAAGGTCTTCTGTCGAGCCGAGGTTTACGATTTCTTTGTTAAATTAACAAAACTTTAATAAAAAATCTTCCTGATCACTTATAACCTACAGTACCGTCCACATCATAGTAAGTAAGTACGTAATTTACTCGTGTCATTTTAAATTAAAACCATTCAAGGTTTTACGCCGCCTTTTTAGAATTTCTAGGCGGAAAATAGCTTTCTCTTTGACAAAACGCCCAAACTTTTTTGTCTGTATAATTAATTAAACCTAATTGCGTGAAAAGATATAATAAATGTCCTTACCTATCAAAATATCGCAGTAAAGATTCCTGTCCTGTGATGTCATAGATAATATAACACTTCCCTGTTACTTCCGCGTAAAACTATCCTAGAATCCCACTCGACACATTATCTCGTTCCATTTTCCCAGTAGCAAAAAATAATCAGATTGAACTGTCATAATTACGATACAGCATCGCATTGTGGGGAAATAGTTTTAAATATAATATACAAAAAGCGTTCGTCATACAGAAGAGGGCCATACGGACAATAGTGAGAATACCACAGTGGGAATCCTGCAGGGATCACTTTATTAGATTAGGCATTTTAACTGTACCCTGTCTATACATCTTCGTCTTATTGGTAGATTTCAAAAAGAAAAGGCTGGTACAGGAGACAGAGGACGAGAAATCTGCACGAGAAAGCACTCGCAGGAAAGCTGTACCTAGTACCCTCGTCCCCAGACTGAACGTGGTGAGGCATTGGGCGGGGTACAGTGAGCGGCTACTTTTCAATCGGTTGCCCACGGAGCTCAAAGGCGACATCACGCTTAGTAATTTTAGACAGAAGTTGAGGTTACTGTTATTGCAGAGGTGTTTCTACACGATTACTGAATTTATAGGAGCATAACAATGTATATAATTGACCACTATTCCCATTTATTGTATTGTATTTTTTTTTTTTTTGACATTTAATAACGTACTTATAACTTAGCTAAGGTTGACACTGAAAGAGATTAATTATTATTTTTGGCATGTAAATATTCAAACACAATTTATAATTGTTTATGAATAAATGATATGATGATGATATGATATGATATGATATCATAATAATCACCGGAATGAACGCACATAGAGGCTGCGTGTGGACACACGCACACACTCACCGGCGCAGAGGGGTTGCGTGATGACGTCACGGGAGAACGGGATAGCCAGATACATTACGAAGGAACAAGAGTAGGAGGAAATATAGGCCAAGCACCGACCTACCTTCGGCTGATACAGTGGCGCACCGAGGCACCTACGGCAAGCGCATAGTTATAATAAGGTCGAGCTGCGAACGCCTCAAATTACTGAGCCTCTCTTACTGACGACACAAATCCGCTGAATACGCTCTAATTTAGTCTAGACAAAAAAATAGGGTGACGACGCCCTTTCTTCTAGAAAAATATTAAAATATAAAAGCGAATAAATTGTACAGCCTTTTTTAGACATCCTAACATCAACTCCTTAGTAAAAATAATGTTATCTAGCATAAAAAATTAAAAAAATCGTAAAACATCGTTATTCGGAATCGGTACTAAACATGTTTCAGTGTACAATATGAGTTTTTGTTACCCTTTATAATAAAAAAAGTATTAATTTATGTTGAAAATATCAAAGAATAATTCTCACAAAAACCTACAGTAAAGTTACTACCTGCCTCGCAGAGCGCGCGTGTCACATAAAATATGAAAATGGGACGCTGACATTTTTGAAACGGATATTATTCTTATAAACGGGCATTGTCATCTCCTGTTGTACCTCAATCTCGTTAGCTTGTAATGACATAGCCACTGTATTTGCATAACTGAAAGTGAGATAAAAGTTCAAAAGTCTATATAAAAACCCTGTGAAGATATGGAGTTCTCTATGAGAAAAATAGTACCATATAATTCCGCAATATGGCGAGGGATTTTATATTCCTGGTCAAGGTGTAGGTAGGTAGAGTATTATATCTTCTTGTCGTGGCACTAACCTACCGACTGCGATAGGACGTCAGCAGCCGAGACCGATAGTTTTACGTTTTACAGCTCATGAGGCGAGGGGCTCATATGAAAATATGTCACTCATCCAGCACTTTTGGACCATGCTCGCAACCACAAGTACCTACCTGAATATTAAAATGTTGTGTTCCACAATTTATGGAAATAGTGTTGTTTTATTTTTTTTAACTTCCAATTTACATTTGAAAAGATATAGGTATCAATGTTGTGCCCGCTGTACACACCCGCCGAGACAGACCGAAGACGAGTGTGTACATACATGGTAACTCTCTCTCGAGAGCGAGTGTGTACAGCGGGCTTAACGTACAATATCATGATATGAATTCGTCTGCTGAATTTATGACATATCCCTAACACTAACAAATAGGATTCATTTTTTTTTGGTACTAAATTTTACGACCTAGCCTAAAAGCCTAATAAGTAATATAAAAACAAACTTTTAAGATAAATTAACTATAAGAATTTGTCCACTATCATTAATGAAGACCACTCGTTCAAACACCTTTGTCGGCCATAACTCTCTCTATAACAGAGTCGTGAGATTATGGAACAAGCTACCGCAAGGAGTAAGTCGTGGATGCATCTTCAGTCAACAGTTTCAAAAATAGACTAGATAGGTTTTTAAACAGTGCATAAGTCGTGGTGCTACTGGTTCACATATTGAAAGTCGTTCAGCGTGCTATGGAAAGAGCTATGCTCGGAATATCTCTGCTGGATCGAATCCGAAATGAGGAGATCCGGCATAGAACAAAAGTTATCGACATAGCTCATAAGATTAGCAAGCTGAAGTGGCAGTGGGCCGGTCACGTCTGTTGCAGAACCGACAACCGCTGGGGTAGACGAGTTCTGGAGTGGAGACCGCGTTTGGCAAACGTAGTGTGGGACTCCCCCCTGCTGGATGGAGTGACGATCTGCGAAAGGTGGCTGGCAGCGACTGGATGAGAAGAGCCGAAGATCGGGCTCAATGTCGCGCCCTGGGAGAGGCCTATGTCCAGCAGTGGACTAGAGTAGGTTGCTGATGAAGTAGTGGTGGACTTAATTGACTATGACTAAGTGCTATAAATAAGTGAACGAACAATACACCAGCTTAGATATGGGCGCATCAGCTTAATGCTGCCTGCTCATTCTTATTATAATAATACTTTCTTATTGAGCGAGCACTTAACGCACTTTGTTCTAGTGTTCATTTATAAAGCACTATACGAGTACTGCCACATTGTTCCTCATTTATAACACTACCTAACTCAAAAGGTTTAGTCATTTTCAGTCAGAAAGTATTCTGAAGGTAGACTAGCAAGCAGGTACATCTATTAGTAAGGGTATACCCTATAAATTCAGTAGGGAGATAGTACTAAATGGGTCATAAGTCAGCCATGCTGGCGCGGCGTCCCGCGGCTCCCATAATATGGTTGGATGTTACAATACTTGAAAGATACGTTGATATTCGTTGTATTCCAATTACAAACCAATTTACAAATAAAGAAGATAGGTCATTTTGTCCCAAAAGTGGCACATGAGTGATTTATGAAATGAAAGCTTTAACGGAAACTCTTCAATTATCAAAAAATGTTGTCTATCTCTGTCCGCGGTCTAGTTACAACTTTGCCGCCATATTGTAAGTTGAAGAGCTTCATCAAAGCGCTTATTTGATATATCACTCAATGTGCTACAATGTTAGGATAGCTCCCATACTAAAGTGCCAATTTATAATTTAGTTAAAAATGTAAAAGAATTTTATATGTTTTACCTTTTCGAAATCAGGATAAAATGCAGTATTTTTTCCAATAGTTGGTCAACATTCTGCAGCAATATTTTTTTCGGTGACAGTTATACGAGTATATGGCGCTCAGTTTTTGGTGGTTTCAAAAAGATTTACAAAAACATGAATTAAATTTTGTACATGCTATGAGACATAATTCTTACAGAGGAAATACTGATCCCTCAGAAGCATAATACAAAAAGAAAATCTGCCAGATATCTGCTAGTTTCTTTTTAATGAATTTTTAGTAGGTTCACTAGGCAAAAACAAAGATAAAAAAAAAAAACTTTTTTATTATGAAGAATCGGATAACGATATATGGGGTTAGATAGATTGGTAATGATCTCAGGCATCAGCCTGTTTTGTTTGATCCATACTTTCTGGGACGCCCTGTACATACTTTAATTATTGTTCTAGTTGCGAGCATGGTCCGAAAGTGATCGTGCAGGTTATGCAACGTTTGGCGCGGTCAGGCTTAGGATGGGTTACCGCCAGTGGCATAATTTCATCTGAGCTCCACTGTGCCTCGGAGAGCACGTTAATGTCGTCCGACAGTTTGTCGTCAGGCCATGTCAGAGGCCCACGGGCGGCCTGAATCACTCTAACAATACGTTGTGAAGAAGTAGAAGTGGCAATATTGGAACAAGCACTGCTAAAGGTAATACTTAGGATGTTAAATATCGATTCAAAATATGAGTAGTATCTATAAAAATAATCCAAACATCGTCACACACCTACCTACCATATATCATAAATCCCACACGTTCGCAGCCAGGACCGGTATTGCATTTTATGGGCGAGTCACATGTTGCCTACAAATGCGGTTAAGAGCGATCTTGAGTTTAGTGGCCTACTTAATCCATATCAATAAATTTTAACGCTATATTTATCTTTACTGCCCATCTTGTCATTTTACGAGTGTAATAGACAGATCGGGGCCATCTCTATAGCGGCCTATGAAGGCTCTACTAGTCGTAGTATAGGTGTATCTACAGTCTACAGAATAAGATGAACTTAGCCGTATGCATGATTGGCGTATGCATGAAGCAAGCTGTGGCGGGAGAGATACCCGCCTGAAGATTTCATACCACAATAGACGACCACCGGGTTACAAACTCCCGTGGCCAACCTGGAAAACGCTTAATCGCCTGCGAACCCAGGTTTGCTGTTGCGGAGATAATGTACAGAAATGGGGTTTTTCCAGCAATCAAGTAAAATGTGAGTGTGGTGTCTCCCCTCAAACCATGGAGCACTTGCTATGCTGTCCCGCGTGGCCGGCGACCTGCACGCGGGAGGACCTTTTCGAGTCTAACCAGAGGGTTATCGATGGCTTCTGGCCGGGAAAAATTTAGTTCGGATCATCAACTCGAAAGAAGAAGAAGAAAAAACATTACCAATATTCTTCATTAGTCACTCCAACTAGGTGAAATGCCTGTGCTATATAGGAGAGAGGTTCACCACTATAGTCCAGTCTCATTCGGCGGCGCTTGCACAGAATTGCGCCACAGTTTCGAGCCGTTGAGCCATTATCGCTTCAATTATGCATCAACACAAAAATATGTTTATCGTAAATAAATTTAGAACTCTTAACATACCTAACCATGTAATTTCAACGTGAATTTTTTCGATATTCGAAAATTCTGAAACAGAATTTAGTTAGGTAGGTACTCAGAAGATCGTCTAGATATACTTTTTTTACGTTTTCCTAATCGTTTGTATGTGTGCGCTACTGGAAATAAATCCTTTCTTTCTTTTATTTATTTTTATTTTATTTTTTATTTACACTTTATTGTACAACAATACACTTAATAAAAACAATTAAAATGAGACATTGTACAAAGGGTGAACTTATCTCTAAAAGAGATTTCTTCCAGCTTCTTCTTCTTTTCTTTTATTTATGTCTGGGGTTTTTTTGCACTCATGCAAAATACATTGGACAATTAATTATGCAACTAAAATTGTGAATCTCGAATCTTATTTATTTTATTTTTTTATCGATTCGAGCATTCGTATATTTGTTTTATTTTTGTACTTCAACTTCAACAAATGTAATTTTCGTGAGATTTTACATGTATTCTTATATGTACATGTATTTTTTATAATGGGTTTTAACTTTTACATGTATTCTTATATGTACATGGGTTTTAACTTTTTGCCCTATTTCACTTTAAAAAGCTTGAACTCCAACGAAATTAATATTTAAAACGTGGATCATGAAAAAGTCTGTCCTGAAAAATTGAACATTTTTGACGGCATATTTAAAAGTGGAAGATAATGGAGTTGGAAACTTTGAGTAAAAGCTGAAAGTTTTCATTTGATTTACGTCTTTTAGCTAATTTCTGGCTCAAAGAGGTACAGCAACGTTGACTTTTACGGAATTTTGGAATTTTATGGAAACTTGTATTTAATACTTGAGTAACAGCCTTGATGCCGGGGTGGCCGCCAAATCTAAAACTAAATATAAATGAAGCAGTCACTCTCGCATTTTAATAAATAAAAATTTTTTTTGCTCTTTCGTTTTTGTTATAACCTATAGATGACACCCTAGAAATATTTGCCGCTAATAAATTAAGAATCTATATAATATAATGCCTAAAGACGAGCATCGAGCACGAGGCTTACTATAGCCTAGACAAATTTACCGTAGACAAAAAAAAAAGTTTATTCAGTAACAAAAAGGTACAAACATTTTTTCCAATTGTGGAGGCCCTCTTTTAAGTGTGACAACACCTGTGTCAGAGAGCCACGCTCTTCCATACCTCTTTATTTGTGTACCTATTTACCAATAATATAATAATAATAATAACGTGTGTGTGTGTGAGAGAGAGAGAGAGGGGGTGTGGGTGAGGGTGTATGTGTGTGTTCAAGAGAGATGTATGGTGTTCTATGCCAAAATGAGTGAGAGATGTCAAATGAAAAACTGCGTTAAAAATATCTTGGGATCAGTGTAAACCACGTTTCATTTAAGGTAAAAAGGGGAGAAACACTAGTATTTAAGGAGATCTCGATCTCCTCATAGTTTAGTGTTTTTATAAATAAATAAAAATAAAATTATATAATATGAGAAGTAAAAATAAGACGCCTAAAGTGCTGCTGCAATATGGTTAATGTAATGTTTGAATATGTAATTAACAAAATGCAATTTCATAATTATATTAATGATACTAAAAACCATCATGACGATGATGATAAATGTCTAAGCAGGTTTCCTCACGATGTTTTCCTTCACCGTCAAAACAGTCTGTAAAAGTACGTAAGTCTTCAAAAACTAAAAATACGAAAAACATTGGTAGTTGGTACATAACATAACACAGCACGGTTTCGAACCCGGAACACCCGCATGGGAGTCCGGAGTCCTAGCCACTGTGCCACCGACGCTCTAATAATTACTGTAAATAAGTAATTCTATTCAAAATATTTGATAAACGTATTTCTATTTTCAGGTACGTTCCAATCCAAACAAGGGCGTTTGTCTTCAGCCTTAGTAAGTAAAAGTAAAACATATATTGCTATCATTATCTATTTCGTTCGACGGAAAATATAAGGAAACAATGAATTTATGTAGATGTAAACAACACTGCGTGTTTTATAAAATAGGAAATTCGACGAATGGCAGATGAAAATTGATATTCCGCCAAAGTATTTACAATTTAAGAACCGGCACTTTTCACGTAACCACATTTTGTCCAGAGAAAAAATGCGGCCGAGAAAATGAAGCTCCATTTTTGTAATTTCTGGACTGAACTCCCTGTACTTGACAATTTTTTTAATAAATTTAGTAAAATAATTAATGCATTTAGCATTAAAACTAAGAAAACAACGATTAAAGAACTAAAACTAACAATACCTAAAGAGAGTAATGTATAATTTATTATACTCGTAAGGTACAAGTATCCCTACTTGGTATAACTACATCTCTTTTGGGATATGTAGCTTCAACTACGCAGAAGACTTCTGGTGTGATATCTGAACGATGTAAACATCAGCTACTTATATTAACAGTTAAGTTAACCGGGACGAGACACCAGCTGTCCTGTGCCCAGTTTTCTCTAAACCTTCAGCTAAAGTATATGGACCGCCCACTGAAATAACAGTCCAATAAACCCATAAGGAGTCAGAAAATATAAGAAGAGGAAATATAAGTTTAAAGAGTGTTAAATGTACATGTCGGAGAGTGAGGCGCTAGTGTTCCTCAAAAACGGTAATATGCATCGCTATAATGCGTAGAACGAAAACGCAAGTCAGTCTAGTGGCAAAGAGCGAGCGGCGGCCTGTGGTCTTGAGGTTATAATATGAAGAAAACAGTCAGCTCCATCCCGGCTGGTGGTGATGGTAATCAGGGTGGTTTCCCGGTGCTGATAATCATTTTCTGGTAAGGTTGTGATGTTAAAATGATGTGAAACAAGGAATACGCAGGTCGGTATGTTTTCATTGTTTTTCTAACGACGCATCCAGAATACTATAGCGGGGACTTCGGTGGACCTCCACGATTGTGTATGGTGTCTTCTCCGTGCTCGGGGTTGAGAGGTACACGTTCAGGTTTTCCTGATAAAGTTAGCTGTTATTCGAAACCTGGGTTAAACGTCCACGTATTTCAATGGCCTTCCTTACAACTGTACGATCTATTCACGCTATTTCTGGTTTTGACGCCCTGTCTCGTCTGCGGCTTCGACATACAGATATCATTTTAGTTGGTACGTATAGCTCTAACATAGTGCCGGAGCATCGACTCATTGTGGTTTTTTATTTGTTTTTTATTAAGTATTTGCTGTTAGTCCGTGACCGTTTTATTAATCGACTTCAAAAAAGGAGGGACTTATCAATTCGGCTGTACTTTTTTTACAGTCAAATATCTAGATTTTTTAAACTGATCTAGAAATATTAAGAACTTAAGCATATGTTATATTAAACTAAATAAAATTAGTGAGTAACAAGTTAGTTTACAATAAACGCTGACCTCCGAACTAGGAAGTTCCTTTATCTCTGTATACTAAAACATATATCTTCATTATTCAAGAATACATAATACACCTTGTATTATGTATTCTTGAATAACAACTAATAATTAAATTTTAACTATAAAACAAGGCTCCTATTTGTCCCCGGTGCAAAGGTGCTCCACCAAAGATTTTGAAATCCCCCATAATAATGTAGATTGTTTGGTATGCATCTGCTTATAGGCGAAGCGCTGTGAGAAAAAAATATTTATTCACATAGTTGTAGTATTTTACGCCAAAAAGTGGTCTATTAATAAAGGATTTTCTATTCAATTCTCCTATTCATATCCAGTCGACCACTGAAATGTCATATGCATGAAATTTGTCAAAATTAAATGCGCATTTCGCTGTCAGTGCTCATATATTACAATGGAGAAGGCGTTACGGTGTCCACCATAACACTCGCGGGATTGCTACTTGAATTATGATAAGTATAGATATTAATTATTCACCATGCTGTGACGTTATGAGATTAAATTATTCCCGTGATAAATTATCGAATCGTTTGCGTCGCCGCATTCTATTATCTACTTGAACGCCTTGTCAAAATGATAAAATTGCGTTAACAACATCCAAACCATTTAGGCCTGGACTACACGCGTCCGGTGTAGTCCAGGCCGAAAACCAGCGCTGCGGTTCTGCCGCGCCGGTAGGACCGCAGCACATGCTGAGCATGTGTCCTTTTAATATTGCATTGTTTATTTTTATTTCCAATATTTTTTAAGTTTAATAATGTGTGCAATGCTATATAAATGTTTTTCTTTCATTCTTTCTTGGTCATGTGTCACCGATTTCTACACATCTATTTGATTACTTTTTAACCTTTTCAAAATGAAAGCATGTTTGTACAATCGACCGTTTATAATTAAATCGTATTGAAGGACAAACAAGACTAAACTTATTACTCCATGTCAATACAGGTGTAGGTTAGGAACGTCAATACGTTCCTAACTAATATATTATATATTACAGTAATAGTCACGATTCAATTTTTTGATTCGATTCGATTTGAAGGAATATTCGCTGAAAATATTGACTGGCTTATCCTGTAGTTTAACATTGTGGATAACTAAATGAAAATAAAAGTAAACTTGTCCAATAAATTCATAAGACAAATAAAGTATACTCTTTACTTATTTACCATTCATCCATGTTTGTATATGTCTGTAAATACAAGGAAGCAAATGTTATTGCAAAGTTTAAAGTTAAATATATCAAGAGAGCTGTTCGCTTCCACATAAGCACTTTATTTGTCTTCGGAAAGTAAATTCTGAGAATCTCCCGTGTACCACGTCAAATATCTTTCTCTGCGAGTTGCGCCTGCTTTTCCCTACCACGAGTTTTCGATACGAATCCGCGAAGATTTACGAACTTATGTACGGATTTCTCAAGGATTTCCCTATCGCCGGCTCGAAAAGATGGTTCGATGTTTTTATCTCGTAATAGGTATTGAATCAATGTTAGGGTTTAAACGAAATATCTTGGTTGAAAATGCGGTTTATGTTTAGAGTCTAACGTAAAATCGTTAATATTATAACATTAAAAGGGAAAAAAATGTAAGTAAAAGGTTTCGTCTATGTTTCGATAGGAACAGGTAGGTAGGTAGGTAGGTCAGAAATAAATAGTTATAGCGCGTGAGCTTCTAGGTGGGTGTTCAATGCGGAGTGCGTTAAAGAAAAGGGATCATTGCGCTTCCATCTTGTACAGAATAGTATTAGCAATATAAAAGAGATTATTATTAGCAAATTTAAAAGAGATAGGATTATCCACTTACCTACAACTTTACTTGCTAACAGTGCTTTTTTGCAAAAATGGCGACTTGTGGCGAGTTTACAACAACCTATACCTACCTGTGACGATTTTACATATATTTTTTGGACCTGTGGCGAGTTTACTTCCAATGTACGGAACTTACAAAAATGTGACGAATTTACAATGGGGCGATTTTACAATAACCCTTATTTTTTACTCATGTACTATCTAAGTTTTTTTCTTATTGTTGTTGTTGTTGTTTTTTTCTTTCAGACAATGGCTGAGTTCTCTACAAATAATTTGTGGAAGTTTATTTATTATTTATTGAAACTTATACCTACACACTTGTGTGGTGTGGCATTATCTACCAACTGACCTTAAATTACTCGTATTTAGTTTAAAAAAAATATTGATATTTTACGAAGATATTTTATCCAGTGTAGATAGTTTTGTCTTTTATCTGTACGCTTATCTAGTACACTAGCTACATTGTAATCAGTGTTAAGTGTTTGAGCACACTTACGGGTAATTTGTTTTAAAACAAACAAACATTGATGACTACAGCTACTTGTAATAATAACTCCGGTACCAGCAAATGTTGTTAAAAAAGTGATAAACATTTTTTTAACAACAAGACACTTTTTAACAACATGTGTTACATTAACAGCTAAGCCTTAAATATTTTAAATAAAAGTAAGTATTCGTATCGCAATGGTATCGTAAGTATTCGTATCGTCATATCGGGTAGTAGCAGCAATAGGGTAGTTTCCAAGTATCAAAAAATAAACCCATTTCTTAAAAAATAAGAAATAGTCATAAATTGATGGTCAAATGTGAAAAATTAAAATTAGATGAAAAATAAAATAGCTACAGGCAATCAAAAATCAGAACGGTAGAAAGAAACGACAATAAGTTTTATGACGTAACTGTTCTCTAGCGCCATACAAGCAGGTACTGGCTGCATATAAAGTACTGTTTTGCAATAAAGGGACAGAGCATATCTCCAATACTAACTTTAACCATTAATATCTCTGATGTTAGTTGAGATATCGAAAAACTAATTTTAGATCCTTCTTTAGTAAATTAATGCAATAAAAAATTAGGTTTATACCGTATTCACATGTTGCAATATTTCACAGTAGAGCATTATCGGTATTCACTCACTGAATAATATTCCGTGCATAAACTAGACTGGCCGGGCTCTGAAGCTCTGCATATTTTATCAACGCTTCGTTACACGGAATGTCTGATGCCTATGCTGTTTTATGCGAATTTCAGGCAGAAGGGTCATAAAACATTCCTGTCTATTAAAATTAAAGTCCTTTTCATTCGTTTTTACAGAAATAGTAACTTTATCATTGAGCGTCGGTGGCACAGTGGCTAGGACATCTGACTCTCATGCGGGAGGTCCGGGTCCGAAACCGTGCAGTGCCATGTACCAATGAGTTTTTCGAAGACTTACGTCCATTTACCGCCTGCTCTAACGGTGAAGGAAAACATCGTGAGGAAACCTCCATACTGAGATGACCAGTGTGTAAAATGGGGTAGGCCCAAAATCCTCAAGAGTCGAAGTGCCGCTGGGATTATTCCCGGCTAAGAAAATAACTTTATCATTGAAACAGTTAAATTCCAGAAACCAGTGGAACTATTTTACAAGTCAATTTGTATTCAGAGTCAGATGTGCCGCCCAGCTTTTTATTGAGACAAATAAGTCACTCCCTCCCCGAACTACCCATCGGCTTCACAACGCGACCTTTGTTTGAAGGGGACCTTAATTAAACAGCAACTCTTTGAAGAGCGCTACAAAAACTCCACCACAGAGGACCGTCCACAGCTCACTCAAAGCTTCGTCTGTGCCTTTTTAATTAACGCAGCCCACTCAGAAGCCTAACTGATTGCCGAGCAATATCAATCGATATCAGAGTCTATTACGATTACGAACTTCATGATATTATTATTATTAACAACACAAAATTTATACAGAGGTAAGAACCTACGGAGAAACCGTAGCAAAGTCCTTTAAGTTTCCAAACAATCAAAGTGTTGTATAATTGAAAGCGTTTGGCTTAATTTTAGGACGTTTAATAAAATTGTAATTAACTTTGAGTACCTATTTGTAATGAGCAGTTATTAATTTTGGCAAATAAAAGCTCGCTGAAAAGCTTGTGGACCTAAACGAGCGCCTTGCGGTACACCAGCGACTGATGAGTGCTATAATCTGTCGACATGTTGTTGGAAGAGTCATTATTCGGCTTTGAACGCAAAATGATGTTGTTAGAGGATACGCTCCGTATCGCAAACATGATATAATGTACTCGTGTTTACATTAAATACCTACACCCGATCAATTCTGTCAAACCCTTTCACAAATCTCTCTTTATAAAGCAATATTATTCATCTTCTATATAGGTAAATCTTATCTCTGACATTGGTTTAGCAGTAAAGATGTTTTACTTCGCTGAAGCAAATTACCAAAGTTGAATCATTTTGATTGTTTACTGCGCAGGTATAAAGCTGAAAGAAGATTATATGATATATGATTGGACATAAAAAAGTCCTTCCTCTCATATAATTTTGAAACAGAGAATATAACATTCGTGGATGGACTTATAGTTGAACTAAAATACCCATATTCTGAAATTGAACTGCAAAATTAATATTTTGAAATGAAATGTATTTTTTATTTGTTCGTACGAAACACGTTACATATAAGATAGTAGTACTGTTGGAATAGATCATACATATTTCGCCATTATTTTGGCATGCAAATATGTTTACGTCATGAAAAATAATAATAATTAGCTATAAATCGCCATAATACAATAAAATTAAATGTACCATTTTGTGTTACTTGAAGCAAAACCAAGGTTTACTCAACCTTTTTAAGCCCCTGATGATACCTTAAAAGTTTGAAGCTATAATCCTAATTACTAGTCCCTACGCTCTATGGTTATCATCGTAGCCATACGCCTAAATATTTTAGTGATATTATGCAAAATGGAGCAATTTCACGCACACCTCACACTACGTCACACCGCCGCAAAATTTTGGTTATTTCTCACTTCAACGTTCACTTGCCAAGAAAATTTACACACCGCCTTAAGCCTCGCTGTAACAGCATTTACTTTAATAGGTATTTCGTTCATCTGTGCTAACTACCGCACGGAACATTATAAACATTTTATAATTAATATCTCAGTCTGTATTGAAGAATAATGAGAATGTGAAGAACAGCGACCAATCCCTAATACGATTATTGGATTGGTCGCTGTTCTTCACATTAGTTAATTTTAAGTTAAATTATTAGAAATAGTAATTGCCTAGTTTTAATTAGATTTAAGATCTTTAATTGTTGTTTATAAATAAATAAACTATACTTATAAATGAAGTTAAAAATAATTTTAACATTTAAAATATGACTGTACTTCACAAAATACACAGATAAAATAGGCAATATAAATAATCTCTTGAAATGTGACACATCCAATACCTAGCTGCACCTTTACTTAAATAAGTAAGTACCATAATAAAGATAATCTACAATAGAATATAATTTATTTGTCACACAAACTACTGGAACTGAAAATAATTATAACCCACTTGGTAATACATTAATCATTGTGATTTCATTCGTTTATCTGCATTATAATAATAAAACCTATTTAAAATACATTAATTTAGTTCTGGCTTATCGATAAACGAATAAAATTATATCCAGGGTTATCATTTGGCATCAGCATTGAATCAGTAACTTCGTTTTTACCTCATCATGACAAGGACTTTCGTGAAAACAAGACCTGCGCTACACGGGAGGACACCTGACATGTTCCTCCACAGTTATACGAGTATAAGCTGTATACGAGTAGTAAGTGGCTATGTAGTGTGCCTATAAATCACGACACTAATGTACGTAATATTTTTCCTTGACGTCAGGCGCTATGCTGACGAGTTTCTCTGAGAATATAATCTCAAAGGATACGAGTATCTTCTTACGTAAAAGATAAGTGTGGATCTGTATTAGTACACCGACGAATACAAAGTTTCTGCTTTTACGGAAAGGAAGGAAACAAATGGAGTCCCATAATTTTACGGTTCTTGCTCAAAGAAAATATGGACCCCCATCTACATTGTGAAATGAGAGGATTATCCCTAAATGCGTTTAATCTACACCATTCGGATTACTAATAACATAATTTCGTCTAGTAGAAATAAAAATATTATTTTGTAAGCACCAAGCTTTCAGCATCAAGAACAGCTATTTTATCATCTTCTTCTAAGTCGTATTCCTCATTGCTGAGGGTCATGATCATTCTAAGGATTTAATCACACAATCACACACGACTCTCGTGGCAGATTTAATGGGGTGGTATGCCATTGCCTTCCCCATTTCACAGACTGGTTATTTCAATGTACAGGTTTCCTCACGACGTTTTCCTTCACCGTTAGAGCAGTCGGTAAATGTACGTAAGTCTTTGGAAAAACCGAAAAACTCATTGGTACATGACATTGCTTGGTTTCGAACTTGGACCTGGGAGCATGGGAGTCCGACGTCCTAGCCACGCCGCCATTGACGGTCTCTTCTTTCATACATAGGTATAAATATTTCGTAACATTTAATATTTTTGCAAATCAAAATCATGTATTACAGCGAGCAGAATGGTGGAATGGCATAGTACCTAACCTTACATCTTTGTTCGTGGTACAGGTACAGCTTCGAGCTACATATTTGCAAATGGTTCACATGGCAAGACCTTAGAGGCCCATATTTCACCGCGGCCTTCGCGGATATATTGTGACTTGTACTGTACCTACAGCAAACCACACATATATGAGTAAACCTACGAAATATGCAACTCTTGTACGCTAAACACAGAGTTTATAATCGTACGAGAAAATGTAGAAAGGGTGTTACGTACTGTAATACCTTTCGTTATACAACTTACGAGTAAATACATTATCTGCCACATTCTTACAATTTGTAAAGGCATTTACGTAAGATAATAATACATTTTAGGATTTCACGCGCACACAATAGCACCTTCAGTCAAAATATACATATATTTTTTACATTATTACGTATTATATTTTAAAAAACTCAACGAGGATATCTCCGACAGGATAAGTAGTGTTTTAATATTTTTTAAGCCTATAAGGTGCCCCACTGTTGGGCAAAGGCCACTCCTGGCACTCCTTTTTTTTTCACTTTTCTCTGTCCCCAGCCTCCTTCTGATATCCCTGTTGGAAACCATCCAGCTCGTCATTCTATTGTTTTTTAGTGATAATTTTGACAGTTTTATATTTTCTTGGCTTGGCCAACGTCTGTTACATGTTCATTTCTACTGGTCACAGAAAAGATCTGCCCGCCGAGATACAGGAACTACCTAGTTCGTTTTTACCTTTTGCTCACTAATTTTATTTAGTTTAATATACCTATGCTTAAGTTCTTATTTGTGTATGGACCGTGAATACTTTGTCATCTTACCGCACAAATGTTTATTCTTCCACAAATCCAGCTCGGTCCTTCCACCGTAAATAAAACGTAATAATAATGTAACAAATATCGAGGGTTAAAATAAAATATAATTTCAAATGTTGTAAGGGACATACGACAAATTGAATTTCAAAAATTACGACATTTGAATTTATAACCGTCGAGATGTTTTTTTTTTCGATTGGCAGCGAAGGAAACATAATATCACAGGCTTATTTTAATTAATGCTCGTTAATCCTACTTTTAATACCATTATAATGTTATTCTTTATCTACATGGTACACGGAAGTCTTACTTATTTATAGATAATATTCTTACGTAAAATAATAATAATAAAATTAATACCTAATTGAGGCCCAATTCGCACTTGACCGGTTTTTTGTCAAATGTTTTCGGTAAGGCCACTTACGAGTACGTCAGGCCCGTAGCCAGGATCAGCGTTCGGGTGGGGTTCAAGGGGATTGATGAGTTGTCAGATAGTAATAAAAACACGTTTAAATCAATAAAAAAAATTATATATTGTAGTCGCATGCGCCTTGCCTATTAAATTGAAACCAGTTTCCAAACCACCTTTGTTATGTTAACATACTTGGATGTGTAATAATGCCCTGCAAGCACAATAAATGTAGTAAGATGTAGCATGATGCAGTGCAACTTAGTCTTCCTTACGCTCCGCTGAGAATATATTCACACCCCTTTAGCATCCACGTCTCGCAAGTTTCCTTCGCAGAACTTTTAAGTCTATATCTCCTGGATGGAAAGCAGAGCAGTACTTTTTAGTTTTTATTATTTTTCACTGAAATCGGGCAGTTTTTACGACTTAGAGATAACGATAGCTTAAAGGACTTTAATCCAGAGCCGTAAAAATAATTATTAAAAAGTGCATTGGTGCTATTGTGTTGTATTTTAAACTGTTTTATGTATGTTAGTAATTATAAAGCATTGCTCACACCTAAGTGACCAAAGCGTTTGCGAAGCGGGAGCTTCAGTCGCGCGGCAGACACTGCTCATATGTATATGTAACCATGCACTGCACATGCACGCGCACATGCGCCGGCGACGCAGGAAGGCAACGTCAGCAAAGAGGGACGGACGCGACTACATGTTCTACGAAATAGTGACAGTGCTATCACTGTCACTGTTTCATAAAACATGTGATATGTTTGTGACAGAGTATGTGTAACTTTGCGGGGAGTATTTGATATGTTATCTTCTTAAAAATGAATGTATTCTTCTTGGAGTCGCCGAAATTTGCTATTGGTAGAATAAAAATGCCTTTTCACCAATTATCAAAACTAATATTCTATTTAAAAGTTTTATATGTAATAAATAATGTTCATTAGTAGTATCTAATTCCATGATAATAATGTTCTATTTGATAGTCAAGTGTAAGTAATTTTGCAATTTTAGCAATAACTCTATTTTCTAAATTGACTTGCTACTTTCTGACACTATAGAGCGTGATTCATCATCATCAGCAGCCCACTCTAGTCCACTGCTGGACATAGGTCTAGGGCGTGCCATTGAGCGTGATTGCTTTACTTAAAATATTACTGTTACTAAAAGTAAGTTCATTCAATGAGAATAAATATTACATTTATTTTATTTTAATCTAGACTATTCTCAAATAGCAAATATCACAAAGTGCTAACGTTTTGTAATCTTGTAAGCTAGAAGCTAAGACTGGAAGTATGTGACGTAGAGTGTCGGTCAGTATTTCCCAAGACAAAAGCGGTATTTTCTTTACATTGTCCTGTTCGCGTCTCTACTAAGAGCCCAGCTTAAATTAAGTTACAACGTTTTTTTTACTGCTGTCGGTTAACGTAATACTATTTTGCTACCTTGTTAAGGCTCTTGGTCTCTCACTAACATAATATGATGATATGATATTTTCCAAGTGAAACCACGTGCGTACAAGAAACAGTTAATGGCTTAGATTGGGTCGAGAAGAGCAGGCTCGATTACATGATTAACGTGCAGTTTACACACACAGAACATAACAGAAATCTCCCTCTTTCTCACACACACACCCTTACAACACACACAATTACACACTCTTACAACTTACATACTTACACACATACCCTTTTCTTTGTTCTCCCCGCTCCCTATTCCACTTTCCCACCTCCATATTTTATTACTTACTTACTTACTTACTCCGCTGGCGCAGCGACCCGAAGTGGATCTTGGCCTCCGATACCAAAGAGCGCCATCGCTCTCTCTCCTGCGCAGTCTCAAGCCATATTTTATTAGCTGTTACTAATTATTATTATTATTATTTTGTATAAATTAAGGAGACCTATTTTTTGGCTTGCACGCATGTAAAAAAAAGAACAATTCAGGCATTATATAGCTGTAAGGATTCTCAGAAAATAAAATAAAATAAATATAGTGTTTGCCGACACGTATAAATAAATTATACTTAATTCAACTATGAATTAATACTCTCTGAACTAAGTTTATTCTAAGTAGTCTTCTTCTTCCAAATTAGTGGGACCACGAGTCAATTACTCTGTATTTATCATTTACCTCTCTGGCTGGGATGTCGATAATTTTGTGGTCTAATCAAGGAAATATATAGTTAGGTGAAACTTACGTTTAATACTACCTAGATTACATAATAAATATACTAATAAATAAATTCGTTTAAGATATTGTTAGAAGCTCATATATAATATAGCAAAGTAAACAGGGAATTGCACCAAATAGTTTTAAGGCTAGAAAATATCCATGGATATAATAGTACATTGTGTAGTGCGATCCTACGCTAATTGCCAAAAACGCATTGTGCCATAAAAGCATAAAACGCCAAACACGCAGAACACCAAATACGCGATTTACCAAAGCCGTAATTCGCAGACCGCCAAACACGCATATACCCAAAACCACAAAACGCATAACATCAAACACGCAGAGCACCAAAAACTTACGCGACGCTAAATTTCCTATAAAAATTAACTTTTTTATTACTACTGAAGTAATTACTAACTATTCCTTATGTAATTGTAGTTACAAGTATAAAAGCATAAAAAGTTAATAAGACATTTGACAAATGTCAAAGTGATAAATGACAGTGATAATGTCAAAATTACAAATAGTTTGAGGTTTTATGAGTGGATATTTTGGGAATTTGTGCATTTTGAAAAAGTAGTCGTTTTGAGAAAGTGGATATTTTGGGAAAATGGACATTTTGGGAAAGTAGACATTTTGGACAAATTAGTAACTTTGGTTTTTCGTGATTCACTAAAATACGCAAATTGTCAAAAATGCATAATTTGGTTATTTGCGTTTATGGCACTTTACTGATTTAACCATTTACGTACAGAACCATTAAAATACGCAAATGGTCAAAAATACGTGCTTTGATCATTTGCGTTTTTGACAATTAGCCCGTGACCCGTAGGAACCATGTAGTGTGGTAAGGACCAAATTGTTAGATCTTTTAGAATGAGTTAGGTCGCAACTCGCAACTCGAACAGACATTCGAGGGATAAGGAGATTTGGCCCGTAAAGAACACGATACACACAATACACCTGTTAAAGAAAATAAAACAAAAAATGATTCAGAAAATTAATTCAGTTTATTGTTCCTCATTGTCCCGTTCAACCAACCATACGCTAGCAACAGTACTTACCCTTTTTCCTCGCACCTGTAAAAAACAGAACAGTTCTATAAAGAAATGTATACGTTCTCCATTGGATTTATACTCCTTGGTCACTCACAATTGAAATCATTCCGGTCAGAAACGTCGTCAGACTGACCTGCCCTGAACGCCGGAACGGAAGGGTATTTTTATTTGTCTTCCGTTCCCTTCCATTCTGATAAATGCGTCAATACCATTGTCGCTTATGTACATTTCAACGGCTGTTTTGTTTGTGTTTTCCGTTCGCGGACTTTCTGAAAAATGTAACAGGTTCGTGTACGTCTGTAAAGTAACAGTTATTATAATTAGTTAAGTACGTGATCTTTGTCTAACTAAACTAATACTATCTGTCTCACTGTCGGTGTGAGTTAAAATATACTTCTAGTAAAAAACAAAAAACTACTACTATCACAATTTTCATCATGACGTCCCTATTTAACACCTTGTACAGTTATTTATTTTCTGAGGAAATTGAATTTAGGAACTACGATTTAAACTTAAAGTTACAATTAAAAGAGACTAACTTTTCTGTAATAAGGGCACATATAACGTTGTTTAACAGAGTCCCTGGTCCACCTATACGAGTATAAGTCAGCTCACGTCTAAAAAGGTAACGAGTTATTCTTGTTTAGGTCCGTATAATAAATTGTGTACAGAAAGTTCAACATAATTAATTTATTCGCTCATTTCTGTATCATAATAAAGTAAAACATCATTGACTTTCTATAGACGGATTCATAGATCCTAAATATAGTGTGGTCATGAAACTTTAATTTCGAAGAAACTTCCAATATAGCAGCGAGAGCAGCAAGGCGAGAGGAGCAAGAGCAGCTTATATTATTATCGCTGCATAAAAAAATCTTTTAAAAAATTATTTACTAGTTTGTTTATATAAAAATGCAAAAATATACAAGTAAATTAAAAGACATGGGCTATTTCTAAACATGAAAAATAATCATTTTGTTCAGAATCTTTCTTGTCCGTTTTATTTGTATGTATTGTACGTCAAAAAACAATTGCCGGCTAAATTTTCGGCGACATGGTTTTCAATTATCAGTTTGTATGGAAGACTCTATCTATACAAATCAGTGGAATTTAACAACCTGACTCAGGTTACCTTAGATGACAAAAACAATCCAGAATAAGAAGCCACGAATGATTTGCCGTAAGATATTCCAGTGTCGAGGCAAAAATCTCGATGAGGCACATTCGAAGGATCGCCGCGACCGTAATAATTTCCCCAGACACTGACGATAAAAAAAATAGAACTGCTTTTATTCAAACCTCGATACGTAAACGTGCGACACGTTCCAGCGAATCCGTAATTTCAGTTTTTACCTATTCCTTTTGTGTATAGTCAGCGCTGGTTTTTGGTTTTGCCTTGCGTAAAGCCATTCGCGTTCCTGTCACATTTTTTTTAATGTATGTACATACAGAAATTTATTACTATTTTTCTGTGCTTATGTTCATATGAGCTGGGAGCTATTAATTTTAGAAAGTTTATACTTTGAAGGTTTCAGAGGGTTGTTTTGAAGCTTTTGTACAACTTGAATAAGTTAAAGATACACTTAAAGTTATACAAACTAGGAATAAAAAGCTTTTACATTACCAATGTTTTATAACTGCTTCTACTTATACAATGAAGCTTTTTTCTCACGAAGTTACCAAAGCGTGGATCAATTAAAATTATGCTAAAAGAGTCGACGTCCTGACGTGCAAAATTTTGTGCAGATCGGTTGAGTGAGCCACATAGAACCGTCATTGAAATGAAAATAAAAAACGGTCCAGTGCGAGTCGGGCCGGGACCATTTGTAAATATACAGTGAAAAAAACGTTTAACGTTTTTGTTCACATCTTACAAACTATTAAAGATATATCAAGTTTTAGTATTTGTTATTCAAATAGAGGATATCACTAATATTTTAGTCAATTTTCAAGTTCCTGGATAATACCGTTCATGAGATAGACTTGGTAACAGAAGTGGGTTAAAATTGACAGCCGATGGGCGCTTAAAAAACGATACCTTATACAAGATAGGGTACAAAAAATGTTTTATTTTTATTTACCCCCTTTACTTATATGGGACTTCTCTAAATTTTATATAATTTTAATGTTGATAATCAGATTTAAGCCACGAGCCCGTTATATCGAGATACTGTCCCACTAGTGGGTCAAATTAGTGGGACCCGAGTCAATTTCTCTGTATTTATCATTTTCCTCTCTGGCTCGGATGTCGATAATTATTGTGGTTCTAATCAAGGAAATGTATAGTTATAGGTGAAACTTACGTTTAAAACTACCTAGATTACATAATAAAGATACTAATAAATACATTCGTTTAAGATACTGTTAGAAGCTCAGATATAATAAAGCAAAGTAAACAGGAAATTGCACCAAATACTTTTAAAAGCAGAAAATACCCATGGATATTATAGTACATTGTGTAGTGCGATCTTACGCTTATTAGTTATCCTAGGCCATTAGTTTTTAAAAGACGGGTTGAGGATGTCCTCAAGTGAGCTATCCACGCACCTACTTTATAGTCTTTACTTTATTATTTTTATTTTACAAATAGGTATAAGTTTTTTAGTCATTACATTCAATAGTATTTTTTCCCAACTCAATTTTGTACAACAATCTATATCTATCAATTTTCTACTTCCTCACCATGCTGTGTTTACACGTTAAGGGTTACGACCTAGCTCATAACTTTATATTGATTTTTCTGTAATGGTTGTAATCTGTTGTGTTTACCTAATAAATAAATTAAATTAAATTTCCAAAAACGCATTATGCCAGAAAAATATAAAACCCCAAAACACGCAGAACACCAAATGCATGTATTATATAGATAGATAGGGATACTTACATATGTGAAATTTTGAAAATTGTATCTTATTCCGTTTAGGCGCTAGAACCTCCTGACAAACGGACAGACGGATGGACGACGGAGCGACAGCAATATATAGCTCCGTTTTTCCTTTCGGAGTACGGATCCTTAAACCAGACGTCGTACACTTTTATTTTAGAAGTGATTGCCAAAACTGGGGCAATATGACAGCGTAGTCGTATAAAATAGTTTATTTGCTTTACGAATCCTGATTTTATCGACGAACACGAACAAAGGATTCGTCCGCAAAACTTGCAAATAAACATTAGCGGAAAGCTCGTGAAAAAGCTCCAGCTATCTATACCCGATTCTGTTACGTAAGATAATATAGCTTAATATTCTCTAATGTTGTCTCTGCGTAAGTCCCAGACGGGTAAAACAAAATGGGGTTGTCTCTGCGTAAGTCCCAGACGGGTAAAACAAAATGGGGTCGGTTTCGTCGTTCGAAAATCATGGTGAAGAAATCAGTGAGCTTTCTCATTTTACTGTTGATTGACTATAATGATGGTTAATGTATATTATGCACTTTATGTACGTATACAGTATACATAGTTACAAATGAAAATCCTATCCTGTTGATGGATGAAAGAAAAAATCTATAGTATATAATATATGGTATACAAAAAACATAAACAGTTGCTTAACCAGGGTGTTCAGTATAATTGAACAACTTTTGTTCTAAAACGTTTATATTTCACACAAAAAAACACACTCCATACATTTTGTAAAGTTACAGCTAAACGATTTGTGTGAGTAGTCAATGTCATTTGTAAAAATTTAAAAAAAATAGAACTAAAATTATTCAGTTATAGATACTGAACACTCTATATAAGGTAGTCCATGTTACTACATGTGACAAAATGTAAAATTGTCACAAAACTGTCCATATTCATAGTATCAAAAGAGCGATGGTGCATTTTCCGTAACATAATATGAGTAGAGACACAAACGAAGCCTGACATTACATGTAAATTACTATTATATGTAAATTACGAACTAATTCTTTGAGGCTTTAGTTTTCGCTATACACCGTTAACCGCACTTGACTACTCACAAACCTATATCTATACTCTATATATCTATTCTACTCTATACTTTAACATAATAAAATCGTAAAAGTAAATATTAGTCTATTTATTAAAACGCACATCATTAAAAGTACTCAATGGATTTGGATGAGGTTTGCACGGATATATTTAAATAAGTCCAGATTAACATGTAGACCATAGACGTTTTGAAAATTCTACTTAAAAATGGGTCAAATGTGGGGTAAAGTTAGCATGGAACACGAATAAAGTTGCGGGCTGCAGTGAGCAAATGTATGAAAAGGTTTATATTATATTATATAAAAAGGAAGCTGCTCTACCCGAGAAGAATTAGAGTAAATAAAGTCCCTTGTTACAAATAAATGACGCAGAAGCCGTTGACGTAACCTATCCTAATTGTGCGCGGTCCCCATAGACATCATAACCTAACCCAACTTGCCTGGGACACGCGCCCGATCCATGGGGCCGAGGCGGCATTTAACAACCCCTCATTTAACCGACAAGCAACGCCCATCGAGATAGGGTGTCATCGCACCGTGAGTTGGCAGTATTCCATGATAAAATGGTGTCAAAAAAACATATTTTTGTTTTCAAAATTCTCTTTATTATTGTAAAAGTCTGACCAGTGATGTAATTCTAGTCTTACGGAATGACAAAATCCATGTCACTGGTGGCAATAAACTAAATACTCATTTCAAATGCATACTCCGAAATTGAGACAATCTAAACTTTCATCTCCCTCAGATTATAAAACCGATAGTAACTTTCCGGAAGATCGCATATTTTTCCTGGCTTTGTTTAATCAAAGCCGTAAAGCTTCCTTTTCTATCAATGACAGAGTCGGATAAAAAATAAGGTTATAAGCTGGAGCATATCGTAAATCAGTACGGGATGGGGGGAATTGAAACATTTGGCGGAGGCAGCGGCGTCGGCGGCAGCTACGGCGGCGGCGGCGGCTGGGGCGCGTGGGGCTCGGGCGGCGGCGCGGCGCCGGGAGCTGCGTCGCGCGTGCGCGGGCGGCCAGCGGGGCGCGGGGCGCGGCGCAGCCTCCCAGCCTCCGGCTGCACTCCGCCGCCGCCCGCTGCCCATCGATCCCGCCCGGGCCGCAGCCTCCGGCGAGCCGGGCTCATCGCGCGCGACCCCGCGCCTCGCGTCTCCACGCGCTCCGCACGCCGCACGCGCCGCGCCCGCGTGCCCGCGCCTCCACGCGCCCGCCCCAAGGTCCTCCCTCATCTCATCCCCGCATACCGCAATACTAGTTAACTCCATATCGCCAGTGTTGCAGGTTATAATCGTGTCCGCTTACGTAACGTTGAGAAATCGTGCGTATTGACAGGTTATTATGTGTTAGTGGCTGTCGTGTTGGACCGTCGCAGTTTTCAGAGGTTATGTACTCGTAGATTGTTCTGTAACCTTTCATGTCTAAAGTAACGTCATTGTGAAGATGTAAATGGTTGCTCGTGTCGTTTAAACGCGATAAAGTCTGCCGCCACTGCCACTGTATACACAATATAACCTTCGTAGAGCTAAGCCACGCCACTCGCCATTCATATCATTTCGTTAATGGTGAACTTTGTTGCAATAGGCACAGAGGCGAGAAATGAATGTAGATCAGCTAGAAGGAAATTTCGCGTCAACAAAAATAAACTTTTAGATTGCATTAGAATTCCTCTTCATTGAACGCGTCAATTACGTTATCAACATCATATGTATCATCTTTGCTCATCCATCCGGGTATTATGTATCACTCACTCGTATACCTAAGGCATAATTATGCAATGCTTGTTTACTAAATACATGCTAATCGACTTAGCCATAAATTAACCAAACATCGCATCCAATCATGTTAAAAGGGTATCGGAGCAACTATACCTACTCGTATATACTCGTAGCTCCATTAAACTGCACTATATAGTGCAGTATCGATTGTAACGGAAACAATAGCTATCTCAGTATACATTAAATTGTCAAGTTTGTAAGTACGAGTATACAATAGCTCGGAGCGACAATGAAGAGGCTTCAATGGCAGGCCGCGCTAAATCGGGAATGCTTTATCATTTCACTTTCAGGCAGATGCTTTTGCCCCAATAGAGGCGCGGTATTTTAGGCAGTCGCTGCTAAAATTATACTATTTCTCTTCGAAAAAAAATTATGGTTGTATCTCAAGTATAAAATATATTCTGTCTTCAATGACGTAGAGTCATTGACTTTGACGGACATGACTTTTAACGGACGACAAAAAAGGAGAGGTTCTCAATTTGACGCGTATATATGTACGAGTATGTATGTGGATTTTTAAGTGGATACTCGTTCTCTGTCTGTTTCCTTAATAACATTCATGTGAGCATCGAAGTATGTCTATAGCTTTTCGGATCTTTTCTATTTTAACTACACTATAAAACTAGTCCCCATAATTATAATTACCACCTTCCTTCTGTTACAAAAAAATGCCTGTTTTGCAGGTATTTTGCAGGTTATTCCACCAGCCGACATAATCTCTAATAAAGTGTTTAGGTTAGACTTCAGTAATATAAATGTTTGTTTGTTATAAAATCTTCTCGGTCCTAAAAAAACCACACTATCCCCTAATGTATTCCAAATCATATCTGAGTCCAATTTCCTTACCTTCGTAACTTGATTAAAAACTAACTTTTTCGCAGTATGAGGAAACTCATCCGTCAAACCCAAACTATCCGAAAAGTCTTCGACCGAGATCAAAGCCCCTCTGTCAACTCACTACAATGGCAAATCCAAACCCAAACATGTGCCATCAAAAATAGAAAATACCAACATGTTTTTTCAAGTCTTTTCATCACATTCTTGGTTACAATCCCAAATAATTGTCGACCTCTTTTCTTACTTGTTAATTGAGAAGCCTTATTTAGATATTAGTTAGCGTTGATTAACTTATTCTGCGCTGTGATTAGCATTCAGGCAGAGGCTGTGTTCGCTTTGACAATCGGTGTTTGCACTAGCTTGTGGACAGATCCACATCCCGCAAGTCACGCCGTGGATGCAGCGTGAGCCGACATCAATTAACATCATCACGTATAACATAACATAACATAACATAACATAACAACACATCATATAAAACGACAACTCCGCCACCACAACAATCTTAAGGAAAAACCACTACCAGTTCCACACTCGTGTTAATTACAATGAAAAGTATTATTAGTTATTATTACTAAGCAAATAATGTAGATCCGTGTGCGACTACTTAGCGGTCAAATTTTTAGAATAGTATATTTATGAGTAAAAAGTCAATAAGGTGTCGGCTGGCTGTTTGCCAATAATTTAGTCATTGGAAGTCACTCATCACTCATTATCCATTAAAGCGGTTTTTGTGAGTCTTGGGAACGGTCGCGTGGACACTGAACTAGTTTTGTTTTGGGCCAACGACAGTGATGCAAGGGTGCGTGGCTGTCGCGTAAATTCGTACATTTTCGGGTAGTGAGCTGCGCGTGAGCATGGCTTCCGAAAAGGAGAAGATGGCGGCGGCTGAGACCAAGTCGCCGTCTAACAAGAGCAACTGCACTTCACCCGGAAAGAAAGGTAAATAGATACATAATACTATAGCTGAGCGTACTACATATATTGTGGTCCATAAATGGTACAATAACACCGCCATTTTCACATGACTATACTAAAATAGGTTTTTCAGATACACCATGACCAACCGGTGTATTACAGGTTTGCTTGACCATTATTTACTGACACCTGTATACAATATATCTGACAAATTCTACCCTTAGGTACTTACTTATACTTACATTAAAAATTGAAATAAAACTTTGGCCTTTAATTACGAGTACTTTTCTATTTCGATATTTTGGAAGAAAAAACCGTAATTAACACAACCATGTTTACAATTGATTACAAATACGTGATTGCAATAAGTAGTCCCTAGAATCAATATTGCAACCTTAACCCACAGCAACCTAAGAAAAGCGAAGGAAAGAAACTACGGAAATAGTAAGTGGTCAGTTGTTGGGTTTCATGCCTTGGCCCGGGGCGTGCAAAGCCGCGCAATCGGCTTACCTACTGCACGCAACGTGATTGGAGCTATCTATGGGAACAGATTTAAATAGACGCGCAGTTGTTTATGTATTTAGTTTTCCCAGAACTAGAAAATTCAAAAATGCGGAGCGGCACTCCGCTGCTGTTGTACGACGAAGTACAGTCCATCGACATTAGACATAGAGCTGGCAGGAGAGCCAAAGATCGGGCTCGCACTATTGAGCATTTGCAGAAACCTTTTCCCAGCAGTGGATGATGATTTTAATTTTGAAATTCGTGGGGGAAGAAGGATCCGTCCCACATCCTCAGATTCGCCCTTTCCTACAATAACCGAATCCAGAAGGATTTACAATCGCAAAGGATGACAAATCTGACATTCTAAGGATTTGATAAGGATAAGGGAGTGTGAAATTAAAGGGACTTAAATGAATAGCAGTATTCTACTAGAAAGCTTGATCTTAAATTCAAATTCGACACGTGTTTTGCCTCTAAACGACGCGTCATCAGAACCATGGACAAATGGACAGTTCTAATGTCAAGAGCAAATATATCATTATTCTTCTTCCCCCAATAATAAAATTATTATAATAGATGTCTACAAAGTAACGCCTGATTTCATCTACTAAGGAAATGCTAGATAGAAATTAGTGGATAACTAAAAGATATCTTGTATCTTTTGACAACCTTAGGCCTTAGGCGCACCCCCAAAGGTGCAGTTTTTCTATTTGCATACAAAAATTATTCAAACACAGGCGTTGTCAATCAGATAACGTTATTAGATAAAATAAACCAACGGTTTTTCGGTTTTTCAGTCGTTTCTCATGCAAACACTAGAATTAAAGTATTATTAGTCGCTTGGTATCCGCCTCCGACCTCGACAGGCTGAAGCAGAATATCAGCGCCATGCTCTAGACTACTCTAGAGTATGGCATTATGCTGAGCTGAGGCCTATTTGGTGCTGCAGCATACGCCGTGCATTATTATTAATTTAGTTTAAGATTATATTGTATAGTATATATGTATATGTATACACTTATATATTATTGTATAATATATAAGTGGAATTGTGTGTGTGCTGCAGACAAATAAACGTTTTTCTATTCTATTCTATTCTAATTACAGATAGTTATTGAATGATCTTGATTGAATGAGCTTGCATGGAAAACGACTGAAAAACCGAGGAAACGTTAATTTGGGTTACACAAAGCTATAGGCAAAGTGTGAAAGTGCTTTCCATAACCGGTAATACTGGAAAAAATATCAGCATAAGATGGAAACGATACGTTACAACCTAAATATTTCTGCTATATTTTTCTACAAGGGGCCTAATTTGTTGATTATAATAATAATATATAATTGAAGGCCCGTCGGGTCCGTTAGTATGCCTAAACTGAAATACCCTTTGTACCCGCACAAAGGCCTCAGAGAGGCTGAATGGCTGTTTAGGAACGGCTTTTTGGTGCGAAGCCACCGTGGTAATACGTAACTTGCGCTGCCGTGCGGTTGGGCTTTGTTACTTGCGGATCAGGGTCCGGGAGGCTGCTTTACGGGTCTCGGGTTTGAGGTTATAAATCCGCTTGAGTTCAAGTCAAGGAATGGAAATTATAGCGTGGGCCAGGAGCTAGAGACCAAAATCCGTCTTCATATTAACTTGTTCTGATTTTGGTTATTTTTGTTTCTCCTCCAACCAAACATGGTGCATGGTAAATCAAACCTAGAACTGCATTTTACGTTACAGTATTTGCATCATGAGTCATGTGGTAGAGGAGTTGGAGACTGAAAACCATCTTCATAATTATTTTATTCTAATTATGTTTATTTGTTTCGGTCTCCATATTATGAAGACGGTTTTAGCTCCTGACCCGCTACTTAGGATATTCGTAACATATTGAAAGATGTAGTCCTAGGAGAGATCTATCAATGTACCATGTACTAATTTTGTACAATAAAGAGTATTCATTCATTCATTCATGTTTTGTTGGAGGTGAATCAAAAATAAACAAAATCAGAGCAAGTTAATACGAAGACGGTTTTTGGTCTCTAGCTCCTGGCCCACATTAGTATGTTCGTCCCATAATAAAAGATGTTGTCCTAGGTGAGATCTATCAAATGTACTATGTTTAGTTGGAGGCGAAGCCCTGGGTCCAAAAGCGCTCTTTCTCTTTTTCTATGCATCTCCTTTCTCTTTTTCTATGCTTTTTGCTGCCGTTCAAAGATTTTACTACCCACTTACCGGCAAAACTAACTGAAAATAAAATAAATGCTAGAAATTAAAAAAACATGCTTCTCTAAAGCGCCGAATTCGGTCAAGTGTAATAAGCGCAACTGCATTCAGTACGGTTAAAAGTGTAAATGCATTTACAGGCTGTTAACTTAAATAAATCAATGACTAATTAGTCGACTGGATTCAGTCAATAGTCCGAACTTCAATAAAATGCAAAAGGAATTTTAATTTTCGAATTATGGTAATTAATTGCCCTATTACTGAAGTAATATGTGGACCTTTTTCCCTTTCTTCCGCTGAATGCCCATATTCATGACGTATTCACGCAAAAGGCTGCCCTTTTCACCAGCTTAGCCCAAAAAGTTAGTACCTAAATAACTTTTCGGCTCTTCCCCCGTTAACATCACATTAAGGCATAAAATTGGGCTGTTCAGGCAATCGTAAAGGATTCTCTTGAATTCTTGCTTTCCCTAATGTCCATAGAGAATGAAACGGCGCAATTCGAACTTACATTTAGCCGGGGCGGCAAAGTTTCAAGTCGTCCTCTTTGTGAACTTTTTAAATTGAATTTGAATCCACTCCGAAGTACGAGTCTGCTGGAGTTTCTCAGAGTCTCGGTCCTTTACTTACGTTGATAATAAACAAGTTTGGCCTTTGCTTATTTACTAATGGTGTTTGAAACTTGTGAAATATTAAATTGCATACTAATTGCAATAAATTGCTACATGGTATCTCAGCTTTCAAAGAAATAAAGTTATCCGGAGTGGACCGAAACGTCGGAGCATTCTCTACGATAGTTATGAATTGAGTAACACCCTTTAAACCTATAATAATAATAAAATAAAAAAATATTTGACATTTCATACAATTCTGCTCTTTTTGACATATTATAGAAGATCATGCATGGCACATTGGATTGTTTGATCTAAATGTTACTAAAACTAAGTGATGATTTACAATTTGCAAAGGTGTAAACGACAGAAATCGTGATTAGACTTAAAAAATATGTTTCACAGGTTTTTACTGTATTTTATTAATTACGACCGGTTTCGTTTACACATCTTCAGGTATTTGTAATCGTAAACAAATACCTGAAGATGTGTAAACGAAACCGGTCGTAATTAATAAAATACAGTAAAAACCCGTGAAACAGTATATTACTTAAGTCTAATCATGTACTACAAGTTTCACCAAGTACCAACAACCGCAAGTATTAACAACAGAAATCGGATTACTAGCGCCCTGAATTTCAAAATCTTTAGTAATTTACCATGATTTCCACATCAAAAACTACAATTATCAAAGTAACATCATTCGAGTTCCTTATTGTGCTTTGCGCGTTAGCACGCCTTGAAATGCGCAAGAAGGCGAGTCGGCTCCTTTGTTCCTAGCCAAGTAGACATGGCTCCTTGCCTCCTCGTTTTTGTTCACGGGGAAGTAGACAGAGCTCCTTGGCCCCTCGTTACTTGTAAAAGTGCTCTGACGCGCTCTAAAGTCTCTGTATTGCTTTATTTAGGTTCTAGTCGCTCTTCAGTGAACGTTGTACACTTGAAGCGACGAAGAATTCAGTCTGAAATGTTTCTACCTATATTGTGGTGCCATATGTGGAAGAAAAGTAACCTATTATCTTCTAAGTCGCACTCCTAATTGCTGAGAGTCGTGATCATTCTAAGGAATAAATCACATAGAACGAATCTCTTGGCAGATTAATGGGGTGGTTTCCATTGCCTTCCCCATTTCACACACTGGTTATCTCAGTGTGCAGGTTTCCTCGCGATATTTTCCTTCACCGTCAGAGCAGTCGGTAAATATACGTAAGTGTTTTAAAAAAAACGAAAAACTCATTGGTACATGACATTGCATGGTTTCGAACTCGGACCTCCCGGAGTCCGACGTCCTAGCCACGACGCCACTATTATATGACTGGTGAATATAAAATGCTCAAGTGTGAGCTCCAGTAGAACATAGAAATATCGATGGACAGTAAGGTAACATTGTAAAGTTTTCATTACACAACATTAAATTCAGGAATTCAGGATTATAATTTAAGTATCCCTATTAAGTGCCTCTGTAAAATTCGTCCTGAAATTTACAGAAAAATTTTCTTCAAAGACTAAATAAAACTGGATTCAGTGTAGGTAGTATAATAAATGCGAGACAGAATGTATAAAAAGCCAAACGTCTATTGGAGTAAACGTCTAAAATGCACAATGTCTATTGTAGTGAATGTCTAAAACGCAATTCGTCTAAAGACCACTGTATAACTGGATAGGCAATGTGCCTGTTAGACATTTAGGTATACTATAGACGATTTGCATTTTAGGTATTCTAATAATAACCCGTAATAACAGCTCAATAACTCAACGTAATACTCGTAATAATAACTCAACTCAATGTAAGTATGTAGTATCTATTTATTTGTTTACTGTTCAAAAATTTCAGGCACATTGTTACCTAAATAAATAATATTCTATCCTATACAAGAAAGCTTAGAAGTTGGATACCGGGATAAAACAAATATTTATGGTAACTTAAGCGTACTGAGTCAGGTTTTATATTTCAATTACATGTGGAGCTAATTTATTAAATGCAAATATTTTGAGCTGGCTATGTGCTGGTTTTATGTACTACTCTACACCAAAATTGAACCATCTAATTCTTAGGTAAATTTTGTATACAAAATTTTTTGATAATTATCACCTTACTTAGACGCATTGATAAATTAAACTATTTCCGTAGGTGTACACAGAAGTGAAATAACAATTACATAATGTTGTTTTCTCGATAATTAAATTTAAAAAATTGGTTTTTCGGAACCGTTGTTGTTCTAACCTACTGTAAATGCTATCCTTGAAATATTTTAATCTAATTTGAAAGCACCTTATACCAAACATAAAAACCCTATCAAAAAGGCGCCATTGGTAGTTTTATAATCCGTGTTACGGAATACGCTATGAAAATGTGCTACCATTTGATTCCGCAATATAGCGAGAGTTTTTCTATTCCTGGTCAGGGTTTAATATAAAAATAAAATATAAAAAATTAATTCATTTTGGTGCCACTTTAATTTTGGTTTTATTTTGGCCTTATATTGCCGTTCTATATAGTCTAAAGCAGCGGACTAATAAAGACACATTTTCCACTCTGACCCGGTTCTCAGTCCCTCCCAGTTCTGCATTAGCAGCTGAACATTTAATCTCGACGTCGACACCCACAGCCCAAGTAGATTACTCCCTCCATCCGACTTCAGAAGGCAGCTTTTCAACGGCTCAGATTGAGTTTCAATTCATCCACTTTTGTGTCACAATTCAGAGAATGTTTTCATTATATTGTAATTCAGGGAAATTACATTCTGGTTTTGTACTAATGAAATGTATGAATTAATCCTTTATAGAGTCAAACATTATTAGGTATGTATTATAGGATGAGCATGCCTAATTAAATAGGATTTTAATATTTATGGCGCGCAAAGATACACTGAAAATAAATCAAAATTATTTTATTCAGGTTGACTCAATCCAGATATTAAACTTTTAAAAATTATTAAAAGTCACTAGTTGGTTATAAAAAAAAATTACTAAAATTTAAAACACAAATGCTGATTTTAATTATGGTAAATTACATAGTCGAAATGTTCTCCTTGTCAGCTTGGACGCTTCTGCAAGTGAAGTGATACTGGTGAAATCATGTTCACGTCGTAGTCGTGATTCATCACATTGTGTTCAAGTCATGGATTACTAGGAGACCCAATAACTCTCGACAAAATACTGTTTTAAATAAAAGAAACCGCATCCACTTAACTTCCCACACTCACACACCCACTCACCCTACACTACATATGCACACTTACATCATTACACACTCCCACACAACCTAACACACCCCCACCCATACTCACTCTTACCATTATCTTTACTAAATTCCTTTATGATTAAATTTTCCAAATTCCTTTTAGGTTAAGAATATAATTTGTAATTTGCTTGCACAGAAAGTGCGACGGAATCCCGACTTACAAGATACAGGTTTTCGACCTAGTTTGTAAGTCGGAGGTCCTTTTTTTGTGTGCCCTGTAATAAGTAAATAAACTTTTTCATTTCATTTTCATTTTTCATTTCAAGATCCGTTTTTAAAATATGCAGCCCCAGACCTACAGATTGACAGGCAGCAGACATAGGGATCAGATTATAATACTCGGCGTCAGGGCTTACAAAATGTTTAATAGGTGATCCCTTCGTCATACAATGACATGCGAATTTTTACTTAACAACAATAGAAGGCAACAATGGTTGAGTGAGCCAGTAGGTATTGTGAGCCAGCGGACAATGCCTGCAGCTCAATGTGGAGCGACCATTACGAGCCCGAGCGACGGCGAGATCGCTTAAAGCCATGTCATTTAAAAACTTCCTCTTTATACGACGACGCCGGAATTTCTAAAGACCCAATTAGTGCAAGCGTATGCGAGTACATATTAGCATTTCAGCAAACATTATTCGCGCAGATGATGAAAGGTTTGGTTTCATTGAATATAAACAATTCAGCATAAATTTAAATTTAATTCTTCGTGGCCATCAGTGTGAAAAGTTTTATTTGTACACCTCGCATTCAGCACCTGACCGATTCTGCCCAAGGTTTTTGTTTTCAAAGCGCACCACTTATACTCGACCTGTGGTTCAATGGTCAAATGCCATCCAACCCAACTTTCTAGCTACACCCAGTCATAGAACTTTTCTACACCAGCAGCATTAGTCAATTCTATAACTAGCACTACCTACTTCATATACAGCTTTTCCTTTCTTTTCTTGTTTATTTCTTTTCTATGTAAGTACTTATAAGTTTTGTACTTTTGTAACATATGCGTATTCTGAATCAAATTCTGTCTCTAGAGGTCGATGCATAAAGGAGGAACGCCCTGACTATATTTATTCATCCATGGGTCGATGCCACAAACGCTATGGAAGGTTATATCCCTTATAACGATCTCTTTCGCAGTCACATCATTTGCTCGAAATCGGAAAATGTCATACTACCTACTACCTCGGGTGCACAATAACAAAGGCGGGGCGATATCGCAAGCTCTGCGCGGACAATGCGAACGTTTCGATGTGATCCAACCATTACTACGGTATCCTCCAATAGAATGATCGTATAAAAGCCATTGTCCTTTGTGAGCTAAAACTTGATTTCAAAGACCAGCATGAATGTAATATTATGTGTACTTACCTAATGTTGTTAAATATATATATTTTTTCAGTATATTTCTGTATAGTCTGTATCTTGTTTAATACCTAAAACAGACCGAAACGTTCCCAGAAAAAGCGTAGAGAAAGTACTACGCTCCACTTGGCCCCCTCTCTCCTCGAAACTACAAAACTCTATATAAATCTAAAGAAATCATCTTTTATTTCGAAGAAGACGTCTTATATTCTTGAACAACTTTTAACATCCACTGGTATACCACTATGTACTAAAAGTTAGAGTACGAGAGCTTGGTTTATGTTTTATTTTTAGGAGAGGTAGGTACCTTTACGTTTTTCCAGAGACTGCCCTTTATTTATTTCTGGACACATTTTTGCTCATATTCGTAACATGAAGGTTGTTATCGGATAAGCTGTGTTTCTTTGTTTTTGTTCATCCATAGTTAATGTGCTTCATCCTCAGGGGGAAAACGAATTTCTGGCGCTATTCCTCATTCATTTATCAAAATGTCTGCGGAATGACTTCAGCATATGTGTAATAAATAAAAATGGTTCATGCCTTTGCTTATCGTGGAAAGTCATAGCTATGGCGGGGCCATTTTCATTTCCATCCGCCACCGTTAAAATTAATGAATAAAAGTCCTACATTGTCAATTATTATAATAGGATATGGTCACGACAGGTAAATAAGTCAACAGACTGAATAGCACTTTGAAACTCCTCTTACCACGAGGTGCTATCTTTTGAGATAAAATTAATGTTGATGTGTTAATTGTTTCAGGTATGTTTAGACCAGTTAAAGGACGTCAAACTACATATTAGTAAAAGGTATCTAATAAAAGATAGAGCTGCCGACGAGATGTTCACAATGAAGCGTCCAGGTGGAATTTAGTCCTACGAGTATGTCTCAAACATCATTTTGCAGGTGTTTCCACGCAAATGTAAACAGAGTATTGACTAAATCCATTTTTTCCACGATATAGAAAAGAAAAATTTATGTTCTTAGATCACTAAGTCTGAGTTCCACGTCATATTTCCAGTCCACTTCAAAGGTTGCTAACTCCCTCACAAAGAGTTATTGTATACTTCGTTGTATAATTTTCATTGTATCGGGGAAACAGGAAAAAAAGTTAAAATTAAAATTGTTCGAGTTTTCGCGGAAAAGAGAAACAAAGGACTCCTAAATGATTCATTTTCAAGGTGATCCTTTTTATATAAAGGTTAAAATAAAATGTTCTTTGATCAAACGACAATTTATTTTTCAAAGAAGTTTTTCTTCAAAATCTTTCCGCACTAAAGACAAAGGGAAACCGTCGCGAAAATTGCAAAACCAAGAATCTAGGAGAATGGCCGCGTCTCTAGACTCGAACTTTTTAATTTTATAGTTTTTTTTCTTTCAAACCGAGGTGTCTGGGTAAAAATAAGATATGACCAAGTTATCTTTCGTTAAGTAATCTAATAATAAAAAAAATTTAAATCTACTTTTACGTACAATTAATCCGCCGTACACAATTCAGAATCAGAAAAAAACTGCGTGTGCTTATGCAACTATGTTTTTGTTATTTCATTACATGCAATAGTAATTCATTTACGATTTTCTGTGACACAATACATGTATCATTTTTTTATGTAAAAACATCTTATAACTCGTGAAGCATGGGAGCCTGTTCGGGCATCCGCAGTGACGCACTTTTATGTCTTCTTTCAAAAGCTAATATCTTCGACAATTTTGAAAATATGTAAAAACAAATAGTACCGTTGTAAACGTCGATAAACAAAGCTCATTTTGAAGTCAAATGTATTTGGCTAAAATAATCAGAAGAGATAAGGAAGGAGCTCAAAGTTGGCCATTTTATCGCTATGCCCGCGGTACTTTGAGGTCTTGTATCTCAATGACTAGACATGTCAGCGAAGATGTTTTTACACATAAAGTTTGCGGCATAAAGTCTCCCCTGTGCCTCTTCCATTTTTTTTGCGATGATCTCAAAATCGACTGAAATTTCGTCTTATCGCGGTATTAATTTGGATCAGAGATGAGGGCCTTGTAACGAGTCACATAATTTTTAGTTACAGAGAAAATGAGGGCAGGGCGGATGGTCGTGCGCTACTTGGACGGTCGCCAGCCCCGCCCTGCCACCGGATCCGAGGGCAAATCTAGTGGAAACCGAAACCTACATCCAAACTGACAAAAAATCAACCAAAGCTTACCTATAATATGTGTGCCAGACTACAATTTCAATTATTCTGCTTCGGTTTTCTTTCTTTGCGATATACTCGCACGTATGTACGTATAACCAACAAGACTATTGTTCCCACTGACATCTTTGAATAAGGGGTTAAATGAAAAACAGCGATGCGTAGGTGCTCGATTATGCCAGCATTAGTTATTTTTTTCCTCTTTTGCCTAATATTATATGTAACATACGAGTACGTAGTAAAAAGTTTTTACATGTTTCGTCTTCGTGTTTTTGATAAATATTTTTGAAATAAAATTACTTCCGTTTCTAAATGGATGAATGGGTGTACGCGCACAAAGTTTCTAGTTACCACCTTGTAAACAAAGGTAGGCACACAAACCAAAGTCCTGGCGTAAGTAACTAACTAACTTTTAGTGGTTTGTCTACCTCAGGTTGTTCTAAGGAATAGGTCCCATTTACAAGTAATTCTGGATGTCATTTAAATAATAAAGCATACGCCTACCTGTAATAATAATGAAGTTTACTTAATCCACGCACCTAGGTAAATTAAGTATCATACGCTCTTGTTAATACATTTATGTTATGTTATTCATTTATCTTTTGATAAATAGTCTCAGAGATTTACTGCTTTGATACGGATCTCTTCTTCTATTAAGGGGCAGGCTCCCGACGCTGTAGCAGTCTCCATCCGATTCTGTCCCCCGCCTTCTCCTTAAACTCCTGGTACGACGAACTACCGCTCCAATCCTTTATCTGCTCCATATATTCAATCCTGGGACGACCTCTCTGTCGTTTTCTTTCAATTTTCACTTCTATTATGGATTTAATTAAATCATTATGTCTGACTATGAGGCCGAGACAATTAGCTCTACGGTTTTCTATAGTGTGCATTATTCTCCATTTTCCTTCACCATATGCAACAGTTCCACATTCGTCCGTTTCTCCATCCAGCTAATTTTCATCATTCTCCATCAGCACCACATTTCAAATGCTTTTTTGATACGGATAATATGTGCAAAACGTGTTTATCGAAAAAAAGAAAACAAAAAAAACGCGTTAAATTGTAATGTTCTAATTCCAAAAATGTTCAAAGAATAATTCCAGAAAATACTAGAAAATTAAATTTGACGAGTTTTTCGCCATTTTCTTGACATTCACGTTTTGCACTAAGCAGCCTTCTACCGTATCAGGTATGTTTAAGCGTAGTACTTCATTTTTGTACTATCCCATAAATATACCAACCATTTTGTGTCCATTTAGTGCATCTTACGTGTAATTTTTCAAGTATCAAATGTTAAACCCCGTTCATAAAAAATAAGAAATAAACATACTGGTAAATGGTCAAATGTGAAAACGAGAATTAAAATTCATCGAAAAATAAAATACCATCAGACGGTAGAAAGAAACGACAATAGAGAATTATGACGTCACCATTCCCTAGCGCCATACAATCAGGTCCTGGCTACATACCTATATAAAATACTGTTTTGCTAAAAAAATAAGGACAGAGCATCTCTCCAATACTAACTTAAACCATTAATATCTCTGATGTTAGTTGAGATATCGAAAAACTGATTTTAGATCCTTCTTCAGGATGTCTATGTAAGTCGATTGATGCAATAAAAAAAAATTAGGTTAATACCCTAAAACCCAACCCGCAGTACTTATTACTGTACGGTTCTAATGGCACATCTAAGCCGTCGGTTGCACAGCGTCGAGGGAACTTAGGTAGAGACTTCATGCGCCAATTATAATTTCAAATGTGAAGCAACGACGGCACCAACTCGAACATGCAAAACTCGAACATGCAAATGAAAGTCTTAGGTACAATTAGTAGGGTGTCCTGTATTCTGATAGGTTATGATTATGACAGGTGCCTATGTCGGATATGACCCTAAAATAATATAAGGTGATACCATAAAATAAAATCTCTTCTTCTTCAATTTAAGAGCTATGCTCTTGTCGGTGTAGTAAACGCCACTGTGTCCTGTCTAGGGCCTTTTCCTTGACCTCCTTATACGACGCAACGCCAGCCTTCTCTTTGATTTGATCGAAGTAGCTTATCCTCGGTCTTCCTCTTCCCCGCTTGTCTTCAACTTTTCCTTCTATAAGGTTTCTTATGTATTCGTCGTGTCGTATAAGGTGGCCCACCATATTTCCCCTTCTATTTTCAATAGCCTTTAAGATGTTTCCTTTTCTTTTACTCTCGTCAGTACCTCTTCATTTGTCACTCTCTCTGTCCAGCTTATCCTTTCCATCCTCCTCCAACACCACATCTCAAACGCCTCTAAATATTGTCTATCTCTCTGAGTCATGGTCCAAGTTTCGCATCCGTAAAGGGCTATGCTCCACACAAAAGATTTAACAAATTTCTTTTTCACAGATTTGGATACTTTAGATCGGAATATGTGTTTTTTGTTGTTAAATACTTGTTAAAATCTCTTAAAAAAAAGAAAACTCATATCTGCAAGAACATATCACATCAAAGTTGGAATTAATTTCCATGAATTTAATTATATTTCTACGAAAAATATTACTGCCGCGGGGAATTGCTTTCTTCAAGCAAGTAAATAGCAATATTTTAGAGTTTACAAAGAAATACAGGAACATTGAAAAGAAAATAAGTCAAACAGAAACTCCAAACACTTGCATTTTTGTTATTTTGTGTATGGAACTTGTATAATTTATTAGTTCTTATACGGAGATGTATCCATAACGAAAAATAAATCGTACGAACTCTTTTCAAAATATATTTCCTACTTTTACAAGTCAAGTAGCAGTAGCAGTAGTGTTTCTCGCAAGTAAAAGCTCTACTTATACAATACAATACAAATATACTTTATCGCACACCCGGGACATAAACAAAACATACAACATAAAGAGAGGTACAATACAATGTGCCTTATCGCTACTTACTTACTTATCTTTCTGAGCAAGAAAAGTATATATTTTACTTTACTTTATACTTTATTCGTACACGAGAAAAATAAAGAACAAGCTACAAGAAATAATTATAGGGTACATTAGGTAGTGCTTATCTCAAAGAAGAGATCTCTTCCAGCCAAACCTAAGACATAGGGAGATATAATATATATAGTTAGACATACATACGTAAAGGAGAAAAAAAAATTATTACGAATAAAATTTGTATAAATTCTATAACTAATGTTATAAATATATATTTTCTTGTTGAAAGTGATGTGATTGGATTTTAACCGGTTGGAGAAGCCATCGTGAAAAGGCAAAACCTCTTTTTTGGTCGATAATATGTCGTTGAATTCACGAAAACTACATGTATCACAAATTTTGGATGATAATGGTGGGTGAGGTTTCTCTTTATTTTACTTTCCAAAATGAAATAAAACAATAATGGGAGCTTAGAATTGGAGTAAAGTATAACGTCCATTTGCTATAATGAACAGTATGCAAATAAGCAAACTCGTAGCTGCATAATTGTTACTGGCCGGCCGCGTATATGGCGTAACGGTAGTCATTAATTTTAACGCTCTCGTGTGACCGTTATGGTATTAAAATCGAATTATCTCGTAAATGCAAGTAACAAGAATTATACTTGAATGAGGAGATCCGGCATAGAACATAAGTTTTCGACATAGCTCATAAGATTAGCAAGCTGAAGTGGCAGTGGGCCGGTCACATCTGTCGCAGAACCGACAGCCGCTGGGGTAGACGAGTTCTGGAGTGGAGACCGCGTTTGGGCAAACGTAGTGTGGGATGCCCCTCTGCTACTAGATGGAGCGACGATGGTGGCGATGGAGCGATGTGGCTGGCAGTGACTGGATGAGAAGAGCCGAAAATCGGGCTCAATGGCGCGCCCTGGGAGAGGCCTATGTCCAGCAGTGGACTATAGTAGGCTGCTGATGATGATGATAAAGAAATATACTTACATGCTTATTACGTTGGCATCAATTTTAAAATAAATATCTACCAAAGATTTAGGTAATAGTTTAAAAAACCGCACACCGTAAAGCACTCTCATCAAAATTCTCAAAACAAACAACTTTGGCTGTACAAATTAATATTCAAGTTTTTAATTTATTATCATTCAAGAACTCCGAAGCATTCTTCACTTATAGATAAATCTTACTCCTAAATGTTGACTTTGACTATACTACCCCAAGATGTATGTATTTAAATCTTAGAGGCCAGAGCAAAAAGCTACAGATACAATACAAACCATATACACTGAAAAAAAATACTTTGGTTATTTCAGACATAACAAAACTTTGTCAAGTCTTTTGAAGTGAAAACTTCTTTAAAATCGGTAACCGGGTACCACTCTGAAAAGTTGACGCTGACGTCATGTAGTGCCTGTCACTGCACTGGTTCGTGTCACACGGTGACACAACTTTAAATAACAATAGCTCGGAGACCAAGTGAGTGAGGTCAACGAGTGAGGTACCGTAGGATAGGGTAAGGTTGTCTGGTACTTACAAAATAATTTGGTCCCCTTCCCCCCTCCCCTTCTCTATGAGAGATGGTTTTAGGATGCAACTAAAATATATAAATTCAATCCGCTATAAGCAGCCATAGCTCGAGAGTGAGAACAACGAATACAGGCATATCAAAGGATAGGGCATGATTATCCGCTAGTGGAAAAAAAATCTGGTCTGGTGATTTCACTTCAAACCTCCAAGTTGTGGTTCTGAATACAAATTGCCAATTATTTTTTTCATTTATTGATTAGTACAATTAAAAAAGACATGGTACATTATTTTTTTCCCATTTATGACAAAACCTCAGGTTTGTATGACGATAGGAAAACTCAAAGTTCATTTTAATTTAGCAAAGTACGAGTACCTACCTAAATATGGCTTTGGTTGTCGAAAGTTTTGTAGTAAAAAAAAATTGGTTACAAATAACGAAACATTTTTCTTAGTGTACAGATACAACAAAACAAAGTAAAAACACCATACATTCACACCAATTTTTTTAACCAAGCTCCAGTCTATAGATAGTATGGTTTGAAAAGTTTTACCCTGCTATCCAGGCCAGAGGCGAGAGCCGAGACAGCCGCGAACTGCTGCCGCCAAGCTAATGGGTGTTGCAATGCATCTTTTAATTTTCTAAATGGGCCGAGTTTGCGCCACTTCTATTTAAACTGTTATAAAAGTTCTGTTATAAATGAAACGTTTCCTTTTCATTAAAATTGGAACTGGCAGGTGAAACTAAAAGTTGAACTAAGTTGAAAGTACAGACAGACCAACGGAACAGATAGTTTTGAGAACAGTAATACCGTAAATGCGATGGCGTGATAAACAGAGACAATGCTATCGTGATGCTATAGCGCTGTCTCGTTGTCTCTGATTAGCACGCCATCGCATGATATCATTTCAACGTTTTGAGAACTGTAATAGCTAGCCTGAGGTCATTTTAAATTAAAACTTTAAGAAACCCCCACTTACGTTCCAGAGACCCCATCTGACATCAAAGATACTCCAAGATCTTGGAAACCACTGGTCCAATTTTTATCTAACATAGCTAAGAACACTCGCGACAAAATTGACTCTTTAATGAAAGAACCGGGTTCAAATCGGATCACCGATTATTGAGTTATGTATGATGCCACTTACAAACTGACAAACAGAGCGTCAAACATTTTATCTCAGTTAGAGAGGTAATGTATCGATTGTGGTGGGAACTCGCCTATCCGACTCGCCACAAACATGCGAGATCCATCAAGCGAGTAATTAATTGGGATAATGTGTGTTCGGTAATCACCGTACGCGAGATAATTCAGCTCCCGCTGTTTCGCTCAGCTGAATCCTTCATTTAGATCTGTGAAATCTTGATTTATGACAATATCGGCTTTAATTATAATGAGTAATGGTTGTTTACCTTGATTTTATTATTTTGGAGGAAGCGAGAAACGCAAAAGTACCATACATATTAATGTATATATGATATATGTATTTAATCAAACTCGAGTGAAGCTATGAATAAAACACCTGAAAAGTTTTCGAGAGAAAAACGCTCCTGCAAAAATTTAAGGTTTTGTCACCTTGTTTTCTTTTTTAAAACATTGTAGGAGTTTCCCAACGGGCCAGTGGTTCCGAAAGGCCTTCATGGTGACACTTATCCTGAATTAAACTCCGATTTCTGACTATAACACGGCAATAAAAATGAAAAATTATCGGTTCGTTTTCGGATTATGTCCTTGCCATAAATCTGAATAAAAGTCGTTTATCCCAATGAATGATTCGAAAGAAACCGTTATACCGTAAATAATTCAGAAAAATTAGCTACTCCGGTGTCGAGATTACGAACTCAAAAATGTATTTCCAATCTCCGTTTCAATTTATAAGCGAAATTAAGACGAACGTGATCTCCGAGGGAGTCATCTGTAGATTATTTCCGCCAACGAACACCCTGATTACTTGTGTAGGCGTGTAATTATTAGGAATAAAGTTATTTCGTCGAATGATTAATGTATAATCATAAGGAACCGTGTTTTTCAGCTCAATATACACATTAAGGTGTATATGCATTTTCGAAGAAATCTGTTACATTGCACGTTAAGCAATAACTTTGTATAAACTACATACTTAAATAATATGCATTCTTACCTCAAACGAAGATCGAACGCTTTGTTCGGCGAATACTGCATTTTTACTTTTGATTAATTTCGTGTTCACGATGTACGTGTTTGAAAGTACTTGAAAAATGGGGAGCGCCTACAGGCGTGTCCTCGAGACGTTTATACTTCTCTCCCCATTTTATCTCCGTACATTCAAACATTATTGACACAAGGCTTCACGATCTGTAATTACCTTACCTTTGATCATGACTGATCTCTCCTTGAAGCTTCCGTATGTGTTGGTGCTTACATTCCGTGTAAGTACTTACTTTTACTTGTATGTTATTTAAGAGGCGAGTCGAATTTAGTCATAGGTACTTACCTATTTTATATTTTTTCATTAGTATATTAATATTTATTTCTTCTTTGTAAAGACACGCATTGCTGATGCAATCACTAAAGCATCTCCATTGAAGTGGGACTGGGCAGGCCACGTATGCCGCATGCATCCGGAAAGGTGGGCAAAGATCGCCATGGACTGGGTGCCACAAGACGGACAGCGGTGTCTAGGCAGGCCCAGGCGTAGGTGGAAGGACGATATCGACCACTTCCAAAAAGGATGGTATAAGGACGCCGAGGATAGGGAAAAATGGAAAGCAGGAGAGGAGGCCTTTGCCCAGCAGTGGGACAGCCTATAGGCTATTTTTTTAAAGACACACACACACGCACACACCTTTGATTTGCTGAATTTTTAATTCTTTTTCACGACTATTTACAAATTCTTGAAAATATTATGTTGTATTCTCGGTAACTTCAGAATGATACGGTTTTCCATCAAACTCTTCCCTTGATAAGTAGGTCACATCGTCGTTACTACTCGTAAGGTAACCAGTTCTATACTTCCACTAAAGATTGGTAGTTACTACAAAGGAAGAAGAGCGGGGCTCCATACAAGCTTGGGCTTGAATTTTTAATATTATGTGCTTTAAAGTTTTTAATGATATAGGTAGAGTCTATCAAGTCGATTTCGTCGCCTGTATTGGGTAAAAAACCCATAACACTATTCTGATCGTGTCTACACTTTTGGGCAGGGAACCCCGTATGTATTTACAGATAGCCGATTGCAATTGTTTCGACACCCGCCGTTGCGGTACCGCCCATTCTGAATAGGAAGACAGGGTTCCCTGCCAAAAAACAGGAAAAAAACCGGGACCACACCGCCTGAGCTGCCTCGCGAGACAGTCTTTTGTCTTTGTCTTCATCGAAGAAAAAACAGAGACAAAAGTCTGCCTCGCGAGGTAGCTCAGGCGGTGTGGACCCAGCTGTCTAGTAAAAAAATTTATTTTCCTGTATTAAATGGGTTGCCATAACTCACTTGATATACTCTAGATGTATTTATTTTCAGGATAAAGTCCCCTAACCAACAACAATATAATCCGCTGTAACTACTAACTAACAAGGGCGTTTCTAATTAAAACTTTTGCTTTGTTAAAGGAGGTAACGGAATTTTGTGTTGTGTCCCTAACTTTTTTCTCATAAAATACGACTCGGAAACTAACAATCCGCTTAAACTATCTCAAAGCTTACTTTCGTTAGGAATTAACTTTATCTTGTTAGGGTATCAAAGACATTAAGAGTGTCTGTCCACTGTTGTAAAGTCTCTCCAGGAGAAATTATTTTAAATATTTTCAAAAAGTTTACCAACTGAGCTTCATTCGTACGGATAGGTGATGAATTGATCACATGACTTGGGGAAACACGACCATGGCATCTATTGTCCATGCAAAAGTATACTATTCTTTAATCTTATTCAGTATTTATCTGAACACTTTTCATAAAACTCATGTCTGGATCTGAGTGGGCAAGACTGCGATGATTGTGCAGGTAGTCACTGTGTTGACAGGTTGTTTATAATAAATTTGGTAATATTAATAAATGCCTGAACGGGATAATTAATAATTTGTTTTGGAACGCAATCACTATAGAATTAGAAAAGACAATTTATCATTTCATACCCATGTTTAGGGTAACTGTTAGTGCTAAAAGAAAAATAGAACTTTCGTCCTGAAAAATTGCAGACATTAGACATTTCGCTGGACAAAAGACGTAACACAAAAAAAGTGTTTTGTTGGAAATTTGTCAACGTAGTGCTTTGAGCAGTTCCGAACAAAGATTTTGGGGAATTTTTAGGGAAATTCGGTCGAGGCCGGCTGCCCGATAACTTTTATTGATGACAATTCGTAAGCTCTTTTTTTTACCAACATTTTGGGAAATTTTGGCCCCTCGCCAGATAGGTTCACTTTGTCTTAGACCACAGAAAACTGTCGCTTACGGTTGTCAAAGTACGTAGGTATTTCATATTTCAAATGTTATCTTTATACATGATGTAGTACAAGAAATCGCAATTTATGGGAAGGGTTCTGTACAAATACAAGTTATTGCGGAGTGGCGGCGCGACGGCGACACGGATAAATTTAACTGAACAGGGTGTGTACGACACGACATAAGGAACGTCGTTGCCGCGAGTGTTGCCTCCGTGAATGCTTGTATTGTACGATGTATCCGTATCCGCCTGTATATTCTATATCTTTACCTACCTAACTGTCTATCTTCATGAGTAATATTATTAAACAGTGGATTACAAAAAGGAGTTGACAAGAAGTTAGGTAACTGTTAGAAGATTATATATTGATTGTTCCTATATGTCTGTTACCTTTTCAATTTTTTTAATTTTTAACTTTTCTATTTTAGCACATAGTTTTCAATATCTAGTCTACTCGCCTTTAGTAACTACGAAGCAGTCTCTTTTTTGCCTTATTATCATCCCATAATTCACTCTATTAAATCTATGATGTACGCTGATGATTGCCCAATAAAATTAAAATAAAAAGATCTGATACTTCCATCCAACATGTTGGATCTAGAATGCTGAAGTTTTGCTCCGATGTTCCTATTAGAGTCTAAATTTTAAAGCAATTTTCTTACGAGTTATGAATTCTTATGCTCATGAAGTCGGTAATGGGCGACATTTCATTAGGTACTTAACCTAATGAAATGTAATCGAGTTATGTATATGTGTGCAAATAAATTTTAATTCATTCATTCATTCGTTCATTCAAGAAACAGTAAAGTTGTATTATTATGGTGAGAGACGTCACATTACTTCTAATAATACAGTGACATTGTTCACCATACTAATGTTACCAACGTCAATAAATCATACAAATAAAACGTCACAGCTAATAAATAATACGATTTTGGCATGGTGAGAGTAAAAATTCTACTTTAGTAGTCTCAGCTTGTCAACCTTTCAGTCTTAAGTCTAAATATTATGCCATCTACGTCTACATTCTCCACATTCAGCAATAATATAAGGTTGTCTAGGCAGCATTGGCAACAGAACAACGGGATTAAACACAATCCCCAGAAATTTCAATCCCGAACCGACTAAGCCGGTATCTCGGACGAGTTCATTTAAATATGTCACGAGATTTCCCGGGACAGTCGACATTCCGCACTTTTAAATCCAGGGAATTTGAAATTTTCATGTTGCCCGGAGCTTCTCCGGGAAAGTTTCGTTGAACGCGACGGCAGAAAGCTGAGCTTGAGTTGGAGTCTGGGTTTTAAAGCCGGAATGTGTGGTGTATGTTTGCCTGAAATGTTTGAAGCTGAATGTTTTGCCACAGATATATTATTTAACCGAGAAGTAGGTATACAGGCAAATCACATCTAATTTATATTTTATATGTTCCTAATTCTCTCTTTCGTTTACTATCATAAATTAGTATAGGGTAGGTACATATACAATGAACCACAGGTCAACCTATCCGAAATATCAAAATTTGAGAATCTGAAGTAAACCATACACCCATGCACAAGATTAGAATTTAAACTGAAGGTTTTTGACAGATGGTTGATACCATCTGATGGAAGGAACGAACGCCCGCCCAAGACTATTTTTTTCTCATCTAAGGATGGTATACACCTTAGGCCATGCAAGTTCGTTAAAAAAAACTATTGAGCATTTCTTTTCATAACTGAAACCGAAAAAAAACCTTTTACTTGCAACAAAACATCAAAATAACATCAATTAGATCCCATCGGAACTACCACTTTTATTGATAATATTACGAAAATTGGTTATTCAAGGAGAGTCTTTCTTCTTCTAAGTCGTTTTCCTCATTACTGAGGGTCGTGATCATTCTAAGGAATTCTTTCTCCATTTCATACACTGGTTATCTCAGTATGCAGGTTTCCTCACGTAGTTTTATTTCACCGTCAGAGCAGTTGGTAAATGTACGTAAGTCTTTCGAAAAAACCGAAAAATTTCATTGGTACCTATGAGTTTTTTCGGTACATGGCATTGCATAGTTTCGAACTCTGACCTCACGACGCCACCGACGCTCAAGGAGAGTAGCTGGTGAAAAATACCCTTAGTAAAGGCGAATTACATGGGTGACGAGAGTGCGCCATACGGCCATAGGTCAAGTCACGCGTGTTTATTCTATGATCTGGAAAAGTTCCGGCCACGGTTCGGCCCTTGCGGTTTTTGCTGCGGTTTCTCACAGCTGTTGTAGGGATATATCAACCTACCGATGGTTTTTAAGAATCCGTACTCTGAAGGAAAAAAAGAAACCTAATGCTGTCGCTCCGTTGTATTTCCTTGACCCAAATACAAAAAACGACTTTTAAATTTTGTAGATTTATATTTTAGAGGGGGTCTAATTAAAGTTCTGAAGTTCTGAACACTGTAATCAAGAAATAAAATGTACCAATCTCGACTCTTATGGCACTAAAATTCTGGCGACGTAGTGTCTGGCATAATAAGACACTTAGATAAACAGAAACCTTATAAGAAATACCAATGAAATACGATAAAACTGAATGACAATCCTTCTTATTTACTGATAGTCAAATATTCCTAGAATTTGGTAGTTTCTAAGTAACAAAAAATACTTGCATTTCTTAAAAATTAAGATATAGACAATAGGTCAAATGTGAAAACTGAATTGAAATTCGTTCAAAAAGTTACTTTATATACTCTAAATCAAACAAGTTATTTTTCCAGTGTAATCAACAAGGCCCAAAAGGCTTTGACGGTTCACGGCGGCTTACTCGCGCTTCATCAAACACCGCCGTAGTGAACGTTAGGATAACGTTATTATCGGAATTCCCAAAGGTATGTAGGTTCGTTCTATGCAAATTAAACGATATTAGGTACTTAATGATAACGGAAATTGCTACTAAGACCTATATCGAAGAGATGTCTAACTGAAAGTCATTCTTACGAATTATACATTTTTTATTTTTATGTAGAGAAATAACGACGTAAGCACCTGTCAAAAGTTGTCAATTTTAGACCACTTTTCTATCTCATGAACGGAACTCATAAGAACTTGAAAATTTCCAAGAATATTGCCCATATCCTATACTTTTGAACAACAAATATTGAAACTTGATACATCTGTAATAGTTTGTACGTTTTTTAGCTCAACACTTTAAAAATAACTCTTATGAATAATACGGATTCTCCTATAGATGTGGCGGCAAGGCCCAACTCGCACTTGGCTGGTTTTTATTATTGGTTAAATGAAGGTGGGCGCGTGAGCAGAGCCGCAGGCAATAGCTATAGATAACACTATCAAAACATTTATGTAAAAAGAGGCCAAGTCTCGTGTTGGTTGTTTGGCCATAAAAAGTAGTGAGATCTCATGTATAGTCAAGTCTGCGGTATTCATTCGAATTATGAACTTGGCACTTTAATTTTAATCATAAAATACTAAATACCGTTGATATAGCAATTTCATTAGATATTCATATCAATTAAAATACTATATGACTTGGCTATAGTGAAATCATCTGTGGTACATACAGAAGGTGTTAATAAAAACACTTAGTAAAAACACTAAAACTATTGCATATGAGAATTCTAAACCTATTTTGACCTAATGTCATTTATTATTTATTAGATAACTCCGGATTACTGAAACTACATTTTGATTACGCAACCGCATTTTATGGGATTGAACTGGAATTGATTATGTACCATTTCCATTGCGGTGTGGCAATGCATATGTTACGAGTATTTGCATAATGTGCGGTCGGCGTACTAGGTATATTTCATTAATTTGATAGACAGATATTCTACCAGAACTAGCAGAATGTTTTAGTGCCTATAAAATAAATTCGTACCTAATTATATCATGTATGGGTGGATCGTAATACTTTGTAAATCGTCCGTCGCAAAAAAATCACATCATTAGTTGTTGAGTAATGAAGTCACAAGCAAACAGACAAACATACATACGCGTCGAACTTCCTGGTCGCGGTTTAATAAACACCTTGAAAAAGATGTTTATTTTATATCAACCCTGACATCTTCAACAGACGACTTCATTCTCCGAAAATCTAAAAAGGCCTCCTTGCCCTGCTTTATACAAAAGCTGCTTAAAGTGTTTATCTAAACAGAGACTTAATGGAGTGAAAGTGTAATGAAGGCGAGGACAGGGAGGCATCAATCAATCTGGGTATCTTAATGCGGTCAGTATTGCCACTTCGCTTAAGATCCCGGGCTTAAGCGTCGGTTAAATTGAAAAGAAGTGTTTCATTAAACTAGTAGATACTTCGATAAATGGTTGTTTACAACCACACTGTATTTGTACCGCTAATTGATAGCCATCGAGAGTTTTCTATAACTATAGAATAGTGAAAACAACGATTCCCAGCATAGTTTTACTTAATTTTTGAGCTACCTGCCAAGATTCACAGATTTTACTAGCAAGATACTGAACTTCAACAAAACCTTCGATTGACAGTAGGGCAAGCGAAAGCATGCAAAAGGTTGCATTTTATTTGCTTAGCTTGGCCAACGTCTGTTAAATGTTCAATTTTCACTGGTCACAGAAGAGAACTGTCCTCCGAGATACAGGAATTTCCTAGTTTTTTAGCGTTCATTTGTTAATTTTGACATGGAATATATTTCATGTCTTATTCTTATTTATTGTCTGTCTTATTCGCTTTGTATGTGATTGAACTTGTGTCGAGTCACCGTGACGAAAATGTGTACTTTCAGCATGCCACTAGCTCTTGAACTATTTAACCTATCAAAATGGAAGTTATACCATTGGATAGAGTCATTCGGCGCCGTTCTAACGATATCTAACAATAACTGAAATATTTTTTCCCCGCTTCGCTACAGCTTGCCGAAGTGGGTCCCTGTTTTGGCCCCAAAAAAAATACCGACTTAAATTAAATTCTCTATAACTTTGGAACTATTATAGAAATCGAAACACTTGAAACTGTATTGTGATGTACTTGAACTACGCTACTTAAAACGAGGTATCATTTTGCATCTGGTTTCAACAGTTGAAAATAATTGACAAGTTTCATCAGTTGTTACATCATGGTTCGCAGCAATTGTCGTAACCTGAAAAGAAACCGCAACTGAATTCGATAAACGGCAGTGTCTCATACAGAGCGGCAACGCATCTACCGTTTAAGAAAAAAATACAACAATCTACAACTATGAGCAAAGTAACGGATCATCATGTCACAGCGAAAGGAGTGAAAATGCAAAGCGTCATCTTCGCCAGTTACTGGGCCGTCTGGAATGCCTCGTAAGCGTCGAGCGATGAGTGTTGAGGCCGGACAAGTGGATACTTCATATCAAAATTCTAACAATGGATCTTCAATTTTGAACAATCAGCCTCAAGAGCCAAGTTCGCTATCGTGGTGCAGATCTATAAATTCCATGTTTCGGCATCTGCCGAAGGAAGAACGGATCTCCCTTCTGCCTGGCAGACTTTTTTATCACCTAAGCAACTAAGCATTTGGAACCGGTCGCAGGAATCTGCCACATGAAGTAGTAGCGACCGATACCGGTTCCTGAAGCGAACCGACGACGCTGGTACCGGCTCGTATAGGTAGGTAGGTATTATTTTTATAATTGGCATAATATACATGTAATGAAGGGTTTGTTTCCTCATACATTGCCAAATAGAAATAAAAAGGACATCCAAACACATTGTGTAGAGATAGAAATCGCTATAAAAAATGGTGTAGAGCAAAATAAAATTAAGAGTTTCGCAGAGTCTTGGGTACTTACTTTGAAACTCGTTGTCATATTATATCAAGAGCAAAGCGAGAGTTACAGTTTTAATTAAACGAAAGGTAACAAACTCGATTAAACAATTCCCGAGTAAGTAATAAAATAACGAAGGATGTCGACAGTTAAAACTTAACCGCTGGTTCACCACGGTAACGAGAGATATCAGATGGTTACTATATTAAAAGTTTATTTATATAATTTTTATCAAAATTGAGATCTTTTTTGTACTTTATTTAGTCTAACTTAACTTAAATTAGACGAATTACAATTTTAACGTTTTCTTGTCATCGTCGTTTCTATGGCCTCAAGCTCTATTTATAGTAGATATCGAAGATTTAAACAAAATATTAAAATATTAACACAAAGGAGCTATACTATTATATCTAATATTGTTAATGTTTGTGGTCCAAACTAGAAGATTACCTAATGCTATGAAACCTAAAATAACACGAGATAAAACCTACATTAAATACATGAGTGAGAATAATGAATAATGATATATGCCAGGATGAAAACATACGAACGCAAAATATAATCCCGAGCAAAATCCTTACAATTTTACTTATAATTAAAAAGTTCGCTTCAATTGTGGACAATAAAGGCTGTATTGAAAAAGCTTCAATTACGGACGCAACCCGCGGGAATGGGAATGTGTGGTGCAGCAGATTAAATCCCGCGGGATTGCAGCGATTCCCAGCCTCCGGATGGCCCCGTTTGATAGCAGAACGTTTATAAAATGTCGACCGATTGCATCCGACGTACCTATTCTAAAACATAAAAATGTTGTAACTTGTGTGTTTTGCTGGTTTTACACTTTTTTACAGGACCAATCCGGAATAAATCAATTTGACACGTGTTACTTACTAAAGACCTAACGCCTAAGCGCCATGTTGCGGGATAATATGTGAACTTTTTCCCACAGCAATCTCCATAACACAAATTTTATAAGTACCAGTGGCACCCTCTTGACAACTGCATTAAAATTCTGGACAACCGGAATTGGATCTCAAATTCAGAAATATTCTATAGATAAGTATCTCAATTCTATAAAGAATATATATTCTATATAGAATCTATCTATCTATCTTGCAGTAGATTACTCATTATTTATATAATTAGTAATCTACTGCAACAACACTGTACTGTTATCAACAGCACTTTTAAAAATCGTAAAAAACACTTCTACACAAATTACAATGTTGTATGTACAACCAGGCCATACAAGTATGTGTATTCTTTAATATTGTATTTACGTGTTTAGAAGGAAAGATAAATAATTCACCTGTACGCTATTAGACTAATTTCCATGGTAACTATTTAACGAGTACCTTATGCCAGTAAATTAGGTATAAACATGATGGTTCTGTAAATTTCATCTCGATCATGAAAATCCTTTGGCATTAGAACCCTGAAGCGTGTGTTAAATAATGTTATTTGGAGTTAGGAACATACATAGGTACATAGGTTAAGTCTTTGTGTGTGAGGGAGTCTGCAACCGATAGGTAAAATTAATTGTCGGCGTAGTCTACCCACGCCAGTCAACAGTAAGAAGAAATAGGTATACTTACTTACTTGCGAAATTGTTTCGGTAAGTAAAACAACCTCTATATGGTTACACAAGTAGCAAGTTTGTAACGAGTAAAGTAGGTAACTTGTATTTTAGCAGTGAGTTCAGGTTCTAATTTGGAGAAAAAATCACTGTTCCTAAACCATTTTACAGGCTACATCGATCTGTAATAGTTTTTGATATTTAATTTCGATTAGTCACTATTTTTTATTTATTTATTTATTTACAATTTACATAATTATTACGGAAATTCCCAATTCAATTATATAAAACAATACTATTCCACTAAAATTAATACAATTTACATGAAATAATTACATGCTTAGATAAGTCAGTGTTACTTCTGTGAATTCTCACCGAGCAATGGACCGGATCAATCCTTTGGGATACCTCATTTAGTATACGAAGAGCTCTCGTGATTGGAGCAAATTTAAGAAGGTTCGTTCTAGCGGTCGGTTTTTTTTTTGACAAAAATAATATATATAATATTTGTTGACAAATATATTGCATCGATAAGAGTTTCGGTGGCGCAGTGGCTAGGACTCTCATGCGGCAGGTCCGAGTTCGAAACCAGGCAAAAAACCATGTACCTACCTACCAATTAGATTTTTCGGTTTTTCCGTACATTTACCGACTGCTCTAACGGTTAAGGAGAACATCGTGAGGAAACTTTACACCGAGATAACCACTGTGTGAAATAGGAAAAATAATGGCAAATTTGTCATTTCATCAATTAGAAATATGACTAAATAATATTTCACCGAAAACCTTTACTAATTAACTTAGAACTACTAAAGAAAATGTACATAACTTTAACGTTCAGCCGTTGGTATCCTTGTCTGAGGATTACGGCTCATATTTTTACTGATTGCTTTTGTTTTTGGCACACATATATAAATTAAGGGAAGAGGGAAGGAGGGAAGGTCTTTTATTTGAGGGAAGTATCTATTTCATACGCCTTTGCACCCGTATATTATAAATATTATGATTTTTTCATCACCTGAAGGTTGCCTGGAACATATCGCTTAAAGCGATAAGGCCGCCTTCTGCACATTGTATTGTACCTCTCTTTATGTTGTATGTTTTGTTTTTGTCCCGGGTGTGCAATAAAGTATATTTGTATTGTATTTGTATTTGTATTTAAGTATTTATATTAAACCTAGAGATGATTATGTGGATGGGTCTCATGGTTAAATAACAAAACAACGTCTTCGACCTTTTTAGTGAATTCTATAAAATTTTATAATCTTGTCCCAGAGAGAATCAAAATGTTGACTGAAAGAAAATTTAAAATAACGGTTAAAAAATTTCTCATCAAAAAATCGTATTATGGTGTTGAACAGTACTTAAACGATAACAATGCTTGGCGTGGTCATGACGTAATCTGAAAATTAGTATTATTAATTAATATGTTTTTGTTTTGTTTTCAATTTCATTATGATTAGTTATTTTGTTTATTATTTTAATTGTAGATTTTATTGTTATTTTGAATGTATATATATTATTGACGAACAAAAGTGTACAATTTGTACCAACTTGAAATAAAAGAATTGAATTGAATATCAAGGGTATTTGCCAACACTAAATCAGAAAGACGCAGTTCATTATCATAATACAATCAAAATACTAAAGCAAAGTTCAGAAGCAGACAGTCAAAGCTAACCCCATTGTGTATGGTCTATTTGTTCTCAGTGGCCTTGTAATAAGCACGTTTGTATGGCAAAGGGCACCCTCGCACGACCAACATTGTATATTAAGCGCTATTCACACGTACGCGCCCTGGGGCAATGGAATTATTAGGGAACGTTGAGGGAACGCTAGATAACCCAATATTAGTTAGTTACGTTTGTCTGCAGTTATTTACTATAACTAATAAATAACATTGTGATTTACGAGTACCTGCTAAGTGTTCGTGCTAACACGTTCTCTTTATTAGGTATATCGTAAAATAAAATTTACCAGTTATTACCACTTTGTAAAAAAGGTGTAAACACTACACTTATCGTTGTTTTGTGTACTTATATTATGGCGGTTGTGGTGACGGTTGGTCAGTCACCTGTTAAACAGCTATTACAGTGATTCAAAATACATGAATGAAAACTGAATTTAACTTTTCCCCAAAGAATATAAAAAAGAGAGAAATAAAACAAATGATTTCTGTTCGGAGCCGAGCGGTGGTATTTATTTTTATTGGACTAAACTGGACTAAACTGACAGGTGCTAATGTCACTTTGTAAAATAATGTTTAATGTAATAGTGATGCGTTCAGTTCATTTGTGAATCAGTTCCCTTAGTTCACCCAAACAGTGAGCCAAAAAGATAACGTTAAATTATATATTGAAAGAAGATGGATTTCGCTCCCATACAAAGTGAGGCTCAGCGATTTAACTTTTTAATTTTCAAAAAAAATCACCGACATTACAGAAGAAAATAAAAAATACTTTGAGTGGTGAACTTATATTTTATTCGTCTGTGATTGAACTCGGTCTTATGTCACAACACTATTTTTGTAACATCAAAAACTTGCAACACAGGAAACGTGAGTTTAGTCCGTCTAATAAAAAATACTACTTTAGTAAGGTTTTTACTGAGAGGTTATGTTGAACATTCATGCTGTCATGGCGTATTCGGCCTATTTTATTGTTAAAAAACGGTTTACAGTGGCAATTTTTTCGTAAAACCAGTGTATTTTACCTAAAAATCGTCTGTGATATGTGAACGCTACTTAAGACAGTGAAATGGGAGTGAAAAACTACAGATGGTGTGAATTCGGCAACTTAACCTCCAATTACACTTGGAATGCAAGGCACAAGGCATTCCTGACGCATACGACTTTCCCATAATCTCGACGTTGGGTAACTTTTTTTTTCAAAACAGACTCCAAAACGTTCGAGTGATTTTCAAGATTCTAACACGGTCATTGGCCAAATTGCATTACACTAGCAGGGGCCATAATTAAACTAAAAAAATGTTTTTCCTTCCTAATACCCATAAAACTTCATTAGGCAAACCAGACTGACAGTATTTTAAACTATCAGATAAAATTAATCATACTATGAAGGATTTGTGAGAAATAAGTCGTGAAATTACGGATTTGTGAGAAATAAGTCGTAAAAGCAAGGATTTGTGAGAGCTAGATTTTCTCTGTCTCCGTAAAAGCTAAGGTAGCTTTTAGCGATACGGTATCTTGAGGCGAAGAAATGCGACGAATTCACCAGTCTGTTTATCTACAAAAGCAAATATAAAAGTAACTATACACATACCAGGAAGTATTACCCTCATATTTGATAAATAGGGCACCATTATAGTAGGGTGTGTTCAATCACGGAAGTACACTAACCTCGGAGGTTTGGAAAGCAGATGTCATACTCGTACTCGTACATAAATGTTATGTCAATCAATCATAACATACAATAGGGGAAGGCGGGGTAACAACGGATAGTCAAGAAAAACAAAATTGTGGCTAATGTTTATTTTAGAATTATCGCTTATATAACAATCTACCACTAATGGTGAGCAATGGCAAATGTATTTTTTTTTTCATTAAAACATTAAATTTAGAACTAATAAACAATTACTAAGTTTTGAAAAAAAAATCATTTTTCCGTTTTCACCCCTTGTATATGGGTCAAACCAGATACCACATTTCCAAAGGTGGGGTAAATATGGATAGCAATTTATTTGCTGAGCGACACACGCGATACACTAGTTCTTGAGTAGTATAGCTAGTACAAGCTTTGTATGCCTGTTTTAAACAAACTGTGCATCCAAACAGTCGTCTGTAGATGTTCTGTAGCTATATTTCTCATGACAATTAAAGCATTCTGCATCTTTCTCGTTAATCTCTTTTCTCTTTCCTTTTTATTTGGGATTCTCTTTGGTCTGTTTTCCTTTTTGTTTCCTTTAAAATAAGGTATTAATTATGGTTTTCTTTAATGATATTGGGAAGGCTTATGAAATCGGATATCCGATTTCACCCCATCCGGTTGCATCCCACATGTACTTTTTCTTTTACAAAAAAACATTATATTAGGTAGATGTATGTAAATAACTTGTCAAATAGACGCTGCTGAGAAATAAATTATTCACATTCAAATTGGTAGTCAGGAGCTAATTTGATATTTGCTGAAATAAGTAAGAATATTACTTCACTTACGTGTTTTTTTTTTAATATTCTCAAACGCCGACGCAATAAACAACGCTAAACCGATCTCCATACACGAGATAAGCACCATTTACAAATGCTTTCTAACCTACTAGAATGATACAGCGGTATATAAAATAAATTGATGATATCATCAATTCATATTTAACTCTTTTATGAACATTTTATAAACTTAGACAAAAATATGTGAAACACAAAGGGCGTGACTTATCTCTGAGAGATCTCTTCCAGCAAACCCCATAAATCCCCATAAACATTCACCAGTGCCTAATGACCAAAAATCAGAACATACATTTTATATTTCTAAAATTACCCCCTAATAGTGTTTTATTTGGATTTTTTCAGGTGACACCGACGAACATGGCTTGCCGAAGGATAAGGACAAGGGATGTGACACCAATCTCTATCTATACCATGTGAGTTGTTATTTGCCATATTTTTTTATGAAATATATAATAACTATCTATTCATAAATATTAAAAGCTCATAAAATGAAAACGTCAGAAATACTATTTCACTAAACACACCTTTAGCGAAAATGATATTGAAGAAAAGCCACTTTGACCATTCGCAAATAACTTACGTACCTATAAAATTGTTATTTTTTACTATACTTACTAGTATTCTAAGAATTTTTCGTGAAAACTGTCCTGCTTAAAATCTAAGCGTAAAATGTTACTTAATTTTTAAGCTCCCTTACATACATTTGGATATAAACATACCACTCGTAGCGATGTAGCCGTATCCATTAGGAGGGATGTTTTATACAAAAGAGTCAGTAAGAGGCTACATTACTAATTAAGTAACAACTAAATGATGAACGTATTACAGTATTAAGTACAATGTCTATTTATACGTAGCTTTCTTCGCTCACACAACAAACCGATACCGGTGCTATAAGAATTTATTTCCGAGTCGTGGCTTGTTTCTCAGTATAATAGTAGTACAAAAAAAATACTTTTTCGACCTGTTTACCGCTAACACCTCCTAATTAGTATTCCCTCTTACAAAGCCGAGAGATTATCGTGAACCACTGAAAAGCACCGTAAATAATTCTTGTAGGTACCACGCAGACCCCTGTTTTTACGGTATTTCCAAGTCGAAGCTTAAAATAATCCAAGTTAAGCCAAAAATAATCGCCGTAGTCAATGGTCTACATAAGTATTTTGGTATCAACACCTCCTAATTAGTATTCCCTCTTACAAAGCTGAAAGATTTCCGTCAACCACTGAAGCATCATTAAATAATTCTTGTAGGGACGACAGACCCCTGTTTTTACGGTATTCCCAGGGCGAAGCTTAAAATAATTCAAGATTAGCCAAACATAATCGCTGCATACTAGCCAATAGTCTACTCGTATATAAGTATTTTGGTATCAATAGCGCCCGATTAAGCTTCTTGTTCGATCACAGTTTAGATAAAGCGAAATGGGTTAATCAAGTAGTAGTTCTATTACCAGTTCTACGATAGAACAGATTAGACAAAACAAAAATTATCATTATTTGACGTTGACAATTTAATAACCCGTCGATAACATTAGGAAACAATAGAACTTTTTGTTTTAGTTAATAGTAGGGAATTATATATTAGGATTGTTAATATTAGGGATTTTTTACGAGACGTGTTACTTTGTAGTTTGACGGTAGGTGTTTTTATTTGTGGTGTAGGTTATGTGACCATCTATTAAGTATGTAAGTAAGTATAAAAAGGCGCAAAAAGGATAAAAATGTAATAAATAAATTTATTCGTCCGCTGATAAACTGCTAAGCAGTTTGGCGGTATACATTTAAGACGCTACTGTATATTATATTGTATAAAAAAAATAAAAAATAAAAATAGGGATGTCTATTCGGTGCTCGAATCATTACCGATTCGATTCCTTTAAAACTAGATTAACTATTTCGTTTAATTAATTTACATCCCATAAGCATAACTCTCACGTCCATAATCTCCGAGGGGGTAGACAGAGCAACCATCTTCATCATAGGTAATTCCCACTTTACGCCGTAACATTTGGTGGATAAACGTGATAGATGGCGAGCCTAATGCCGACGATTCGACGTAAGTATGTAACTGCGCAGTTGTTAAAAAATATATAGTATTAATCTTATTTCAAACAATATACATGAAATAATCTATAAATAGATAATAATTTGAATACAAAAATAGCATTTTTAAACTGTTTTAATGTATAGAATATATGTATAGCCGTTTTCGGTAGCAAAATTTTAAGTTCTAATTTAGACATTTACGCAAAACCCGACAAATTTACGTTGTATGCCATCTATCTAAAGGATCATCCCAAAACAAAATATAGTTGGATTTTTTGTCCATTCTGTTCTACTATAAAAAGCAGTCGAACTACTCGTTTTATTTTATTTTATCTTCTTGTATTATTGTAGGAAATCATTAATCGTTATTCGTTTTGTCCTATCTGTTCTACTTACAGTAAGAAGCACTAGAACTAGTTGGATTTTTTGTTCTATCGTAGAACTAATATTAAAACTACTCGGACTAACCCTAACAGATTGACAACTATTTTCATAGTGTTCAAAATTCGTAGATAGACATACAACTGAAGGTGATTAAATTGATAGATACTCGTAGAATGTATCGGATGAAATTCAAATCAAAGTGTACTGCATACAATACGGACAAATAGAACTTTGAATCGTTATTTGATGAGGCTTTGGTTCCATTCAACTTCTAGATAGTACCTTCGGTTCAACTCAACATAGTAGAGCTTTGGACAATTCCGCTCTACAGCGATAATACCGACCAACCACACTAATCCGTGAGATTACAGGCCAGCCCCACCTCAAAGCGGTGAAGCACGTATGAAGATAATTATCTTTCTTGCGCTACACGCTCTATTTACGACAAGCCTTATGTTTACTTACTTTCCTTTCCTTGAAGCGTGAAAAAATTATAACATAAAATATTACTTTTATAATACTCCTACGTATATACCCTATCCTCAACTGCGCGATATTGTATTACATAATACAATATCTTACATAAGAAGCTTTCAACGCCTACTGTTGTCTGTCATGCTCTACATATCATTTTATATATTTTCAAAATGTGTTATCTGATCATACCTTACGTGGCTTTTATACCTATAGTCATCTGATTAGGTGGATGAATTGAACCAGCTCATCCCTAAACCGGCGCACCATGTAGAGGTAGGCCTTCCATATTATGGCAAAACTATATGTCGACATATTACAAAAAACAATCAAATAGGTCCATGTTTGTAGACATTCATATAAAAGGGTTATATAATCTTATCTTAAGATAGGGGGCCGGGATAACCCCAGCGGCACTTCGACCCTTGAAGATCTTTTGTGCCTACCCCATTTTACACACTGGTTATCACAGTGTGCAGGTTTCCTCACGATGTTTTCCTTCACCGTTAGAGCCGTCGGTAAATGTACGTAAGTCTTCGAAAAATACGAAAAACTCATTGGTAGATGACACTGCACGGTTTTGAACCCGGACCTCCCGCATGGGAGTCCGGCGTCCTAGCCACTGTGCCACCGACGCTCTTAAGTGTTGTATAATACTAGTTATACTATGTGCCACTTTATACGTCTTTTTACACTTGGTCGAGTAGTAACAAGTATAGAAACGCGCAACGATTAGTATTCATTAGAAAACACCTCAAGGCGTAGATGTTTTCACGTCAAAATTTATTTCATTGAAGTCGTCACCTAATTTAAAAGTAGACTGGTAAATAATTTTAAATGAGCCCCTAAACCTAACTTCCAAAAATTAATTCCTTCTAAAATTAAAATAATACAAGAAGCTACAGACTCCATATTTTTCGTTTATGTAGAGCCCCAAGATACTCTTAATGTTTACTTGGTAAACAGCTCCGGGCATCGTAAAAGTCTCGGGAGGGAATTATGGCCAAAGTTTTCCCAAACACGAATATTTATATTAGTAATTCCACGAATATGAATTCTCATGGTCCTTAGGTTATTTATAACGTTTAGCAGATCGTAATTTCTATTTACAATTACAAATTAACGATAGATAAATAAACATGTAGGGGAACAGAGCATGATTGCCCGCCGCTATCTGTAGCCTACCACGCCTAAAATAACTTGTGTAAAAAGTTCTTACATAAAATTATTTTTTTATCCCCCTATTCGAAAAACGCTCATTGGTTCTTCAAAAAGTGGGAGCCAAGTAGGTTTTTTTTCTGTAAGAGACTTTCGAACAGGAAAGAAGAGTGATTTGAATTTGGAACATGAATACACCGCAACCATAGAGACATAAATAAATATTGTATGAAAAATGTTACAGGCCGGCTGGCGCGGTATTTTAAAAAAACAAATGAGAAACGCGCGAACCGCATTTTCTGTTCACAGTGATTTATGGTTACAAAATAATTTCGAAAAAATGAATTCATCTAGTAGTAAAAGCGAAATATTAAGACCGGAATGTATTAAAACGGATGCGAAATATGTGATACATAATTAATTAATTAAATTAATTGTGATTTTAATTAACTTTGTAACTGTTTGGTTTCGTAATTGGCATATATTTTTTTTTAATTGTTTGATACTTAATGTTATATGTTGTGAAACTAACAAATAAATAAATATAAAATATAATTATTACCCATGAAATCCCAGCAAATACTTATATTTGAAAATCTATATCAATTTCATCGTATGGAAAAATGTATGTTGTAAGTACAAGGCAAGGATACCTACAAGGTGTAAAGTGAAAAAAAAATATTTATTTATGTTACTTTTGCTTTGTCTAAATGTTTATACATTTTGCCACCATTTTATATAAATAATATTAATGGGTTATATTGTATTTAAAAGCGCCTCTTATTTGTTTTCCTCGTAAGTGGAATGAAAAACAGAGTGTATCACGAGGTACCAAAATTATTTCCATCTCGGGCGATGTACATTGAATCCCTCGCTACGCTTAGGATTCTACTCTAGAATCCTTCGCTAACTCTGAACACCCTCGCCGTAAATGTACTATTTAGGTCCCTATACAATCTACTATTTCTTAATAATTTATTATTTATTTATCGTTCGGTCGTCAGCATCACACAATCACACTATTATTTTACAAAGGCAAAATATTCTTCAGCCATGTTATGGCTACGTCGTCTAGCAAGTGTAATCTGTCGATTCCTTCTTATATTTTATGATATGTTACCTATCTTTATCTAAGTACCCCCTTTTATCTTAATAATTGATACATGTAGGTATTGCTTAATTGTCTGAATCTGATTAGGCAACAGCTGCGTCAATCGTGTCGATTTTTTCATAGATTTGGTGATATTATTTTCTTTTTTTTTCGACTAAACTAAGTCTTCATTGCGATTACCCTCAATCTTACCTGATGGTATAAGTGACGATGAGGCCGAAGTAAGACACGGGCTTAGTAAGTTAAATAACTGAACGGAATTGTGTATATATAGCGGATAATCGGCTGTACTGTAGATTACGCCTAACACTCAGAAAAGTCTAGAATTACCTGGTAACCGGCGATCTATGAGAAATATTTTTTTTTTCCTTTAAGTAATTGGTTTTCGAACTTGGTTCTATGGTTGTAGCGGGAAAGGCTCATCATCATCATCATCATCAGCCTATTAATGTCCCCACTGTTGGGACACAGGCCTCCCCTTGTACTTGTACAGGCCTCTACTTGTACAGGCCATGATCCACCGAGCGGGCCCAATGCTGATGGAAATGATGCTGAGGGAAAGGCTCGCTTAACATAAGATAGGTACTTACTAGGCAAATTAATCCGCTCTTAAATCTGCAATCGAAAGAACCTTATAAACATACGCGACTGTTAGACCCAAATTAATTTCATTTTCATAATCTCATTACAGAAGCAAAATATCACAAAGTAATTAATGTTCATTAATTTTTCAAACTCTATTCGTAATTTAGACGGGCAATATGAAGGCGACAGTTGGAATAAAATTTTCGAGACGAGCCAATTTTAGGTCCGGATTAGAGAGTTTACCGAGAGGAAACGGAATAAATCGAGCGCTATATCGGAATCGAGTTAGGTCGGGGCGAGCTCTACACTCTCTACGTACGCTCTACCTCTCGATGAGCCGTGTAGGTCGTAGCCGTAGCGCTCTCGTAGCTCGTAACCCGCCGCCCGTAGCACTCCAATTTCTTACGCGATTGGGTCTTCATTGCGTTTGTTACCTATTTATTTTTCTGAGAGGTTTTATATCGCCTCGTAGTTATATTATTGGTCAAATAACCACTAATATATTATTGGTCAAATAACCAATGATATAACTACTGACGTAAGGTTTAATTTACTATCAATTACTAGTTATTTTGTATTGTATTATGACCTTCTATTTTTATTTTACTGGTAAACAATTTGCGACAAATTTCTTGTAAAATTAGTCGGATACACTTAATCTATTTTTATTCCCCCGTCATCCGAGTTATTTCAACAAAGGAAAGAACGAAATAAAGAACCATTTCATTACGTATTTACATAAACCACTCTCGTCCGCCGTGCCGCCGGTTAAAAATATTAGTCCTAATAAAAACAGGCGCATATAGCTAAGTAGATAAAAGTTCCGCCACACACACCTGCGCCACGGTGCGGAGAGGTGGTACCACCAATTAACTACGTACAGAAGGGAAACTCAGTATTAACATTCCACATACAAAACTCTTATAAATTTGCAAGTCTCGCGTTATCGTTTACAAGAGCGAGCGAGACAGGAAATTCTTGTTTGTTTGATGTGTATTGTGTGTGCCTCGCGCGGTGAACGCTAGTACGACAATACAGATAAATAACAGAGAATAAGCTTCCTCCTAGCGTTTTCGCGCGAGACACGCACGCACACTATCGCACTCTACGCGCCGCCGTTTACACGTCACTTCCATTGGCCGGAACTTCGTTATTGGTTCAGCTCAAACGATCACCACACTTTACACGTGTAATTGTGTACCTGCAAAGTTGCACCAGAACGTTTGTAGGAAGCTTCTTTTCTGTTACTTATCTACGTTGTGTACAAGCTTTCCCCGAACGGGGCACTCACACAACCATATGCTTTACACAGTGTATAGTAGAAGACACATCAAGCTATATTCGGTGGAATCCTGTCGCAATAAGTTTTTATTGTGCTTTTTTGACATTTGTATGAATGTGTTACATAATTTAAAGTTACTAATATAGCCTGATGTGTACAGCACGGCAATCGCTATTAATATAATTATAAAGGTTAATTACACTTCCACTCCTGTAAATGACGACGCACAGCCTGTGAATGTGTGAGTGCCTTACTCAACGAGCGCTGGTATTGAATTTCTCTTCTGTATTCGTTTATTTTGTGTCTACGCTGCGGTGCGGTGGTACTACGGGAACTCGCAGGAATAATCCAGGAGCGCAATCTCCTATATTATTCACGTGCCATTTGCGCGACTCTGCCTCACTTTGTTACGTGTGATAGCGATGGGTGATAGCAATTTTATGGTTGAAGGATAGACATGGTCACGGATAGTGTCAGTGATTTGCTTTACCTTGTTAGACACCAGGTATACCAGGTTTCAGTGGAATAGTTGAGTGATATGTGCTTCTGAACCCTATAGCAAATATCTGAATTATAATTATAAGTGGATTCTTCTTTTAAGTCGAATATTCCTCATTGCTGAGGGTCGTGATCATTCTAAGGAATTATTAATAACATAGAACGACTCTCGTGGCAGATTTAATGGGCTGGTTTGCTGCCATTGCCTTCCCCATTTCACACAGGTTGTCTCAGTGTGCAGGTTTCCTCACGATATTTTCCTTCGCCGTCAGAGCAGCCTGTAAATGTACTTAAGTCATTCGAAAAAACGGAAATACTCATTGGTACATGGCATTGCCTGGTTTCGAACTCGGACCTCCCGCATGGAAGTCCGACGTCCTAGCCACGACGCGACGCCACCGACGCTCTTTTAATAAGTGAGTAAATATCTAGAATTAGTGAGACAGATTCGGATTCAGACTCCTAAGTCAGGATGTTACTCGGTACTTCAAAAACTTCAAAATTTGCCTCTCTCTAGAGGATATATATATCACGAAAATTACTCCCCAAATTTATTCATTAAATTAACATTGGATTGGAAGGCCTTCGAAAACTTATTAATACTCACCTACAGGTAGTGTACAGGTATATCTATCTACTCTAATCAAACTAAAACTATATTGAATTACGTCGCTAATTAAACGATGTCGTCAATTCTCTGCTTAATTAACTTGACTTGTTTACTACTCGAGTTTGTGTACCGAAAGTGTGTACTCGACTTGGCTGTACCGAGAATACTCTAGAGATTTCTAATAAATGTGTCCCACATTCTTAGATGAAAAAACGAAGTCTAGAGTAAGTTTCATTCATTAGCTTATCGTGACTACGTTTCTATATTTTGGATGGTTGGTTGGAAGACATTATGGGAAGCGGGCATTATAAGAATAAGAATAAGTTTATTTGTGCGGTAAGATGACAAAGTCTTCATAGTCCATACACAAGTAGGAGCTTAAGGTTATATTAAACTAAATAAAATTAGTGAGTAAAAAGTAACAATAAACGCTGACCTCCGAACTAGATAGTTCCTGTATCTCGGAGGACAGATCTCTTCTGTGACCAGTGGAAATGAACTTATGAACCTGAAGATTTATTATAACTCTTTTTACGTTAAGTATTTTATAAATGAATCTAATCTAATAAAGAATCAACTTACATAGACGTGGTTGGTTGAGTTCAAATCACCATAAACATAGCCGAAATAAATAAAATATTTGTCGCTACTTTTCCCGAATACAAAATTTTCCTAGTTTTGTGTATCTATTCAATTTTTTTTATTATTCATACATATGGCAGAAATACGTGTACCCCGAAACGGATATTAGTTCGGATAACAGGGTTCGCAGGCCACGGAAGTGATGGGTCGGGATTCGTCTCACGGGAAAATATCGGTACATCCGATGTTTGGTACGGTGTCGGTGGCAGGTAATATACATTACGAATAGATGTGTATTTATGGAGAGCATAAAATTATACTTTACCTATAGGTATTTCAACAGCAGTACTTATATATAAGAGCGTCGGTGGCGTCGTGGCTAGGACGTCGGACTCCCTTGCGGGAAGGTCAGAGTGAAAAAATAAAATATAAAAAAATGAAAAAGTTTATTTACTTATACAGGGCACACAAAAAAGAACCTCCGACTTCGAAACCATGTCATGTTCCAATGAGTTTTTCGGTTTTTTCGAAGGACTTACGTACATTTTCCCGACTGCCCTGACGGTGAAGGAAAACATCGTGAGGAAACCTGCACACTGAGATAACCAGTGTGTGAAATGGGGAAGGCAATAACAAGCCATCCTAAAATATCTGCCACGAGACTCGTTCTATGTGATTAATTCCTTAGAACGATCACGACCCTCAGCAATGAGGAATACGACTTAGAAGAAGAAGAAAACTTATATATAAATACACGTATGGCGTATATGATTACTAAACTACCTAGTTTGGATGAAAAAAATTAAATTAAAATTTAAAAAAATCAGGTATACAGGTATTTTTTTTAATGTACAACTAAACTTGCATTTGATCTAAATCTCTCAATAATAATATATCTTGAATGTTTTGTCAAAATAGTTACTTAAAAAAATATATCTGTTTTTTATAAATATCTGGCAATGGTAATACTTATTTAACCAGGTGACACGTTCTGAAGTCAGTTCGATGCTAATACACCTACCTAATATGCCTGTATTTACAGAAATCGATATGAATTTTTACCTACTTTGATTTTTCTTCGCTGCAGGTTATAATCATGAAATACTTGAATACTTTTTCCTGATGGGCTAATAAATCTTCCAATATTTACCGATTAGTTGTTATAGTATCTCGCTAGTTGAAGGTGCAAAACCAAGCAGCCTTGAACATCTGGTGAGCTCTCGACACGAGGCCACTGTTGAAGATTCTTGCGAAGGCCGTCTGCCGTCGAGAGCTCGTCAATAGAGACGCGAGAAGTCTTCGAAACGTCTCCACTCCACAGAGGTCAAGAGTGCCTCGCCCAGCTGGCGATGGCGCGATCAGAGATATCGGAGTTTTCAAATATTGAAAATTGTACTATTTGTTCAAAGGCTAGTGATTATAAACTTAGTTTATTGATAATTATATAATATGATATGATAAATGTCAAAAGTTCTTCACCCATACATTGTTAGTCTAAAATCCAACAGTCACTGAAAATACATTTTATTTTATACAGTGTGGGTCAAATAATTGCATTAGAATACTGTAATAATCTTAGAAGTCGCATGTCCGTTGAATCATATTATCTAGGTACTTGAAAGTTTGCTACAATATTTGTTATAACCTTTATTTAAACAATAAATACTAAACTTGTTATATCTGTAAGCAAGTTTGTAAATTGTGATAAAAAACACGTTTTTGCTCAGTACCTACTGACGGATCCCTACCGTGAATCCGACTCGCAGCACTTGGCTGATTTTTTTTCTATTCGATCAATTAAACATGATGAAGGGTAGATGTGGTAGGTATCGTTTTGCTCGCGATATAGATACTCAGCTTTTGCTGCTTCACTAAAACCTGTCGCTGGTGAGCTAAGACCAATCAAAATGATCCTTCCAACGTGACACGGACGACGATCCCTTCAATCAAAGCGAAACATATTCAACATAAAAGGAACAAAAGGACTTCATTACGCTGATGTCCCAACACAGGGAAGCCCGGATTTCAAATAAAGTGGCGAATAATGGCGGCGGGACAAATGGAAACAAATAGCAAAAAAGCTTCCGTGATAAATTGGTTACGTCGTGGACTTATTTTATTGCCAGCGCAATTTACTACCGTGTTTAGACAATTGCTGGCTTTTAAAATTCTACGCACGCAATATTGGAAGTTTTGATTACAGAAGACTGACAAAGTTTAGGTAGAATCACTCGGATATTACTCGTAATTGAACAGAAATGCTCAACATTTTTTTTTCTTATAAAGTTTTTATGGATACACCTCTACGTTCCGTATAGACATAGCAAAATAATGAATTAGGTCATCTTCTTAGAAACACTCGTTTCGGTTTGAGTGTGTGTGCACCATCGCTACCCACTACATACTTACTACATAAAATCTCGTCTGGTCTCACCTTAATTGAGAAATAAAGATAAAGAAATAATTTATTTGCAAAAGCGCACACATACAAACAATTAGTAATTACTTCTCTATTTCACTATATAGATTTGCCTGCTGCACAGTTTTCGGTGTATATTTTGAAAGTAGAAAAATAATATCAGATTTTTCATTCAAGACACTGTTAGTAGGAAAACATTTCGGTACATTGTGGGGAAATATTTAATTAGAGAATAAATAGGAAGATACGAGTATATATCTACTTGCTACTAATGACATCCTCTGGGAAGACATTACCAGGAGACCCAAAGCGTAGGCGTACTTCAAGTTGTTTGAAACGAAACTGTGACAAATGAGTTGATTACGAGACAAGTTTCGCGACACCGATTCACAGTGTCGGCCTTAGGTGTCAGCTCCGCTGTGCCCGAAGCGGCCAATCCGCGCTAATGACGTGTCAACACCGACCAATCAGCGCACTCCCACGAGTCCCACGCAGATTACAAGTTACTTCTGTTGCTTAATGCTTTACGAAAATCTCGTTAATATGTTGTTGACGTGTTATGAATATTTTATATGTTCCAGTTCCACCGCAAATTACATCTTTCTTTTGATTAGATTGGATACTGCTATAAGGTCACATATCGGGCTAGTATTTACGCCGTTTTTAAGTTTTTTGCGCCGCTTCTATCCTTTCAACTATAGCACCTTACGAAGCGGTGGTAGAGTAAAAAATGACGTTGTAAAAATGTACTTACAATAAAAAACTTTTTGATTTGATTTAACCGATTTCAAAAATAGAGGTTATCAATTCAACTGTATGTTTTTGTTTTTAATTTTATATATGTTACCGCATATCTTCGGCATTTGTGAACCGATTTCGAGGATTCTTTTTTTTAGTGACAAGGGTACACCTCCAGGGTAGTCCCATAACCATTTGGTCAAGATCTGATGATACACTTCGGAAATGGACAGCGGAAGTCCTCAGCGGGTGACAGCAAGTCACTTATAATTAGACAATTGTGAACCTTTATGAAGGCCGAATGATGGGGCGAAGCCCTCCTTCCTCTCCACCAACACCAGACCCCAATCATTAACACTGAAAGTTGTTAAATAAAAAATAATTTTAATAAAAAATAAAAACCGCCTACAAATAACTAAAAAGTTAGAAATAATTATAAAACATAAATGAAACCTAGGTGTACCTATAATTATTTGGAGTCGGTGCCAACCATGTGCAACGCGTTGCACTGACAGATTAAATGTAATTTGTTTTTGATTTCGCGACTATACTCGTACATCAGCATAATTTATCTAATAGTTACAATACCTCAGTAAAATTTTCACAAATAGGTACGACATTAATGTGCATGCACTTTTGTATGATAACAAGTCCGTAACGTTCGACAATATTAAAAATTTAACAAAATAGAACTCTAGAATATTAACTAGAATATTTTTAAAATATTTTCCGTCGCATAGAAAAACTGTGTAATGTTTAAAAACCACGCTGATTTTCTTTACCTACGTTTAGTCTCTTTCTATTTGTGACTGAAAACTAATATTATGTAATACCTACGAGTAATCCTAAATCGAATCTCATTTCGAACCCAGTCTAAATCTAATTCCATATGCACGCTAAAATCCTGTTTTCCACCTGCATTTCATACCCGGACCAGTTTATCGGCGCATTCACAATTTCGCGAACCGACGCGACGCGGCCGTCCTTCGGAACGGAGTGTCGGTGAGCTGGAGCCTGGAGCAAATGGCGCTTGAATAAAATACGATCACTCCACCAGGGCTGCCGAGCTAGCTTCCACTGATTTGTTCGGAGATACGATGCTTTGGAAAAGGGTTACGATGTTTGTTTTGACCGTGAAATTGTGTCACGTTATTATTACGTTCGTTTGCATGAAATAACGATTGCGCCCGCCCCGAGGGTTATTAATTTTATCTTCAGCCAGGTTTGTAAATAGAAATAGAAATATCATTTATTTGTAAATATGGGTAATGCAATATGGTACATTGTGTTTCCGTATCACCATAATCTGCCCGAAAGCGTACAAATTTTTGTTCAATTAAAAAAATCAATCAATCATAAATTATCATCAAAAAATAATCAATCATAATAAATTAGCAAAATAATAAATAAAGGTAACAAAACAAAAACATAATTTTTCTACTGATATGTCTCAATTTAAAAAATTACATAAGATTAACAATAAAGATTTGTTTTTAATTAATTATAATATACATGTCAAGTATAATTAAATTTTGATGATGTTACAGCTTATCACTAAGGAAGTACCACTCACTCAATTTGTAATAACATTTTTCTAAGAGTAATTTATATAGTTTATTTATAAATTCAGGCAGGTTTAATTGTACCATGCTTTTTATTGTAAATTTACCATGCAAACTACACTTTTGTGTTTGAGCGTTGTTCTGGACTTGTTTGATTCTGATATATTTTACTACAAAAAAGTAGTTCTATCTTCTATATGGTTATGTGAATATTAATACTTACGTAAATCAGGTTAAATTATTTTTTTAGTACCATTAGGTTCAAAGGTTGATTCGGAACATAATTTAAATTACAGTGCAGATATAAAAATCGAGTAAAAATAAACCTAGCGATTTCAATTTTTGCACTCTTAGATCATGTATTTAAGAAAATTCCAACAAGTCAGTGGCTTCGATTCCGGGGTGGCCGCTAAATCTAAACCGTGACAAGTTTTGTTAAAACTGAAAGAAAATGTCACGGTCACTCATAGATGGTGTAAGAGTGAGGGTGAAGTTTCGTTTAGTGAGTGACACCAAAATGAATGATGATGAATAAATTGAGCATGTACGCCATGCGTAGCAAAAATTCAAAAGAAAAATGTAACCATTAATTATTGGATGCGGTGATCAAGTAAACGTCCCATGGAAAATAATGATACGAAGCGTTTCCTAAATGAAACTTGGCATCCCTACTTTGGGAAGAGCAGCGCGCCGAATTTAGGTCGAATCTCGTTTAGCCGACGCTTCACGTATATCGCGTTACATACGCGAAATTAAAAACCCGCCTCGTCTATAAATCACAATTTGTATCGCATTTTATAACGTTAGCGCCCGCGCCGCGTCGCTACCCTTGTTTCGCGTGGATGGGTAAAACCAAAGTAATGCGGATGGATATAAACAAGTTTAAACAACATTTGCATACGAGGTGTAAGAAAATTTAATAAAGATTAGGCGATTATTGAGATAGGGTAAAACGGAAAATAACTGTACAACAACTGTATAGGATGTTTTGAAATACCTTGAAGAAGTGATACCATAATATGAATGTTTATACCTACTGTGCTTAGGTACTCACTCCTCTAATGACTCTGAAATTAATCAGGTACTTAAAACACACTTTATAAAAAGATAATCTTCATAACTTAGCATGTAATATGCAATCTTACTTACTCGTTTATCCCAAGTTCAATTTATCGTTCCTCCAAAAATTCCTTGAGAAAACTCTGGCGCACAACTTTATTGGCTTAGAGATCCAAGCAGAAACTAAAAAGTTACGTAACGGTGCGCTAAGGGTGGCTTTCCACCGAAAGGAAAAAATCCAGGAAATAATTCACCAATAGAATCGCATCATTGTCGCGTCACGATTAAAATGGAGCAGTCATCCCAGCTCTCCGCCTCGCTTCCTCGCACAGCTTTGGTGAAAGGCAGTCTTAGCCGGATCTTACTGTTCGGACTATCCAACTTTTTAGATTGGCGAATGTATTTTATGGCTATTACGTGATGGCCTCCGAATTCATGGCGGCACCGATCTTGTAAACCCTGACGACAGAAATCGATCAGTGTAAGGAAATTGAATTACTTATTTCGATAATACGATTTTAGACTAACTTCGTAAAAGGAAAAGTCAGATGTGGGTATTTTGAGGTTGACCTTATTTGGCAAGTTATTTTAGGTATCGCTTCATTTTATAAGATCTAGACCCGTGACCATGTAACGTTCGAAAATACATTTATTGGAAAGATCTAGTCCTAGGCAGGTTCAAGGTGTCTTTCCCTATTTGAAATTTTATGATGTTCCTTTGTAATAGGCATGTCGTCAAATACTCGTATATCCGCCTCGGATGTCATAAACTGGGTTAAGAAATGCCAGTCCATCAATATATTTTTTAAATTGGCACCCTAATCAAAACGGTCATGGGTCAATTAAAAACCTAGCTAACCTGCAATTCATATTGGAACCTCACATTTAACAGGACGAGTTGGAAGACCGGCCTCGAGCGGCGACATTCCTCAGCTCCCTGGCAGACTACTCCAACACGATCCCGACAGCGTTGGACGCGGACCCCGACGCGCCCAAGCCGGCCCCACCAGCGCGTATGGGCACGCTCATCGGCGTCTACCTGCCCTGCATCCAGAACATCTTCGGCGTCATCCTCTTCATCCGTCTCACGTGGGTCGTCGGCACCGCCGGCGCGATACAAGGCTTCTTGATTGTGCTCATTTGCTGTTGTACGGTAAGTCTTGTTACTCTTGATGCACTCGTCCCTACTAGTAGATATTAACACTAAATTCTAACGTTTACGTCACATAGGTACAACGCAATCAATTGCTCTTATCAGGGATTCTGAATTATATTCTGGTCCAGAGAAAATGACGAACCTTAGAATCACATTCTAAGTGACGAACATAAATAACATTCAGACTTCTAAAAAGATCTAGTAACAAGTGTTAAAGAGCGCTTCAATTCGAGCTGCGTCTACCGCTTGTTCTTGTTTCGGTCACCAACCATTTGTAACGCTCATTTTAGTTTCTTTTTATGCTCTCGCTAAGTCACAACATCATAAGAGTACCATGTCATATCATATAAAGTCATCTGGACAGTTCCAATTTCAGTCCTATCACACATCCAAGTCATATTAAATTTTGCCAGTGGCATGTTTCAAACAAATTAATCTATATGCAATTAATCGTAGACGCATCTCCGATCATCTATTAATTTTGATTGGGCTGCCAGGCTGGAAGGCTTGTCGGCGTCATGACAAGCGCAAACGGACATGCACCAATCAACGTTACTGGCTCATTTGCTACTTGAATAATTACAGAGCCTGTTGGGGAGTTACGTCGCTTTTGTTTAAACTCGCAACGCAATCATTTACAAATGTCCTAAGGGCGTCATAAGTCCTGTAGATAGAGGAATGAATATGTTATGAACGATTAACTTGACTTTAACATTTGAAAATGAATGTGTCGCTTTTTTAACCTCGCAACGCAATCATTTTCAAATGTCCTAAAGATATCCTAATTTCTGTAAATTAATTAATGTAACTACAATTGCCGGTACAATTACGTTGATTGTAATTTAACGAATTTCCCAGGTTTATTAAATTCCAAATTATGTATTATATTTTGGACATTAAGAACACGCCTACGGAATAATAGTTGTGTCTGATTTAACATTTCTCTCGGTATTCCTTGGATCAGATCTCTATTTACTTACACATAATTATAACAAAAGATAAGGCAAATTCCTCAGTTACTGGAATCAGGGTTTTGCGGCCGGAGTTCTGAGAATTTACCGTAATTTCGCAGACGATGCTCACTGCCATATCCATGTCTGCCATCGCGACGAACGGCGTGGTCCCTGCGGGTGGCTCCTACTTCATGATCGGTCGATCCCTTGGCCCTGAATGCGGAGGAGCTGTCGGCATGCTGTTCTATACAGGGACCACCCTCGCGGCAGCTATGTACATCGTTGGAGCTGTTGAAATTGTTCTGGTAAGTACCTAATGCTATTCTTGTATTTATTATGTTAAAATTAATTGTTACTAACCCACTTGATAAGGAAATGCGTTATATAAAACCCACTTCTTCTCATTGCATTATTATTTTCTTAACTTCGTCCCAATTCCATTAACGTTATTTCTGCAATTCCGCGAATATAGTCAGAAGTCCGAAATCGTGTATGGAATACAAACCCGCGAACTCGCTAACTTCCCGCTCCGGTATAAAAGTAATTGTTAACTTTGCTCGTGCTTCTAATACTAATGTTTTAGAAGCGCGTAAGCGAAGTCGTTCTTTCCACTTATTACCTCAATAATAAACAAGTTGACTTTTACAAGTTTTAATTCTTTTTCTTTGTAAGTAAAAATACGTTAAATTGCTTTTAATAGACGTACATGGCTCCGTGGATGTCAATCTTCGGCGACTTCACCAAGGACCCCGAAGCTATGTATAACAACTTCCGTGTGTATGGGACGTGTTTGCTGCTTGTCATGGGGATGGTGGTATTCGTCGGCGTCAAATTCGTCAACAAGTTCGCGACCGTCGCCCTAGCTTGCGTCATCCTCTCCATCACCGCCGTCTATGTTGGCATATTCGTTAACTTTAACGGAAACACTAAACTCCAGTAAGTGAATGTTATTTATGTCTGATCCATATTTTAAAATATTAATTCCATAAATAAATACCTAAGTATAAACAAAATTATTACTATAATGTTTTATTTTCAGAATGTGTATACTGGGAAATCGGTTGCTGAAAGACATAAATATCAATAATTGCACGAAAATATCAGGAGGAGATCTCGAGCAAATATTCTGCGTGTATCATAGTAATAATACTAAGACCTGTGATCCATACTATGACAAGAACAATATCAGCATCGTTCAAGGTATCAAGGTATGAATAAACCACATTAAAAACCCAGGTGCTGTACAGGAAAAACGATACCTTATACTAATTTACTATTTTCAGGGTCTTTCCAGTGGAGTATTCTTCGACAACTTACAGGATTCCTTCCTCGAATTAGGCCAATATATCTCTTATGGAAAAGATCCAGAAGACATAGAACAAATGGAAAGACCTACATACAACCAAGTTTATGCAGATCTTTCGACGACTTTCACTATTCTTATTGGAATCTTCTTTCCATCTGTCACGGGTAGGTTTCCGGTCAATAATGATAAAAAATATAAAATATATAAAGTGTTTTATTGAGCGTATTTGAAACTTATCAATTATTGCAGGTATTATGGCTGGTTCAAACCGTTCTGGTGATTTAGCGGATGCTCAGAAGAGTATCCCCATTGGTACTATTTGTGCCATTCTCACTACGTCTGTTGTCTATCTTTCTTGCGTTTTACTTTTCGCTGGAACTGTGGACAACTTATTGCTTCGGGACAAGTAAGTAAGATTTATTTCTTCTTCTCAAAAGTATCTTTATTTTTATAACCTTGGACATATCCTGAGTCATCTTGTTGATCTGCTCTACCAGCCATCCCTTTCCCTTTACCCTCTTCATCAAAACGTTCTTTGTGAGTGCCAGTATACTTCGAAGTATCGGTCAGTTTTTCTACAATTTTGGACTTGTCAGCAGTAGTAGCATTGCTTAGACCTGGTACGGCACATTTAGCAAGCTTGCCTACCACATCATTTAGATCGAGACCTTTATCCTTAGATAAACTTTCAAGAAACTGTTTGAATTGTTTAAAATCTATAGCTTTTGCTTTCAATTTTTGAAACAAGATACCTGTATCTGTAGTTGTAACTTTTTTCCCATCCACTATTCCTGCTTCTTTCAACCATTTGTCAGCATTTGTTAGAGTAATCTGTTTTCCATCGCTCTTCGGATTACCAAATTTGGCAAATTCTTGAAAAACCTTTTGGAGTGCAGCGTCTGCCATATCTAGTAAATGGGAGATATTTGATGGGTGATGGAGTCTGTGAGTTCCTGCTGATATTGTGTTAACTTTAGATTTTATTTAACCATTTTTAATGGATATCTAGTTGGTTTAAAAAATATGCACAAATTTACATTACGGCGAATGACAGTATTGTTGCGTCATCCATCATGATCAGGATGGTCAATCTCAACCACAGATGTCAAACAATCAAACTAACTTTAGTATAGTACTAAGTTTACCAATGAGATTTCGATCACAAACCACAGCGTGACTGATCAAATGCAAGCTACGTTTTCGGGATTTCTGGTAAAAGAAAGGTGCGGTTACACTTGATCTAGAACGAGGCCGCATATTTATTTTTAGGGATCTGATGTGCCAGTCTTTAATGTTGAGCTATTGAGCTAACACAAATGTTATTTTCAGATTTGGACAATCTATAGGAGGTAAACTTGTGGTGGCAAACATGGCGTGGCCAAACCAGTGGGTGATCTTGGTCGGCTCCTTCCTGTCTACGCTCGGCGCTGGACTTCAGTCTCTGACTGGAGCACCGCGTTTGCTCCAAGCTATTGCTAGGGATGAAATTATTCCTTTCCTCGCGCCTTTCGCCGTCTCTTCGAGTAGAGGCGAGCCTACGAGGTAATGTTTAGAAGCGAAGAGTTTACAGGGTGTCACAAATCAGCAATAGTAGCTTCATGATTTAATCATTCAAAGGGCGCTACTAGTCTGTATTCCGTTTTCGTGACCTACCAGAACATTAAAACTTGACCCAATTCTAAATGTGTCAGATGTAGGATAGAAATCTCGTAAAGGTAAAGAAAATAAAATAAATAAATAATAATAAATTAAAAGAAAATATCAGTAATGATTAATTAATGACTCATGCTTTAACTTACTATTTAATTTACGTCGCATCTTGTTAATTACGTCTACTTATGTTAAGGTAGGTAACCACTACACTTACGTAAAACCTTTCCAGAGCCCTGTTACTTACGATGTTGATCTGCCAGTGCGGTATCCTCCTCGGCAACGTCGACATCCTGGCTCCATTGCTTTCCATGTTCTTCCTCATGTGCTATGGCTTTGTCAACTTGGCCTGCGCACTGCAGACCCTCTTGAAGACACCTAATTGGCGTCCGAGGTTCCGATACTACCATTGGTAAGTCAATTGCCTTCTTTATTGCATCTATAGTTAGGTGTCTGTTATCTCTTATGTCTATATTATTATGACTTCCAATTTAACTTTTGTCCTTTTTTAAATATGAATACTTACCTATGTGTTACAGGTCATTATCGCTGGCGGGATTAACTCTGTGTATCTCTATCATGTTCATGACGTCCTGGTTCTATGCCCTCATTGCTATGGGCATGGCTGGCCTCATATACAAGTACATTGAGTACCGCGGGTAAGTTTACCTTCAGCTCTTTCAATGTTTCAACTTTTACATGAGGTTCTAAATCTTCCCCAATACTTTCTATTATTCTTATGGATCTCTTCTCATTTCCAGAGCTGAGAAAGAGTGGGGTGATGGTCTGCGTGGTCTAGCTCTCTCCGCGGCTCGCTACTCTTTACTTCGCTTGGAGCAAGGTCCTCCTCATACCAAGAATTGGCGGCCACAAGTCTTAGTGCTGGCCAAACTGAATGACGATCTCCAGCCAAAATACCGCAAGATGTTGTCTTTCGCCGCTCAGCTTAAAGCTGGTAAGTTTGAGGTTAAGAGTTTGATTGCTAATAAATTCTTGCCGCGTCTTCGACTTCGTCACTTATATGATAGTATTGGGATCAAAGTTGAATTTAGTCATGTGCATACTTAGTAAGTAAAAATGGTTCTCTTAGATTCAGAACTATAAGCAAACTTTATGACCCGATTGTTTTACGCAATTCAAAACACTCTCATACTTCGCTTTGTGTTTAATTAAGAGACTGACAAATTACCATCATATTCCAGGCAAAGGATTGACGGTTTGCGTATCAGTGCTTGGAGGAGACTTCACTCGTCGTATGGGTGAGGCTTCCACCGCCAAGCAGAACCTTCGCAAATCCATGGACGATGAAAAAGTTAAAGGCTTCGTTGACGTTCTCGTGTCGCATAGCATCGCTGATGGCCTGAGTCACTTGTGAGTACAGACGAATGAGTCGTCATTAATCTTAAGGTTTTCCAGGCGGCCATTCAAGCGGGCATGATATTAGAAAAAGAAACGGAGTATGGCCACACTTGAAATGAGACTTAATATCTTCGCTTGCAAAGGCCAGCAAGCTGATCATAAGGCCAGTCCAAAACATCCAGAGTCCAAAGTATGATTTGGGCAATTCACAAAGCCCATTTGTTTTGAGGAATAAATCCAGAAAATATCTGGTCGCTACATAAAACATTGTCATCAAAGTACTTAATACTTATAGTGATGTACCAAAATTCAGCAAGTTCCGAGTTATTCCGTAGTTACAATCAATGAATAAGTGAGTAAACCCATATAAAGTCTTTAGTTCGTATTTACTTACTTTCTCCGGTGGCACAGCGACGTGAAGATCTTGTCCTCCGTTATCATGAGACGTTTTTATTGAGCTTTATTTGTATTTACTTTTATTTGTTCTATGATCCCTACAGCATCCAAACAACGGGTCTGGGCGGTCTAAAACCGAACACGGTTATCGTCGGTTGGCCATACGGCTGGCGCCAGTCGGAGGATGAGCGCACGTGGCACGTATTCCTGCACACTGTGCGTGTCGTCACCGCCGCGCGAATGGCCATGCTCGTACCGAAAGGGATCAACTTCTTCCCTGACTCTACTGAAAAGGTACTTAGACAACACTTGGCCGTCTGTCTGAATATTCATTTACCCCCGGCCGATTTTTATTAACCTTATGTCCGATCTATGTGTATGTCCATAATCAGTGTTTAGCGAATTAATACTACTACTAAGTAGTAAAAGTTTACTTGCTATTAATAATACTACTACTAGTCAACTGTTTAATTTAATTTTAATAATTTATATAAAAATATAATATTGACATTTTAACAACTTATTAAAAATATTTGTATGTCAAACGACGGAGCATAGTGATACCAACTCATTTAAACTGTACACTTACTTATTATTACCTATGTTCACGAATAAATGATTGATTGATTGATTGATCGAGGGAGAGCGTATTACAAGTTAAGAGAGTTTATGTTTGTCTGTGGCATCATAACTTAATAATGAATGATCCGATTTTAAATCGGTTTTTTATTTAATAGAAAATTTTTCGAGAGTGTTCTGCAATTACTGATAAAAATTGAATCAGTGGTTTCCAAGATCTTTGATGTCAGATGGGATCTCTGGAATAGTAATAGCTTCGAGTTTGAACTTTTAGGACCATGGTGTCCTTCCCACATCTGGTACCTCTAGGACCTGGTGATGACCAGAAAAAGTAAGGGTATCTCCACAATGGTAAGTCAGGCGTTTCTTAAACTTTTAATTTAGAGTTATATTACAGTAAGTAGTGATGACGACGATGAGGTTGGAGCGTTTGGAGCTAGTCATGGTGTATTTGTTATACGCTGCCTATAGACAATTCAATTACAAGAGTTCGAATTTCACCGAATTATTGATTTTTTTTACTGCAACGTTTAAGATTTTCTATTCATGTGTTCAAACCATGAATGAAAAAATATAGTCTCCTCGTTCTTTCATGGTTCAACATTTTCCTTGAATATCATTTTCTTTTCCTAGACTCGCCTGCTTTAGTGCCTATACGTCCTTCATTAACCAGCAATGTTTACAGGTCACCGGTAACATTGACATCTGGTGGATCGTCCACGACGGCGGCATGCTGATGCTGCTCCCATTCCTGCTGAAACAGAACCGCTCCTGGAAGAACTGCAAGATGCGCATCTTCACTGTGGCCCAGATGGAAGACAACTCAATCCAGATGAAAAAGGATCTCAAGATGTTCTTGTACCAGCTCCGTATCGAGGCTGAGGTGGAAGTTGTTGAAATGGTAAGAGTTTGAATGCTTTTTGAACGGTTCCTTCAGATGAAAGCGGTGAAATCAGAATCAATAGACATAACTACAAACATGACTAAACACTTGTGTGGCCTAGTGTAAACCTAAAACTAAATGTTACACTTACTCTACTATACTTAAACCGCTAAACTGTGGGGTCGCCAGCGCAGCAAGAGGGGCGCGGGCGGGACTTCAGAGGGCTAGCATGCGGCGTGCGGGCAGCAGGCCCCACCTCTCGCCCGCCGTATGCTCGCCCTTTTACCGCGAAGGCGACCCCACAGTTTACCTATAAATCATTTAAGAATGAAGCTGACGTTTCGTTTATCACTGATTAAAAGCGAGTAACACCGCGGAATCAGTACCTATAAATGTAAGCAATAAACGATAATGATTAAATTCTTAACTATTTCTCATTTTTCAGACGGACAGTGATATATCTGCCTACACATACGAACGCACGCTTATGATGGAACAACGAAACCAGATGCTACGGGAACTCAGGCTCAATAAAAAGGAAACACTAGGCATGGTGAGGACAATCATAAAACATTAAAATTCAATAATATAATCGAAGAAATTTTAATTCGTCAAGATATTAATCAACATTTACTTCACAATCTCTCTGTACAAAGCTTAATAACATACTCGTATTCTTTGTAACATACAACTAACATGATGTTTATCTGTCGCTGCCTATACAGATGCAAAATTTGGTGGACTATCATGAGCCAAACGCTGAGGAGAAGTTGCCTCTGGTAAAATTAATTAACCCTTCGACCGAGTCCACTTATTTATATTCAGTTTTAGCTATGATTTCCTTATATTTCGCATTTTATTAGCATTTTCATACTGATTTCCAAATACTTGAAGAACAGTGTGTAAATGATAAATGTTTTCTTCTAAGCTTAATTTGCCCTAAGTGATGTTAGCCATGATAGTTATTCTGTGTGTGGCTGAGGATGTCTCGCCCGTTCATTAGTTCGTTAGCTACATCGATATCACCCACATCATCTATGGCAATCATTCACACTTCAAAAGCTAAATCACTATCAACAATTTTATTAGTTTTACCTTCAATGTTTGCTTTAGGTGTCCAAATCTTCTCTCCTGATCGTTTTCTGTTTTCATTTCTTCATTAACTATTGAATCATCCCACGCTCCTATCTTGGCTATATGTGCACTTCTACTCAGTTTCTTTATTAGGTTGTTGTGTAGCTCGATATTGATAGAATTAATAAATATTTTCCTATTTTTGAATAAAATATTATCTTACTACAAACTTGACACCTGATGTCAAAAAAACGAGAGTAATTTAATGTTTACTTGTAACCAGTTTTGTAGTAAGATTACATTTTATAATGATTTACAATATTTATAAAAATGCGTTATGCTATACGAATGTCCAAAATGTAAGCATTAAACCTAAAAAATAAAATTTTAAAAACATCTTTGGATTGAAGATATTTCCACAAAATAAAATCACAAGCTCACGCATTATTGTAAGTAAGAAGGCCATTCAAAAGTGACGTTTAGATCTCACAACGCGTGTTCGTCCCAGGTGCAAGCAATAGTGGACCATCACCACTCTGATGTGAAGACAGCAAGTAAGGTCAGATTCGCGGAGCCTGGCGGTGAACCGGCGCCAGAGAATGATGCCCCCTCTCCACCGCTCTCCGACACTGAGGAAAAGGACAAAGACGACAAGGTGAACATATTGGCTGTTTTATTATGATGAACGGGATTTTTCGGTCCTACTTTAAGTCCACTTTATATGTTAATAGTCTGTAATTATGATATTCGGTGATGAAATTCGATATTACACTCCGATGCTTCAATGATTTATTGCATGACATAACAGGAAATGATAGACATTCGTGTCGGTTGATCATCGAATATCGTGAAATTATATGTGTGACGTCAATAACGTAATCAACACAAAACCTACTTTTGAACTTGAACTTCCTCTGTTATTGGGTTTCATTTTTCTTGGTGAAAGTTTTAATTAATTTTACAACTCAAAACTGCTGAACCAATTCCTCCATATAATCTTAAAATTATAGGAATGAAGCTTTCTCTGATAGAATCTTTATTGTTACTTGCCATAAAATTGGAAATAGAATTATGATTACCCTTGTTTTGATGCCGAGATTAAAACATCCATGTCTCTGCTTGAAATACTAACATTTCTCTTGGAACTGATTGTTGGGTTTTGAGTTTTGCTTGTTAAAGTTCCTACAGTTTCAAGTGAAGTTATTATTGTTTTTTCAAGAGCTATTTGATTATTTGCTATATTAGTTGCACCATTTGGGACACTACACGATATCTGCCACTGTTTTATACTCGGAACTGTGTGGTGACCAAACTGGCTCCCTCACACGAACGTTTTTCTAACGCGTCTTGCTGCTACCACTGGACATTGGATCTTTTCTCTCAATTTTAATAAATTTTAAAGAATCTATTTAATGCTGAAGTTTTGATCCCGATGCCTAGTATTGGCAAAACACGTTAGAAACCGTTCGTTTGTTACGCTGTAATTAGTCAGTGTTATCTGTTGCACTCCAAATCATCATTAAATATTTTAGTTCCACATTTGTTTATACTCATCATTACCTTGAACCTAATCATGAGTCCTAGCGAATTTACACACGGTGGTCATATGTTTGCCAATTAGTTCATCCACGTTGGTTTGTTCACTTTAGTTCGTTTCGTTGTCTCACATTAGATAAGAGATTGGATGTTTGAATGTCCGTAGTGAGTTGTTTAACAATTTAAATAATATATGACATCCCGTGTTTTATTCGCCTTGAATCCGTCATGTGCAACTCCCGGTGCGCGGAACACAAATTGGAACGGTTTAAAATTGGAATGGAATTGGGGTGGAGTAGGACGACTTTCGAAGTAGCTTGTTGCACATAATCGATTCAATGTGGGACTCGCCCGACGAACGCTCGCAGTGTGAGGGCGCGCCCTCGCCGCCGCTCGACGCCGACAAGCTCAAGGAGAACAACCCCAACGGCGACGCGCTCAAATCCAGTCCTAACATGCAGAACATCACGCCGTGAGTACACTTTCAATATTTTTAAAGTTAGAAAGTAAATAACGTATTAGCAATGGTTATAACGCGCGTCATACTTTTGTTTCAATTTTCGACCTTGCTGATTCCTACAGCTACCATAACGGACGTCAAAAAAACGCTCGTATATGTAGTGTGATAAAACTACATTACAGCTCGAGGTCATAAATCGTGAATATTCGCCAATGCTAACAAGTGCCTACGCGAAATGCTACGCAGCGTCGTAGCATTGCAGCACATATCATCTTGAAAATTTATATGATACGAGTAACTTTTCAATATTTAAAAACATAATACAGTAGAACAAGACACAGTTCTTATTTATTGAATCTGGAATAGACGCCACTATACAAAAATAAGATTTAATTGAAGAAAGGCAAAATACTTTAGCTTGTAGTCCACTATAAACAGACCACTACAGGATATACAAAGGCCATGGAACCTTATTGGCGCACCTACTTTTCGCCATATAGAAAAAATGACTATTTATCGCGATCGATCCTAGCTTAATAATTCGACATAAAACATCTCTTGATAAATACTCCTAAAGTATCTCTGAACCCAGATATTTAAAAATTCGACTTTCAACATTAAATATCTGGGTTCAGAGATACTTTATAAGTTTCAGTCAAGATATGTTTTATGTTTCTATTGATGTTGTCTATCGAATTATCGCGCTGGGATCGATCGCCAAGAAATTGTCTTTCTTTTTTAAATTACGGTAGGTAGGTGTGCCAGGTTCCATCCTAAAATGTTCCATGACCTTTGCGCAGTGACGAAGGCACAGTGAGGCGCATGCACACGGCGGTGAAGCTGAACGAAGTGATCGTGTCGCGGTCGCATGACGCACAACTAGTCATACTCAACCTGCCCGGGCCGCCGCGCGACACAAAGCTCGAGAGGGAATCCAATTGTAAGTATCAGAGTTGTATCAGAAGGAGGACGAGCTACCTTGGGTACCAATAAATAATGCCACGCTTACGTAATGTTGTCACTAAAACAATCTTTCAGATCAATCTTTCCAAACCACGTTCCAAGAACGATTCGTAGCACTGCTTCGAATATAATGCACGCGCTACGAACTACCACTCTCATTTACGAAGACAAAACAACCTTGGGATCTTCCAGGGGGAGTGGATAAGCACGTATCAGTTGATATTATGGTCAAACACGTGTTTAATCCCGGTAAAAAAATACTAATTCTAAGGACCATATCACACTGACAAATTGTAAATGTGTTTCTAACGAAGCTATCCCTCAACATGCTCGCCGCGAGCTCGCCGCTATTATCTCTATATTGTACTAACGTGTACATGCATCATACCACGAGCATGTTACGTACACGTGGCGAGCTTGGTGTGTCAACGCGGCGAGCTTGTTGCGTACACTCGCCGAACTCGCGGCGTGCACCTGTGCCTCGCTGGAAACACGTTGACATTATGAACATGAAGGAACAAACGTGCACCGGAGAGAGATAATTTTTTGTTTCATCCAAGATTTTGATAATGCCCTAAGCAAGTTTTGCATTGGTGTTGCAGACATGGAGTTCCTGGAGGTGCTGACCGAGGGTCTGGAGAAGGTGCTGATGGTGCGCGGCGGCGGGCGCGAGGTCATCACCATCTACTCGTGAACGCGCCTCGTCCGCGCCCGCTCACTACACTATGGCAATACTAATTTTACTAAACGCGTCTCTGAACTATTAGTGAAAGCGCCCGCGCCTCCGCGCGCCCTTATGAAAAGTCTTTGTGATTCTATTGTAACTGTTAGTGCTCTTCTTTGAACGTTCACTCGAACACGTCGAGACGAGTCAATCGTTTTGTAATGTTAATCGCATAATCGCTCTCGAAAGACTGCCGAGACGGACTTTATGTTCCAGTTCGTTTATATTGTATGTATTTACTTATTGAAGTTACATTAACTTTCGTTTGACATGTAAATGTTAGCTTAGTTCTAAATATTTTGTTAAATTTGCTGCTCGAGGTAGATAATGTTTTACGAAATTTATTCACTGTTGTATTGTATAGATATGTATGAATAATTGTATGTATGAATCTAATGAGGAGCCTTAAACTGTCAGTCGTTAGCTCTAAGTTCGTTTTGTTATTACTTAGAATGGTTAAGTATTAATTTTAGGAATACTTGTCTGGACCCCAGATTACGAAGCAACAATTCTCAATTATCAAGTATAAAATGGTAACATTAAAAAAATCCCATTCAAAACCTCATCAATGTTGCCATTTGACTTAAATTACAAGGATTGTTGCTTTGTAAAATAGGGCCCTGGTCACTCGGTTGCCGATATGCCATATCGTTATAGTTTTTGGTCGTGGTACCGACCGATTGTAATGTAGCTCTTTATTTTATGACATTTTTAGTCATTTCTTTTTCTACCAGTGTTGAAAACTTAAATACTTTATAAGCGATATACATTTATTGGAAGAAAAAAAAACATGAAATTTTTTATCTATATAAAAATGTATTTTGTAAATAAATATTATGTTCTAAGACTTCTAGGTATCTGCTCAACTTAAAACTTACCGTGGGACTGAAGCGAGAAATTAATTCTATCTGTCATATTCACATTTCCGAACTTATCTAGTCATATTTGATGATAATTTTAGAGGTATAAAATCAGAATCAAAGGATAACATACCAAATATTTAATCAATTTAGACCCTCTTATCGAATACAAATACAGTGTTTTATTTTAAAACAGTAGAGATATATTCGTAAAATCCATCTCAGGGTTTTATGGTGAGTAGATTTAAGTAAGGTGAATATTAAATTAATGCCGAGGGGAAAATGAAACAACAGTAGATAGCGAATTAGTTGGGTAATGAATGAAGACTAACGATTGGAATATGAGTACGAATTTAAAGAGAGTTTCCCCGTCGAAATTAAATTAGCGTCTAATCTCGGAAACTTTTTGCGCACATATTCGCGTAGGTAGATTATTTCTTACTGTGATTGATCGTTTATATAAAAAAATGACATCTGGAAGTACATTCGCCTGCAGAGAGGCGTATACAGAGGCAACTCCACCAAAATCAGAATAATGGGATGGAACCTTGCGTATGATTTTCGCATGGAATTACTACGTAGGTTCTAGTACCTGGTACACCAATTTTTGTCATATGACAAGGTTATATCGGGTCTGTCAAAACCTTGTCATACCAATACGCCTTGAAAAGTTACGACAAGGTTCTATCCTATTCTGATTCTCATCGAGTAATGATATTTTTTTTCAGATTTTCTGTCATCTAGTTTAGACCGTTTAGCTTCAGTGCCAGAATTTTTAAAATCGGTCTATTAATTATTTTTTTAAATCTCAAACATGTTGCGCCTGCATATACGTTTCTCTGCACGTGATCGTAGTTTTTTAAATTATTTAAATGAACATGAATGCGAAGTAACCATATATACGAAACAACCACTAGCATACCTACAACCTCAGGTTCCAATAAATGGCTACTTTCTGCGTTTTTGATTAGGTTTTCAACGTTTCAAGCATCTTGCGATGGAGACAAACACAGACACAAATATGTTAGGTGGGTGTTTCGTATTTTGGTATATGTACCTAATGTATAGGTAAAATAATTACTTCGCAGCAATCTATGAAATTGTATACTCCATTACGGAATTAACTATGACACCAAAACATTTCGTATGAAAATGAATTGTAAAAATCTTTAGGGCGTGCGCTGCGTTAAGCGGATTCTGCGCCCGAACGATATCGATGTACATTGCTGGTTATCGTGTTCTTTCACTTACGTTTTAACTTTATAACGAGCAATGCAATATCCACCGTCCGCGTCCGCGTGACGCAGCGAAGGCCCTTAGTACCTATCCGGTACACCCGTGTAAAATATTAACTTGTCAATTTTTTTATTTCTGTGGCACTATCCGTTTTATTACAGATGGATTCTGAAAAATAATTGGACTGACTTTTACAACTTGTAAGGTTGTAGTGCCTTATTACAGCCTCGAATATTACCTATGTAGTTAAATTAAGTGCAGTCAGCTATTGATATCCCTAGACCAGTGAGACTGTAAGTCCTTTTTAGTTCTACAGTTTAATCCGTATCGAAAAAGCTAACTGTGTAACGATTCATCTACAGTTATTCGGACCGCTCTTCACTCGCCCGCGAAGCTAATTAACTAAACCGGTGTTTGAACTCAATCTCGCCTGACGATGAGGTCGAAGATGAAGCACACGGACTTAAAAAGTAGATACCTAACTTGTAAAAAAAATGTCTTTCCATGACTGATGTGTAAAGCAAGCGAACACCACGTCTCAGTTAAAAACTACTTGGCCTTAACCAATTTAAACTTATTCTACCCCTCCATCTGTAATAAAACGAAATAAGTAAATCAACATCTTATTCTTTCATTGAGTGTTAGATAACTGCCAAATAGGAATCGGTGTTGTAAAATATCCTAGTCCGTAATTGATTAGGTAAATATAACTAATTCTACGGTTCAAAATTTCATGTATAATTAGATCAGATGACGAGATAATAGAATAAGCGAAGTCTATAGTGCATGATATCACTTTTTGATAGGTAGAGGTCATAGGAAACCATAGATTGCATATTACTTCCGAATTGAAACATGTTATACCTATTCATGCATATTTCTAACTTGTATAATGTACACGCGGGTTCAGTCCCTATATAATTACATACCTACTTATGTTTTTCGAAAACTCGCAAAAAATCCTACATATTGTAAGAGACCTTATACGATTAAGACCTCTATGAAGTGTAAGGGAAAAATGCACCATTGATTTCAACTAATTTAGTAGAAGGAATTACAATTAACATAAAAAGAATAATTTTCGAAAAAAACCCAAAATTTCTTCGCAAAAAATTCTTTACATACAATCAATTAATAAGTCAATGTTATCATATCATTTTGTACTCGTATGGGGTTTTCACGTGCTACGAGTTAGAGCTACGCTGGACAAGCTACGGCGGCGTAGAGGTCCTACGTAGGAAATGGGTTGCATTGCGGTTTTTTTACATCTCTACACTAATATACGAGGATCTGACATTTTAAAATTCTAGGTACAGTCGGTTATAGATCAATCTACCATCAACTAAACTTTGAATCTAGAATAAGCCATATTTCATGGACATAAGGTTGAGATTACATTGAACAAATTTAACAGATGGTAAGCTAAAGTAGGTACTTTAGCTAGTGATCGACTGTACGTGCAAATATCACCGTACAGTGGACATAACGATATCTATCTAATATGGTCAGTTTATTTCAAATTTTCTTGACCCGTAACACTCCATACCTGATGAAATAAATCTAGTAGCTACATGAAAGTAACGGGGTACAATTATTTCGAACAAATAATCAAAACACTAGGTCACAATACAATATTGTATAGAAAATTACTTATTCATAATGAAAAAGTAGGTGGAGTGAAACTATTATAATGCTTCCTTTCGTCTAACTGGTTGTACGAGGTGCTGCAATATGCAGGTATCATTATATCTGAATTATTAGATCATAATCATCCTAACATTATAAAAATTCTGAAGATATATCATTCTAAAATACTAAGAAAGGGTTGTTTTACGTTTCATCAATGTGTTCTTATCACATAGTGATATAAAAAGATATATATAGTTGAAATAGTGAACACATATCTTCCTTTCCACAAAAATATATATTTATTATCTAACATAAAATGTTTTATGCCTATTAATAGGTATTGCGTATAAAATTTATTTTAATTGTAAACCTACCTAGTTAAAATTATTAAAATTACTAAATATGATAATCAACATATACCAACCTTTATTTACAATTGCGTAAAAGCTGATGTTAAAAGATAGAAGGAAGACCGTCTTTTATCTATTTCAAAACTTGGATTTCTTGATATGATATAATTAATAACAATAATACCTATGTACATTAAAATAACTTTCATCTGATTGTAAGGTCATAAATACATTGTGCCAAAATTCTCATGTTCATTCTATCCTATTCAATTTTCTCTCATCGTATAACATGATTGCAATACGCATTTGACTAATTCTACCTACGTAGAGTAAATAGTGCGGTATCAATAAACTAATCGGTAAAATGTGTACTGTATACCTAACCATAAAAATAGATTTCGGAGTAACAATTGTGTGTTAGAAACGTCACATTAACTACATAGTCGTAATTCAAGAGAAATGCACATAGTCACCTAATTCAAATAGTTTTCAATCGTGTTCGTAATTTCAATCGTACATTTAGCCTTATTCGCGCCAATATAAATTATGTAATGTACTCTGTCGAGTGTCAAGTACCTAGGTAATTAATTGATGTAAAATTAACTACTTTAGATTTAGGCTGTGAGTCAGCGTAAACACATTCTTTACAAATTTGATATTCAGGCTAGAGTTGCTGTGATACACCATTATGGCTAAAATTATAGATTAGTCATTTCTGGCTATGGGTAATCAATGAAGGCAGTTCGATTACGATTAGGCTGCTTGCACATGAGCGTTGAATGATTCCGTGTTATTCGAATATTCGCTGACAATCACTCGTGTGGAAGCAGTCTAGATGCCATATTTTATCTGTGATTTCACTGATGTGTAGTTGCACCTTTAACCGCATAATGAATATCCTACCTTTCTAAGATCTAACATTTGTGAAACCCATCAGCCATGTTGACATTTTGGGTATACATTTAATTATTTTCCGCCACAATGTATAACGTCATGTTATTAACATGCCATGTTACAAGGCTGTGTCTATTTGTACCTATACCTCTATTACCAAGGAACAAATATTTTTTAGACTTGCTGTATTCCCATCACCGTAGGTGTGTAATTTCGTGTCGCCGAAGAAGATACAGGAAAACTCTTAAATTGTACGAAGTCAAGGGACGCTCTTTGGTATTGGAATGCAGCAAAGTCCAAAAACAGATTAATCTTAATTTCACCTCTGTAATATGAGTTGTGTTAATACGATTTAAATAAAAAATCTAAAGTAGAAAAAGCACCGCTAAGCGGATTGCTGTCTGGTTTAAGCGTTTTGATCTGGAACGAGTTTTATTAGAAAAAATATTTCGAAATGTAAAAGTTGTTTAAGAAAATATTAAAATATTCAAATAATAATTCTAGAGAATTAGTCAGAGAGTAAATTTTAAGAAAAAGATGTTATGAGTATAATGAAATAAATTAATTATAACATAATGTATCGTTTCTTTAAAAATTGAAGGTTCCACTGGAACATTCTCTGCAAAGTGGGCATGTGTCCTGAGCCGAATACAGATTAACAGTTGTCCTGCATGACATATAGGGTGGTAATTAGACTTGAATTTCCTAGTCTCTTCATGTAAATTATGAACTCGAATATATTTTATCACAAATCAGTTTATTGCAATCATTCAAAACAATACAAAAATGAATGTTGTCTATGTGACTACTTATAACAAACAAAATAGCACATATGTATTTGGATTGAGTACAGTGAAAGACACATCAAGCTTAACCCTGTGGAACGCTGGCGCAATACGTTTTTGTTATGATTCCTTGAGATTCGTATGAATGTGTCAATTAAGTTAAATCGACAAAGTACCAAAGGGTATCGCTTGATGTGTCTTACACTGTACACGGAGTACTCCCATTGGTCATGCGCTCACTAGGTCATGCGCTCACTAAGTCATGCGCTCACTAGGTCATACGTGAATTTTTTCACACTACATACTGACAACTAACAAAAATGTTTTAATAACCCGACTACCTAAATACTATTTTGAAAAACCTACAAAAATATCATCTATTCTATATTTACATCACTATATTACAAATAGTTTGCTGAAATGTTATTGTATGCCGATAGCCTATCTTAGCCTATATATCAGTCCATTACGTACAATTAAAGACTGGGTTCAGCAGAGTGAATACAATCAAGAATATACTTTCTTAATCCACTAGTATTGTATGATGTATAAAATTGACTGATGGCAGAATATTTCAGGCTTACAACCCTCATTCCAAGCAACCTCAAGTGCTTTTTCTTCATGACCTGAGGTCCAATCAAATGTTCATTATCAGAACAGTAGTGATCTGGTAGATGTATTAAAATAGCTGTGTTTTCGTTTTTAGCAGACTTCAACTTCCAATTGAAAGTGTTACTGCCTAACCCAGCAGGATGCAGCATCACATCTATTAAGTAGGTTTCGTCTGACTGCAAATATGGAATCAATACAGCCATAGACAACTTATCATCCCCACCAGCCACAGCCACAAAGCTCTCTTTCACTTTTTCAACAATGTTCTTTATACGTCTATCCTGTGAAATGGGTTTTGAGCATTGGTCTTTAGGCATTAGAGGCCCTGAATGTGTCTCACATTGTAATGATAAAGCAATATCAATCAAATGCAATTTCTTCAATACTCCAGGACTGTTTACCTTCACTAAATATTCAGAACTGAACACTTTACTCACAAGCTTTAAAGGGTATTTACTGAGGTAAATAAAAGACAAAACTATGGAAGACATGTCATTGGCAGTCATTTTGTTAAACTTTTCCAGTAAAACGTCCTCAGCTTGCATCCAAAATTCTGAGCTTTTCACAGGATCAAAACTTAAGAACCCAAATGGATATATATATGATTTTAAAAAACTACATGGCACATCTTTGCCTTTTCTCAAAAAATATTCACTGCATACATTAAGAATTTTTTCATTGTGTATCTGGAATTGCATAGAGTAGTTTAGAATACCCACTATTAGTATATGGGATTCAATTTTAGAACCTTTTAGGGTCATATATTTTTCCACTGCCCTCTCCACGTGGTCATCAGTATAATTAAGTCGTGTCAACTTTGTGATGATGTCGAGTAAAGCATCCTCGTCTAACGCATGGATGTTTGTGTACAACCACCTTCCAATGACTGCAAATGATTGCAAAGAAGAATACTTTTCTTCAACAAATGTGTTTAGGATATCTTGCATGACAGGCACTTTCATCTTACTCCACAGATCTGAAAGCTTCTGTTCCAACAGGGTCAGTATTATTCTTTTACTAACTTTCAACCCTGGTAATATTTTAAATACTTCTACAATATTATTTTCATTTATTTCACTCTCTTTTTCAATAAATCCAACCCAAAGTTTGTCAATAGTTTCTGAATACCTTGGATCGATTTTGTGGTAAATAAGAAATGTTATAAATTCACACAACTGCTCTAGAGACAGCTTATTATCAATCACTCTCAGTAACAGTTCATCACTAAACTTGTACTTGTATGGATCCATGAATGATGAAACTGTCTTCAATATGTTCAGTATTGTCTGTGTATCTTCAGTCTTCAAGACGACTTTTAATAATTTATCTAAGATAGCACCTTTTGCCATGTTAATATGGGTGTTATAGTCTATAATTAAGGAACTTGGAGACTTTTCTATATCGTATATTCGTTCCATTGCACCTAGAGCAATATTAGGGGTTATTTTTGTACATTTGGACAATAACGAAAATACATCTCGTAGGTCAATGCATTGTTTGAATTCAGCTTGGATTAGATGATAATTGGCAGAGTCCTGCGTCGTTCTGGTGGCTCCGACAGTTGATTTCTGATCAATTTCCGTAATGTCTTTCAATTTCCTCACTATCACCGGAAGCTCCTGTACCTTAAGTCCGTTTTCAATTAAAATAGTGCTGTTGATAAAGTCGGGACTGTTGGTTTTGTCCTCGCTAAATGTGCGAGAAAGGAACGCAAAGAAACACGACGATAACGTCGCACTGTGGTTAGAGATTCCTGGAGACAAGACATTGTTCTTAGCCTTTAAATAGGACCGTATCAAAACTGTCGACATTACAACTTTTAGTTTTGGATTTATAAAACAAACAAAATAACCAAATAAGAATAAAACAGAAATTACGCAGTTCAACAAACACAGACTTCATATATCAGCAGCTGTCAATCATTCAATAAGAGTGCGTTCCAAAACCAGTTGAAATTATTAACATTGACAGCTGTACACGTTCCATTGCTTGTGTCAAATATAAGATTGATAAATTTTCAGCTGTTAACACGGTAATGGAAGATGGACAGTTGTCTACGTGAATTAATTCAACTAGTTATGGAACACTGTCTAAGAGTGCGTTCTATAACCAGTTGAAATTATTCACGTTGACAACTCAGTTTCCATTGCCGGTTTTGAATAACAGCTTGTACATTTTCAGTTGTTAACACGGTAATGGAACATGGACAGTTATCAACGTGAATTATTTCAACTTATTATGGAACGCGCTTCTAAATAACAAAGGCCAAGACTGCGTTCAAGCTCATTCAAAATCAAGAAAAAAATGTTCCCAATGAGAACAAGATCTCTCATTTCAATATTTTAGTTTGATTCAGTCCAACGGAACCGGTGCATGTAGTCCTAGCCTGTCACAACATACCTTTGACAGTTCTTTGGTAGAGTGCCCGCCAATTTTTATGGTGTATCTGAACATAGGCACGAGTCACATTCCAGCACATGTTTTTAGGTGTTAACGGGGTGTAGAAGAGCAAGGGAGCAGGGCATGTCCTCCCCCATACCGCGCGGCGGCCCATACTAATCCCTCGCTCTTCTACACCCCGCTAACACCTAAAAACATGTACTGAAATGCAACTCGTGTCTATATTCAGATACGCCATAAAGATTGGCGGGCACTCTAGGTTCGGGGTATAGGTACCTACTTTACTTTTTCTATTGTTATGGTGTTGATAGTGCACAGACAGTTTGGTTTGACGGACTTCGACTTGAGTACTGTACTGCACTGCACTACACGGTACCCGCACGCACAGTACAGTACGGTACGGTTGGTGGTGCAAACTCAGATGAACCACTACGTTATTCTTATTATTATATTTTCAATTCAATGAAATCTTTCCAAGACTATGTAAACAGACCTGTGTAGATTATTTTGAGACCTATCCGTCAACTACCGCATCATCATTTCATTCAAAAAGTGTTGTCAGCTGACCACCAGGTGACTTCTTTAGGCGAGGAATAGTCCAACACTCGTGATTATTGTTTACTTTCTCAGTGCTTTGCCACATCTTTTCCAAGTAAGTTTATCGTTTTACTTACCGCTTACTGTACATATATGTTGTTTGTCATGTTCATATAAATAGGTATACGTCTCCAATAAGAACTTCTGTATAATTGCTAAGGTTAATTAGTCGCTAAGATCTAGTTTATCTAGTTCACCTTCTAAGTAGTAAGGTATTTAACAATTAAATATACAGATCCCTAAACAGTAAGGCATAGATTGTTTAATGTAGCTATTCATAATATTCCAGAAACTAACTTTGTTAGTTTCTGGAATATTATGAATAGCTACATTAAACAATCTATGCCTTACTGTTTAGGGACCTGTATATTAGTAAATATCCAGTAGGTAATTTAGACTGAAAATTCATCAAATATACTTAGGTACTTTCCTATTTTACTTAAAAATGAAATCATATTTATAATAATTTCTGAATAAATTTAAATGGGACATAATTTGTAAGATAGTGCTTTTTATTATTTATTATCAAAATAATTGGTGCTGATAAGAAAAATGGCCTTGAACTGATGATAAAATATATTCTCATTTTTAATTTTCATAAATTATTTATTTATTTTAATCTTATTGCAATTTTCTATAAAAAATAATTTGAATTTCGTTTATTGAATAAAGAAGGGATACTAAAATAAAAAATAAATTCCTAAGATAAAATTACAAAATATCTAACTATTTTAGAAGTAAAAGACCTGGCCCAGGTCGCTCCCTGCAGGGAGTGTCCCGAGGAAATTTTAATTTCATTTGATAGTGATTATGCAAGTGTGTCCTACCAGTAATGACCTACGGAGCTGAAATGTGGATACTGATTGTGCGACTGGTTCACAAATTGAAAGTCGCTCAGTGTGCAATGGTAAGAGCTATGCTCGGAGTATCTCTGCTGGATCGAATCCGAAATGAGATCCGGCATAGAACAAAAGTTATCGACATAGCTCATAAGATTAGCAAGCTGAAGTGGCAGTGGACCGGTCACATCGGTCGCAGAACCAACAACCGCTGTGGTAGACGAGTTCTGGAGTGGAAACCGCGTTTGGGCAAACGTAGTGTGGGACGCCCCCCTGCTAGATGGAGCAACGATCTGCGCAAGGTGGCTGGCAGCGACTGGATGAGAAGAGCCGAAGTTCGGGCTCAATGGCGCGCTCTGGGAGAGGCCTATGTCCAGCAGTGGACTAGAGTAGGCTGCTTATGATGATGATGATGTGCAAATTAAGTAACATTGGGCACAGTCAGATCTAGGATGGGACCTCTAGTGACACATTATCAAATGGGCTCCACAGTGCCTCAGAGAGCATGTTGAACTGTCAGTCCCGGCTGCAGTCGCCTGACAGCAGTCGTTAGACCATGTCAGAGGCCTATGTGGGGCCTGAACAACTTTTATGAAAGGTTAACCACACAATAAGAAGAAGATTATCTTTTCATTTGAAATTAATATTACATTTTCAGAATTCCTGTGAAAAGACATGCCTGAAATGAGTGTAAGTATTTTACTTTCTTGTATTTGCTTATAATATAATTTATAATCCAATTATCAACTATGTGAAACAGGTGATTTTATGTAAATTAGTCTCAACATATTAAGTATGAAACCAACACCTTCCTGTTTTTCAAAATCCTATAAAATACTGAATCTGCCTTTAGTTTTCACACTGTAGTTTGTACCATAGTACAGTCGACCACAGGTCAACCTACCCAAAACTTCTTTGAGAATCTGGAATATACCATATTGCGCACTTACTAGGTTGATATTTAATCGAAGGTTTTTGACAGATGGTATACCTTGGCTAGTGGTTGACTGTACACCCAATGTAAATGGAATCCTGCAATCAACCGCGATTACAGAAGTACTAGGCACCTATCAAAACAGTTGCAACTCTCTACAATGTAAGGACATTACTCTAATTTTTTACGCTTCTTAATTTCTGTGCACAAGGTGAGCTTAGAAAAATATTAGATCATTATGGCCCTCGGATCTGTGATTGATCGCGCACACTAGTGCGCCAATCGAAAAACATTGTTGGTACTGGGTGAAACTTGTAAAAAAAAATGACCGAAACAGTTATAGTTATGATAAAATAATTATGTAGTCAAAGGTAAACATATTGAAATCATGTCTGATGGTCTGCTGTTATTGTGAAAAGGGCCTCAACTCAGCTTATTGCTACAGACAAGAATGCCTACAGCGCTGGTATTCTTATAGTACATGATTAGAGTTAAATATTTACTGTTTCACGGGTTTTTACTGTAATTTATTTATTACGACCGGTTTCGTTTACACATCTTCAGGTATTTGTTTATAACAAATACCTTATCACCATATAAACAAATAGGTACCTGAACATTCAAAAAACTCAACAACAAAAACGTCAATTTTTGGCGGAAATGCGTACCGTAACTTCAGGAATTCAAACAGGGTTATTAATGCAAGTTTAAAAATACTACTTGTCGGAGTGAAACTCAATGATTTAAAAAAAATATGAAAATGAAGTGCTATACGCCACTTTACCCTAAGGATCAGCATATTCTACTAGAATAGAGCTCTCCCATATCGCGCTTTTGAGCTCAATCTTCAGCTCTTCTCATCCAGTTATACTGCCAGCCACCTTGCTCAGATCGTCTCTCCTGACAGTGGGAGCGTTACGTAATCAGTGTTGTGTAATCATAATCAGTCATATGTAGTAAGTATCCAATCCCCTGCATTATGTACCATTGAATCCTTATATGGCAGCAACATTCATCAGGCGTAATTATCGCCCTGACAGCGCTCATAAAATAACATAAATCTCGCTAGCTCTATATACTTACGCCATCTATTAGTTACGCTTTACAAACGACTGCCAATCAACCTACTTGACCAATGACAGCTTATTTTTATCCTTTCCCTATATGGTGTTTACCATTATATACACGTCATATGGCTATTAAATTAAATTATCCGTTAGCATTCGTTCGTTTTTTCCCTAAAAGTAGTGCAATTCACTCAATATCTAGTTATGTGGCTGCGTGTTTATTACGAGCAAGTCCAATTTGAAGTCTGAAGTACTCATTTATTAAAACCCGGGACACCAGGAACTCTTGGTTACGTCATGCTTACAATAACTTTAAAATTCACAACATAATTCCTGTTAACCATAAACATAACTGGACAGGAGCTAACAGACCAGCCGATGTTCATATAAAAATTTGGCTTAAAAATTAAGATTGTAGCAGCTGTAAAGGGGCTTTGGCATTTATCTAAATTAATAAATAATAAAATTAATATATCTGATGTAAAGGGGCATTGTCGTACAAATAATAATTATAATAAATTATAGCTGGTGTAAAAGGGCATTGTCAATTGTCACATGTCATAAAGACTTTATGACATGTGACATAAGTTGCAATATTTGATAGAAATACAGGCGTTACTTTGCGGAAATCCATGATGTATAAAAAATATTTAGGAAGAAGAACCGCGGAGTGAGTGGCGAGTCTTCCCCAAATATTTTTTATAGTTGAAGATTTTGTTTTTTACATGAAACACGCTGTATATATCCCCATGTTGTTTACTCGCGCAGCGCAAAGTCACTCACTGCTCAATTAGCACATTGTTATGAGGTCTCTCTCGAATTGAAACCATACTCTAAGTATATGAGACAAAATCTCTACTTGTCGCCGAAACTCGAGATAAGGCACTCGTGAGAGCTACAATTTTTATTTGATTTATCTTTTGATAACAGAACACCTTGTTTATCCACCTTTATCTGTAATTTAGTCGTTAGTCGTTACCAACAGTCTTATGCGCGTGTAGTGTAGTATTGCTTCATTATTAAAGGTGTTATAGTACAATCGTATCGGATTTCGCATCAGTGTTGAGTGGACACAAATATATTCTGCGCGTGCCGAAGCATAAGTGCTTCGTGAGCTGAGTGAGTGAGTCAGTTAGAGTCAGTTCAGATTTTAGGTTGAAATTGTTTCTTCAATTATTTATTACTAAGACATCCTAATAGTGAGTACCTACCTGCTAACAGCTACGTTTGTTGTGAAAGTATTGCGTGCGGATATTGTATGTAAGATATTATATAAACGAAATTAATGTAAATATTTAAATTACGTACTTATTTTTAACTGGTAAGGTTTACGTCCTATAATCTTATCTGAAATTTTGATGGTCGAGTGACGAGTTATCTACCTAATCATTCACTGTCAATCGTGTTGTTACAACAATTATTCCTTTCAGATGGCTACTCAATTAAAATGGGGTGTCGCGGGTGTGGGTATGATCGCGCATGACTTCCTCACGGCGCTGGCGACGCTGCCGGCCGACCAGCACAAGGTGGTCGCCATCGCCGGCAAGGACCTCGACCGCGTCCACAGATTGGCCACGCTCCATAAAATAAGCACAGCATACGAAGGCTACGACTCGCTCGCACGTGACGACTCCATAGGTAACGAATATGCTAATCACCCCATTATTGTTCCACATCGTTAGCCACACATTCATAATTGCTTCGTTTAACTGAAGCATGCGCTATGAAATCTCAATCATATTCACTTCACTTCTTAACTTCAGCATCCTACTAACTGGACAAGTCTGTCGTTTTATTAGTAACTTTTCTTGTTTGCAGACATTGTATTCGTCAGTGTCTTGAACTTGCAGCACTATGAGATAACTAAACTAATGTTAGAGAGCGGCAAGCACGTTCTGTGCGAGAAGCCGATCGGCATGACGTACAAACAGACAAAGTCCCTGGTTGACCTGGCGCGGGAGAAGGAACTCTTCCTCCTCGAAGGGATGTGGTCTAGATTCTTTCCTGCTTACGACGCTTTGGACAAGCACATAGCAACGGGTGGGCTCGGTGACATCTATCACATCAGCATACAATTCGGGGTGGAAATTAACGAGATTGAAAGGAACCTGTAAGATATCTATCATTCACCAATTCGCTTTAATACTTTACGCACTCTTTCCTTTACTTTACTTTGGTAATTGGCAAATATTTTTCTTTGTATAAGTGACAAAATACGTTGATGACTGCTTTTACGTGTAAATAATTCACTTTTTCGGAATCAGTATAAATACAAATAATTTATAATCTTATCAGTTGCTGTCGTTCATTAACATTCCGTTATTTATATCTTGATACTCCACAATCCCAATAATAACCAAGCAAACATACTCGTTTCAAGAAATGCCACTTAACACCTTGTTAACATTTTAAAACAAAACGATATTTTCAGGATGAAAGACTTAGGAGGCGGTGCAGTGTTAGACCTAGGCGTATACATGCTGCAACTAGTGCAATTCATATACAAGGAGCCTCCCACCGACATCGTTTGTACGGGGCACCTGAGCAAATCCGGTGTAGACGAATCTATATCGTGTGCTCTGAAGTATAAGGACGGCAGGACCGCCACGTTGTCGGCACATACTCGGGCTACGATGACGAATAGAGCTGAAATCATTGGAACCAAAGGCACAATTGCAGTAAGTACCAACGTTCTTGAAGTGTAATTAATCAAATAACACAATGCATTGACTCAATGCAACGCCAGAAATACCCTTACATAAGAAGGCAAATCATTAATTTATCGCTTATAAGCTCTCTCTCACACACACACCACACACACACTCCCTCACACACACACACACACACGCACACATACCGCACATTCCCCCTCTCACCCTTTCCCACCTTAACACACCTCACAGACACGTATAGTATACACATTATATATTATATTACACACTCAACTATACCAATTCTTCTTATTGTTGTCTGAAGTAGGTAGGTATAGTAAACTGTAAACTACAACTGAGTCCTAATTAATACATATTGGTAATGTATTTAAGGATCGTCGCGACTCAGGGTCGCCGTAGTGCGGGGTCCAACAGTAAACTTAAAAACAATTGTAAAATTTTTGTGGTTAATATTATTTTCAATTTTTTGTATTGAAGAATCGCAGTGTCTCAGTAAATACAGTTATGTGTATGATTGTGGTCGACAATCAATAGGTAAGAAACAACCACTACATAGGTACCGACAACTTTATTGTGCGCTTGACATGTGTCAATATCCATTTCTGGTTAATACTGGTTATAAAGTTATAACGTCATACGATAACCAGCAATGTACGATATCGACTCGCTCGTGCCGTGTCACGCCGATTGTCTCGTACAACGTAAAGACGTATTTTCATGGAAAGTAAGCCCGTATTTTAATGTATACCTAACTATTGAATTCTTGTTTGATCTGAACGAAGCACATACTTGTAAAACCTGGCGAGATGTAAACAATTTGTTATAAAAGATTGATACGTTTGTAGATATTCACTGTGCTAATAAAAGATCTAGCTCTACAGGTTGTTTAGAAAAACAGATCGTATTATCTACGAGTTATGTTGATAAACAAAAGACGTTAATTAGGCGTCTTTCTAAACTTAAGCCATGTTGTTAATGCTCACAACTCAATATAAATTAGTGACTGCCTTGAATTACAGAAGCGTCCTATAATTATCTCATGTCATACTCTCTTTATAATTGTCCTTAATAACTCTTGGTTGGTAGTTGGTACCGAGTCTCAGTGTTTTGTTCGTCATTTAGTAATTTCAAATGTTGAGCCTTGGCTTAGATTCAAGGAATCTTAGTTTGTGTTTTTGTTTGTATTATATATATTTATTTATTATTATTTCTTAATTACAATTGTTTTTATTGACTACTAAACCCGCATTTGACCTCGATCTCGCCTGATGGTAAGCGACGATGAGGTCGAGGATGGAGCATGCGGGTCTAGTAAATGCCTATTCACTCTGGCCTTGAAGATCCCAAGGTTGTATAGGTTTCGGGAAATACAGACGCCGGCAGGCTGTTCCATTCCTTAGCCGTTCGCATAATGAACGAAGAAGCAAATCGCTTCGTACGAACAGATGGGATATCAACAACATAAGGATGGAACCCCTCCCCGCGCCTGGTAGTCCGAAGGCGGAATGGAGATGCTGGAATTAGGTCGTGCAATTCCGATGCGCACTCTCCGAAATGTATCCTATATAATACCGATAGACAGGCAACCTTGCGCCGATGTTCCAGACTTTGCAGTCTAGCTTCCACCAGCGATTCCTATCTGTGTTGCTCTTTCAACTTTTCATAATAGATCCCATCGACACTTAACTACGTAATAATTTCGGTGTTTTTCCGCGCCAAAAGTATCCTCTTTCTACACGTTTATTATACAAACACCCAGATCGTTTGAAAGTGTTTGAGTTATAAACACAACCAAACACACCTAGCTATTTGGAAACTATGTCCATAAAAACATTATCTTCCTCCTTCGGCAGTCGGGTAAACATAATATTTATTCAGTACAATTTTGGATTTGTGCCATGATTACGAATTTAAATCGTGGTTAGATTTCCCACTTTTCGCCGTAACATTTGGTGGACAAACGTGATAGGTGGCGAGCCTGTCGCCGTCTACTATTCTAAGGACGCGCCTCGTATGACACCCACGGCGAGAGTTGGGGTGGTGCTATTCTTTATGGCCGGCACGACACGGCGCCCATAACTTATAAAGTGACATTTGTCCCCAGTTGGACTACTTCTGGTGTCCGACGGTGCTGCACATATCGGCGGCGAACAACACCGAGTGGTCGCTGCCGAAGGGCAAGTTCAAGTTCCACTTCCACAACAGCGCGGGGCTCAGCTACCAGATCCAGGAGTGTTGGGACTGCATTAATGAAGGTAATCCCCCTTTATTTTACCAAGAGTTGAAAACCATAGTAAAGGTTATGGCTCGTATGTCCACTCGTCCGCCACCTTCCAGATACGGACTGACCATTTCAACTCCCATCCACAGCTGTTAAACAATAAAAAGTCCGCCCGCCCGCTTGCTTCTTGTCTTCGGTACATTGTGCTTTATCTAATAGGATACGGTAGCAATTTTTTTTATATTCATATTTATTTATTTCAGTAATGATCATACATTGTCAAAAAGTTAAGTACCTACGGTACATTTCATACTTATAAAATAATTTAGAAATAAAATTTAAATATTAGCATGTCATGATCATTTTGTTCTCATATACTCTGACCAGGAAATTTAAAACCCTGTCACTGCCGCCACTGGTACTTTTACAATCGTCATCGATACCTATGTACCATTTATATGTAGATATAAATGGTAAATGGTATTGATATAGAGATCGCAAGGAAAATAATAGTTGGACTTGAGAAATTCTACATTATGGCGAGGGTTTTTACTGATTACCCCAACTCTTCCCGTGGGTGTCATACGAGCCGACTAAAGGTCTTAGTGGATACTATTCTCCACCTAGTAGACGGCGATAGGCTCGCCACCTATCACGTTTGTCCACCAAATCATACGGCGAAAAGTGGGAAAGAACTACCTATGATGAAGGTGGTTCCTCTGTCTACTCCCTCGGGAATTTTAGACGTGAGAGTTTTGTATGTATGTATGCTTTAGTTGTTAAGTTTACTCGCTGTCTGCGTGTGAGATTTACTGTGATAATAATAGGATTTAACATCATCAACTTATTCATATACAAGCCTCCCCATCTCTTGCATGAGAGATGTTAGATCCTAATGTGAAGGATCGCCTGAGGTGGTACCACCTTCTTATCTATATCTGCCGTGAAGCAGAAATGCTTGCTTTTCTGTGTTTCGGTTTGAAAGGTAAGAGAGCCAGCGTAATTTCCGGCACATAAGGCAATCCATCTTAGTCATCAAGGTTAGCAGCGCATCAAAAACCCTCTAATATTAATACAGTGAGGTGAGATGTCTATGGGCGTTTGCTCGTCAGCTCTCCTTATTTAATTTTTAAAAATAAAGTAATAATAAAAGTAAAATACACTTTATTGCACAAATATAAAACAACAAACATGAGATAGAAAAGGATATAGTGAAGGCGGCCTTATCGCTAAGAGCGATCTCTTCCAGGCAACCTTCGGGCAGAGGAAATGATTTTGAAAAATGTTACTTGGGCCATGTATGAAATACCCCAGTGTGTGCGTGGATGTCAAACCATTTTATTTTATAGGTTTTCCTTCGGTGTTATAATACTACATTAGTAAATATAAAATTATATGACAGTCATACCCAGAAACTAGCCGTATCCTTGGAACTTAATGTAAATTAATGTTACCCCGCACCTCCCTGCCTAAATATAGTAATGCCCTTCACACAATGGAACAGAACGATTACTTTCCACGGAAAATAAGCCTATTGTAGCTATGAAACTAGCTGTTTTGACCATGAATGTAACCATTTCATTACAGTAAATTAACAAATTAACTAGTCGTGCCGACATAAAACGTTTTCACATATGATGTTTTCACACTGACACGACCGTCGTAAACCGATATGTATGGTGTCGTGGACGACATAGTGTGAAATCGTCTAGTACCTACTGAATGTATGACGTTCGACAACCGACGATATCGCTATCGTTGTCTTTATCGTCTAATGTGAAAACGCCCATTTTCCTTAGTCTTATTTCAGTAAAGTTATTCGTTATATAGGTAGAGTTGTAGAATGTGGACTGTTTCTACATAACAATGAAATTACATAAAGAGTTATGGATGAACGGACAGAAAAATATAGTGACGAATCAACATTCGTGTCAGTATAATCCACGATTATACTTACCTACAGAGTACAAGAAAATATCAGCATTAACTTTTGCCATGTTAAAATTAGTAATTTTTTTGCGATACTCTATAAATTGAATAAAAAAAGATGTCAGGCAGAAGGGATCTGCCGAAACATGGAATCTATTCTGCAACTCCAACATTTTTGGAGAAGAGCCGCCAGTTTGCTCGTAGTGGTCCGATTATTGCGATTTTTGTCGCAAACGATAGATGCGCTGTCGCTCTGCATTAGACATGGGTGTTTGTCGAATTCAGCTGCGCTTCCTTTTTATATCACGGCATGTTATGCGAGGCATCACGTCACAACTGATGAAACGTGTCATGTGTTTTCAACTGTTAAAACCAGATGCGAAGTGAGATCTAGTTTTATGTAGCTTAGTTCAATCACATCACAACGCAGTTTCAAGTGTTTCGATATCTATAATAGTTCCAAAGTTATAGAAAATTTAATATAAGTCGGTAATTTTTTGGCTTAAGAAAAGGACTCACTTCGGCAAACTGTTGCGAAGCGGGGAAACAATGTTTCAATAATTGTTAGGTATCGTTAGAACGGCGCCGCTTGACTCTATCCAAGGGTACAACTTCCATTTTGATAAGTTAAATAGTTCAAGAGCTAGGGGCATGCTGAAAATACACATTTTCGTCACGGTGACTTCACACAAGTTCAAGTACAAAGCGAATGTGTAATAGATTCCATGTCAAAAATATTTAGCTATCGATTCTGCAAAGTATGACATTACAAAAAAAGCCCAGCGCACACTTTCCGTTCGAACCATAACCGTTAGTTTAAATTGTTATCAAATAAAGTTGCCTCTAATAATGGACGCTGGGCCTACCTATATGTTCAATACGTATACATAGTGTGGTGTTAAAACTTCTAACCCCCTTTCAATCTCAACAGAATTTCTTCAAACCAAAACTAAATCTTTAGGGTCAAATACGGGTCAAGTTTTTATATTTGCAGTCTAATAGCAAACAGCTAGGTAGTTATGTTATAAACTTGTTGTAAATAATAGTAATTTACAGTATTTTTTGTGGTTTCAATTGCTATAATACTGTCGTGTGTGCGGTGTAAATAAACCGTAGTATCCTTTCTTTTAAGCTTTTAGTTCAAAAGTGTCGTCTGCGGGTATTATTTTATTGCATTCGGGGCGGTATTATAGAATAATTGACAAATACTGAAGATGTTTTTTTAGATTAAGTGTGCGAATAAGAAATAATTTTTTCTTTATAATTAAAAAATATATCTTTTTACTGCACTTCTTTATTTATTACAGAGCCAGAGATATGCTAAACAATGATTTAACAATGTTTGCATGTCGTGATCATAAAATTTTAACTTAGACACTAATAAATATGTTGGGTATTTTGCGACCAAATAACAACGAATACAGGTATATTGCCGGCGCCAGAATTAGCTTCAAATACGGAAATACCTATAAAGTCGCGAAGTGTGGTACTTACGTGCATGTTTGCAAAGTTTGAACATTTACACTTTGCCGTCGCGTGTCGGTTTTTGAGCGCACATCAAAGCGGAAAAAGTCAAATATTTGAACGGCCTTCCTTACTTGCGCAAAGTTCTGTTATGCTAGCGGTACTGAGCGGATCAAATAAAACTAAATCTCTAACCAAATCATCATGGAGAATCCATAAGGCATCTTTGCGATAAAGTCGGGCATGTGTAAGTATTCGCGTGTGTTTGAGCAAACATGGGATAACTCTTACGTACATTAATCCCCGAGGGGGTAAACGGAGGAACCACCTTAGGTAGTTCCCACTTTTCGCCGTAAGATTTGGTGGACAAACGTGATAGGTGGCGAGCCTATCGCCGTCCACTAGGTGGAGAATAATATCCACAAAGACCCTTAGTCGCCTCGTACGACACCCATGGGAAGAGTTGGGGTGGTGCTATTTTTTTTAGCCGGAACGACACGGCAAGTCGTTTGAGCAAACATTATTTCGAAAAGATTTGCACAAGTAGTTACGTGTTGCATCTTTGGCGCCGGCATAACAAAAGCAAGGTTATAGTCGGAGTCGGAAAGTGTTTACCACCCTAAGGTTTACAATTGCATGAACACGTCAGTTTTATAAGGTCGCTGTCTAAAATTATCACTAGGCATTGATATAACACTACTTTGAAACATCAAACGGATAACGTTTAAAGAGATGACATTAGGTTTAGCTTAGATAAAAAGATTCTGAAAAGTTATTAATATGATTTTTTAAATATCTGGTATAGTCTCCTTTTTCAGCTATGAAATTAGTTCATAGTTATTATTAAAGTCGTTAATAAACTTTTTGCGATGTAAGAAATTAAAAGTAATAAAAAGACCACATTACAAATAGTAACAAACTTCTTGCATATTCATTTGATTTACGAGAGTTTCTCCCGCGCTTTTGTCGCGTCCACACCAGCTTTTTTTCATTGTCTTGCAAATTGTTTTACAGTAGTGCTTTTCAAGTAAGAATGGTGTTTTTTATTCGAAGAACGTCTACTAAATGTGATTAATGTGTGGGACAGTGAAGTAAAGTCAAATAAGACGCTGCAGCCCGATCCGTACTTGGCTGGATTTTGAAGAGCCATACTGCGTCCGGGACGCCTTCTTCTTTGGTTCGGATGGTGCAGAAGCGTGGAGGATTCTCCCAGATAGCATTGAAATGTGTCACACCAGCATTTTAATGAAGACTTGCAAGAGTTGTTTACATCAGACATGGCTGTATGGGCTCAGTTCCCTTTGCCTTAAAAAAAACAACAAATCATTTGATTTACTTTTAAACGCTGCACAGTTTTAAAACGCAGTAACTACAATGATTTTATATACACCTTATTGCATGCAATATAAAAAAGGAATGAAATTGAAAACTGATAAACCTTTTCAGGCCGCCCCTGTACCTACATTCGGAACTTTCGGAAATTCCCAAATAGTCGTGGAACAAAAATAGTTCAATAAAGAACGATAAATGTTGATATAACAGAACAATATTGCTCTATAAATGCACTACTTTTGTTCTACGATTTTTATGAAAATTTCCAACATCTAATACCATGTAAATACACCCGCACCATGCCATCACCCTCCCACACACTTAGTACCTCACATACACACTAATATCCTCATTCATACAAACAAACACATTCATACAACACAACGCGCACACACTGTTGCTTTCTTCGTCCGTGTAGTCACTGAGGGGCCAGCTGAAAATCAGCGCTGTGGCTTGCCTCAGCATTATGCTGAGCTGGTGTACCCTTTTTGGCACTGTACCACACCAAATGTTCTGTGCTGCATTTATTAAACTTTGTATACTTCTGTATTCTGTATTCTGGTGTTTACAGCGCTAAATAAACGATTTCAATTTCAATCCATTCCATAACAAAGACGTTCATAATAACCAAAAGCATAAATGGTATCTAACAGGTGGTGGTTAAACGACCGATTATTTAACGATTGAGTAATTAAGTAATCCTGTAATCCTGCCCTTTTTGACTATGCTGGTTTTCTGGAAGAAATCTCTTTTAGAGATAATTTCACCCTTTGTACAATGTCTCATTTTAATTGCTTTTATTAAGTCTAGTGTTGTACCATAAAGTGTAAATAATTAAAAATATTTTCTGTTATTTTCAGGTATACAAGAGAGTCCAAAAATGAGTTTAGATGAGAGTGTACTTATATCAAAGTTAACTGATACTATGAGAGCGCAACTGGGCGTCTTAGAACATGGACTTTAAAGTGAAGAACATAAGGTTGATAACGCATTAAGCCAGTATTCATTGTAAGGTTAGAGAGCTACCTAGCTTAAACCTAAAGATACAGGGTGTAAGTTAATGTTACCTGTTCCTATAATTATGGTATATGTAACAAAATACGAGTAATTAACCATTCAAAAAGTTATTAGATTATCCATGTCAGCAAAATGAAAGTGAAACCATTGAACCCATCTTATCTTATCTTATCTTATGACAGGGGGCCTGGGATAACCCCAGCGGCACTTCGACCCTCAGGGATCTTTTGTGCTCACCCCTTACCTTAGTCTCCTTCCTGTTCCTTAAAGATGCTTTGCATAAAGGACGCTATACAGCTTACAGGAAGGAGCCTATAGTCCTCTGGTTTCGGGTAGGCGACCCCCAGAAGACTCATACGCTTTCTAGCTAACGAGTCACATTCGCATAGCAAGTGTTCCATTGACTCAACAGTGTCACCACATGCTCTACAGGTGGGATTGTCTGCCAGTCTCATCTTGTGTAGGAGGCTCTTAGTGCCAAAATGGCCTGTGAACGCCCCTACAATGAGACGGGTGAGACTCCTGCTATGGTTGTAGATTTTTCTACACCCAGTTGTGTCACCATTTCCAAAGAACCTCTTAGAGTGTTTTAAGTTTGTTTTTTACCACTCCACCATAAGCAGGTCCTTGGCTTTAGCCTTAATGGCTGTTTTGATGGTACTCATTGAAAAATAACTCTAATAATGTAATCTGCCTGTAAAAACAGACAGACTACTGCAACAGAAGGTCTAAGTTGCATCTACGGGTGGACCCATTGCTTTTATTTTCATTTTAGATTTCGTAAGTGGTTTATTTTTACTTACACCCTATAAATTATAATAATATACAATTGACGAAGCATTAAGAAGCTTTAATTTATTTGTAATAGTAATATAGAGATGCTGAAACGTGAAACAAAAATAAATTGTGATAATATAACTATAATTATTATATGATTAATATGTACCTATGTATACATATTGGCTAGTTCAACTCGCAATATTTTACTGATGTATTTGAAAGTACAGTATTTACCTCGACTAACTGTGATTTGATTACATGTGTGTTGTGAAATGGTTGTTAAAATCTACCTATTTATAATAAACACGTTCATATTGCAATATTTTTTTTATTAATTTTCCAGTACATAAATAGTGTTAGGCTGTAGAAAAATATAACGATTTGACTTGCCTCCTGCTGAGTCCTGTCATACAAATTGAATGTGAACTGAGCTATCGCGACTCATCCTGCCGGTTTCTAATTAGTCAAACTCTTTCTCCATGTACCATGTACATGGCGAAGTGATCATCATCATCAGCCTATTAATGTCCCCACTGTTGGGGCACAGGCCTCCCCTTGCACAAGGAGGGTACGGGCCATGATATACCAAGCGGGCCCAATGCTGATTGGTGGATTTCACACGCCTTCGGAAACTTTTAATTTCCTCAGACATGCAGGTTTCCTCACGATGTTGTCCTTCACCGTTAGAGCAGTCGGTAAATGTACGTAAGTCTTCGAATAATCCGAAAAACTCATTGGTACATGGCATTGCATGGTTTCGAAGCCGGACCTCCCCCATGGGAGTCCGGCGTCCTAGCCACTAGACCACCGTCGCTCGCTAAAGGCGACTTAATTATGTAAGACTAGTCAAATAATTTATCATTCGGTTAGAATTTATGTTATATTTAGATGCTTCCTTATTTTATTTAATCGAATGTTCAAATTAAAAAAAATTATTCAGGTAACAATAGTGAGTCGGTGGCCTAGTGGCTAGGACGCCGGACTCCCATGCGGGAGGTCCGGGTTCGAAACCATTCAATGCCATGTACCAATGAGTTTTCCGATGACTTACGTACATTTATCGACTGCTCTAACGGTGAAAGAAAACATCATGAGGAAACCTGCATGTCTGAGAAAATTAAAAGTATTCGAAGGCCTGAGAAATCAGCTCTGGGCCCGCTCGGTGGATCATGGCCCGTACCCCCTTGTACAAGGGGAGGCCTGTGCCCCGATAGTGGGGACATTAATAGGCTGATGATGAATAGTGAGTCATCTCATCGCTCATGCAAGTGATAAAGACACCCTGTATAAACTAACTTTTACTCGCCCTATAAATTGTTTTTAATTTGTTATTAATTTCGTATCTGTATAGTAAACACTCGATAAACATTGATAATTAAGTGATCCATCACCTATTCGCAAGTTGTTATCTTGAATAATGATGATAGATACCTAGGTACCGTACCCATGTCTTCTGATATAGGTGTGCAGCTTGTAACCGAATGCACTGATAATTTTACAGTCACGGTTTTTCGATTAGTATCTAGATTCTAATCTTTTCTATAACTAATTACAACTTACATCCTAATTGTAATTATCCAGCGATTAAACCAGACTCACAATTTATTTCTGAAATGTCATACATGTAAATTTTTATGTAGGTATGGGCGAACGAAGAGTGAATCCGCACACTGCACTCTTTAATACTATATCCACCTGATTGGTATAAAAATATTTCTTATACATAATTTTGAAGGTTGCCTGGAAAATATCGCTTAAAGCGATAAGGCCGCCTTCTGCACATTGTATTGTACCTATCCTTATGTTGTATGTTATGTTTTTGTCCCGGGTGTGCATACAAGTATATTTGTATTGTATAATTTTAAACACTACGATTAAACGCCCGGACACAATTATAACGGAGCTGTACCAATAGGTCATCCGATCAACATGGCTGGAGCAGTTAACACTGTCGATCGCTGTTGATCAGGTCTATTATGTCATATTCCCGGAATGTCCTGTCGGTCCGTTCCTCCCATCCCCAGAATGTCCCAATCCCAAACTATTTATAAATGAAAGACAAATTGTGGGTTTTAATCGCTGAAACTCTTGAACACTTCGCCTATGATACTTGTCGCGGATCTGAACCTGATGATAAGGTGTGGTATCAGGCGGATTACCTGTCAGTATGTGGTGTCTTCGTGAGGAGAGGAATGAAGGAGGACGAAGATTTTACACGAGCAGCCTTTGGACGCACTACACTCAGAGATCGCTAAACGCCCTGCGAATCCAGTACAGCAAGAAGACCGCCTCCTTGCTGCACAGAGTGGAGGGCGGCAACAATGGCATTCTGAAGACGATAGTGGGCAAACATGATTGTCCTATAATCAGACACTGGGTTCGTGTGTTGACCGGGTTCGGGTAGGTCCCGATAAACACACGAACTCTCTGTCCCACATGTCTGCCTTAAGTTTTCTTTGTAAATAATTACTAACATAGTCTTAAGTACCTGCATTGTTACTAACAAAAATTGAACCTCTGTTGTTCCGAAAATAAATTGATTTGATTTTGATTTGAAGATAGAAATAAAAGAATACATGTGGTATGTGGTAAATAAACAAGTTTAATTGTTGAAACTTTCGAGCACTTCCCGTATGATCCTCGTACAGTCGCGGATTTGAGCCTCGGTGATGACGAGTGGTAATGCCAATCGGATGACTTGAGCATGTGTGATCTTCGTGATGAGCAGATGAAAGATGGAAGATAGAAATAAAAGGCTAATATGGTAAATAAGAATAAGAATAGTTTATTTGTGCGGTAAAATTACAGTGGAGTAGGAACTTAAGCATATATTACATTAAACTTAATAAAATTAATGAGCAACCAGTTATCCTACTATAGGCGCTGACCTCCGAACTAGGAAGTTCCTGTATCTCGGAGGACAGATCTCTTCTTTGACCAGTGCAAATGAACATGTAACAGAACTAAAAGTACAAAATTTGGAAGAAAGAAAAATAAGAACAGTAATAAAGGTTAATAAAAGGGGTGGTGTGTGTGTGTGTGTGTGTGTGTGTGTGTGTGTGTGTGTGTGTGTGTGTGTGTGTGTGTGTGTGTGTGTGTGTGTGTGTGTGTGAAATAAACAGTGTAATTGTTAAAACTCTCGAGCACTTCGCGGATGATCCTTGTACAGTCGCGGATCTGAGCCTCGGTAATGACGAGCGGTGGTACCAAACGGATGACCTGGCCATGTGTGGTCTTCGTGAAGAGAGGGATGAATGAGGAAGATTGAAATAAAAGGCTAAATTGTAAATTAACGGTTTATATGTTGAAACTTTAGAGCACTTCGCGTATAATCCTCGTACAGTCGCGGATCTGAGCCTCGGTAATGACGAGCGATGGTACCAAACGGAGGACCTGGCCATGTGTGGTTTTCGTGAGGATATGGATGAAAGAGGAAGATAGAAATAAAAGGCTTGCATGTGGTAAATATACAGTTTAATTATTGAAACTCTCGAGCACTTCGCGGATAATCCTCGTACTGTCGCGGATCTGAGCCTCGGTAATGACGAGCGGTGGTGCCAATCTGATAACCTGACCATGTGTGGTCTTCGTAAGGAGCCCTGCATCACGCAGCCGCAAGCACACGTCATAGGCGGGGATACCTGACACAATTAGATTTATTAGAAAAGCAATCAATTACAAAAATGGTATAACCCTTCGGCAATATCTGTGGACCTGGTATAACTATTATGGAACCTTCAGCGTGCAAAGTCGACGATATTCTAGTCCAATCGTTCACTCACACAGGTGTTAGCATATAACAACACATTCTGTAGCCTTTCGACATGGATGTCGAATGATCCAAAAGCCCTGCTTGGGTCCACAGATATTTCCGACGGGTCCTAATAGTATCGCCTTTTTGGGACTAGGTGTTCAGACTGAGTTTGATAAAGTGATAAGTAATTAGAACGTGAACCGCAGTTTTTTTTCTTTAATTATGGCCTCTGCTAGTGTACACCGTGACCGTGTTAGAATCTTGAAAATCACTCGAACGTTTTGGCGTCTGTTTTGTAACAAAAACAGTTTACCAACGTCGAGATTACGGGAGAGTCTTATGCATCAGGAATGCCTAGTGCCTTGCATTCCAAGTGCAATTGGAGGTTAAGTTGCCGAATTCACATCATCTATAGTTTTTCACTCCCATTTCACTGTCTTATATAACGTTCACTTATCACAGACGATTTTGAGGTAAAATACACTAGTTTTACGGAAAAAATGACCACTGTAAACCGTTTTTAAACAATAAAATAGGCCGAACACGCCATGACAGCATGAACGTTCAACATAACCCCGCAGAAATTAAGCATTGGACGAAAAATTTAAACTTGTTTCGAGCGTTTAATATTTAGCTCAGCTGTAGGGTAACTTCTCTCTTCAAAATATTTCTCCTCAGTCCGGCATAAAATATCAGGTTCAGGTTGTGTAAATGAAATATAAACCGTGCCGACCGTAAAGCAGTTGTATATGTTCTATACTTACGGTCGTTAATGACAATGGCAAACATGAGCCCTTTGCCGCGGACCGTGGTGACGAGGGTCTTGGGTATCTTCTCCAGTTCCTCGCGCAATACGTGGCCCAGCATCTCAGCTTTTTCTGGCAATCTCTCTTCCACTAATACCTGGTAACGCAACATTAAATAAATTATTTTGGTAGTTTCGTCTTTTTTATTGCAAATAATAAATGCTATCCAATTTCCTACCAATAGGGAATGATCTAGCTAGAAAAGTGGGAAAGATAGTATTTCAGATGATAAATGTCGGTAGAGCAGGGGTTCCCAAAGTGTGCGCCAAGGCGCCCCGGGGCGCCGCGAGGTTCCTACACGCTAAATATTATATATTTCTTAGTTGGTTAAAAAAGGGCTCTGTATCAAAATCGATTGTAAACTAAAATTAACTACGACGCATTACTATGCCTACTGCGCCTCGCAATTACAACTATCGGATAACTCCGCTAATTCCTTAATGAATTTAAGTATTTATATTTTATTGTCTACTTTTGGAAATAGTAAATAGGTACGTACGACCGATTCTTTACTGGCGCACAAGCTTATGCCAGTATTATGTTTTGAGACATGTAATTAGTTTTATTTAAATAAAGGAAAAAAAATGAATATTTTCCTTATGATTTCAAAGCAAATGTAATCAAATTGCACGGAGTTTTAATTATTTTTAAACGCCTCAAATCTTAAATAAAGTCTGTTACTCATACCTTCATCGCCTCAGATGCAACTGCACAAGCAAGAGGATTTCCTCCGTACGTTGAACCGTGTGTTCCGGGCTTAATCACCTGAAAAATATACGTGATACCATTATATAGGATTTGTGACTAATTTTCTTGTATTCCATCAATAAACTTACATGGACATCCTGAAGAACGATCTAAAATTCGTTTTTCGATATCTCTACTAACATCATAGATATTAATGGTTAAATTTAGTAGTGGAGAGATGCTCTGTCCCTTTTTAGCAAAACAGTCCTTAATATGTAGCCAAGGACCTACTTGTATGGCGCTACTGAGCAGTGACGTCACTTCCCTCTATTGCCATCTCTTTCTACCGTCTAATTTCAGATTGCCTGTAGCTATTTTATTTTTTATTTTCCTGTACAAAAATGGGATTCAATAACTCACTTGATAAAATGTAAAAAAAATTATAGCACTCACGCCCATAACTTCTTTGTTGGCCAAAACAGCGGACACGGGCATGACGCCGCCGCTGAGAGCTTTGCCCAGAATAACAATGTCGGGCTTCACTCCCTCGTGATGTACCGCCAGCAGCTTGCCAGTGCGGCCTGGAAACAGTTAATAAAATCTATTGGTATATATAAAAATGAATGTTTCTTTGTTTGTCCTCGATGCGTTATTATTCCATTCATCCGATTGCGGTGAAACTTTGGTAAGTTGCTGTGCGCACACACGGGCAGGCTGAACCAAAAAAAACATAGCGAGCGAAACCGTCGGGCAACAGCTAGTAAATAATTAAATAAAATAATACCTACATTATGATAGCTAAGTGGTGTAATGACCAATGCTCACGCGTTTCATACGACGTTTTTCAACACATTTGCGAGAAAAAATATTTCAAAAACGTATTTTTAGACAAAACCTTATTAGAGATTTTTTTTTAATTTATAGGAAAAAGCACGCGTGTTTTATAAGATGCATTATGAACCTAAAAGCGGTGCAATAAGAGCCACTTTACGAGAAAAGAAAAAGCTTTTATTTGACTTCCATCATATTACATTTCCTTCAACTAATATATTATTTAACCGTACAACCAACTCTTGTTACTCGTCATTTGGCAGAATGCATATCTTCTAAATTGTCATTAACCGAAGAGAAAGAAGAAGATATTAAAAAAACCTGGTCCAAATCGGATCATCCGGTGTCAAGTTATGATGCCACAGACAAACACACAAACAGACAGACAGACAAATTTGTCAAACTTATAACACGCCCTCCCTCGATCGGGGGTTAAGAATAGGTTAACTCGTACCTAAGCCGGTCTGCACCTCGTCTGCGATCCACAGCACGTTGTACTTGTCGCACAGTTCACGCACCTGCCGCAAGTACCCCTCGTCCGGCAGCACGATGCCGGCTTCTCCCTGGATGGGCTCCACCATGAATGCAGCTACGGTTGGGTCTTGCAGTTCTTTCTGAGAAAGTGAATGCCAATATCCGTCAATAAGTATTATTATAGTTGAGTTGGTGGGTATGTAACGGTTCTGACATCTTTGGAAAGATGATTGATTAATTCAAGGTCCAAAATTACTTATCCTTGACCCAGGAAGATAAAAATCCTGCCAAGAGGGCGCCATTGGTACTTTTATAGTCTGTGTTGGGTTCGTTATGAAAAAAAAATAGTTCCATTTAATTCCGCAATACGGCGAGGGTTTTTAACACGTTCACAGTTCCCATACAAAATTATTTGACAACTTCACACGTCCAACTACAGACAGACGCGGCCGCAGTTTGGCTGTGAGATCTATTGTTATGTGACCCAACAAAGGAGGCATGGACTCCTTGGATAGGCACTTGGGGTCCCCAGCGTGGAGACACTGGACTTTAACTGTGTTTTCTGGTATATACATCATCATCTTATTATGTTTCTAATACATAATCAATAATTCGCTCCACGATTCCAGTCGATAATTACTCATCAATTTACTAGACTAAACGTCATCCATTCTCGTTCGGCAAATTTCCAAAATATACATATCAAGTGAGTAGGTACCCAAGGCCGCATTTTTGGAACATTGCCGACTTTTTTTAACGTAAAAATATTGCATAGAATCTCTTTGCCACCATAGAGATACCAACCTCTAGAGCAGGAATGTCGTTGTAAGGAACAAGTTTGAAACCGGGCATGTAGGGTCCATAGCCCTGGTAGCAGGTGGGATCCGACGAGGCCGAACAGGCAGCTAAAGTCCGGCCCCAGAAGTTGCCCTCGGCGAAGATGATCTGGAAACCAGTCATGTTGTTAATGAGAGAGGTCCGGGTTTGAAACCATGTCGACCACAAGCTATAGTATACCATCTGTCAAAAACCTTCGATTAAATCTCAACATTACATTTCTAATTCCCAAATTTTGACGTTTGTGTAGGTTGACCTGTGGTCGACTGTACCAATAGTTCTTGCTGTTTTTTTAGGACTTTTAAGTCTTACTTACTTTACTAATGACACTTACGGCGAAGAAAAACGTGAGGAACCCTGCACACTGAAATAACCAGTGTGTGAAATAGAGAAAGCACAAAAATCATCGTCTCCCAACCATCATAAGATAAAATATAGATACCTACATTCAGAGTAGGTACTACGAGTACATTCTCGTACACTTTATTACACAGAAACGTAGCATTGAACAATTAACATTGATCTTATCGCTAAGAGCTATCTCTCCCTGAAAACCTTCAAGCATACTGCTCAGTTACCCAAGTACGAAATCTTTTAAGATAACGTACAGCTATTTATTATAAGTAATTATAAGTATACTATGCTGATATGTCGTCACTCAAGTTATTCTCTTATCGCAAGGAAAATGATACTGTGAAGGAAATATGTTAAACGAAATAAAAACAAATAAGTAGATAACTTTGTTGATAACATCGAGAAATCTTTACCTTATTAATATGAAGGGGTCCAGTGTCTAGATAATTATTAATATGACTGGGGTCCAGTGTCTAGATAATTATTAATATGACTGGGGTCCAGTGTCTAGATAATTATTTTTTATTTAGGGTGTACAGTAACTCGTGTATTTTGCCGCTGTAATAAAATATGGCCATGAGCTACTATTAAAAGAGGCTAAAAAATTTTTTTTAATCCTCACGGTTTTCAGCTTACGTGAAATTTTGCAAAATCTATGCTACTCTTTGTTTTTGTATTCTATTCTGAGCCTTGTTTTGAAGATCGGTAAGGAATATCGGGAATAATAATTATTGCAACGAAAAAGGGAAATAACAACTCATCAACCGAACTAATGATTTATGAAAACTAAATATTAAGTTCGGTATAGGTACATGTACCGAACTAATGAGGCTTTAAGGGTCTCAAATAGTCCGGTACCGGACAAAAACCGAACTATACTAAGCCTAGCGATGCCCTATGTACGAACATAGTTGGCAAAGACCATGGAGGATGAAGGATCAAACCTTGGCCTGGTTTTCCGGGATCTTCTTGACGTAATAGCCCCACTTGCGCGCGAGTTTGCACGCGCTCTCGCCGCCCTCTACGCCTGTGTTCATAGGCAGCAGACAGTCGAAACCCAGCAACTCGGTCATGAACTTCTCATAGGTGCACAGCTGATCTGTGTAGAATGCTCTGAAACGGTGAACATACATGTAGAAAGTAGGTCTTACATTTTAAAATTATGGAAGAATAGCTAGCTAGCCGAAGAGTGAGAGTTAAAATGTTGATTTAAGTAGACTACCTATGGGTAAATATTGTTTTTTATCTGTCTCGAAAACTCATAGAAATCTAAAATCTAAATTACCTACTTCGCATTATTTTGAAAATTCTTTCAAATACAAATTCTTTGCGGAAACTTAACACTAGAACCGCCGCGCCGGGTCGATTTGGTCCCGTTATCGGGGACAGTAAGTAGGGGGGTAGCAAATTCCGGCAGTTCTAGTGTTAATACCTAATTAATGTGTTTCACTCGAATAAAATAAAAACTCCAGTGGCCTCAAACTAAAATAAACGACCGATTTTTTTCACCTTTGTGTGACTGTATAAAAATGTTCATGAGACCACACTATTTACGAGAACAAAGCCGTAATTAACCAGAAATTGTAAACAAAATGTATATCGTCCCGACCTGTGACTTATTCATTTACTAATTTGTTTTCTTATTTTCTTACAATTATTCATTATCTAATAAACCAGTAAAATGTCATCATTAACTGGAAGTACGTATCTTGACCCCCGCCCTCATAATGGATCAAACTGGTTACTACCTACTCACAAAAACATGTGATCATATCGATGAGAAACAAGCCGACGAAGCGCAAATCGTGACAGACACTTTATCATCTAATTCATGTTATTGCGCATGACATGATAAATTCAAGATGTCTATTTGATTAAATAGAGCTGCCCAATTAGTGAACTAGAGGGGTTATGATCAGAATGTTTAAAACGCAAAACATCCGTTGGAGTAATGAATGCCTATATATTTATAGGTCTTAAACGCAATTTGCCTAAAGAGCATTAAGTTTAAGCCGTAAGATGTCCGTTAGACATTTTGATCATAACATAACTAAACGAACACGATCTTTGAAAACGAAAAATAATTAAAAACTTCACAAAGCAAGCATTCCATCTTGTTACATGTTTTGTTTTTAAATTTTAAATACCTGGCACTCCGACACCCTGTATTTCCAAAGTTAGGTGGTAGGAGATTAAACCCTCCCCCCTCCCCTCCCCCAAGGTCGTTTCTAGCCATTGATTGCTAGCTCCTATAAAACCCCAGACATAGGTACAGATCATAACTTAGATTTGTGAGACTAGACCTGTTGGAAAGTAGCTATAAATACAACAGAAACAGATAAACATGAAAGTTTATATAAGTATGTATTAGTTACTATACTTATGTAAACTTTAATGTTCCTAAGTATAACTGTTTGTAATCCCCAATAAAATAAAAAATTAAATCAGAATCACCCCGATTTTTTTCTTAGCTAACACGTGTCGCATAAAATGCCGTGTTATAAAAGTCTATAGGGTAAGTAAGTAAGGACTAAGTAAAAAAAATATGAGGGTGTTCAGTAACCATAACTGAACAAGTTTCACTATGGGGCCAACTCTGAAATCGTGAAAAAAAATATTAGCTGTTAGTGGTCTAGGTATTGAGTTTATATGACACAGCCTTAGATTATAAAAATGTATTGTACGGAACAGCTAATTTTTTTCGCGATTCAGAGTTGGCCCCAAAGTGAAACTATTGTTCAGTTAATACTGAACACCCCCCTTTCGGGGCTATAGGGGTTTTGTATTACATCCTGTATAATAATCTAAGATTGCAAATAGTCGACAATGGCATCGATTCCGGGGTGACTGCTAAATTTAGCGATAGGTAATCGCTAAACGAAACGTCCCGCTCTATCTACACAATCTCTTATGTGAGTGAGCGTGACAGTTTCATTTAGGTTTGGCGGGAACCCCGGAATAAGCCAGTTACTTTATACGAACTTATCTAATACCTAACTAGATAACAACCTACCTTGACACCAGGGTGAGTTTTTCCGCCTGCTCCTTCAGAGCGGCGATGATCCGAGGGTGGCAGTGACCCTGGTTGACGGCCGAGTACGCGCTCAGGAAGTCGTAGTACTTCCTGCCTTCCACGTCCCACACGAACACGCCTGCAAGTGGTCAATACGACATGTACAAAAAAGTAAAGTTCTACCGTAAGTGCTGCTCGAGTTTGTAGGCGAGATGGGAAAATAATAGGTACTTATTGTAAAACATTATTACATATATATAAAGGAAGGTACTCACCGGGAGCATTCGCGGGTAATGTAACAGCTCGCAATCGAGCATTACATTAGTGAATACGACCTTTTCTTCCGACATGAATCTGTGACGATACACAAACGAATGTTCGCCGACGTATTAAACGCTTGTAACATGCGCGTGTAATGTAATGCTTGAAGCCGATCTGTTACAAAAGGGAATGCTCCTCCGGTCAGTACGCACCATGCTCGCCATCGAATTCCTGTTTGTTACGTTACACGAGCATGCTGCCGGTAACCCTCCTTAATGTAACTCCGATGATTCGGTCTCCGGAAAACCGAAACATTGAAAACCGAAACGTCGAAGCAGGTATTGGTTATATCCTCTATGTGAACAGCAAGTACCTACTCAAACTTGATACTTACATTTGTAATCGTTTTATCAGTTGTGAGCAAAACGGTAAAAAAAATCATTCAATTCTTACGATTAGTCCTTATAGTACGGATGCCTAGGCTAGACCCGACTCGCACTTGGTCGAGTTTTTATTTAAAATTTTATCGAGAGTGTTCTAGCCACCCACGTCAGATCAAAATTGGTTCAGTGGTCTCCAAGATAATCAAATCTGCCAAGAAAATAGTTCTATGGTTATTTCCATAGATTGAACATTATCCTCATCAATGAGGAATAGGTACGACTATGAAGAAGTTTTATTTTATATATTACTAGCGGCCCGACCCGGCTTCGCACGGGCATTAAACATTACATTTAGATTTGTTAATTTTAACACATTCATAATAATAATAATAATATAACACACATATTCACTCCTTTTTGCGTCGAGCTCCTAAAAAAGAGTAAATTAAAAAAAACCCGAGTGACGCCCTACAACGCATAAGTAGCCGAATGGAGTTTATTTTTTCAAAGTTTTAATCTCGTGATATCTTTTGAATGGAATGTCAGAATCGAATAATTCAAAAAGTAATATAAAGGTATTGAAGCAGTCTTAAATAATAAATCATTTATTTTGATTAGGTACAAATAAAGAGCTTTTTGTAGCGGTGGTATTTTAATTTCTTTTTTTTTTATAAAAAAACGCTTATTGTGACATGACTATAATAGTTAGAGACACGCTGCCGCTGATTTTTTTGTTGATAATGGTGTGTTCTAAAAAAATGTTATATATCATTTTGTTCTATCATCAATAGTTTTCGCAGCGTACGCGATGTAAGGAAGTTTTTTGATATTTTTTTACACTTTATCGTAATTTAAGTAAGGATCCCCATTTTTTTTGAAAATGAAATATAGCCTATGTCACTCAGGAAAAATGTAGCTTTCCAACAGTGAAAGAATTATTCAAATCTGTTCTGTAGTTTCGGAGCCTATTCAATTCAAACAAACAAACAAAAAATCAAACCATTCCTATTTATAATATTGGTATAGATGTAGAAGTTAGGTATTTTTATCTCTCATATCGTCATACATCACAACTACGTAGTTTAAATTATTCTGTGATTTAAGGTTATCGTACACATATCACCCCGGCACGTTCGAGCCGTTCAGTATTCTTTGTATGAAACTCCATAATGCAACGCGCACTAATCAACTTAGTAACGGCATCGCGTATCGCCTCGCCTCGGGACAAGCTAGTGCCCCCTCGCGGTTCGGGGTCAACTCGCAGTCACCGCGCTTACGTCGGGGAATCGCCGCGCTGGCATGGCGTGCAGACCGCCTGTTGTTTTATCGGTTTTATAGTCATCCCCCAGGTAAAGGCTAGCCGTCGCCCAGCTGTAACCATGCCGATACCTCGGAGGTGCTGAGCGCCAGTTATGCCTGCGCCGGGTTGACGCCTGGTGGACGACGAGGCGATACGGAAGCGATCCGGTGCAGGGTTGATAACTGTGCGACAGCCTTTAACTACCAAGCTTTAGATAGTAATCATCATAACAAAATGAGATAATTTTAATGCCTTATTACACTGTTTATTGCAATACCTACCTACTTATAACTAAGTACAAAGTCAAACAGATTTATTTATTTATCGTTACAAGATAAACTAATGAAATGAATTTATTAAATAAGTCCTTAAATAATTACCTAGTCTAGGCAGGCTCTTCTTCTTCTAAGTCGTATTCCTCATTGCTGAGGGTCGCGATAATTCTATAGAATTAATCACATAGAACGACTCTCGTGGTCGATTTAATGGGGTGGTTTGCCATTGCATTTACATATGTAAATAAACAAATTGCCTTCCCCATTTCACACACTGGTTTTCTCAGTGTACAGGTTTCCACACGATGTTTTCCTTCACCGTCAGAGCAGTCGGTAAATGTACGTAAGTCTTTCGAAAAAACCGAAAAACTCATTTGTACATGGCATTGCCTGGTTTCGAATCCAGACCTCCCGCAAGGGAGTCTGACCAATGAGTACCCTATTAAATCTGCCACGAGAGTCGTTCTATGTGATTAATTCCTTAGAATAATCACGACCCTTAGCAATGAGAAATACGAATTAGAAGACGAAGCATGAAGTTATGTATGTAATTTGTATTGTAATTAAAATGTGATACAAACCTTCTCCTCGACACAGGGCCACAGGGATTGGTTCATAGTTGTGGCAGCCATACTTGTTTTCCAAAGCAAAGACCTGCTCAGACGACATTTTCTGCGCAGCCATTCTATGAAACATAAACGTTTTTTTATTGCGACTAAACCCACCATTGACCTCAATCTCACCTGGTAGTAAAGTGACGATGAGGCCGAAGATGGAACACACGGGCTTATTAGTACCTATTGGGTCTTCTATAAACTCTACCGAAACACACCAACACCGAAGCGAAGATATTTGACGACAGCTTGGATCATTTAATCAAAGAACTAATTAACCTGGAGTAATTAAAACATAGAGGTACTAAAAATGCACGTGCAAGTTTAAGTACCTTATAAGCTATCAAATCTAAAGACATCATCGTTATTCATCACTTTCAATATCTCTATCACTTCTTCTTATTCTTGAATAAGTAAAATTTACACTATACGAGTATAAGTCCTTACTATAGTTTTTCTAATACCTAAATAATTTATTATTTATTTACACTTTAATGCACAAAAAAGGTGTACATGAGGCGAGCTAATGCCTTGCGGCATTGTCTACCAGCTAACCATGGGGGTATGCAGAAATATTTAGGTAGGTGCATATAAAATGGAGAGTTGTTATTATATTAGGTTACATAAACTAATTGATTTAAAATAATTAATTTGATTAATTGATTTTCTGTTATCTAACTTACCAGAAAATGTCCCCCTGTCAACTTCAGTGAAAGCGATAAAAATTAACTACCACTACCTACTAGTTGGCAACTGTACCTATCATTTACTTATACAGAAATTCTATGACAGAATTTAATTTCACATCCCTACCTTATTAACACGATTAAGCAGTGTCCGCAAAGTTCGAGAAAGAAAGGCAACCCACTGACTGTGTATTACTGGTACCCACAACAACACACGAGTACAACATATTGTACTTTTATATTTATACGAACCATTTCGAGCTAAATGTATTTGATCTACAAACTTGTTATATTGTTTGTAACAAACAATTGCCTGCCTCAAGTGCCGTAAATACCCTATCTCTCTTAACTTAAACCGAAACACGGCATTGCAAGTATTGCTGCTTTGCGGCAGAAATAGGTAAATGGGCAGATTCCGCACATAGTCATACTTCTATGATAATGATAGAAAAAGCAACACAATGCTTTATTGAAAAAAAAATTCGAACGTCGAAACCTAGGGTACTAATATTAATTAAAGTCGCTTTACTAATCGAAAGTCATTATTGTCACATGTAATTTAATTAATTAATTCAATTTCAAATAATGGGTTTAAATTTAACTCACCTAACTCTCGTGTCCTTATTTTTCCGAAGTTTATCAAAAATAATTATAAGTACTTATTTAGGTAAGTTTATTCCAGAAATGGATTTTTAAAATTAATATTATTATTTCTAAATTCTAAAGACACAGAACTTTTCAAAGACGCGAGGTCTCACAGGATGCAATGTTACTGTTTGTAAACTTTCTTTTATACCGCAGACGACAGTCTCGGATTGATAGAGTAACTATCAATTGAAATAAATAGGTAGGTTATTAATTAAATATCACGCATTTGAGTGAGCCATTGAACTTACAGCACAATAATAACTCAAGTATAATGTAACTTATCTCAATATTTCATTCACGGACGGATACTCTTATTGAATAAAACTTATCATTTTAAAAACAAGTTAAGCAAAAACAATAGCGATATTGTGTTGTACTCGTATATAGACTTGTGGGGGGGTTCCATCAGATTTGTTATTTTTATCCCAATGTCACAGGAATTACGATGACCTCTAGGCTGTCATAGGTCAGGTCAACAATGATAATTAAGCAATTATTGCGTTTTATGCCACCCCTTAAGTTAGACCACCACGAGATTTGGGGAATGCTGTAACTAGCAGCGTAGAAATTTAAAAAAAATATTTAAAAAGAATACTTACCTAATTAATAAATAAAGGTCTTTATTAAATACTGCTGTAGTCTTCCAAGTTGAAGTATTTATCTATGTGCCGGGTTGTTTACTATCAGCGTACAATCGCAGACGTGTCTCGCAAGATGCGTCCACGTCCAAAATTAACCGGCAACTGAATGCTGTGAAATGCCTGCTTCGGAAAAGTATTTCTCATAGAACTGATTGCTATCTATTACATCATCACTCCCCTAAATACACGAAGAAACGTTGGGGAGAACAATAACAGTCGGCAGATACCATTTTAAGACTCGAATAATGGATGGAAAATTACCATCGTATGTTTATGAACTGATAACTGGATTTATTGACACTATTAAAATAAGAGACCGACTATTTCTGGAATTCGTTTAAGTACCTACCACGACATCTGATTGTACGGTGCAGATATATTTATTTCAAATTGATCGATCATCAAGTTTCGACCCTGAAACTTTTCAACTTAATTTTAAGTACTTTTACCTTACCTATTATTACAGAGAAAAAGTATTTTACCGCTTCTTCTGGTTGAAAGAATTTCAGAATCTTTGACCAACACACTATGTAAAAGTAAAGTAAAATACACTTTATTGCACAAATAAAAACAACAAACATGAGATAGAAAAGGAAATAGTGAAGTACAATTTAGGCGGCCTTATCGCTAAGAGCGATATCTTCCAGGCAACCTTCGGACAGAGGAAATGATATCGAGAAAGAGGTAGTATGTGTGCAAGGTTTATGGAAAACGTTAAATAAGAGAATTTTATTACCTAATTATTTTTATTTTATTTTTATGTACCTATATACGTACTACGACAATACGAAATTCTTTATAATCAGTGTCAATAAGTAATCTGATCAAAATCGATTCAGTTAGTTCAAACTTTTAGGCGATAGAAAAACACCTCATACAGCGACTGACTCTTTCTTCGTATAATTTGCACTGAGCAGCTGATCAATTTGCGCATACAGTAGAATCGAAACCTGTTAGAACGACCTTGACCGTCGATTTCCGCCGTTAGGCCAGTTCCAGGGCCAGCTTTTTTTTTCCTTATTGGTATAATGCAAGTGGGTTATGTTGTAGAAAGATGTTTCCGGAGACACATACTTTGGCATGACGCCAGCTAGTTGATACTTAGCGTCATGCCTCCGCGTATGTTACTACTCACGCATGAATATAAAAATATAGTTAGGGCGCAAGTATAGTTATTATATATAAATATAATATATAAGAAAACGGTAGATATATGTAATGTAAGTGTAACTACTTTAGGGGTTTTCAAAATTTATTTGGAAAGATGGGGGAATGTGGGGGGGGGGGGGGGGGGGGGGTTGATTAACGCCCTTCAGCTACTTTACGATTCCCTCAATGAGCGCAATGTAGATGACATGGTCGACTCCTTTGTTATTAACTCTTTTAAATTGTATGGCTCAATTTTGAGCTTTTGGCATAGTAATTCATGGTTGTATCTGTTGGCGCTAAATCTGGCACATGCTGTGAGAAGGCCCATCCAGGGCCGGCTTGTCCATATAGGCGAACTAGACAACCGCCAAGGGCGCTGAAATTTATGGGGGCGCCATGGCGTAGGAAGTCACGGGACGGGCCGAGCGGACGGCATGGTAGATACATGCAGATCGCATCGTCTAACGTGTTTAGCTAGCACATTGCAGCGAAAACGAAACGGAAAACCAAACGACCGAAACCATAGAAACCTATTTTTCGGTTGGGTTCGGTCCGATTCATTCCAGAATCGCTGCAGTGCGCTGTCCTAGAGCACTAATATTGCTTGAGGCGGCTCTGGTCAGGTCAGTCCTGATAAGTGTACCTGTAAATCGCATGTGTTTCTAGAAGGTGGGCGACCGAGTGAATTGGGTATTTTTAGGGTTCCGTACCTAAACAGAAAAAAAGGAAGCCTTATGGTGAGTATGAGACTTTGGTGTCCGTCCGTCTGTATGTCACAGCTGTGTTTCTCAGGAACTAGTAAATTCTATCGACTTTAAATTTGTCCCAGTTGTAGGACTTGCTTGGTCTCGCATCTATCTAAGTAAAAGATTTCTGGAAATAATTTTATTTTTATTGAATATGGGATCTGAAAAGGGGGGTCGAAATCTGAAATTAAGCCAATTGGGGCAAGTGTATCATATGAAAAGGTTTTTTTTTTATGTACCAGTCTTTTATTTATGGCCATAAATGTGCAAAAAAGACCATTCCCCCATATCTCCAAAGTTCGCAAGCCGAAAAATATATGGTTGGTTATCCGATTCTTCATGATAAAATAGTTATTTAGTTTATTTATTAATAAACAGTCAAAAAATCTGCCAAATCTCTTTAGTTGGTTCACTAGCTAGGCCATTTGATAATTCCAAAAAAAAATTATCATTAAGAATCGGATAACCATATGTGGGGTTATATTGACCTCAGCCATCACCCTATTTTTTATTTGATATCCTGGGACACCCTGTACGAGAAGGTATAGATTACTAGGCAGCTTTAATAGACTGCTATTAGTAATTATCGTTTAGTTAAACACAAACTTAAGCGACCACAACAGGATTTTGGCCTTCACCACCTAGTTTAAACAAAATAAACTAATTATATACCTAATGTATAACAATAAACATAACATACCGGAACGAACTAAGTATCTTTATTATCGTAGCAATATTACTGAGCCCATTAATTATATTTGCGTGTGTCTAGGTAGGCAAATGTACATAAATAAAGGGGATTTAAACCTAGATTAACTGTTACCCGTGTCTGTGCATGGTATTTACGCATGGCACATACGTACATAATTGACATCTAAGAATATAAGCAAAATAATATAGGTACCTACAGAATATAACTTATACAAAAAATACATACTAGCTCGTCTGTATTCTGGGTGTAACAAAAACCCCCCAATAAAGCCCAAAGGGGAGTATTAAGAATCCATAGCTACAACTTTAAGACCCACATAAGACGGACCTTATGTAAAAAGGGTTATTATAAAATAAATGACTATTTAAATGATAAAGAGGCTTGGTCCTAAATTCATCTCCAGCTCTGCACATTGTGTGTGTATATGATTGTATTCATAATTATTGTAAGATACATATTTAATTCAAAAGATGTGCTGCTGAAAGTTTCTTGCACCGCTTCTTTCCTTTCAGAGAGTAGAGTAAATCAAAGTTTAAAAAATAAAAAAAATATAGAAAAAAAAGTTACAATAAAAAGATTGATTGATTGATTGACTTTTGCTCTACGATTATTAAATTACGTATTTGAAATTCACCCTATGTAGATTGCTCGCTAGAGAAGTTTCATATGGAAACCGCGTCAGCCAGATGGCGCATGCGATATGTGCATTTTGCCATACATTAGTTGGGCATTGAAATGTCAAAGGTATGAAAATATATACCCTATGGGCAAACCCATAGCTCGCTGTCAGTGCTCACATCATTGTGCTAGTAGTCCGATTTCTGGGATACCCCCCTTTCGGCTATAAAGATATTTTTTTCTTACACCTGTAAAATAGAGCTACCTAATAGATCCTTTTCTCTACTTATATTCTTTCATGTTATGCAGTGATCAATTTAGTTTAGTTACAGTACGTGAGGTGAAAAACATTCGGGTATCGGGTAAAATCGATTTCTGTCTCTGTCTTACATTCGCGTTTCTCCGTCAATAACCGAAGCCTCCTCTAAGACTCGAATGTTTTTCTAAGTGGTCATGGACTGTACTAATTTTGAGAAAAATCACACCACTATACTATAATAATGTAAGATTTCATGTAGTCGTCGGTAGGTCCTTGAAAACAATATCGTTGTTTGAAAATAATATAAATGTTCATCAAGAAAATATATATTTAACTATGTAATGCAAATCACAGGTGTAACATAAATGAAATACAAACTTCTATTTCTAAATATAATCTATAGCTCATGTAAATAATGTAACCTATGCATTTTCTAAGTAGGTATAATACCATAAACGAATATTTACAACTTAGCATTTTTCTATCTTCATAATAATTTATACCCCTAAGTAGGTTTAAAAAGGTATGATGCCAAATTACTGAAGACATGTAAGTAGCAAAAATATTTTTTGTAAATAATGAATAAATGGACATCAAAATTGACATAAACCTAACATTGCAGTAAATTTAAATGTATCTACCTATTGTCTTGATATTATTCTAGTGCCACTGCTGTTTATGTAATCCTAATTCTTATTATAACGATTAGTAGGATCCCCTGTACTGTATTCGGCATATTTGGGGTACGATTGAGGACCTCTCACTGAAGCTGCAGGAAGGGAGCCCCCCTCTGCCAGCCTCTTTGCTTCAATCTTATCAGCATTATCTTTTTTAAGTTTAGCTAAAGCTAGATTCTTTGCAATCTCTGCTATAGTAGGTGGCTCAGATCTGAAACAGTTATATCATATCAATAAATATCATATAATCAAAGAATTGGTATGTAACTTGATTTCAAACATTGTTTAAATCTTATTATTATATATTTTTTATAACTTATACTTAAAAGTGCCAATGTTAGTTTTGTATCCGATTTATAAAATTAGAGTTTAAATTGGGATTCTATCCTTATTAACAATACCTAAGATGTAATTACTGGCATATACTACACCATCTAGTCTTCAAGCATAAGAGTGCATTGAAACCCATCTAATAATACTATAGTGTGGTGAGTAGTCTATAGGCAACGCACCAACCATCAGGTGCCCCGGATGCTCTAAAAAGCCTTAACAATGATGCTACAGAAATCCCAATGGTCTGTTGAGTGCATAGTTATTTACCTTCTCTTTCTAAGCCATGCCTCCCATTCTGCCGGTATCGGATCCTGAAAGTCCAGTCCTTTTGGAGGGTCATACCATCGAGTTGGCTTCCTCTTGCCTTCGTCGGGTCTAGCAGGAATCTCATAGTACACATTACCTAAGTAATCTTTTCCTGTAAATTAGTTCAAAATTGAAGATTAAATAATAAATAAATTTATGTAACATACCCATGAAATGTTTACCTACTTACCTACCTATATTGTTGCCCCGAATTTGACGGGGTTTAAATGAATTTAAAAAATTTCTAAACACTATGCGCCAAACGTATCTCTCACCCGACATCTGGAAAAGTAAACATCACAAGTCATCATCATCAGTCATCTTAGTAAACAATCACAAGTTATCAAACACATCCAGCAAAACAAGTATGAAGGTAGGCAGTCCTTTTTTTGTCAAAATTCTAAGTTTTTTTGCGCCCCCCTAACAACACCCCGACCACTTGTTGCTCTGAGCCTCGAGTCATGCTACAAATTAATTCCAGAACTACAAAATCAAATAGGTTGGAGCGAAATTTTTCATAATGCGATGCCATTCACCAACACACCACTGCACATTTTAGTTAAAATACCTAGTCCTACCAAAACATATTGCCCTAGCGGCAGAGACACTGATGTTAGTGTTTCATTTTTGCAATATACATACCTTACCCTAGATCCTGTCTATAAATGTGCTGTAAATACCTAAAGATCAAGCAAAATGTCTCAATAAAAAGATTTTTTTTAAGAACAAATACGAAAATGACAGATTGCGTTTTGTTTCCCTATTTGCCCTCTTTCTTTCCTCATGTTTTCACGTTTTCCTCATAGAAAATTGAAAAGAACAAAACGCACAGCAATGTAGCTCGAGTTTAATATAAAATAGTTAGGTAGTTTATTTTTTATTTTTTTTCGTACTGACAATTGCTGTTGGTCCTAATGACCTTTACAGCTTCACCGGGGTTTTTGGGGCGAGCGCTAAGTGCGCTCCAGCCTGGAGGAGGACTTAAAAACTACTATAAGAAGCGACTGCCTAAGGGCACCCAGGTGGGTACGGACCTCGGCTTAGGACATCGCTGGGGAGGGAGGGGTCGGGGAGAAGCGGCCTGGAATACGCCGATAGCACGTGTAAGCGCCAGAAGCGGGTCGCCGCCCGCGCCGGCGCGGGCGGTATGTAGGTGCTGTGTGTGAACTACTATCGGGTGAGGGAGTGGCTTCCGCGATGAAGATCGTGATGGCGTCGTCTAGGACGTGTCTAGGCCGACGTCGTCGACGGGATGTCGGTAAACCGTTAGTCGAATAAGCGGCGGCGCTTACTACTAGAGGGTTTGGGTGGTGGGGAGCTTGCTCGAAGAAGCGTCGAGACGCTAACTTCATGTATTGAGCGATCGTGGGGAGTTCCAAATCGTGATGGAGGTCTACGTTACGTAGGTACCATGGAGCACCGGTTGCTCTACGCATGAACCTATTTTGGATAACCTGGCGGCGAATGTGGCAAGAGTGCGCGAATGTCACGCTTGCGTACGTGAGGATTGGACGGATGCAAGTTTTGTAAATTGTTAACTTATTTCTAAGTGACATTTTACTCCCCTTGCCTAGCATCGGGTGTAACCGGCCGAGAATGAATGCTGCGCGGTCGCGGACTTTCGATTTTACGGCGGTTTTACGTGAGGCTCGAAGGTCATACCTCTATCAAGGGTGACTCCTAGATATTTGACCTTGTTCTCCCAAGGGATAGGTCTGCCGAAAAGTGAGAGTTGCCCTAAGTTATTTCGAACATGGGTGGTCGTATCAGGGGCACGACCCCTAGCGAAGAGAATGGCGGCGCTTTTGTCAGGGTTCACCTCGATTCTCCACTTCCGAAACCATTCGCCTAGGTCGGTGGCGGCGGATTTAGTTAGGTAGTATTTATCGTCATACACATACAGTCTTAAGGTACTATTCGCGGCATATAAATTGACCTAAAATGGTTGATGCGCAGTAACAAATTTCGGGTTTCAATCGAAGTGCGGTAAGAGGTGCTACGCGAGGGCCCGCGCGTAACCATATGGGATTTGTGTACCTGCGCGGAACGACTGCCATTTAAGGAAGAGGTCAAGTTATATGTCGCGAATAAGGCCCGGACTACACGACGACGGTTCCTAGGCCGGTTCCAGTATCGGTCGGTTCCATGGAAGCGGTGCTTCATATGAACTCAAACAAAAATGCGCTGTCGACTACACGTACAACACTCCACTTGCTTGCTTATCGTATGGTTAGTGGCCAACCTATTTGTCAGAGTTGTTCAGGCCGCCCGTAGGCATCTGACATGGCTTAACGACTGCTGTCGAACGACAACAACCGGGACCGACTGCTTAACGTGCTTTCCGAGGCTTTATGAAATATGCCACTAGCGGTCACCTATCCAGGTACCGACCGCGCCAATATCGCTTAACCTGCACGATCACTTCGGACCGTGCTCGCAACTAGGCTACGAGTTCTACTTGGAACCGGCCTGCTCGGTTCCTGAACAGAGTGGGCGGAGATTGAGCGCAACGCATGAGTTTTTGATCGAGTTTGATGAGTTTGGATTAGAATTTTTAAATATGCGCTGAATTTTTTTAATTTTTCTTAATGCTAATACTGTAGGTCCAAATGACCTTTACAGCTTCACCGGGGGTTTGGGGACGAGCGCTAAGTGCGCTCCAGCCTAGAAGAGGACTTAAAACTATAAGAAGCGACTACCTAATAAGGGCACCCAAATGGGTACGGACCTCGGCTTAGAACATCGCTTCGGAAGTAAGAATTTTGCGTAAAACGGATTCTTGATTTTGTTTTGTGTCCTGCAAATTGTTTTATAGAGGTTGTTTTCTACTAAAAACGGTGTATTTTACTTGAAAAACGTCCACGTGATGTGAAACAGCTAAATAAAGTCAAATAAGACGTTGTGGTCTGATTCGTACTTGACTGTTTTTTGAAGAACCATACTGCGTCAGGGACGTTTCTTCTTTGGTTCGGCGGTGCAGAAGCGTGGCATATTCTCCCAGACGGCATTGAAATGTGTCACACCAGCATTTTAATGAAGAATTGAAGAAAAACATTATTTAAGATATCGACCGAAGGACTTGTATCCATGGTCATAAATAATTACAAAAAATGTGAATTGTGATTTCGTTGTTGTGATAGGATTTTTATTCGTGTTAGGTATTACAATTTTTACATCAAAGCACAATTAAGTACACAATTACAATAAAAAAGCAGTCATCATGGCGAAAATGGCATTTCAGCACCAGGCCGGCACGGCTATGGAGTGTCTTAGCGTAAGTACATGAATTGTACAATACAAGACCACTCCCTCCTTATGAACTATTTTTCTGTATTGTACTTAAAAATCTATTACAATTCCGTCACAGATACCTATAACACTTCAAAAGGAAGCTGGAGTCGACGCAGAAGGACGAGAAGTAATGAAATGTGGGTTTAAAATAGGCGGTGGAATCGACCAGGACTACCGTAAAAGCCCCCAGGGCTATACGGATAATGTAAGTATGATTCAGCGGCGGCGGCTCTATTTGGGTCACTTCGCTTTTTTGCGAAAAGATTAGAATACAAAATGTACTTTCAATTACATATTGCAAGAAAGTTACTTGTAGCACAACCAACAGCTACCTACCTACTATAAAAATGTTTCATAAAACCAACAAAACTAGTTGTTTGGTACCTATAGGTAGAAGTTAAATACATACTTTATAAACAAAGACGCCTATTAGAGGCAGACACTACCACCCCAGTTATTCCAGGTCTGTACCATACCTGTGTATGCTTGAGTCTCCAGGGCCCTCTTTCACGAAGCCCTATTTTACAAGGATCTTTGCCTTGTAATGTCAACAATGACAATATTTTTTATGAGGATTTCTGTTAATGTTGCCTTATGCTTGGAATTACAAACATAATCTGGGGATCAGTTGTTTGATAATAATTACCTTTTCAGGGCATATATGTTACCGAGGTACATGAAGGCAGTCCTGCAGCAAAAGCTGGATTGAGAATGCATGACAAAATCTTGCAGTGCAATGGCTATGACTTCACAATGGTAACCCACAAAAAAGCTGTTAGTTATATTAAGAAACATCCTGTGCTCAACCTTTTAGTAGCTAGAAAAGGTGTCACATCCACATAATTGGTTTCCAGGTAATTATAACAATCTTGTTTTATGATCTTGAGTTGAAATACGAAGGTAATATAATAAGTATTATTATGACAAGTGATTTCAATGTTATTTATTTTTTTATTGTAAGTTTTAGTTTTGTAAGGTAGTTTAATCAGTGTTTAATGGGTATCTGTAATCAATATGGACTCTATTCAGTCAGTGTGCCACCTATGAAGCAGTGGTGGATCCAGATCATTTCCCCCCAACACCAAAAACCTTTAAGATCCCTATAGGGTGTGAGGCTCTACTCACCCTTGACAAAAAAAATTGTACAATTCCCATTTTAGTAACTGCTACTTGTTCCAAAATTATTTTCTGGATCTGCCCCTGCTTTGAAGCTACATTTTAAATCTCAATACATTATGATCATACCCCGAACTTTTGAGAACATGAGTAATAAAGAGAGATGAGATTGAATATATTTATCATTCATTATTACCACCATTTCTCTATAAAAAATAATTAATGAAATATGAATGACGATAATTGACTTTTTCCTCTATAATTTCAATGACATTAAGTTTATCAACATTCATTCATTCAATTCCCCAAAGTTCATGTTTTGAAATGTTCAGACTATGATTATTATATCTTTAGGTGAAAAGTGAGTCTGATAGAGTAATAAACATTGAATCTATAAAAATAAACTTTATAGACACTGGCACGCTGAAACCATATTTATTAAATTTATTTAGTCTCGCTAAAGGCTCCTCCATAACCTGGCTGGACCAATACATAATGCCTAGGCTGTATTTAAAAATTCCTTATAAGAATCTGAAATTATTGTAATATGTTCAGTCTTAAATAACAAGGTAACTGAATGTGTTACATTACAACAAAGCACTAATTTACACTAGCTTTTGTATTATTTTTAAGTTGAGTTACCATACTTTTACTTTTTTTCAGTTATAAAATGACAATTTCTATACATTTATTCATAAATAATAATGAAATATTTTTATGTCAGAAAATTTGTAATTTTGCCTATTTACTGTTAAATTAAGATATGGATTTATATTATAATGAAATTTTAAATTTATTGATTGGTTATAAGAACTCCTGTTAATAAAATCAAATAAGATAGATATAGGTTCTTTTTTGTAAATTACATACAACATTCCCACTAATAACGTAAAGAAATATGATTGTGCCAAAAGTATAATGCTTAGACAGATATCTGTGGAAATATAGGTTTGTGCATACACTACAAGATCTACTATTCCACCAATACATATGAATCCCATACTGTAACACAATGTTATATACAAAATATTTATAGATTAAAAATTATGGCCTACTATCTTGTATCGACAGTTACATGCCAAAGACTAGAAAAATCAAACTAGCTATTCAAGAACTGTTGCTCACAAAACTTAACCATGCAGTTAAAAGGTTTAGGAATTTAAGTATGTACTTAAATTTTTATATTACCTAGTTTGGTTACAATTACACAAAAAATGCTGAAACATTATTATGAATACTCTGGTTAGTGTTTTTATTTAGTTAAGGTGTAACTGTATTCTTGAGAGCCCTATGACACTGGTATTCTAACGAAGGCTGTGTATATCACGCACATTGTGATTGCATTTACAATTTTTTTACACTGCTTCTATCTGTTGTGTTGAGGATTTACTTAACAGCTGTACCAGTGTGACAGAGCCCTACTTTCATAAATTTTATTTAGAAAATAAAAATGTTACATATTAAAAGTTTTGTTTTTGTTGTAATAACTAAAACAACTTAACAGTAAACTAAAAATTTATTGCCACAGCTAATAAATATTATTGTAATTAAAACAAATGTAAACAATTCAAAACTTAAGGATTCGCTGGGGGCCAGTCCCACTGGCCCTTAGGAGGTTTGGCAATCAGTGGCTCCCATGGTTTCCAGTTGAGCATTTTTCTGGCTAGGTTGAGTTCATTTTCGGCCTGAATAATCAATTCCTCAGCTTGACCACAATTTATCTTCTGCTCAAGTTCAAATGTATCCTTAGTCTGAAAAAAAAGAAGTAAATCTGAAATTGATATCTGAATGATCAATAGCATTCACTAATATATTATTAATTCAATAATCTAAAGTAATTTTATTAATTAGATGCTGAAACCCGTCGCAAGATAATTTCGAACACATTTATGAAAATTTATCAATATGTATACTTATAGAAATGTATAGTTTTGAATGTTATTGCCGAAATTTGATCACTCTTTGTACAAAAATATGTATTTCATATAAATAAATCACATTTCACATGGATGTGAGAATTATGCTGTGCTATATTTGGTGCTGTCAGTGTGATGGGGTATCTGTATCTAATGAAAAAATTAACTTTAAACGTTATATTTGGAATGATTACTTGAATTTTACTCAAAGACAGCCTTGTCACTTAAAATTATATCTTCTATAGAGTAGAGCCAGATAATACTAAGTGGAGCTTTATTTACAATGATCGCCAAAGCAGATACTTCAACTAATTCCTTGATTTAATTTTAAACACCTCTATTATTACAATACAAAGGCTCTGTCTAAATTTACCTGGCCCAGAATGGCGGCTCTCTCTCTTACTATTTCTTCAGTGTATTTTCGGTAGACAGAAGTTTCAGGCATTTTCTGGACAACTCTCAGGATTTTCCCATATAGCGCACCCAGCGTGTGATGAGGATTGGCTGCCACAGCCATACCCACAAGGCCTGTAGCCTAAAACATTGAACACAAATAAATATAAAATAGGTAGATGTTACGTTGATAAATCTTGCATGTCGTTGATGATTTCATTACCTACGTACCTACCTTTTTTATTGAAGTCATTTTTATAAATCTGAATTAGATAACACGAACAAGAACAATTCGAATATAATTGTTTTTTTTTGCAGCAAATGTCAAATTGTCAATCATGAATATGGGTTGTCAATCAGATTGATTATTTGGCGGATTCCGTTTCGTACCGTACAGTCTCAACCTAACTTGCTCAAAGTACTTGAATTCCACGCCGTAAAACACCAGGGCATGTGATTCTGTGTCTGTGACCCAGTGTTCCCGAACGTCCCTATTTTTCGGGAGATTTATTGATTTACCATTCTATCTCCCAAATCTATCGTAAAGCAATCATAATCTCCCTATTTTTAGGGGAAAATGAAGCCATATTGCTGTCGTTCCGATGTACTTCCTTCCGTCTGTCCGTCCGTCCGTCTGTCACGAGATGGTTACGAAAGAGTAGTTTTCAAAAAAAAATACTTATGCATTCCTTTGAACCTAAATCCAAATATCAACTTTTTTGGTAAATATTTTTAGGGTCCCTTTAACTCATTTATGTAAAAGGGGTCGTTAAAAAAATATGTATATACCCTACCGTGTATATTTTATACATGTATGGCTAATTCTGATTATTTCTCCCTAGGCGGTTATTATTCCCATTTACTAAAACTCGTGGCGAATGGGAAAAAAATCCCAGGATGCAGGCGATGGCAAATGGGATAGACGTTTTCTTGATTCGGTAACACTACTGTGTGTGGGGCCTGCTTTGCTTGTGGTGTTTGGTTTGGTTTTGGTTGGTCGACCGATAATTTTTTAAACTGCAGTGAGATTATTTCGATACGATTTATCGAACCGAATTCATTTTACATTTGTTCTTTTATTTTTCAAAACCCTAAAGTAATAATCGTCTTCACATTTGGAGTTGTGCGACCACCTTCTATCCTCATCTCGTCACGTCATGCTATTGAACAGAAATGTGACAATATCACGCACATTGATAATGTAAAAATAATCCAGGAAAGTGCAGTCTCCTAGATCGTCTTGAGGTAAGTAAACGATTTCAAAATATGAAGAGATCTATCCAAGAGACCCATCATTTAGACTTGTGCACCCTATCAACATATCTTACTAGACTGTGTGATAATCAATTTCATCTATGTGATAGGTACTTAGTTTTATCAATAATGGAACTTGAGTAATAAGCAGCAGAAACCTAAAATATTTGAAACAGCAGACCTGTGTGAAATTCCTTGTAGACAGTCAATTGCAGTGCATTTAATACCTGTCTGATGGTGTTCTAACCAGTCTATATCTAGAAACAACTGCCTATTGCAGCACCACCATGGAGACGGTGTCACATGCAGCCCAGGATGACAACTTGGAGGCGAACCCTAGCAGTGTCAAGAGTGAGGACAGCAGTCCCCGACAGGAGGGAGGCTGCGGGTCACCCCCACCCAACTGTGCCATTTGTCTGGGCACCTGTAGGAACAAGTCCTTCACAGATTCCTGCCTTCATCAGTTCTGTTTTAAATGTCTGTTGACATGGAGTAAAGTGAGTTTTACTTTTACTTAAAAATAGTTTATGGGAACTGGTAACTATAGCACTAGCCTAGAGTGGTCACCTAAAGCCAATCATCAAAATAAAAAATATTATATTATACAGCACCAATTCTTGGATGTCTTTAGTGAAATTAAAACATTGCTAAATGAAATGTTACCCTCACTTTTACGCAATCTAGCATGGGAGTGAGTGAGACGGTTTTATTTAGATTTAGCATGTCCTAGAATTGACGCCATTTAATAGTTTTATATCGCACAATACTGCAGCTCAACCTAAAAGAAGTTGTTCAAAGATAAATTTAGTATGGCCTTCAAATCAGGAACCAGAAAGAGGTTACCTAAATCTATTTTGCAGCACATACAAAACTGTTTTCAGACTTTTTTAGATCTATGCAACTGTATTTCAAGAGAAGGGATGCCCTTTGTGACAGAAATCGCAGATTGCGTTTGCAAGTGGATTAACCTAATAACTCTAGAAATAAAGTACTCTAATAAATATAATGTGTATATTTTAACAGATATCGATTGAAGAAGGTAAAAACAAAAGAGTAACGAAATTCAAACTTGACAGTGTATAATGGCCTATCAAATAGATATAAAGAAGTATGAAACCAAATAGTTCCAACACTTCCCCTACTTCTAAATAGGCGATAGGCCATTATTAATGTTACAATAAGCCTAAATCTTTCGTTAAACTCAGATGTCTTTGCTTTGGTAAAAACTTGGTAAAGACATCTGCTTTCATTTCATTTGTGGAAACATATTTAATACAAATAGTACCACTAGCAACAGTGTCTCTTATAAAGTGATGTCTAACATCAATATGTTTGGTTCTCGAATGATGAACGTTGTTCTTAGTTAGCATTAAAGCTCCCTGGTTATCACTATAAATACAGACACTATTGTCCAAACCAAATACTTCCTTCAATATGTTTTTGAGATATATGGATTCTTTTGAAGCATCACTTAAAGCCATATATTCAGCTTCTGTTGTTGAAAGAGCGACTGTTCTTTGTTTACGTGATTCCCACGAAATAGGTCCATTAAGGTAAAACACGTAACCAGTGTAGGACCTCCGATCAATTAGACATGCACCATAATCTGCATCTGCATATCCAGTAAGTGCAAGAGTATTTTGCTTCTGGAATCTAAGTTTATACTGCATTGTTCCTTTTAAATATCTTAAAACTCGTTTCGCTGCATTCCAGTGAACTGTCCCATAGTTACTGTTGAACTGGCTTAGCACACTTACAGCATGTGTAATGTCTGGTCTTGTTCCAACTGACAAGTACATCAGAGATCCGATCAATCTCTGATAAGGCAAATGCTCGGCTGCCACTTTCTCTTCAGTTGAAGGATTTTCTAATTTCAGACTAGGATCAGCAGGAGTACTAGCAGGTTTTGCGTCAGTCATATTAAAAATATCTAAAACCTTTTTAATATATTCTTCTTGGTCAACGGTTATTCCATTGTCTGATTTTATTATTCTCATTCCCAAGAAATGTTTTAAGGTTCCTAAATCCTTGACTGTAAAGAATGTCTTAATTTCCTTTTTGAAAGTTTCTTTCATATCAGCATTATTGCTTAGAATACAAAAATCGTCGACAAAGATTGCGACAATCAAAATGCAAGTTCCTTTGACTTTATAGTATAGGCAGTGGTCATGTTCAGATCTTTTCATTTTAAGTTGCATCATTGCATCATTAAGTTTCAAGTTCCACTGTCTAGGCGCTTGCTTAAGTCCATAAAGTGCTTTCTTTAACTGACATACCTTCGTACAATTACTTACAGGTTTATCATTGACCATTAGAGTTACCTCGCAGGCATTAGCCTTCTCCTTATTGGATTTAGCTTTAAGAATTCTGCAGTTAAATTTAGTATGGCCTGGTTTACGACAGTAATTGCAAAAAGTTTTCTTAGAGTCTCTATTACACAATTTATTCGATGACACTAAAGCTGAATTATCAAGAGTATTACTGCAGCTGGCTAAATCATGACTGTCTTCCTTCAAGAGTGCAGTAACTACACTATCTGAGGTAAGATCGGAGCCGGAATGTTCTAGTGCCATTACAAGTGGTTTAAATTTATCTGGTAGACCACAAAGCAGTATAATTCCAACGAATTTGTCATCTATTTTCTGATTAATTTGTTCTAGTTGTTGATGTGTCGACATAATCTCATTAACGTAATTTTCCATGTTGTCAGTGTAACGAGTATTCAATAACTTCTTCATTAAAGTAAGCTTTCGGACTAGACCGCTGTCTGCGTATGCTCTTTTGAGATTGTTCCACGCTTCAAAAGCAGTTTTAGATCCAATAATCTTGGAGAATACTCTCTCCTGGCAACACAAGCCGATTTTAGAGCGAGCTCTAGCATCACGGCGTAGAATTTCTTGTGAGCTATCTACTAAAGGTGGGTGCTCTACGCAATCCCATAGTCCACAATCAATGAGCATCATTTCCATTGAGAAAGCCCATGTCGTATAGTTCGAACGTCCTTCCAGTTTTGTAAAAGATGGAGTACTTACAGTTTGTGTAGTTGTTACATGCGAAACTACACTGTTATTACTTGCATTCGTATTAGTAGGAGACGTTGTAGAAGAATCTCCAGCCATTCTTGACTTTGAAATACGAAATCACAAAATATTCGAAACACACTGTATTAGAACAAATTTAAGAGTATTAGGGTTCTGGGCCCATAACCAGAAATCGCAGATTGCGTTTGCAAGTGGATTAACCTAATAACTCTAGAAATAAAGTACTCTAATAAATATAATGTGTATATTTTAACAGATATCGATTGAAGAAGGTAAAAACAAAAGAGTAACGAAATTCAAACTTGACAGTGTATAATGGCCTATCAAATAGATATAAAGAAGTATGAAACCAAATAGTTCCAACAGTGACATACAGACAAATGGAACCCTGAAAATACTATGTGTGACATTTTATCTTCTCAAAATGACCATATTCATAATTGATTTGTACTTGCCATTACAGGTCAAAGCTGAATGTCCACTCTGCAAGCAAAACTTCAGGTCTATCATCCACAATGTGCGCTCGAACCACCAGTATGAGGAATACATGGTGGAGCAGCGCCACACTGAAGAAACGGCAGAGAGGATCGACATTGACAACCTCACTGCTGCCACACGGCGGTTTAGATATAGGTTAATTACCTTTTTTAAATTCACTTTTAACTTCACTGTTGGCATACAGATTTCCCTATGCATGAGGGGGCTAGGCCATGATTTATGTGTTCTCTTGTTTCTTTTTCTTCACCATTGAGGCATGGAACAGTCAGTAGATGTAAATGTCTTCAAGAGACCTTCAATAGGTCCTAGTAACTACACCACTGATGTTCATGCTTGACTTTTGGGCTTATTGCACTGTACTGAATTCAGTCAACGATTTAGTTGGCTAATTTTTCTGTTTATATAAGGTCGGGGAAAAAGTCTTCACATATTGTATGTATAAACTTGTAATAAAATTTCTTTGGCTGTACTATTTGTATCTGGCTGGTTTTGATGACATTAAAAACGTTACATTAAAACAAAAATAGTAAAATGTTGTTTCCAGCTATTTTTCATTCTGTCAAAATGAGTGAATCTAATGAAGATATTCGATATATTTTGAAATTTTATTACAAAAAAGGAATAAATGCAATGCAAGCAGCGAAAAAATATTGTGACGTTTATGGACGTAATGCAGTGTCAGTAAGAGTAGCACAAAGTTGGTTTAAGTGTTTTCAAATCGGGAATTTTGATGTCAAAGATGCACCTCGCTCTGGTCGCCCTGTTACGGATAAAATGGACGTCATTTTTGAAAAAGTGAAGCAAGATCGTCATATCATTAGTTACGACGTAGCTGAAGATCTGGAAATTGACCACAAAACTGTTTTGACCCATTTGAAAAAAGCTGGGTACACAAAAAACTCGATATTTGGGTGCCACATGAGCTCACTGAAAGAAACCTAATGAACAGTGTACTCATTTGCGATTCTTTATTGAGACTTAATGAAACTGAACCGTTTTTGAAGAGATTGATAACTGGTGATGAAAAGTGGATCACGTACGACAAGAATGTGCGAAAAAGATCGTGGTCAAAGGTCGGTCAGGCTTTACAGACTGGCAAAGCCCAGGTTAACTTGCAATAAGGTGATGCTGTGTATACTACCTACGACCTATTATGATTTAAGAATTATGATTTATTTGACCTTATATGATGTAAATCACATGTAATTTCAGAATGGTTAGCAATACTGAATGCATTTACAGTTGACTGAACTCAGTTGTCCACTCACCTGACTGAATTCAGTAAAAATAAAAAGCCATTAAATAATCCATTACCTGAAAGATTCTAAACTCTTGATTTGGAATTCTAATTTAATTTTTTAAAATTTCCGATTACAGAACAACTCTGACGCTGCCGCGGCGCGAGACGATCGCGATCCAACAGCTGCTGATGCACTACCCGATCATGGCCGACGTATTCCCGCCGCCAGCTGCGCGCGCCCCGCCCGCCCGCCGCCGCCGCTCCCCTGCCGCCTTCCGACGCACCGTGTACAGGCACAACCTCTGGGCTCGCCCGCTGCCTGACTTCACTGGCAGGTTCAGAGATTGTACACCGGAGTTCTACAGGTATTGCAACACCTTTGTGGAATTACAAGGCTTCTACACGGCTCAAATCCTAAATATAACCAGCTGTGGGCGATACGTGCTGTAAATGATGATGATGAAATTTCATTGTATACTTACTTGCTCCACTGGCTCAGCAGAAGCATGAAGCGGATCTTAGCCTCCTATCCCCTACTTCTTGCTGGCCTTCGCAAGCGAAGATGCCCTTGCTGCTCTCATAATCTGCAATGCGATCTTAGCCTCCACTACCAATGAGATGCTATTGCTCCTTTTCCTGTGTAGTCTCTTACTAGTTACTGAATTGGAGCTCACGCAGATCTTTGCTTTTCCATCGCATCTCTGGCGAGTTCGGGATGGGCATCTGGTCAATTCTATTTTGTCAACCTTTCAGAGTCAGCGAAGTCTTATAAATTATGCTCTTGAGTCTTTCTAAATCCCTTTGTTTAAGTTACATAAAAATTGAAACAGTGTTTTTAATCTTTTAGGTACAATGATACTCAAATGCACCGGTTAGTGCCTTGGATCAACAGGGAGCTTCACTATTTGTTAAACGAAAACATAGCGCACATGTCATACGTGTTGTCGCGGATATTAGAGTTGCTCCCACAGTATCCCATCAACTCCATCGAGTTCAGACACGAGTTGCAGCGGTATTTTGTAGATCGAACGGAGCACTTCCTGCATGAACTCTACTGTTTCGCGTCTACACCGTACGATATGCAAGGGTACGATCGCAACGTGCAATACACAACGGACACTAGAATATCGACGATGGTCAATGAGGTGATATCGAGCTCGGAATCAGAGGCTAGTGTGGATTCGGACATCGTGATGGTTTCACACTCGGAACCAGCAGAGCCGCCCCCGGGGCCGTCCAGACTGCCGGCGCCCGTGTACCCTCAAAATTACATTCCACCGCCGTCCGTCAACAACGTCATCCCCATAGAAACTATATCCCACTCCGACACAGATGACGACTCCTCCGAGGTGATGGTCGTGGGATATATTAAGCCCCCACAGGACAGGACGCCCGAAGTAGTGGACTTAATAGGTTCGGACAGCGATGTGATAGTTCAAGATAGTACTCAGCCGGAGCCGGCTCAGAGTACGTCGAGAGAGACTCAAAGTGCCGGCGCGCCTCAGTTGAATCTCGTGAAGTTGAGTTTGAAGAGGCACAAGACGCGCGCGGACGGAGCTTCGGACAGTGAGGACAGCACGTACAGGCCGCCGCCGCGCCGGCGCCGCCGCGCGCGCGCCGACCACTCGGCCACCACCAGCGACACGACCCGCTCCACCCCGTCGCCCGCCCCTGCCCCCTACACTCCCTCCTACTCCCCCGTCTCCCAGTTCCCCCCTTCCCCCTCCTACACCCCCACCGCTACCCCCACCGCCAGCTCTAGCCCATTCACAGACTCATCCACAGACTCCTACAGTTCCAGCAGAAGAAAACGAGCGCCCAAAAAGAAATCCAAAAGAAAACCCCGCAAAGAAACGAAACCCGCGGATAAGAAAAATAAAAAACGTAGTAGATCACGGTCGCATCACAGGGAGAAAAGAAGTTCACCAGCCGGTGATATGGAAAGAGATAAACGTATTAGACGTAACTGTAAGTCGCATTCGGGGAAGGGTGTGAAGTCTTCGAAAAAGGTCGATACCGCGACGGTATCGCACCCGGCGCCGATGGAGTTGGCGCAGCCCGGCCCGAGCGGCACGGCGAGCAGGCTCCGGCCAGACAGGGAACAAAGGCGACGGCAGGCCAGTCGTGAGAGCAAAAGGCTGAGGAGTGTTGTCAATGTAATATATAGTCAAAAATCTTGTGACGATTCGAGTCATAGTAGTAGTTCCAGTCTGGGCGCTTCTAATTCCCACTCCATTGCAAGAATAGGTGGCGAAGACAGGACTCGAGCGAATGATGTGCCTGCAGACAGTCCGGAAGGGTCCGACAATAAACGTGACACCGACGACTCCGATTCTGAAGACAACCTGCCTTTAAATCTTACAGTGCAGAGAACATATCCATATTCAGAAATGTGAAATATCTCTACAGTTTTATTGTGATAAATCGTTAATATTATGAGTTGAATGAATACTTTGATGATATAGATGTGCCAGACTCTTAAGCATTTTGTACAAAAATTGGCTATGTAATGCTAATGAATAAATAATAATAAAAATTAGTATGTACCCATTATGACGCATTTATTATATTCAAATACCAAGGCAGTTGTTTGCCGAAATTTATTTAAAAAAAGAACGCTAGATGGGTTTCTGGCGCATCCATAAAACCTGCGTGCATGCATCCATATTTGTTTGCAATATTTTAATTGTGTGTTAGTTAAATCGGACACACATTTTAGTGTATTCTATATCTATAGTATACATTGATATAAAACTCATTTATTTAAGTATTTTTAAAATTGTTATTGGGACTATTTTCAAACGAAAGCTGTGCTTGAATTTGCTATTCTATTTGCTATACCTATTTCAAGAACAAATTTTCTTTCAAATTAATTTTACAGTTCAATTATTTAAGGTAATGTAATTATTAAATTATTAAGATTTTGTTGAGATACGGGTAAATGCATCCTCGCCTAATAAATAAAATAAATGTTTAATGTTAAAATCACTAGAAAAGGTCATTTTTGTCAGTCTGGTTCGAATAATTGATTGATTGATTGATTTTACTATTGTTGATATTGACCGAGAATTGATTGATTACAAACAAAATACATGTATTGGACATTTCTATAGAACAATTTGCAACTGCACTGCACTGTTTACCCATTTTTATCAATTTCTGATAACTTTTGTTATTGCGATAAAGATTCAGTGCCTATCTATCACCCTAAGCGCAGACTGCGGGTCGGACAGAACGCATTGAACTGCATTCATGTGTTATTACATCTAGGAGATAATCCTGCAATATTTTACCACTAGAGGCGCCACTAGCACAACGGTACGTAGCCAATCAATATATAGATACATTCCTTTCCACCAAATATTTTATCCTTCAGAGTCGCAGCACGCTGTCTAGATTTGTTAGGTTTGCTATTTTGAAATGGCCATATGATGCCATGGATATCATCACAATTTTACTATAGCTTTGAGAAATTATATTAAATTAACCCAAATAACGAGAAATTTGTGATATCTTCAAAAATAACGTTTCGTTTTGCTTTTCTGTTTAAAGAGTGTGCTAGTGGCTCCATTTACGCAACGCTTTGCGTTTTATGTCCTATTCGTATTGACTTTGTATGAGAGAATTAATTTGGCCGTCTCGCAGCCGTGTGACAAATCCCTAACTGGCCAATACAGGAATTTTGAAACCTAGTAATTACTACACGTCCCTATAATTAAAGCCATCTTAGATGGCGTTATAGGGAAAAGGGAGAAGTTACTATTTTTTTTTATAGCGTCATTAAGGCCAGCGCAGATAACAGACAATACGTGTCCGTAAAAAGACAATAAAAATGTATGACACAACGCACACAGAAATAATGCCTATCGCCTAGACCTTGATTGTACGTAGCAAGGTGGAAATTTGGAATACCAATCAAACATGTTCCGCATATCCACCTTAGGCTCAATTTACATTGTCGTGGAATGGAATGGACGCGAATTTTCGCAACTTAATTGTACATAGCATAATGAACTTTATGTCAATTGTGTAACATACATAAATACGAGCCAAAAAAAGAAAAGTAGCTAGGGGAATTCTCGAGAATGCGCGAGGATTCTCCGGAAGACGCGCGACCTCTTTTTTGGCTCGTATTTAGTTTGTTACATAATTGACATAAAGTTCATTATGCTATGTACAATTACGTTGCGAAAATTCGCTTCCATTCCATTCCGCGGCTATGTAAATTGAGCCTTAGAGTTGTCGATTTTTTTGGGTGTGTAAATGGGGTGCTTCCTCGTGGTCCCCCTAGTTTGTCCCACCGGTGGGTCCACGAGGAATTTCTTTTCCTCGTGGTCCCCCTAAGCAGTGGGACCATAAAGAATATTCCTCGTGGTCCCACTATAAATTGTGCAGTACAAGTTGCGCTCTTCGTGGTGATTATTATATGAAAACATCCAGATCAGTGAACAAATATCCCATTTGTACTCATCATACAAACATCAGTCCCCGCGCCGTGGATCGAACCCGCAACCTTCGGCGAGGCAGGCAGGCTCTTAACCATTCGACCACGGAAGTCAATTACTTTATCAATTATCTAAATAGATTACATTACATACTTGATCGATATATCAGGAGAAGGATAACCTAATCTTGACTACACAAATGAAGTTACTGCATAATGTCATTGGTGTTAGTGAGTTTTTAGAAAAATTACGTTGATAATTATAAACAATAATAAGACGACGATTAAATCTCACTATTCATACTAGGAGAGTAATTATTGGTCGTAATAATGGGAACAGTGGGACCACGGTGCATCAAATTACGGTATTCTTTATGGTCCCACTGCTTAGGGGGACCACGAGGAAAAGAAATTCCTCGTGGACCCACCGGTGGGACAAACTAGGGGGACCACGAGGAAGCACCCTGTAAATGGTATAACCACGACATAATCGAACTAAGTCCGTGTTGTAAGTCTGTGATGGCCCATATCGGGAGGAGACAGGTGTGTACTATGGTTATACATTTGCGTAGAGCGCGACATAAGCATCGACGCATGGTCGGCGAACTGATGAATAGAAGCATATAATGAAATTGTATTGTAAATAATGTAATATTATACACTGAACTTTCATTTTAGATTGAATAAAAATCATGGAAGTAAATCTGTATTGTATTCGTTCAATCCTAACATTTATTTTACAAATCAACAATACTAAAATTATTTTATTTTACGTTGGTATTTATTGGCACCAATTCTAGGGTGTCACTCGCTAAATAAAAACATCGCCAAACGTAACGTCACGCTCACTCTTATAAAACTTAGCACGAGAGAGAGCGACGGTTTCATTTATATAGTTTTAAACTTTATATATTTATCGGCCACGCCGGAATTGATGCCATAAACTTACATGATGTTATATAGTAAAAATAGACTACTAACCTCTTAAGGCGAGGTTCTCCGCACACTAGCGCCGCCAATCGAAAAAAAAATCATTTGTTTCATTATTAAGTTTTATTTAAAAACCTTACCCGAAAGCACTCCGAAAGGATAAGTAGTATTTTTTAAACTAGTTATTAATGCTAGGTTAAACATACTACTTATCCTTTGGAAGTGCTTTCGGGTAAGTTTTTTAAATAAAACTTAATAATGAAACAAATATGATTTATTTTTTTCGATAGGCGGCGCTTGTGTGCGGAGAACTTCGCCTTAACAAATGTGCAAAATAAGGTAACATGTACTTTATGGCAAAGGTATTTACCTACATTAACCCTGAATTCGTGTAAAGGATTAACAACCATTTCTTCACGTATTTTTACATGTTGAAACCAGAGTTATAGTACTGAGTCTGTTTCCGCGTTTGTGTATGCAATCTTATCTTATGATAGGGGGCGGGAATTACCCCAAACGGCACCTCGACCCTTGAGGATCTTTTGTGCCTACCCCATTTTACACACTGGTCATCTCAGTGTGCAGGTTTCCTCACGATATTTTCCTTCACCGTTAGAGCAGTCGGTAAATGCACGCAAGTCTTCGAAAAACTCATCGAACCCGGACCTCCCGCATGGGAGTCCGGTGTCCTAGCCACTAGGGCACCGACGCTCTTAGAACATATTTAACAAACCCGCATGGGAGTCCGGTGTCGTAACCACTCTGCCACTGACGCTCTCTTGTGTATGCAATAATTCATAACATGTAATATTTTAAAATTGATTGATAGTTTGCGCAGTAAACGATTTAGGATCTCTGGCGGTATGGAATGGAGGAGAGTATTAATGCAATCTGATTGGATCGTTTGCCGTGTGAAGTAAATCTACTTGCGTGAACTTCATGCGGCACTCTTAATGCCGACATAAGTAAAGACGTCTTTACACAAATTCGAGATCACCTGCACACACCTCCTTTAATACCTAGATGAATCGTTCTTCTCACTGTTAGTGTCAGATCAGACTTGCGCGGGCCGCGCTGTGCAACTCAATTTTTCAAGGGAATGTGCACCTTAAACAGTGACCGATATGTTCTACTTTTTAGTGTCAATTTTAAACGGCGTCGGGTTGCTGCACCAGTCTAAACTGACTCTAATATACACATACGAGGGCTGTTCTGAAAGTTATTAGCTACTTCGTTAATATTATTCAAGTATGCCTATGTTTATAACCGTTTGCAGGCTTATTTCAATGTAAATCTCTATGGTAAAAATCACTGGCCAGTTTCGATTAGTTTTTTTAATGAATTTTTGGCGGCAAGATGTCATCAATAAATTGATTGCAACAATGGACGTGTCCCGTGAAGCATTTCGTGCAATGATTTTCTATGACTTCAAACGAGGGTTAACGTTAAAATTTACAAACTGCTTTTGGTGAGTCTTCTCCTTCGTTAGCCACCGTCACTTACTGGTATCGCGAATTTAAACGTGGCCGGAAAAGCCTAGAAGATGATCCTAGACCAGGAAGACCGCCGACTGCTGTTACTCATGAAAACGTCATGATGGTGGAGTGGTTATTAAAGGAACAAGAATCTTTTTTTAAATGTTTTGAAAGCTGGTTCAGTCGAATGAACAAATGTATAGAGGCAGGAGGGGAGTATTTTGAAAAACTGTAAATACATTTTTACGATAAACTTATAACTTTTGATTTTACTAAAAAATTCGGAACAGCCCTCGTATAAGTGAGAGTGAGTTTCATTTTAGATTTAACGTCCTCGCTGGAATCGGCACAATTGCATTGACAAATTGATTCCTTTGACTAAATTAGTATGCTTTTATGTGGCTTTTACAGATGAATATCTGTAAAAGCCACATAAAAGCATACTAATTTAGTTCACTGACATTGATATTTACATACCTACATAATTATATTGCCTACGATTATTGCTTGAAATTAGGAAGCAAGTGGGAAAACCCTGTATAAATTTTTAAATTGCGATGTCAACATAAAGTTCATTATTTTAATACATTATGCCTAATCAAATAAACAAAACAGCAAATAAATATTAGCACCAGGCTATATAAAGCATTATTACTGTGCCGCATTCGTGTCCAAAAACAGTGTTCATAATAAAATACAGTTCATAATTTGAAAATTTGTACAAGAACAAGATTATATTGGTCAGTATAAAATTGACCAGAAAACCCTTCTCTATTAGATAAAATAGATGGATTTTATTCGCGCGGATCTTTTGGAAAAACCCTCTTTTCCACTGTTATAAATATAAAACAAATACTAGATCGACCTTTTCATTTATCAGGGTGTTCGCAAAACTGCTCACTCTTTGCACGAGTTTTTCTCCCCTACCCACATTGAAGATTATTTTACAGTATTTTCGTAGAGGTAGTTCATTTAACAAATAATAACTAAGGTCTTCCTATTCTACTATAAGAATTTAATAAACCTTATATAAGGTTCGTTTTAAGTGTCGAACAAAACAAATATCGACTTGTTTAAGTTTTAAAAACAGAACCAACTTGAAAGAAATATACTATTGTTCGAGACCTAAGTTAGGTCTTCCATTTCCCACCTGTAACACTTTGATAAGACACTTCAAGTAGTACCTTACTTGTAAAACTTAAAACTACCTGTAATCAGTAAATCCTATATTCGATTACATACTTGTATTCTACATAATTATAATTTCATCACTAAATCCCCGATAATATATATTGCAAAGAACGTGACGGACCCACGGCTCAACTACGATGCTCAACTGGTTGTGTCGTGGGTAATTTTTATTCCCTTCGGCACAACTGAGGTACCAACGACTGAACCAATTCCCCACGGCTCAATTACTGATAGTATGAAATCCAACTGATTGAGCTGTAGGGAACAATTAATTAATTTCAATTTATAAATTATAAATATACCTATTAAAAATGGATGGAGATGAAATTTGCAGCATTGATTACAATGGCGGCAAGATTGTGCTGCATTGTGAACACCAATACCACAGGATACGCGTGTACAAAAATGGTTCTACCGTTCTTAGGTGTCAATGACATCCGTCAGATGATGCTCAATTGTGCCGTAGCTAATTCCGAGTTACCCAAGATTCAACTTTTTTGTCAGTTGTGCCGTAGGTACATTTGTTTTCCCGTTGTATCAATTAGTTGTGCCGAAGGGAATAAAAATTACCCACGACACAACCAGTTGAGCATCGTAGTTGAGCCGTGGGTCCGTCACGGCAAAGCGTGACGGACCCACGGCTCAATACTGCTTGACATACCAGCAAAAATATTGAGATCTATACATACAATATACATTGTCCAGCAATGTTGATATCACGATAACGATATCTGTGCACCAAATATTATTGTACATTTTGATATAAAATTACAAATACTGTAAAAATACATGTCTTTTTAAAGTTTTGTCTAAAATATGGTGCTGGTTTGTCGAGAGCATTCTTTAGTTACCACGTGAAGTCAAGAAAGGCGTACGACTGCTGTAAAACGAATACAAAAACCTTCAGTTACGAGGCGTTAACTTCTACCACGGTGTTCATGTGCTGAGGGTGCGGCTTGAATTCTGTCACCTCTTTCCACACCAAATCTGAAATATAAGCAAACATAGCCAATTAATTTACGAATTAAAATATAATAACAAAAACAAGCAGAACTGACAATATTGTTAAACATCTACATCAACTAACTTAGTTAAGTTTTATTGTTATTATTTACAGGTACTTACAGGTCTATTGCCGTGCTTTACATTATAGAGTACCTACATTAAAAACCGTAATTATATTATACCTATAAATACCATCACGATAACTTATCTGAAAGTTGAACAGAAAGTGCTGTTATTGTAGTTTGTTTGTGACCAAAAAAATATTGATAAGACTATAGTAGTCTTGATATGATATCAGCTAAAATGGAACAGATTTATCTCTAGGTTTCACGAATTTAACGTAGCTAATCGATCTAATTATCACATCAATCAAATTAAATTAAAAATACAGTATGTATCATAATACAGGACCGCGTCACTTAACCCTGCCATAGCCTATCAGGAGCATGTTTTGTGTACCCACAAAAACTGACTAAAAGTTTTTCGAACCGAATCATCGATTATTCAATGGCATGGACATGAGTAGCTGGAGAAGTTGGTATTTGTAAAATAGATGAATTGTGTATGTCTGTTATTTGGAGTTAGTAAAAGTTCAACATTCTTTGTTAACTTTCCAAGCCAACAACCAAAGTCTATTTAGTCTTTTAGAGACTATCAAGTCGATTTCGCCGCCTGTGTTGGGTAAAATTTAAATATGGCAACAAAAATCCCCAAAAAAACACATGTCATTAATCAATGTTTTAGTAAAGAGTTTTTTTTTAATATTTAGTTTTAACGTTTAGTGTTGCTTACTATCAATTTTCTTTTTCCTTTACAAAAATGATGAATCTGAAAATGAGCATCACTTGATAGACTCTAGGAGCCAGATAAGGCTTACCTTTCCACTTGTCTACTGGTAGATCCATGTCCTCGAAGCTCTGGTCGTAGGCCGCGGACACCGGCTCGTCGGTCGGGTCCGCGTACTGCGACAGATACTCGTGCGCGAGCGCCTGCTCCGCCGTTATGCGCCTAAGATACAAGATACAGCAGGTGAGGTCTTAAGGCTGATTTACACTTGGTTAACAAACACTTGACCAAATGTAAACCGGTCATTAGAAGGGGATTCGGGTATCGGGTAAAATAGGTTTCTGTCGTACTACACTCTTAGTATATTTGCGTATCGCTATCAATAACCGAAGCCTCTAGAATCGAAGCCCTTTATATCTTTTCAAAAAAAGAAACACACTAATAAAAATGGGGAGAAGAACCCGCCACTCACCCTCGGATTCGCCCTTCCCAACCCAAGGAAGGATTACCTAGGATTTACAATCGCAAAGAATGACAAATCCGACCACCTAACCTAACGATAAATCCTTCTGGGTTTGGTAATCGTTTAGGGCGAATCCAAGGGTGAGTGGCAGATCCTTCTTCTCCACCATTATTACAATTTTCAATAAAGGATTCCTCAAAGTAACGCCTGATTGCATCGATTAATTAAAGTATGGCAAAAAGTGTACGCTGAGCCGCAGCGCTGATGACTAAGGCGTAGTTTCAGAGAGTGTCAAATAGATAGTTAATGGTCGGGTGTGAGTATATGGCAGTGGCGACGTAACAAAGTTTGGAACAAAGTCTGTGCCCTTAGGTCCTCACTTGTCAGAATCCAGCTCCAACATGAGCTCGAGCAAGTTGATGGCGAGCGGGTTGGCTCCGCGGAACACCTCGCGGAAGTCACGACGCTTCAGCGTCGGCAGCGACTGGATGTAGTTCCTAGCCTGCAAACAGTCACACAATAAAAGTTAGCTCAATTTTAAAACAAACTGAAACTTTAGTTCTGCCATTTTTTATATATTTATCATTTAGGACCAGCGCAGACGCGCGACAAAAAGTAAAGTAAGTTGCGAGAAAGGGGTGCATGAAGGCTTGTCATTGTCATGCATGTTTTGTGTTATCCTAGCTCAAAATTTTGAGTGGTCAATTACAGATATATTTTTCTATGAGAGTCAACGATTTTGGAGGTTTCACGACCCTTGTGACCCCATCCGCGGCCGCGCCATTTGTCAAGAAAACGCACACGACGTGTACGTTGTCCCCCGGAGACAAAAGTCGCTAGTCTGCGCAGGGGCTTACGCGTTGTGGTTTTATCGTTTATTGATACCAAGGAAAGTGCGTCAAGAACATGCTTGTCCCATTAGAAGCCAAGCCCCATGATTGTATAAAGCGATGTTGAAATGGTTCATCAATCGACATTTATAAAAAGCTCTTATCAACTGTTTAAATTATATCATCTACATAGCTCTTATTATAATCTTGTTGTACAAATAGTTATTATAAAATGTACCATCTGCCTATCATTGTATATAAGTTACGAATTTCCGTTTTTGTTGTCGATTTTGCTTGGATCGGTGTACACCTAGTTACAAACATAAAAACTACCCACATACTAAAACTGTCTTATTTACAAATCTCCGAGTCGTGTATTGGAGGATGTCCAATTTTTTTGCAATGTTGTAGTAGCTATTCAAGTTTTGTGATCATATGGAAAGAATTTGTAGATTAAGCTTCATAAGTCATACCTTATTATAACATGGAAATCTTTAAACTAGAACATTTATGCAAAAAACAAACACATAGTAACGAGACATTTTCCACAATAATGACTTGAACATTCATTTACCCATTGGCAACATTAAATATACTATGTAATATTCATTGAATGATTCAGAACCACAATTTTCATAATAATCACAAAACAAGTGACTAAGTTTATGTACTCAGCTGGCGGAGAAACAAAAACTTCGAATTCACAATCTCCTGAGTAAACCGAAATAAATACTATGGAGTTACATTTATCTCAAAAATGCAGCAGTTATATGTCAATTTTCCTTGGTCACATTAGTGTTCTTACCTCTTCGCTTATTATTTTGTCAATAGTCTCTTGATCAGGCTTTCCACACAAGAACAATATCCTTGTGAGATGATCAATATCTGAACGCATAAATGTTAAGGTTACACAAGCACCAAACTTACACAAGCTGTACAGGAAAGACAAACCACATCACTTCAAGCATATTAATGAGAAGCTCTGTTATTCTTGCATATTTAAAAGACAATGTACATTCCTTGGACTATAAGGAGGCAGCATAGAGTCTGAAGGTAAATCCCAAGAAACATTGAGCTACTTACAGACTCGGAGGATATTTTCTGCATAAACTCCGGAGCTGGAGTCCCGAGTACTTCCATGATCAAGTTCAACTGGTGGATATCTGTCTCGTCCATTAAGGTTGGAAGCCATAAAATATAACATTTCACTACAAGTAAGCTAGGCTGTGAACTAAAGACATTTAAACACATATTTAACATTGACAAGAAACACTGAAAATATAATAGGAATGTCAATGTGAAGAAATAACCTTTCGACGCAGAACGCCAAAAACGCAAAACGCCAAAAACGAAAATTTGTACGCAAAAAGCCAAATTCGCAAAATGCCAAATACGCGAAATGCCAAATACGCATAATGCCAAAAGTAATATACGCGAAATGCCAAATACGCATAATGCCAAAAGCCATCCAAAAAAGCCAAAAGCAAAAGCCTCCATCGTCGGTCTACCTGGTGGGGGCCTGCCTACATTTCATCATCCGGTACTTTCTGGGATTAGTGCATTGTGTGATCAGTACATTATGACATTCGTACCAACCAGACCGCAAGCTTCCCAACGGCGAGCATGTATAAGACGACGAATGGCTGTGGATGAGGCGAAAGAGGTGTGTCAGAATATGTATGTATCTAGATTTAATTATTAACTATAGACGTGCGGATGTCGGTCTCTCCCTCTTCCAAATGTCTATGCCCTACACGGTCCATGTGTCTGTTACATCATCTACTATGTACATGTACGGTATAACATGTGGAATTGCAATTAATCATTGTCCTTAAAATATTTCGATTTTGGCGTTTTGCGTTTTTGGCATTCTGCGTAAGTAAAGTTTTAATTACGCAGAACGCCAATTATTTCGTTTTTGGCGTTTTGCGTTTTTGGCGTTCTGCGTCGAAAGGAGAAATAAGATATTGGTTCCATGCTTAATTAGCATGCAGGAACACTTAGTCTGTTACATGAATAATGTACTGTGAAAAAACAGTGAATAGATTTCATTTAGTGCTAAAACAATAAGCTGAGATGTAGCAAACATTTTAAGACATTAAATAAAACTAAAGTATTTATTAAAAGGATACGGTCTGTACCAGGGAAGAGAGTCCTGCTAGTGAGCAGTTCAGCCATGATGCAGCCGACCGACCAGATGTCAACTGTCTGGTTATAATGCATCCAATTGAGCATGATCTCTGGGGCTCGGTACCACCTATAGATGTTCAACATAATATGTAAAACTCAAACATTCCAATTCTAGCTATCTAAGGAGATAGCTCATACTGAGAAGGCTCAGTATTTTCAAGTAAACATCACTTCAATAATTGGTCACTCATACATTCTTCTTATTTCATGTCAGTAGTTGACTGATACATTTATCATGCTGGCACCAGAATTATCATGTTGTGGTACAAGCCTGCCCTTCCTCAAGGCACCAGAATGAATTGCAAGGAATTATTATTATACTTATTTTTTTTAATACTTAGTCGTAGACATTTCATTGAATTTGTAATTAAACTAATAGTTTTAAATCTAAAACTGATGTGTGCTCCATAGGCTAGATGCACAGAAATTACAAAATAAAAAAGCTAGAGGAGTTAATACCTTGTAGCCACATATCCAGTCATTTCAATTTCGGTGGGCCTGGCTAGACCAAAATCTAGGATCTTCAGCTCACAATCCTCATTGACAGCAATATTTGAAGGTTTTAAATCCTGTGAAACGACACATTGTTACCAAACATGTGTAAAAATGTACTACTGTTTCTTCAATCACATTTAGGAAAATTCCTTTTTCTCTTACAGAGTGAATATAATCATGTGATGTGAGACAAAACAATCAGGTTTTCTTGTTAAATTAATAACTATGCTTACATAATAAAAATAAACATGTAAAAACATACCCTATGAATGATCCCGGCTGAATGAATGTATTTTAAACCCCGGAGAATCTGATAAACCAGGAACTGCACATGGTCATCCGATAATTTCTGGGTGCGGATGATATTGTTCAGGTCCGCTCCCATCAGGTGGGTACAAAGGTAGACTTGTTGGAACTCCTCCAATGTTTTTTCAGGACTGAATACGTCCAACAGACCTGTATAATAACAATTTCCAATATAACTTTTATGAGAAGTTATTGAACTTATTGATTCAATTTGAAGATTAGAAATCTAATATTGATATGTATTGTAACATATATTTTGAAAAATAAATAGCTATTAGGTTTAAAAAGGTCAGTTCTGTTGTGAGTAAAAATTATCTTCCAATTACAGCAAAAGCAGAAATTGTGAGTTATGCAAAGTGATAATGCAATCTGTGTTAATTCAATCAATTAATCAGTAATGTTAATGAGTGCTACCTACCAATAACATTCTCATGGTTCATGTGCTTCAACATACGAAGCTCTCGGTATGTCCGCTTAGCATGCACTGCCGATTGGAAGGGCCTTGCCAATTTCTTTATAGCCACTTTCATATTATGCAGAGTGTCGATAGCGGAACTGAAATGTATTATACAAATAGGTACATATACTACCAAACGAGTTCCACCTACGCAAGGATAACGTACTGGTTTCTATTGTTAGATATCTAAGTAGATAGAGACTAATACATTCAACGATGTCAGCAACAATTGTATAATTAAAAATACTTATTGGCAACTGGCCTGTAAGTTTTTACAAGTAACAAAATACGTACCAAACTTGGCCATAAGCGCCAGAACCCACAGGTGTAAGCATTTGATATCGCTCGGGCACAATCCATTCTGTTTTATTGATTTCTACCTTATGAAAACGAGGCATGTTGATTGTACTTCTGTAACTCGCTTTTACAGAATATATTATTGAAAATATAACTTATTTGTAATGCAAAAAGGCAAGAACCGATACGTTGGTATTTTTTTCACGATTTCGGAATTTGACTACAAATTGACGGCTGTCACATGTCAGTAGAACAATAGAACTGTCAAAAAATAATCGGTAGATTCATACTCGCAGTCGGCAATACTGCCGATCGAGGTGCGTTCAACAACCAATTGAAATTATTCACGTTAACAGCTGTACATGTTTCATTGCTTGTTTTGAATAAAAGTTTGATCAATTTTCAGCTGTTAACACGGTAATGGAAAATGCACCGTTGTCAACGTTAATTATTTCAATTGGTTATGAAACGCTCTCCGAAAATACGTTCGCTGTCAATCGGCCAAAAACAAGAAACCAACACTAAAAAGGCGTTTATGTAAAAAAGTGATTTGTCTTCTCTGTCAAGGCTACGTTCCAAAACCAGTTGAAATTACGCCATAAATAAAAGAGTGGAGTGGAAATTATTTACGTTGACAGCTGTACATGATCCATTACTTGTGTCAAATAGAAGTTGCTGCTGCTGCTGCTGATAACGCGGTTATGGAACATTGTCAGTTGTCAACGGTATTTTTTCAACTGGTTATGGAACGCTCTCCAAATAGATACTGTCAATTTAGACATATACTCTAATCTGTGGTCAATAGTCAAATGTGTAAAAAATAATATAAGTGTATTTTACGTTTTCGATAAATTAGTTTATTGAAAAATGGCACAAACTGCGGGTGTTAAGCCCATGGCCATCGCTGGTCGTGTGGCAATCGAAAGGGAAAGATGTTTGGGCATGAGCGACGTAGAGAGGGCCTGGCGTAAGCAATGGCTACAAGATCAAGTTTTGTCTCCCAATGAGCCCTGTAATGTTGACGCGTACTGGAAAGCACGCACAAACCCTATCCGTCGCTTTTACCGCGCCCCTCTGGACACGTTATTTAAGGCCCTCATTCCTATGCTGGTAGGATTACATAACAAAAATAACCTAATATTTTTTTTGTTATACCTACATATCACCCTTTAACATGGTTTCAGGGAGAATCCCGCGCTCAAGACTATAGATACATAACCGGGAAGCTGGGTTTGATGGCATTTGGAGTGTTAGCTATACATTACTATTTCAAATACCAAGGAAATGTAAGTACAATACAAATTACACAATTTCTTATATATGATTTGTACTTATTTTAATTTCTATATTTTTAAGGATTGGACCAAGAAAGGTGGCTGGCGAGTATTGAAAACGAAGCCCATGATATTACCAGGCCAACCTGGTTTCCCATTCAAAACAGACTGTATGAAGCCTGGTGATTATGCTAACAGAGGATTCAAGAATGCTCCTATATAAACCTATCAAATTGTAAAGATGTAGCTCTTATCAAGTGATACATAATTATGTTTAGCTCTTTGTATCTGAAAATGGTCATGATTTCATAAACCTATGGAACTGTTAATAGTGAATAAATTATTGTTATACATTATTTACTGTTTCATTGAGTAGATAGAAAAATAAGGTTTAAGATTATGCAAAATGTATTCCTTCCGAATTAAAAGCATGTAATAATTTCATGAAATCATCAGTGTCCATAGTTCTGGCTCTCATTTGGTCAGCTTCAACATTGGTCAATATTTCTTGGACTTTCTGTTTTATATCAAAATCTTCTGGAATTTCCTGCAAAGTTAATATTGTTTACATACACATACCATGTAATAATAATAAATCCAAAGTTTATATTTAATTTGTATACCTTGTTGTGTAAGGAACAATGAACTCTATAATTCTTCTCTAGAACAGCCATAGTTGTGGCATGTTTGAAAGCAGCTGACAATGTTTTGTTCTTCCTGACAAATGCTATCCGTGTCAAACCATCCCATTCCACAAAGTTGATGGGAGGTGGTGGATTCCTTGGCTCTATTCTAACTACACTGGATTCAACCTTTGGTGGTGGCCTGAAGTTATTCTTTCCAACCTGGAAAAAATAATAAACTCTGATTTCATTCATTCTATTGATCCCATTTTTGTCTTAATAATTTTGATATGATTTGAAAGTTGTTTATTCACCATAACCATAGAAGCTAAGTCTTTTTTAACAGCAAAAAACATGTGTCACCATAACTCAGTAGAAAACAAGTTAATCTAACATACTAATAAAAACTTACTTTCATAAGCATATCAACACGGGCCAGTAACTGTGTGTTTATTGACAACCTACAGTACGACTTATCTCCGGGCTTGGCCACCAGCCTCTGTGCAAATTCCTTCTGGAACATAAGCACAGCACACCTGAAAAAAGGCCTGTGCAGCAGCAATTTGAAGACTAGCGGTGAACTGATCTGATACGGGATGTTGGCCACACAAATATCAAAGAATGGCAATTCAGTCTTTAGTACGTCTCCAATGATGATTTGTAGTTTGGCTTGGTAAGGTGTGCCTTGTACACGCTTTTGAAGCTCCGCAACCAATCTATAATAAAAAAAAGTATTTTAGGCTAAATGAATTGGGTTTATTTACTAAACCTTTATAATTGATATTGCATATTTTTTTAAATTATATATGAAGGTATCTCATAAGTTTAAAGCATAGTTTATACATAAACAACATAGTATTTAGTGTTTATCACATGGTTAATGGGCAACCTAGTAGTTATTCACCTAGTATCAATTTCACATGCCACAACTTTCTTCACCCTGTCCAGCAGCTTGATTGTCATGTTACCAGTACCAGGACCAATTTCAAGAGCAACATCGGTTGGCCTCAATCCAGACTTATCTAACATAGAAGTTATAATCAGCGGGTTCTTCAGTATATGTTGACCAAAGTCCTTGTTGAATTGAATGCCTGAAAACATAAATAGATATGAAAACAGAAAAAAGCCGATAAAGTAGCGTAGGTAGGTAACTTACGAAAAATAAGAACTTCCAAACATCTAGAACATAACATAACCTCTCCCTTGTAGGGATAAATATTCTACAAGACTTACCTTGTTTAGCTATTTCATTGTGGACTCTTGATTTCTTTTCTGCTTTTATTTTAGGCATTTTAAATTACTTTATAAATTTTTTCACAAGTTCACAAAAATGCACATGCACTCAATCAACCGAAGTTCGTGCAAATTGCGAATGTCAATTAGAAACTGTCAAAAATTAGGGCTAAGGAAAAGTTATCAATCTGTTACTACAATCGGTAGATTTGTATTTATTTTAAAAGTTGGTTTATCGAAATCTTAGATTAATCTAAGATCGAAATGCATCAGTTGGTTTATCAAAATACAGAGGCGTCGAATCCGTGTCGCTGTCAAATCTAAATTAAACTGTCACGTTCACTTGTATACAAGAATATGTAAGAGTGAGATTAGGGTGATGTTTGGACGATATTTTTTGCGAGAGACATGTGACTACAAAACAGTTTCAAATTATTATCGGTAACAAGCGGTTGTTTCGACTCTATTGAAGTAATCAATGGCCTAATTTTCACAACTGGCAACTCGTCAAATTTTGGCATGGTTGATCTTTACGGGACCGAGTGAAATAAAACCGTTTTGTGGAATTTATTATGAAAATGGAGTGGAAACCTGAACAGGAAGGACTAAGACAAATACTAACACTTCTCAAGGAATCACAATCACCAGATACAGCTACGCAGAGAGCCGTTCAACAAGTATCCTTTTCATGATCATGTCGATGCATTTTATCGGCGTGGATATTTTTTGTGTCTTTATCAGCTTTTGCCCCTAATATTGTTAAAATCTCACTTTACATTCATATTTCAATACATTTGTTACATGTTTTTTTGCGTCATTTGTATTTAAGCATCTCATCTCGACGCTGGAGATAAAATCGATTTTTCCGACATGACAGTCATTGACAACCTTTCAATCACATAATTTTCCTTAGCATTGAAATTTCAGAAATTGGAAGAATTAAACAAATACCCAGACTTCAATAATTATTTGATATTCGTTCTGACAAAATTAGTCACTGAGGAGGAGCCAACAAGGTCCCTGAGTGGTTTGATTTTGAAAAACAATGTGAAAGCGCACTACAACAGCTTTCTGCCAGAGGTCGCAGAATTTATAAAGCGAGAATGTCTGTCGGCCGTGGGCGACCCGTCTCCTCTCATCCGTGCGACTGTTGGCATCATTATCACTACCATCGCAAGCAAGGGTGAATTGACCTCTTGGCCTGAACTCTTGCCAGCTTTATGTCAGATGCTTGACTCACAGGATTACAACGTTTGTGAGGTATTATTGACAGTACTTAGTTATTAATGTCAGATAACAATATCTTGTGGAAAATGGTGATGCAATAATTTAAATGTTTTTTTAATTTCAGGGTGCATTTGGAGCATTGCAGAAAATTTGTGAAGACACAGCAGAGATCTTGGACAGTGATGCACTAAATAGACCCTTGAATGTTCTAATTCCAAAATTTTTGCAGTTCTTCAGGCATACATCACCCAAAATTAGGTGTCATGCCATTGCTTGTGTCAATTACTTCATTATGGGCAGAACACAGGCCCTTATGGTGCACATTGATAGTTTTATTGAGGTATATTATTTTTTAAACTTTTTTGTGGGATCTACCTGTGATGAAGGTGATTCCTCTGTCTACCCCCTCGGGGATTATGGATGTGAGAGATGTGCTATTTTTTTTTAATATCTATTATGTCGTAATATATTTTTTAATAATTAATTACTTTATTGCTTAAACTATGTAATTCATAGTTTAGAGACCTTGTTGGTATTGCAATATATGATATTAGTATAAATATAATTCTAGACTTGCAACTGTTCTACAATGGGGGTAATGACTCTGAATTAACTCTATACAATGTGTATGACTAGTAACTCAAGTGTGAAACAATTTTTGTATTTTTTAGAATCTGTTCCACCTAGCAGCCGATGAAGATCCTGATGTCCGGAAAAATGTTTGCCATGCATTGGTTTTACTGTTGGAAGTTCGGTTGGACAGACTCATACCACACCTGCCCAACATCATTGAAGTAAGTTATATCGTAATATAACATGCCTTACTTTATTAATATCTCATATCAATTTTAATTTCACAAAATTTTCCACATGGAATTTTTTTTATAACAAACATTTTACTAGATAACTGATAGTTGTCTATGATCTTTATCTCTGCTACTAAGAATAGTCTTCCTATAAAATTAATATTATGCAAAATTTTGTATGAAGTAGCAATAGGCACATTTTTATTATTATTTTATAAATCGATTTATTGACTATCCACAAAAAATTTAGATTTTTTTCTATTACGTTTTTATCTTAGAAAAAAATATTTAAAATTGCGATGCTGCTTACATCAATTCAAATGGGCAGCCATTACCAACCGCTGCTAGTGACGTCAAAGGTTATGTAAATAAAACTGAATTCGTCATATTTGTCACTAAATATATCGGTTTTTACCAAGTTTTTCGTTTAAACAGTGCAGTTTTTTGACAGTCAATTATTATATTCTTCAAACATTACTATGATAGAATATACCAATTTACAAATATTTTTTCTTACAGTACATGTTGGTGCGCACACAAGATCAAGAGGAAGGAGTGGCTTTAGAAGCCTGTGAATTCTGGCTATCTCTGGCTGAACAGAATGTCTGCAGAGAGGTAAGTCTAATTTTTTTTCCATGTTTTGACCCATGAAAGGAATTTAACTTACCTTATTATATTGCGATGTACCAATGAGTTTGTCGTATTTTTCGAAGACTTACGTACATTTACCGACTGCTCTAACGGTGAAGGAAAACATCGTGTGGAAACCTGCACACTGAGATAACCTGTGTGTAAAATGGGGTAGGCACAAAAGATCCTCAAGGGTCAAAGTGCCGCTGGGGTTATTCCCGGCGCATATCTCATCTTATCTTATGATTTATATCATAAGATAAGATGAGATAAGACCCTCTAGCTAGATAGATAATCTTCTATATTTTACAGAAAAAATAAAACGATGTTTCAAAACTATAGTTTATGAGAAATTATATTTTAAAATCTGAAATAATTAGTATTGATATAAGGTGTTGTATATATTACGGAAAAAATAAAAACGAAATTCTAAACTTTTATATTTTTTTGAGAAAACAAATAAACTGATATTTTTTAAGACGACAAATATTTATTTTGAGAATGGAACCATCAGTGGGCGAGTCTGACTCGCACTTGGCCGGCTTGAGAAACGATGCTCTATGTGGAGTATGACTCATAAGTACATGTTACAAAAGGAGATGTTGCCTCTACACTGATTAATATGTACAGAAGGTTTACTCTTGACTGAAATTGGTATTTTGTCGACGATTTAGACAGGCTTCTGTTTACAAAGGTGTTCATCCACTTACCCGAATTTTTACCATAATAATAATAAGCTCGAGATAGTATGGTAAACTCACCCCAATAATGGAAGAAAAACAGTAGTATAAAAAATAATAATAATAGTACACCCATAGTATCATATCCCGCTGGCTATCTTAGTGAGGACTGGCATGCTACAAGACAGCCGTTCTAGTGCAGGTGCCAGGATTTGATTTTTATAAATAGATACCTACCTACTTGTTTCAAATTATATTGTATTGTAGTATTATGTATTATATAAGCTTTGAATAAAGAATTTGAATTTTGGTCAGTGTGTAAATCGCAGACTGACCGTACTGAATGCATACACTTTACTGAATCAGTCGAATAACTCATTCAGTGTTCAGTGAAATAAGCCCAATAGTCTGACGATGTCCTTCCACGTGTCAGGTGCTAGGCCCTCGACTGCCGGCGCTGCTGCCGGTGTTAGTACGCGGCATGCGCTACTCGGAGATGGACGTGATCCTGCTGCGCGGCGACCGCGACGATGACGCCGACGACGCGGAGCCCGACCGCGAGTCCGACATCCGGCCTCGCTTCCACAAGCCGCGCTCACACACCATCAAGCACAATGGTATGTTGTTAAGCATTACCTAAAGAATGTTCCAGATTGTTAACTGACTAACCAACTAGGTTCACATTGGACAAGCAGTCTCACTCAATGATCTGACGAATGAATGAATGAACGGATCTCAAAGAGGAGATCCGGCATAGAACAAAGGTTATCAACATAGCTCACAAGATTAGCAAGCTGAAGTGACAGTGGGCCGGTCACATCTGTCGTAGAACCGACAACCGCTGGGGTAGACGAGTTCTGGAGTGGAGATCGCGTTTGGGCAAACGTAGTGTGGGACACCCCCTGCTAGATGGAGCGACGATCTGCGCAAGGTGGCTGGCAGCGACTGGATGAGAAGAACCGAAGATCGGGCTCAATGGCGCGCCCTGGGAGAGGCCTATGTCCAGCAGTGGACTAGAGTAGGTTGCTGATGAAGCAGTCTCACTAGGTAGAGTTTGCTCTTCTTCATTCTTCAAAAATGATAATGGAAAAGTCTACCATCGTCTCTCATGGTGTGTATCATCATATCATATCATATCATATCATTTATTCATAAACAATTATAAATTGCGTTTGAATATTTACATGCCAAAAATAATAATTAATCTCTTTCAGTGTCAACCTTAGCTAAGTTATAAGTACGTTATTAAATGTCAAAAAAAAAAAATACAATACATGGAAATACAATAAATGGGAATAGTGGTCAATTATATACATTGTTATGCTCCTATAAATTCAGTAATCGTGTAGAAACACCTCTGCAATAACAGTAACCTCAACTTCTGTCTGAAATTACTAAGCGTGATGTCGCCTTTGAGCTCCGTGGGCAGCCGATTGAAAAGTAGCCGCTCACTGTACCCCGCCCAATGCCTCACCACGTTCAGTCTGGGGACGAGGGTACTAGGTACAGCTTTCCTGCGAGTGCTTTCTCGTGCAGATTTCTCGTCCTCTGTCTCCTGTACCAGCCTTTTCTTTTTGAAATCTACCAATAAGACGAAGATGTATAGACAGGGTACAGTTAAAATGCCTAATGTAATAAAGTGATCCCTGCAGGATTCCCACTGTGGTATTCTCACTATTGTCCGTATGGCCCTCTTCAACCCTCTTAAAACCAGCCTGGAGTGAACAAGCTCAATTGTGTGATAATTTTTAAGTTTGTTAAATATGTTCTAAGAGCGTCGGTGCCCTAGTGGCTAGGACACCGGACTCCCGTGCGGGAGGTCCGGTTTCGAAACCATGCAGTGGCATGTACCAATGAGTTTTTCGTATTTTTCGAAGACTTACGTACATTTACCGACTGCTCTAACGGTGAAGGAAAACATCGTGAGGAAACCTGCACACTGAGATGACCAGTGTGTAAAATGGGGTAGGCACAAAAAATCCTCAAGGGTCGAGGTGCCGCTTGGGGTAATTCCCGGCCCCCTATCATAAGATGAGATAAGATTGCATACACAAACGCGGAAACAGACTCAGTGCTATAACTCTGGTTTCAACATGTAAGCATGTAAAAATACGTGAAGAAATGGTTGTTAATCCTTAATCCTTTACACGAATTCAATCTAAAATGAAAGTTCAGTGTATAATATTACATTATTTACAATACAATTTCATTACATGCTTCTATTCATCAGTTCGCCGACCATGCGTCGATGCTTATGTCGCGCTCTACGCAAATGTATAACCATAGTACACACCTTTCTCCTCCCGATATGGGCCATCACAGACTTACAACACGGACTTAGTTCGATTATGTCGTGGTTATACCATTTACACACCCAAAAAAATCGACAACTCTAAGGCTTAATTTACAGTGCCGCGGAATGGAATGGAAGCGAATTTTCGCAACGTAATTGTACATAGCATAATGAATTTTATGTCAATTGTGTAACATACAAACTAATTTTGGTAGTGGTAGATCCTAAAGTGAAGGATAGCCTGGGGTGGTACCACCCTCTTATCTATTTCTGCCGTGAAGCAGAGATGCTTGCATTTCTGTGTTTCGGTTTGAAGGGTAAGAGAGCCAGCTTAATTTCCGGCACATGAGGCATTCCATCTTAGTCCTCAAGGTTAGCAGCGCATCAAAAACCCTCTAATATTAATAAAGTGAGGTGAGATGTCTATGGGCGATGGTGACCACTTACCATCAGGTGGCCCGTTTGCTCGGCTGCTCTCCTTATTTAATAATAAAAAATACGAGCCAAAAAAGAGGTCGCAGGAGACAGGTCGGGGAATCCTCGCGCATTCTCGAGAATTCCCCTAGCTACTTTTCTTTTTTAGCTCGTATTTAGTTTGTATGTTACAAGTGCCGCTGGGGTTATTCCCGGCCCCCTATCATAAGATAAGATAAGAAATATGTTCTATATGAATAAATAGTATCTAAGGTATTATGGCAATACTGCCCTGAAGGAGGCCTCTAAGTCAAAATGTGATTTTAGAGAAAATGGCTAAAAAACGCGACAAATTATCCTTCTATTTTCTATTTTATTCTATGAAAATTCCAATAAACTCCAAACCATTTCCAAGAAGAAATCCCGTGAACACTAGAAAACCAATATGGCACGTTTTTGCCATTTTGTTGAAAATCACGTTTTGCACTAAGCAGCGTTCTTTCGTATTAGGGCAGAATAAAGGATTTGATCTATCTTGTATTTGGTAGCGGGCGCAGGCGACAGCAACATGTCGGGCGGCGGCGAGTCCGACGACGAGGACGAGGGCGGCGCGGACGCGGACGACGGCTCGCTGTCCGACTGGAACCTGCGCAAGTGCAGCGCGGCCGCGCTCGACGTGCTGGCCAACGTGTTCGGCGCCGACCTGCTGCCCGTGCTGTTCCCCATCCTCAAGGAGACGCTCTTCCACGAGGACTGGGTTATCAAGGTCAGTACGTAGCTTAACGGGCCCATATAAAGGGCCACTTATAACACAACAGGAAACAGGAGCTCAACAACCTAGCTTATCTTAAAAAAATAAGCGCTTGCTGCATATTACATGCGCCGCGGCATCGCTTCAGCTTGAAGGCACTAACTTGCGAGGTGGTGATGTTTCGGAGTTGGTAAATTCACACTGAAGGCCGGTGTACATTGGTCACGTGGTTATCGAAGTGGCGAGTATATCTTGAGCGATACATGTTCCTCTATGGATGGATTCCTGATATCCCACACACAGGGAAACCTAGTTGGGAGTCAGATACATCTTCATATACCTATCTCTTACCGTATCTAGTTGAGTAAGTGTAAATAAAATAAATTGAAAATAGAGTGCGAGTACAGTACTCGCTACTGTCCAACTTACAGCACTGTCCTTACAGTAATACCTTGGTCTACTTGCTATTCCAAAATTAAATGCCTAGAAATTCGATTGTTCTGATGTTCTTTTATTAATATCGTCGGTTAGCCCATGGCCGTACTCCGGTAAATATCAAACTAAGCTAAGCGAGTAGTTTTTCTGCTGCCTGAGCGGCGTCCTATTAGAAAAGAAAGAAAGAAAAACATTCATTTAACATTGCATACATTATTAAACTTAAAAAATATTGGAAATAAAAAAAACAATGCAATATTAAAAGGACACAGAGTCAGCATGTGCTGCGGTCCGACCGGTACGGCACAACCGCAGCGCTGGTTTTCAGCTGTGCCCGGACGAGACAGTATATGTATTACAGTAAATAGCTTAAAGCATGGCACAAAAAGATAGTTCATTCTTCACGAAGCTAAGAGGTGCCATGGCACAAGAAGTCAATGGAACAAGAACTCGGCTTATTCTTCACCAGGAAAACAGTTAGGGATTGCATGAGAAGTATAACTGTGCGTCACTCGGGTTGCCTTTGTACATTCTTACATTATTATTACAAACAAATTTTGAAACAAACTCGGGCTACATGGAAATATATAGGAGAGGGATAAATCCAGCAGTGGATGAATAAAGCCAAGAATAAGAAGTTCGTAATAAGTGTTATAGCGTGAAGGTATGTGCAGTCCAATCGCTCAAATAAGCTCGCTCTTTGAAAACGCCGCCCGCGCCCTCGCCGCCGCCGCTACTCAAACGATGCCGCCGCGACAACAGAGGATGCAGACTGCCGATTTCTTCCGTTTGTGTATTATTAAATTTCCTATTTTATATTTAAGTCTCACAATCAGTTTGGGTGTACCGAAATTATTTGAGGGAATGGACCTTATTTATGTATGTAATAAAATGGAGCTGTTTGTCTCAAGATTGTTGTATGAAGTTGTTCTTCCCTTTGTCGTAAACTCGTTTGTCAAATCAAATCAATTTTTTTTATTGTAAGGAAATACCTTAAAGTACATTTTTACAACGTCATTTTTTACTCTACCACCGCTTCGTAAGGTGCTGTAGCTGAAAGGAAAGAAGCGGCGCAAGAAACTTGGAGGAACTGAAGAAACTAAAGTTGGTTAAACCTTCATTTTTTGATTGCAGGAAAGCGGTATTCTGGCGCTAGGCGCGGTAGCGGACGGGTGTATGGGCGGCATGGTGCCGCACTTGCCCGACCTGGTGCCGTACCTGGTTGTATGCCTGGCGGAGCGCAAGGCTCTCGTGCGCGCCATAACCTGCTGGACGCTGTCGCGCTACTCGCACTGGATCGTGTCGCAGTCGCATGATCTCTATCTGCGCCCCGTCATGACCGAGGTTAGTACTACCACAGGGAGGCCACTCGTGTCGTTTTGTATGAAAATTAGTGTCCGACCGAAGCTTCGGCTTTGGCCACCTTCGGCTTCGGCCAAAATGGGCCGGTTTTGGCCGAAGCCGAAGGTTCCTAACAAACGACGAATTCGAACGAACTTTTACGAATGAGCGGAGAGCGCGACGGACAGAGACGTGGCGGGCGGGAAGGGAGAGACACACATCACATTTCGTTTTGTGGACTTGCGCCGGCCGTCGTTATCGCAAATGTTATAATTAAAATTAACATTATTTCGAAATATTATTTTTTACAAATCGCAAGGTAATTTTGATTACCACTAGATCAACTTCTAGAGAAGATTAAAATTACCTTTCTATATTATATTATACAGTCGATATAAAACCTTCAATTTTAAAGTTTTAAAATCAAATCATTTAAATTAGCTTGTACCCAATCTTGAACAATATTCTTAGAGCTTTTAAACCTTCGGCTTCGGCAAGAAATCGACCTTCGGTCGGACACTAATGAAAATCCTGAGTTCTGTGTGCACTAGTGTGCGTATGTACACACGCCTACACACTTTTGTAAATTAGCTTAGGGTTGCTTGTTTTAAGCTAGTCTGCGGCTGACTTGTACTAGTGACGCCAAATACTGTCTGCATTAATAAATTTGTATTTATTTATTTAAATGGTCTACAACTATAGATACATTTTTAAATATCGGTTATATTTTTAAATCCAAACGCATCCTTTCTTAATTAAAATGTTTTTGAAATAGTTTGATACATAATTGTAGATATAGACTTTATGTATAATTTTGCAGTTTTATTTTTGGATGTATTTCTGCCCCACGTATGTATTTCTGCCAGGCCAGGCAGGCCCAAGTTTCTATCGTACATTGATGTCATATTTCGAAATGTGTTTGGAACGTTATGCTAGAATGCTGAAAGAAAACGATAATTTTTAATTTTTTGTTACCTATCGACGTGAAACCTTTCGAGATGTTACTACAAAGGAAACGAATTTTTGTTTGTTACGTTTCCACGTGACACGACATTACGAGATGTTACTACATACATATCTAAATTCCTAACAATGACACTGGACCACATTTACTACATTTCTACAGTTATATTTTTCTACACATCCAACACTAAACTTACTTTCCTTTGATGACCAATGTCATATCTTTCTATTACAGCTGCTAAAGCGCGTCCTAGACAACAACAAGCGCGTACAGGAAGCCGCTTGTTCCGCCTTCGCCACCCTCGAGGAGGAAGCTTGCACCGAGCTTGTTCCTTACCTAGGATACATCCTGCAGACCCTCGTCTATGCCTTCAGCAAGTACCAGCACAAAAACCTCTTGATTTTATACGATGCTATTGGAACGCTAGCTGACTCGGTAGGATACCATCTGAACAAACCAGAGTACATCAACTTATTAATGCCACCACTTATCAACAAGTGGAATGTGTTGAAGGACGAAGATAAGGACTTGTTCCCGTTACTTGAGGTTTGTTTATGTTTTTTGAGATTATTTTTTATATCTATATTATTTGCAAGATATTTATTATTATTATATATTTAAATCAGACAGGGTCCATACAATAAAGTTAGTATATTATATTACTTAAAGCTATGTTAGTAAAAAAAAATATTAAATAAATAATATCAAGCCCATGGTACCGACCCCAAAGCACTGGACGACTACTTCGCATTGACATGCAAGTTTATCCAGTGCCTCAGGATCGGGGAATCAGGGGACTCGGCAAACGTCTACAGGAGCTGCTGGGACTGCTATGTACTCGGTGCATCAGGGAAGCAACCCTTTTTCGTATGATGCGGGCTTCTGCAAACATCCCCGATGCACTACAGTATTTTGGCAGCCCCATCAGCATTCTGAAGGCGTTATTATATTGGATCCGCAGGGCATTGAAAGCCTTTTTGGTATAATTAACCCACAAACTGCACGTATAAAAAGTCTGACAATATGCCTTAAAAAGGATCTAAATATTTATATATATATATGTAGATTTTCCTAATTCTTTGTAATGTGTATTGCAGTGTTTGTCATCGGTAGCTACGGCCCTGCAGTCGGGTTTCTTGCCATATTGTGAACCAGTTTTCAGGAGATGTGTATCATTAATAGAACAAACTTTGAATCAGAACATCGTGAGTATTAAATAAAATATTTTGTTGGATTTTGACAAGATCTGGTCGCTAAAGCTATCATGCTCTCTCATATACATGATTGTCTAAGAGTGGGGTTTCGTTTAGTGATGATTATACAGAGTGTAACGGTCCCCTATAGTCCGGAAAGGGTTCAGTATCAGTTCAGTATCCATAACTGAACAACTTTGACTATGGGGCCAACTCTGAAATCCCGAATAAATATCAGCTGTTTCATAAATTTCGCTCGTGTAGGTTATAACTTTTGTATGGAACAGGTGATTTTTTTTCACGATTTCTGATTGGGCCTCATTATGAAAGTTTTTAAGTTATGGATATTGAACACACCCTTTCGGGACTATAAGGGACTATTTTGTTACACCTTATATTTAGTGAGTGACATTCCAGAATCGATACCATTAATAAAACATGTGGCATGTTGATCAAAATCTTTAAATTTTTTATTAATCTTTTTTAGGCAAACAGCCAAAGCCCGGAACAATTTGAGGCCCCAGACAAAGACTTCATGATAGTGGCTTTAGATTTACTCAGCGGGTTAGCAGAAGGTCTGGACGGGCACATAGACCAACTGGTTCAGAACTCCAATCTCATGCAATTGTTGTACCAGTGCATGCAGGATCCGATGCCCGAGGTATACCTTGTATGTGGATTCTACTCTTTCTATCCCGGGACACTTGAGCATAGGGCAATTTGCTTTGCAAGGTAACGTGGTGTCCCGGGATTTTTGGATTTATCTTTCATTAATTTTCATTAGTTGTTTGATCATAGGACATTTTCTTATGAGCACTAACAGTATTGAGTTTTAGTCCATTTATTTATTCATAACATTGCTGTGTTTCATTACTTATGTAATGTATATACACGCATTATTTTCGTTTACTTTATTCATGGAGGCTTCATCTCATGTAATTTACTAAATTTTTAAAAAAATGTGTGATCTTTATGGTCGATAAACGATAAGCATTGTTTGTTTGTCCGTCACTGCCCTCTGATTTTTCCGTACTCAGGGCCATTGACACCTGTATAATGTTATTACACTTTATACAATTTGGGATGATCCTTTAGATTTTTAGATGGATGCCATACAGCGTAACTGTGTCGCGTTTTGCAAATAATGTCAAAATAAGAACTTATAATTTTGCTGCCGGTAACGGCTATAAATATATTTTATATATAAACTAGCGGCCCGTCCCGGCTTCGCACGGGCATTAAACATTACATTAGTTTCGGTAGTTTCGGAGCCTATTCAATTCAAACAAACAAACAAAAAATCAAACCTTTCCTCTTTATAATTTTGATATTTTTTTACACTTTATCGTAATTTAAGTAAGGATCCCCATTTTTTTTGAAAATGAAATATAGCCTATGTCACTCAGGAAAAATGTAGCTTTCCAACAGTGAAAGAATTATTCAAATCTGTTCAGTAGTTTCGGAGCCTATTCAATTCAAACAAACAAACAAAAAATCAAACCTTTCCTCTTTATAATATTGGTATAGAAATGCTATTGTTATATTCAAATTGTTATTTATTATAGATTGTTTCATTTATATCGGTTGAAATATGATTGTTACTTTGATTTTTTTCAATAACTGAGCAGTTACATACTACTGATTCGGCAGTCTGGTATCTAGAGATTGACCCAATGAAATCGACAATTATTGTAAAAAAATCTAAAATCGATTACTTTTCCTTGAAATTGTGATGATGAAAAGTAAAACTCAAGAATTTCACGACAAAAATCTGAAATAATTAGTATTAATAGAAGGCGTATTCCGGGAAAAATAAAACGACGTCTAAACATATTTTTTTTTCAAAACGAAAAATAATTTTGTTGAGAACGGAACCCTCGGTGAGCGAGTCCGACTCGCTCGTGGCCGGTTTTTTACAAAATGGAATGGAAATTAATTAATCGATCTTTCAAAGAATCTGATCGGTAACGATTCGAGCACCGAATAGACATCCCTATATGGTACGTCAAACAAACTTCTGAAGGATCATCCGAAAATGAATAAGGTATAATTTAACGATTCAAAGCAGGAATTGAAAGCGGTTTAAACGGTTTTACCTGAATTTATTTTACAGCACATGGCAAAATTAAACATGATGTGATGTTCAGGTAGAATCTACAATTATTTAACAGTATTTGTGTTCAGTTAACACATGCAAAATAAGATGTCCCCATGTTGGGGCACAGGCCTCCCTCTTGAACAAAGAGATACCTACAGGCCATAATCCACCGCGGCGCCGATTGGTGGATAAAGACTTTTTGTTCAGTGGAACAAAATCACACAACTGAAATAAATGTCCTTAGATCATGCAACAAACTATAATTTACTAACAAACGGGTGATGGGATGAAATACGATTAAAGTGGAGAAGAATATTTAGATCTTTTATGTATGTGTCGCAGGTTCGCCAATCCTCGTTCGCGTTACTGGGCGACCTCACGAAAGCATGTTTTCAACACGTTCACCCATACATACCGGAGTTTCTGCCCATCCTGGGACTAAACCTCAACCCGGAGCTAATATCTGTTTGCAACAATGCTACTTGGGCTATCGGAGAAATTAGCATTAAATTAGGTAAGACTTTAGGCATTCTATGAGTCTTTTTATATAAATAAACTGACTGTTATTTAGTCGATGGATGAATTAATTTTTTAATCAATATATTATCATCATCTATGATCGGAGTAGGTAGGGCTGTTTTTGGTATTTGCCACATACGGTCACAATATGGATAAGTATGCCCAATAATCCCGGGATTTCCGGGATTGAATAAATATATTATTTAGATTTTTAACGTTATATTTGTTTTGATACACATTTAAGATTGGTGGCGAAATATTTTTTTTAAGATTCATGGCGCTAGTGTACCTATGGTAGTGTTTTAACTTCTTCGTAAGTTCACAATTTTAAAAAAATCGTAATCCGCCGATTAAGGGCGAGGTTTATAAAAGTAATTTACAACATTTGCTCGATAACTTAAAACGGGATCCCGAAATCATATCCATATTAATATAAACTTTGAGGACATTGACCCGAAAGAGCCCTACCTACTCCGATCAGTGATCATCATACACAGTTATCTCACTTCTTGATTTTTTCTAGGGTTGTAATTGACAAAGTTTTTATTTTATATTGCCGTACATCAGAGTGAAACAAATTTATTTAAATATTTATTTTATTTCTGATAATTATTTTTCAGGACCAGAAACATCAAAATACATCCCTCTTGTACTCAACCATTTAGTTGAAATCATCAATAGGCCTAATACCCCTAAAACACTTCTTGAAAACACAGGTAAGTGACTCCTTTTGATATCCAATATTGAATATGTTATTATCAAATACATTATGGATACACCACAATATGATGAGTAATATAACTGTGATAAATTATATTATTTGCTAGAATATTTTTCAGTAACAGATATTTCTTGGTGGCAGTTATGTTATGCTGTGAATATGGACCTATCTGTGTATTTCCCGTCACTGCTTGATATTGATTTCCCATACTGTTCATGATAATCATCTTTATATTGTTTCTCTTGTTTTATGTTTATAGTGGCTTCTGCCAACACTATTGTAACCCTGTGCTGTTTTATCTAGCAAATAGTTTGGCAGAATACAGTAATTAATATATTACAAGGTATTAACTTAACGGTCGATTTAGTGACATCACTAAAACTATTGATACATATGTATTATGCTATAATTTAAACATTGTATTTTGTCTAACTTATATTAATTGATTAATCTCTGAATATATAAGCATAGACAAAGGGAAGTTTTTGGAAGCTTGGGTTACATTTTTACTGAATTTGTCATTTTAATTTCTGGGATAAAATGTACATATTGTTTTCCACTAAGGTAGTGCCAAACACTAAAGTGTATGCCTAATCTAAAAAGACAGCCTAGATTACTACCCACCCAAATTAAATCTAAAATATCTTCCAAGCTTTATGCTTTGTAAGTTTCTAGGCCATCTTTTTGTAAACATGCGATATTTAATTTGAATAGAACTTAGTATAAAATTGTTCCACATTTTTTCTATTTGTGACACTAATTTGTTGCTGTTGAATTATGTAATTTAACTATGTTTTGGATGGTTTGTTGATTTGTTTTCTTGGTTTTGTTCTCGGTATGTCGTGGCGTGTAGCGATTACTATCGGTCGGCTAGGTTATGTGTGCCCCCACGACGTCGCACCCGTATTACATCAATTTGTACGCCAGTGGTCTGTAGTCATTTTTTTTATTATTACTTTATATTATTACGATTACTTTTAATATTAAATAAGTTATTAATCGGTATTATTTCGATTGTGGATGGTGTTTGTTCGTGGCTTATTAATATTATTCTTTTATACGATCAGTTGTTATAATTTATGTTGATCCAGGCATGAAATGTTAACGTTTGTATGACGAGACAGGGCCACACTTTGAGAGACACTGATCGATGGGGTGGTATTTGTTTAATCATCTTATTTTAAGTGCTGTACTTTTTATATGTTGAACACCATCCGCTTTCTAAAATATTATATAATCGGCTAAAGTTTCTTTAAATATTATTTCAATCAAACTGCAAGACAAACTGCACTTGTTGATTAGTACATTTTGTATTAAATTACTTCGTTTAAACTGTAACTTTCCATTAATTAATGTAAAGTAATTGTGACAATAATCTGTTTGCTTACAGTTTGAAATATTCATGATAATCTGTGTTCATCTAATTTTGTGTTTCTGTGTGCCAATCACTTTCAATATTATTATCTGTAATTTTGAAATTAACCGCATTATCTACATATTTTTCATCAAATTAGTATATATTGGCTTCATTTATTTTCCTACCCAATATACAGAATTATTTAGTCGTGTGATATATCGAGAAAACAAGATATAACAATACAAATTAAATCTTCAAACTCTATTTTTCTCGAAATATCAATCTTAGAATATCAACCTATTTATTCGCCCTATTTTACTGTCACTTACCGCCAGGTGAAATCGAGACCAAACGCAGTTTAAACCGTAAATAAAAAAAATATTTTTGACTCGAGCAGCAACGGGCGAATAGATGGTGCTAGCGTTTCACACAACATCTTAATAAAAGATCACCGCGTACAACGCACCCCTTTCCGTCCAGGTGTACGTCTTTACGAAACATTCGGGATAACGACGAGAAGGACTCGGCTTTCCGCGGCATCTGCCAGATGATCCAAGTGAACCCGGGCGGGGTTGTTCCCGATTTTATGTTTTTCTGCGACGCCGTAGCGTCGTGGTCGCATCCTAAGGACGACCTGAAGGAAATGTTCACTAAGATCCTGCACGGGTTTAAAAACCAGGTAAGTACCTAATGGCGTTTGAGGGTTGAACCCCACCTGCCCGCACGGAACCGTATTTACCCGTAAATCTCCATTTTCGTCGCTCTGAAATCAGTTATGTTTATTTTTATGTATTAAATTCGGATTTCAAGGCACGCAGACAAGTCAGGGAACTAACACTGGCAGCAAACCTTTCGTGGTGTGGTAACACCCTTATAGGCTACTTGCCATTATAAACAATAAATTATGAGACACAACGAATGTAGGGCGATCAGTTCTGTTTCGTTTGTTTATTTTATCGATAGTGACGTCACATCAACACTATCATGGCAATCAGCGTTTTCGCGGGAATTTTAAATGATTAAAATTTAAATGTTGTTTAAGACTATTTAGCGACTTTATTTTGAGGTAATAAAAAAAACTAGTAAAGAATGCTATAACATACTTTTCAAAAAAATGTCTTAAGACCTATTGCCATTTCTTTTTTGTGCGTTGCACGCTTTACTCTAACAGCAGCGTCTACGACACTGCTCACGCCATTTTTGTTTTTTGTCTTATCTTTGAATGAGAGCCTTATATCGTATACGTGTTGCAGGTGGGCGAGGAGAACTGGAGCCGCTTCACCGACCAGTTCCCCGTGCAGCTGAGTGCGCGCCTCTCGGCCATGTGCGGCATATAGACTCCACTACTTAGAATATGGTGAGTTGAGTGAGGTTATACCTCCATTAAGGCGCAGTTACATATAGTCTTTGACCGCTTCGGTGACCGACCTGTGGCGGATGACCTACAGTCACCGACGTCCGTTGTTTACACTTGGTCGTTGGCCGAAGTCGTCCAACTGGCTGCATGCTGTGACCGCCCAGACGGTTGGTCGACGACCAGGTGTAACCGTAGATCCTGAGGACCCCTGGCCGGAAATAACCCCAGCGGCACTTCGACCCTTGAGGATCTTTTGTGCCTACCCCATTTTACACACTGGTCGTCTAAGTGTGCAGGTTTCCTCGCGATGGTTTCCTTCACCGTTAGAGCCGTCGGTAAATGTACGTAAATCTTCGAAAACAACGAAAAAGGCAATTGGTACATGGCATTGCACGGTGTCGAACCCGGACCGCTTGTATCGGAGTCCGGTGTCCTAGCCACTATGCCACCGACGCAAGGGGTGATAGTACCCATCCTCTTATCTATTTCTGCCGCAAAGCAGAAATGCTTGCATTTCTGTGTTTCGGTTTGATGGGTAAGAGAACCAGCGTAATTACCGGCACATGAGGTAATCCATCCTCAAGGTTAGTAGCGTATCGAAAACCCTCTAATAATAAAACAGTGAGGTGAGACGTCTATAGGCGACGGTGACCATTTACGAGTACCATCAGGTGGCTAGATTGATAGGTGGCGAGTGGTAACCAAGCGGTCAATATTGTTCCTAAAGGTTTTAATAAAGAGTATCAGTATGAGTGGTACAGTCGGCCTCTAGCTAATGTATACCATCTGTCAAATTTCTGCAATCTGAAATGAACCACAACGACCAGAATTCATGCGAACGTTTTTGCCGCGCACATGTAAAACGTGGAACACTTCCTCCCGACGGGTTTCCGCTGCACTACATGGGATGCTTCAAAAAGAATGTAAAGAGAGTCCTATCTCCTTCCAAGGCCGGCAGCGCATGAGCAATGCCTCCGGTATTGCACTTGTCTCTAGGCAACGGTGACTACATACCATCAGGTGGCCCGTTTGCCTTTGACTATTTATTTAAAAAAATCCTTCATTCACCATAGAGTTCTAATTAGAATTGTAGAATTTTTACAGATGGTATAGTTTAGCTATAGGTTAACCGCTTAATTGTGGGGTTGCCTGTGCGGCAAGAAGAGAGCGAGCAAGCGGCGTGCGTGCGACGGGCCCCACTCCTTCGCCCCTCTTGCCGCGCAGGCGACCCCACAGAGGCGGACTGTACAATGACGGTACTTGTTCCAGGGGAACCAATGTCAGCACGGGTCGGGAAGACATTGTGTGCGAGCGGCGGGCCGCGGGCGGGCGGGCCGCGGCCGCGCGCCGGCGTAGGGACAGACAGACAAACAGCATCCGCTCTCACGCCGCCATGTGCCAACAACAACCGACAACGACCGACATCCCACCACCAGGGACAACCACTCGGATATTTTTATTTGTACCTGAAATTTATTAGTTTCCAAAGCGGCGACTCCACTTAATTTGCACTGGGTGTTGTTTCGTATCAACTAAATCGGCAGGCACATTCGGCTTAGGATTCTACTTCTATACGCACAGAACAGAAGGGCGGGGTATAGGTACATTGTGTATCGTGGGGTGCTAGGCTTACTGTATTCGTATCGTGTAATGATAAATGTTGCAATTTGCATGCTTACGTGGCGTCTCATTTGTTAACGGAACCATTGTTCGCTCATTGGCCTGTAGTTGTAGTGTTTACTCACCACTCGTTTTAACAAGTGACTTACTTAGATGTGGTTGTAATATCTACTGTAATTGCATGAACCTTAGTGATAGTTCGTAACACTGTTTTTTAGTAACTTTGATTTCCAAATTGTGTTTTGCCCTCGCCATGGGGTAGAGGATGAAGTCTTTAGTTAAAATAAGACCCTTTTCTGAACGTAGAAGCTGAAAACAGAGGCATTATTGATTTCATAAGATTTTAAATTATACATCGAATCAGTGTCGGTTTCTTATCTCATTATTATGTTTCTAAATCTATTGTTTGCACATCGTGAACATAATATACCACCTGTCATATTACTACGAATCAATTCTGATTTTACATTCTTTATACTCATATATGATTGCATAGATTGGGCAGATGGTATATTTAGAACATAATTGACGACTGTACAAACAATTGTTGCATGCTTACATTGTAATAATTAATAATCTGATAAATTTTTTTTAGAAAATATTAGGGAAGTCATAATAGTTAATAGTATTAAACATAGTATGTGTCTGGGCGGCGATCCTTGTTTCGAATACTACCACAATGAAAGCGGCGCGGCGGCGTGTATTTCCTTAATGGTGAAAGAAAATGTCATCATTTGATTGAAGGCATGTGAAATTCACTTATCCGCTGTCGGCCCGCGAGGTGGAACGTGGTTGAAGTCCAGTGTAGATAAAAATGTTGGATCTATTCATTTGGGGATCAGTCCGCTCCTCTCGCCCGGCCCTGGGGCGCCGGCCAGACAATATTTCGACTGAAGCCACTCACTGCTCAACGCTTGTGTAGCACTTATTTTCAAAACTTTACTTACACTAATACAAGTTTTTTGACCGCTAATTTGATGATTATTTTAAATATTTTAACTATTTTCGTTATACAGATCCGTATAAAGAAAAGTCTATCTATGTACATTTTTGGTCCTAATATTTTTTGTCAAAAAGCATTTATTTACTTTTCCTGTAGAGCTCTTTCAAATTATATTTGTATTTTAGTATTTAAAATTGATGAGTTAACTATTATTTTAATATAAATTACAAGACTTAGGGAAATCGAGAATTTATGTCAACTGTGATTTGTGATTGGTTTATTTTGACTAATATATTATATGTGTATGATGATATTGTCTGTGTCAGTGTAGATATAATAATATACTGCTTTGATAGATTTTACGACGGCTAGATTTCTGCTATATAATATTATACCAAATAGTATTTTTACGTTGTATATTATTTTAATTGATTTGTATGTTTAAGTTGCTCTCGGTGATAGAGGGATGTTTTCGTCGACGCCCACGCACTTTACCTGTGACTTTACGAAACCTAATTCCTTAAAATCCGCATATTCAGTTTCTGAAGAAGCGTTCGACAGCATCAGTCCACTCCACGCGGGCAACTTGTATGATTGATATAAAGCACTATTTATGAGTATATTAAATATATGTAAATACATATTGCAATGTATATTATTATTATATACAAGTAAAATTGTTATCTTTTTGTTTTATAAAGCTAAAAAGTCTGACTTTAACCTCTTGTTATAATGTCATTTAGTTTTTTATTCAGATAACGGGGATCTGAAATTTAGTAGTTCAAATGAACGTTAGTCTATAATGCAATATTGCAGGCGTAGAGATATGCAGTTAAATATATTACGGTTTTCGGGGATAAAGAGAAATTTAACATTCCGTCGGATATCTAAATTTTATTTTTGGCTTCGTTACAGTATATCTTTAAATTCACTTTGGGGTGTTATATATTCCGTGTATCGGTGATTTTGTATTATATAAGTAATGTGTAATTTACTCGCGTAGGTACTCCCTCGGTCCCTTGAGATCCCAATCGGTTCCTATCCCGAGTCCCGTCTAGTCCCATCATCCCTTGTCATGTGCCAACGAAGTCCGGTAGTGTGCGGATGTGTGTTCACCTTCAGGCGAATGTCGGTGAGACTCCGAAGTCGTGTTAGTTTAAACTGATTCGGTAGCTCCTGTCGCAACTCGGTACCCGTAGGAATAGTTAGAAAATTACAGTAAAGCACCGCTGCCTCTCGCATACCTTTGAGAACCATTTATTTTTTAAGTGAAATCCATTTACAACAAGTTTACGGGTGACCTCGTAGTTTATTTTTAAGGTTAGGAGACTTTATTGACATGATTTTTTAATGTAGTAGTTTGTTTTTCCTAAAAAAAAGAAACCGTGATAATAGTTGGATAAGTGTTTGCGTGCATGTGTATTGTGCGAGGCGACATTCGTGAGGCACTCCCTTCCTCGAGGCGTAGGTATATTGTGAAATTATAGTTGTATGTATGGTACGGACGAACATTTGTGATGCATTGTCGATATCTTAAGTTGTTTGCGAAGCGTATAGTTGACATATTTTTGTGTTGTGCATTATATTATAATATGAATTACACACCACATACATATTAGTATGTATTTATTTATTTACAACCATCAAAATCATTAAATCCATATTTTTTTCTCATGTTCAAAATGTTAGGTAACATTATACATACTAACAAATTTTATCCGTTTGATATTTACTTACACATTTAATTATATTATGTTCTATAGTTATTTTTAAAATATATTTTATGATTTATTATATTTTGATTTTCATATGTATATGTAGTGTATAACTTATCTTATAATTATAACCCTATCTATTATAATCAGTAACTGTTGGAAATCTATTACAGTTTTGTTTTATTAAAATATTGAAAATTAAATTACATGTCATTGTCATGCGTTTTAAAGAATAAAATATCATGAATGAAATTGTTATTATAATTATGCAGACTTTATATTTCCATTGTTTATGTCAGTTTGCGATTTATTTTTATAAGTAGGTGTATAAAGTGAGTACAGATGGAATAACTTATTTTATAAAATTGCTGTAAAGTTAATGTAAATTTAAAAACCGTGTATCCGCTATCTATTTTTCTCATGGCCTAAATCTTCACATGAACTGGTTCTGCATGAATTTATAACTTTATATACAAAAGTATATGTATGTAAAATTATTATATATAATTTTAAATGAACTGTACTCGCTTTGTCCCATAATTATTTCTGTATCAAATAGTGTTCAAATGACTATCATACAAGAGTATAAAGTTCTGGTTGTAATTGAATGACCTCTCAATAGAAATTATTTTACCATACATTTCGTTAATAAAGCACTCATTGTTCGAATAGTTATTTAATTTCATTTTTGTGACCAAACCTATTTATGATTAAAGAAATATTTAAACAAACGTGACAGATACAAGTATCGGCAGTAATGTTGTGAATATAGCAGCAGGCCACGCTACATCGGGCCGTTTTCTCGTGACCCCACTAAATTGTCCCACTGGTGGGGCGCCGAAGGAGACTTATTTCGAACATGTTACAGTCGGAAAATACACTTTATTAACTGTGCCTGTCCAATTCTATGCTACTGCGCACCTACTCTGCGCAACTTCACAGCATTAGTTACGAGCCGATACATATCTATTATAGTAAAAAAGTGATTAAAAATTACTATATATTGGGTCCTATTTTATTAGCTGCAAATATTTCTAGGGTGTCATCTATAGGTTATATTATAACAAAAAAGATAGGGCAAAAAATATTTTATTTTTATTTTTCGTATTTTTGAGAAAACCACAAATTGTTTGAAAATTCTACAAATGAATGAATTATTGCTATTCTAATACTGAAATAAGAAGTATGAATGAAAAAGGACATAGATGACTATGCCACCAAGGCGCAAAATAATGGGGTTTATTTTGCTTTAGTATGGAAAAGAAGTAGTAGACTGCAAAAGAAGTGTACTAGGGCAGTCTGCGGAGCTAAATTTCTGGACAGTTGCAGACCACTGTTTAAAAAACTAAATTTACTGCCCTTGCCGTGTATGTATATTAAGGACATATGCTTCATTTTACAAAGCGGAGCGACTTGCACGTCAGGCAGACGAGGCCACAAATAATGAACAAGCTATGGCAGCCCCCGTGCCGGAAATACATATACACAAGAAATGTTTATAACATGTGCATAACAGTGTACAACAAATTACCTCATGATATAAGGGTGTTAGAGGGTAGACTCTTTAAAACTGAATTATTGAAATGGCTGCATGAAAATCCTTTCTATAGTGTGAAGGAGTATAACGAGTAATAATGACCATTCACATTAGCATTAAAATTGACATTATTTTAACTTACCTATATTCTATGTAGGTACCTGATATTTTGTACGCCTTTTAAAAGGCTGAATATTTTGACTTTAATATATTTTTAAGATCTTTTACTTTCTATACAGTACCTATTCTGACAAATAAAGTATTTTGATTTGATTTTGAATATTTTCATACAAGTAACGAGGTTATTTTTTCGTGGTACAAATGACCTGCACATACCCCCCTCCAAATATTTGCTACTAATAAAAAAGGACCTTATATAAATGCGACTAAAGTTACACGATCACAACTGAATGAAGTTGAATGTTCTTAATCGTTAGAAGATGTCTGAAAGCTCTTCTCGCACAGAACGCGGGCTGCTTCTGCAGGCCGGGGAAAGTCATTCTCTCATACAAAGTTAATAAAAATCAATGCAATGCGTTCTGCCCGGTCCGCAGTCCGCGCTGTGTTCAATACAGTGCGCCATGTTGCAGAATTTTATGTGAACTAATTTTACCCTTAACGCATTATAATAAAATACCAGTGGCACCCTCGTGATAACTATTATAATCCTGGTTCCTACTTATCTCTATTCTATTGGCCACTTTCATCAAATCGTATCGAATTTGAAACAAAGTCTGAATAGATACATTGATGACACTATTTTATTAACTTTGTTATTTCATAGATCGCAGTCAAACGCACATACCTACACCTAAATTAAATTATACATCAAACATCATTTAAAATATCATATCCTTATCTTGTGGTAGGGAGTCGAGGATAACCCCAGCAAATAAATCATAATAATTCGAGTGCAACAAAATTTAGATGTTTGGTGATGTGTTGAGTTGTGGCATACATACCTACCATAGGTACATACATTATGTGGTCATAATGAGTTAGTAAAGGTCTAATTTGTCCAAGGGAACAGAACAAAAGATTATTTTTCTACTCCCATTTAGTAATTTGTTCAATGTGAAACCACAAACTACTTCATTCCTAACGGTCGTTACGTAATGAATTACGTGCCTTACGATTGCATTACGATACCGTAAACTCAATTAAGTACAACGTAAATTTATTAATAGTTTCATGAAATTTGATACAAAATTAGAAGTTTAGGGAAAAAAATTGTCGCGTAAAAAAGTTATTTTTATATATATTTTAATGCCAATGGCACGAAACGACAACTTGGACCACGCATTGTTGTCAACGAAGTTTTGACGAGCTGTCATGGCGTATTGGACGCTTCACAATAGTTGTACTTTCAGTTATTTAGGTATTTCATGGTCGTAGAAAAAGTATTGTATGCAACTCGCTACGCTCGTATCAAAAACTAAAAATTCATTTTACAATGGCTGTAATTACGTGTCAGTTGCATAAAATACTATTACAAACGTGACAATGACAAAACTACTGGACTCCGATAATAGACTCAATAGAGAAGGATATCTTCGGTCGCTGCGCCGGCGCGGGTAACGGGGCGTAGTTGGTCAGCAGGGCTGCCAGGAGGTGCCTGCAGAAGACTGCGGCAGGGGGCGCGGGGAGGGGCGGGGCGCCGCGGTCCAGCTCCGCGTCGGCGAAGGCTCTGCGTCTGCGCACGCGCTCGCTCCACACCGGGTCGGGGTTCACGACGCGAGGATTACCTGCCAACGTAAGTAAGTATTGCAGTCCCGCAATCTAGTCTACATACAGCGGAATAGAACTAGTGTTCTATTTTTGGGATAGTTCCCAATTAACTGGAATGTATTTTTGTGCTGGATGGAGTGCTGGATTACTGGAACGAGTGAATGAAAGATAAGCATAGCATAACTCTCACGTCCATAATCCGAGAGGGTAGACAGAGGAACCGCCTTGATCATAGGTAGTTTCCACTGTTCGCTGTAAGATTTGGTGGACAAACGTTGATAGGTGGCGAGCCTACCGCCTGTACTAGGTGTTGAATAGTATCCACAAAATCCCTTAGTCGCCCCGTATGACACCCACTGGAAGAGTTGGGGTGCTATTATTTATGGTCGGCACGGCACGGTGAATGAAAGAGTGATGAAATTATGCGAAATATACATACATCTATATCCCTTGCGGGGTAGGCAGAAAGAATGGAGTGCCACGAATCTCTTTCTTGGCATGCGGAATATAGACAACGCTATATCAAGTCGTATAAATATAGCATTTCTATCAACTCTGAAACCCACAAGTGAGTTCAATTCAAGAGCGTTGGTGGCTTAGTGGCTAGGACGCCGGACTGCCATGCGGGAGGTCCGGGTTCGAAACCATGCATGTACCAGTTTTAGGATTTTTTCGAAGACTTACGTACATTTACCGACCGCTCTTGTGAAGGAAACCTGGATATCTGAGGTGATGTTCTATGTTCTTCAAGGAAAGACTGAAAGTACCTTTTGTGTAATCAGCGTACGCGAGCTGGAAAATAGCATTAATTCCGGATTGGTCCTAAAAATGCGTCCGGGTTCAATTTTCCGGACACGTCCGAAAAAACTGTCGGCGATTTAACAAGGTGATGGTTGATACGTTTGATTGTCTTGAATTGTCATATAAACATCTGGTGTCAATAAAATACGAATGAAAATAGGTCATTACGATGTTGTAGCAGAATGTAGCTCATGCAAGATAAATTATGAATTATGACTGCAATATAACTGGTGGACACAGATGAAGAAACAAATAGATATCTCATAACGTCGTGTCAAGAACTTTTGGCACCCGCAGAGCTATCATTCAACGCAGCGGAAGACGTGTTTACAGTCAACATGAGTGGTGCAATCCGACACCCCGACAAAGAGCCGCCTCCGCGCTCTCTTGTAAAACAATCTGTACACTTTTTTAGAGTCCATAAAAATAGTTAAAAGAATTTTTAAAGTTTATTTTCTAATAGACAGTGAAATGTTGCCGAGTGTTAGATGACAGCTTTTGTTCTGTAATGAAGCGGGGACATTTTCAAGAGTCGTTCAAGTTTTTATTACGGCTGCGAGACGCTATTTTTAATTATTTTGAACAGTATCTTTTTACATTTAACAGGTTTATCGTAAAACTGAAGAATGTAGACACTTTCAAAGCTTAGTTAATAATAAAACATCAGCACTCCAAGGTAAACCTAAATGTAGAGTTAGGCTTCGAAAACACGAACGTAGATAACTAATCCTTGACGCGCCCTCCTGGCATATTCAGTGCGCGAGTTCTCTGATCGAAGAAGATCCGGGTTCAATAAAGTGTTTCTATCTATCTATCAATCCTTGTTTGACTATTAAGTAGTACCCAAAATGCAAACTCTCCCGAATCTAGTTGCCATTTGTATTCGTATTGTATCATTATATGACTAAGGATTCTCTAGGATCGTGGATATTATGCCCGCTGTACACACCCGCCGAGACACCGCGAAACAGACCGAGGATGAGTGTGTGGCTCTCGTCCTCGGCTCGCCGTACTCGGTCGCCCGAGAGCCTCTCGCCCAAGCCGCCGGCGAGAGGCCGAGAGCGAATGTGTACAGCGGGAAGTACCATACCATTATGTTGTCTGTCGTGTTGCCTTATCTCGTCTAGGTAGAAATAGTCGAGAGCCCTTTTAAAATACTTTAACTCACTCTCGATGTTGTAAGGTAAATATTTACCCAGCTAATTTGCATTTAGCGTTTCAGTGGCGAGAAACGAAACACTCGACAGTGCGGACCGCGGACTCGCTTACAACAATAACAAACGCAGAGTGCTGCACTGCACATGAGACACCCGTTACCCGCCACTTAACGTTCTTAAATCTTATTTTTATTTCAAAATAGTTGCATTATCTCTACGCATGCTGAGATTGCTTAGTTTTTATTTTACCTACGAGTAAGTACATACTAACTTCGAACGCGTTAAGGGTCCTGAAGAAGTAAAATTAAACATAGCTTATTGATTCCTGTGGAAATAGCAGTTTGATAGGGATTGGTCTATCAAACTGGAGATTTGCGAGCGTGTTTCCAGCGAGACCATCCGTCAACTGCTGGCAAATCAGTAAAACCCGCGATTCGCGGTTGTTATAAATAAATAACTAGGGAAAGACCCCCTCGCTAGTGTGATAAGGCCCTAATAGTCTAACTAAAGTTTCCGTAGTTATATACTGTACATCTTCAAGAGTAACTAACACGCCAATAAACAATTAACAGAACTAAAAACTGCACCAAAAGGGATAATAAATATTTTATGAATGAACTCCTTTTGTTGTGACGAAAGTGTATAATTTACCTACTACTAATACGACAGCCCCGGTTCTCGTAAATTGGCAAAGCTGAATAAACAAATAACACCATATGGTCGCTACTGGTTTTGTTTGGAATTTGGATGCGTTAAGTTTTTGTCAATGTGCATATTGAAGTGAATGAGTTCGCTTTGTTTGTTTATCGGGTAAATGTTGCAGGTAGATTAGTTATTTTAGTTCAGATACCGCATGTTTGCCATAGGGCTAGATCTTTATCGTAGCGTAAGGGGACAAAAAGGACCAACTACTGTTAGCGACCGCGCCTGCTGGAAGGCCACAAACCTGGCAGCGTGCAAACGATGACATCGTGGGTTTGGTCATCGAATGCACGCTGCCAGCTCCCCTTGCGAATAGGACAGCTATTGTGCGGGTGCAGGGTATAGGCACTGGTCATCTGCATGCAGCGCAGCCGCGCGCGGTAGGGCCGCTTGCGCGCCGCCAGCGCTGCGACCTCGCCGTCACGAACAGGTCCGCTGCCGACGGCGTCTTGCTGTCCTTACGTAATACTTACCATACTGTGCGGATGCAGGGTAGGCACTGGTCATCCGCATGCAGCGCAGGCGCGCGTGGTAGGCTCGCTTGCGCGCCGCCAGGGCTTCGGCCTCGCCGTCACGAACAGGGCCGCTACCGCTGGCGCCTTGCTGTGTCCTCACGCAACACTTACCGTACTGTGCGGGTGCAGGGTAGGCTCTGGTCATATGCATGCAGCGCAGGCGCGCGCGGTAGGCCCGCTTGCACGCCGCAGGGACTGCGGCCTCGCCGTCGCGAACAGGTCCGCTACCGCCGGCGCCTTGCTGTGTCCTCACGCAATACTTACCATACTGTGCGGGTGCAGGGTATGCCCTGGTCATCTGCATACAGCGCAGGCGCGCACGGTAGGCCCGCTTGCGCGCCGCCAGGGCTGCGGCCTCGCCGTCGCGAATAGGTCCGCTGCCGCCGGCACCTTGCTGTCTTCGAAGCGCTACCTAACAACCATCCGAAATAATCAACATCGATACTTTAATATTATATATGAGAATTAAAGTGGGTGACTCTATTATAAATAAAGAAATAAAATTAACTTTACAAAAAGGAGTGTTTTCTAAACATAAGATTTTCTGCAAAGATTTTATATACCTACAATAATTCACCCTCTCCTACTAAGTACCTATTAGGAGTTCAATTTCTGTGGTTTTTTGTAATAACACCTGTAACTAATGTTGGGATATTTTCAATTGAGGATATTATGGTATTTCTTCTTGTTAAAGTAAAATCGATCTCACCCCTCACTAAAGTATCTAGGTATGTAACGGCTATAGTTGTATCCGTAGTAGCGAATGCAATTTTACACAGACATTTTAAAATGGGATTTAATGGTGGGAACTGCCTATGATGTAGGTGGTTCCTCTGCCTGCCCCCTCGGGGATTGTAGAGAGGACGTGAGAGTTATACTATGCTATTTTAAATTTGATTTTCACCGAAATCGGGAGCGGGCGGGACTATTACTTAAAAGTAGGTAGGTACCTACACATGAAGCACTTTGAAGTCGTCCTATAGAGTACTTTAGCTACTTACAAGATTGTTTGTTTACATTTCAGTAGAAATACCTCTCTCTGGTACCCACCTGAGCAGCCATAACGCGTTGCCTTTCCAGCACCAGCAGACAGCCAGGGCAGCGGCAGTCTCGCCACCGACACAGGCGCTTATGCCCCTTCAGGCAAGAGATCACGCCGTGGTTCCGGCACCGAGCACACTTCGGCGTCCGAAGCGCTTTCTTAATCCCCTCCCCGTCACTACACCCCTCACTTTGCATCACCAAGGATTCCGAAACAAAGGGTCGGTAGGTCTCACGAACTATTACACCATAAGTCACTTCCCTCCAATCAGTTCCGAAAGATTAGACATGAATGCGAGACGAATCATGTTCACGCTGAAATATCTTTTCAGGGATTGACGGCTGTAAAGTGGGTCTCAAGTTTAAATTATTGTGCGTCCATGAAAGCTCCGCCCTATCCCCCTAGCGATTGGTCGAGAGCTTTGTGGGCGGGTGTGACTTGTACTGAAAATGTTTTATTTTTCTTCATTTTTCTCGGTAAAATGATACATTGGACGGTTGGACTTTTTATATAATACTGTTTGTTGTCTTCAAAGAGAGATATCATATTTTATGATTAGTTGGGAATGGATAGTGTTGTTTTTATCGCCTAATTTTCCGTAATAGAAACATTTATTATTAAAAAAAATCATATCCTCAATTTTCAAGGCGTTCACCATTAAAAAAAGTTAAATCTATCAAACTTTTGATTATTGTCACTTTATTTCGGTTACATTTATTATCCTAACTAGTTGTTCATAATTGGTACACTCAACTCCAAAGTAACAACAGTTCAATTTTAGAATAAAGATCCCATATCAGTTCAGTACTAACAGGAGGAGCTCGTAGCCTAGTTGCGATTGCGTGTTAAACAACGTTGGCGCGGTCGGTACCTGAGTGACCGCTAGTGACCTTTTTTCATCTGAGCTCTTCCGTGCCTCGGAGAGCACGTTAAGCAGTCGGTCCTGTTTGTTGTCGTTCGACAACAGTCGTTAAGCCATGTCAGAGGCCTACGGGCGGCCTAAACAACTCTGACATATAGGTAAGTTTGCCAAAATAACTTAGTTCAATCAAACTACACTTAACAGGTTCACGAGAAAAAAGAACGATCAAAACACTGTACCTACATCCATCATCTGGATACGGAAAACTACAGATCAGCACTCACTATATTTCGCAGGCTGAGGCAGGTAACAAGTTCAATCCCAGTGTAACCGATATCCAATCTAGGAGGGTGTCGGGCGATTGCCAATTACCTCTCTCAGATTTCAATTGCCAGTGTCCACTTTTTCGATTACAAATACGTATCAATCATAAGTAGGTATTATCATCATATTTTCCTTAAAGCATCAAATTCCTGCGTTATCATAGGTAGGTACAGAAATAACGGTTCGTTCTCACTAGTACCACTGTTTGTACCACCGGTGGTACAAACAGTACAAGGGCGAGGGTTCTACGATTTGGTTTTATGGTATTCGAATTTAAAATGTAAGTAACTTCTTAGCTCATAAAAGATGCTACTTTTTAAATTTAAAAAAAAAATTTATTTTTAATAGTTGTTTCTTTTTAATTTAACCCTAATAAAGGTAGACCCCTACTCCCTACCGACATATTATTATAGTCCTAATACAAAATAATCAGAACGTCGCTGGCCTAGTGGCTAGGACTCGGATTTTTTCGAAAACTTATGTACATTTACCGACTGCTCTAACGGTGAAGGAAAAATCGTGGGGAAACCTGCATGTCTGAGGAAATAAAAAAAATCCAGAGACGTGTGAAATCCACCGATCAGCACGGCCCGCTCAGTGGATCATGGCCCATACCTCCTTGTGCAACAGGCCCCAACAGTGGGGACATTAATAGGCTGATGATGATGATGGTGAATACAAAATAAACATGGTTTTTTAAAACCATAAATTAAACATTGACCTGACACGAATCGAATCTGAGACTTCTGCAAGTCGGTGGTTAATAATTATATTAAAATGATACGCAGCTTTGTTAGCCAGCCGATTGCGCATAGCATGTTAAACAATCAGGCGCAGTTATCCGGCAAATGATCGAGAAGCGAGCGTATAATGAGTGTAAGCGATACTTGCTGCACTCGGGCGCGTCTCCAATGAGGGCTTTATGAGATCCAATCTCGCGTTGGGTGCGGACAAACATACTTTGTTCCAGGATAATTTGTGCTAAATTGATACGTTTGTATGGTAGTATAAACAAGTCATTAGGAACCACTGATATGAAATAATAGATTAACTTTTCATTAATTTATTTAAAATCTGTAATTTATAATATTAATGTAACAACGTGGGCACCAACTTTTTGGATTGATTACGAACATTTCCTAGTTACTTCTTGTGCAAAATTTAATCCATTGTAATTAGGGATGTTACGGAGGTGGTTTTACCGGAACCGTGCTACAGTCTGTCCTCTATTGCCGGCTAGCAGGGTTCTAGGACAGTGCGCAGATGAAGTAATAGAAGAATTGGTTGTTAAATAATATATTTTAAGGAAAAGAACACATAGTAACACAGAAAATAGGCAGTAGGAAATAAAAGTGAACGGGAGACGTCCGTTCGAGACAAAATATAGAGAAAAAGTGAAAGTACAAATAAAACAATGAAATTAATGGAATAATGAAATTTAGAAATGGAATTGGAACATGATTTGAATTTAAATGAAGAAATGAAGATGCCAATACGAAATGAGATGAGATAAACGCTAACGATGAGGTTGAATTTGATGGCAAGGAGGTTGATATGGACGATGAAGTCGACATCGTTACAACCGGAGTCAGAACTCAAGGTTTTAAATTTGATTTATCGGAGTCGGAACCGAAGTCGGAGGCGGAGATGTTCAGAAGAAGTTCAAAATGTAACCGTTTTTTAATTTTTATAGCTGAACTAATTTGCTAATATTTTTTATGATGACGTTTGCAGCAACAAAACATTCCTTTATGTAGTCCTACACTGTTTAAAGAACATAATATTTATTTGATGTAACATGTGAATTTAACAAATAATAATAAGTCTTTAACGTACACAAATAAAAATTAAATGTAACTTAATTAATTAAATATTGATATTTGAATATGTTTGCTCACAAATCTTCGGTATAACCTCCGATTCAAAATTATCGGAGCCGGAGGAGTTGATTTTACACCTCCGACTCCGACTTCGGCTCGGAAGTCCGGGATCGGAAGTTCCGACCTTTCGGAGTCGGAGTCGAGGCTCCGTAACATCCCTAGTTGTAATTACAACAAAAATATCGTTTCTGAGACCAGTCGCTCTTCTGCAAAACATGCTTCTAACCATTCTTCTGAAACTACCAAACCTTTAACATTTTGCTTAATTTTTTCCACTTCTGCTGTCGCGGGTACCACCACATGAGTCAAGTTACGGGATTGAATGTCACACACGGTGGCTCCATACATTTTAGCTCGTATGGAAATCACGCTGTTATCGGTTTCAAAGTGCATGAAACACGGTCGTAAGAAGGAATACTTATTGTTGTCACCGAATAGTTCTTTGTCCATGTTTTGCATTTCTTCGTTTGTGAGGTATATTTCAGGCTCCTGTGGACAGAAAAGGTACTTCAAATGGTTTATCGTGAGTTGTAAGAAAGTTACCAAATTCAGTTTATTGAGCTGTCTTAGAATAAGACATCTATCGATATTGTAAGAAAAGTAAAAATATGTTCATACATACACAATCCTCTCACGTCAATAATCCCCGAGGGGTAGACCTAACCTTTGTTCTGATTGAAGGAAGGAAATGGAAAGTTCATGCGAACCAATGAAATTTATTATGAATACTTAGGAATTACCTAGTAACTTAAAAACAACAATTTGGTCCTTCGAGCCGGACATAATCACATCATGAATAGAGATATAACGAATCTAAATACTCACATCCTTTTCCATCTTCTTAAAAATCCTTCTCAAAGTGTCTTCATCCACCGTGTCCTTGTAACTATCTCCATAAGGATCGTAATCCCTGCTGAGGCTTAGTTTGGTCGACTTCTTCACGGACAGCATATCCAATGGGGACAGAATGCAGGGAGTGTCGGAGTCAGGCAGCGAACGTAGCCAGGCTGTGCTGATGATGTCCAGGTCTTGGGACTCGATGAGGGTGTTGATCCGGTAGGAGAGGCGGCCGACCACGCAGCACCATGTGTCTGGGCCTTTACAAATACCTATGTATTAAAAGGTGTAAAGGAAAACGCACCATACCTTTTCAAAAATTGGATTTTGTAATTATAATTTTTTTTAGCGGTAAATTCGGGAAGCGGTAGTTTTATGAAGCTGCCATTTTTGACAGTAGACATTTTGGGAGCTGGTAATTTTGGGGATCGAACATTTTGGGAAGGTGTTTGAGAGCCGGTAATTTTGGTATTCGGACATTTTAGGAAGGTGTCATTTTGGGAAGTGGATATTTTGGTAATCGGTAATTTTAAAAATCCGACATTTCCGGCAGCAGACTTTATGAACCTGTTGAACATGCATCCACTTACCATTATTCTCCACATACTTCCCGCCGTGCGACTCCACAATCCGTTTCAGTTCTGATTTCTTACAGTCCTCGTCGTCCGAGAGCACACATATCTTCCTGCCCACCAGCGCCTTTGACTTCACTTCGACTTCGCCAGGCGCCACAGTTCGGAACTGATCGGCGACTTTCAATACTTTCGTCGTACGTTTCTTGCGTGTTGTAGCTCCGACTTCGTTCAACTGGTTTTCGTTTATTCGCTTCGTGCCCAGTTTAATGACGTGTCCTTTATTCTGTTTGGAAGAAGGAAATTAAATTCGTGTCATGCGAACCAATAAATCTAGAAACAAACTGTGATGTAAGTGGGACTTGACTTGAACCTGTGTACCAAATCCAAATACGATACACGGAGTCACAATATGTGGCGCTGAAATGTGACCATTAGATAGACATATATTTCTTTAAAAGAAATGCTGCAAAATGTTGCTACAATTCAGAATAGAAAACCTCCAAAAAATCTGCCAAGGGTCAAATAAAGTAACGAATGAAACTGTCTATGAACAGGAAAATCTTTATTGCATTCATAGTGCTGCGTTAAGCCTTGAGTATATAAACTGCAGCGCTTTGACGTTTTTCGTATGTGACTAGTCACAAACTTTTCGAATTAATTAATATAATTAATAAATTTATTTTGCAACTTACATTAATACAAGAGTGGTTGATGCTCTAAATCCCGCACTAGGATACCCTGTGTCGCGGGATTTAGGCTCTTCTATTTAGGAACAATTTTGATTTATAAAGGAAAAATAAAAAAAAATAAACGTTACAATTTTAAAATAACATCAGATACTAAGACGTAAGCATGGAGTGAAAGTGTGTGTGTATGTGTGCGTATTGGTGTGGGGGTGTGGAAAGGTGAGGGTGTGTGTTAACTTGTGTGAATAACTTTACATTTCGGTCAAGTCGATAATTGTGTTGGCGCGGTGTAAGCAGAATTTTGGATCGATATGAAAACTTAATTTTTACTTTGTAAAACAGTGGAATATGGTTCCAAGTATCAAATATTACATGCATTTCTTAAAAATTAAGAAATAGTCATAAATTGATGGTCAAATGTGAAAACGAATTAAAATTGGTTGAAAAATAAAATAGCTACAGGCAATCAAAAATCAGAACAAAAATAAGTTTTATGACGTAACTGTTCTCTAGCGCCATACAAGGTCCTGGTTGCAAGGACTGTTTTGTTAGAAAGGGATAGATTATTTTGTCCATTAATATCTCTGATGTTAGTTGAGATAACGAAAAACTAATTTTAAATCCTTCTTTAGTATGTCCATGTAAGTTGATTGATGCAATAAAAATTATGTAATAATTAGGTTAATACCGTATTGGGCATTGCAAATTCAATTTATAATGAAATTAATTTCAAAAAAAGTATTGAAGGTCTTCCAAAAAAAGAAAAGAAAAATTATAATGAAATTAATTATTAATAACCTATAACAATTCATAAAAATCCTCACCGCCACTAGCTGGTTAAACTCGCCAAGGGTCAAAACATCGTTGACAGGCTTGTCGTCGCGGATTTTGATGACGCGCGGGAACCGCAGCGTGTATTCTGTACCGGTATGGGGGCTACGGACCAGTTCTGTGGCACGGACCTGAGGATACCACACTTATAAATAAATAAATAAAAATTATAACTAAAAAAAGTGCGGCACTTCATGCTCCTTGATAAAGGTCTCCTGAGTAGACCGAATCGTCGAAGCAACCTCCGCGATTGAGTAACACTCGTTACATCGAATAATATTGTTTTTATTATATAAGGAGAGCAAACGGGCCACCTGGTGTTAAGTGGTCACATCGTTCATAGACACCTGACCTCACTATAATTTATTCGAGGAGTTTCGATGCGCTAATAACCTTGAGGACTTGAGTGCCTCATACACCGGTAATTATGGTGGCTCTCTTACTCTTCAAACAGAAACACAGCAATGTATTGCGGCAGAAATAGGTAAAAGGGTGGTACCATCCATCAAGGGTGGAGTTGACTCTGCACATCATACTACCTTTAAATTATAATTTTCAATGGGAATCAATTAATGATTAGATAATTTTATCGTGTCCTTACAAAAATAAGATCTTACTTAGAAATACGATACCATTATTGTAGAAGAATCCCATGACATAAAACAGAAGCTACCTTTGGCCTAAATAGATGGAATAATTATATATTTTCTATCAAGGAGAAAAGTCATCGTAAACCAATTAAGTGATATTACTATGGATATTTCTATTAGACCAATACGCTAATCTTAGACCAATTGTAATCATTCCGTAGAGTTCAATATAAAAAACTAAGAGCTTATACCTGAAGAGCGATGGAATGTTCAGGCATAATCCAGAAGTCGGGTTTATTTTTGTTGAAGACGAGACTAGGCGGCGGCTGCGCCCGCTTCGAAGACACCCAGTGTTTCTCTAGCAAGGAGCAAACTCTCTCGCGCTCTTCGTATGTGAAGCCTGTTGCAACGCTGCCCACGCATACCCAACGGTGGGGGGTGTCATCTATCATCACGTAAAGCTAATTAAGAGGTAGGTACTAATATATTGGTGGACATAAAAAGGCTTCCATATTGTCAGCAATCCAACATCCAGTTCCTTACTGCCAGGCACGTGGTTATTACCTAAGTAGGTCCAACATCTGAGATAATCATTTTTTTAGTAGGTGTATATGTCGCCGGGAAACAGCCGAATCCCCTAGGGATTTGGCCAAGACTGGGGAGACCTGATGCTCTGAGGGTCCAAAGCACATTTGGCAGAAAATGGAGGGTATGAAGGGAGGGCGGGGTTCCCGGGGTTCTTTCCTCATTACTACGAGTACCTACTCTTTAAAAAGTACGTAAAGGCAATATTTACAGCCCCTTTCAACAAATGTCATAACTCATTATTACATGTTATACAGTTTTAATCCACCATCCGTCACTACTGACAACTAATAAACCCCAAATCGGTTATGAATTCGGCTATTTCCCTGCGACATATATAAAACTCAAGGCATGGTCGCTTATAACTCGAGAACCGCTGAATCGAATTGGATGGGGTTTTCGGTTATTTGTAGATAACTGTAACAAAACGTTTTTTTCCTGGAGTAAAAATAGCCTATAGCTTTTACAGTTATTTACAAATAACAGAAAACCCCATCCATAAAACATACCATTAAATTACCATTCGAAACCGGACAAAAGAAGCTAGTCAAAGAGAATTCTTTTCTCTGTCAGTATACCTATAATAGAACTCTGTGGTCTTAGCAAATTCCTTAAAAACAGGATTTTATAGCCAAATATGATTCATTATCCGATTTTTATAGCCTCTTAGCTTCACGGTGAGTGAGAATAAAGGTACATACCCGGTGCCACCCTGTCGGCGCACGCTACGAAGAAGCTTTTGGCGCGGCCCTGCCTCTTGTTCTCTGCCTCATCGGCGCCGATTATCACCAGGTCTAAATCGTTCATGGTATTTTCCGTATACTGCAATAAAAAATTATAAAGTCTGGGAGAGCGCCAAAATATTCGTAATCAGCTTATGGCAATTTTGCCATAGGTATTCAGATAATTTTTAATAAAATAAATTGTCATTTGGCTTACATTTCTTATTCGAAAAAAATATGAGAATGTCTAATTTATCAGTTGCTTCAAAATTAGAGAATATTTTAGCAGATTTTTAGCATTATCAATTTTTTCCTATAAATACGTACCCTCGGCCGAGCACACGACTAATGCTGCAATATCCATCACACTCCACCGAATTCTATAGTCGCTCTTTCACAGTCCAAGCAGTTAGGCTGTGGAACTCCCTCCCGTCGTCTATCAGGCAGGCCAAATCACTGGCAATATTTAAAAATCTCCTTCGTCAACATTACGAACTGCAGTGTGGATGCACTGCCTAATTGTTGTAATGCAGTTTCACTTTAGCATATGATGTGTGTTATTTATTTATTTATTATATTTTTGATTATATATTAAGTATTATATTTCTGTATATATTATAGTATTTATGTAATATTATTACTACTGCTTGGCAGCTTGCAAAGGTTTGCATATATTTTTTTAAAAATTATTTTTATTTATTTATTTGAGGGTAGTATCTATTTCATACGCCTTTTGCACCCGAATATTATATATTTTATTATTTTTCCATCGCCTGAAGGTTGCCTGGAAGATATCGCTTAAAGCGATAAGGCCGCCTTCTGCACATTGTATTGTACCTCTCTTTATGTTGTATGTTTTGTTTATGTCACGGGTGTGCAATAAAGTATATTTGTATTTGTACGTACCTCAGATTTAATTTTGTACCAGCCAGCGTTCCGTCGATTGGCCATGTAGTACGATTGTGTATCCTTAACCACTATCCCTTCATCCTGGTCTTCGATGGCTTTGTTGAGAGTTTCCAGTATTTCTAGACTGAAATGTAAATAGAGTAGGTATATATAGGGGGTTAGTCGCCTTGAAGGGAAACCAGTTGCCAAGCTGGTCTGAATTGGTAATTCATTCAGATGTTCCCCTGATGGCTGTCATTGCGGCATGTCTCAGGGGTTAATTCTCACCGAACAATTCTCACCGAACAATACCCACACGTTAACCTGTGGGCTATGGCGCGTGAAAAACCCTATCTGAACAGATCCGCCGTAGGAAATGGTTGTGGATAGGGCACACCTTACGTCGCCCAAATAGCATCGCCTACGCCTCCTTGAACTGGCAACCAACAGGAGGATGTCGCAAACGGGGCAGACCCAGGGCCACATGGAAACGTAGTCTTCAAAAAGATCTGGATGCGGCTAAAATATCCTGGGAAACCAGAGTCTGCGGCATCGGACAGAGCGCGGTGGAAGAATATTGTCTCAGCCCTATGCACCACTAGGTGTTCTAGGACCTGAAGAAGAAGAAGAAGATATACCCACAAGAAATAAACTTGAACTGAAACTTGGAGAAGTTGAAATTCTAAAGCCACTTACTCTGACATGTTGTCGGTTGTCTGAAAGAAATCGCTCTCAGTGACCGCCTACATTGTATCAATCACTCACTACATATTATGCTCTGTTTTATGTTCTGTACATTAAAGTACAGGGTGGACCAAAAGTCCGTTAACATTTAAAATGGTTATAAAAAATACAAATGCTACTTTAGTGAAAAACTGTTTATTTAATAATAAAGTAGACAAATTAGGATTTCACTTTTTAAAAATAACATCATTCAAATGTGACCCTTGTTCATCCTGGCACACCTGTAACCGGGAACGGAAATTTTGCATGACCGCCCGACAAGTGGTTGGTGAAATGTTCTGCATTTCCTCGCGTATATTTTCTTTTAATTCCTCAATAGACACTGGGTTGCTGATGTAAACTTTACTTTTGAGATATCCCCAAAGGTAAAAGTCCATTGGAGTTAAATCCGGGCTGCGGGGTGGCCAGTGAATGTCACCTCTTTTGGATATGACTTTTTGGCCAAAAATTTCACGAAGTGCTGCTATAGAGTCATTGGAGGTGTGACATGTTGCCCCATCTTGTTGGAACCAAGAGCTTCGATTAAAGCCTGAGAAGTCCTGTAATGCTGGAGCAAAAAAATTCTGTAGCATCACAATGTATCGCTCTGTATTAACGGTGACGGCGCGGTTTCTCTGATCTTCATAAAAATATGGACCAATGATTCCGCTGGCTGACAATGCGGCCCATACAGTAACCTTGGGCGAGTGTAAAGGTTTTTGGTGCTTCAAGTCCGGGTTAGTGTCACTCCAGTATCTGCAATTTTGTCGATTGACATGTCCATTTAGGTGGAAGTGTGCCTCGTCTGAGAAAAAGATGTTATTGAAGCTCGTAAACCTCTCAAGCACTTCGTTAGCAAACTGCAGTCTCTGAGCAGGGTCATTTGGCTTTAAAGCCTGTACAATTTGAATTTTGTAAGGATGTAAATGTAAATCTTTGTGTAGAATGCGATTTAGAGATGTTCTGGGCACATCTAAAGCACTAGACCGCTTTCGAGTAGAGAGACCAGGTTGTTCTCGAACAGACGCTCGTACACGCTCTATGTTTACTGGATCGCGCGATGTCCTAGGTCGGCCGGATCGTGGTTGACTTAAAGTTGAACCTGTTGTTTCGAACTTCTGTACCCATTTTTTAATCGTTTGAATTGTTGGTGCTTGATTTCTGTTCCGTATATTGTAATGATTACAAAATTTCCGTTTAGCTTCGGTCGTAGAATCGTTGTTTCGATAGTACTCGCGTACGCAAAATGCGCGTTGCGCTCCGCTGAATGACGCCATGGTACTAAATCCCTATTAGTAGCTCTCGTAGTAGTAACACCCCCCGCGCCAATACCCCGCCCGCGCCGACGCAGCGACCTATTCAAATGTTAACGGACTTTTGGTCCACCCTGTATATTCTATTCTATACAGGTCTATCGATGTTTTCACTCAATACATAAAAATTAAAGTAAAGTAAAGTAAAATACACTTTATTGCACAAATAAAAGAAGTTTAAGTTGAAGTTTTCCTTATTTGCTTATATTGACTGGAAAAGTTAACAGAGAGCGTGGAAAACCTCTAACTTTCTAACTTACTTTTCCCCGGCGATTTTCCGCTTACTATGGTGAATAACACCCGTGATATCATTGAACATAGTATCCAGTAGCTTAAGTCTATCGCTGAGTGGCATGCCGCCTTTATCCGGCGGTCCCACCAACGTCTTGCCGTTGTAATATAGGACATCGAACGCGCAGAAACATGGGCGGAATGCAGACTTCTCCGTTATTTTCTTTATGTCAAACGCCATGCCTATGAACAACAACATTGTAAAAATATCGTGTAAAAAATTCCCAGATACCTATCTAGGTTTCCTCACTAAGTATGTTTTCCTTTGCTGTTTAATGGTTTGTAGAACAAACGTCGCTGAATAAACTTCATCGTGGTAAACCACTTCATGTAAAAGGCTCAGTTGGTGTACAACTCAAGTTTTAAAAAACAGAATTCACCTTTCGAACCAAGACACTGATACCGTTTGTGCCATCCCATCATCTCCCCATCGAGGATAAAACTGGTAACACTCGGGCTAAAGCAATCTTTCAGAAATGGTGTCAGCAGCCCAGAGTCGTGTGTCTTTCCGTAAGTATCTGACCATGAGAAGCCTTTTCTCGAGAAATATTCGAACACCCCGTTTTCCATGTGCATCTGAAAAATTAAACGTCCATTGATCCCTTGAAGGACTTTAAAGAAGAACTTTTACCATTAATTTTGGAAGTAGATATGCAAAATGTTTACGACTTTGATAACTACACGAGAGGGCGCTACAAGTTCGAAACGGATATTTTGGGAAGCTGTCATTTTGGTAAGCGGATATTTCGGGAAGTGGATATTTTGGGAAGCGGACATTTTGGCAAGTGAACATTTTGGGAAGCGGACATTTTGGCAAGTGAACATTTTGGGAAGCGGACATTTTGGAAAGCGGATATTGTGTAAGGTAGTGGACATTTTGTGAAGTGGACATTATGAATTACATCACCCATCCCAGTTCCTACACGTACCTATTGCAATAGGAAAATCTAATGGGTTGTTGTATAAAATACTTATGTTCGTACCTGGAAACGTTCTCCGTCGAATTTAGTCTCGATGAGATAAGTTTTGTCTTGCGGCAGCTGCGGCACGCGCGTCACGTCGAGTCGCTCAGACAGCATGGGGCTTACCGCGAAAAACACCTGGGTGCCCGCCTCCGGGGGTCGGGTCTCGCCGTCTTCCAGCTCTTCGCAAACCTTTCCAATTTAATCCCAATAAATATTTAAGAATAGGACATAAAACGCAAAGCGTTGCGTAGATGGAGCCACTAGCATACTGCGTAAATTGTCATACTTTTGAATATTTTTTATCAAATGCTCTTGGCCACGTGGTCGAACCACGTGGCCTGGAGCATATTTTTGAATGTTTTTTTGGTCAAAAATATTTATTTTCGTAATTGTGCTAGTGGCGCCTCTAGTGTATATTTTAATGTATATTTTATAGTGGTAAAACATTGCAGGATTCAGGATTTCAGGATTCTTTCATCCCTGACCACCGCTCACTGTCGAGAGTGGAGGCGCAGCGACTTACTTCAATGTCAGTGTTTTATTGTAACCTTATTGTCTTTAAAATACAGTTCTAAATGACGTGCCAATATCAAGCGACCATTGGTCTACAACCGACTCGGGCGACGGCAAGCCGCTCGAAACGCGGAAACCAAATCCGGATTTTTTTAATGCAATGTTTGTTCTGTTTTATAGGATAGAACTAGGTAAACCAACAACATCACAACCTACTATACGCTTCTGTGTTCTATTTACTGACCTTCGAAAGATTTCCACAGTTATCATAGAGCTCGGGTGCATCTGGATGGAACGCGCTCAATATCCGATGGTGGCCAATTCCAAGCTTCAAATCCTTTAGAATTATTCGAAGAAACCATTTCATCTGGTCTGCGCTCAAATTCTTTATAGCGTCTGACATTGCTCCATCTAGAATCGCTAAAATCCGTGTGATACTTAAAAACCAGGGTCATTCGATTTCGCAGGCAGGTGATGGGTAGGTATTGTAACATCCTCTGTTAACTTGTTGTTAATTTACGGTATAAGAATATTTTAAACATCCTTGATGACGCTACATCCTGGCGCAATAGTGTCGATAGAGCATCTTCGTATTCTTAGAGGTGTACCTAGTAGGATTTCTGATTACTAATCAGAAAAGTTTTGAAAGTAAGGTGCAATGCAAACTGCAGACACCTAATTCCGTGTGTGTGTGCTGTTTTCGTCTGACACGGGTTGTAGTTTCTGGAGCCATCACATCCCTGTGATGATCCTAATATAGATAGATCAAAAGGCAAAATGTAACTTCACTTGACAACAACAACCTGTAATTATACACCTACATTTATTCTGTATTCTATATCATCAAGGTGTTTTGTATAATCTATACATTTATGTAGTCATCATTTCATACCATGTTACGGCCTATAAACTTCCTACTGTAGGTTACAGGCCTCAATTTCCACAATGGAGTATGGCCATGATCTTCCGTGCGGGCTCAGTGCTCATTGGTGGATTTCAAAAACTTTCTTCTTATACCTTAGACATGGAGGTTTCGTCATGATTACAGAAATCGGTCAAGTAGTACCCTCTTCTCACAATGTTTTCATTCACCATTAGAGCAGTTAGCTATTCGTCCTGCCCGACTCTTGTTTGTGTAAAAGGCTAGAAAATATACTCACGTCCTTTGTTCCCAACCTCGGCAGTAGCGATTTTATCAAGAATGTTATTGATTTTCCCGATACTGAGAGTGCCAGCGGTCTTTGCAACTCTGTTCTTTAGCACAAAGTAAGCTATTCCCGCGAAATCGCTTTCGGACGAATTCGATATCGAACGAAAATTAAGCAGTTTCTGGCCATCATGCGACTGCGGACTGAGCGACAAAACTTTCACAAGCAGTACCCCTAGTTTTGATTCCTTAAGGTTGTATGCACTTCTTTCTCTTTCCTCCTTCGGCAGGAGTAACCTCAGGAGAGGGAAAATGGTAGAATTCTGAAAATATGTTAAACGTAAATAAATGACGGTGTAATAAAACACATATAAACCCTGACCAGGATCTAAAATATACTGTTAAAAGGGCGCCATGGTAGTTTTATAATATTTTACTTATAATGAAAAAATGGCCAGGGTGTTTTAGTTCGGTCAATGGTAATGTTAAAACTACGCAAAATTTTCACCACCTTACAAACGATCAAGTAGTGAGTATAAGTCATTTATAAGACCTTTGTTTACTCCTAACATACTTTATAAGACCTTTGTTTACTCCTAACATACTTTATTTACACCTAACATTCTCTGTTAACTTGTTGTTAATTTACCTTTTTGCCAGCATTCTTTATTCTAAAGTCATTTATAAAATTGGATAATATTTTATCCTGCTCCTGTCTCTTATTTTGTCCTTTAGCTTTGTGCAATTTCTCTAAGATGGCACAGAAGTCTGTGAACAAAATGGCGTTCGCAGTGGAATCTTCGTTAGTCGTCATGTTTTCTTTCGAATTTGGGTTTATATCCTAAAAGAGTTTACATAATTAATACACATTAATCAAATTTTTGGACAGCAGAAAATACACCAGTAGTAGGCAATATAATAGACACTTGATAAATCAATATTTTTTCGACCACTCTTAGTCGTGTTCCTTATTGATGAGTGTCGTGTGATCTTTCTACAGAAATAATTTTCTACATCAGAGCAGAATTGGATGTTTCTATTCGGTTAATTAAATTTTTAATAATTATTTATAAGGATTATAGATATTTTTTGTAGGCTTTGTTTCTTAAAAAGATTAGTATTACGAGCTAAAAAATATATTTTAGTTTAATATGACTATTATAATATATTTTTTAAATCTTAAACTATCTACAAAAGTCAACTTAAATAATATAAATAATAAAATAAATACATTTTTTTTTGTTTTAAAAATATACAGTCATTAATCATTCCTGAATCGACCCCCGTCCAAAGGTACCCATTACACTGGCAGCATTGCCACGTTGTATATAGCCAGTGAGATCCTTTGGAACTAAATGACATTTATATTTTATCTGACTGTTATATTATTATTATTTTTATACTTGCATGCTCATTGTCGAGTATATTGTATCGGCTATTTGTTTAGAAAATACCATCTTGTAATTATGTACTTGCATTCTGGACAAATAAATTAATCTGAATCTAATTAAATGGCGTGGTTTGCCTTTGCCTTCCCTATTTCACACATTGCTTATCTCATTTATTCCGTCAGCGTTAGAGCTGTCGATAAATGTGTCTTTCCAAAAAACCGAAATACTTTGCTAAGTAAATTACGGTATCTCCCGCCCGTACTGTTGTCCGGTATCCTAGCCACTGCGCCACCGCGCTCTTTTCGACGATCATATCTGGTCATATTGATATCCAGTTTAGGTAAAACTACAAATGAAACTCAAGTGTAACACATTATAATTTTATTCATATAACTAGATATTTTAACATGTATTTTCTAGCCATATTTGGTGAATGGTCTTTATACAATAAGTACAAATTATATGCAGTTTCCCTTGTCAAATTTATTACACCATGTTGAGGGCATTCAGCAACTGAACCCGAGGCTAATGCCCTCTCATAGTATTCTATAGCTAAGTTATTAATATTCAACATTTGGTAAGCCCTTCCCATGTTGTAGTTAGTTTCTTGATCACATTGCCTTAGATTCTGATAAGTTAGTAAGTAACACATTCCCTGCAGTATCAAGTTGTGGTGTTTATCCACAGTTCTTTGAGCAGCCATCACCAAAATGGTGATTCCGATCAAAAGCGCCGACAAAGGTTCTCTACACTGTTCGTGATAATCCAAATAATACTTAAGTGCCACCAGGTACCTTCCTGAAGTCAGAAAATTGTTCCCCAGGAATAAATTTTTGACAACATTACTTCGTTCTTCCTTTTGAAAAAGCCTTGTTAAAAATTTCAGATGTATATTTTCCTCCACATAATTAATAATAAGGTTCAAAAAGTTCCACGAGCGTGGCGTGGGATATTTTTGCACAAACTCTCTTATAAACTTAAAGGCATTCTGGTAGTCATTTGCTAAAAAGGATGCTTGTAAACAGAAAAATTCTATTTCTTGTCGATGTGGAGACAGTCCTTTGGACAGTAAGGCACCAAAAGATAACCTTTGCATTGTGAAGTATTGCTTACCTTGGCGTGCAATACCCAATAATTCTGTAAACAAGTCCCACTCTTCTGATGGTGTCAATTTAAATGTCTCATCTTCATCAAAATGAATATCATCTTCATGATAAGGATTTTCTCCACGCATAGCCCTGAAATGGCGAACAACATCTACACCTCCTTTTAAGTTACAAGCAATTTTTAGTTCCTCCTGATGTCTGTACCTAACAAATGTTTTTGAGAGTAAGGCCTCCCCTACTTCTAAGTATGTGTGCATTTTATTGTATTTCTTCAAAATAAAACACTGTTCATGAAGTAAACGAGCACTGACCACATACTTGTAATCTTGTTGCAATATATCTAATGCTTCATCAATGCAACCTTTTTTCTCTAGTATGGCAAACAGTTTTCGTCGAGCATCAGGATGTTGAGGTGCATGTTTGAGCACTTTGTAATAGGATCCAATTGCATCATCCTCTTTGCCTAAACTGTACAAGCACTCAGCATGTTTTAACCACACTGCTCCAAGATCAAAGCTAGTGTTTCTTACTAAGGGTTCAAGCAGTTTCATAGCCAATTCATGCTGTCCCACTGAAGACAAAGCTTCCTCTACATCCATGTACAAATCTCCAGCTTTCTCCACATCATTTGTTAAGAAATCATTGAGTAATGTTTGAACTAAGCTGAAAGCACCCAAATAAATGAAACATATCAGTAGCTTACTTTTTAGATCAATAGGTAAATCACTTGGGATGGTACACTGCAAATAATGTGTTTGCTCTTCTATCTCTTCATTAGAATTCTTCACAGTTTGTATTTCTGCCTCAATTTCAACTCCTGCATTAGCAATAAATATATCTACACATGTTTGATATTGTTTGCGAGCAATGAGTAGTTCCAGAAAAATATTTGTGTCTTCTAAACTAAACTGTGTCGAACACTTTTTGTATGCTACTGCCATAACCTCAAGGGCACGCTCAATCTCTTGATTGTTGTGGTACAAAGTGGCAGCCATTTTAGCATATTTCATGATTGTATGTCCTTCAGTTGGAGGTAAAGAATTAACTATTTTATGATAACATTTAACTCGAGTTATGTTTAAAGTACTAATCGGATACTTCATTTCTTCAAGTGCAGTGAGAACTTCCAGTCTCTTTGTATGTAAAGCCAAATTATGTGGTTCAGCTTTGATGGCTTGTGAGTAACATATCATCTCTTGTCTGATATCATTTCTCTGTTTTAAAATTACTGCAAGTCGTAACCACTCATTGGCATCAGGTGGACTCAAATGTGCAGCTAACAACGAAAATTGCAAGGACTTTTCTGCATCGTTTTCGTAAATCTGTGCTAATGTTTGGTATGGTTCTGGAGCTGTAGGAACTTGTTTGATGATTTCATGGCACATCTTTTCAGCCGTCTCCTTGTCTCCTCGAGCAAACCGTAGGTTTGCTTCGCCCATCAGCCCCAAAAGAGCGGCAGAAAGGCGGGTAAATTTACGTCGTCTCGGTAACCCCTTGTCCATCAATTGAACTGTTTTGTGTGCTTCGTCGTTGTTTCTTTGAATCTCATCTTCTACCTCTTCTTCGTCATCGTAGCTAAACCACTCGTTAGAGTATTGCGCGAAAGACATTTCACCATTTAAAAATTTATTTGTTAGTTCCTTCTCCAAATCCATATTTTCAATGTAATATTCCGAAGATGAAGAAGTACCAGGTAATGGTTTTATATTATCCATGATTATTGATTACGCCTCGAAAAGAAGCAGATATAAGAAATTAGTGTTTTACTTACTCCTGCTATTTGATCCAGGCAGAGAGCAATTCAAAAAACCATATTCTTTACGATGATTTCAGGTTATTCCGGTCTTCCTTTTATTCGTTCATCTATTCAGGACTCCAGACTCCAGCAAAACGTAGTTTTCAGGTTTTTTCAGCAAAGAATACGGTACTACGGTATCGTTATCTACTACGGTATAATTGTTCCGAGTCTACTACCAACCTACTTTTTTTTTTAATTTAATGGCCTTTGGTATTGTAAAGTAAATTTGTCAAACTTAACATTTAACAAAATCATTTCAACTGGTTTAAGATTTTATTCATTGATAGATCTGTCAATCATGGCCACAACTGTCAGTCTATATTTTCTTTACAATCAATCAACAATTATTTACTAGTGGTGCACCTCTTGATAGACCGATTGGTTATTTTTTGTTTATTGTTCAAAATATATTACAAAACATGCAAAATAGGTACACAGAACACGCCAAACAAAAATCCTTTTCGAATTAAACCGTGGTCTCTTTTATATTACCGTATTTATCGTAATTTAAAAATTAGCCGAAGCATTCGGTTGTTATTGATTTGTTTTGTCGTAAATGTAATGTAATCGCACATGTAATGCAAATATCGAATTTGATGTATTTGTTGTATATTCTATTACGTTCACTATTACTTATATACTAATACATACGAGTGAATGTGATAGAAGATTACATTATTGCATTGATTTGATTGAATCGAGCTTCTCACTCATGATCATCTCATAATCGCCGCGCCGCGCGCCGCCATAAGTTTCGTTTTTTCCTTCTCTCATAGATTCGAATCCGAATCGTTTCGTTCGATTGTCAATTTGTTTTTTTTTTAATTTTGTTCGTATATTACCTACATATTTTGGCTTTGAAAAAACTATGAAAATAGTTATTTTGTTAGAAACTGGTTACAATTTCTGAGTTCACAATAGTTCATTTGAGGTAAATAACTTTAATTTAAGGGTAAAACTAAATGCTTATATACAGAGAAGACTTAAGCATATGTGATGGTGATGATTGCTCAATAATAAATACTCCTTTGTTCTTACAAACTTGATAATGTTTGAGAGGAATCAACAAATAATTTTTAATTCAGTATTAGGAATCAAGAACCCTAAACATTACACATCGTATTCTAATATTTATAATTATATTTTATTCCCATACCTTTTTGGGATCAAGAGTTTACCTTGGAATTAAGGATTCAACAGCAGAAGCTGCCACTTCCATAAATAGACATTCGCCTGTGCGTTTAGAAAGTAATAACTTGATTTAGACGCCAGATAATGTAATAGTAGTACCTATACTGTTTTGTTACACTACTTACTAAAAACTACCTATTATAGCAGAAAAAGTTTACAATGTGTGATACTGAACTACAGTCTGTGAAAGAGCAACTGACAGACATTGAAAATGAATACTGTACTAAATCTGAGGCCAGTGATGTGTATGAAGCTGCGGAGCCAGCTCTGCTCAACCTGCCAGTAGAGGTAAGTATTGTTTGTAAAGTTGGAACATAAGCATCTCTTGCTAGGGTAAAAACCCCACCATGATGTAAATATGTAGTTCAATTGGATTTATTTGCTATATTTCTGTTTAACTGCTAAATAAATCAATACACATATTATGTGTTTAGAGAACTTACCATTTGTTTCAAATAATATATTGCACTAATCATTATAAAACTGTCATAGGTAATCAAATCAATTTTTGTTTCAGATAATTTTAAAAATATGCTCCTTTCTGGATGCACATTTTTTAAAATACACTTTAAGCCGAGTTTGCAGAAGATTTTCTGACATATTAGCTGACGATCACCTCTGGAGGTATTGGGTTCACAGTAAAATTGGTGGTTGTTACCCTGCACTGCTAAATTTGAAGATATGGGAAGAGACACAAATAGACTGGGAAGAGGTCTGTGTGGAAATGGATGTGGAGAGTAAGAAATGGTGCAATGTGAAGGATACAATGAAGCATATAGTTGTTAAGGATGTGCATTTTGCATCAGTTGATACTGTTCTTCTAGTTAATGTAGGTAATCTGCAATTTTTCTTTTTTTAAAAAATATTTTTTTAATTTTTTTTCATTTTACCTATGTAATTCAATACTAACTTATCTATTTGGCCCAGCAGATTAGCTTAGCTGTCCAACAGGGCAACGCAGCCAGTCTCTTGGGCATACTGCCGGATATGGGGGACTTAGCCGAATTTTTTTATCTTTAGTTTAAATTTTCTTCTTAGTCTAAGTTTAGTTTTAGTGTATTTGCTACATTTTTATTATATAAGTACATAGATGCTTATACACAAATTTAAAAGAAACTTATTTATAGAAAGGCCAAGTGTGTGTATCAGGAGGCAGAGACAGAGGAATGGCATTATGGAATGTCTTGGACATAACACCACATGACCAGAGTGACAACTCTACCACACTAACAGACGCCAGACCAAAATACATTAGAGATGCCCATGCAGGTTGGGTGTGGGATCTAGCTCCGGATGACATAGACTCAGCTACTGTTGTTTTTTCTGCATCATGGGATAATACAGTGAAAGCATGGGACTTAGCAACTGAGTTACGCTGTATACAAACATTCCGGTAGGCTTTAAAACTTTTTTATATTATTGTAAATATTTTATAATTTTTCAAAATCTATGAATAAGATCAGTGATAAAGCATGCAGGCTTAATAATAATGTTCCTGTTCATTCTTAATGCAGTTCTAAAATACCGTTTCATTTCAGGTGTGGTATGTCAGCACTATCTGTAGTGACTCATGACAATGCAATTTTGGCTGGACTATATTCAAAAAAGATATTGACCTTCGACCAGCGTGTAGGATCAAACCCAGTCAGCTCATACAAAGCGCACAAAGGGCCAGTGTTAGCTCTAAATACATACAAAAACATGATTGCATCAGTAAGTGAGGACAAAACTTTGGCAGTCTGGGACAGAACAGCAGGAAAGCTGCTAGTTAATGATGTTAGGATAACTGAGAAAGCTTATCCTGTCTGCATTAGTTGGAGTCCATCTGCAATGTATATTGGCGACTCCAAAGGCTGTTTACATCTTTTCCATCCTGAAAATCATGTTTATCTTAAATCACATGAACTATGGCCAGAACCTCCCTTGACAAAACCATCAAGTAAAATTATTGGCTGCTACCAAAGTCCAGGGAACATGATTATATGTTCAGACAGAGGTGATATAAAATTTACGTATAACTGCTCTCCTCCACAAGAATACACCAGTTTAAAGACTAGTACATTTGATGTTACCCAGGTAAAACGTTGTTGAAGTCCAATATGTCCTAACTTCTTGAAACTAATTTTCGTAACAATAAACTATTTTTTCTTTATTTCAGTTGCGGTACCTAAATGGTGTAATGGTAATTGGTACATGTGACTCAGCACTGGAGTTTTGGGTCCCAAATGAGAGATATTCTGATCTGTGATATATATGTATATTTGCTACGAATTGAATAACAGCGGCAAGCTATAAGAATAATATTATAGTAATTAAATTAATTATTTAACAAGATTTAATATATGCATGTTAAAAATAATTAATATACAAGTTCTAAACTAGCAGGTTGTAGGTATATAATATTTTCTGTCAGATATCTAGTCTGAGGCCAACAGTGTAGTCCGTATCGGAAAAAATAGCCTTGTATGACAACTTCCATTGAGATTTTTTTAGTCATGTACAGTTGACGCCACCGATTTTGAGCGCCGAATGAAGTTAGATCGCGCCCTTCACGCACTCACTTCACACGGTAAATGAACCAATCTCGTGATGACAATGACACTTCCCTCCCTGGTCCATACCGTCAAGACCCAAAATTGTTTAATGGCAAACCCAAAATTGTTTAATGGCAAACTCATCGCTCCTCTATCGTGCCGGTACCTACAACCTATTAGTTCGGACGCCTTAGCTTTTCCACAATGAAGTCTGACTATGAAATCGAGTTATTTACGTTTAGTATTACCTAAATTGTGTTGTGACAAAATGTGTAATTAATATTACCTCCTACCTTATGTAAGCATTTCTAAAATGTTACAATCTACCTACCTAATTCTGATCTCTTGTTTATTTATTAACTTCTCTACTCAACTAGGTACTGATTTTAACAATAAATTTTTTACTGAATTATAAAATTGATACCTACTTTTTCAATAAACATTCGTTTAAAGTAGGAGCAAGATCTAATACACTTGCGCTGCGCGTAACCGCAACTGCATTGCAGCGGCTAGTTCTGAATGCAATCACGCGGGGTGCGGCGCGGCGCGTAACTGCATGCATTTACGAATTAGTATGGTCAAAATGCTGGCGGCCGGCCCGCATTTACCGGTCCTTGTGAACGCAATTCCATAGGAATCAATATAAAGCATCTAATCCGTTCGCAGCGTACGCTGCGTTGACAACGCAGTGAAGACAGTTAAACAGTGCCAAAATCAGTGGTGCTGAAGTGCCGAAGGTCCTCTCTTCTCTCATTCATTTAAAAAAGGAACCTTTATGATTCCGAACGAAAACGAATAATTTGAGCTTTATGGCGTACAACGTGCCTCAACTAACCCCCCGAAGGCGTATTAAGTATGACACGTTTGTCTGTCTGTCTGTGGCATCATAACTTGACAACGGATGATCCGATTTGGACCCGGTTGTTATTTATTTAATAGAGAATTTTGTCGAGAGTTCTTAGCCATGTCTGATAAAAATTGGAGCAATGGTTTCCAACATCTTGGAGCATTTTTGATGTCAGATGGGATCTCTGGAACGGTAATTGCTAGATGGTTCGAGTTTGAGCTCAAATGTTTAGGACCATGGAGCCCTTCCCACATCTGGAACCTCAAGCAACTGATGATGACCAGAAAAAAGTAAAGTGATCTCCACAAAGTTAAGCTGGGTTTTTTTTAATTTAAGAGTTATTATTGTAAAAGATAATTACAGTGCCGTTACCGTCCACGTTTAACTCTTTTATAATTTACCTACCGGTACGTGGAAAGCGAGGCGGGAGGCGCGAGACGCTCACTCACACATCTTTAATATACCTACTTACTAGGTAGGTACTCACTACCACTACACTCTCAACTTTGCCGTGACTTTTTGACTGGTGGATAGGTGTGTGGACGTGAACGATAAAATCGTGGACGGTAATTTTAAAAGTAGCCACAAAGTTCCATACAATTCGCTTCCCTGTTAAATTTGTCCCGGGCGCCCGGACACGCCCGGGCCCAAAACGCACCGATTTGGAGCCCGGGCATCGGTTTATCGTCACAGACACGCCGGTCGATCGCGATCTCCTCAATCTTACTTCGGCTGACGCCGCGATCGTTCCTCTAACACAGGGGTTCCCAAACTTATTTTGTCTACCGCCCACTTTGAGAATAAATTATTTTTTAGCGCCCCCATTTTTTCCCCTACTTAAAAACGACTATAATTTCAAATTAAATTAATTAATTATTGTGAGCTATATTAGCGGAGATTAAACATTAATTCTAAACGAGACTTTTACTATAATTCGCAAGAGTTAACTTGAAACCTGAGCGCAGTCGGTAATACACAACGGCGCTCAGGTCTCAAGTTAACTCTTACGGGCTACACCTGCCAATGAGAATGATTATTGAAACGCAACTTTATAGTATTCAGAGTATCTTTTATTCAAAATAAAACAAATTGACATGATTTTTATTTCATATATTCAATAAAACAGGACAGATATATGAACTACGCGGAGAGAAATAGCGAACCGAGTTTGAGCAATCTCTTAACTAATATTAGTTGATGTTCACAAGTTGTAGTTGAGAGTCGAGAGCTCATGCAGTCGGTGTCTAAGAGGCCGCTTAGCTAAATGAAATTATAAATCACCCCCCAAGCCTCTACACAACGCCCCCATTTTTTTTCTGGGTCTCTTACCGCCCCCCTTTAGGCATGCAGCGCCCACAAGGGGGCGTTATCGCCCACTTTGGGAAAGGCTGCTCTAACAGATGTGGTAATTATTTTATTAATTTATTTTCAATTTCATGCAGTTTTGATACTATTTACACAAATTTCTTCAGAAAGAAGCACCGTTATATCCCACTTACCATCACTGAGATGATTTATATCATCACTCTATATTATTATAATTTGTTGCCTGAAAATAAAGAATTTATTATTATTATTGTTATAACTTATAATTTACAGAGATTTCTGAACAATATGATTTTGATTTTTCTTAAATAAAACACCCTGCCTTTTAAACTATTACATTTTAAATCAAAGATAAATACAATGTACTATTCTTGGATGAAAGATCACCCAAGGTATTGTTACAAATATACTTATTCATAAGAAGTACGACGGTTTCGTAATTACAGAAAATCGCGACGGAACATTCGTTACTAAAAAAAAAACAACAGCGAACGCGCTCGACTGAGAAACCGTCCCGGTCGCCTTAGTCGTGTGTGGCGACCAATCAATGCAGCGCGCGCCTTCAGGTGCCCGGACCGGCCAAACTGAGAGGCAACCGCCCCGATCGCTGGTTAACCGGACCGGGCGAGCGGCCCAATGTATGACAAAGGCATAGATTTGTATTGAATTTGCGCCTCCACAAACTGCGACCGGCGACCCGGGAAAACCCCGCCTATCCACATTGGCGGGTTTTGCCCGGGCCGGTCGGTCCACGCCCAGCCCCAAACGTGCCGCAAAGTGCCATTACCGTTCAAAATTATAAAATCAGCCATTTTCTCTTCAAAAAAATCGATTATTTATATATCGATTGATACAAGATAAACTCGATATAATTTACTCTTAGCTTTACTGGCAGTGAAGTGGCAACACCAAAAAAAAACTCTTCCTCACCCCTCCCACCCTCCTCGCCTGTGTCCGCTCTGCCCCCTCCCTAATCCGTCATGGCTGAAATGTTGACGAACTGTCAGTTTTTAGTGAATTTCTTTTATTTTTGTCATGACCAATAATTTGTGAGTTGTGGTTTTCTGATGGATAGTGATTTATAATTTTGCTCCTATGAATAACAGTAAAATTCCATCATGAACGGATTAAGTTTCAGTGAACTCTGTTGCCTGTTTTGTTGTCCGCCATGCCCGGGGAAAATCGCGGCTAAGCTTGCCTTCCTACCTCCAGAACCCACGTATGCATTCACACCCGACGAGACGGGATCGAAGTTTTCCTTGACACTAACCGAACGAGCAGAATGGCAATATTCAGAACGGGAAAAAGAGAACATCGAGGGCTTCTACTCGCGCACGTCCAGAGGGAACCGAATAGCCTGTCTCTTTGTTCGCTGCAGTGCAAACGCTCGCTTTACGATATTGTTCTCGCATGGAAACGCTGTAGATCTGGGACAGATGAGTAGTTTTTACTTAGGGTTAGGTACTAGGATAAACTGTAATATATTCAGCTACGACTATTCCGGGTATGGTGTTAGTGGAGGGAAACCGTCTGAGAAGAACCTGTACGCGGACATAGACGCGGCGTGGCAGGCGCTGCGGACGCGGTACGGCATCAGCCCGGAGAACATCATCCTGTACGGACAGAGCATCGGCACCGTGCCCACAGTGGACTTGGCCGCGCGCTACGAGGTGGGCGCCGTGGTGCTGCACTCGCCCCTCATGTCCGGCATGCGTGTCGCCTTCCCCAACACCAAACGGACGTGGTTCTTCGATGCCTTCCCCAGGTAACACTCATCTAATCCAGTCCTTGACCACTCCACTGTGTAGTTCTAAGAATATCCTTGTTCAATATAGTGCCCTACATATAGAGCTCAAACCTTAACCTTGTGCAATAGAAAATTGTAATCTAGAGACAAACATAAGTACCTATGCAATAGAAAATGGTAATCTAAAGTCAAACAATAGTACATATATAGGTACCTACATTTGGCAATTATAAATCTAAACTGGAACCTTTTAAATATGTTAGACACTCTATTATTTGACCCAGAAAGATCACAAGTTGCATACCCCTGACATTCATGTTATCAACAATTATATGTACATATAGTATTTGAATGTATGTGTAACAATAATAGTATTCACAGGAAGTTTAAATAATGATTCAACATGAAGTTATGTCTACTACATTGTTAAAGAATAAGTAATTGTCTCTTCTACTTGTTGTATGTTTTTGGTTAACTTGTTTTTGTTAACATAATGTTTACATTTGTTTGAGTACTATACAAAACCTAGGAATTAATTTTAATAACATTATTTTTCTTTCTTACTAGTAAATGATTATTTGAGTTAGCAATCCACTTTGAATCTAGGCTTGTATATTTAACCACATGCTTACATTTTCTAACAACATAGTAAATTATAATACCTATAGACCTAGAATGTTATTTAAAATAGCATAGCATAACTCTCACGTCTGTAATCCACGAGGGGGTATACAAAGGAACCACCTTCATCTCTCTTCTTCTCCTTCTTCATTTCATTCTTTATTTCCCAGTTTTCACCGTAAGATTTGGTGGACAAACGTGATAGGTGGCGAGCCTATCGCCATCTACTAGGTGTAGAATAGTATCCACTAAGACCCTTGGTCGCCTTAGTTAGTTATTTATAATATTAGAAATAATTACATTAATATAACTAACCTACCCTCATAATATTACTTGGTTGAATGCAGGAGTAGTTGCCATACATCTAGTACCTACATGCACATTAGACCAGTTTGTTTGATCAGAGTTATCATACTGCGTAGCAAGGTAATACCGAAATCTAGTTCAGATAAACTCAGGTACAGGGAGTGATTTGATTAGATAGTAGACAATTAAAAATATTTGAGCTTTAAACCTTTATCTTTGTTAATTTAATATTACATTGATTCCAATTGTTTTTCTGATTAACTTTAAATATTTTGAAAATGCCTTGATTTGGGTTAAAATTAATTCACAGCCATTAAATACTCATCCTTTATAGAAATTACTATCTATTAAAAACAAGCTATACATAGGGTACAGTGTGTATCAGTAGGTACCTATTATAAAATTCTATTAGAAAATGATTAGCAATATTCTCAGAGAAAACAAGCAAATTATGATTAGTGATTGTTTTATTGACTGCATTATAAATTATTATGATATATTCATGTTTATATGATGTAAGTCACTGGTTTCATTGCAGTGGTAACTTTCCTGTATAATGGCAGTTTTTGTTCCACTGCGTACCTACCTACGCCACTTATAACTGTTATGCTTTCACTGTGTAATTGGTAACTGGAGCCCTAGATAGTTATTAGGCCTTAAAGTACCTATTGTGCACTGTACATGCTCCACAAAACTTGATTGAGAACTTACTTCAGTGTTAACTATTTCTAATTTCAATTCACTAGTATTTGAAACCAGTTCAATTGCTCAATGTTGAGTTAGTAGAAGTTCAATGACTTGTCTTTATTTAAAACAAAAATTTTAAATGAAAATATGCATCATGACTTAATTTATACTGCAATCTGAATGTATTTGTGTGGGAAGGGGTGGGTGGGTTGTTGATACGTGATTTGATGGGTATGTACGAGATATTGGGTTGTGATTTGTGATCATGTATGAAAATAAAGCAAATAAGTTACTCCATTTTAGGTAAATCACTGACTGTCTTTTATTGGAATGAAGTTTCCTAGTCCTCTTATTCTAATTCTAACATAATGCTTAGGTATGAGTGGTGATTTGATGCTAAAACAATCAAAATCAATTACCATCCCTTTATGAATTACCTGCCTGCCACTATAACTATGGCTCTATTAAACATTCATTTTCAAAATTAGATCCTCATTGTGAGGAATAGTACATTATCTACCTCCTGTGAATACACATGTACTACAACATTTTGTTATCAATCTATGTTATGTCTGGAAATGGTCTGCGGTCAAATAAATGACATGATTGCACCAACATTATTTTTTTAATCTTTTGTTTATATTTGTTTTAGTTTGTAACTATCTTTAAAAATGTTATGATGTTTACTAGCATAACTACGAGTAGCATTATTAATTTTATTTACAGAACATTATTTCTATTATCATTTACAGTATCGACAAAATACCGAAGGTGACCTCTCCAGTCCTTGTTATTCATGGCACTGAGGATGAGGTGATTGACTTCTCCCACGGGCTGGCCATATACGAGCGCTGTCCACGTGCTGTCGAGCCACTATGGGTTGAGGTAGTTTTTTTGAATAGTATTTTTTTATCATTCTATAAAACAGATTTCAAAAATGCCTATACTTTAATTGTTGCCCCATGTCTAGGAATCGAACCCAGAATACCATGGACACGGTCTTCAAAAATCACTAGAAGCTGAATGATTTAATGTAATATAAAACCATATGGTATGTTGTTACAGGGAGCAGGACACAATGATGTTGAACTCTTCAACCAGTACTTGGATAGGCTGAAACGTTTTGTTTCAGTGGAATTGCTCAACTGACAAAGACTGCCGGCCACGGGCCAGACAACTCAAGGTAACTGTTTTTATATTTATAATGTTATTTATTTATTAGTATTCATTCAAGATTATTTTTTTATCAAAATCTTCAGACCATTGATAATAGTAGGTTGTTATGTTAATGTTAATATTTAATATCTTAATCAATTTGTTTTGCATTCTTCTTTTATAGGTGATGACCAAAATCCTGCTTCGACACTGAGCTCAGGCACTTCAAGTTCAGCCACAGAGAGACTCCTCTAGCTAGCAGGGGCCGGGCCCAGCCGGACCGGCCCCAACAAAAATTCCACAAATACAAACGGCTCCGCGAGCCCACACATTCATAGAGAGAATGACAAAAAAGTAGACAATAACGAGAGCCGGCCCGGCGACCCGAAGAGTCCCGCGGCCGTCGCGCACAACATCAGCATCAACGTGACGGACGCGGACTCGCCGGCGGGCGCGCGCCGCCGTGTCCACCTGCGTTCGCTGAGCGACGTGACGCCGGCCAGTTGCGCCGCCGCGCCGCGCGCCCGCTCCCACTCGGAGCGGCCGCGCGTCTCGCCCGCGCCTTCGCCCTCTCCCGCGCTGGCCGCGCCCGCGCCCCGCGCCGCCCTCTCCGCGCGCTCCTCGCCGCGTGCCTCGCGCGAGCGCCTCGACGACGCGCGCCCGCGCCGCGCCGACACCATCTCCGTGCTTGGTGATCCCTGGCGCAAGATGAGCGACCTCGATCTCAGGAGCGTCGTCCGCCCCGCGGGCCAGGTGTCGCTGGACAACCCGCGCGCGGTCGACCCCTGGATCAAAAACCCGACCAGACCGATCAAAAGCGCAGGCGGGGAGGCGGCTCGCGACCGTTCGTCGTCGAGAGACGACCTCGCCCGTGTGGGCGCCGATGCAGACCAGAGGCGAGACGGCACCTTCCGGCGCGGGAAACTGGAGAGGAAGGCGGCCGTGGTGTGCGAGTCGTGCGGCAACGAGAGCTGCGAGTGCTGGCGACCGCGCAGTCCGGGCTGCCCGCGCACTCCGCGACCGGCGCGCGCGCAGTCGGGCGGCACCGGCGCGCGCTGCACGTGCGAACCGCGTTCGCCACGCCCCTCTCCCGCGCGCCTCGCGCCGCGCCCTCCCGTGCGCGCGCTCTCCGATGACGAAGGCCGTCCGCGCCGTCTCTACAAGTCCGCATCTCAAAAGATGATCTGCACGTCGATAGAGAGCGAGTGCGTGAAGAAAACTGCAGATCCTCTGCTAGAAACTACTTGTTGAACCGTGATGTCGCGTATCCGATGGGGCGGAGCCGTTCGCCGTAACGGCAGGCGGCGGCCGGGCGGTCGGGAGCACAATTCTTGTGAGGAGCACGTGCCCGCCGTTCGCCGACCGCCGACCGCCGCGAGCTAACTGGCTCTGCGATATGTACGATACGTGTGTTGTCCCATTTTGATGTATGAGTATTATTAGTGCGAATTTTTGTATCCCTTTAGTTTTAAGATTTCAAAATTATAATTGTATCATATTCGATAATTAATTATAAAGAGGAAGTTTGTATGTTATGATATGATAAATATGAATGTTTTTCATTAATAATTTTAATTATATCTTCGCGAGGTTGTGCGTAAATACGAATACACTGTATTGAACGACTTATTTGTAACTGTAAGATGACCATCATGTTCAATATGATAATGAAGTCTTTCTAGTTCCTATATTATGTTGTACTACACCATAATGATCCACAAACTTAACGCACAATTTGACATAAAGGCTTTTGATTTGAAATAATTTGACCTTACAACAGAATTTTATAAATAGGTCAGGTTCCACCAATCAGTGTCGATTTATCTTCCGTTTTGCTCGTATCATTTTCTGTCGTTTTTATATAAATCCCCTAACTGTGTATAACATCATTCATAGTGTGAGTTTAGACATACTATATCGACGGATATAATTTCAAATGTAAAGGATATTTAATCATATGTCCCTTACGTCATTTGAAAATATAACTGTCGATATGTATGCCAAGTATAACGAAGCTGTGCCACATTGCCACCGCCTCTGACGGATATTTTTGTTCAGAATGATGTAGCATTACCTACCTACGGTTATTTCTATGTATAAAATTTTCGTAAACATCGATACTGATTCACACTGTAAATTATTTACAATTTGTTATAGATAGGTATACAACATGTACATTTGTTTAACTTGTTTTGTTTGCTTGACTTTTTGGACGCACAAAAGCGTTGAGCGGTGCGTTAAAAACCACAGACTAGATTGAATTCGAGCAAATGTCACGATCGATGGAAGATCACGATCTATGCTAATTGATAGAACTTTATCCCCAACCTATTCTTCCAAAGTATGTACAGGTAATTTTAGAACGCATACGCGATAAAATTACACATTACAGTCGTTACCATAATCCATTATAATAATAGTTGCAGTACCTGCAAAAAGTTATTTCACAGTATTCATAAACCATAAGGTCTTGGTTACAGTCTACGTAATTAGAAACACATGCCTGGCTCTGGACCAATTAATAATACCCTTGTACCTACTTCTCAAAGTATTTTCCGTTTTCTTAGTGCAAAGTTTTGGGCGAAATTTATAGTTTAGTTGTTACATTTTCTAAACCGAATTATTTATAATGCTGGAACGGATGTAATGTAATGTGACCTATCAAAGAAATAACATGCAATGATAATGAACCCAGTGGTAGTAATATGTAGGTAATTGATGGAAATATTTAGTTTGAATGATAAAGAGCCTTTATTTGCTGATTGTTACAAAGTTTTACATGCCAGGCGAAACCTAAAATTGAATTACATTTGTACCTACGAACTTCCCTTCTGGCATAAGTCGGCCTCATGTTAATCCGGTCTGAGAATCTGAAATGTAGCATACTATACAAGGGGTTCCATGTTCGATTCCCGGCGAGGACGATGTATAGTGTTCAAGTATTGTTTCCGAGTCTTATGATGATGTCTTCCACGACGAATCCGTCGACGGCGACACCTGCTGACAAAACCGAACTACATCCTGAAAACTCGGTGACAAGCAGATCTGTTCACTACAGTTGAAAGCGTAGTCATAGGGCCAGACTTAGGGTTTAGTTTCAATTGTTATCGAAGAAAGTCGCTGCGCTTCCACTGTTGTAATAAGCGCTGGGCCTTAAACTATTGTTTGTTGATGCTACACATGGTATAGAGGTGGTAACTATAGTGAAAACGCGTAACAGGCGGATCGCCGGCGCGGCAAGAGGGCGCCAAGCGGGACAGAGGCCGAGGCGGGAGGTGGTTCCTGCTCGGCCTCTGTCGTTTCGCTCCGCGCCCCTCTTGCAGCGCAGGCGATCCGCCTGTTACACGTTTTCACTAGAGTATATGGAATGACAATAAGGCAGGGTTATAATAAAGAGGGGGGAAGGATTAATATTATATGGCATGGCATAGGTATTCGCCTGTCTGCCAATGCAAACTATTGGGCTTCCACTTGTAAGTCTATAAAGGTTCTTTATCATACAGTCTACCTCTGTACGGTTTCGTCCCATAATGACCACTTCCCAAAATGACCATTATGGGAAGTGGTCGTTTTGGGAGTAGTCATTATGGGAAGTGGTCATTATGGGACGAAATCGTCTGTACAAGCTCTTTGGGATAAGACTGAATTTAGATTGATAAAATTTGCATTTGTAAAAGATCTATAAAATTAATTTGATTTGATTCACTCGCCTCTAATAAAGGCTCGTATATATGTTTGAAAATAACAAACCTACAGGAATATTTGTGTAAATTACAGATGTGGCTTCTACTATTTTTAAGTGAGAATGCTGTAAGTAGTTATGTATGAATGAACTTCCATTTCCTGAGTTAAATCGCCAAAAAGCGTCTTCTATCGTTTTGTTCTACAGTTCTGTATCATGTTCTACAGTTTAATTATGAAGGCTAAACAAATTCGATGCATTAAAATGTAATGAGATTGTCAACACAACTTATATTAATGGTGGTTTAGCATATTTTTATGGAAAAGTTCTAAACATGATAATAATGAATTAATTTGAGCTCATTCTCATATAATTGCACTCAGGATGAAGCCACTGTGGATCGAGCCTTTCGGTATTTTGCTAAAGTTCTATTTTTGATTGTATAAAATCATTATCAAAGTTCCCCTTACTATAGTGCCATTTTTACACCAGATACTCATTTATTTTGTACTTATTGTTCCAAAGTAAATATTCGCGACATGAACTTGTATATTTGACACATTTAATTTCATTCATTAGAACTATGTATAAATATCTCTACTTAAAATTGTAACTTGTAATATAAACAGGTAATTAATTTTATTAAATTAAAGTGCACATATCTAAATACCAAGTTTTTTAATAATACACTTATACATTCCTAACACAAATCTTATTACAGAACAGAACATGTATGTAGCTATGCTACTCAGCCAGCCATACTACAGCCAGCTTACTTAGATCTTGCCATAACAAATATTTGTCTTAATGTTAACCTACAATTATACTATTGCATTGCATTTTAGATTCTTACATGAATTCAGCTCTGAATTAAAGCTAAGGAGGCAGAATGTGCAGGTTTTAATTATAATGGAATGTCATTTTAAAATACACACTTAAATTACAACTCATTAACTTGCTGACATAAATTACTTTGATTAGGTTTGATAAATTCTGACACCATATCTGCCACTTTTTCTGATGATCTCAAAACGAAAGCATGGTTGATATTCACTTCTCTCATTTGAAGTGGTGGTGAAAATGTTTTCAAATCATCCATGTAGCTTACAGGTGCCCAGCCGTCTCTATCACTATAAATTATATTCGTTACATGTTTAATTTTATTAACTGCTCTAACATTTAATGCAGTAACATTATCCATTTCATCATAAGCTAAGAAAAGCACTTTTTCTCCAACTTTTGGATTAAGGTATTTCAGTATTCTTTCATTATAATGTGGTGGCAATGAATGATATTTCAAATATAAACTGACTAGATATGATCTAACTGCTTCTGGTACTAAATGTATTAAAGTGAAGAACAGCATTACAATTGCATGCCCTTTTCTAAGAATTCCATTCAGAAATTTTCCATTCCTAGTTTCTGCCATTCTTTGAATAGTAGGAAACAAGTAGTTAATGGTTGCAACTCTTTCTAAGATGTGATCATTCTTTTGCAACAATTCTGTAACTATCCAAGCCCCAATTGAGTGTCCTATAATGTGTAGCTTGCTCTTCTTATCAATATAATTATTTATAAGGTCAAGCTTATGTTCCAGTTGACCTTCCAGGTTGAATAAATGCTTGTTATTTTCTAGTACATTGGAGTTCTTGTCTGGAACTTCTACATGTCCAGCTTGACCTAAAAAATATGTTATAATCATTTCAAAAAATACTATTATAGTAAATAGTCATAAAACAGACGCAAAGGGATTCTATACAAAGGGGAGGTCTTTATTAGCTTTTGTGTTTGTATAAGTAGGCTAATTTAATAAATGTTTGCCATTTTTTTTATTACAACACGCTCTCTAAGGAAAGGTAAATATTGATTATCGCATCGCATTTTACGGTCAAAGTGTTGTTAAGGGGCGCAAAGAGAAGTCGAAGGAGCCCCGCTACGCTACGAGGGGCTCTTTGCGTGGTTGTCATAATGCAACCTAACATAATCTACTATATCCCAATCGATTGCACATCCGCTAGGTTTTTGTGACACAGTTCATTTTTTAACAAGTCAGAATTTTTCTAACACTTTTTCCCTCAGTGCCCCCTTAGCGACACCCTAACCCATTTTACTACTTACCAACAATACACACTGGTAAACCCGTACTTTTATATAATTCCGAAGCAAATTCGATGTAAAAATCGGGTACTCCTGGATTTCCCGTAACACATAATATCACGTCTGATCCATCACACTCGAAAGGATTACCCCATATATATAATTGAGTTTGGATATTGTTTAACGTTTTATACACAATCTGCATTTTAATCGCAGTTTTATCAGCAAATCCAACCTGTGATCTATGGGGGTGCGGTAATGGACTTTTTTTCAACTATTGTGGGTAAGGTATAGTTACGTGCGACCAGTGGTTTATTTCTTCTGTTGAACGGGTTTATCAAAGCCAAATAATTAACATTATTACTTTAGGGCATGATGTACCACTAGGGCTAATTATTTGAAACCGAATTATAAATCAATTTTTTATTTTTTATTTAATGACAGTGTTTTTTTACAGAACAGCTAGGTAGGATCCGCAAAAAATATCGATACTTTCGTTTCGATACCTACCTAGTGTTTTTGTACTCGATACTTTTGTTCCGATATTTTTACTACTTTTAGGTATTGGTACTTTTTTTTACTGGTCTTAATGACCTTTACAGCTTCACCGGGTTTTTTGGGGCGAGCGCTAAATGCGCTCCAGCCTAGAGGACTTAAAAACTACTATAAGAAGCGACTGCCTAAGGGCACCCAGGTGGGTACGGACCTCGGCTTAGGACGTCGCTGGGGACGGAGGGGTCGGGGAGAAGCGGCCTGGAATACGCCGATAGCGCGTGAGAGCGCCAGAAGCGGGTCGCCGCCCGCGCCGGCGCGGGCGGTATGAAGGTGCTGTGTGTGAACTACTATCGGGTGGCGGAGTTGCTTCCGCGATGGAGATCGTAATGGCGTCGTCGGGGTCGTCTAGGACGTGTCTAGGCCGGCGTCGTCGACGGGATGTCGGTAAACCGTTAGTCGAATAAGCGGCGGCGCTTACTACTAGAGGGTTTGGGTGGTGGGGAGCTTACTCGAAGAAGCGTCGAGACGCTAACTTCATGTATTGAGCGATCGTGGGGAGTTCCAAATCGTGATGGAGGTCTACGTTACGTAGGTACCATGGAGCACCGGTTGCTCTACGCATGAACCTATTTTGGATAACCTGAAGGCGGCGAATGTGGCAAGAGTGCGCGAATGTCACGCTTGCGTACGTGAGGATTGGACGGATGCAAGTTTTGTAAATTGTCAACTTATTTCTAAGTGACATTTTACTCCCCTTGCCTAGCATCGGGTGTAACCGGCCGAGAATGAATGCTGCGCGGTCGCGGACGCGTTTTATGTGGGGCTCGAAGGTCATACCTCTATCAAGGGTGACTCCTAGATATTTGACCTTTTTCTCCCAAGGGATAGGTCTGCCGAAAAGTGAGAGTTGCCCTATGTTATTCCGAACATGGGTGGTCGTATCAGGGGCACGACCCCTAGCGAAGAGAATGGCGGCGCTTTTGTCAGGGTTCACCTCGATTCTCCACTTCCGAAACCATTCGCCTAGGGCGGTGGCGGCGGATTGGAGAATCCGGGTGATACGAGCCCTGTTCCTATCAGAGGTGTAGAGAGCGGTGTCGTCCGCAAATAGCGCGAGTTCTACCTTTGGATGGCGAAGGATGTCGCTGGTATACAGCGAGAAGAGGAGTGGCGAGAGGACGGAGCCCTGGGGGACTCCGGCTCTGATTTGGCGAGGGGAGGAGAGCGATCCCTCGACGCGGTAGCGAAAGGTTCGATTCCTGAGGAAGTCCCGTAGTATGAGTACGAGACGATCCGGCACCCCGATTTGGTATAACTTATATATCAAACCGTTGTGCCAGACTTTATCGATTGGTACTTTTGTCGTGTAATAGACCTTTAAAGTATGGGTACTTTTGTCGTGTACAAAAGTACCGGTATTTTAAAGATTCACATTAGAACGGCGACGGCACGGGACGGCGTGGCGACGGCACGGCACGGTCCGTCTATCTAGTATTATGGAATTATCCAAATTACGACGGCGACAGCACGGCACGGAGCTCGAGTTAAATATGAAATAGTATTTATTCCTTTTAGTCTTTATTTTTTCTTTATTTAATAGTCTTTATACCTTTAGAGACTACAACCATAACACGTTTACCTCCGTCCTGCGCCGTCAAATTAAGACTATTTTTATGTCACTGGAAGATGGAATGCAAGGGACCTCCCGGAACATCTGTAACAGAAACCGCCGATGCTTCGCAGAGGGAACTGGGTGAAATAGCTATACACAGAGATGTTGAACTCGAGCTCCACCCGTCGCCGTCGTAATATGAATAATCTAGTCTGCGAAAAATTCGGTGTATCTACGTGGTGGTGGATTTGAATTATAATTCCCATCTGCCCGTGGTTCTTGGTCCATGGAGTTTGCGTGAGGGTGGATGGGAATTCTACACTGACCTGTAATATCTATTGAATAGATATTACAGGTCAGTGGAATTCTAAATATGTACCATCTGCCCCCACTTCTCTTTTTTACGTCATTCATTTCATTTCATGTTTGCGTCATGACTACTCATGACATAGCGACGTAAAAATAAGAAGTGGAAGATGGGAATTATAATTTTTATCTTCCACCACGCAAGCTCCGTGGACTAAGAAATGTAGGGCAGATGGCACAAAAAATCCCATCCACGTGGGGGAGCAGCGGAGAGCTACGTGGGTGGGTACATATCTGTAGGTACTCTAAACTTAAATTCCAATAATCTTCGATAAAGTATTTATTGTTGTAAATGTATTTTACATTTTTACTTTACAATAATATAATAATTATATTTTTTCACTTCTAAATCACTGACATAATCACGGGATTCAGGTTGATTTATGTCAATAACTAAGCAACTTTTAAGAAAGTTGTAATTGCTTTGTAAATCTTTGTTAATTAAATAATTGACGAACCAGAGTAAAGTTGTATCAGAAGATAATATACTAACACATTTCAAACAATATATGTCCTGCTTACTTAGTATGCCTCTTCTGATACATTGTACTTTATTATTTTTTACGTCATCATTTCTTGAATATGAACATTTTGAAGGATTTTTAATTACAGGTGGTTCACAATGTTTCATAAAATAATTATTGTCTTCAATCCATGGGAAATCTATTTGAATGTTATTTAATTTGTTTCTTTCAAAACGTTTATCATCTTGGTATGCAGGAACAGAACTAATTTCTTCTTCATAATCATCTGTAAAGTAAATGGGCCACAATTAATGTCTTGAAAAGTTACGACATGGAAATAGTATATAAATCTTAAATATAATAAATAAATAAAAATAAATACTAAATAGATAGTAGTAAATCATACAATATCCCAGATACACACACATCAAGCTATACCATTTATTACTTTGCAGCTTTTACCAAAAAAGTAATTGAATATTAACAAACTGATTGTGACTAGGTGCCAGAGATACTAAATATGTATTTTTTGTTGGTGGCGATAAAGTGTTTTTTCTTTCTTTCTGTCTTCTACTGTACCTATGTAGGTTAAGTATATATGGGACAAATTATCACAAATTAGCAACTAATTCTTGGCATTATTAGAATGGGCATGTGCACCCGTTTTTTAAAATTGGATTTTTGAAATCTATAGATAGATAGAAACACTTTATTGTACACAAAATCAGGAAAAGTTAAAACTACAGGAATAATAACACGATATGTACAAAGGCGGCCTTATCTATGAATGTAGGTACCCCCTTCAGAGTACTTAGTGCTACAATATTGGATTGTTGAAGCTTCTAACATCAAGCTAGGTATTTAAATAGAGCAAATTAACTACTCACCTGGATATTCATCATCACTTTCAAGTAGAGCTTCCAGTTTTGTAATTTTGTCTGCAGATATCATGGTGAAGGGGTTCACTTATTTCACTTCACTTATTTGTGAAGGTCAGTCTAGTTCAGACTATTTAGGTAGATTAAATATCAAAATTTAGACAGACAGAAGCGGTAATCAAGAAACTTGTGATGCGTGCTTTTGTTATTTGTAAACACAGTTTGTAGTGAAATGAAAAGATACACGCACGACTCACTCACGTCACGTCACACGGGTATTTATGTCCACAGAGTAGAGAATATGTCTTTTTTTTTTTTTTTTTTTTTTTTTTCGTACTGGTAATTGCTGTTGGTCCGAATGACCTTTACAGCTTCACCGGGTTTTTTGGGGCGAGCGCTAAATGCGCTCCAGCCTAGAGGAGGACTTAAAAACTACTATAAGAAGCGACTGCCTAAGGGCACCCAGGTGGGTACGGACCTCGGCTTAGGACGTCGCTGGGGACGTAGGGGTCGGGGAGAAGCGGCCTGGAATACGCCGATAGCGCGTGAAAGCGCCAGAAGCGGGTCGACGCCCGCGCCGGCGCGGGCGGTATGAAGGTGCTGTGTGTGAACTACTATCGGGTGGCGGAGTGGCTTCCGCGATGGAGATCGTGATGGCGTCGTCGGGGTCGTCTAGGACGTGTCTAGGCCGACGTCGTCGACGGGATGTCGGTAAACCGTTAGTCGAATAAGCGGCGGCGCTTAGAGAATATGTCTTTTATGTCCAAGGATTTATATATAATTTTTTTTATTTCCCAATGCATTGGCAACACAGGCCATCAGCTTAAATATTAAGCGATTTAAAAGTTGTTAGTTTTTCAGCATCAAAATGTTTTGGTGTAGACACATTTTTCATAGGAGTTATAACGTAAATTTCAACAGGTGTAGTCTCGTCGCAGAATCACAGAGTGAAACTACACAACGAACCACTAACGAGAAGTTTATTTTAAGAGTTCAACACATTGGTGACAATTTGTAAAAAATAATAATTGATGACAGTAACAGTGTTACTTACGTTTGGTAGACAAAACTACACCGATGTTAGCTATCAAAATCACCAGAAAACAATTTTTTTAAGCAATAAAATAAACACCGTAGAACCTTCTCCAGCCACTTTCCCGCCAAAACTCCTCAAGGATTTATATTCAGAGAGCGTTTCATACCCAGTTGAAATAATTCACATTGTCAATTGTCCATGTTCCATTACCGTGTTAACAGCTAAAAATATAATAAGCTTTTATCTGAAACAAGCAATGGAAGGTGTACAGCTGCAACGCACTCTTAGTGAGCGTTCCATATCACAGATTAGAGTATATGTCTAAGGAGAGTATATCTGATCGGTTGCACGTATGCACGTGTTCAGTGGTGGAGGCGATGTGAAAACGTGATTTTTTTAGATGAGAATTTGTTTTGTTGATTTTTCCATTGAATAGAATAGCATCATGAAGTTAAAGGAACCAGTAGTAATTAATACATATGATTCGGCACATTTAGATCAAATCGTAGCCGATGTAGACGATATTGCTGAGCCGGCACACATGGAGAAAATCACCATGTGTTTGGAAGAAATGCAAATACAAGATGAAATGTTTATGCAGGTACCTATGTCAGAACTTACTCAATAAAATAATAGTGGCCAATGTGAGCGTAATATAGTTGGTATATTAATATTACCTACGTCGATACAATTTAACAGTAAATAAATAAAATGAAATAATATTTAATAAAAATTACTAAAAAAAATAAAATTGAAATAACATTTATAAAAATTTTAGCTCTTACTAGAGAAGTTACAGGATGTGGAAATAACTTGGGAACAACCATGGTATCAAAAAACAAAATCTCTTACAAGGCCTTTGACAATAGAGGTTGAAGGAGATGATGTGGAAATATACCGTACTGATGCAATATGTCAAGAAGAATGTGAACAAATAGAAAGAAATTGGCATGATTTTGTAAAGGTACAGTACATACCTTAAACATATTAAAGCCTGTATGACAATGTTTCCTAAATACAATGTTTACTAAATATTTTTATTTTAGGAATATTGCTTACCAGATACTCCTATAAGTTTTGCTCGTTGGAAAAACAAAGACAAGTCCAGAAATCCCTCCACTCCTGAAGAGCGTGTTCGGCACTATGTGACTGCTTATCTGGCCCAAGGATTGGAGAGAAATCTTTACCAAGTGTATAGATTTGTTTTAACTCACTATGGTGGACCTGTGAAGGGATTTTATTCTGACACAGAAATTAAGATTATGGACATCTGTTTTCATCATTGCCCTGGAAATGCAGTGACATTATTGTCTTCAGTGCTCAGCCGGGAGCCTAGAGGTTTATACAAAAGATTACATCAAATGTATAATGGTAATTTTTTTGTCAGCTTTTCCTCATCTCTTTCGGTATAGATATTAATACTATTGATTAATGTAAAGGCGCCAAATAGCTGATGCACTCATATCTAAGCTGATGTATGTAATGTAATAACGAGCTGGTTTCCGCAACTCGGTGTCTTCAGCACCTTTTTTGCGTGTGATGAGAACAACTACTTATTTGAGTCACCCCAACCTCACCAGAAAGTCCAGCAGTCCTTTAATGTTCTGTAGGACTTCGGGAAGTGATCCTGGGGTGCCAGGGCTCCCTACCCGCGTCCGGTTATTATTCCGGTTACCTTCCGCAGTTGGGCTCTGCTGAGCCGCAGGAGCTATGTGGTGAGTCTCAGATCAGCCTTCGGCAGGGCTTCCCGAGACTACCTGCAGTCCACGAACTTGGTGCAGCTAGAACTGTATATCTTTCGTGCGTTGGCGCAGCAACGTCTTTAAGCTGATGTATTCAGTGACATGTTTGATCTTATCATTGTATTTATTGAATGAATTTAATCATAACTAGATTACAATTTCACAGGGAAAATAGAAAAAAAGAAAATGAAATGGACTTTACCATTAGCTACAAAATTATTGAAGCTGTTACAACAATATATGGAATGCTCATTGGAGGAGCTCAAAAATGAAAAGATTCACACGTCAGTTTGGCTCCAACTCCAACAGGACATGGATCATCACTATACATGTCTACAACAGTTCTGGTATAGGTATCTACACAACCAACTATATGTGAAGTCCAAAGTAAAATTGAAGAGACTGAGGAAGAAAATTTTTGAAAAGTAAGTTTACTAAAATCTTTGGGTAGGTAATTCTAATAAAGTTATTCACTCTCCTGCTTCACTTACAGATGTTTGTTATTTTGAAGAATTAATGTCTCTTTCAGATTGAGGTTGTACCCTTATCGTGTGTGGAGTGATATCCGATGGAAGAACATACTGAAACAGTTTCCAGATGGATTTACACATTATTTTCTATACAGAGTATGTTACAGCTTAGTTAAAACTTATCCAAAATATCATAAAGTTTCTCTTGACACTCTCATAGATTACTGTTTAGAGAAAAATAAATCATCTAAAAGTATACGTCTGAAAACGCTGTCTTTGAATAATGATGGGAACCTAGAAATTGTCAAGTATGATGACAAAATGAAAACCAAATAAATCTTTTTATTTCATAAATTGTCGTTTCATGTTTTAGGAGAGCGTTCCATAACCAGTTAATTAATTCACGTTGACAACTGTCCATGTTCCATTATCGCGTTAACAGCTGAAAATTTAACAAACTTATATTGGAGCTGTACAGCTGTCAACGTGAATAATTTCAACTGGTTTTGGCACGCACTCCCAATCACTTGACTTGACACAACACCCTCTTCGCAGTTTCGCAACAACGAACAGTAGGTACAATTCAACTTTTTTTAAATTCAGCCTTGTAGATCGCAAGAAAAGTATTACCTATATATGTAGAAACCGCGTCTGCCAGGTGGTGCATGCGCTGTTAGCTTTTCCCATACATTAGTCGGGCTAGTCTGTGCTTACATCATTGTTCTAGCTAGAGGAAAGGGTAGTCCGATTTCTGTGGTATATCATCCTACCTACTTTTTCACCGCAGGGAAGCATATTAATTTAATTGTGTACCTACGTACGAGAGCGGGGCGTTTCGTTTAGCGACTCAACTGGCGGCCACCTTAGAGAATTAATCACTAAGGCGGCCACCCACCCTGGAATCGAAGCCAAAATACTAAAAACCTCTGTCTACGCTAAAAACAAACAAAACGGGAAAACGCGTACCTACCTGGGACGACTTGTCACTTTGGCATTTGAGGCTGGTAAACATTTTCTGACTGCGACTGTACTTCCGCTATTTTGAGAATCCTGGTATTTTGAGGACAAAGGGTTTTGGGAAGTGGTCGTTTTGGGAAAGTGGTCATTTTGGGAAGTGGTCATTTTGAAAAGTGGTCATCATGGGACGAAACCCGCGTAGACGTACCTATGTTATGTGTGGAAGCTACTTCTTTGGTAACTCTGTGTGTGGAAGAGGCTTTATTTATGCTCTTGTTACGGTGACAGAAAAATTACCTTTTTGCTTGGATGAATCCTTTTTGAATTCCCTGGAAACTTTTTTAGGATTCCGTACATAAATGGAAAAAAAAGGAAGCCATAAGGTGAGACTTCGGTGTTCATCCGTCTATACAGACGGGATAATGTAGAAGACGGGAATTACAGATGTAGTAATTTTTTTTTTGTAAAATATTTTTTAACGTTTAATAATTACCGGATAAAGAGTAATGATCACACTACCAGTTCCTAAACACAATGTTGATAATTAATCTGTCAGTTCAAGCTGTGTTATGGAACCGGACAATCGTGTAATATTTCAACTGTCAGGTGAAAGTTTTTACCCTGGAAAAATCAGAGTTACTTTCACTGTCAGAGTGACAATTATGTATGCGTTGACATTTGATTTATTCACGTTGAGGAGTTTGTGGCCGTTCCATAACTCTTTTGTTTAACTACGCATAAAGCTGGTTCCAAAACGCTTACTTTACTCGAGAATATTTGTCGGAGAAAGCGAAAATGGTTACAGAACGTACCCCTAGTAATCCTTTTTTGACGACGAAAAATCTGAAATAATTAGGTACAATGCGTCAAAAAAGAGTAGACAGTTATTTCACGCGGAACTAAGATTTTTACAATACGTTTTGACAGTTTGCTTTAGACAGTAGCTCCCTCATTACTGTCTACTTATTGTCTACTCTTTTTTGACGCACTGTAGTATTTATTGGTAGAAGGTAGGGATTATATATATTACGGGAAAACAAAAACGAAGTTTTAAACATTTATGTTTTTTGAGAAAACAAAAATAACATTTTTTAAGGCGTTTAATATTTATTGAGAACGGAACCCTCGGTGCTCGAATCCGACTCGCACTCAGCCGTTTTTTTACGGCTCTGGGTTCAAACCTATTGATTGGTTCGCTGGCTATTGTTGCCGCCTAAGCGACTTTGTTGCTAAATCTAGCGGATTTTATGTTGAGTTAGTGAAAAAAAATCATATTTTTTTGGTTGTCATTAAAAAAATAAAATAGTTTTGAATTTTTCGCAAAAGTATATATATGCATATTCCATAATAGAAACAAAATCTCAATTATATAATTTGATTACACATATCAAGGATTTGGGGATTTATTTTTTGCCAATGTGGCAGGCAACACTGCCGTTCGACTGTCAAACAAAAAAAATGTCAAGTTGAAGAAGAGCGAAAGAAAATCTAAAATCTATTTTTGTCTTAATTTGTTATCTATCGGTAAATTTTTACTGTTTACACATTACACAATGCAAATGGTGATAAAAATGTTCAGTTGATTATCATGTTATCATATTTTAAATGGACATTATCCTGATCACCCAGTTAAATATTTTGAGGTTAGTAAATAGGTACCTTGTTTTGTTTGGAACATTTTGTCTCATGTTTTTTTAAATAATTAAACTATATCAAGTTTAGTCTCTTCATTAAATCCCGAACTTTGTTTTTTTAGAATCGTGAAACATTACGGAATATGATTGTTTTGATTACATTTTTCAGCTATATACACCAACTAATGAACCAAGACGAGAACCATGTTTGTCCCGCGTGAAAATAATACTAAGAAGAGATTTCAAAAGCCTAATATTCTTAGGAGAAAACCGAAGGTCCCAGCAAAGCCAAACATCGTGGAACATGAATCTCCCACTGTCAATCCTCTAGTCACTGCTACTTGTGTATCAGAATCAGAGCTAGCAAAGCCAAAATATGGTAGGACATATGGAAAGCCAGTGCATAGGCTGAAATCAGACAATACTGTGTACAAAGATGATATAATAAGCTACAATACAAAGCCTAGTGTGATAACTAGCCTGGTGCCTGGGAATAGTTTCCATACTAATAGTAAGTATGGCTAGAACACAAACTACTGCTTGTTAGGAGTACATTTTACATTAGCATTTTATTTTCTTCATCTCATTCACACTCAAAATTTAGTTTTATGCTTGTTATATCTTTTTCCTTGACATCAGTCTACTTTCTGACCCTCCACCTTATAAATATAGCTTACTAAGCTGCAAATCTCTAAACTATTTTATCAACTAAGTGTGTTTTTGCCACAAATTATTTAAATGTACTCAGTGTATATTGAAAAGTCAGTGGCCAGGGTTATCTTGGTAATTGGCCCACTTTGAAATATTTTTCACTGTTATTGTTATTCAGACCCGGTTTGACTAAATTACTCTTGCATCTGCCACATGTGAACCATTTTAGAGTCTCATGCGAGACCAAAACTAGTACTTATACAAAGTTTCAAATGTTTGTTTGTTGGTATTGTGTTGTAAACTACTAGTATTGGGGTCCCGGTTTGGTAGGGCTGTTATTGTATTAGCTGTTGTCATTTTACAAACATCATTGTTTATTACTGCCATCGGTGACACCATACTATTCCGACTGGACTGCAGTTGGCAGATAACTGTTTTTGGGGTTGTATATAACATTGGTTTTTCTAACCATGCTGCCAATGTGTTATGGTGTTTTAGATAATGAAGAAAATGCTGCTCAAACTTCAGTTAATGTTGAATTATTCTTAAATGATAGTGATTCACAGGTGAGTTACAATTTGCAGTAATTCTGTAAACTTTGAGTATTCACTCAGTTAATTATCTCTGTGTATTTTATTACAGAACAACATGCAGTTTGATTTTGATAGTGCAGTAGATTGTCATATAAAACATGATTGGTGCCTTGACTTTACTAATGGTTCACAAGAAATCATCATTGAGAATTGTAAGTACCTATGTATTATTATTAACTAGTTGTTAGGCCATGGCCGTATTGTATACATAGGCATTCCTATGTAATGTAATAACGGGCTGATTTCCGCAACTCGACGTCTTAAGCGCCTATTTTGCGTGAGGCAAATACCTAATACATGTTAAGTTTGTATATCAGACAAATCAGAAAAAAAATAATTCCGAAATAAAAGTAATATAGACAGAGATCAATCTCATTATATACTTGGCTAACTAATATAAGCTAATATACTCGAGTTCAGTTTAATAAGTATAATCTGACAAAAATCAGAACAGGATGGAATTGTCATACTAAGGGTTACTTGCGATTGCGCGAAAGTGCGGGTTAAATATTCTTAACCTGGGTTAGATGACCCTTAGTTAACTCGCGAATTGTCTATGCTTGTCATACAAAAAAATTTCAGGGTTAGCATTGGTGCAAGACATTTTAGTGATTTAACCCAGGTTAGGCACTAACTCTCGTGTTATCACTTAAGTCGACCTTCGCGCAAGCGGACCTTATACTGTTTAGTATTGTCTTAGGTATGACAAGGTTATATCTGTTTTTTATTTGTATGTAACGTTATCTCAGTGCCAGAAGGTATTATACTATTCTGGGTGGCTATTACCGTTCTTAAAATGATAATATGAAATGGTGTGATAAACAAGAGACAACGCTACCGCGTTGGTATAGTGGTGTCTCTGTTTAGTACGTCATCCTATGACATCATTTCATAGTTTTGTGAACAGTAATAACTAACCTGATTCATGTGGAGTAATCCATTAATTATTGTGTACATAATTTCAACTTTCAGTCAATGAAACTGATATGGAAAATGATTTTGAACTAAATTCTTCCATTGCTGTGGCTACAAGATCCCCAAAAGAGCTGGAGCCAAATGAAACAACTTATACCGCGACAACCACACAGAATTTGACTATAGAGTATTTGGCTAGTGGCACTATGAATTTTAAGGTAATTTTCAAAATGGGTGCTAATTAGAGTTCCATCCATTGACCATCTATAGACAGATTCATTGAGCCTGTATATTGTGTTGCTACTACTAGAGAGCACTAATTTCCCTCAGAGTCGATTGATTTCAGCTCAGTACAGACAATTTTCGCTGATTCGACGACATGGGATATCATACTGTAAATATTTTCATAAAGGATATTTCTGCCGCATTAAAAATTATTCATTTCATTCATCATTTTTGTATAGGGCTGATGTAAAAAAACAGATTTTTTGCGACATGGTTTTCAATGGCCAGTTTGTATGGAAGACTCTATCTATACAAATGCATGTTAGTGTTTACAGATGGCACGATGACCGAAAGCAGTTACTTACCTGAATCCTATTTTGTATCACATATAAATTTGAAGCGCATGCTAGTATCATTGTGTTTTTACAATAAATTATATTACATAAGTATTGATCATAGTTACTACCTTAACTTGATGCTTTTTGTGTTCCATATTGCATTTACATAATACATAAACATATATAAACTCTTACGTCCATAACCCCGAGGGGTAGACAAAGGAACCACCATCAATCACAGGTAGTTCCCACTTTTCGCAGTAAGATTTGGTGGACAAATGTGATACATCGAGCCTACCGTCGTCTACTATGTGTAAAATAGTATCCAATAAGATCCTTAGTCGCTTCGTATGACATCTACGGGAAGAATTAGGGTGGTGCCGGCACCACACAGTATTCTTCTTTCATTGCATGTGCTGCAAAATAAATTTTCCGCTTTTGGCCCCTACTTTTAAATGTATTTTGTACTTTTGAAGCACTGGTAATAATCTGGTTAGTGCTTATTGACCTAAGTGTAGAGAAAAAATATGGGTTTAAAATAGATAAATATTAGAGTAAAAAATACGGTTTTTTAATATTTCAGTGTGATGTGCCAGACTGTAACAAGAGGTTCAGAAGTGAGCAGAAGTTGAAGAAGCACATAACCACACACAGCACAGACAGTGCTGTTAAAACAACTAGACAGACACCAGTTGAGTGCCCTGTTAAGAAATTAAGTCCAAATGATGAGCAGGTGCCTTGTGGGAGGACGTTTCTTGTTAGAAAAGATCTGTTGAAACATTTGAATGAAGAACACACACTTCAAGATGCATCCCATGTGTAAGTAAAGTTGAAAATTGACAGGGTGTTTAATGTGAGTTAGATTGGAATTTACTCCCCTTTTATATTGGCGGTTAGGTAAAACAATAAAACAACAACAGCGCGATAACAGCGCAACTTGAAACTTCTGTTTTTATATGGACGGCGGCCAAGTCGTGCGATCTTGACGTCAATGTGAAAGGGAACAGCTCTCTTTGCTACCGAATAAGTCAAAAAGTATGTGTCGTGCTTTAGTTATATATTTTTTATTTTATTCTTTGTCTCTTGACAAAAAAATATCGTGTCTAACACGTGCGGGAAGACCACTTATCGTACTCGTCTGTCCACAACACTCGCCTACGGCTCGTGTTGAGACAATCTGGTCCTTCCCGCCGTAGTTAGACAATCTACTATTGTATTTTGTATTTCAATACTTGTTTTGTAACGTAGGTGCGGGGAATGCGGGCGGTGTTTCTTCTTCGCGATAGGGCTGCGCGCGCACGTGCGGTCGCACGGTGGGCGCGCGCCGGCGCCACTCGCGTGCGCGTGGCCGGGCTGCGGCCGCGTGTTTCGCCAGCCGTGCCGGCTGCGCGAGCACACGCGCGCGCACACCGGCGACAAGCCGTACCCCTGCCGGTACCCGGTGAGAACCACCATTATTTACTTCTTACTACTATTTACTCCTATCATCATCATCGGCCTATTAACCCCACAGTTGGGGCACGGGCCTCCCCTTGCACAAATGCGTTCAGGTGGAATAGTGAGTATCCATGGAATCCCAAGAGAGTTAGACAGGGAAACTTTGCGTACGGGCCATGATTCTCCGAGCGGGGTCTTTAAAGGAACACCGTGTTTGCAGAACTGTGGCTGGTCATTCCGCACGGCGAGCAAGCTGCTGCGACACGCACGGCGGCACACGGGCGAGCGGCGACACGCGTGCGGCGTGTGCGGGCGCGCCTTCCGCCGCCGCGAGCACTTGCGCGACCACTGCGCGCGACACGCCGCGACTGCCGCGGGCAAGCACCGCTGCACGCACGCAGGTAAACAGGACAGAATGGTTCCAAGGTTAGGGCACGACACTGCGGCACAAGGGTCGCCGGTAAAAATCCACCTTTGAACCATTGTGGACCACTGTGAGAGTGGTGATAAAATCTTTTTTTTAAAACATTCAGCCTTTTAGCTAGTTGGAATGGTTAATGGAGAATATTGGTACATAATGTGTAAAATATTAATTTTACATTTTACATTGGTACATAATGTGTAAAATATTAATGGTGGTAATCCTAACAATTTAAAAAAAAAGATTGTGATAAAATCCACTTACCATCAGCCCTATTTCACGAAGCCACAACCCTTGTAATTACTAGTCAAAAATTACATTAACGCTATTTTAAATGATTTCTATTAATGTTGCCATTTTAGGTTTATAATTAAGGATTACTGTTTCGTAGACTAGGTGGCCCGTTTGCCTGGCTGTCGTAACCTATTTATATAAAAAAAATATTTTTTTTCGGAATACTTACAGCTAAATATAAAAAAAGAATATCTTTTTGTAGGTTGTCTGAGGAGCTTTACCACGTTGCTGGCTCTGTTCAGTCACATGAGGAATATCCATCGAGTGGAGCCAGTGGTCGAGGATGCCACCCTCGCCGACACGACACAGGCTGCCGGGAAAACGTTTACGGTGAGATATCTACCTACTATAAGTCATACGTCCTACGATTGATACGGTTGGCAGCTGTCAAATTGATACGGAATCCGAATAAACGATAACCCCATAATCTCGTTGGTAAACTGTTTTTTTCAAAACAGACGCCAAAACGTTCGAGTGTTTTTCAAGATTCTAACACTGTTATTGGCCAAATTGCAGGGCCATAATTAAAGAATGTTGCGTAATTTAATGTTATGTAGCTACGTTAAATCATTTGTCATTTCTTTTTTGCAATTTGATTATAATAAGTTAGCATAATTTGCATTCCCGCGTTAAGTACACATTTACAACGACGTTCAGGTCCAAAAGTACCTAATTGTTATACATTTTCACTTGCAGGTCACTTTAGAGTCACCGGCGCTGGCGCCCCAGACGTCGATCGTGGATGTAACTGGGAGCGCTAATTTGGCGGATATCCATCCGGAAACTGATGCGGAAGTCGGCACGTTTGCGGATGCGGAGGTCGGCACGTATGCTGATGCGGAGGTCGGCACGTATGCGGATGCGGATGTCGGCACGTATGCGGATGCGGAGGTCGGCACGTATGCGGATGCGGAGGTCGGCACGTATGCGGATGCGGACGCGGAGGTGCAGTGGCATGCGGCGCGCACGCACTGCACGTGGCCGCTGGCGCCGCGAGAGGTCGTCGACCAGACGGTGGACACGCAGTACATTCTCGAGGAGGACGTCCAGGTACTGCTTTTAGATTTTTTTAATAATGAGGGAAAAAGTAGTTCACTTAAATTTCCACAACATATACTATACTATAATCCTGTAAAAATATATACAAATACAATACAATACAAATATTCTTTATTGCACACAAGACAAAAATACAGGTCAGATACAAAATACAAATACAATTAAATATACTGTTTATTTGAGACGGCCTTTACAGTTCACCGGGCAGGGTTTAAGATGTAGAAGTCAAGATCAAGAATAAATAAGTGATAGTAATTTCTTTAAAACCCAAAACCAAATCCTCTTCTCATCTATGATAAACGAAAAACTGTTGGCATAAGTATTAATTTAATTTATCAGTCAATATACATACATATCGATGGTTATAATTTCAAATGGGACATTTAACGAAACGATCAATTCCAATTGACAAAGAGAGACGGCGCAATATAAAGAAGCAAGAGGCGCTTACAACCTTCTCGCTTTTTTGTATTGCGCCATCCTCTCCAATTGTCTCCTGTAGCCTTTTCGACATTTGAAATTATAACCGTGGATATATTGTGTCATCTCTGCTGAAAGTTTCTTGCGCCGCTTCTTTCCTTTCAGCTAAACACCTCACGAGGCAGTAGTAGAGTAAAAAAAATCACGTAAAATGTACTATAAGGTACTTACTTACAATAAAAACATTTTGATTTGATTTGATATCATGCATTCGTTTTGTTGCCAGGTGGAGGGATCCGAGAGCAACATCTACACGATACGAAGCGATCTCTTCCTTCACGGGAATGTACTGAATGAAGATAGCGAGTGAGTGTAATAGTCACGATTTTATTCCGTTCATAGTATGCTCGCTGCTCCAAACGAGCCAGCCGCCTTTTCTAGTCTTTTTTTTTCGAAAAAAGATGCTTCGGCATATGATTGGTTGCAGCGAACCGAACCGGGGCTGAAACCGGACACATGTATTCCAGCACTAATAAGCGATTACTTACTTGTGCAGGCATATTCCGGGTGCAGGCGTAGTGGTGGAGGCGGAAGCGGACGCGGACGCGGGCGCGGCTTCGCACGCCATCGACGCGGATCTCAGCTTGCTCGACGCTCATCCCACAATTGATCTCATGCAGGTATGGCTCACACGCTACTTATTTTTTTTACCATCAAAAGCATAATAAGTGTATTTCTGTAAACTTTTTTAATTTAGGACTTTAGGTATTTCATTTCATGATCGTACTGTATGCCATTGCACGTAATGGGTCGATTTACATGGAAACGCCCAACCGCCCGCTGCGCGACAGTTTCGTCAAAATACACAGGTTTTATTACTCGATTTATATTAAACCGCGCGTGCGAACCGCGTCATCGCGCGGTTTCAAATAAATCGAGTAATACGAACCCGTGTATTTTGAGAAAAGCGCGTCACACGGCGGGCGGTTGGGCGTTTTCATATAAATTGACCCAATGGTTATTTTATCAATCGTGCTATTAATTGTTAAAATGGCTATCAATACGTGTCAGTTGCATTTTAGAATCTATAATGTCTTTAAAGAACGAGAATAACGAAAGCTGTGTATAAGGAAAAGATAAACGGAAGGGCAGGGAAGGGGAGACCTAGAAGGACCTACGTCGACCAAATTGTGGACGTTCTAAAGAAAGGTCAGGTGCGGTCAAACCGAAGAGCGTGTATGAAGCGATTGATGAGTGTGGAAGAAGCGAGAGCGGTTGTCAGGATCGTTGCAGGTGGAAATCTTTAGTCTCTGCCTACCCCTGAGGGAAAAAGGCGTGAGTTTATATTATGTATGTATGTATAAAGTACCGCAAAGATTTAAAATTGTTTAACAGGAGGAGTTAATGTATACGGACGCCGCAGTGGACGAGTCTTCCTTCAGAGTGTTTTTGCTCAGCGGCGAAGAGATTCAGATCGTCTAAGCCTTTATTACGTACTCACTTTCTCATGTACTCTTAACGTAATCAGTTTTGCTTTTCAACCTTTCAAACATATCGGCTGGACCGGAATACGGTCTTCGATTTAAGCAAGGGAAACAGTGTTTTCATTGGACATACTTCAGATGACTTATTATTGGATATGTGCATGTAAAAAGTCATACATGACAATAAGGACGACGTATACTCTATAAGAGTAGAAATTATACATAATGGCAACTTTTACGGAAATCGCATGAAAATATCACTGCGATATGGCATGGTATAAGCTCGGTATAAGGGTATAAGTAAAGTTGCAATTACATTTCGAAGATATTACGTTTGGCGGTACAAGACAATAGCAATAAAAATATTAATACCGATTTATTGTTTTAAAAGTGCAATAGCAAAGAAATTTTATAAATTTAGAGGAATATTTAGTCGGTGTTTTTCGGTATTGACTGCCTTTACTGGTTGGAACATGGACTTTTATAAAAAATTTTGATTTTTATAGTTTTAGGTTGCAATGATTTGAGGTGATAAAATCTGTTTATGTAAAGTTACCTTTTAAGAATTTCGCATGATATATTAGGCTGCGTTGCAGAAATTGACAAGTCATTGTTATATCACTGCGAGTGATAATATGTTTAAGCTATGGTAAGTAAGCTGATACAGTCGGATCAATATTAGTCTGTGGCTAGAAACTTTTACAATATTTTAATATTTTTATTCAACATGAACTAAGGTACAAATGCTTGTGCATATATGAATGAATTATTCGTTTTAGGGTGCAATATTTCGATTTGTATACATAAAGTCAATTGTTAGTGACTGACTGTCTAGTTACTAAGTTTAGATGACCATACTGTAAATAGACTTGCTATATGGCAATAATTTGATTACTTGTGTTTTTTGTAGTTAAAAATATAAACTGCACTTTTTCCGTATTTGAAATACTCAAGTTACACCATTATAACATCAATGGATCTTTGTCCACTGTTCACATTACAATTTCTTTGAACCCTATACATTTGCATCCAATAAAATAGAACCCAGTATAAGCGATAGACACATTCACCAAAACTTGTTGTTCGGAAAGATGATAATTGATAATAATTCGCAGGTGTATACCACCTAGTAGGTATCGTAAAGAAGATATGATCTCTAGAAATGCCTTTTAGTTTTAAGACTAATGTTAAGTTAAAGTGCAACTTTACGACTTGGTTTCAATATAAATTATTTCACAAATATGCTGTTGTACTGTCGCCAATTCAAAAATGTATTTACATTAAGGTTTATTTTGAACGTTTTTGTAGAATAGAAAGTTTTCATAGAAATATTGAAAGTTGAAAATTATCCTAGGTGTATTATTTTTATGTTGGCGACAGTACACAAGCTTGATTGACCTGATGGTAATAATATTTCAGTAAAATATGGCACGAATACGACATGCATGTGTAAAATCACTTGTACTGAAATCGAGACGTTACGTTGCACCTTATAATCGTTGTAGTGTAACTTCGAATGTTTGTGATACTTGTGTGTTTTAATTATTTCTATAAGTATGTTAAGGGAATTTAATATCGTTAGTAATGTAGATGTATAATGTTTGTATAGTCTGACTATTTGGAATTGTAATTATAATGAATTTTCTCATTTAAATGTACTAAAGATTTGATGTTCCACAAAGTGATCTGTTGCAACGTTACAAAGTAATCGACAACAATTATTATGAGGGATCAGTAGACTCACTTCACACGGAAAATGAATTAATCGAGTGACACTTCCTTCTTCCATATCGCCAAAGAGGCCGAAACTCGTTTATTACGCAAATTGACATTATTCCTCATCTTTCGTACCGGTTAAGGAGCTACTTTAAAAAAAACTATTTAATTTAGGGATTGTAATCACACTTTGCCTTTCTTAAACATGGAAAAGAGCATTCTAGCTGCACTAGACATTGGGTCAGCAAGGGGTTACTTACCCAATAATTTGATAGACAATTCAATTCGACAAGCGCCATCTCCTTTTGGCTCAATTTACATTGTAATTGTAATTGTACATAGCATTATGAACTTTATGTCAATTGTGTAACATACAAACTAAATACGAGCCAAAAAAGAGGTCGCGCGTCTTCCGGGGAATCCTCGCGTATTCTCGAGAATTCCCCTAGCTATAAAGCGTATTTAGTTTATATGTTACACAACTGACATAAAGTTCATTATGCTATATCTACAATTTCGTTGCAAAAATTCGCTTCCATTCCATTCCGCGGCAATGTAAATTGAGCCTTAGAGCTTTTAGAATCCACGTCATTGTCAAACAAGACCTGTAAGTTAGTAAGATGTTGAACGGATAGATTAGGACCGACCACGATTGCTAAGTACTAATTTATTTCAACCACTATTTATTCACGTGTAAAAGACACAACCCTTTCGAGAACATCACAATATGGATAAGCAAAAATTGGGTTCGAAGTTGACTTGGCAAGTTAGCAGCAAGTGTTTAGTTTAAAACTTATATTGTACATAAGACTAATATTTTTGGATATGCAAAAATATGGTGACGTTGTTTATTTTTTGAGACTGTTGTCCAAATTATAATCATTCTTATCGTTTTATTAAAATTATATTCTAAGGCTAGATGTATTTCAAAATTATTTTTATAAACAAGTTTTATTTTGGTTATTGCTATATTTGTTTTATGTAAAATGCTTTCGGAGAAAAAAATGTTATGTCCACACAGTACAGATATACTAAGTCAAATAATTAATCACATATCATTTAGTTTGTTATTAAACTTAATCATATTTTAATGAATTGGTTGCTTTGTGTTAATGCAGATTTTTTCTAATGGTAATAAATGTTTAGATAACTGCAACACTGCGTTGTATATTTTCATTATTATTTTATTTTTTATTTATTGAAAATCTACATAATTTCATTCAAACATTGACATTTACAGTGTAACAAAAACCAATATAGGATTGTTAAGAACACTGGCAGACCGTCGACGGTCGCATAATATTTGTGAGTGTGTGAAGAACAGCACTGTGCTTGTGCATTTAAGAATAAAACTATTGAATGACTGTTACAGTAATAATAATATAATATCCATAACACTATTTACAACTTAATTATAAATAGGAAATAACGAAACAACTTTGATGTATACTTATGATATACATATGCTTCAAAAACAGTATACATTGTATAACCTTTCGTGAATAAGCAGTTTCTTTGTTTTATAATAGAAACTGAACGAACGGTAGTAATATACGACATGGACATGGATAGGTATACACAAATGATTAAAGTATTAAACATCACAATATTTAAAGGGTACATGGCAAAAAGGGGGGATGAATTTAAGTAAAATGTCAGGAGACCACAACCCCCATATTATATCAAATTTTCAAACTGGAATATACCATATTGCGGTGAATTTTATAATTTTCTCGTGTACCCTTCATTTTTAAGTCTAATAAAGAGGTGGGTATGGTTTATCAAGAATTTTATCTAACAGTTTACATTACAACTCGTCAATACGTAAAATAAAGTACCGGGTTATGATCAGAATGTATAAAACGCTAAACGTCTAAAATGCAGACTGTCTAAAACGCAATTCTTCTAAAGAGCACTGTATAACTGGATAGGCAATGTGCCTGTTAGACATTTAGTTTAGGCATTTATTACTATAGACGATTTGCTTTTTAGGTATTCTGATCATAACCCCTAGAGAGCAATCTTTTTAACTGAATACGTTGATGACGTCCTATTGGGAACAATAGCCAGCATTGGGGGGCAAACAGGGAAAATCTTTATATTGCACTAATAGTATGAGATAAAGACGTTCGAAAATTGCTAGTGAGACTAGGTCATTAAGGACTCTACGCTGGAATCTTTTCGAACAGTTACCGGCGCCGATTGAAAGCGTCGCGTGAAGTTAGTTCGCGTTAGACTAATTTCACACGGCTAATGAACCAGAGACCCAAAATTGTTAACTGCGCAGAATGTCACCATCATTCTTTAACCGTGTCTTTATTGCTGGGACTACGTGGGCCGGTTCTAGCTCCGGTTCGGTTCGCTGCAGTCAATCACAAGCGTTCCGCCCTCCTCCCACTGGAAGTCAGCGCCTCGTGATTGGCCGCAGCGAACCGAACCGGCGCATGTAGTCCAGGCTTATCTATACTAAACGAACCGTTTTAACGAATGTTCTTATAGTTCGGCTACCCTCCATTTTTTTCTAGCTTTTATATACACTTTCACACGAACTCTGAAGGCATGTGTTGATCGGGAGGGGTCGCTCCCAACCGTACGCTGGTGGTACGGAAGCAGGCAGCAGAGAGCTTGTCCCGGCAGAGTGCGATGCCCCACACGATGGTGTAGATGATGACCAAACCCGCGGCGGACGCGAACACGACCAGCGTGGAGCGCCTGCCTTGTCGCCAATCCAATATCTCGTAGATGAACGGGTAGCCGTTGCTGGAAAATAATAAGACATTGGAGTAGTTTTTTTTAATCAAATTTTAATACTATGTAGGGGTAGGTGGCTAAAAAGCTCGATCCTGGAGCTACGAACGTAATGCCGTTGCATAGACGCTGCTTAAATCATCTTATTGTAGATGCAAAGGCCTGTGATTATAGTGGTAAGTAAAGTCGGATTCAATAGACTATTTGATGCGTTAATTATGTCTTAAAGTAAATGGAACTGTCCCTGGATTTTCTAAGAGTGATGGTGACTGGGTTAAAGACAATTAAATTTATAGAATGAGACCTCCAGAATCGGTCCCTGTGCCGAGACAAACTATTCCATATCCTTGGTATTTTTTATTGTTTACAGAAATTTACTCCTAAATTAATTTCTAACCCTCGCCTATAGATGCTATGGAATCGTTCCTCTAACTGTACTCCACTGACTCAGCAATTGATGAGATTGTGAAATAAAAATGTTAGCGGAAACATTTTATCTTATCTATATTTATTTCACGTTTGTTTATTGTCGTACATCATAGGTATTTGTGTTTTGAGAACGTAGTGCGTTGCATGGGCGTAACTATCAATTATAGGTACGTATTGGTATTTACAAATATCCAAGTCCGTTATAATGAAGGTAGACAAAATAAAACATTTATTTGTTCCTTTTCACTTCTATAAAAGGGATTTACCTCCATACTCATTTCTCATTCAATATACGACTATCGAATCGTGCAGACTGTTTTCTTTCCCTGAGCCCGTTTTCAATAGTACGTTTCCTATCTACAAACCTATTATACTTATACTTAGATGCCTGTGCTACAAACCTATTTTTATTTTATTTATAACATTTGGGACAATAAACAGAAGTAAAATATGTATTAAAAATAAGGAAACATTAAACGATAGGGTAATTGTACCCCCCACATCCTTGTCTTCGGATATACACGTGAAATTTACAATTATGCTACGATGATACGGATCACTAGTTTCCAAGCAACATAATAATATTTCATTTAAATACAAATATCAAAGAGAGAAAGCAGTGCAAATTCCTAATATTACAGCACACCAAGTAGCTATTATTGTATATAGTTATATATTTATTGCTGTAGGTATATACTCTATTTCCGTATAGGTTATAAAAATCTCCATGTAAATACCGTCACTAACGAGAGCTATAATATAGTTTCCGTTTGTGGGCTTCTGAAGGATCACATGGAAAAATATGTTGAAATAAGTTGCTAGGTATAAAAAGTATATATTATATTTTTATTTTAAAGCTCCGGTGTTTGATGGTCTGTATGTAGAACAAATCTAATCAGCTTTCATAATGGAACTTGTCTATCGTAACTGGCGCTGATAATTTTTACACAGCTTAGTCACTAGTCTAGAAACAGGAGTCTCGGCTCTCGGCCCACGCATCTAAAAAATGAGTGGGAGTACTTATAGGCACACGAAATTATTTCAAGTACCTACCCACTATTCACATGCGATGGCCATTCAAGCTCATGTTACAATGAAATTAGAACAAGTGCTCCTTAAAGATACTGAGTACAGTAACCCGATGCCTATAGTTACCATTAAGGACTCGTACGAATCTTTCGACACACTTCACAGAAACTGGATCCCAAGGTAAATCGAGTAGGTCAATTTGCGTTAGTGGATTTTATTAGCCCACTCTTCCGGATTTGGCCTATGCTGAAAAACGACCACTTCCCTACCTAGGTACTGATTTTGGAAACAGGCGTAAGTAGGCAATGTCCACTGTAGGTACCTAACCTACCTACATATAATTACACGTTTTATCTACCTACTTATGTCTGTTTCCAAAAAACAGTACCTAGGTAGGAAAGTGGTTGTTTTGGGAATGGTCATTATGGGAAGTGGTCATTATGGGACGAAACTACCTAAATAGTTTCGAACTTTTGAAATTAGGTACCAACGTATGACATTGTAGAGTAGAGCGAAAATATTTTCTCAGAAACAGTCTGTCTGGAAAGTAGTCGACCACAGGTCAACCTACCCAAAACGTCAAATATTGAGAATCTGAGATGTATCATACTGCGCAGGCATAAGGTTGAGATTTAATCGAAGGTTTTTGACAGATGGTAAACATAACATAAACCCAATCTTTTAAAAAGTTGTATATAATCTTACGCGTCTTTTCCGCCGGCCGCGTAGTAGACGGCGGTGAACGCGGCATACCACAGGCCGATGCTGAGCGGCTGGTACATGTGAACGAATCTGACCGGAGTCCGGGATACCAGCAACTCGACCAGGGCTAGGCACGAGTTGACGCCGTGCGTCGCCACGTCGAGCCAGAACATGCGCGGCCCGAGAGGGTCGTCTTGGAACGCCTCTGTGGAATAATAGTTTATTAATCTTGTCACTATTGAAACTAACCATGATTTGATACCAAATACTACTATTGGCACCGATTCTGGGATGTCACTGGCAAAAATAAAACATCGCTGAACGAAACGTCACCCTCACTGTAACAATAGTGATCATGACAGTTTCATTTATAGCTTTTAACTTTAGAATTAGCGACCTCTCCGGAATCGATGTCAAGATTGGTGCACCCTTGTTGTGTCTTTCTTGAGTTTTACCTCGATCTAAAATTATTTACCTATTAATCTAAAACTAATTATTTAATATTTTGTTATTAATCTTGAATATAATTAAAAATGAAATTCAAGTTAAAGGGTCTCAACTTTCGTGATGACAAAGCAAAGGGATTTTATTTTACGTGAAAATCAGGAATAATCCTATTTTTATTAATTAAATATCGTTGTTAATGGCCACAAGATTAGGGAAAATATTTTTAGGTAGCCCTTTAGTAAGGAAAAGAAGAAAAATATTGTTTTTATTTTTGTCTAAATGGCTTCTTATTTTAACACAGAACGGCCAGTTTTTTGTCAATTCACGGCCAAGGAGTAATATTGCCGACGCATAAACTCCTTGATTGAATATTTATCATTACTGGCGCTGCGCTCTCTAAAAAAGTGGAAAATTTAAGTATTATTAGATTGGCCAATTAGAAGAAAAGAAAAAAAACTTTTTTAAATTTTCTAATGGCTTTTGAAGCAATTCCCAAGCAGAAAATGGTCAGCAATATTCCGAACTAAAAAGATTTTATTTGACCTCTATCTATACCAATTTTTATACCAATTTTCTTTTGTACCTACCCGAGTCGTAGAGTAGGATCCAATAGAGCGCGGTGATCATAAAGGCGACGCTGATGGCCACGTTGTACATAAACCAGTACATGCCGACATACCACGGCAGGTCACCGCTCGCGCCCTCTGAAATGAATTATGTCATTAGATTACTAAAGCGGCAGATTATATTTGTGGATCATTTTTGCGAATTTTCACAACTCTCAGAGCCGTAACTATAGGCCTGAGACGACGGGTTAGGCTGAGGTAGCCGCGCGGGAGCGGAGACGGATGGTGACAGCCATAGAAGGCTTGTTTGGGCCAGAGCTGGTAGTTTTTCGGTCGATGAATAGTGTGTGTGTGTGCTCTTTGCTCGCCTTAAAACCTCGCGACACCTGCCATGGAACGACTGAATGTACGGAAGACAAGACCGTACAACAATGAAATCGCGTATCTGCCATATTGAATGAGAAGAGCAAAATCGAGGGTAGTCGTCCAATAAAGACTCCTTTGTACGTACTTCGTTACCGCGCTTTTTCGCTTTGAAGAAAATTTCATTATTTTTATGTGAATTTAAGATATTCTTTGTGCTATTAACATTTAGTTATGGAACTAACCAATAATACAACTCCTGTGTATGGACTAATCTCCGCAAAATCCGCTTCAGCTTTGGTGATGGTGGTATGGCATGGCATGGTCTTCTAGACTGCGCATAACTGACTTTTCAGAGGAAACCAGCCTGGTGATAGTCTCTGCCTTTCATTTCAATATTTATACCTCACAAGGCTTCTATGCCGCTTCTATCAGAAGCGGACATGGCACAAGAAGAAAGGCAAAACGATTGATGGTCTTCCCACACTGCGCAACTCCCTATAATGGGGATGATGAAATTCTCATTTCATACACAATTTTACACAGTGAGGTAACGTTATTGTTTTCGTACAATCGTTGTGACTTCTGTTCTGAGTTTCTGACTGAAATCATTTACATAATGGAATTAGATGCGGTTTCTTGCTGTAATTTCACACATGACCTGCCACGTTTGTTTGAATATCTCTGTCTGAGTGAGTTGTTGTTCATGTCATGTACATCTACGTATTCAGCAAAGATGTGTTCAAGAAAAATGTAATGTATAACCCTGACCAGAACCAAAAAAAACCTTGCCATATTGCGGATTTAAATGATACTATTTTTTTCACAGCGAACTCCATTGGCGCTTGTAAGATTACCGTGCAGTTACCGTCCACGATTTTATCGTTCACGTCCACGGTTAACGCTTTTATAATTTACCGCTTAATTACCGCACGGTTAACGCTTTTGTAGGTGGGAAGCGGGGCGCGAGGCGCGAGGGCGACCTCACTGACACATCTTTAATATTCTTGTAGGTTCACACTACCACTACATTCTCAACTTTGCCGTGACGATTTGACAGGGAGCTTAGGTGTGTCACGGCAACGGTAATACCGTCGACGGCAAAACGTTACCGTGGACAGAAATTTAAAAACGTCTTCATACATTTCCTTATATTTTGCTTCCCTGTTAAATCGGGACGGTAAAACGTGCCGTTACTGTGCAAAGTTATAAAAGAAGCCATAAACACAGATTATAAAGCTACCAGTGTGGCGCCCTATTGACAGTGTTGTTTAGTTCCTGGTCGGGGTATAATTAGGTAATTCATAACTAACTAGAAGTTAGCCCGTGACCATTATACGCGTACCTATGGCGCAGATGTTTTTAGATCTGGCTGAAGTATGAACTGTATTTGACCCTAATGCCTTTAGTACGCTACAGCGATTTTGAAACTTAATTATGCCGATACATTGTTCATGTTTCATTTTGTATGTTTTAGCTGAAGGTCCATTAATAAATAAAAAAAAAACAAGGCCATAGAAATCTATTTTTATGGTTTCGGCCCGCTTCCGTTTCAATAAGGCGTATTGCTAAGGCGTAACCTTTAGCACACTGCAGCGATATTTAGTATTGCAAAATTTGATGAATTTTTATTTACTTTAAAAAAAAATATTAATGACCTTTGGTATTGTGTTTTAAGGCACAATAATTCCGCCAATTCACGTTGTAAGGGAGACACATCGTGTTAATTTTACTTTGTAGAGAGTTAGGAGTATTAATCTAGGTACTACAAAGAAAAGATTATGTTAGCTACCATAAGTACCATAGGTTATGTAGCGACAAGTTTGGTATGGGTACCTACTTGTTCTATGAAAAATGGTAATTCTATGACGACATGACTGTGTTTACGTCCATCTGTATCATGGGTGGAATTTGTTATACATATTTATACAATTTGTTATATATATTTTTTCATAATTATGGCCCTTGCACACACTGCAATTTGGCTAATGACCGTGTTAGAATCTTGATAATCACTCGGAACGTTTTGTCGTCTGTTTTTAAAAATACAGGTTACCAACGTCCAGATTATGGGAGTGTCGTATGCATCAGGAATGCCTAGTGTCTTGATTCACACCATCTGTAGTTTTTCACTCCCATTTCACTGTCTTATATAATATCGACTTTACGATGATGTAGAGATTCGATTAACGATCTCATCATCAACATGTTTACGTACTAACAAACATTTCAAATACGTATTTCATAGTAAAAACATATTTTGCTGTGCAAAAAATATATTGAAGTTAATTCAATTTCTTTTCAAATTCTTTTCCGTCAAGTGATCTCTGTATGACTTAAAAATATGTTTCGTACTGGGAGTGCTCTTCGTTTCTTTACACCCATCATAGTGTATTATTATTTTGAATAATTATAAGGACAGCAAAATGTACTTACTACTTCATACCTAATTGTTAAATGGTATTAACTACCTAGGTAGTAAGTACGTCACTATAACAAGAATATGTAGGTCGGTTTAGTTAGAAGATGTCTTGCAGAATTAGCATTTATGCCAATAAAGTATTGGCATAAAAGTACATACATATACTTACTTAAATATCGTAGGTAAAAATTTGCTCTAACTTTGTCAAAGACGTCGAACCATATAAAAGATATCAACGCGCGCGTTGTAATTTGAGTAAAAGTATACAAAATTTCCTTGACTACTTTACTTTTACTTTTTTTTTCTCATACTATACTCATATACTATTTTTTACTTTAGTCGTAAAAAAGGAGAAATGTCAATGAACTTTAAGAAAAATATAGAAGTTTAGATATTGCATCACTGGTGTACATATCTCGTACCTATTGAACAAACTATAAAAAAACTGGTATTTTGTAACGCTTGTAGGGGTTTTACGTTCTCGTATCTATTGTGGAGATTTTTTTATTGCGTAATGAGAACAGACGAGAATACGGGCCACCTCATAGTAGAGTACGGTTACCGTCACTCATATACACCTATATCATGTCACTATATTGTTATTAGAGGGTTTTCGATGCGCTGCTAACCTTGAGGACTAAGAGCGCCTCATATATCGTTAATTACGCTGGCTTTCTTCCATTTCAAACGGCGGAAATAGGTAAGTAGTGGTACCTCCCCACACTAAGTCTGCACAAAGTTATGCCGCCGCAGATTTCAATTTAGGTAGGTGTAATCTTTTTGCCATATTCTTACATAACTCGACAAAGATATATCCATTTGCGACGAGTGATTGTGACAGTCACTTCCGATTAATACCTTAACATTGCAAAATGATGTAGGTATGTGAGTATGTAGGTAGTACCTACCTACATACCTAATACATCATGTTGCAATATAAACAAAGAAATTATCTTGAATCATGTAATAAGACAACAATGATTGTGTGAGCCAATCTATTGTCCTTGTCTGTCATATAACTAAAATACCTGACTAATGTATTGATAGTCTATACCTAGAGTATAAATACCTACCTGCCTATAGAGTGAGATGGTTTGATAGTAGATTCTTGAATAGATTTTGTCCCACGACTTGAAAAAGTTTTAAATTAGAATCTACAATTTGGTCTACATCTTTCGTTCTATAGCACAGAGTACTATTCTTCTTCTGAGTCGTATTCCTCATTGTTGAGCGACTTTCTTGGCAGAATTAATGGCGTGGTTTGCCATTGCCTTCCCTATTTCACACACTGGTTAACTCTGTGTGCAGGTTTCCTCACGATGTTTTCCTTCACCGTCAGAGCAGTCAGTACATGTACGTAAGACTTTCAAAAAAATCCGAAAAACTCATTGGTACATGGCATTGCCTGGTTTCGAACTCGGACTTCCCGCACGGGAGTCCGTCGTCTTAGCCACGACGCCACCGACGCTCCGACAGAGTACTATACGAGTATAATATAGATTCTAATATAGAATGAGATCGATTTCAGTTCGTCAACTCAATAGATATTCTTTAAATTTCGCAAAGCAAATCCCTTAGGCACAAATACAGATCAAGTTCGTATTTTAGCCGGGAAAAAAATCGTCTACACCGATGACTATACAAAACAGTTAAAACGCGCTAACAGCTATTTAACTAGTCATTTTTAGGGTTCCGTATTGTACTTGGCGTGGAATCTTGTACATTAGTTATTCTATATTTTCACAATGTAATGGAATTTATAGTATTTTCCGTGTTTGTCTGTAGGTATTTACAATTAAAAACCCAAAAAAGTAACTGACCATTTTTAAACTCCCGTTCCTCTAAAGATAAAAAAGTGGTCAGTTAAATACGCTATGATTCCACTGTATAGAGTTGATCCTGTCTTAAGGTATTTCAAGGTTTATAGTAGAACCAGTCCTGACGTTGTAGGGTAACGTTTATTTCCACTTTTTTACGTCTGTCCATTTAATGGCATGCGTGTTTCTTGTTGTATAAGTAGGTAGATTCTATTGCAAATTTAATTTAATATTCCACGGCCATGATTATAAAACAACCAATAGTTTATAAATATGCATTGTTGGTATTGTATAATTTATATTAGGTTACTTATTTTATTAAATCTATTAATATGATTAGAGCATGACTCGTAGTTATTAGCCGGCATGTAGCATTACAATACTGTCAATATTATTTCTTATTAATATCCCATAATAATGTAAATGTTATAATCTATTTCTGTTAATACTTTACCTCAACTACCCATGTATGGACAATACATGGGTATCGAACCAGTAACGCTACTTACTGTCTAACTAACTCACTGCAGGCCATCGTCGTAAAGTGTTTAATCAAGATTGTTTTCAACAACTCATTTTCTAGTACACTACGGATTACATATCGGTAGGTACCCCCGTAGGACACAATGTCCGTTTTGGTCGAAGTAGGTAATGCATTCAATTTTTTTAAAATTTTTAAGTGGTAGATAAGTATTATGACTTTATGACCTCTAAAAAATTGGAAAAATGTAGTATGAATGCAATAGTTTCTATGCCTCCAGGGGTACAGAATCAACAAACACTAACCAGGAAACTTCTTGCAAATAGCCATAATGGACACGACTACTCCGCAGCACAACATCACGGTCACCAACAACAGCCCCCAGTTGGTGAGGTACAGCAGCCAGTAGGCGTTGGCACCCTCGTAGATGGACCACACCAGCACGGCGACGGCAATCGCCGCCACCACCAGCCGCAGCACCAACAGAGGTATCGCCGAGTCGCCGGGCTGCCATGACCCCGCGTAGAAATCACTGAGCTTCTCATGCGTCGACACCCACAGGTCCGAAAGGGACACAAACTTCCTAGAACATTTCACCATTTTCATTGCTTTCGTCCACTAGTTCACCATGATTCACGCACTCTGTTTTCAGATTGTCACTTTGATATTCGGAGTGATCGATATGCGATAACAGTTTCGCAACTGGAACTCGAATGAGAGATGTTTCGTGAGAGCACAGGTAGAGTTGTTATCGGTTATTGTTATCACTGGCCTATCGTATAATCAAATGTCTGTATATTGTCCTTTCCACAGTGTAAGAGCCGGTTACACAGAGGGTATAGGAACATCTAGATATGTCTGGCGAACGAATGTATAAGGTAAACGAAGATATAGGTTTACTGATGGGTTATGATTATGGATAGCATGAATGGTTGTTTGAAAGATAAAACAAAGGTGTTAGTAAAACAAGCGCACAGCTGCGCCGGCGCCGGCGCGGTGCGCGGAGGAATCGCGGACGGTTACTGCTCGCCGTCCACCGTCCGCCACCGTCCGCCGGTGGTGCAAGCACTTCGCCTGCCTTGCGTAAATCGTCGCTTAACCTTACACCTTATGTAACTGCCGGTTTTTCTACATATCAAGTGGACTTTGTAGGCCAACCTCGATGAGGAAAACGGTTATAAAATAAAGGTATTGCCAATTAATTTGCTTAGAGAAATTCTATAATTAAAATTTATTTCTAACATGAGATTAGCTAGTTGAATTTGACATTCGACTACATTGAGATTTCCAAAAGTGAGAATAAAAACGGAAGCCGTACCTATATCTACAATAGAATAAGACAAAGAGGTTGCTTACAATTTACCAGCGAAAGTTGTTCATGTGTAAGTACTTGGTAAGAACTTATTTCAGGAATTATACCTAGAAACTTAATATGTGTGAAAAATCCAGGTGTTTTTTAATGTTAAATGTCTATTTAGTTACAGATTACTCAATACAATAACTAAATATAAAAAATCTATGGTACTATGAATGACCGACTTTTTAAAAACAAAATCGTAATAACAAAAGTAGTTTTCCTCATCGCTGAGGGTCGTGATCATTCTAAGGAATTAATCACATAGAACGACTCTCGTGGCAGATTTAATGGGGGTTGGTTTGCCATTGCCTTCCCCATTTCAAACACTGGTTATCTCAGTGTGCAGGTTTCCTCACGATGTTTTCCTTCACCGTCAGAGCAGTCGGTAAATGTACGCAAGTCTTTCGAAAAAACCGAAAAACTCATTGGTACATGACATTGCCTGGTTTCGAACTCAGACCTCCCGCATGGGAGTCCGACGTCTTAGCCACGACGCCACCGATGTTCTTGACTTACTTGAAACTTACATACCTACCTTGAAATGGCTGATAACGAAAAATATAACTTAGTAATCCAAATAAAATATCTACATACCAATGGTCCTCATTGTATACACTTACATATAGGTATTTAAATCGTAAAAATTATGCTATGTTTTTCCAGTTTCATTCGGCTAATTTTATAGGTACCATACGAAACATGTCACTGATCTGAATAGAGTTAGCCTTATAACTACGATGCCACGGAAAAAGTGTGTAAAAAGAATTTTACATAAAGTTACGTTAACAATTTTAACTTTTAACAGTAGTTGGTATTTATTTACAACTTAAAATTATTATATTACATTATGCGACGGAACGTTACTGAACTTGTAATCAAATGATATCGACTCTACATGAGAATTTTAAGTAGAATTTCTAGCTAAAGAAATATAGCAATTTTAGGAGAACTACAGAGGTACGTACATTACGCTGTTTAATAGTAGATTTTATAACGATTATTAGTTTAACATTACATTAATGTACTTGCTCTACTTCTTTCTTTCTTTTATAAAATGCTCTCATAATAATCAAAGCGCAGTTTCCATGCTTCACCAGCGACACCGCGTGGCAGGATGACATTTAAAGTATATTTATAGTGGAATCCATGGAGATACAAGTCAAAGAAATATAAACTTCTTTAGTTTTGTGGTACAATAAAAGCATTGACCTCTCACAGGACGACTTTTATCGATATAAGATAAAAGTTTCTTATTTTGTCAACTAGTTTTAAGCAAAACTAAGTATTTTGCTGGCTAACTTTTCGAATCAAAAACTATGGTTTAGACCCATACAAATAAATCAGCTGATCGGTGATAACTTTAATTTTTAATATATTCCATAATATAATATTTTTTTAAATAAAGTTAGGTACTTGATAAAAGATGTTTTTAGTTATGGATTCAGGGTTGGTGATCAATACATGAGTTTTGTTAGAGACAATGTGAGTCATATATGATGATGTAGGTATTCTTCTTCTTCTAAGTCGTATTCCTCATTGCTGAGGGTCGTGGTCATTTTTATTTTTTATTTTTATTTATAAGGGAAATCTACGTCGTACGTATCATTCTAAGGAATTAATCATTTAGAACGACTCTCATGGCAGATTTAATAGGGTGGTTTGCCATTGCCTTCCCCATTACACACACTGGTTATCTCAGTGTGCAGGTTTCCTCACAATGATTTCCTTCACCGTCAGAGCAGTCGGTAAATGTACGTAAGTTGTATTGTATGGTTACGAACTCGGACCTCCCGCGTGGGAGTCCGACGTCCTAGTCACGACGCCACCGACACTGTAGGTATTGGCTCACATAATTATTTATACAGGTGACTGTAAATAATATACGGTGTTGGATACTAAAAACAAAGATTTAATATTAAGTGGGTTTAAATAATTTATTAAGTAAAGTACACCATATAAATGCAATAAAACAAAACCATTTGAGTCGGAATAACTCTTTAAATTCCTGTACACTTCGTCGCTTACAGTCACTCACGTCTCTTTGTCACTTCTCAGAGCAGAGCTGCAGTTCGAGTGGAGATGTTCAGAGGCATGTTCAACTATAAGGTTTACCTACTCTCTTCCCCAGTGACATGTTATACAATTCAATGATCTTCCCGCTACCCAATCTATTCGAGCATACGAGAGGGTATGACAAGAAACTTGAATTTGAAAATGTAGTATTAATTGTATAAATTAATACTACATTTTCAAATTCAAAGTTTACGATGATAATAATTAAGAATATGAACAACTTTACTGGAAAAAATAATTGGATAATTCGATTTTTTTCAATTTTTTAAATAAAATCAGTCTTTTAAGGTAACAGTTATGTACTCGTACCTATGGGAAAGACAATGTAAATTTTATTATTATTATTATTATTGAAGATTATAGACGAGCAGCTAATGCTGGTATGTCTACATCACAGTGTTGGAAAAAGTTTTTCTTTTAGTTCACTTTCACTGTCAAGTCCACATAATATAATTCAAATAGCCATTTTCCATGATATTACAGTTTTATCGGAATCTACATTGACCGGGATCATACAGGAATACAGAAAACTAAACCCCCCCGTCTATGCTTCTGACCAATCGGCTCCACTATAACGTGGCTCCGTTCAGTCACTACATCACTAGACTAGCTCCGGTCGTTCTGCCGAAGCGCGTGTCCTTCCTCCACATGAACGATGACAGAAGGCCTGAGCAGCCGCGTGGAGATGGCGTCCCTGGCGGCTGCCAGCCCGATGGTGATCAGGTGTAGGCAGATGAGGAGAAGTCCCGTCAACAGTAACACGCCGATGGTCGTGCCGGGGTACGCCCAGTTGATTACGGCGTACACCCAACGGTTGCCTTCGCTGTGAAAGAAAATACACATCGTCATCTTCAACGGTCGTAGTTTGTAGAAAATATTTTTTTATAGACTTGATAGCATAAGCATAACTCTCATGTCCATAATCCCCGAGGGGTAGACAGAGGAACCACCTTCAGCATAGGTAGTTTCCACTTTTCGCCGTAAGATTTGGTGGACAAACATATAGGTGGCGAGCCTATCGTCGTCTACTAGGTGTAGAATAGTATCCACAAACTCCCTTAGTCTCCTCGTGCGACACCAACGGGAAGAGTTGGAGTGGTGCTATTCTCAGTGGCACGACACGGCACTTGAGAGACTTGAGACAATGCATACAAATCTCTATGCATCATTGTACTGGTTTCAGATTTATTCACTAGAAGGAAACCTAGTCACGATTTAGATGAAGTTACCAATTTGCTAATAATTTGATAAGTGTGCATTCGTGATTTATCAATATCACGTACCTACTATTGTTTATACGATGATTATGTAAGACGTTGGTACAGTTTATCATCATTATGCATTGCATGAAACTAAGGCCTTGAAATATTGATGAATATTTTATACATTGAGCTAGAAACCTACATAGAGTACATACTTACCTACCTATTTAGTTAGAATCTAACTATTAGAGATCTCAATGCGCTTATGGCAGCAATATTTATTTTATAATATCTCTATAAGTAAGTATTCTTATTTATAACAACTAACTATGAAGCAACAGTGGCTCAAAGGGACGAGACTGCTGAGACGCAAGCGTCGCCAGTTCGAATCCACCTTAGAATCGCTCCTAGCACAGGCATTTTACCGTATTTGGACTGGTTAATGAAGAATATTGGTAAATGTGTAAAAGTTTACCAATGTTTAAAGAAAAATATAACTACAATAACAATAATCAAGGTCAATATTCCGTTGCGTGTATACTTACTCATTGTGGTTATAAATGAATAATTTATCTATTGCTGTCATATAAGTGCCATCATCGCTACTACTACTACTTTGCAAGATTTAAAAAAATACTATACGATAATGGAGTCTCCTCTCTATACAGGTTGTAAAAAAAACCCTAAGGGACAAATTCTGAAATCGCGAAAAAATATCAGCTGTTTCATACAAGTACATTTCAATCGTGTAGGTATTAAACTTTTGTGTGGAATTTATTTCGGGATTTCAGACTTGGTCCCTTAGTGAAAGTTGTTCAGTTATGGATACTGAACACCCCCCTTTCGGGATTTGTCTATTACTAGTATTACTCACGCGTCTGTCCCTCCAGCGAGGTAGTAAATAACTCCGAACGCGACGTAGACAAGTGCAAAGAGAATCGGCTGGTACACGTGCAGTATCCGGCTCGGATGCTTGGAGGAGAACAGTAGGAGCAGCATGACCAACGAGTTGAGAAGGTGCACGGCAACGTCGAGGCCTGGGTTCAGCTCCTCCGAGACACCAGCTGTTGATATAGAAATATTTTAAGATAAGGTAAGATACAATGTTGATGAAATGGCGTTACTTTGCATTATTAATTTAAACCATTATTAATTATTAAAATTATTGCGGGAAGAAGGATCCACCATTCACCCACGGATTCGCCTTTCCCAACGTTAACCAAATCCAGATGGATTTACAGTCGCAAAGGATGACAAACCGACCTTCTAAGGGAGAGTGTGAAATGAATAGCAGTATTCCGCTGGAAAAAGTAAACTTGAATTCAAATTAACGACTTGTAGAGATTATAATAATAAACTTATTCTATTCTATTTCTTTGAAAATAATTACTTAAAACAGCGTAACAAATACAAGGCAAAAAGCTAGAATAAGAAGGATACACTTGTGAGCAGAGTGTTCCGTCGATCACATCAAAAGAGCCACAGATGAAGAAAATAAGTGTCCGCGGGTACTTACCCTATTTCAATTCCCTATAAGACCATAAACAAAATATTTATCATTCTTGATTAGAACATAGGTAATCGAAGGAAGGAATACAAAGGACCCGTGCAAAGCACCGGTTTGTATATATTTTCAAAATATACCTACCTGCCTATATACCGATCTATGTCTTAGAATATACAGCTATATGTATACTACGTCATATAACTTCTAGTATAGAGTATCAGACTAACCTTCGTAAAGCACGGTCCAGTAGAAGAGGGTGATGAGGTAGGCCATGGGGTTGGCGATGTTGTACAGCACCCAGGAGGTCTTCACGTACCATGGCAGACAGAACTCGATGCCTGCCACAAATAAAAGCGTAAGAATGTAGTAACGGAGAGGGCGCTACTATAAAAGTCCGGTTTCTGTGGTAGTAACATTTCAAGTAATTAATACTGAAGCTTGCTAAATTCAAACCTACTCTAATAAAGTACTTATAAAGTTTTTGAGCCAGAAATTGCCACAGAGCCGTAAATGGGGGGTTTTGCCCCATATCCGTAAATCGCTAGGTAATATTATATATTACGAACTGAGAATTTTATAGAACAAGGTTATATTTCCCCTGTCTACGGCCTTGTTTAATGTTTACAAATCTAGTTGATTAGATACCACAACATTAGGTTTAGAATAAATAAACAAACACTATAATATTATAGTAAAGACGTATAGGTGCTGAGCGTTGAGTCGGTTGACAAAGAGTAACACAACTCAACTAATACAAGAAACGTTTTAGAAATCTACTCACTTATCGGTCCAACGAAGTAGATCCTCGCCGAAACTGCTGCCGAAAATCCAGTTGCAAACACAATGAGCAACAGCCCCCAATGCGTCAAGTATATGAACCAGAATGCGGTTATTCCATGCAAGATATACAATATCAACGAAGACAGCACTATGCCTAGCGAAGACAAAAATAGAAAGACCCGGAATATTAACAGTAGCACTGGAGAACGGTTCGTTTGCCACACACTAAGGTAGAAGTCCGAAGGCTTGGGATGTTCCAAGCCAAGCATGTTCCATTGCGACTCTTGCTTAAAATACCTCTTGATTTCTGCCATCGCTGTAAACACAGGTTCCACTAACTACAACATTGTAATTTGTAATCTAGTGCGTACCTGGACAGTTTATCAGTCCCGCGAACTGATACTGGCTCTGATATCAGTGCAGGTGTTATCGGCTTGACTCACATCGTTACCTAATAGCAGCTAATAATCACTGTGATGGGATTGTCTGTCGCTGAAATACATGTGTAAAATCTCGTAAATCTAAGTACTATTAATTAATCATAGAAGTTCGTTTCAGTAATTTTTGTTTGATATCATATTTATCATAAGTAGGTATCTTATTTCAAAGTGAAGCACTTTTTTCTTGAATACTGCGACACATGTTTTCGAAAATACTACCTATTCTTGTTATCTAAATTGTCGAACTCGTAGCCCTTTAGTTGCGAGCATGGTCGAACCGTCATACGTGATTGTGCAAGTTAAGCACGTTGGGCGCGGTCAGAATCAAAAGGGGGGCTGACCGCTAGTGAAACATTTTTATTGAGCCCTTGCGTGCCTCGGAGAGCACGTAAAACTGTCAGCGTTAGGCCTACGGGCATCCTGAACAATATTGACAATAGATTGGCCACAAACCACAGGACAAGAAGATCTTTCAATAGTGTCTAGTGTCTGTCTAAGAATTGTCAATAGTGAACAGATGTGGTTTCACTGTTTAAATACGAGTAGATACTTACCTACAACCGCTTCAAATATTTAATGTAAAAGGTGTCTAGTTTTATTTGCATATGATTTATCTATCTTTCTCTGTTTGTGAAAGATATACAGAAAAATGGATGGTGATGGAGATAGTCGATAGATAACTTTGCTTTTTGCTTATTTCTTTTTGAGCTATCAATGTAGGTAACCTACATAGACGTAAATAGCGAGATATAATAATCGTCCCTCAGAATCCAGCCTTCGAGTTACTATGATGCAAATTAAAGCTGGAATGTTTAATGTGTTTATATTTAAGCTTTTAGCCTTTCTCAGCCTTTAGTGGGTCCGCTAAGGGCTGAGAAGTACAAACATTAGGTACAAGAAATAATTGTAATTAGTAGTAATTGTATAAAGTAACTAGTAATTACACTTAAAATTGATTATGTATCATAAAAGTACAGTTGATTGAAGACACTTAGAAACTGTCGCAACCAGTTTTTGTTATGATTTCTTGACATTCGTATTATATATTCGTGTTAAATAAATTAAAGTGACAAAGGACCCTGATGTGTTTGCCACTGTACCTACCTACACCTTTCCGTGAGATTATGAACTATGTACCTACACTGAAAGAAAACCTCGTTTACTTCAAACAAGAACTTGTTTCAATATGAGCATATAAAGTCGGCTTGTTCACTTCAACCAAGATCTTAGTCGTATCTATCAAGTATTTTTTTCAAATGAATTAAAATTACTTTATATGCTGTAAATCAAACAAGTTTTCTTTTAGTGTATATTATAAGTATAGGTCGTAACGTAACTAAACTACGTAAGTATACCTAAGATATAAGATAAAGAAGATATCGCTTAAAGCGATAAGGCCGCCTTCTGCACATTGTATTGTACCTCTCTTTATGTTGTATGTTTTGTTTATGTCCTGGGTGTGCAATAAAGTATATTTGTATATAATTTCTTAAGCATTTGGGCTCACATTCTTTCAGCCTTCAAACATAGAGCCTGCAGACCATGTCCTCTACTCGTCCGCATGCTCCCTGGAGGCTTCCCGCCTGGAGAGACGGGCGCGCACGGCAGCCAGGACAACGGTCAACACATGCATCACCACCAGAAGCACGGCTCCCACCACCAAAATCAGCGTCTCACTTAAGAACCCTTTTGGACGATATCTGTATTTCGCTGATTTCAGGGTTCTTATAAATAAGGAGACATTTATACTTCTATTTATGGTTTAATGTTAGTTTTGTGTAGTTTTTATAGAAGATAGTCAAACCATAGAAACCATAATAGGAAACCTAGTATCGTAACTAGAGAAAAAGGGCGGCTCCTACATCCTTGTAGCAAACCTAACTTAGAGCCGACATTCGCCTGATGGTTGTCTGCAGGCAAATGCTACTAATATCGGCAATAAATGTCGTCTCTAAGAGAATCAGTTGAAATATTTACGTTGACAACTGTCTATGTTCCATTACCGCGTTAACAGCTGAAAATGTATCAAACTTGTACTCAAAACAAGCAATGGAACGTGTATATATGTCAACGCGAATAATTTCAACTGGGTTTTGAACGCTCTCTTATAAATCCTTCCTATCCTGAGTCTTTCATTCATGTACAACTTTAGTCAATATAAACAAAACTCTTATTCTCATATTCCCCGTACAATGTAATAAGTTAAAAACTCAATCAAGCTGAAACAAATTCAGTGACTCAGTGTTCCTTATATTAAAAGCATATTGCGTAAAAGTTAGGGGTAGGTAGGTATACTCACTCTTGCTTAGAGTCCTTGAGATCCGGATTCGAGTCTTTAAACAAGAAGGCGACAGGAATATGCACCAAAGTAGCGTGAATGCAACGGGCTGGTACACGTGCAGTAAGCGGGTCGGTATCCTGGAGGTGAAGAGCATCACAAGCACGATGACCGAGTTCACGACATGCTCCGATATATCCAGAGTGAGGCGCAGTGGCTTCACGGGTTTTGAATCTGTGAACGTGATATTATTACCTAGAGGTTATGTTGGACGTTCATGCTGTTATGGCGTGTCCGTCCTATTTTATTGTTTAAAAACGGTTTACAGTGGTCATTTTTTTGTAAAACTAGTGTATTTTACCTAAAAATCGTCCATGCTAAGTGAACGTTATGTAAGACAGTGAAATGGAAGTGAAATACTACAAATGGAGTAATCCGGCAACCTAACCACCAATTGCATTTGGAATGCAAGACACTAGGTATTCATGATGCATACGACTCTCCCATAATCTCGACGTTGGTAAATTGTTTTTTTTTTTCAAAACAGACGCCAAAACGTTCGAGAGATTTTCAAGATTCTAACACGGTCATTGGCTAAATTGCAGTGTGTACACTAGCAGGGGCCATAAATTAAATAAAAAATATTAGATTACCAATTTTAGAAGTAGGTAGGTACCTATTTCTTACTAATCGCGATATTAAAAATAGCGATGACGATGTTTCGATTACTTTCGGTAGTAGAAGATTTACAAGGTTTGCCTCACGGCATCAGGTGAACTGTCTGCTTGTCCTAATTGTAAAAAATTTCTTGATATTTCCTCTCTGTCTTTTATTTCTGTCAAATATAGCCTAAGTATGTGTAGAAAACCCGAGTAGGTAGGTAACTAAAATTGTCATTTATGAATTATTCATTAGAACACCAAATTTTTTGTTTTCCGGGGAATTCAAATTCAAATGAACGTATACTTAATACTGAGATTACTAATATGGAAAATTATTACATTATTATTACATTTGAAAAGAATGGTCCAATAGAAGACGGTGATTAGCAGGGCCATGGTATTGGAGATGTTGTAGAGCACCCAGTAGGTCTTCATGTAGCATGGAAGAGACTCGTCACTAGGGTTGCCACCCGTACTCTAAAATAGAGTATTGTCCTCTTTTTCGTGTAGGTGTACTTTATAATCTACGACACCAATAAAGTACGCGAAAATACTCTATTTACGTAACTCTGACTGTTACTGGCTTGTTACTGGTTATGAGTACTTATGAGACTAAATAAATTGGTATCCAAAGCCACAAAACTGTGAAGATTTTCCAAATATGTACGAATTCATTTCATATATTTTGTCTGTGCCTGCCACTTCAGCGTTCACTGAGAGAGTAAGGACGAGAGGAGAAACCTTATGAATGTAAGGTGGAGAGACGAAAGGAACAAAGTTACCCTAAACTTCATTAAAACGAGCTGATCATATATTTTAATTTTGATTGCAAAGAGGCTGTAACTATCTTCAAGAAAGACAAATATTTGTTAAGTGTAATATTTGTTATATGAAAAGTAACAAAAATATGTTTTTAAAGATAAATAAGTAAAAAATATATAAGTACCTACTCTTTTTTTTATGCTGTGTACTTTAATTTTGTTCTACCGAAATGAAAAAATACTCTATTCGTCCCAAAAAAAGGTGGCAACTCGTCACCTATAGCACACAACACTTCGAATTTATTTTTATTTTTAACATTGGCTCGCGGCAGCCGCGCGCGCGCGTTATGAAGACGGGGCTGTCTCGCGAGCCAACTCGAACATTGCAGCGCTCAAACGTGCCGCGCGGTGAACCATGTTGTGTCGGTTTTTGGCGGCGCGGCAAAGAAGCCTTGCCGCGCCGCTTTGCTTTACTCGCGTACTGTTTGGATAATGAAAAGTGTCTTACTTTAATTAGATTATATGACTTTAAACAATTACTATGAAGTAATACTTAAATGTAGTGATTATTACAAAAAATCATTTTTTGTGAATAATATGATGAATAATTATGAAAGCGGCCGCTGCACGTGTATGACGTGAATCATCCTCATCATACATCATCACTGATGTATTGCCTGCCTCTGTATTAATATAATAGGTGGTGCTAAAACGGCTCGCGAGCCAAAATACGGGTTTGCCGCGATAGAACATTGCTCGCGAGGCAGCCGCGCGTAATGCGGACATAGCTTAAAATGGTCAACATTTTATCAGGCATTTAAAAAAACATTTTTAATTTTACACATTACCAATATATCCAACTAGACTAAAATGCTTGTGCTAGGAGTGGTCGACCACAATAGTTCAAAAGTGGAATCGATTCGGCGACGCTTGCAATTTCGTGCCCTACCCTCTGAGCCATTGTCGCTTCATACTACACACTTTTAACATAAATTTGATTGTGATCTGACTATCTTCCACAGATATAAAATACTTACTTTCAGATTCACCAAAACAACATCTCGACGAAACTATAACAGAGAATCCTGTTGCAAGAAAATTGACCATCAACCCCCATTGAGACATCTGCATGAACCAGCTCATGGTTTTATCTCGTGAAATATACAGACATAAGGAAAACAGCATCGTGCCCGTTGCCATTACAAAGAGAACTGAACGGATAATTAAAAGTATCACAGGAGATTCGCCCCGTTGGCAAGAACAGCTTTATTGCATACATTTTAGAATATAATGTGCTTGACTGGATTGTAAACAGTTTCACCAATAAATAATAACTAGCTGCTAAACATTATTTGGTTCAGTTATTGATCAACATTTCATGCAGAAAAAGATTTCTTCAAGAAGATTTACAAATCTGCATCTTGTTTTGACACAGTTTTATTATAATTACTTATACTAGTATCTACTTTTTTTATTATTATTGGCCTTTGGTATTGTGTTATAGTATCTACTTATTTATCCAATATAACACTGACAATTGTTTTCACTTCACTCTTTTATTTACGGCAACTACCGAATTGCGGTAATGCTGCCAGTGTCTATGTGTTCGAAGTGGCACAGATTTTCTTTCTCGAATTTTGGAGTGCTTAAAACAATGACAAAACAAGGATATCACAAAGTGTTAAAATAACTACATTACAGCTTAATATTATTAACGCGAATAAAAATACATAATATAGAAATAAAAGAAGTTAAAGAGATATGAATTTAAAATTTTACAATGTCACATAATATTATTGTCACATAAAGTTTTTCGAACTGAAGGTAAAGTTTGTGGAAAAGGAGACAAGCTCTATGTCTAGAAAGAAGTCTTATTCCTATTTTAGCTCATTAGCTAACACAGTGCAGTGGACAACACATCAGTACGTTGTCGTTTTAACTTATTTTACACGTTCATAAGGTTGTCAAGGAAACAACAAAATCTTAGAGGGGTTCCACAGAGTATAGTTTGATGTGTCTTCCACTGTACAATGTTCGAGAGATAATAAAATAACTTTTTTTGCCACTGTCACTGTAACACTGAGGCGGGACACATTTCCCCGCATTCACTTTAACCAAGATTTACTATATTAGCGCTATCTACACAGGATGTTACGAAATAGTAATAGACTTGGTATCCCGTCGGACCCTTCTGGTGATCGTATCCCTGAGGGCCGTGAGAGCCACTACAAGCATGTGTAAGAGGAAGATTCCCAAAGCCGAGAGGAACACCAAGATCATGGTGGTTCCAGGAGCTGACCAGTCCAAGGGCGGATAGATGTAGCGGTTTCCAAATCTGAAATAGGTGAATAAATAATAAAAAAGGGTTTTTAGTTTTTGATTTATGTGTTCATTGACTTTGTCAGAAGAAAAGGGGGCGATATAACAAAATTCAACTTTCACCTGAATTCTGGATATTTCTCCCGCTCTGTCCCTGTGATCCTAATGATTATGGATCATTCTTATCATGAGAAGGCATCAGAAATTCACAATTTCACTGATCGTCATCAGACCCTATCTTAACGTAAATACTCTGTGAGTCTTGTGCCATTATGAAATGAGCAATAACAGTTCAAGCATGCACGCATAAAGGATCGTTTATGTGTCTAAATGCGGAAACAGGAGACCCACAACCTAACTTAACGGTTCAAGCAATCTAAAATTGAAACATAATTGCTTACGGATCAACGCCTCCAGCGAAGTAGTAGACAAGACTGAAGACCAAGTAGACGAGGCCGAACACCACAGGCATATAGAAGTGGAGGAGGTTGACTGGGTGTCGGGACACGAGCAGTAGTAGCAGCATCAGCCCGGAGTTGACAGCGTGGATGAATACGTCTAGGACCGGGTCGAGCGCGAATTCTTCCACTAGTGACCAAAAGGGAGTTTTATGACAGAACAGTGACGTAGGTCACCTGATAAAAACCAATTCACCGCCGCCAATACACAACTATTTAAGTAAGTAAATGAGTTATTTTACACACAACATACAGATAGAGTTAAATTAAGACAGAAGTGGTAGGTACACATGTGGTACACATAGATTCAGCTGTTGGGGTGAAAATAGTTTCAAATTTTAAGTTGAACCCTTTAGGGTTAATGTTAACATTGAAGGCTTAGACACGCACCTTACCTACGAGTATATACCCAGAATGACTCTGACGTAGTCCTACCTCTGTGTAATTGTGTATGATATTGGAAACTAAGATTTATGTTTAAATTTTATCACGGAAGTCTGCTACCTCCGAGTAGGTAAATAGAGATATTGATGTAGAGGTAATTATTACTAGGCGTAACATTCAATCAATCAATCAATTAATGTTTATTGTCTAGAGATCAAGGCAAAGGTTGACGTCGATGGAAAATTATTCTACGAGCTCGTATCTTATTAAAGTTTTCTTAACTCGTTTTTTAAAATACCTACTTTTAAACCTACTTTGTGCTATCTTATCTTATCTTATGACAGGGGGCCAGGGATAACCCCAGCGGCACTTCGACCCTCAGGAATCTTTTGTGCTTACCCCTTACGTTAGTCTCCTTCCTGTTTCTTAAAGATGCTTTGCATCAAGGACGCTATACAGCTTACTTACTTAGCAGCTTATTTGCTTACTTACTTACTTTGTGCTAAGTTAGTAATGTATCTTTGTGTCTGATCTTGCTTACCTGCCATGCTTAGAAGCGACCAATAGAAAATTGTAATGAAGAAAGCTACAGGAAGTGTTATGTTGTACAGGGCCCAATACGTCTTCACATACCAGGGTAATCCAAACGTAGAATCTAAAACATTGATATAAGCAGAATTAATAACAATGGCGCGATTCCGGAGTGGTCGCCAAACATAAAGTTAGAATTAAATGAAATTGTCACGCTCACTCATATGCTAGATCGTGTAAGAGTGAAAGTAACGTTTCGTTTCGTTTAGCAATACTTTAGTTTAGCAAGTGACACCCCATAGAATCAGTGCCATACTTAAGCTACCTACACGCAAATTAGCACCGATGTGCCTTAAATAGGTAAAAAAAGCCTGACCAGGAAAATAAAGTCTGAGGTCGTTACTGGTAATTATATAATGTGTCAACGAGATCGCTATAAAAAAAATTGTTTCATTTATTTACGCAATGTGGCGAGATTTTATTTTTCTAGTCAAGCTTTAGATATTTATCTATTTACGAGGGACCTGGCTATAGAGCCAACAAAAATAGTATAAAGTAATTATCACTGATTCTTTATCAATACCCATAAAATAACTAGAATTTATGATGACTCGTCACTATGAGTATCGTTGCAATGTAGTATCCGTAGGTTAGGCACGCGGAAGTTGTAATTTATCAATTAATCATATACTTACCGTGAGTTGCAAAAAACGTCCCTAATTTAAAGGTCTCGTGTTCTCTATCTGGAGGTATGGCGCAGAAAGAGATAGCATGCATTTTAATGAAGATTAAATGACTTAACTTTAATGACGGTTCGTGCTCTGATGGTCAGTTACTTACTTACTTAGAGTTATTAGTAAGTACAAATAATCTATGGTAGAGAGAAAATATTGTAATCGAAGATAATGGTGAGTATTTGTCGTAAGTAATTGTATCGATCTCTATGTGAATTAGGGTTAGAGTCGGTCAAACCAATGTCGGTCGATGGAACTTCGACACGGACACGGTTATATCCGTTTTGCTAAACAATTATTTATAAATATTTTTATTTTTTTCTTTCTATTCTACATAGGTAGATAAAACCGATAGAACCGGACGAGCAAATGGCACTACGAGTAAATACTAGGAGGAAAGACTTGGGAAGCGTAATCACGGTCGCTACTCACTGTCCGCGGTATCAGGCAGTCCGACTGTTCAATAGGTTGCCAGTTGAATTAAAAACTATAAATAGTGTAAATATTTTTAAGCGTAAACTAGAAGCTCTACTCGTTAAAAAGTGTTGCTATTCGATAGAGGACTTTTAATTATTGTTTAAATTTTTACTTTGACATGATTTATTATTTAACTTTATTAGACACTAGTTTTAGTAGTTTGACATTTATAATTATTAAATTTTTAATTAGTCTTAAGCTTTAATTCGCACACAATGTATATTGTTACTCAAAATAAATTGAATTGAATTGAATAAATACGAAGGTATAATTCAAGATCAAGCACCTAATCTGTTATTGTGCAATAATACTCGTAATACTTATTCAGAAAGGCACTTACCAAATGGTGCTCGAAAATACGCTCTACAGGACACAGCTAACGCAAACCCGGTAGTTAACGTTATCAGAATTAAACCCCAGTGAGTCATATAAATAAACCAGAAGCCGAATTTTAACGACTTTCCGAGGATGATCATAGATGAGAGCAGTATTGCAACACATCCTAGGAATAGTGCAGCTTTTATGCACAGAAGCGGGAGAGTGGTGCGGCTTCTCTGCCAGGAGCTCAAGTAGAAATCCGATGCCGTGTCGTGTTTTAAGGCGAATTTTTGTATTTGGAACTGTTCCTTGAAATGTTTTCCGGCTCCCATGTCGAAAATGTTACTATTTACGTTACGATTTGTAACTTTATCACTTCACCATTGACGCGATGGCGACCGCGCGACGTCTAGCATTCGAGTGTCTATTGTGTAGAGATAGTGCTATCTCTGATTATTAATAATGTCATGATTTATACTCGTAATAATATAGATAATACATAAACAGATTATAGATAGGTAATAGTCTGGAAAAATTATGACGATATTTATAGAAAATAGATGATTCATCTTATCAGGTGTATTATATAATTACTTATATGGAAATTAATACTTAGTTAAGTTTGTAATAAGTATCTATGGAAAATTGAGACTAAGTAGGTACTTAGGTTTTTAATTTCTATAAAAAAAGAGTATTTTAAAACAAAACTGGGAGGGTCTAAACTTAAAGTTGTAGGTAAAATAGGACTTGGAGGTCTGTAAAAGCTGGTCTGTAAAAGCATCCAGCACATGGTTTTCTTAAAATAAGATTGATAACTAATCAATATACTTACTTAATCAGCGCCAGGCTAGGACGCCAGACTCTCATGCGGTAGGTCTGGGTTCGAAACCATGCAATTCCATGTACTAATGAGTTTATGGATTTTTTTCGAAGACTTACATACATTTACCGACTGCTCTAACGTTGACGGAAAACATTTATTTATTTTCATTTATTGGGAAATGTTTACAGGGATGGTCTATTATGCTGCATAATATAATAGTACCTATATTATAACATCTTGACGAAATTTGCATGTCTGCGGAAAAATATTTTTTCTGAAGGCATGGTGAAATTCACCAAGAAACCCCTTGTGCAATTCTGGGAGGCCTGTGTAGTTAAATGGTCTGATGATAGAAATATAATAATAAAAAAAACAAGTATTTATACCGCAAAAATTTTATGTACAAAAAAATAATTTCTAACATATACCCAATTGACAGTCTTTAAATTATGCTAAACATTACTTTATTACTTAACATTTTTACACGGAAAACAAAATATTCACACATGTAAGTACAAAAACATAAAACATCACAGTAGGTTTTTCATAAATAATAAATTTTAAATCGTCATATATAATTCAATGGAGCAGAGCAAACATGAACCATAATAATGTGACCAACACAATATACCATTTGGTACTTTGTCGCTCTAAATTAGAGCACATTCATACGAATGTCTAGAAATCATAAAAAAAACTTACTGCAACCGGATTCCACAGAGTATAAACTCGAAGTATCTTCCACAATGTAGGTAGTACAATAGGATAGGGTCCTACAGAACTTTAGATCATACCTAGATCTAGATTTAATTAGGCAGGAAGTGAACTAAAATATTTGATCAATATCACATTTCTACAGAGCTCTAGTAGTTGTAATAATAAATACTTAACAAAATTATAACTGCACTCAAAATCAACTAAGTACTCTATTTCACACACTTCTTACACTTTTAAGCTGCGTTTCCTGCGCGTGTTTTGGTGTACAATCTACTTATGACACAAAGACATCTATCACAAAACAATTTTCTTCTACAGGTTATTGTGAGAATCAACCATGTTAGAGTGAGAAACAGACATGTTTTGTTGAGATGATTTTCTGTATATTCACGCGTAGGAGGCCAAGTTCAAACTGGCTTGAAACGCCGGATAGAAAAACTTGAGCAATTTCACCCGTCACTAAAATTGTCAAGCCTCAATGTTAGTATAGTAAGGTTGCACTGTGCTCAAGCGTCGAAACCATCGTTGTACACGCCAGTCTGAGGAAGACACCTTCTGGCGATGAGATCTCGCAATGCGGCCACTGCCACTACGGCTAGGTGCATCAGAGCTAGGAACAGTGCCGTCAGAGTGACCACCACCATCGTCTGGTCGGGCTTCGACCAGTCCAGTACGGGGTAGACGAACGGGTTACCCCATCTGAAAACAGAAAAGGGTTTTACTAACTAGATGTGATCGTGTGATACATAAGAAATGAATGAACAGAGAAGAGATAGGGGTTGTATGTATGGTTAAACAATAAATCATAAAAGAAGCGTCCTTTGTTGCATATAGGATTTGAAGTGGATGATATTAAGCAGCGCATAGCAAGGATTTATAAAACTCGTAAGAAATGAAAGCCATATAGAGATCTATGAATTTCTTCAGATTATCTTCGTAACCAGAAAAACGTAACTCAATTTTTTAAACTCAAAAATTCAATTTTTGAACTCGCTTTTTCATTTTGTCATATGCTAGCTCTAGCTAGCATACGTCTACGATACAGACGAAGCAACAAAAAAGCCAAACTATGGATACCCAGTATGTTTCAGATCTCGTTTTTCAAAAGAAATTTTAGTTTCATTTTTGTCAAAAAATCCTACGGGATAAGCTCTCTGGAATATAAAAACCTTCGCCATATTGCGAAATTAAATAGTTCCATTTTTTCATAGATTACAAAACTATACCAATGACGGCCACCTTGACAGGATTATTATATTCCTGCTCAGGGTAAAATTAGTCAATTTGACAAGTCAGTAGCGGCAGTGAAGGTTCAAAAACCTTCAAAAACTACAGGTCCAAACCTGTGTTTGCTCCAATGAAAGCTTACTCTACTGACTCGTTAAGCTACTATTTAATACATTTGATAAGGTAAACGCTCCCATGATCGATTACAACAATGATTTATTCAGAAAGCGTCACTTGAGGCCAGACATGACAAAGGTGACCGGACAATCACCTACGATTAACGACTCTACTGGCATACAAAGGTACGAAGGTCTATAGCCTCCAGTTCATCATAAATTTAATGGTCGCTCCTAAACAGGTGCAAAGTTACAGGTGTACAATATTCTCATTGACATTTTGGTCAATTTAACTGAACTGAACTATTGGTAACCAACTAAAAATATCATCCAAAAAAACAAAATCAAAAAGTTTTTATTGTAAGTAAGTACCTTATAGTACATTTTTACAACGCCAATCTAAACAAAGTTGGTACTTTGGTACTACTATAATTTATTATTCGTCATTTATATTATTGAAGGTCAAGTCAATCAATCAGCTCATTGACGGCGACGACAAGTACTCGACTGCTTGAGTTGAGAAGAATTTGGTAATCTTTTCCTAAATTACTCTGATGCAATGTACTATAGAAAGACTTGACAATGAGGAGCTGCTTTGGATGTGAATTATTGGTGCGATGTGTGAAGAAACTCGTATACTTCTGTCAAAAAGGGAAGGTAGCAAAATTATTGAGTATCTACTCGCTTGTACGTATAGAGGTAAACCTAAAGATTTTTAAATTCACCTTATGTAGATATCTCGCTAGAGTAAACCGCGTCTGTCAGTTGGCGCATTTTCACATACACCATAATTAATTAATTATTTTGGGCATTGAAATTACACAACATTTTACATTTACACAAACCCTTTGGTTGCCTGTCAGTGCTCACGTCATCATCATTCTAGAGGAGAGGGCACTAACTACTAGTCAGATTTCTGTGGGTAAATTTAAACGGGTTTGTGTATTTTAGTCTACCTATTAATTGTCTATGGTTTTCGTTTGTATTCATTTTATCTAGTACGTATCTTGAATGGTTCATGTATACCTATTTAGAAATGGATGTATTTAAACGAACTTTGATAAAAATATAAATCGCAAAAAAATTTCATGCTGCATCAGTGTATCTATAATAAACAGAAATGAGTTTCAATTAAAATAATCTAACAATAGAGCGTATAAATAAATGCGTTTAAACAAAAACTTGGTAAATGCGTTTAAACAAAAACTTGGTAAATGCGTTTAAACAAAACACTGGCAAAATTCTCTACTTAGGTGCAATTAAAAATATTTCTTCCAAAGTGGGAATTGTCTGTTCTCCAGAACACATATCTAAAACCCGTCTAAAACTATATATCTTTAAAGTGGAAACTATCTATTTTTAATGTTGGCTTGGCTTTACTTAGCTGTAACTATCTACTTCAAAGTGCAGGTATAGGTATTTTTCTGTAAAATAATTTGTATGGAAAGATGGAAACAGAGGCGTACCTGCAAGATAAACTCATTTTAGCTTTACTTTCTTTAGAAGTATTCTACAAGTACCTATTTATAGGTTCATTCATGAAAATAGTAACACCTATTTATGAACCTTCGTTGGAGCCACAGTGCTAGTTTGCATTGCAGTGTTTACGAAAGACCTTATCGTCACCATCCGAAGTAGGTAGTGTATGCTTTTGGGTACTTTACTCACGTACCTTATCTGTTTGATTTGTCGCCAGTTCGACACTCAAATACTGTCAAGGTTTCGGATTCACCGAGTCGAATCTTATTTTAGTACTTATTGTGTGTGACAGAGCGTTAGAGCGTCGGTGGCGTCGTAGCTAGGACGTCGGACTCCCATGGTGGAGGTCCCGAGTTCGAAACCAGGTAATGCCATGTACAGATGAGTTTTTCGGTTTTTTCGAAACACTTACGTACATTTACCGACTGCTCTGACGGTGAAGGAAAATATCGTGAGGAAACCTGCACACTGAGATAACTAGTGTGTGAAATGGGAAAGGCAATGGCTAAACACCCCATTAAATCTGTCACGAGTGTCGTTCTATGTGATTAATTCCTTAGAATGATCACGACCCTCAGCAATGAGTAATACGACTTAGAAGAAAGTGTGTGACAGACAGAGTAAAATACTCGTAAATATGCTTAATGGAGACAGCTGCTAAGGAGTCAAGAAAACAGGGATATTATATTATCATAGATAGGTATTCAGGAGCAGATATAGCGTAAATAATGCATGGCCAAACGCACACTTACGTAGGGGGTGAGAATACAGAAAATATGCAGAAAATTGTACTAGAGCTGCAAGAGCAAAGTATTTGTATGAAGGATGGTCTGATACTTTTAGGCACGTTTAAATTATTTTATTTTATTGTCATAATGTATTTTTATTACTGTATTAAATTAACACAAGAGTCTTACTCATAAGAGTTTTTAAAAGAAGACTATTTGAATGGTTACTGGATAAATGTTACTATTCGGTTAATGATTATTTATAAGAATAATAGATATTATTTGTAGGTATTACAATCTAAATGACATTTATATTTTATAATTTATGTGCCTACATTCTGGATAAATAAATTAATCTGAATCTGATAAAAAAAACAATACTTTGGACAATTTTTGGTAGTTGTAAATGTATTATATGTACACAGCGCCCATTGCCAAATCGAATACAATAGGTACGCTCGTATGCAATAGTATATCTTTGACCTCTACAGACAGATGTAATAAATAACAATAGATTCATGGTTCAATCAAAATGCAAAGATGCAAGACTTACAACCAAAAAATAAAACAATCTTTATGTCGTAAAGTTCGAAGCAACGCAATCTCTTGTTGCAGTAGGTACTTTGAAATACTTTCGATCGTCTGCTATACGCTAGATCTCTGTTACGTCTATTGCAGACGATACAGTGTTATTAGATGAATATCGGTGATCAATATGTATTTTACGTAAATATATTAATCGATACCTAATATAGACATTAAAAGTTTACTGACCAAGAAATTGTAGCAAGAAAGTGATTCTCAACAATCGGAAAATATTAAATGTCCACGTAAATATAATAAGATAGGAAGGTAGCTAATTCTACATAATGCACTTTGTTACGTTCATGTTATAAATTGTAAATAATCGGTAAATAGCCTTCGAAATAGGTAAATAAAAAATAATAATTTTTACAAGGTTGTGAAGTCTTATGTAAAATTATGTATTTGAACTTGAGTGAGGTCTGACCCCGACTTGCTAACCACTAGCCCATAATTCAAGGTCAAGATCCATCACCATAATGAGTTCCATCAGGTTCCCACGTGTTTACATTACACGTGACTTTGTAGATGATGGTTCATTCGGTTTAAATTATCCATAATTTAGCTGCAAGTTGTTATGTTCGAATGTCCAAGTTAAGTAATGTTATTTAATGCATGATATGATTCACGAAATGATGTCTTCTATTGACCTAGTAAACTTGAGAAGGCCGCTAACTTGTTTACCTATTATGAATGATCTGATCTTTGCGAATAGGTACCTATTAGATTTTATTCTAATATTCTAATCGTACCCAATGCCGACAGGTACTGCCGTAGGTACTTACTTATTACTTATATAGATAGGTACTAGTACATTATCGAATATATAAGACAATTTTGTAAGAGACAATACTCTTTTTTATGTTGTAATCTAGGTACTGTACCAAATAAACATTATGATTTAATATAGGTAGGTATTATACCCAACAAATCCGTGAACGTCCCCTTTTGCTGCAGAATAAATCTACGAGTTAAAAATGGTCGTAAATGCAAGAAAATAATTCAATTACGAGTATCTAGGTACCTACTAGTAAACTGGAATTACAAGATTAACAAATCCACCTTGTAAATCCCAATAGGTAATAATTATACCTATACCTACCTATAGAATCAGCGAAGGGGCGGTGACTCTGATAGCACTGATAGTATGATTCCAGTACAGGTAAAATTAACTTCAGCTAGTTAGCGCTGCATTGAACTAGATATAGTTTACTCACGGGTCAAGTCCACCGGCGAAGTAGTAGATGACGGTGAACAGCAGGTAAACGCCCGCGAAATACAGCGGCTGCATGATGTGCAGCAGCCGGCTGGGGTGCGCTGAGGACACCAGCTCCACAAACATCACTAGCGAGTTGACGCCGTGCAGCATTATGTCGATCACTGGATTCGGGGCGTAGTTCAATATCTTGCCGGCTGGAATTTAAGCAAATTGGTATGAGAAACATACTCGTAGAGTCTAAGGTAGAACGAAACTGAAAGTGATGAAAAATATCACCTCGATCTTTTTCATCACACGTAACTTCTGCTCCCAATCTTCAAAATTTTGTTCCTTTTTTTTGTTTTAGGTGCGAATTTATTGAACTGAGGAGTTATCTTATCTTATCTTATGATAAGGGGCCGGGAATAACCCAGCGGCACTTCGACTCTTGAGGATCTTTTGTGCCTGACTGAGGAGTTAATTTAACAGAGTTATGTATGACTTTCTGTCAAACTTAAACTAACACAGTCTGGCCTCAGACTTATGCTTTAATCTAAGGACTCACGAGTAAGAATAACTATAGAGAATAGAGATTCGTTTTTTGGCACTAAAGAGTTACCTAAGTAAGGGGATAGGGTGTAAAATCACCTTGGAAGTTGCAATATTTAGATTGTGACGGGGAAATTTTAAAGGTCAAAGCAGAAGTTTGGGTAGCCTAAAGTTTACTGCTAATACTGCTATAACAACATGGTAGTCATTTGTATAGAAAATGTTGACCTATATTTATTTAGGTTGCGGTGCGAATGCTAAGACTAAAAATATCGATGCCTGTTAAAATGTATTTATAGAGCAAACGCATCTGATTTTAGAGTTCGGAGGTGGTGCAATCAGTGGCTATACGACACTATTATTATAGGCAATAATCCTTTGAAAACCTGTTACTCGTACACCCATGGTCTTTTAGTAACCAAAAGGCCAACAGGAGTCTCATCCGTCTCATTGTAGGGGCGTTCACAGCCCATTTTGGCACTAAGAGCCTCCTACATAAGATGAGACTGGCAGACAATCCCACCTGTAGAGCCTGTGGTGACACCGTTGAGTCAATGGAACACTTGCTGTGCGAATGTGACTCGTTGGCTGGAAAGCGTATGAGTCTTCTGGGGGTAGCCTACCCGAAACCAGAGGACTATAGACTCCTTCCTGTAAGCTGTATAGCGCCCATGATGCAAAGCATCTTTAAGGAACAGGAAGGGGACTAAGGTAAGGGGTGAGCACAAAAGATCCCTGAGGGTCGAAGTGCCGCTGGGGTTATCCCTGGCTATAAGATAAGATAAGATAACTAAACGGCCTGTAAGTTCAGCTCTGGAAATAGTAAGGATTTAGGTAATCAGGTCAGCAGCATGGCCGAGGGGTCATACCGTAAGAAAGGGGCTTATGTCAATATTTTGACCGTATACTTACAGGTTCGTAAGACACCCCAGTAGAAGACGGTGACGAGGAAAGCGACCGGAATGGTGATATTGTACAGCACCCAGTACGTCTTCACGTACCAGGGCAGGCCGAAGGTCGCATCTGCGGAGAAGAATACCTTAGTGAAAAAATATATCCCGTAAACCAGTTAAAGTATTTCAGCAACTGTAAGAATGTAATATATTTAATAGGAGTTTCTATTTGTAAAGACCTGTAATCCTTGTTTAGTTTGGGTTATTATGTGTTGTTGGTTACTAATAAAAAAAATTTTTCTTCCGCGAATCTCTAAATGTAAGTACTTTGAATATTCATGGACCAACTTACTAACAATGACTAAGTAGGTAACTAACGTATCGAATAAGTTTTACAGATTATTATTAAGGATTGTAAATGTTTGTTGGTATTTACCCACTCATGAATATTTATGAAAAATATTATGTCGAGGTGATAATTTACAACTGCATTATGCACAATCGCACAAGCCCATTGTTACGTGTTCAAGTCTATAGATGGCAGCACTAGTTAATTACAGCGCGCTATTCTTTTGTTATCCGGAAATATAGAACAGTGGAGGTAAATTTAAAAAGAGCGTGGGTTCCTTGCATTAGCTACTGGCATGTCTATACATTACACATGGGTTGGTGTATAGCAATTTGAAGGTGCATTATGCATTTAGAATACTGACTAAGCTAAGGTACTAATTTTTAAAATAACAGGATTTTTAACATTTTATTATTATTATTATTATTGGATTAGCAGGCAGGCAGCTAATGCTGGTTAGCCTGTTTCTTCACATTTCGTAAGTGGCTGTCTAATCTGTTTTGTCTAATTTGTAATATAATATTTCTTTAATTTTTTATTCGACTAAAAATTAATGGATCGCCCTAAGTATGTCGATACCATATCTAGCCTTATGGATTTTAAACGGAAGGGGCTCTGTATATGGGACATTCTTTGAAGAAAACCTTGTTTAGGATGAGCTTCGTAAATACACGGATGATGGTTAAGGTAGTCACACACAGAATGCTGCTCGGATCCTTGGGAACCTTAGCCTCAACGCGCGAGGTCGACGCATACCGCAGCGCGACGTGATCTAACGTCGACCATGTGCCTCCAATTTATACATCGCTATATACGTATGTATAAGTAACAGTTTGAGATTCTGCGACCACGTATCACCCATAAACTGTACAATACCTACTTGGTATGTTATTTACATGTTAAGGTGTAAAATTTAACGTTTGGCTTACCAAACGTTAAATTTTACACCTTAAGACAAAACTTTAATAGCTTACTATTAAAGTTTTGTCTGTGTGGCATTGTTAGTAAATATTACTTAGGTAAATAGGTAGGATCTTATTTTAATTTATTACTGATTGGTCCGAAAAATTCGTACCAAAATTGTCAAAATTCTTAACTTGTGCCACTTTTAAAAGTATTCCTGATTGGTTTCAAAGAAATATGACTGATTTTACTTCTTTCTTTCTTTCTCTATGATCATAAGTCATTCCTCAGAGTCACTCATAAAGTCATCATAAAGTATAATATATAAGGTCGAGGAAAAAGTCTTTTCGCATATTGTATGTATAAACTTGAAATAAAATTTTATTGGCTGTACTATTTGTATCTGGCTGGTTTTGACGACATTAAGCTCGCCTCATGTACTATTTTTGTGCATTAAAGTGTTAAATAAATAAATAATAAAAAGGTTACATTAAAAAAAATACCAAATTAGTATAATGTTGTTTTCAGCTATTTTTCATTTGTTTTTCTTTCTGTCAAAATGAGTGAATCTAATGAAGAATTTCGATACATTTTGAAATTTTATTCCAAAAAAGGAAAAAATGCAAAGCAAACCGCGAAATTTTTTTGTGACGTTTTTGGACCTAATGCAGTGTCAGTAAAAGTTGGGTTAAGCGTTTTCAATCCGGGAATTTTGATGTCAAAGACGCACCTCGCTCTGGTCGCCCTGTTACGGATAAAATGGACGCCATTTTTGAAAAAGTGAAGCAAGATCGGCATATCAGTGGTTACGACGTAGCTGAAGAACTGGAAATTGACCACAAAACAGTTTTGACCCATTTGAAAAAAGCTGAGTACACAAAAAACTCGATATTTGGGTGCCACACGAGCCCACTGAAAGAAACCTAATGAACCATGTACTCATTTGCGATTCTTTATTGAGACGTAATGAAACCGAACCGTTTTTGAAGAGATTGATAACTGGTGATGAAAAGTGGATCACGTACGACAAGAACGTGCGAAAAAGATCGTGGTCAAAGGTCGGTCAGGCTTTACAGACTGGCAAAGCCCGGGTTAACTCACAATAAGGTGATGCTGTGTATAGGTGGGATTGGAAGGGCATTGTTCATTATGAACTTTTACCGCCGGGCAGAATCATCGATTCGGATCTCTACTGCCAACAACTGATGAGATTAAAGCAAGAAGTTGAGAGAAAGCGGCCGGGATTGATCAATACAAAGAGTGTGAGTCTTTCATCACGATAACACTAGACCACACACATCTTTAGCCACTCAGCAAAACTTAAGAGAGTTTGGCTGGGAGGTGTTAATGCATCCGCCATATAGGCCTGACCATGCACCTTCAGATTTCCACCTGTTTCGGTCTTTTCAGAATTATTTAGGCAGTGTCAGTGTAACATCAAGAGAGGACTGCCAAAACTACTTGTTGCGTTTTTTTTATCAGACGGCCCAAAATTTCTACAGCAACGGGATCATGTCACTACCTACGAGATGGCAAAAAGTCATCGAACAAAATGGCACATATACACTATAATTAAATATAAATGAACTTCAAAAAAATGTCTTGAGTTTTCATATAAAATGCGAAGAAACTTTTTCCCCGACCTTATATAATATAGTATATAATTTGCTCTCCTATACTTTATCCGTGTATATGTATCCGTGACGTCATCAACATCTGACTTCATCAATATCATCATAATTATCCACCTCTAACGTATAGGTGCTTGTACAGTTTTCATCAAAGTTGAAATTCTGATCTCGTCCCAGTTTTTGTTACCAATCTGGAATACTTTTCCAGACGAGTCTGGAAACTAAAATTCGCGTTTTTTTTTGGCACGAGTTAGGAATAAATCCTTATTTTATGGTTTTTTTGTGAGTATGAGTAGCAAAAAAGTTTCAAACTCAGTATTTTTTCCAAAGGTACAAAATATATAGCCTCTATTGGAACATACCCATTTCAGGTATTTTGATGTCGCATAATGTCCTATCCGCAGATTATATTACCTTATATGTTTATATAACATTATATAGTTGTAATTTTAATCTTATTATTCGCAAAGCATTTATAGGTACAAGACACAAAAGAACACAAAAGATGCATAGCATACCAATAGGTCTTTTCAAGTAAACGTACGCCGAAACAACCGTAGCGAAACCGGTCGTAAAAACGATCAGAAGGTAGCCCCAGTGGGTCACGTAAATGAACCAATATCCGAAACCGGTCAGTGTCATGGTCATGGCCATGGAAGTGAGGAGCACACATGTCGAGAATAGGAAGAGGAAAGCCCTCAGTGCTAACAGCGGTACCGAGGAGCGGTTGTTTTGCCAGCAGCTCACGTAGAACTCCGACGGCGATGCATGCTCCAATAGACACATCCGCCACAGGCATTGCTGGTGCCAACACTTTAACTTTACACACAACATGTTTCGTTCAAGTCATTATATTGCACTCACTGAAAAGTATAACACAGTAAACGTTGCCAATCATATTTTTTATGATTCTATTTAATAAACGTATCATTATCTGCATGTACTGAGTATCTGGTCTTTATCGTACAAATCGTTACATTATCATTATCACTCTACTCTCTCCCTCTAATTCCACCATCCTGTCCTCTATTCACAATCACAACCAGAGGGGATTTCAGGCTATCACACAAGTATTCAGCTGTAATATTTTCTCAGTACTGACTGGTGAAAGATCAAACTCGCTGAAGCGTGAAACCGAGTCACCTATAAAGACGAGAGTTGAGGTTGTTGCTTCAATGGTCAAGGCTTTGCGACACTGACGTTTGAGTCGATTTACTTGTATAGCTGTTTATTTTAAATCTTTTGTTGTCGGTTAATACAGTGTTATTGACTTTACTTGTTCCTCTTATCTACTGTATTAAATTTACGTATTATTGTAGTCTTTGTTTACTACGTTACCTATATACTTGATTTACTTAATTAATGGGCATCAGTGGCATCAGTGGCTCTTATCTCCTCTTGGTTGCCATAACCTATCATCATCATCATCAATTCATCGTCTTTTGACCCATTGAAGGTTTATGGAAAACTTGAACAATTCTTAGTGGACTGATACGGTAATCCAAATTAGATAGAAACTTTGGTTCAAGTTTGGTTGCTATTTTGGCCGAAACACAGCAATGCAAACTGTCCTCTACTAAAATGATTAGATGAATTGAAACATGTTATTCACAATTTAGATTGTGATTTTATATACTTCGAGGTTGTGTACTTGAACTAGTGAAGAGTACTCTACTACATAGGCACTTTAACAATTAGAGTTACCATGTCATGTCATACACAGAGACCAGAGTAAAGCCGGCTTAACTACACAGCTCGGGCTCGGGGTCACGCGTTCAATTCAACGTCGTGTGAACGTGACAAGTCCTTCGACCTTTTACGGAACAGTTTAGGGTATGGTCTAATAAAATCTAATGACGTAAGTAGGTATGTGTGAGCATATAGTATTTAGCGTCACGCATAGGAATTCTGAACAGTGACACGACCTAACTTTTTTTTGCAAAGGATTTTCGGCCTTCTGGGGGAGAGACCGTGTTATGTGGTCCTAACCTCCTAGGCTGCCTAGAATTATGTAGTAGGTAGGGACACTGTAATAAATGACATAACAAAAAAATTATGAGAATAAAAATATAGAAAAGATATTGTTACATCTTGCGTGTATAGATGCTTATCATCACGTCTCTGTCATATTTACCCACGGCGATATGATATTCGCACTCACAAGCTGGGTGGGACAACAGATTTGCGAAATGCACGCATATGCGTGACCGACATTTGACGCACGTATATCAAGTTGAAATATCTCGCGGAGTTGCTCGCATGGAAAAACCTAAGTTTTAGATTTTCCATGTCCATTAAAGATAGTAGAGGTATATAATATGGTTACCTACCTAAACAATGAATGTGGCTCAACAAAACATTTTGAAATTCAGCCAAATGTAGGGTGATTTGATTTCTATGTGGACTCCAATCCTACCGATTAGCATTCGTCAAACTACAGGTACTACTTAAACATAGTAGCTATTAGCTATACTTTGGCTAATAATACGTGCGAAAGGATTGGATATCGATCTAGGGTTATTGCCATCTGATTTATTGAACCAATGATGCGGTGCGGCGGCGACGGTTAGGCAACCTACACGCCCAAAGTGATTTGGTTGGAAGCATGTGAAACATTTTTGTAACATCCTGCTAACTGCATTGGGTTAGGCAGCGTGGTGAATCGGATTGCCCGGAACTTGACGCCTTTCCAGTGGATAGTAATAGACTGAATACTGAGTACTGGGTACCTACTAAGGCCTAAGTACTTAAAATACACAGACAAAAAGTAAATAGACAGATAAACTTAAACTACCTATGCGTCTTTCATCTTCTAAGTCGTATTCCTCATTGTTGAGGGTCGTGATCATTCTAAGGAATTAATCACATAGAACGACTCTCGTGGCAGATTTAATGGGGTGGTTTGCCATTGCCTTCCCCATATCACACACTGGTTATCTCAGTGTGCAGGTTTCCTCACAATGTTTTCCTTCACCATCAGAGCAGTTGGTAAATGTACGTAAGTCCTTCGAAAAAACCGAAAAACTCATTGGTACATGACATTGCATGGTTTCGAACTCGGACCTCCCGCACGGGAGTCCGACGTCCTAGCCACGACACCACCGACGCTCTTATTACGCGTCTTACAAAACTAATAATGACAAAAAAGATAAAGCAGCTATAGAAATCTATGCTAATGCTTCTCCGATGAAGTAACAACATGTGATCAGTATCGCGTCAGTGGCTTCAATAAATCTTACGATTTCCATAACAATTAACAAAGAAAACTAAATGATTCTTACCAGGGGATGATGTCGGTTTCTTCACAGCCACGACGATACCGAAGAAAGACTCCATTATAATAAACAGCAGGCCCCAATGCGTCATGTATAGTAGGAACTGTTCCGTCGGGCCCCAGAAATACGCTACCGAAACGCAACTGACCACGACTGCCCATAGTAGGATCGGTATTCTCCAAAATAGTGGGGACACTCGGCCACTCCATGATCTGCTGAATATTTCTGGTGTTTCTTCTATCTTCCCGAGGGATGCTGTGCTGCAGTACACGAAATTTTGAAGAACAGCAGCTGTTCTTTGCTTCATTTTGTATTTTGTATTATCTATTAGTAGAGCTTCTCGACAAGGCTTTGTATTTTATTGAGATGTTGTAACCTTTTGTGCGGATGCAGTACTCACTGTCAACAAATACTGAGAATTAGATAAAATTGTATCATGTATATGTTATCAATTTACGATTTACAGCCGCAAGTCACATACAAGAGACGCTGCGCGGACGCGATGTTCGAATTTTGAACTGTATGCGAACGGCTATTGACTGACGCAAAACATTTCGAAGCGACTGCTGTTGTGCTTTTGGCAGATAATAAAAAATGAACTTAATCGTCGTTTGCATCAGTTCAAATTGCGAAGGTCTCGTGACCCACCCGCATGGCGTCGTCGCCCAACGTCTCTTTGGTGTAGCCCATAGCCTTCCCGCAGCTTATAAAGAATGGAACTTTTGCAGCCTACTCGAACACGTCGTAATCCAAATGTTAGATTATCATTGTTCAACAAAGGTCGACAGTTGACGATCAAATTAGTAGCAAATGAGTAATTGACCTTGACCCGAGTACAATGTCGAATTCTATTTGCATTCGTGTGTGAATATTTAGGAGGTCTCATGTTTACCTATTATTGGCGTCATTTGGTATTTAAAGTTTACATTTGATCTATTCACAGGAAAATCCGTAAGGTGGATTAAGTAATTAAAGTGCAAGGCGTACAAGGTACGATACCGATGGGAAATGTAACCGGTTTTTCATTCTACATTTAAACTGATAATGAATTACGATTTATAAAGGAGCAATTTTGTAGTCTTGACATGTAAAATCTTAGTCTAAAGAATAAAAAAGGGATCACGATCAGAATTTAATAGTGGGACAATATTTTAAAACAACGGTCTAATAGTCCTTCTATATATTTACAACTTAAAATTATTTATATTATAATTACAGAAGGTACGAAAATGTACACAATTAAAAATTATATGTTACTTATAAAATGTCTTAAATTTGGCCCGTGTGGTAGGGTACCAAGGATGCTGGCGGCGTTGCCCCGCTGGATCGTTATGCTGATCCTTTGGGCGAGATAGCCGCCAGCCCTTAGGTCCCTCGTCGCATCAAATAGACGTTTGGACAGCTCTCGGAACAGTGACCAAGCTCCAGGGCCCCAAAGACCAAGGGTCTCTATACCAAATGCTACAAAGTTGTATTGATTGCCGATGTCCCTGTACTGGGGGTCTTAAGGCCCTCAGCCGCCGCACCGGCCTTCCTACACGTACTCTGGAGGTGGGACAGAGCCAAAGTGTCTACGCAAGTAGCATCCCACACAAGGCCACGTCCCATTTTCCAGGATATTAACGACATTCCGTCCGGTCTCTGGCCGTCATCACGCATGATACCGTTCGGCTCCAGGATGGCCGGTACGTTGACGGTGGCAAGAGAGCGGCGCAGAATGTCGTTTAAGGCAGCTTGGCGGGATAAGCGACCGGCGCTCTTTTGGCAGGATAGACCGTGGTGACCGAGGGGGTCACATCTGAACCACACGGCCACTTATGAGGCGCGCAAACCTCGGCACCGAGGCGGAGAGCGATCGTTAAGCGAAGGGTCTCGTTGTCAATGAAAGTGCTCGTGTTGGTGGAGGGGTACGCGTGTAGCCAGTGGCCAGACTCCCTGGCGGCCACGACCTGCAGCCTGGCGCGGGTTGGACCGCAACCACTGTTCAGGAGACTGGATGACTTGCAAACGACGTCATCCTAGCACCTCTGACTTGCAGGAACTGAAGGAAAAGTTTGGTAAGGGACAGCCATATTCTATGTCTTTGTAGCCTCATCCAAGCACGTAACCTCATAGTTTGGTAGGGACGAACCCAGGATTTTTGCTATCAGGTCGGAGGTGCTGTGGATAGAGGTTAGAAAGGCAGGCAGAGACATGTCGGAAATTTTGCAAATCCCCAAGCCACCATATCTGATGGGGAGGTAGGCTTGGGTCCAGGAATGTTAATTACAAATATCTGGTATGTCTTAGTCTGTATTTTAAACCACAGTGAAAAAACTTTTATACTCGGTCCATTTTAAGAAAATCCACGTATCTTACCCCCGTAAGCGATACAGATCGTGATAGCTATTAAGATCGCATGTTAGGATTAACATTGCAACCCAATTGCAGGCATAATTAGTTAATGAAACAGTTTCAAGGTTTTAGAAAATCAGGAAAATGCGCCCTCGTTGCTCTGACCTTCAAGGATTTACCCACGATAACGGAGGAGCGATTTAGAACAAAGGATGTGAGCGCAGTTCCAACACACGCACGTTTATATACACATCCTTCGATATTACATTATCAAGATGTATGATAACTTGCGTATTAAGTACATTATTCGTTCATATAGAGTTGCATCGTTTCGCGTATTTATTAAATTGGTCTTTGTACTCGTATACATATGCACTTGTATAAGTATATTGTTAGGCATTATATTATTTGTAGCGATAATGGCTCATCATCAGCCAATTAAGCCATCAGCCAACCAAGCCATTGTTGGGGCACAGGCCCCCCTTGCACAAGGAGGTACGGGCCATGATCCACCGAGCGGGCCCAGTGATGATTGGTGGATTTAACACGCCTTCGGAAACTTTTAATTTCCTGAGACATGGAGGTTTCCTCACCATGTTTTGCTTCACCGTTAGAGCAGTCGGTAAATCTTCGAAAAAATCCGATAAACTCATTGGTACATAGTATTGCATGGTTTCGAACCCGGACCTCCCGCATGGGAGTCCGGCGTCCTACCCACTAGACCACCGACGATAATGGCTCATGGCACTCCATGAGTAAAACAGCACAAAACATTATGGCACGGTTGCATACTGTTTTTAAACTGTAATGTTTCACAAATTACGAATATTTATTAACCACTGTTAATAAATATTCGTAATTTGTGAAACATTACAGTTTAAAAACAGTATGCAACCGTGCCATAATGTTTTGTGCTGTTACGTTTTCTTAAACTCAAATCAATTTAAATTATTGTAAACATTCTTTGCATAATATTATTTAAAAAAATAATCTCGTTGAAGTCTTTTGTTTTAAAATGTTCTTAGATTCCATTAAGTTAATTTATGAATAAATGAAAATTATATCGTGTCGTACATACCGAAAGTGCATTTTTAAAATCAAATATTTCGCGGTAATTTTAGACTATATGGTTTCGAATCTCACTTGATTCATTTTTAAAGTAATGACGTAGGTATTGACATAATCTCATGGATTTACTAAGAACGATGGACTTACGTAGTAGGTACTCGTAATTACTAACTTCATCCATAGTTATTATAAATACTTGCTACGCTATATCTAGCTAGCCCTAGTATCTATATTTAAGTATGTTTGCGGAAGTAACGTAAGACAAAGAGATAAAATAATACAGATGATTTCAACATAAACTGATTGTTTCTGACATTCTCACGGACCAAGGCGGGTAATTCGTTTATCTATACAACTTTGATGTCATCTCCGTATGGTAAACTTATAAACGGCAGCTAAGATTAGTGCCCATTTAAGGAAGAGTGTGGGAGATTTAGATTTAATGTGGTACTAAAATTGGTAATGCAATGCAATACTCATTCGAAAACCTATCGAAAATCCATACTTAGGACTCTCTACACTCAAAATCATTGGAAGCATTAGTTTTATTACTCTTCTGTATAAAGTGTAAACAGATTTTGGAGAAGTGGATATTTTAGTTTAGGAATTAATTTGATATAGTAAACACACACACACACACACGATGATATTATGATAATTTGATAATTTTGAAATTCACTGTTTGTGTGGTTTAGTAGGTTATGATTAAATCCCAGATTTTTGATACTAGTCGAGTATCAGAAAATAATTGTATGTGACAAGAACGGAGATGAGCCAATACGACAGACGAACAGACAGAACGACATTGTTGCTCTCTATAGTTATAAGTTGGAAAGGATCAAGTTGAAAACCAGCGTCATCATGTGCATCTAGCGACACTCAGCTGAACTTCGCCCTTTTTAATAGATCATAATATGTTTACTACTTTAAGCCATATCATTTAAAAAATGTATTCGCATGGTGTAGTATTTTAAGCCAAAAATGGTCAATTAATAAAGGATTTACTATTTTTATTTCATAATTTAAAAAAATGTACTTAATTATTATTATTCAATTAGATGACAGATAATTCCAAAATATACCTACCATTTTTTAATCACATTAAGTAACATAAACCTATTTTTACACTAACTATTTAACGGATCACCAATTCAATTTATGGCGCGGATCACTGATCTATGTAAGACGTGCGCGCAAGGGAGGACTGACCCGAGTGCGTATGCGATGCGCGCGCCATGCGCGTATTTCAGCGCGCAACTGAGTCAGCTGAGCAAAGCGGCAAGCGCACACGCATTCTTTGGCACAAGATACTATGAGCGAGTCTGTGGAGCGTCTTCAAGATAAAATCGCTTTCATGCATTCAATGCACCTTCAATGGCAGCTATAGTGATATTGTGATCGATGACTGATGTGATGATAAATAATGATTGATGATGAATAAACATTAAATTCGGTTGTTGGTACTTGGTGGAACTTGTAGTACATGATTCACGTATTTAAATACCTGAAGATGTGTAAACGAAACCGGTCGTAATTAAAAAAATACAATAAAAATATAGTGAAACAATATATTATTTAAGTCTAATCACGAATAAACATTATTTATACTTATTTCATATGGTTTAAGGAAAACTTTTAAGTCTACTTTTGGGTGTGATAAAATTGATACAACTGTTGCTCAATTGCATATTCAATTAAGTAAATAAAACTAAAGTGTGACTTAAATAAAGTTCTTTGGAAAAATCTAAAAAAGGACCTACAACATTACCTATTCTATTTCATCAATAACTTTAAAATCTATTGTTTCACTTTAATCTTTTTGCAGGTTAAATATGAATGATTGAAAGATTAGGCGTACGGACGAACGTAGGCGGCTTCATATTATTCTGTTTCTGAATAAAACATAAAGTTCTTACGCATAACAATTTTATTATTGCTTATACGTTCACGAGATTGATATTACAAACAATCACTGAATCACATCACAGCATTTCGCTTCAGCATAATACCTAAGGGTAGGAACGAATAATTAAATTAATTCCTACTAATCACAACGTACAGTCGATGAAAAGGCCAATCTAATTTCAAACTAATGATGATTTTCGCGGAATTATTAAGTTATTCGTACGAGCTGAAGGCCAGTGCAAGCGATGGCAGGCGAAGAAATTTCAACTCCCATTAACAGCCGTTAAAAATAAAATAAAAACTCGCCATCTACTCTTTCTCCCGCTATACTATTCTACAACATCTTTTTTTCTGAAACACACTTGTACTTAGTACAGGGTGTAACAAAAACCTCTATAGAGCCGAAAGGGGATATTCAGTATCCATGACTGAACAACTTTAACTATGGGGCCAACTCTGAAATCGGATTGTTTTAAGCTGTTTAACACATTTCGGTATTGAAGGTATTGAGCTTTTGTATGGAACCGCGAAATTTTTTCGCGATTTCCGAGTTGGCCCCTTATTGAAAGTGGTCAGTTATGGATACTGAACACCCTAATTTTCTTGGTTTTGTTACACCATGTGTAAAAGGGTAAACTTTATGTCGTCTTGTTTTAGTTACACCATATATAAAAGGGCAAGTTAATAATTAAAAAAACGCATTCCTACGTTCGTTAGTAGTAAGTATACATACCTACATATATGAGTAAATAGGTTTGGAAAAGTAATGGTGAAAATTTCATCGACTGCACAAAATACATTCAAATTATAAATAACAGACATAAAAACATGGCATCGATTAACGATAAATCCAGAATCTTACTTTATAGGTAACATTTGCAACCGACTACAGAAATGTAAGTAGATACGTGTACAAACAAATGCACTAAATACTGTCTGCAACTAGTCTTACTGTACGAGTACAGTCGACAACACATCAGGCTATATTTACCCTTTAATACTTTATCGTTTTAACATATGTGACACATTCTGTCAAAGAATCATATAACAAAAACTTATTGCGACAACGGTTCTCTGAGTATAGGTAGTATTGCTTGATGTGTCTTCCACTGTATAGGTAAACCATGTAAGCAAGAGGGGAGACGACAGAGGACGAGCGGGCGGCGAGGCCCCACCTCCCACACGTCGCACGCTCGCCCTCTGTCGTCGCGCCCCGCGTCCCTTTTTGCGTCCCGGGCGTAGCCTAACTTAAATAGTTTAGCTATACATATATACACGTACAAAATCATTATCTATATTTATTAGAGTAATTTTTTCTAGGGCATTCATTCTGCAAATTAATAGAGAGTGTTTAAAATGAGTATAGGCATACAATAGTATACATATACCTAAACTAGCAGTGGTAATACTTAATTATTTTCATACGAATATGGTTTTTTAACATAATACACGATCTATTAAAACTTCATACTGTAAAATAAATTACTGACAAACTGAATTACGGATCCACACATTTTATTTCATTACATTTCATTACAGTTAACTATTTAAAAGCATCAACTACTGACTATTAAAATGCTTTAGATAATAAGTAGGTACACACTGGGATATACAATATCATTTTTCCAGTGTAGGGATATGGTCGTAATTACCTGTTTTATGCATCTAAATATTTATCTTTGGTAGCAGCTACACCCAGTGATTTCAAAACTTTCATTTGTTATAAACTATGGTCCATTTTGAGCTCTTCACGTAAATATTCCTTTTTATTTTTAGTTACTTACTTAATACATTATAATTATAAATGCATAACCAAATAATATCATCAAGCTCATAGAATATTATTATTATACGTATTTATTAACCTAACATTTGCATTCACATTCCCTACGTATAATTCTATAACTATAATGGCTTTTCCGCATGTGACGTATAATTTATGTCTTACATTATCCTAGGCTAGGTTAAAATACATTCTTTTTTTTATTATTTACTACTAAACCCGCATTTGACCTCGATCTCGCCTGATGGTAAGCGACGATGAGGTCGACGATGGAGCATGCGGGTCCAGTAAATGCCGATTCACTCTGGCCTTGAAGATCCCAAGGAATTACAAAAAAATTCGGGAAATACAGACGCCGGCAGGCTGTTCCATTCCTTAGCCGTTCGCATAATGAAAGAAGAAGCAAATCGCTTCGTACGAGCAGATGGGATATCAACAACATAAGGATGGAACCCCTCCCCGCGCCTGGTAGTCCGAAGGCGGAATTGAGATGCTGGAATTAGGCCGTGCAATTCCGATGCGTACTCTCCGAAATGTATCCTATATAATACCGATAGACAGGCAACCTTGCGCCGATGTTCCAGACTTTGCAGTCTAGCTTCCACCAGCGATTCGTTACCTATATGGCTCTTAGCGCGTTTCTCCACTGAGTCAAGAGCAGCCAGTTGGTACTTAGCTGAGCCGTCCCACAGGTGGCAGCAGTACTCCATGCACGACCGGACTTGGGCTTGGTAAAGGTTTAAGAGCTGTCCCGGCGTGAAGTACCGCCTAACCTTACTCAGGATGCCCAATTTTTTGGCTGCGGTCTTAGCTTTTGACTCAATGAAGCGCCCAAAGTTAAGATTGGAAGTCAGATCAAATCCCAAAAGGCTAAGGTGGTCGGTAATCGGTACGGATACATCCCGGAAAGTCAGAGTCAGGTGGAAGGGGCTCCGTTTAGCGGTGAATAGACACGCCTGCGTTTTAGTGGCGTTAAACTTGACCAAATTGGCATCGCCCCAATCGGCCACGGCCTTTAAGGTCAAGTCGATACGCTCAACCATGGCCTCTCTTTGAGTCTGGATCTCACCAGCACCAGCGCGCGCAACAGGAAGATATCTCTCCGCAACCGTGCTGTAGTCTGCGTACCCAAAAATACCCGATATGAGCAGATCATTATGTATAGCATGATCATTATGATCATTTATGTGTAGCAGGAATAGGGTTGCAGAGAGGACAGATCCTTGTGGAACTCCGGCGTTGATAGCCAGTTGGTCAGACGAGCAGCCATCTAGAACCACTCGTATTGACCGTTCACTCAAGAAATCCGCGATCCATATAAGCAAACTGGCTGGGATTCCATATGAAGGAAGCTTGCTTAATAGGCTACCGTGCCAGACCCTGTCAAATGCCTTAGAAATATCTAGTGACACGGCAAGAGCTTCACCGGTTTTCTCAATGGCTTCGCCTCAGAAGTGAGTGGCACGAACCAGAAGGTCCCCAGTAGACCGGTTTTGGCGAAAACCATACTGTCGGTCACTGAGGAGATCATTACCTTCTAGGTATGCCAGGAGCTTGGTGTTCAATACACGTTCCATAACCTTGCAGAGAATGGAAGTGATTGCAATGGATCTATAATTGGCGGGATCAGCACGGCTACCTTTTTTGGGCACAGGCTGCACGTTAGCAAGCTTCCAGGCATTTGGAACCTGACCAGTCTTTAGGGAGAGGCGAAACAGGCGCGTCAAGACAGGAGACAACTCAGGTGCACAGTTCTTCAAGACAATAGCTGGTATCCCGTCAGGACCACTGGCTTTATTCACGTCTAGAGTGCGGAGCGTTTTAAGTACCTCCTTTAGGTGAATGCAGACCTCTGCCATTACAGAGTCACAGTGGGGTAAGGTGGGTGGAGTTTTGCTTCCAGCATCTAGACAAGAGTTACTACCAAATAGAGAGGAAAACAAGTTTGCCTTCTCTTTCGCGGTGTGAACCAGCGATCCATCGGGTTTGACCAGAGGTGGTAGCGAAGGGCGACATAAGTTAGCTTCGACGGATTTGGCAAGGGACCAGAAAGCTTTGCTACCCGCAGGGTATGAAGCAAGCTTGTTTCCGATCCGGTCAACATGTTCGTAGTCCGACGCTGAGCCTTCTTGCAGGACTTGGCGGCTTTGTTGAAGGCTCTCTTTAGGATCTAGGACATCCGGAGCTTTGCGCGTCCGAGCATCAGCCCAGGCTACAAATGCTGACTGCTTCAGTGTTTCAGCACGAACGCAGTCAGCACTGTACCAAGGGCGTGCTGCGCCACCAAGAGGCACGTCAGAGAAGGGAATGAAATATTCCATGGCCTGAAGTACCACGTCGGTTATGGCCGAGGCGCAGCTCGACGGATCCTCAGTAGAGAAGCAGATTAGTCGCCAATGATAAGATGCAAAGAAGTGCCGCATCTCATCCCAATCTGCTGACTTGTAGGGCCACACTCGCCTGGTGCCTCTAGGGCTTAAATCGGGCGGAGAGTAGCTAGATACAGATTTCACCAGACGTCAGAGGTTCCCAATGGGGCAGAAATCGACACAGAGTACCTGTCCGGATCAGTTGTCAGCAGAAGGTCTAAGCAATTGGGGGTGTGACCATCAACATCCGGTATGCGTGTGGGGCCATCGACTAGCTGTGTGAGGTTTAGCGACAACGCGAGTTTGTACGCTTCCCTGCCAGCATGGTCGGTCTTCTGGTATGGGAACAACCACTCCTGGTGGTGAGCATTAAAGTCCCCCAGAAGAACCAATTGCGCAGATGGATACCGTTGTTGGGCCATTTCCGCCGCAAGGCTAAGGTGTTCAATTAACTTAGTTGTCTCCTGGTCACCGCTGTGCGAACGGTAGACACAAGCATAGTCCATTTTCTCCAGCCCAGTATCTACCAGCATCATTATTACAGAAAATTTGGGATCTTCAAGGTTCCGGAGACGCCGACAGCAGATGTCATCGCGAGCAAACACGCAGATCCCAGCGCGGGGTTTAAAATTGTACTCCAGGTTATACCCTGGGTAGTGTAAGTATGACGCGTCTGACGGACATCTGATCTGCGTCTCCGTAAGGAATAGCAAGTGTGGATTTTCAGTTTCGAGGTGGTGGTGAACTGGGTCGATATTTGAGTGCAGACCTCGGATATTTGAGAGGTGCACTTTGAGTTGGAGGACGTGCTTCCGCTGTGCACACTTACTATTCTTATTGGACTTTTTCATATTGTTGGAGAGTGAATAGGCGAGAGAACGGTAGTTGGGCAAGGGGCTGCACAGCTCACCCAGCGGCGCATGCGGGGTCGCCACACGTATGGTAGCTTCATCTGGAGACTGCGGGGACGCCCGAACCCCCCACGGAAATGCCCACCGACTCCTCCAATCCGGTCGCTAACCGGCACGGTGGAGCATTCCGGGATTTTTCGCAAGGCGGCGGGGCAGCCTTTCATAGGTGGCTGGCCTACTACTTGGCTCCCCTACAACCTGCGGTCGGCCAGCGGAGAACCGTGCTTCGGATCCCGCTACCCTCCACGATGAGGCGCCCGGCGCGGCAACACATCGCAGCACCGAAACCGGTGCGCATGTGCAGTATAGCTGCCCAGACCCGTTCTCTTGGTGGCTACTCCGGACATCATGCCGAAACACGACTAGGTCGCTTGGCGGCATGTCTTTGTCCGGAGGGTGGTGACAAGCCGCGGTCAGCCTGGACCTACCACCAGTAGGCTGCTCGTTTATGGCTCCCAGGGTTCCTGTGTGGGGCCTTGTGGTAGAATCTACGGACGCGAGCGGCGGAACCGTATTCCCACACATCCCTTAGTCGACTTTTACGACACCCACGGGAAGATATGGGGTAGTCCTATTCTGAACCGGGAAATACACGAACATTCGTCTTTAGATATGTGGCAGCACACAAAATAATACATTGCAGTTCATGTTTCATTATAACTATGATTGTTGATGAACGTGAAGTTCTATAAACAGCATTAGAACATACCTATTATTCTATCACGTTTACATATTGATTTACATTTACGACAATAATATGTTGCTACAAATCTTTGTGAAGAAAAGACAAAGTGATCTGAGCTCATTACAGTCATCTCTACGAACAATTATTATTATAATAGGAGAGAAAACGTAATGATACCACATGAAACTAGCATATTGCATGTCAGATATAATTTGACTTCATAGAGTAGAATAATAATTAGTAGAAGTAGAATTTAAATAATGGCAATCTTTACCGAAATAGTAACGAAATGTCATTGTGATTTGACATGGATGCCAAGCATGCTATTATTTAAATTCCACACTTTTAAAATTACTTTTTAATAATATATGTTTTTTGTAAATTGAACTGTATTATTATTGTACGTAAGTAACATTGCTTATCAATTCGGTATGTGACTTAATTTTGTTTATTCCATCAATAAACTTACATGGGCTTCCTGAAGAAGGATCTAAAATTAGTTTTTCGATATCAACTAATTTGAGTTAGTACAGGAGAGATACTATGTCCCTTTTTAGCAAAAACCGCGCAGCTACGCAATGAACAGACTCAACCTAAGGCTCAATTCACACTGGCGCAGAATCGAAGCGACGCGTTGTTACGCTCCATAGCATATCGTCACTAAGTAATGTACAAATTTGTGTTAAGCAAAGAAAAAAACACGCGTCGACACGCGTCAGCTCGCGACCGCTGTCGAACGAGTTCGCGCGCAGGTGAGCGGTACTCAAGCGCAGGGACGCGTCAGACACCGACGACACGAGCATGCGTATTTGCACTGATTTATTATGGATGCAGATGAAAAGTTAATTTACTTAGTGCAGAAATATGAATTTTATTTACGATACACAAAGTCTACTGACTATACGATCCGACCTCAAATTTTGACGCGCGTCGATTCGCGAATTTGACGCTTCTCTTCGACTCGACTCTGCGTCAATGTGAGCTGAGCCTGAGCCTAAGATATGGCATGTACTTCTCCATACTCCACACCCTGAGAAACCTAGACCTAACCTAGATTTGATAACCTAGACGCGTTTCCGGCGCCCTCAGTGCGTGGGCAGCGTGAGCCGGTCGGAGTGCGCGCCGGCGGGGCGCAGGCGCGCGGCCAGGCGCATGCGCAGAACCGACACTAGTGTCGCGAACGCGTGCGCCGAGACTAGCACCACTGCGCAGAGGGCTACAAAGCCGAATGCTGAACCTGAAAATGTTAAAGCGCGGTAAAGAACTGGAGACATGTAGGTGGTGTTGTTGGTGGCACAGTGGGTAAGATGCATGCCTCCAAGGAAGTTCTAAGCATCTATAGTACAGTCGAGCACAGGTTAACCTATCCAAAATGTCAAAATTTGTGAAACTGAAATGACCGCGTAATAACGCGAACATAAGATTTAGATTTAATCGATGAAGTTTTACCGATGGTATACCTAATGGTCGACTGTACATGCCTCCTATTGAAAGAGGCAGTACCGAAACTAGAAAAAACGGAGCAAAATCTACCTAATCATATCACTGGTGAAAGGTACCATGTTACGACCCCCTCCCTGCGAGGATGTACGAATTTAATAATAATGTATGTACCACTTACCAGATATACCTATTCTAGTTCAGCTCTGGATTATATAGCAGACAATGAAGATGTCGTTTCCCTGGCTATGCTAACTGCGCAGCGGGCTACATACAACCCTAAGTGGGTACTTAAAAAATATTGACGACAAACCAGCTACGTTCCAGTCCAGCGCGGGAAATATGGCCGACATGTGGATGCGGTCCAAGCTGCGCCGGCACTGTACAGCGCAGGAGTTGCCGTAAAATATGTGACTGGAGTTGCCCCTACTTTGACTAAGTAACCCTACGTGAGGATGTAAAACACGAATAATGACGTACCAGGCTTATTCCAATTCAGCACGGGATATATGGCCGACATGCCGATGCGATCAGTCCCGCCAACGGCCCAGTAGAAGGCGCTGAACACCCCGTACGCGAGCCCTGCGCCGGCGCCGTATAGCGCGTGCGCGGCGCGCACCGGGTGCGCAGTGATCACTAGCTCGCACAGCATCACTAGCGAGTTGCCGCCGTGTACCAGCAGGTTCAGCGCATTGATCTCGTGGATCTCTGGAAGGTTAAGGTTCATCGTCAGCATAGTTTTATCCCCACCGCTGGATTGGAGGATGGGTCATCATAAATTATGCGCGGATTGATGGATTACATTGTATCGCTTAAAACAGTGAAACTCTATTTTTCTGTAACCGCCGAATGTTTTTTTACAATAAGTAAGTAGAATAACGAATACAGAGCGAGGAAGCGTGTTATTTAGTGACAACTGGAAAAAATTGTGATTGACAGTCTATTTGGTTCATCTGACAACGGAGCAAGGCTTGAAGGGAAATTGTTCTCCAATTAAACACGCATCCTTATTAAATGGCCACTTGACATAAATAGCCGTTTTTAGTTCAAATTACGTTAGACGTTAGGGACGTACTCTAGCCAGATTCTTTGGGAGTGGACAATGATTGATCTATGCAGTAGATCACTATTGTGATCTGTAAACGGTTCTATTGTAGGCTACTTACTATTGTAAGTAAATAACATACAATAGAAGCGTTTGCGCTGTCGCCGAATTCATTGTGGTTTATTGTTAGTCCTCAACAAATGATAAAGCTATAGGTATGCCCTCGAATAGCTAGCTATAACAGGCGTTTAGTTGAAATGACTTACAATGAGAAGAATGAGCATCTCAGAGATACCACGCAGTAATAGCCCAAATCTAAGGGGTCATCAAAGTATTCAGAGCAACGAACTTGCTATTTCAAGGGTCATTCACCAGCCTTCAGAACCAGACGTGTGATGACGAATGATGACAATAAGAACCAATTAGTAAAGTAAGAACAATACGAAAATAGAGCAATTAGCAATTCGACATAATATCGTAAGTCGCAAAAAATGCCCACAAGCATACTGATAATTGTTTTACAGCATGATGTATCAAAACTCGTGACGATACAAAATATGTGCGGTCGAATTAGCACACTGCAGCGATTTTTAAAAGGAATTGTAGCGAACCCATAGAAATCTATTTTTTCGGTTTTCTAGATTTGTATGGGTTCGGTCCGACTCCATTACAAAATCGCTGCAGTATGCTAAAGGCGTTAGGGAGGTTTGTACGGAGTTAGTTACTGACAACGCTGATAAATACAGTTTAATTTTAGAATAGAGTAGAGTAGAGTAAAATTTAAAATTTTGGCAATCTTTACTGATATAGTTCGGAAATGTCATTGCAATTAAACATCCAAATATGGAAGTTGCCTTTATTTAAATTCTACTCCTTAAAATTAAACTTAAAAGCGGACAATGGTTAAGCGATAATGACAACGACACTGCGGCGCAAGCGGCATTGGATCTAATCTACCTTTGGACCATTGTAGTGGACCACTTTATTATACAGGCATTGTAGCCTTTTTGGAGTGGTTAATGAATAATATAGATAATATGTAAAACATTCACATTTAAAAAAATATATAATGTAAACTGTTAGTGCAAACCCGAAATAGAGCGGTAAATGTACCAGCACTAATTTAAGTTGAAACCTCTTTAGAAGTCCGGCGGCATCAGAAAGTAATCACATATAAGTAGATTTAATAAAATTATGTATAGGTTGGTACACTGAAAAAACAACTTGTTTGATTTAGAGCATATAAAGCAACTTTAATCAGTTGAACACACTACTTGATAGTTTCGACTAAGATCTTACGTTCGTTCACATTCAACCCAGGAATTTTTCACTTCAATCGAATTTTTCTTTCAGTGTATAGATACGTACTGGGGTCATGCACCAGCGTCCAGTAGATGAGCGTGATGACGAAAGCGAGGTCTGTGGCGATGATATGAGCGAGCCAGTACGCGCGGCATAGCAGCGGCGTCTTCTGCCGCCGCGGGATCGGGGATTCATCATCTTCGCCGGCTGCGAAACATAAACATCATCGTTTAGGTTCATCTGGTCCACTTTCCCAAAAGTCCACTTCCCATAAAGTTTATCTTATCTTATGACGGGGGCCAGGGATAACCCCAGTGGTACTTCGACCCTCGGGGATCTTTTGTGCTCTCCCATAAAGTTTATTTCCCAAAATATTTACTCCCAAACATCAAAGGTTACTGACCTAGTAACGTTAGATGTTTTGTTTTGATATCTAAAGTGTGGGAAGAATGCTGGCAATATGGGCAAAGTAGAGCACAAAGATCCCCAAGGGTCGAAGTGCCGCTGCCCGCCAGCGGACAAAGTAGATACAGAAGATTTTAAAAGCTACGTCGTAGCAAGCTTAGATTTGAAAAGAAAGTACGAGTAGGTTTGTAGACCAATTTTTTTATGAGGCTTAAAAAACGAGATGTCTTTGTTTATTTAGCTCAGTAGCTGTGTAAACAAAGTCGTTAACTAATATACGTATATATTTACGTATCCATTCTACGCAATATGCATTACAGCATCACGGTATTATATTGTAATGTCACATGCCTAATGGTCATCTCTACGTCATAAATTTACAAAGACATATTACAGGAGCAGAGGGCGCTATCTACTATATATTAGTCCGATCTCTGTGCGTTACGAGATAATTAATGAAACATTATAAATACTGAATGAGTTTGGTGTAATACCGGATAGTATACATAACTAGGAGCGTCCGTGGCATCATGGCTAGGACATCGAACTCCAATGCCATGTACTAATGAGTTTTTCGGTTTTTTCGAAAGACTTAGGTACTTACATTTACCGACTGCTCTGACGGTGAAGGAAAATATCGTGAGAAAACCTGCACTCTGAGATAACCAGTGCGTGAAATGGAGAAGGCAAAGGCAAACCACCCCATTAATTCTGCCAAGAGAGTCGTTCTATGTGATTAATTCCTTAGAATGATCACAACCCTCAGTAATGAGGAATACGACTAAGATCGATCGATGCATAACTTGTCTACTGTACCAATCAGATCAGCTTCCCAAACGGTCCAGTCTCAAAACTGGTGTAATTGATACAGTAGACAATTTGACACTCTAGTCAATGTAGGCCTGAACCAACTAAATAGTCTTTGACCGGACCTTTGAAGGCATAAAGTACTACATAATATAGAAAGTCCTTGGACCGGGCCAGCATTGTATTTGAGATGTCCCAAAGCTATTTAATTGACAGATATTAAAACAGATGAAGTATTGATTGATTCTAACGGAAAACGTCCTAAAATCTTCCATGTTATAACACTAATGTCAATTGAGTTATTGTTGAGCATATTGATCGGTTGAAGGCGGAATGAGGAACCAATAAGGGTAATTGTACCGCAATGGACAGCGATCTCCGGCGGTCTTAATTGACGCAAAATTGTATCAATCAGGCAGCCTGACCTATAGACGTCACCGCAGGCTACCGTGCGGTCGTTTGGCGAACAGTTGCCGAATTTGTGGGAGACATTTATCATATATATACGTTGTTTCAAGATCAGTACACATCAGTGGTAGCTTTCAAATATTCGGGGTATATACCCTCTCATATGAGAGGAGATACGAGCAAATAAAACTGACCGACTGCTCTAACGGTGAAGGAAAACATCGTGAGGAAACCTGCATATCTTGAGGAAATGAAAAGTCTCCGAAGGTATGTGAAATCCACCTATCAGCATTGAGCCCGCTCGGTGGATCATGGCCCGTACCCCCTTGTGCAAGGGGAGGCCTGTGCCCCAGCAGTGGGGACATTAATAGACTGATGATGATGATTACGAGCAAAAATATGCTCAGATGAGATGATGATATGATATCACAAAACTTTCAACATTGAAGAATAGGTACTGTTACATCAATGTGATCATGCTGATCAAAATCATTCATTTTTGAATTAGTTACGCGAGTAACTCGTTCAATAAGTACGTAACGTATTCATCATCACATCATTAGCCTATCGTCCCCACTATTGGGGCACCGACCTCCCCATGCACAAGAGGGCGCAGTGCTGATTGTTAGATTTCACACGCCTTCGAAAACTTTTTTTCATCAGACATGGAAGTTTCCTCACGATGTTTTCCTTCACCGTTAAAGCAATCTAGAAAAATCCTAAAATCACATTGGTACATATTATGGCATTTCATGGTTTCGAACTCGGATCTCCCGCATTCGGCGCCGAGTTGCGGTGGTGTGGTGGCTAGGATCTAATTAATTGTATGATGGAATTTTTTTGTCCAAATAAAAATGGATGGACCGAGACAGTTTCGTGAACAATTGACGTTTGTCTAGGCAAAATAATTTTATTGTTTGCTCTAACTTGTCTGGAACACGCCACCGAATGATTCCAACTAATTGATTCGCGTGAGACGCATCTCCAGGCGCACTTGTTCGGGGCTGGCTAATAGACAAACCCACGCGAAGGTCTTCACATTTCTAGATTTAGTGATAGATAAGTATAAGTACCAAATTTTCGTATCTATGTCTCAATTACGGCATTCTAGGAATCAATTTGAGGTCTGTAATTCCTGAAAGAATAGTCTAGCAAATTATTTCGCGGTCACTGTTCCATTATGCACATGGAACTAAGTTGTTATTGCTAGAGCATGATGATGATTACAGTTCTCTTCTAAGTCCTCATTGCTGAGGGTCGTGATCATTCTAAGTAATTAAACACTTTGAACGACTCTCGTGGCAGATTTAATGGGGTGGTTTGCCTTCCCCATTTCACACACTGGTTAACTCAGTATGCAGGTTTCCTCACGATGTTTTCCTTCACCGTCAGAGCATTCAGTAAAAGTACGTAAGCCTTTCGAAAAAACCGAAAAACTCATATGGCATTGCCTGGTTTCGAACTCGGACCTCCCGCATGAGAGACCGACGTTCCTAGCCACGATGCCATCGACGCTCTAATTGATTACGTACAATAGAATAAATTCCAAAAATGTGCATCTATGTTTATCAACACAATTTGGCGACAACATTGACTCACGTACTAAAAACTCAACAATTCGGCATATGAGTCCAATTAACGATTTTATTAGGTTAATACCTAAGCAAGACCCCCTGACCGATAAAGCCCCCTTGGTGTTATAAGTTTGACGCGTTTATTTTTGTCTGTATGTTTGTTTGTCTGTGGCAACATAATTCAACAACCGATGATCCGATTTGGGCGCGGATTATGTATTTCACATTTTTTTGTCGAGTGTTCTTAGCCATGTCAGATTAAATGGATCAGGGGTTTTTAAGATCTTAGAATATCTTTGAAGTCAGATAGGTTCTCTAAAATGCTAACAGTTAGGTGGTTCGAATTTGAGCTCAAATATTAAGGACCTTGGTGCTCTTCTCACATACGAGTATGGAAGGAAGTTTGAGGATCTGACGATATCCAGGACAAAGTAAGAGGATCTCTACAAGTCGAGGGTTTCTGAAATTTTTAATTTAGAGTTAGGTGAATTTTGTTTCCTTCAAAAGTTTCCTCAAATTAATGTATGAAAAGACCAGACGATATTACTGACGATAAGTGTTTGAAATTCCTTATTTCAGTTTTACAATTAAGTTTACTCACGAATGTTGAAGTTCTTCTCAGTTTTGTAGCGGTGCACCACTGCCAACGCGAGTCCTGACTGCACAGCGATGACCATGTACCCCCAGTTGGTGAAGTAGATGAACCATTTAAAGTAGTTGAGTTCCACCTTCGGACCCTTGTACAATCGCGGTAGTCGCTGGCACGCAAAGCTGGCAAGGCCAACAGATACCACGGTCAGGAACAGCAGCCATCTGCGAAGAGGATTTCTTGATGTGAAAAAAAGTGTAAACGACACTATATTGTAAACAGGTAGGTGCCTAATTACTACTACTTAATTTTTCGCTTATTAATACTACCTATCTTTAATTAAATTTGTTTGTGTCCTAGTTTGTCCTCTTGTACAGGTTTTGGCCAGCCATCGGTCATGGTCCAACAGAATACCAGCGCTGTAGCCATTTTTGTCTGCAGCAATAAGCTGAGTTGAGGCCCTTTTCACAATAACAGCAGACCATCAGACATGATTTCAATATGTTTACCTTTGACTACATAATTATTTTTTTATAATTACAAATGTTTCGGTCATTGCTGTGTGTGAAATAAACATATTACTTACTTACTTACCTACTTTAAAAAAATGTTTGGACTTGATCCGTGTTTTACCATAATCTCACCTGATGGTAAGTGATGAGGTCGAACATGGAGCATGTGCACCCAGTAAATGCCTATTTACTGTCGTCTTGAAGATCCCAAAGTTGTATATCTTTCGTGAAACAGACGCCGGCAGGTTGTCTATTCCTTAGCCGTTCGGGTTATGAACTAGTTATATGTTTTATCTCTGTAATTCTATCTGGGTATGTCTTACCTATAACTTATATTAGTATTACTTTGATTTAGACATAAGTTGCAACAATAGTAGTTACAGCAATTTCAGCAACTCTGCGTCAGTATTAAAATTCTATGGCATCGTGTAGAAAACAGTGATAGGTATAGGTACTTACTCGTATTTTTCGAAGACTTACGTGCGTTTACCGACTGCTTTAACGGTGAAGGAAAACATCGTGAGGTAACCTGCACACTGAGATGACCAGTGTGTAAAATGGGGTAGGCACAGAAGATCCTCAAGGGTCCAAATGCCGCTGGGGTTATTCCCGGCCCCCTATCTTAAGATAAGATACTCATACTTACATAATGTAGGTATAGAAATCATCTGCTTAAATTGAAGTTAGGTAAAATAAAAGGACCTATGAGCGTGTTAAAGCCGCAGCTCCTGAGCGTATTTTGGTCTACATAATACACAAAAAAAGAAAAAAATATGTTAACAAACAGGCATGTTTTGTGTAGATAGTTTAGATTGTGTATAATCAGTCATGAACAGGAAACGCAGCATGCCGAAGTTGAATTAGAGTTACCTGTAAACAAGGTAACCCGTAGACGGGCGCTGTTCTGTCTGCCACTGGCAGCAGGCGAACTGGTGTGGTGGAGAATGTTCTAGATTGAGCGCTCGTCTGCTGACCGTCCATACACGTCCTAGGAACGCTGGCTTGCAAGTCTTCTTCTGCAATGCTGTAACGCAAAGATGGAAGAATGTTAGCGTTACTGTCATCGTCGAGTTTGACTGTCTCTCTTTTTTAAATAAGGAGAGTAGACGAGCAAACGGACCACCTGATGGTAAGTGGTCACCGTTGTCACCTCATTATTATGTTTACCTATAGGGTTTTTTATGCGCTGCTAACTTTGAGAACTTAGATGGAGTGCCTCATGTGCCGGTAATTACGCTGGCTGTTACCGAAACACAGCAATGATAGCATTGCTGCTTTTTGACAGAAGTAGGTAATAGGGTGGTATACATACCACCCCCTAAAAGACAATTAGATCAAAAAACGTACAGTATTGGCCAACTGCTGAACATATATAGACACGCTATACAAGGTGTTCCCGAGGATATGCATTAACTTCGCCAAACACTTCTGTAGCTTTTACATAATATATTTGATAATGGAAGTGATCAAGAAATGAGAGAAGTGTGAGAATGCCGCAAGGCATTAAGCTCACCTGTACACAAAAGTGTAAAGAGTAAATAATAATAATATATAAGTGATCCTCAAAAACGCTTCGTTTTCGAGATACTTTATTATTGATATTTTATTTTACTAAATTTAATTGAGTTATAATGAGTAAGGGTCTTTATTTATCCCCGTAAGAAAACCTGAAACAAAACAATAACAAACTATTTGCCTTTCGTTTGCACATGTCATTATTATCTTGTCATGATTGTCAAGTTTAAATTTATCAAAATGCGACGTTGCCAGCTCGGATAAAGAGTATGGTTTATACTAGGTAATTTAAAGCAAGGCATTTAGTTTATATATAAAAAAAGTTTTTAGTATAATTTAAAAATTTGACAAAATGGAAAATGACTACTTCGATGTTCTGAGAACAGTGTCGAAGTTAATACATAACCAAAGGAAAGTAGTGGCGCTGGTGAGTATCTAAATGCAAGTAGTTCCAACTAACCTGAGAGTGATCTAGCCGTAGTCATTCATTAATTCGAACACTTGTTTTATCTTAGCTGTTAGCGGTTCCCCGACAGATCTGCTACCAACTTTTTTTCCTTATTTAAATTAAGACTTAACTGTGGCATAAGTCTCTGGGCTTGTGTTCTAGTAAAAATAGGTGAACCTATAATTTCCAGGGCCGTGATACACGTCATTAGACACTAGCTTGCATCACGCTACTGTAGCGTAGGTAAGGTAGACTCGATACATGCTTGTATCAAGCGTGCCAGTGGAATAGAAAAGATTCATACCTTAGGAGGTGTCCTCGTTTTACCGTTACTTGCACACGAAATCAAATGTATTATATACGTTTACGATCTACTAGTATACGACTGGTAAAATGGTGATACAAGCGACAGTAGCATTTACCATGCTTTTAGGTGAGTACGGCGAAGTATGGCGAGATAGGTGTAATAACTGATAAGTATCTTCTATGAATCGATTATTATATTAGTTTGATTTGGGTAAGTACTATCTAGAGAGGAGAATAAACGCACGGAACCGAAGTGAAACTATAGGAAAGTTTAGGGTAACATACCTTGTGCGTATCTCAACATGGAGTTATTATGGCCTCGGCAGTCCAGATAGGAAATTATATGGACCATTGTTAGAGAAAAATGTAGACATAATAATTTATGTTTAGCTTGACAGAGATTGTCACATGTCAAAAATCGTTAGGCCCAATGCAAATGAGGTTGCCATAAATAAAAGAGTGAAGTGAAGCTCATACTTTTTGTATCTATGATGGGGAGTCGGGGACTCCATGACCATAGATATACATTCCAAGGCATTTAAATGTGTCATCCAAGCAAAAGGTGTGCAAATATAGGTAAATAAAATGTTCTTCGGCGAAACATCGCAATGATAGTACTTTTTCGGAAAGTTGAATTCGAACGGATTTTTTTGGACCAATCCGGATAAGAATATCAGAATTATAAAAAGCCATCCGATATCAGGGTTTTGGCAGCTCAGCATTAGATTGATTGTAAATTTTATTCAAATTCAACTAGTGAATAACCTCTGTCAAATATCCACCCTCTTATAAACTTGAGGATCAACTTGCCTACTACGGTTAAGTACGGACCTACTTACTGAATTTTTATGAGCCAAGAAGCCCCTTTACATATGTAATTATATTAGACTCGCACACGAACCGTCCAATATACCTACTTATTGGAGAAATATCGGAAGGTCCTTCCAAGGCCGAAATTAACGTTCCAACGGTCCTAAGCATATTTGTATTTGCCTCCGGCTCGTCAGTCACGTGGTTTATACATGGTGTGCAGAAATCGCGACATTGCGCACGCGATCAATAAAGGCATTCAGCGCAATTAATCAGGCGATACATTATGTCGCATGCGATAACGATGACTCTCAGCCATCTCTCAGCGGTCAACACAGTTCCCTCACAGTGCTCAGTCAATCAGAATCGGACGTAATCAAAGTCAATAATTTCTTCGATGCAATAGAGATAAGAGGACGAAAGTAGAGGTTCATTTGTAACGTATTGACTGTGTAATAAAAACCGAAATTGTTGATAAGAAAAGAAGACGCCATTCACGCTCCGCACCACAGCAGAATGAATAAATAAGAATTATAACTGTTAACTTATCTACGTCCTGCGAAATATCAAAATTCGTAAGAGACAATTCCAGATCCAAAAGCATTCCCTAATGTAGGTAACTAATTATGTGCACAGATCAAAGATTAATGTTTGGGTCTGTGAAAACCTTATTTTACAGGTGGTAGATCCTAATGTGAAGGATCGCCTGGGGTGGTAACACCCTCTTATCTATTTTTGTCGTAAAGCAGAAATGCTTGCACTTCTGTGTTTCGGTTTGAAGGGTAAGAGAGCTAGCGTAATTTCCGGCACATGAGGCAATCCATCTTAGTCCTCAAGGTAAGCAGCGCATCAATAACCCTCTAATTATAACACAGTGGGGTAAGATGTCTATGGACGACGGTGACTGCTTATCATCAGGTGCCCGTTTGCTCGTCTGCTGTCCTTATTTAAAAAAAATGCGAATTGGAGCATGTGTGATGAAAATTATTAACAATATATTTCCAAGATATAAGATAAGATGAGTGTCCCCTGCATTGTATTTTGTGGAAATGGTGTTGTTTACAGGTTCTTAAATCTTTGTGGCATCCATTTCGCCACCTTGCAACATTTACACGTGGCGACGTCATGCAATTCCAATTGTCAGCTTCACATGTATGTTTTGCAATGTGATATCTAAACATAATATTCCTTGAAATCCTATTGGCACTTAATTATGATAGAGATGAAGGTATAGATGTAATAATTTGCTTACGTTTTGATTACGTTACGTAAGCACTAAAATATTGCTTTCATGTTTGGTTGATTAATAGACTTAACGGAGACACGTCTAGTTAACACTTAAATCATTTAATAACTGTTCATGTATGAATACATACTGTGTAATTTAATTACTCACATAATAGGTATACCGTAGTAGGTAAATACCTTTATTTTGTGGTTAATTAAAGTGGTTAATTACGAAATAACAAAAATTAAAAATTTAAGAAACTCCCAACTTATATACCATCATCATCACGTATCGTCAGGTCCTCTAAGTTCCAGTTGTGGGAAGGTCACTATGGTCATAAACATTTGAACTTAACCTCGAACTACCTAACTGTTACCGTTCCAAAGATCCCAATCCCATAATACTTCAACATCCCAAAATACTCCAAGATCAAACCACTGATCCAATTTTCATCTGATATGGCTAAGATATGGCTTCGCCCTACACGCAGCTCGGCCGTCGGCCTCGCCATGACTATCTTAAAATTCCTAGCTCCACATTCGTTTAATTTTTTTTTGGCCGTCATTTTTTTTCTTTTGTAATGTCTCAGGATTCCCTACAACTTTAGTTAGAGAAGACCCCATCTAACTATTATAGTTTCGGCGGGCTGATAATCTTCCAATTCTTCCAGTTTCTTATTGTGAAATGTAAGTTAACTGACTTTTTCCTACTCATCATCAGATCCTCAAAGTTTCAGATATTGGAGACGCACCATGAACCTAAACATTTGAGCTCAAATTCGAACCGTCTAGCTATTACCGTTCCAGAGATTCCATCTGACATCAAAGATACTCCAACATCAACCACTGGTCCAAATTTCATCAGATCTAGCTAAAACACTCTCAACAAAATTCTCTATTAAAGAAAAACAACCGGGTCCAAATCGGATGATACGTTGTTAAGTTATGATGCCACAGACAAACACACAAACAGACAGACAAACGGACAAACGTGTCAAACTTGTCAACACGCTCTGGGGGTTAAAAAAAGGTTTAATCGAAAAACAACTTCAAAAACAATCGACCATATACGAAAGTAAATGTAAATGTAGGTACTCGTATTATATATAAATACATAGTAAAAAACATTCTGCGACGGTGATGTGATGAAATAAATCGCAATGAACATGACAGGATGGCATTGTACACAATACACTGCCTAGCGAGATTCAGTGATTCGATAACCACGCTACCTCTACGTTAGTACATGTGTAGTTCGTATCTTCAAACACTGTCTGTTGCTATGGTCTTCAGAACTCCCAGGAGTGCTAACTCTCCTTACTAACTAAGTGCCCCCGTTCTCGACAGACTGAGCCTAGTGGATTATAAAAGTGCCTTCGAAGAACGTTTTCCTTACACATGTAGACAGATTTCTTCGCGAATCGTATTAGAATTCGACTACCTTTGTAATTGCTTGTCAGAAAGTCGGAAATATGATGACCGAACGATTTTATATCCACTTATCTTATCTTATGATAGGGGGCCGGGAATAACCCCAGCGGTACTTCGACCCTTGAGGATCTTTTGTGCCTACTCCATTTTACACACTGGTTATCTCAGTGTGCAGGTTTCCTCACGATGTTTTCCTACACCGTCAGAGCAGTCGGTAAATGTACTAAGTCTTCGAAAAATACGAGAAACTCATTGGTGCGTGGCACTGCACGGTTTCGAACCCGGACCCCCCACGGGAGTCCGGTGTCCTAGCCACTGTGTCATCGACGCTCTTTATATCCACTTGGTATGTATGATTATATAATATTATGTTCATGTCTGTCTGACTGGATGTCTGTATCTGTACATAAGACATAAGAGAATTAATGTCTGATGTCTCGACGGTTCAAATGGGGGTCAATGTTCCATCAGCGTTTAATTGGAGCTTGTCGTCGACTGTGCTTGGAGGGGGGGATAATTTGCGGCAGATGTCAGCCACCTGCATCTATTGCACGATTAGCTTTATAGATCTGATGCAAAACGAATCTAATACATCGTATATTACATGTGGCTTATACACTGACTTCATGCGGAGAACCGAAATAAAACTGTTAGACAGCTTGTCTCGACCACCTCAACCTGGGCCAGATTCTACTAATACAATTAGAAACGAATTTGCGTGCGACTTCAGATTGTTTTTCGTTTGCCACTAATCACGAACCGTTCAATTTACGTTAAGTATTGGTCCGTATGTTTATCGTATGGTTAGTGATCAACTTATGTGTTCGCTCATATGTGTTAGCATGGTGTTAGCAGAATATTTGGATCCGATATGAAACCGTAATCAATCGCTATGTAATTGGAAAAGAACGACAAACGATGTTAAACAGTGGAATTGAGCTCCAGCACTTTGCTGTAGTAGGCGACAACCTCGGAATACCGTTGCTAAGGAGTTTCTAGGCAAATTAGGAGCACGGCAAACGGACAGCTACGGACAGTTGAACGTGTGGTTTTTAATTTTCCTTCTTGAAAAGTATAGTTTCTTTATACGAGTAGGGCCAGGCTAGCTTCGGGGATTTTAGTATTGTTATGCTTGACTTAAGGCGAGGTCAGGACAGGACAGGTCGAGGACAGCCTGCCGGAGTATGTATTTCCCGAAACCTACAACCGTGGGATTTTCAAGGCCAGAGTGAATAGGCATTTAGTGGACCCGCATGCTCCATCGTCGACCTCATCGACATCAGGCGAGATCAAGGTCAAATGTGGGTTTAGTAGTAAATAAAAAAAAAGGTACACCGCACGCGAGCGCCGCCAATCGAATATGTTTTTTATTCGATTCGTGCGGATAACCTCGCCTTAATAAAGAAAAGAGAATTATCAATATCTCCTACACTTATTTTCACTTTACTATTTTACCTCAATATGAAAACGTCATTTTTAGGAAGGTAGGTATTTCCATTTTTGTAGGTACTTGTCAATTTATTGTTATATGTATTGTTTTACGAATTAATGCAATGAATAATAGCATTTGTACGGACTTAGATAGTTCCATTCTACTATATCATTTTATTTCATTCTATGCGCGGCTGTGCGGTCTCGGTCGGCTGCGTTACGTGTATAGTTGATAGTATGGTGATAGAATCAGATAGCCATCGGGTCCCGGCGTCACCATGTGAGCTGAATACATATTTATGAACAGCTCTTATTAAAATCCAAGGTCATAATGGAATTTGCAGAGTTTCCTACATGTAACTATAAAAATACGCTTCTCATCGTTTTACATGGTTCCCGCTCGTCCGTCTCCTAAATAACCTTAGTTCATTTTAACAAAATAATTTAAGATTTAACATGATCTATATAATTTTATAAGAAAAGAGGGAACTGTAGCAATTAATGTTTGATAAAACAAGAAATTAGCCTAGGATTTCGGATGTTTAACATCAGAATGGTACAATAAACAACCCAAATAAACGTATTTTCATTTATTTCAATTATTTTTGCATCACTGAGTTTCAGAGTATAATGTGAAAGGATCCGTTTATAAAATTAAGGCCACAGCTTAGATTGGCCTATTGACGAAATATTATCTGTTCAGAGCAATGTGGAGGTGAAATAAAATATAAAATGTCATAGGATACTCACAGTTATTATTTCATGATCTCACTTAGACACTCAACTTACACATAGATACACTTCAATAACACAATTTCACTTTGACAATGGATATGACTAATACTCGTAATTTTACTTTCAAAGTTCAGACCTGGAATGAAGCTCCTCTGCTAGGGCCCGTTACTCATTAAAACGTGTCTGTTCGTACATGTGTGCCAACCTCTTTCCGGTTCCGCTTTTAATATTAAATTACAATAAAATAAAGTGTTCTTTTAAGTTAAATTCCTTATAAATCAGATAAAAATATGAATGTGATAATAAATATTTTAAACAACATTTTTAAATTATAACAGGCAAATTGTGTCAAGCTCGCGGGCTCGCCGTAGTTCGGCGGTTTATTTACGCGGCCTTGTTTTATAGAGGAGCGTTTAAGTAACGCTCGTAACCAATTGTGTGGCAATTAATATAAAATAAGGCAAATATGGTGCTATTTTCTGACAATAAATTGTGGCTAATTCATTATCTAGGTCACAATTTAGGTTAGGCTAGAACTAGTTTTCAGTAAAAGTAAAAACTACCTTCGCGCAACGGTTCAGTAATTTTTTGTTCCCGTTTATCTATAATAAAATCCTAAAATTCTGTGACATAAAGACTCTCTCTAAGGGAAGCTAAGCAGAAAATTACCAAATGGTTATTAACACTGGATTACAATGCTACGGAGGCGACTATGTGCATTCCACAACAAGAGGGCAAGTCATTGATTTATCATTATAAGATCACATACACTAACAAACAAACTATCTCTCTCTCTCTCTCACTCTCTCTCTCTCTCTCTCTCTCTCTCTCTCTCACACACACACACACACACACACACACACACACACACACACACACATTTACCCTTTCCCACGTATACTATACACATTATATACTATATATTTTTGTAAAATACTACTGAGCTAAAATTAATTGTTTTAATACTTATTGTTAATGTAATTAAGGATCGCCGCGACACAGGGTCGCCCTAGTGCGGGGTCCAGTCAACTTGAAAACGTGTAAAAATTTGTTGTGGTAAATAAATTATTTTTTATTTGTATTAGTCTAATGCCATCAATACGCCGAAAGTGGACATCAGTACATAATAAATTGGTGTAAAGACGATTTTTTAAGTAATTTTGAGTTCTATTGCGCGGATGAACTTTATGAATTATGAAATGACGTATAAGTACAGAATGCTACTGATGCTTTAACCTTCGCCTGGCGTCTGTCTGGACACGATAGGCGGCATCTATGTGGTTCCTGAAGATGACTGACGAAATACTAGCATTTTCTCTCAATCTACACCTCGCTAAGGTATTCTCTTGTTTCGTTTCTTGTTGTGCGACTGATTAAAATAGTTTTTTTTAATAAATTTTTTTAGTACAACTATACACTTAATAAAAACAATTAAAATGAGACATTGTACAAAGGGTGAACTTATCTATAAAAGATATTTCTTCCAGCAAACCTTTTTCACTTTCGTGAAAGATGCGTTATAATTTAGAGGTAGACAGACAGTGTGTACGTCAAATAAAAATAAATACAATATATAAAGACAACTATAATAAATATGCATATATAGACATATAAGCACAGATATGCAATAACTATAAAATAAAAGACTAATGCAGAAGTTTCGCAAAAGACTAATGCAACGTAATCAATAGTAGGTAGAACTAACCCATCAATAATTGATGATCAGTAGTGAACACTTGCCAAGTAGGTACGTAGTGAACATCGTCAACTAATTTTAAGTGGGTTCTTTTCCCATTGCGTTTTTGACATCTTTTTTGTACAGACAATATACAAATAGGTCAATATAAAAAAATCGTTGATACTGTCTAAAAGGGGTTTGGTTTAAATTTTAAACTACCACAGGTTACAAATCCTTAATAGTTATTGGTAGTAGTTAGTGGTAGTTTGACCCTCTGACGCATTGTATTACTAATCTGTGAGATCCTCATTCCATTTCAAAGGGTTACAAATACAAATATACTTACGCTTCTTACTTAGGGTTCTTACGCTGTCACTCTGATAGACCTGAATTAAATCAGTTACGAGTACAAAGGGTAAGGGTTTATCTTTGGGATTGGGTAGTGAGCATTGTGCAAAGCCTTTTACGTGAACCAGGAAGGGCTTAAGTCACAGCCTTTTCTATTGTCTTTAGAGAAGGCTGTCCTTAAGTACGTCTTGGAGGAGTGAATTTGCAGGCTACAGCCCTGAGCGCGAACTTCTATACATCAGCAGCCTATTCTAGTCCACTGCTGGACATAGGCCTCTCCCAGGGCGCGCCATTGAGCCCGATCTTCGGCTCTTCTCATCCAGTCGCTGCCAGCCACCTTGCGCAGATCGTCGCTCCATCTAGCAGGGGGGCGTCCCACACTACGTTTGCCCAAACGCGGTCTCCACTCCAGAACTCGTCTACCCCAGCGGTTGTCGGTTCTGCGACAGACGTGACCGGCCCACTGCCACTTCAGCTTGCTAATCTTATGAGCTATGTCGATAACTTTTGTTCTATGCCGGATCTCCTCATTTCGGATTCGATCCAGCAGAGATACTCCGAGCATAGCTCTTTCCATAGCACGCTGAGCGACTTTCAATTTGTGAACCAGTCGCACCGTCAGTGTCCACGTTTCGGCTCCGTAGGTCATTACTGGTAGGACGCACTGGTTAAAGACTCTTGTCTTTAGACATTGAGGTATGGGCGACGAGAAGATGTGACGTAACTTCCGAAATGCTGCCCAACCCAGCTGAATTCTTCTGTCGGCTTCTTTCTCGAAGTTGTTTCTACCTAATTGCACAGTCTGCCCGAGGTAGACGTATTGTTGCACAACTTCGAGGGCCGTACCGTCGACGATAGTCGGTCCCGGAACGACATGGTCATTGAACATGACCTTAGTCTTGTCCAAGTTCATCCCGAGACCGACACGTCGTGAAGCAGCATTGAGATTGTCCAGCATTTCTTGAAGGTCCTGCAGCGACTCCGCCATTACGACTATATCATCGGCAAAACGTAGGTGTGAGATGTACTCGCCGTTTATATTGATGCCGTGTCCTTTCCAGTCCAGGGTCTTAAAGACATCCTCCAATGCGTTCGTGAACAGTTTCGGAGATATAACATCTCCCTGTCTTACTCCTCTGCGCAATTGGATGGGTCCTGTTTGCTGGTTCTGTACTTGGACAGACATCGTCGCGGCGTCATACAGACATCTCAACACTTCGATGTATCGCCAGTCGACTTGGCAACGCTGCAAGGACTCCAGAACAGCCCAGGTTTCGACGGAGTCAAAGGCTTTCTCATAGTCCACAAATGCTAGACACAGGGGCTGATTATATTCTTCACTTTTTTGTATAATCTGCCGCACAGTGTGGATGTGGTCTATGGTGCCAAAGCCTCCCCGAAATCCGGCCTGTTCCGGAGGTTGGAAGTCGTCTAATCTCCGCGCAAGACGATTCGTGATGACTCTCGAAAACAGCTTATATACGTGGCTCAGGAGCGAGATGGGTCTGTAGTTTTTGAGCAGAGTTTTGTCTCCTTTTTTGAAGAACAAAACTACAATGCTCCTGTTCCACGCCTCCGGAGTTCTCCCACTGTGTAGGACGGAGTTGAAGAGCTTCTGAAGTTCCCTCAGTACAGGGATTCCTCCTGCCTTAAGGAGCTCCGAAGTGACACCGTCCTCACCAGGGGCTTTTCCATTCTTAAGCTGTTTGAGAGCCAGCTCGAGCTCGTCTAGGCTAAAATCTGGCAGTTCATCGGTATAGTGCCGGGTTAACGTGGCTCTAGGATCTTCGATTGTCGGATCAGGCCGCGGAGCATGAGCAGCATACAGTCGGCCATAGAAGTCTTCGATCTCGGCGAGTATCTCTGGCTTGGAGGTGACGGTTCTGCCACTAGAAATTTTGAGCTTCGTCAGGTGGCTTCTCCCGAGTTGCTGAACGAACACTTTTGACCCCCTATTCTTCTCGATCGCCTCTTTTATGAGACGTGTATTGAAGCTTCGGAGGTCGCGTCGTGTCAGCTTCCTTATTCTTTTATTGAGTGCTCGTTGTTCTGACGATGTAGCTTTTGTGCTTTCGCGTCTTTCCCTCATAAGTGCCAGAGTCCCGTCCGAGAGTTTCGACTTCGTGCCTGTGCGCTGCAACCGACAAAACCTTACTCCTTCATCCCTAATAGTCCTCACCACGTTTTGGAAATTCTCGTCAACGTTATTTGTGGTTTCCAAGGCATCGAATCGGTTTTTCAGTTCTAGCTGAAACCGGTCGGAGCCTGCCACGGCCTGGTGCAGAGTAGGTCGGAGCGTGGGCTTCATTAGACGGCGTCTCTCCAGCTGGAAGTCAATATTCAGAGTGCCTCGGACCAGTCGGTGATCACTACCGGTTTTGAACCTGTTGATCACTGAGACATCTCTGAATATGTGCTTCTTATCCGTCATAATGAAGTCGATCTCATTTTTCGTCACAGTATCGGGGCTTTGCCAAGTCCACTTCCTATGGGGTCCCTTCTTAAAGAAAGAATTCATTAAGAAAAGGCCCTCCATCTCCAGGAAGTTAACAAGCATTTGCCCCCTGTGGTTTCTGCCGCCAAAGCCGTATGACCCAACCTTCGATTCGCTGCAAGTCCGTACTCCCACTTTCGCGTTGAAGTCCCCCATGACAACATTGAAGTGTGCCTTACTGGTGTTGTTTAGGGCTTTGCCTATGTCTTCATACATAGCCTCCACTTCATCATCCGAGTGTGTCGAGGTCGGTGCGTAAACTTGTACAACTTTGAGAGAATATCTCTCGGTTAACTTAAGGACAAGATACGCTACCCTTGTCGACACACTGGAGACCTCAACAACATTGTCTATGAGGGACCTATTGACGAGAAACCCGACACCCCCCTGGGAAAGTTGGTCTCCCTCTCGGAAGTAGAGTAGATGGCCCGATTCAAGGGTTAATGTGTCCTCCCCCTCTCTTCGGACCTCACATAACCCCAGAACGTGCCATCGTATCTTCTCCAACTCTACTTCGAGCTGCGCAATGTGCTCGTCCAGCCGTAGACTTCGTCCGTTATACGTCGCCAGTGCCAGTTTGTTTTGGTAGCCTACCGTAGCCCGGGGATTCTTCGCACCCCCTACCCCACCGTTACCATGGCCGCTACCGTGACCAGGAATAGTGGGGCGGCCGGGAACTGGGGGCCGTTTTCTTTTTGCGCTATTCATAAAGGAGGAAATGCCATAATCGCCACGCTAGGCCTGCGGGTTGGCGATCGCAGTAGCCGGGTCGCTTGCCCCGATGACGCTGCTGCCCGTCATCGTGCTTATGGTATTTTAACCCAGCCAGAGTTTGAGTGGTTATACCGCCACTAGTCGGTCGCCAGGGACTCGTTCGTTAATCGGCAGGATGCACCACGTGCAGGTGAGTTCTATGCTTTACGGTTATGTTTTATGTGAATTTAATAGTAAAAATGATCAGTTGCCATGCCAGGACTGGCTCACGTGAATTCAGTAACAAGTGCAGTGAAACGTTTACAAACGCTTAATGAATGTAGGTTTACCAGGCTACTTGGATACGATTTCAGGACAGTTCTTAGCTAATAATTTATCGATGGTGTAACTATACATTGGCGTATAGGACATATAGATGAAATATGCCTTACGTCAATTGACTAGATTTTTGACTGGATTTTTTTTTGGAACGGGATTGGAATGGGCGACCCGTAAATGCAGTTTATCTATATTTGCTTGGCTTGTATCGTAGCTTACTTACCTACAGTGAAAGACACATCAAACTGTAGAAACCCTGGCGCGATAAGTTTCTGGTTTGATTTCGTGACATTCGTAAAAATGTGTTAAATAAGTTCTACAATCTGAAATGAACCTTATGAATTCGCAATAGGCTTCAAATTTGAATAGGGTACATGACTAATTTTTTTTATTGCATCTATCAACTTACATGAACGTACTGAAGATTGATCTGAAATCCGTGTATCAATATCTCAACTAACATCAGCGATATTAATGGTTAAAGGTAGTAGTAGGGGATGTTCCGTCCCTTTCTTGCAAAGGAGTGACGTCACTCCATAGTAGCGCCATCTCTTTCTTCCGTCTGATTTTTGATTGCCTGTAGCTATTTTATTTTTCAACGAATTTTAATTCTGTTTTCACATTTGAGCATCAATTTATGTCTATTTCTTAATTTTTAAGAAATGCTTTTAATATTTGATACTTGTCATGTACCCTATTGTAGAATTGTGACAGATGGTATACTTTAGCTAGTGGTTCACTGCACCAAAAGGCTGATGTGTTGGTCTAAGTACCATACGCCGAGATAGGTGTGGTAGGTTGATTGATCTAATTGTCGGTGTTATATGGTCTGTTATAATACTTATAGTAATTTGTACTGTAATGTGTTTGCTCGAATTTAGCATATGATGGTGATTAAAGATGTAATTTTTTGAAAATAGTGTTTACTTAGTTCAATTTAAATACAGACTTTTATTTTTATAAGACCAATTGACTTTTATCCTAAATATATTTATCTGTCGATATCAAGCTTCACAGATTTGATACTACGATAGAATCACTTTTAAATAATTAAGTGTTAGAAATATTGGGAGATTCCTGGCAATTCCAGATGTAATGGAAACTCTACATAGATTGCAAACAACGATGGCAAACACTGTTTGATTCATTTCTTTTGTCCACAATCAACGGTAGATGTTACATTACATGTACTTGCTGGGTTCAGTTACGTTATGTTATTTGATTTTTAATTAAATTTAACGACAATGCCCCTTTACAGCAGATATATGAATTATATTATTTATTAATTTAGATAAATGACAAAGCCCCTTTACAGCCACAATCTTAATTTATTAGCCATATTTTTATATGTACTTCGGCTGGTCTGTTCGCTCCTGTCCAGTTATGTTTATGGTTAACATGAATTGTGTTTTGAATTTTAAAGTTATTGTAAAATCATGACGTAACCAAGAGTTCCTGGTGTCCCGATGGTTTTTAATAAATGAGTAAGAGTATAATTGAACTTTAAATAATATTTGTTTACTTATAGGTAGGTACTATGTAGGTATAACGTCATCCTTGAATGTAAGTGCCAGCCAAAATACCGACATATCTAGCTAATTATTACTTTTTGTACAGTAGATCACTAGCTAAATACCTTTCGTTATTTGATGTTTTGTCTCGTATTACCAACGTATTACCTATAGTTTATTTCAAATAGGTTTCCTTTACAATTCAAGCCCTTCAAACATTTTTTCTGTATTAGGTAGGTAGGTATGCGATATTTAAACCACTTTTTATTTGCTCCATAATAAATTAATATGCTATGAGATAAACGAATTTAGTTCGTTCCGTTCCTTATTCATTTGATTTTTATTGTATTGTTGAACATTAGAAATGGATTTATAATTTTATACTATAATTAATTAGGTATTATATTTCAAGCACGGGTTGTAGCAATGCTTTTAGGATTATAAGATAATGTTTATGGAACTTAAAGTAACCTAAGTTGACCATATGGTAACGTGATAACAATTCATTCATTAATAACTTACTCAAATCCAATTTCGGCAACTTCATCCTTATCAAAATGTTAAGTAGGTACTTGATATCAAAATTCACTGAATCGCTTTTGTGTACAGTATGTTTTAATTATGCACTAAACGGTATCACGAGTCGAGTTAGGTACTTCGCGATGTTTTTGTAAAGACGAGTCTGAGTGTGTCGTAGTGCGCATGTGCGGCACGGAGGAGCACTGCGGCTGCGCGGCACTATCTCAGCGCGTCCTCATCGCCTCGATTAAACTAATTCGTACGCTAAAGTGTCAGTTCCGCGTCCGTCACTCACTCCCCACAAATCACCGCAAACAACACCCTGTATTTTTATCAAGATTCGATCGGAACATGTCGATTAATAGACACGCACTTGTCCATTAACACGAACAAATGTGTTCTTAATTCGAGACAATTGTCCGGACCGCGAATCGAAAAACGATGACGACCGACACCGATAAATTTAATTCAAATGATTTATTTATGTACCCGTCAAAAGTGAAGGACGAAACAGAGCCACGAATAATTTACAACTAAACTTACCCCGTATTATTAAGTAGAAAACCGTAACTGGGACAGTGCAAAGGAAAAAATCCACGAAAGTCATGACTACCTCAACACTGCAGTCGACGCACTGGAAGTAGAGCCGTTGTATGCAAAACTAACAAGTACTTAGGTACAATTTTAATGAAACAATTTTATTGCCACTTAATTTCAAGACTGTTTAATTGAAATTTCAGCGTGTTATGTTGTGCACTTTCATGTAAATCCGATAAATAAACCATTATCGGATTAATAAGATAAGTGTGAGAAAATAATTAAACATACCTGAGTCAACTGTCATGACCGGAACAAGTATCACGTGCTTGCACATTTTTAAAGCTGCTAATTATGCTCGTATTATTAATAAAGTTTTTTATTATATCTTATAAAAAGTTAGTTTATTATAATAAAGTATTAAACTAATAATAAATAATAGAGAGGCAGCCGTGTCGATGGGCCGGCGGGCATAACGCCGACTGGAGCATTATTGTATGGAACAGGCGATCCAGCGGCGGCGGGCGAACCGAACACATGGGGACTGGGGCTCACGCCACCTGACAACAGCTGACTAGGTACACCACACAATACCTCCAACGGTTCAATAATATGCTACAGCTAACAATAGTTCGCCGCAAATTCAATACATTGCCTCGCCATTGTAGCTGCTCGTTCGATTCTCAAAAGGAGGCGGTAGTGTAACGTGAGACACGCCGTCTGGTCACCATTTCCTTGTGCATAACGTCACCGTCTAACTACCGCGAGCGTATAATTACTGCAGTACATACAGATTACTACGTCGAATTTATCAATTAAATATTAAACATGTAGTTAGGTGTGTTAAGACTATTTAACAAAATCTACGACACCAGAGATATTCCAACTGATCTTCGGCGTCCTATCGTTTATCCTATCCTAACGTTCTCAAAGAAGCCAAAAGCAGTTAAATGTTCTGACTACCATACTATCAGTTTGATGATCCATGCTATGAAGGAGCTGCTTAAGACACTATTCAAGCGAATAAAAGGAAAATGTCATGACGGCATATGCCAGCAGCAATTCGGTTTTACACAAGGCATGGGAACGCGGGAGGCTATCTTCATTCTAAAGACATTAGCAGAATGAGCCATTGAGATGCAACAGTCGATGTATCTATGTTTTATAGATTACGAGAAGGCTTTTGACCGAGTCTAGCATGGAAGAATGATGGAGGTACTAGTGAACAGAGGGTTGGATGAAACGGACTTCAGACTGATAAGTAACCTCTATTGAGAACAGGAAGCAGTAGTCATAGTGGAGGGAAAACTGACGCCTCTAGTAATCGGTTTCCACGCAGACGGCCTGACGGCGGAGGTCCTCCTCCGTTTTTAAAGGAGATCGCAAATCTTGAGAATTTTGCGTTGTCCTTTAATAGGTAGGTACATATATTTTTAGCACGTCAATGGAAATTCTATGGTTATACCACACGTAAAACTATCTGAGCATAACGTCTTATCATCAAAAGTTGATTAGCGTATAATATAGAAAAGCTTTCACATAGTTTCGTCGACGCACGACACTGTTTTTTGACAACACCTAGCTATTTTATGTAAATGTATTTATTATACCGTTAAAAAAACCAAGTGATACGTGAATTTGAATGTGCCTTTTTTGCACGGGTATGCTGTCCACTCCGGGCAGGTGGCCACCCCGCTGCATGACATACCCCTCACCCCCCCATCAGGCCACGTGGCACTACAATCTGGGGTGTCCCACGCGATCGCGCCATACACATTCTATAGTGAGTGACGTCATCATGTCTACCGCATTTCACAGGAAACATTCTAAATAAGACCAGCAGGAAACGTCGGTTTTCTAAATACGACCGTGCAATATTAGAATTATTCAGTACCTACGTTGAATATAGTCAACTGATAGGACAGGAAAAAGTAGTGTTTTCCTACTAGGCATTTTTTCAAATATTTTAGTACGTTGGATATAGTCAACTGATAGCATAGGAATAAGTAGTTTTTCCTTGTAGACAATTTTTCAAATATTTTAACTGCTATTTAATTCCGTAGTCCGTAATTTTTTTGGGGATGCAAATTATGTTTGTACCTAATTTGATTCCCAACTTACATACTTATTTAGGATGTCGGGGGAAGGAAGGTGAGTCAAGAGATCCTGCTGCTATAGGTACCGCTGCTACAGGACCTATGTCCGCGACGTAAGAGGGGCTAGGGGCGAGACGACAGCGGGCGAACGTGCGACGAGCTGGAGGTGGGGCCTGCCTCCCGCTCGGCCTCTGTCAATTCGCCCCGCGTCCCTCTTACGTCGCGGGCGTAGTCTGACTAAAATGGTTGGTTGCAACTTTCATCTATCTATGTATGTACTCGTATTACCTATATTAGGTACTGTTATCTTTTCCATTTAATTTTATCTTATCATAACACATAATCTCATGTTTCCTAATAAGTAGATACTGCGATAACATGAACAGGGCTTTCTAATTTGAAAAATATAAATATATAGAAAATCCATATATTTTTATTTTATACTTAGGATGTAATTCAAATTTTTGATATAATAAATACGTAAACAAGTGAAAAAGATATACGGAATTCGAACCCTGACCTGGCGCGTTAACAATTTCGTGACGGAAGTTCCAAACTTCGTAAAACTTATCGCGGTATATTTTTTGGTGCGAGAGTAGGTATTTGTTATGTTGCGTGTTACCTTTTAGCCTAGTTTTAGTTTAGGTACTTACATACCCCAATGATGTATACAAAAAAGCTTATTTTCAGGTCGATCGATATTATACACAAGCTTGTGACTTGTATTAAAGTTCAAAGTTCAATGAACAACGTTGTAAGTATTATGTTTTAGTAAACTAAAGTGCTAGCTTTTAAAAGTAAACAATGTAAACTAGTAACCAAACTGATCCAGAACAGCTTATTGATTAATCTATTGATAATAGTCGTATCATGTCATTTATGTCATGCTCATGAAAATTCATGTAAGTTTTATTTATTTATTTATTATTTACGACAATGCTGAAGCAAATATATTGGACGACAGACTTTACAGAGAAGAGGGTGGTCGCTAGCGTGGTATGTGCATTTACTTAATTACTTAAACCTGCCTTTTTTTTTGTTAACGGGGGGAAATCTTCGAAAGATACCCAGCCTCCTGGGGGAGAGACTGGGTTATGTGAGATTTTTACTCACTAAAACCCCCTCGATGGCCGGCCTCGTGCATATCGGAGGGCTCCGGGATCTCCAGTGGAACGCACCGGTGCGTTCGCAATCCTAGCATTCGTCTACTTAAACCTACCTAGGTTTAAGTAATTAAGTTAATGCTGGCGAAGTTATAACTCGCAACGACTTCTTAAGCATTTGTACCATCATCACTTGTACCTGTTTATGTAGGTTTAAGTAATTAAGTATAAATGCTGGCGAAGTTATAACACGCAACGACTTCTGAAGCATTTGCACCATCATCACTAAATTTGAAATCCCCGGCCGTGCTAGGGAAGGCGTGTTATACGAGTATGTTTGACATATCATAACTTAACAACGGATGATTCGATTTGAACCCGGTTTATTTAATTTAATAGAGAATTTTGATGAGAGTGTTTTTAGCAAGGTCTAATAAAAATTGGACCAGTGGTTTTCAAGATCTTGGAGTATATTTGATGTCAGATAGGACCTCTAGATCGGGAACAGTTTGGTGGCTGTTTGAGCTTAAATGTTGGTGTTCGTTTCACAAATATGGAACCTTGAGGATTTAATAATATTCAGGAAAAAGTAAGGGGATCTCTACAAGTTGGGGGTTTCTGAAATTACTATTATGTTTATAGTTTTGTCATATTGCTAGATTTTCTTAGTTGTTTGTACCTAGTTACAATACAAGGGTGAGTAGCAATTTTTTTTATTTATTTTATTTACTACTAAACCTGCATTTGACCTCGATCTCGCCTGATGGTAAGCGACGATGAGGTCGACGATGGAGCATGCGGGTCCAGTAAATGCCTATTCACTCTGGCCTTGAAGATCCCAAGGTTGTAGGTTTCGGGAAATACAGACGCCGGCAGGCTGTTCCATTCCTTAGCCGTTCGCATAATGAACGAAGAAGCAAATCGCATCGTACGAGCAGATGGGATATCAACAACATAAGGATGGAGCCCCTCCCCGCGTGTGGTAGTCCGAAGGCGGAATGGAGATGCTAGAAGTAGGTCGTGCAATTCCGATACGCACTCTCCGAAATGTATCCTATAAAATACCGATAGACAGGCAACCTTGCGCCGATGTTCCAGATTTTGCAGTCTAGCTTCCACCAGCGATTCGTCACCTATAAGGCGCTTAGCGCGTTTCTCCACTGAGTCAAGGGTAGCCAGTTGGTATTTTGCTGAGCCGTCCCACAGGTGGCAGCAGTACTCCATGCACGACCGGACTTAGGCTTGGTAAAGGTTTAAAAGCTGTCCCGGCGTGAAGTACCGCCTAACCTTACTCAGGATGCCCAATTTTTTGGCTGCGGTCTGAGCAATTATTTTTATAATTTTCCTGGGCAGTTCAATTTTTTTCTATGGATTTGCTAAAAAGTGGCAAATATTGCTTTCGAATTCCTAGAAAAGAAAAATAACATAGTAAGTAGAAAGTTATGAAACTTATGAAGGTTGTCTCGATCCGAAAGCTATTTCATTTGTCACCGGCCCGCCGCTGCCTTACCTTTGGCATAGTCTTTGGTTAAGGAGAATTTTCTCGCTTTATCTTTATTTCTTGCCTCCTTACCCTGAATGGATCGAGGGTGGGGTGAGGAGGTGAGGCCCAGGTTCGTATCCAGAACTGGCCAAAGTAAACTTATTAAATGACGGATTTTCTCAAAACATTTTTTTTTCAGTCTGAGTTCTTTTTAACCCCCGACCGATCGAGTGAGTGTTATAAGTTTGACACGTTTGTCTGTTTGTGTGTTTGTCATTTTGTTTTTCACTATTTCCTTTTCTATCTCATGTTTGTTGTTTTATATTTGTGCAATAAAGTGTATTTCATTTACTTTACTTTACTTTGTCTATGGCATCTTTACTTGACAACGGATGATCCGATCTGAACCCGTTTTTTTTAATTTAATAGAGACTTTCTAGAATTTTCGAGAGTGTTCTTAGTTAGTTCTGATAAAAATTGGACCAGTGGTTTTCAAGATCTTGGAGTATCTTTGATGTCAGATGGGGTCTCTGGAACGGTAATAGCTAGATGGTTCGAATTTGAGCTCAAATGTTTATAACCATGATAACCTTTCCACATCTGAAATATTGAGGACCTGATGATGACCAGGAAAAAGTAAGGGGACCTCCACAATGGTACGTCGTAGGTCTTAAATTTTTAATTTAGTGTTATTATTATAGTCGCATAACATTGATAAGGGTCGCGTTAATTCTATGGAATTAACTACATAGAACGACTTCCTGGTAACATTTTATGGTCTGGTTTGTCGTTGCCTTTCCATATTTCACTCTTGTGTGCAAGTTTACTTACTTACAAGATTTTCCTCCACTGTTAGAGCATGAATTCGCTAAATGTACGTTGAGTAAGTTTACGAAATAAATCGGAAAATTCATTGGCACAGCCACATGTAAGTACCTACATGGCCAATATGTGTGCGATTTTTTCCAAACTACTGGACCCAAACTATAAATTCTTTCACCAGCAAGTAGTTACTTAGTATTAATTTTCATATATAAAACAGTGACAGAACTTTAAATCCTTTAAAAACCGGTTGAGATTTTAAGAAAATCTTGAATTTTTTTTGCTCCTGTATACCTTATGTGTATTCTTTAGCTACATATCACTGTACATGACATTGCATGGTTTTGAACCTGAACCGCCACGACACGCGGCCTACTTTACGTGCAGTCTTGAATTACAGAACAATCAGGTGATTTAATTGATTGATGGGTGATTGTCTTTTCCTTCTAACTCCACTTAGGCGGCCCTGTCTGAGGGAGGCATTTCCCGGGATTCGGTTACAAGCTCCGGCGAGCTTTCATTAAACATTTTCCCGGCGTTACGACGTGGTTATTTTATGTAAGTGAAGGAAACGAGCGACATTTCAAGTTGTCGGAGCTCATTATAAGGACTCAACGTGGCTTCTGTTTTGGAACAGGTAAGCGGAAACAAAATGTGTAGGTTGTTGTTGTTGTTTTTTAAGGCAAAGGGAACTGAGCCCATACAGCCATGCCTGATGTAAACAACTCTTCAATTGTTCATTAAAATGCTGGTGTGACACATTTAAATGCTATTTAGGAGATTCTTCCACGCAAATCGAGAATCTTCCCGGGAGAAGGCGTCCCTGGCGCAGTATAGCTCTTTAAAAACCAGCCAAGTACAGATCGGATTGCAGCGTCTTATTTGACTTTATTTTACTGTCCCACACGTTAATCACATTTTGTAGACGTTCTTCGAATAAAAAACACCAATATTCTTACTTGAAAAGCACTACTGTAAAACAATTTGCAAGACAACGAAAAAAATCTGGTGTAGACGCGACTAAAGCGCGGGAGAAACTCTTGGAACAGGTAAGAGGACACAAAATAAGTAGGTAGGTACATCTGTTTACTACTTTAATTACTTTTTAACAAAATAGGCAAGAAATGAAACTTTCTTAGCAGTTTGTGAACTTAAAATAACAAGTAAATATGCCTATTTACTACTGGCTACAAGAGTACAAAGAACATGTTTAGGTTGCCATTAGGCCAAAAAAGAAATCTTAAATTTTTAATTTTTTCAAATGGCTTTTTTACGATTATTTTCACACGGAACGGCCAGCGTTTTGTAAGGTTTTCACAGAACTAAGGAGATTTGGCTACTAAAGAGTTTACTGTATTTAAATTCAAACTAAAGAGATTATTAATTAAGAAAATAATATTTCTGGCGCTAATGCTTAAGTTTATACTTCTTTAATTTATTATGTTATCTATCACATTCATTATGTAAGACCGGTGACCCCAATAGTGGAAAAAAATTAGGTAAGTACTTAATAGTAATTATTCGGATGGTGGATTACCCTACCAAAAGAATATTTTGATATGAATTCAAATGAATATCTTACGTTAGGTTAAGGGGGTCATCCAAGAAAAATTGTTAAACGAAAAATATGTACTTTCAAGAGCTTTGTGTAACGAAAGGTTAAGAGTTAGAAAAGTAATACTCGTAGTTATACCATCGTAAAGAAAAAAATATGCTTGTATATATAGAAAAATATATATAAAAAAATTCTCACTCTTATGGCCAGTGACCACAACATAATCCAAGCAAAGATTGTGAATCAGAAGAGTAAGTAACACTATGAAATTACAATTATTGTAAAAATATTAATTTAAAAAAATCAATTGAGAACATTACTCACAGAAAATGTTTAATGGGTGTTGAAGTGCAAAGTTAAGTAACAATCTTAACCTTATTAATTTAAGGATTACCCACTCACAAGGATGTTCAATTCTCATTATTGTACACATAGAATATGTTATAGACTTAGACAAAAACATGTGACGCACAAAGGGCGTGATTTATCTCTAAGAGAGATCTCTTTCAGTAAACCTCATAAAGGATGCATAATGGATTACGCGAATTTTAAGTACAAGTTTAAAATTTTTTCACAAATTCATGAATACATAACATCACTTAGTTTTAAGGCAGGCGTCCTTAAAACTAAGTGATGTTATGTATTCATGAAATTTTGACGCCTGTAACAATCAATCTTAGTGTCGAAAAGCCAATTAGTGGAATTCCGATAATTAACTTCCAGAACGACGAGAGGCTTTTGCTCCGTGGCATCTTTTATAGACCTTTAACTACACTAACCCTTTCCTAAGTAGGATTCTTAAGAGGATTTTTATGTTAGGGTAGGATAAATGTGATCGTAAGATTTCTTACAGTATTAGATGGCTAATATAGGGAGCATTTACAACCCAGGTTGTTTTCTTCATAGCTAAAGACGAAGTTTTATTAATATTTCATCGAGTAATGTAGTTTAGGATACGAATAAGTGAATTAAACTATGTTTGATCGTCTAATGTGGTAAATCAAGGATAGGTTTGTTTACGTTATGAACAAATTCCATTGAACCCGATTTTATAATAAGGTGCGTTTATTTCAAGGGAGTGTCTGTGGCGTAGTGGCGTCGAACTCCCATGCAGGAGGTTCGTCCGAAACCATCCAATGTCCATGTACGAGTTTTTCGGTATTGTCGAAAGACTTACGTACATTTACCAACAGAACCTAATTGGAAATGGGTCTGAAAGCATATTTTTTCCGTGATAGAATACATTGTTGATCTTATTCTAATATGTAAGATATACTTAGGTATATAAGTGTGGAGGATGTCGCGCCAGCAAGGCGCCTTCGTCTATCCGCCCAAGAGACGCCGACTTGACCTTGCTACTGGCTGTAGATGTAAACATTAATGTATTCTGTGCAGCCTGAAGGGTAGAGTGGCACTACGAGGCTATATCGCGCAGACTCGTAGCTATTAAATATTCAGAGTCGAGTAGTAGGTATGCGTATAAACTTAAGTATAGATTTGTCAATTGTACAGTTTTTTATTTACCATCAATGGAAGATATAGTTTTGAGCGATAAAACCGCCTTTGTACACTTATTATGCTTCCCTTCCCATTGTGTGTAATAAAGAGTTATACATATAAGGTGTGTACTTTTTTTTATATATTAATAAGTCATCTTCAACATACTACAATTTCAGGAATCAATCTCATATATGTAAGGAAATATCATAGTTTTTTTTAAGTGACCCGTTATTCTTGCGTCCCAGTGTATATCTAACTAACATTAAATTACTGTTCGCACAAAACGTATCGATTAAGATTTACCTACATTTGTTAGAAGTATAAATAAGCAATATGAAAGGCGAATACAGACGTTGGTAGGCAATAAATTCTAGACGTGATCGACTGGCGACCCAGCAAAGGCGTACAAAAAGCAAACCTCGCTGAATCAGGGATTTCGTAAAACAAAAAATATGCTCGGCTCGGCTTTATCGAGGGTACCGAAAGTATGAAACCGGTCTCAAAAGGCCCATTTAACAACGCGCAACAGCCGTAAAACAAAAATCATGTAGGTACGTTGTGTTTCTTACATTTTATACCTACTTCTTCTATTTGTTAGAGCCAGAAAAAGAAGTGGAATAAGGTAAGTGGCATTATTTCTGCCAAATGTTTGTGTGAATGCTGTAGCTACGAAAATTAAAATACCTACCAAAACCCAGATGATTTTAAGTTATAAGTACGATGGAGCCTGCCCAGCCGTGCCAGCTAATTAAGGTATACTGCGACTAAATATAATGAAAAATGTACAGAACAGTTTTAAAGGGTCTCATAAATCAAAAAGTTGCGTAACAGCTTTTCTTAAAGTTTGTCCTCTGATATTAAACATTTAGCAACATTTTACACATTGGCTTTGAATTCCCACTTTTACCTAGGTAGGTAAAATAGCAATTATGTCCCTTTCGACGCAGAACGCCAAAAACGCAAAACGCCAAAAACGAAATAATTGGCGTTCTGCGTAATTAAAACTTTACTTACGCAGAATGCCAAAAACGCAGAACGCCAAAAACGCAAAACGCCAAAATCGAAATATTTGGCGTTCTGCGTAATTAAAACTTTACTTGTACCTAAATATTCAGAGATTTTCATTTATATTTCACCTACTACGTATAACAAATGTAAAAAAAATATGTTACCACAAAAAATGATAACTTATTTTATTTTAATTTTATTTGGGTAGCTTACAGCTTTATTTACAAGTTACATATGCATATATAAAATCAAAAGCCGTTTATAAAGCTTCCACACTTAATGTTAACAATGTTAACAAAACAACTGTTAATGTAGATACCATGTAGGTACTACAAATAGGCAGAGGAAAAATCGTTAATAAGGATTTTAGGGAATCAGGACTACTATTGAAAAGATCTATATCTAGGGTTGTTGCTTATCTGGTTAAATGCTGCACATGTTCTTACTAGGTAGCTATTCTTTCTGTAATTATGTATTAACTTGGATCAACCGATTTAAATTGTAATTTTGTGATTCGGTTGCAAAAAGGTCGTATTATTTTGCGGCTTGTAAAAGGGTATTACTGTAAACGTGGTAATATCCTGCGTGACCCTACATACAGAAAAATAAAGGATTTCACTTGACTGAATTCAGTTAACGATTTAATCGCAGAGTAACAGTATTGAATGCATTTACATTTAGGTGAATTCCGTCAAGTGTACGTATATAATAAGCGCTTATAATACCTACGAACCAAGGCCTTACCCAAATCCAAACCTGAGAAACAATGAAGTCCCTTATCAATTCCGAGATTTCGAGTCAAGCTGTGGTGACCCTTTCGTCAACTACCCGTAAAATATTGATACGCTATAAAGGAACTGCGTAATGTTCACTGGGCCATTAAACAAGGGTCGTTTCATTAAATTTTAGTTGCCAATGAGTTTCCGTGCTCAAATATCTAGGTCGGTGCACGCGGTGCTTCGCAAAGTGTAACAGTATTAATATTTAAAATGTTTATAAAACGCATCAGCCACTTTATTATTCTTCAAAACTTACAAATCCAGCAGAGCAACATATTTTACATTAGGTATCTCACGCGTCTTTGGCCTAGCGGCTAGGATGCCGGACTCCCATGCGGGAGGTCCGGGTTCGAAACCATGCAAAGCCTTTTTCGAGTTTTCCGATTTTTTCGAAGACTTACGTACATTTACCGACTGCTCTAACGGTAAAGGAAAACATTGTGAGGAAACCTGCATGTTTGAGGAAATTAAAAGTTTTCGAAGGCGTGTGAAATCCACCAATCAGCACTGGGCCCGTGGATCAAGGCCCGTACCCCTTTGTACAAGGGGACGCCTGTGCCCCAACAGTGGGGACAGTAATATGATGATGATGAGGTATCTCACAGAGTACTATATCCTATACCTAACTATCGATTACAGATTGAAAAAATCTCAGCTGAAAAAATATACTCATACTTACCTACTAACAAAAATGTTTGCGAATGGATTGGAAGGTTCGACTGTTATTTTGGGATACCCTTATTTGTCACTTTGCTATATTGTGTAGTGTTACTTCTGCCTGCGAATTCCAGGATTTATTGCTACTGTTTTCCGCAGAAGCATAATATTTATGGTAAGGTTCGCCGTGGGCGTAAATGTAAGCAGTTAAATTAATTCTTGTTTATGTTAAGGATTTTCGACCCGGACTCACGTCCCAGCCGATTGCTGCTTCATTACAGTTTTTACTATAATTAATTGTGGACTACTATGTGATTTATATTCGTTAATTTTTTTTCTATACGTCCAAACGTATTTTTGACGCCAATCTCGCCTGATGGTAAGCGACGATGAGGTCGAGGGTGGATGGAGCACGTGATTCGTCAAATGCTAGAAAAGGCAGTTTTTGAATAGGTAGTTGTATCTATATGGATCATTCGATATAGGACATATTGATTATATATAGGCAGCGACATTGTAGAGGACACAGATTCGATATTCAATTTTTTAAATTTATTTATTTACACTTTCTTGTACAACAATAAACTTAATAAAAACAATTAAAATGAGACATTGTACAAAGGGTGAACTTATCTCTAGAAGTGATTTCTTCCAGGAAACCCGCGAAAGTGAAAGATGTGACATAATTTAAAGTTAGACAGACATAGTGTGTAGTCAAATAAAATTAAATACAATATATAATGACAACTAATGTTCCATTATAGTGGTGAAATTCATAATTAAAAATTAACGTAAGAAAGTTACATTACTGTTATTTCATCATTTGGACACTTATTTAAACTTAGAAACTTTAGAATTACTGGTCATCATCCAAACCAACGAACTATGAAATAAAAAGTGGAACCATTCCAATAATGAAATGGGAATTGCTCCGCCTCAATCCCCCGGGAAGGAATAAAGTAACATTTTTATTTCTTTACGAGTCGTTTAAAGGGTATAAAGACCGCCCCTCGAACATACTCAAACCATTTGCTATGATCCTGAAATTGAAAGCGGTTGGAACGATATGGATACTGCCTGTCAGAAACAGAAGGGTTGCGATAAAGGCTTACGTATAGCAATAGATAGCGATGTTATTAATATGTTTAAGCCAAAGGTCAATACTTGAAAAGACAAAGATAGACAGAGCACATTCTAGAATATAATTCCCTGTTCTTGTATAGATCTAGTGACAACACACAAATTACTTCAAGACAGAAAAAAGGTTGCACTTTCGCCTTTAGTACACTGCAGCGATTTTGAAACGGAATCGTCTTTAACCTAACTAACCTAACCTATTTTTTAGGTTTACCATTATGGTTCAGTCAGATTCCGTGCTGCGAAATCGCTGCAGGTGCTATAGGCGAAAGTGCAGGTCTATTTTCTTTGTCTAAACCTAATTTGTGTGTTGTCACTGGACACATACCGAGAACATATGGAATTATAGATTGTGCCCTGTCTATCTTTTTAACTGTTCAATGCTTTTTAACCTTTCCGACTCCGACTCTAAATCGGAACACTAAACACAAGAGAGCTTTTCGATTAGCAAAAACGGATAAACTCACTTCACCAGTGTTTAGCGGAAGGCGCTATGCTTCTCTTCAAGTGAGAAAGGCCTTACTATTCGAGTTAAAGCTTTGAGTCGCTTTGCTCTTTCATGCAGTTGACATATCTAGTCATTTAATGGGTCCACGAGAAAACAGTCATTTAAATTAGTCTTAGTAAACTATTTTAACATAAAAGTTCTCGTCGTATTCCACTCTAAGTAAAGTAAAAGCCGACTCTTAAACTATTTGATGGAATCCCCGGCCTATAATAAAGTTACCTGCCTAGACAGCCTTCAGTAGTTTACGTGCTCGAAATGATAAAACTACTCTAAAAGCTTTTACCCAAATGAAAACATTATAAAGTACTTAATTAAAACAAGTTCTTCAAAACATGCGTCAGTAAATTTTTAATTAGACTCCGTCGTAGACCGTAGGTTCATGAATAACACAGCGCAGAAGTTAACAAGTGCGTGTTCATGTTTAAGTTATTTATTTATATTGGTTAGCAGAACTCGCAGGCTTTTACTGCAGACAAGTGACGGTTTCAGGGCTGCGTTTGGAGGGGACTATTTTACCTTACAGTTACAGCGAAATTAGATATGAAAGGGTGCTACAACTAAGTTTTACTTGCTACTTCGTATCTCTCTCTTATGGAAGAGTATGGGTAACATTTACAGTCATAATAAAAGTTAAAAAGCTAAGGGATTTTGTAAGGGGATTCTTGTGGATATGTTATTTCGCAAAAATATTTCCGTCTATCACTATACTTTCAGGATCGATTACGGTTCACATCACATTGCTGATAAAAAATTCATATTTCGTCCATACAGTCATACCGATGCATATTTTACGGCATAAGCGCGAGTCCGGCCGCCCGCCCGACCTACTTCGTGTCCGCTCGATGCCGCCCGAACCGGCCGCCCGCCCGTCGCGTCGCCGCCCGCCCGCCGCCGCCCGCCCGGAATAGACGCAGCACGTGCGTCGGCCGCGACACACGTCGCCCGCGACACACGCCGCGCCGCACGCCGCACGCTGCGCCGCCGCACGACACACGCTAGCGCCCGCGCCGTGCGTCCAAAACCACCAAAGTAAACTTAACCGAGTTGTGATACCAAGTTCCGCAACAGTGATGTGCTCATCGAAGTGTACCTAGTTTAAAACTATTAATAACTCACGAGAAGGTGAAAGTATTCGGACTGTTTACGTATAAACGCGTTTCGCTATCGTAGTGCCTAGTTCATTATCAGGCACCGGTAAAAGCTTTTGTTGGGGTTTCACTAAGAGTTTACGTCGTTCTATTTCTGTCGTTGTAAATTTTAAAAGATATATTTAGCAGTATTTCATGTAACAGTGCTAGATATTAGGAGTTTGTTAATTAGCATTAGCCTTTATAAATAACAAAACGGTAACGATGTGCCTTATACTGTAATAATCGCGTAGCGTCGATTGGTGTGACGTTAGAGAAGTGCGCGTGAGTCAGCGGCGCGGCGCTGTGTCACAGACGGCGCGGCGTAGACATGCGATGCCTGCAGCTGGTGCTAGTTCTGGCGCTGATGCTGCCGGAGCCAGCTCCTGCCTGGAAGAGCGACATGTAAGACCTAACTCTACATTTTGACACCTCAATCTGCAAACACGCTGACCTCACAAACAAAAGAAACTTTAAGCAATTTAACCTGGCTTTAAATTCAAACTGCTTATTTAATTCAAGTTGGCTGGTTTGCTGGCTGATTAAGCCGTTGTTTTATTATTAAAAAGATAAGAAACCTTATCTCATAATTTATTTTATCAGAAAAAAACGGCCGAGTCGGACTCGCGCACCGAGTTCAAACGATTTTTTTTTCGTTTTGACTATACGATTACAATTTTTTTTAAATCAATTTCTTTAATATTCAGTTTTCGTTTTATTTTTCCTAGAATATAACAATTTCTATTAGTTCTAATTAAGTAATATTTTTTTTCGTAAAAAAATAAAGAATTTTTTTTTCATTTCTCAAAAATTATAATTTTTGAAACTTCATTTATTTTTCCTGTAAAATATAGGAGATAATCTATGAGTCCGAATTATTTCAGATTGTAAACTTCGGAGAGAACGGTCATTTTTCGAACATTTTTGACCATAAGTAGAAAATATATAAGCACAAAAATAAGCACATAAAATTAAATAAATTCCCACTTTCAGATTTAAACCTCCCCTTTCGGACCCTATTTTTCATAAAATATAATTAATTACATTTGTTTTACTTTAGATAGTTGGGGCAAGCTAGTCCTACAACTGTGCCAAAACCAAGTCGATAGCTTCAGTAATTCCTGAGAAAAACAGATATAGACACGGACGGACACCGAAGTCTGATTTTTGCTGTAATTCTAGTTTACTATAATATCGATTTGAAATTCCTCAAATTGGCTGAAATGCTATCCAACAATAACTTCAGGAATTAAAACGGTTATTAATGCTAACGGTTATTATTGTTCTGTCTAAAGAAAAAAAACTTTTGTTCTAATCTTCTATCATTCAAAATCAAAACATTTGTTTTAGAGTCAAAACATGGGCAAGAACACTGGGTGACGAGCTGTGGCGGCTCAGTGAAGCCCTCACCAAATCCGATCAGATCAGGATTGTAAGTTACAAATTATTCTGCATCTATACCACATCTACCTTTATATCTACAAATCATAATAAGGTCACCAAAATTTCATTTCATGTAATCACTTAATATAGAAGTAGACGTTACCAAAGATTGCTCGTGATTACTTTGTGAAGCTTTCCTTAAAGGTAAAATAATTATAAAATTTATTTATTGCCATCACTTATTAACTTAATTAATGTATTAAGTATATAGCGCGAAAAGATATCGAAAAAGATAATATTACACGCTAAAGTTATGTTTACGTCAAGGTAAATTCATCATCTGGGTTTTTATTGCAGAAATACAAACAAATGAATGCTAGCGTAAAGAAGAAAGATGGAAAGCAAATATTGGAATCCTCCCTGCGATCTGTGAGCACTATGCTGACAAGAAAAATCAATGCTGTCAAGGTAACTTACCCATATTTGGAGATATTATACTTACAATAATTGTTTGTGGAATATTTTACTGAAATGGTAATACCATCAGGTCAATCGTGTTGTTGTACTGTCGTCAGTAGAAAAATAATACACTTTCGAAACTTTAATATGAGTAATTTTCTTCCTTCAATATTTATATGAAAAGTGAAAACCTTCAAACGTATAAATAAATATTTTAATTAAATAAATTGTAATACATTTTTCAATTTGCGACAGAACAACAATATAATCGACCTAATTCTAATTCAAACACGGAGTGGCAAACCCTACACCGACTCCATAGAGTACTGTACATAGTGAATTATAATCGACTTAATAGTAACTTAACACGTTCGCGCGCGGTAATGGCTAATGCCGTTAAATTGAGTTTAAAAAATTACAGTACGGTCATGGCCTGTAAATCTTTACACCTTTCTTAAAAGCACTACGGTTATAGGTGACGATTTTCTATGAACTTGTTTCCACTGCCATTCTGCAAAGAGTGCATTTTGTTTCTACTGAAAGAATTGCGGGATTTATAGGTGTTCCTTTTTGGACATGACTCACACATACAATAGGTACACATTGATAGTACGGACATGACAGCTATTCTATGTATCGTATTACGGCTCCAGCAGTTAGTGATGGTAAGCAATAACTTACTTACATTAATTTTATGCAGTACGGCAGTGAAGATTGGTACTGCCAAAATGAGAAAAAGTACCGCGGGCGAACGTGTTAATATTGCACAAGTACGACATGAATGTGTAAAATAATTTGTATGGAACGCGAGCCATAACTTTATAACATCTTGGTATCTACCAGTAGAACTGTCAGTAAAACTGGTTGGAATGGACAGTCCGCCCTCGGCCCCTGATTAGGATGGTCTCCTAATCAGGGGCCGAGGGCGGACGACCAAAATAATTTATTGCAAATTCTACCTTAAAAGCAAGCATTTTGTGTTAAATATGGACGTGCTACTAAATAGATGCAGGTACAGTGCGTGAGCTCTTAGAAAAACATTCGGGTATCGGGTACAATCGGCCTCTGTCTATATCTTAGTAAAGTCGTAGTACATTCGCGTATTCGGGTTTGAAAAGTGGATCGAGAATATGGACTATGATGAAACTGAAAACTTAACACACACACACACACACACACACAACAGGTAGAACATTCTATAAACAAACAAAAAAAAGATAAATACCTACTTTTTTATTAGAAGTGTATCCCACCTGGCCATTATAAATTGTTATCTACTAACCTGCAAGACGGCCGTAAGGCCAGTGCAGGTAGTAGTGACCAATATTTCTACCTATAGGTATCGATACATTCTACCTATATTGTTACCCTGATTTGAATGTTAAGTTTAATGTCTTTGGGCTAAATAAATATTTTTGAATTTTGTTTTTGTATTTAGCACACCGGAGTTTTCAAGACCCCAATGTTTAACTATGTGGCGCTGCACGACACGCGCGCCACAACGTAGAACGCGCTTTCTAAATTTTCCTGGGACTTCGTATATATACGAGTTCCAAACATCCATAGTTGGACCAGGACATATGGTCACTAGGCACAACACCCCGCCTGGTGGAAGATCTTCCCTTTTCCCTTTCGTACAATTGACGTTACGTCATCCATGCCCTCACATAGCGCGTTCCTACAACTAAAAGCTCACGCACTGTAAGCACTTTCCGTCCCTGATCCTAATTGCTAACTGATGCTTTCAGTGCATTCACGCGACTGCAGAAAAGCTGGCAATGGAGTTCAACGACACGATGATAGAAGACGCGGAATTTTGCAGAAATTTCACTTATTGTTCTGCGAAGTACTCCAACTTTACATACGAGAAGGGTGTGGAGCCACCACCTACCGAGGAACCGCCCTCGTTTGTTAAAGACAATTATTACAACTATTTAGGAATATCTCTCCAAAGAGATTCACACTTTTATGACATCAGTGTGAACACAAATAACAGTTGCGTGCATGTACCTACAAATATTTACTATAAAGGTAATAAAATGATGGCAGCCATTATGAAATTTGCTATTAGATATAATAAACCTTACTATACTAGCTCTTAGTTCATGACCCTTTTTTATGGTCATACGGTTTCTTTTTTCACGTGGACCGAGCTGGCTGAAATAAGAACTTGATCTGTATTTGATTTTAAACATGCCTATATAAGGATTACTTAAAATATAATGGCCTTAAATTAAAATGGACTATTTGTAATTCATGAAAAAGGTAACTTCAAATAAATTTTCTTTTACAGAAGATGTTGCTCTTAATGCGATTTTATGGTCGGAAGATTTAAACGATATCTTCATAAAGAACTACCAGTCTGACCCATCTCTATCCTGGCAGTATTTCGGAAGCTCCCATGGCATACTACGCTTCTACCCCGGAATGCCATGGAACAGGAAGGAAGTGGATACGTACGACTGTAGAGTCAGATCATGGTACATAGAAGCTGCGACGTGTTCTAAAGACGTTATCATCCTTTTTGACGTTTCTGGCTCAATGACAGGATTCAAAAACTACGTGGCACGAAGAACTTTGGAGTCTCTTCTATTGACATTTTCTAACAATGATTACGTTAATGTGTACACCTTCGGGAATGAAACCAACGTAGTTATTGACTGCTTCAAGGATTTGGTACAAGCGACTCCTGAAAATTTAAAGACAATCTATGACTACTTGCAACCAGATAAAGACGGAAAACATAAAGTGCCGTTGGAGGGTAATGCGAACTTGACGGCGGCATATATTGAAGCTTTTACAACACTGAAAAAGGTATGACTTTTTATAATTCATAATTCATTTATTCATACATAATCATGAGTTACATACAGATGTTATTATGTACAATTAAGTTATGATGTTATTATAATGGGTATTGTAGTTGATTTTTTTTGGGTAAAATAGAGAATTCTAAGGAATGTAGAAGGAATGTATTTTTACAATACCCAATAATGTAAAGTACTTAAAGGTAAATAAGATTTTCAGCACTTAGTTCTACAGTCTGCTTGAAAATGACGAATTGTCGAAACCGGTCGCAATAAATTTATTTGAAAATAGAGAAAAACTTGTAGAACTAAGTGCTGAAAATCTTATTTTCCGTTAAAAATGAAGTTCAATCGAGTAACGGCGCTGAGTGTAAATAATAATTTAAAGTACCTATAGAATAGTGTATAATAATATCCATTACATTACAGAGAAGGCAAAACTGTGACGTAAGCAACCCCCAGGGATGTAATCAGATGGTGATGGTGATCACGGACTATGTCCCCGGGAACCTGACGGAGGTGTTCGAGAAGTACAACAGGGAGATGGTGGGCAACGAGACCTTCATACCAGTCAGGGTGTTCACGTACCTCATCGGGAAAGAGGTCACTAATGTGCAGGAGATACAGTGGATGGCTTGTTTGAACAGGGGTGAGGAAAGTTCATATTCTTGTTTTGAATATTAATTTGTGTCGTGGCGTCCAGCGTCCTTCACATAGAGTATGACTGGCTGACGATGACTTTAGGTTTACAATAGGTTTGACAGCTGCCAATAAAGTTGAAACAAAAATGGTCCTTCGAGCCAGATCGAAGGAAAACCTATTGTCAAACCTGTCAAACCTATTGTCTCGTCTAAATGTCAAAGTCCTCGTCAGCTAGTCATAGTCTATGGGAAGGAGGCTGGACGCCACGACAATTTGGTATAAACTGAACACGAGTAAAATGTGGAAGGAATCTAAAAAGAAAGTGAAATCGAGTCAAAGTATTTTCTTAGTAGGTACTGCTAAAAGTATCAACTCTCTATGTTGTAAAGAAATGGTATTTGTTTGTAGAGGTATATTATAGAGTGCATGGGCGATGCCGAGGGATAGAGTACATCAACTACCAAATTATAGTATGGTTCATGTTTACCGGTCACACTACATCTCACAACTAATATTTTAAATTCTATAGCTTCGTAATAAAGGTTCATTATCAAATGGACAAGTTTAAAGTTAGTTACATAAATTTCTGTAAGGTAATTGTTTTCATTTGAGTACTGTACTCACGAACTTGCGCAGGCTGTTGCGTGGCCCTTTCATGCAAATTACATCCGTAAACTTTCTCCATTCGAATTTTCCTTTCATTATGTCGAAATATGAAAATAAGGATCTAGCAGTTGGTCCAGTTCTAAAACGCTTTTGTAATATAGAGTTACAATATAATGAAGGACCGTTGAAATATATTTATGTAGGTATTTTCTAGAGATACTTGTATTCTTTATAAAACTTCGATTCGGCACCCAGAACGCGCCGATTTCTTTGTTTCACAGCGGGGACGAAATTATGATAATGATGCTGACTCGTTGGATTTATACAATAAACAACTTTATCTTATATTGTGAAATTGTGATTTCACTTATGGTGCCAGGTTTCTTCGTCCACATCCACTCTGTGGAGGAAGTGCAGCAGCAGGTTCTGAGGTACATCAACGTGATAGCCCGGCCCATGATCCTGAAGGGCGACGAGCCTCCTCCGACCTGGACTCATGCTAATATGGATGAGACGGTAAGAGAACCCGTACAAGTATGTATTATACGAGAACAGGATGCGTGGGAACTACGCACCGATTATAGAAAAATTTTACGATCTCTCGTTTTATTAGTCACTGTATTCCTCATTATTCGTGATTATTCTATGGAAATAATCACATAGAACGATTTTCTTGGCAGATTTTAATGGGGTAGTTTGGCCTTCCCCATCCGACCTCTCTTAGGTACGAGAGGACTAACCGATTTGTACGAAAAGTTCATTTCTGTTTTGTGGTAAAGTTGCTTGTTACTTTTACCCCTTAATTTTGTTTTCCTTTCGCATAATAAAAGTGGAGTCAGATCCGACAGAGGGGACAGCGTCCAATCTGAATTGATAACTGAATATACCGACCCATGAAGTAATGAAAGAGCCCTCCCCAGGGAGACTAATTGTTTCTTCATCCATGTGAATAGGTATCTACCTAAGACTATACAAATTATCAGAACTAAACAGTATTTCGGTAACTAGAGAAGGATATATCAGGATATTTCCTATTAGAGATAGGAAATTGTTCGACAAATGAGGCATTGCCTATACGTAGATTACGTAGCTACAGAACATACCTACTCGTATATACGTACAATACAAAGGGAGGGCGAAGCGAACCACTGGAAATAAGGCAAGTGGATTATCGAATGGATCGTGAAAACCTTTACTAGTCGGAATTGGAAAGCTATGTGGGGTGAAGAAACCTTTATCATATTATGTGATACGAAATTAGATTCGATGTAATATATGGGTACAACATATATGAACAAATTTTATTATGTGGGTATGTGTAGTGATATGCGTAGTGTCCAGATTAATAAATTGACCCATAAAGTAAAGTAAAAGTAAAATAAAATAAATCTTTTTGCACTAACATGATATAGAAAAGGAAATAGTGAAGTACAATTTAGGCGGCCTTATCATAAAATAAATAAAATACTTGGATGAAAAAAAAAGTCTCCCCTAATATACTAGGCGAGCGGGTTCCTTGCTTCCAGGGGCGGATATAGAACAAAAAATTGGGGCCCCATCGGTTACTGGAATCGGAAAATAATACTAAAAAATGTGCCCCTATCCAGGGGGATCCGTCACGCTTACTTCATCGGTTAGTACTAAAATGTTCTACATTGTCATAAATTTTTTCAGAGAACAATCAAGTGGGAAGTCAGTGGAGACCTTGACACAGTGAGTAAGCAATTTGTACAGTAACTACCTATGTAATGTTTTAACTATAGATGTTTAACTCTCGACTATCAAATAAGTTTGACGCGTAGGTATATCTGTTTGTCTGTGGCGGCATTTATAACTCAACAACAGATGATTCGATTTGGACCGGATTTCTTATTTAACAGAGATTTTTGTTGAGAATGCCATGCCAATTCTGATAAAAATTGATCCCAAGAACTTGAAAATATTCGAGTTTGAGCTCAAATGTTTAGGGCCATGACGCCCTACCCACATTTGAAACCTTAAGGACCTGATGACCAAGAAAAGTAAGGGTATCTCCACAATGGTAAGTGGGAGGTTTCTTCTCTAATTTTTTATTATGTACTGACGTAGCTAACATCCAATTCTTTTTAAAGGCAGAAGAAGATAAGTTGGTGACATCAGTCGCCATCCCAGCGTTTGACAAAAAGTACAATAAGGATAAAAATAATGCCAAGTTACTCGGCGTGGCGGGCACAGACGTGCCTATTGACAGCATTGCGAAGCTTGCACAGCCTCACCAGGTAATCGCAAAGCGTCAAAAATATATCCTATGTGAAATTAAAAAGTCAATATAATTAGCCCTATGTAACTAGCAGTGGTAGTACTGTACAATTTAGGAGAAAATTATAAAGATAAAGAAATGTATAACTTTCATCGCTTGTATAAGTTGTACCATGGGGATCGAATAATAATAATATAATTAGTACAACTACACTGTTGGCCTATAGGATAAAAAATCCTCCACCAGCTGGATACTTCAGTTGTACCATCCACCATCACAAAAACAACCTATACCGCCACCGCTTGATTAAATGGGACGGAAGCATAAGCTTATCATAGCTTAGCTCTCTCATACATTTTGCAATGGAAGCTTAAAAATTTCTTTCGAGGCATAAAATCAAACACACTAAGCCGTCGATAAGTTAAAATCAACAACCATCGTAAAAAGAAGAAAAACAGATTATCGTGAAAATCTTTCTTTGCTATTATTCTCGTAAGTACCTATATCAATGAATTCAAGACTATAGAGATGTATCATTTTTTCTTTCTTTAACTCATATAAAATTAAAGTAAAATCATGTCCATTGTCACAAATAAGTACTAGTTTTCACCATTTGACATCCAATTACAGTAGCGGAAGAAATTGGCGAAAGTTTCCTGCCATTTCTACAGATACATTAATCTCTGTATTAACTTTCAGCTTGGCGTGAACGGTTATTCATTCATCGTCAGCAATAACGGATACTTACTGCTACATCCTCTTCTAATAACCAGCGTAAGTAGCTAAATCCAATAAAACTGCTTCGTGGTACGGTTAAAGCTACTAAAACCTTAACGATACCAGTACTTGGGAATTTAATTAGCTCCCTAACGAGGCTCACGCAGAATGAAAACAGTGGCGGATTGATTGGAGGCTAACACGCTCTGCCACGGGTCATGTAGCAAACAACGATGAGGGCCAAAAATTTACAAAATGGATGAAGACGTAAAAAGAGTATAAAATAAACAACATCGTAGAAACCTTTACTGAAATCGTATCGAAATGTCATAGCGAGTTGACATCGATGTATGGAAAATTGCCCTTTGATTTAACTAAAGGGAATAATTGTTATTTAAATGTAATTTATATTCTAGACAATAATAAATATTGTCAGTACACCGAAAGTTCATCTAAGCATAACAACCGTAAATTCGTAAAGCTTAATTAATTGTTATTGTACTGTATTTTTGTTGGCTTAAGTTTATGAATAACGAAGTAAGTTCTCTTAAACCATTCTAAACTTAGACTAGTCCCGACAGGGTCCCAAAAAATCGGCCTGAGTACGTCCCTGAAGGAATATATATTTCAATTAAAATCAATACACTTGAGTCATGTTGTACCGGAAAATAGTTTCTTTGAACTTGGGGAGTTGGGAAGGCTTTGAATTTCAGCGTTACATAAAATATTGTATTTGAAAGCAGGATTAAATTTAAGTCTTCAGTTTAGTTGTTGTTGTTTTGTTGTTGTGGTTGCTATTGTTGTTTTGTTGTTGTTGTTGCTGTTCTGTTGTTTTGTTGTTGTTGTTCTGTTATTTAAATTGATGTCTAAGCATCAATTTAAATAACAGAACATGCCAGTCCTTACATTTACGACAAGAAATTCGTTCAAAACAAATTGAATAGAAAAACTGAATTGTGACTGAGGCATTGGCGTGAATTTAGACTAATTTGTGCTTACTAAACACAAAGGTCTAAATTAGTAGTAGTGTAGTACTAGTTTATTAGTAGTATTTAATCTAATCACGTGATATCTGAATATAATAGATCGAGTAGCTACTATCTATCTAGATGATTTACTCCTGGCAGATAAACGGCGTGCTTCAAGACAACTACAATAGCGTAGACTTCGTGGAAGTGGAGCAGGTGGACGATGGCAAGGGCCCTCGGGAGCTCGGAGACGAGATCAAAGCACTTCGAGTGCACCTCGTCAACGGCGATGAAGACAGCATGACACATGTCAAAGTGCTCTTCCATTACGATCGCATGAGGTAAGTAGTATAAGTACGGTGGGGAAGAACGAATGGATACACTTTTGGGCTTTGTCAAACTAAACTTCAACTTGTAATTTGTTGTTCGATTTTATGCATGTAACAATTTGTTATGCATGACGTGAATATGACAAGTTTGCAAGTATGTATTCATTATTTTTTCCACCACTGTAGGTACCTTTATTTTTAATAGATTTTCGGAATAGTTGTGTCACAGGGGAAAAAAGTCCTTTAGCACTACAAGATTGTCACGGACGATAAAATCTCCAATGACACGCAGCTTCGCAAGAAACGCTAAGGGCTACGGGGGTAAATAAAATTTAGTTATCTATCATTTGAAATTGAAATTGAAATCGTTTATTTAGCGCTGTAAACACCAGAATACAGAATACAGAAGTATACAAAGTTTCGTCAACTTTCATAGGTTTTTTTTATTACAGAGAGCTTATAAACTTAAATACTCGACACTACAGAACTAACAATAAATTCAAGTAAATTATTAACAATAACAAGTCGAAAAATACTCCTGCAAGTAAGATTGCCGTGATCTGGGAATTGAACCCGAACCTTCCGAATAGGTGTCCGACTACTACGCCAGCGATACATCGGACGAATCCGAAAAAAATAATCTTTATTTCATTTTGCAGAAGGATATCTCGCGTTCAGCACGATTACTTCTTCAATCAACTGGAGGGTACACCGTTTTCGATGGGCATCTCCCTGCCCAAGGGATATGGAGACACGGAGCTTCTGCTGAAAAACAACCCCTTGGAGGCGAAGCATGGGGAGGAACTCACCGGTATTAATGTCACTGACTATTTCCGGTTTAGCTACAGAGTCCATCCCGATTGGTGAGTAGAGGGGATATTTTTTCTGTAGTCTCGGGTTTTTGTTTTTCAAATATTTTCTGTTGTCTTAGGTTTTTGTTTTATAAAGGCCAGTTTTCTTTAACTGATTTCTTTCAACATAGCTTGCAAATGGTGGCCTGTGCGCACATTGCCCACTTTCGCACTTCGCCTTTGTTATATCTCCCTCTGAGATCCCTTTATAGCGATACAAAGACGTGAATTTGTTAGACTCGATTAGTAATTGATCTATGACAATATTTTATGATACCGACAATTAGGTTTTGAACACATCCGCCTAACAGAATTCCACTTTCGTCAGATCTTTTTTTCTTTCACATTCTTCAGAATTTTTAACCGCTGATAAAAGAGTAAATCATCATGATTTCACAAATTGATGAAAAGGCACTTATTAAATCAAGTTTAGTCTTTCTTATGCTATGTTCTTCAAGATAAACATACGTTTGCAGGGTATACTGCAAATACCATTATTTGGAAGGTCACGAAACACCGAACTTCGAGGTGGAAATTTGGGGTTTCTTAGTAAATCTGTCCAAGAATGAAATTGACATAACACAAGAGCAATATGTCGAGGAACCTAAAACAAATTTTAGCATGGAAAGTGAGTAGTAATACTGGGTGTAACAAAAACCCCCTATAGTCCCGAAAAGTCCATACAAAAGCTCGATATGTCGAGCCCTCGATATGTTGAACGGTAGGTACACGACGGAAATGTATGAAACAGCTGGTTTTTTTTCGTGATTTCAAAGTTGGCCCCATAGTGAAAATTATGGATATACTGCACACCCCCTCTTGACTAAGGGGGTTTATGTTATATCCTGTATAATATTGTTTATTAATATGTAGATGTTTTATTATGATGGTGGGTTTATTTATTCTGTGTTTTTTGTCGAACAGCACACTGTGGTGATGCCACAAAACAGCTAGGCAGTGATTCCTACTACTGCAATGCAGACCTGGTCAAACAATTAGTCTTTGATGCGAAGCTTACTACTCCTTACTTCGAAGAATGGCACGCTACGGTTGAAGAGAGGAAATTAGCGGAGACCTACAACGTTAGCGTCCGATTCATAGGAACATCTAGCGGGCTGACGCGGTGGCACTACATCTTTGATGAAGACAAGAATGAGAGGGTCAACGATGATGGATCAAGAGAAAAAATGTATGATGGAGAGTAAGTACCTACAAGTTTAAATAAATGGACAAGTGCGAGTAAGACTCGCGCCTGAGGGCCTCGTAAAGTTCGTAAATTTAATAAATTGAAAAATAAGTCGCATTTAAAAAAATAATTCTTTCGTAATGGGTTAGGGTTCTCTTAATTTTTATTCTTTCAAAACGTCAAATTATACGAATACTTAATAAAAACAAAGTTAAGTTAGTTTTGGGTTGTGTAGCGTCCAAAAGTCTCCATAATGCTAGATGCCTTGCCGCACTGAATTACCAGATAAACTCTTGGAACAAGGAGCGACCCAAGTATCGTACTGTATTGTATTAGTATAGAAAAGTAAAAGAGTAACGATGCCGTAGTACAGAGGACCAAATGTAGTCCAGGATGTCTAAGTAACAGAATATTGTAAAGAACGGTTGTACTTAACACCTTGACAGTCCCCATACAAAATTGTTCAAACTTCACATTCTAATGTTTTTTTTTTTATTTTTATTTTTTTATTTACTTCTAATCCCGCATCTGTGACCCAACAAAGGAGGCATGAACTGGATAGGCACGCTTTTTTCTACTTGGTTGCAGTGTTTTCGGAGACCAGTACCACAATACCATAGAAGAAACTTGGTACAAGGCAGCAGTGCTGCAGCATATGATCAACAAGGAGTCCTTGGTTGTGGCCACGAAACTCCCAATTTTGGACGACACCATCACGGAAGAGGAAGCTTTAGAAAACGATGATGGTGACATCACGATAACAGCCAGCTACGCGATCTTCTATAAAGATGGTGATTCCGAAACGCCAGCGTCTGTTGTCGGATTTCAATATTCGCATACGAAATTCCACGAAAGATTTCTGAATATAACTAATACAGGACAAACAAAAGATAAGGTATGATAAAATATTAACCAAGGGATATTTCTGGGGGATTTGGGCTCCCGCCGAATGCTAGTAGGTACTCATAAGTTTCCAAATTATTTGAGTACTAGAATTTTATAAAAATACGTAAATAATACTGTTCCTTTGCTAATATAAGAACCAAGTAACTGTGTTTCTGTTTACTTAACTAACTTTTAAGTAGGGCTCCCTCGAGTTTTTCGAGTACGAAAACCTAAACACAAATGTAATTTATTCATTGTATATGTAAATTCGGCCTTTTCATCTCTTTTCATATCAGTATTTGGCGAATAAAATTTATTATTTTTAGTATATTTAGATTACACGTATTTCTATAAAATACTCGTAGGTATAGGATTAATATTAATTTTGACTTTATCAATTTCAGGAGCTGATATGCGGCGAATACTACGACTGCTATGTGATCGACAGCTCTGGTTATGTGGTATTGTCAGCACCATTTAGCAAAAAGCAAGTGGGGCAGTTCTTCGGAGCCATCAACAATGAGAACGGACTTATATTGCAGTATTTTCTAGACGCCAAAGTTTATGAGCACGTCGAGGTGTTCAATTACCAGGCGCTTTGTCCTTTGACCATGTTACCAAAATCTGCAAGTTGTTGGTCATCTTATACGGTTAGTATATAGGGAATAAATACGAAGGTCAGTCCACAGAATGGAGCTGTGAATAAAATAATAGTTATCAATCACCATCAACTTATCATCCAGTCCTTCACTGTTAAATCAGTAAATATACGTAAACCTACGTGTCTTCGAAAAAACTTATAGTTACACGCCGGTGTGATCGAAGCCGGGCCTTTTGTAGTCAGTATTGTAGCCACTACTATATACGAGTACGCCACTGTCGATGTTGATACGATTTAAGTGAGCTTGGTAGTTTTTCACACAACTTCGTTCAGATTTGGTGGATGGATATGCTTCATTCTACTTAGTATGCTATACTTACAAGTCAGTAGATAGGGAGTTTGATAGTAACTATAAATAACGATTGTCGTTGGTGTATAAATTAAAATATACCTCTAAATATGTTTAATTTTACAGCCATTCAGTGTAGTTGGGAATTTCATTAAATGGTTGCTGACGGAAATATTGTTGTTGGTGATCAATTGGAACCAGTACGCTTATGCTGAAAATGATGGTGAGTGATCGCAAAATCCAGGAGAATTTGAAATATAATTTACAGTTGAAGACACATTAAGCTATACTCTGTGGTACCCTATCGCAATAAGTTTTTGTTATGATTCCTTGACATTCGCTTATGAATGTGGCAAATAAGCTAAAGCGACAAAGTACTAAAGGGTAGGGGATGATATGTTGTAAACTGTACTTATACTTACAAATAACAAGTACAAGGGGAGACCTGTGCCGCAAAAGTGGGGACGTGAGTAGCCTGACGATGATGATACCTACAAATGAACAACTTTATTTAAATACTTATTGTACTTAAATTATTTTTAAAATCATATGTTCGTTAATATTAGAAAATTAACATAGTAAACGGGATGTAATCTCAAGTAGATAGCTGCAATGTACGCTTTCGATGTTGTGCATTAGATGTCTAAATCAAAAATTCGTATCGTAGTCGAATGCAGAATGAAATAATGTAGCACAGTAACTCAAGCAATACTATCTCTCTTTTAATATTTCTGCTTTTCCTAACTGCATGGTTGTCTTGCTCGCAGACTACGATATAATCAATGAAGACATCGCAGATTCCACCACGACCACGTCGCCGACGGACGGGAACGGCTCCATCCCTGCCAAGGACGACGAACCGAAACTATTCTCCTGCGACCACAGTATCAGCCTGTTCATCCTGAACCAGACCTATTTCACCGACAACAGCGGTCTAACCCGCACAGTGCACGAGGATAAAGCGGGGAAATGTCATCCACCATTTTGGGCGGCGTATGCCATGAAGACCAATCTACTCGTGGTGGTCGTGGAGCGTGGAGACTGGGACTTTAGCGACTGTCACCTACCACCAGACACTAAGCCGCAGCCGACGGCGAATTCCACTGAACGTTACGAACCATGCCACAAATTGGAGTTGGGAAACCTTAGGCGGCGACGACTTGAAGGTTGCTACACTTATCACGAAGCGGTAATTATAATTCTCATGTTTTGTCCAACTATTTTTTATTAGTAAGATCACTCAGATATTTTCTAGTGATTTCGTTGACAATTAATTATTGAAAAGCAGCATTGTAAGTTATCTTTGACTGGCTCGTATAAAAATTAGCGAAGTTCTTTCAAATATAACTACCAAACCGAAGTTTACAAGGGTTAAAAAGTTTCCCTTGCAGCCGTGCACTTAAAAATAAAAATAATGTAAGGTGCAAACGGTAAATTACTATATTGCCTCTTGCATTGTAAGTGAATCTATAAAAAAACGTTTTTTTTTATAGCGTTATATAAAAACTCTCGGCATATTGCGAAATTAAATGAAATTATTTTTTCATTGCGATCTCCATAAAACACATTATAAAAGTACCGGTGGGTTCCATGGCCAACCATGGAACCCACCGGTACTTTTATAATGTGTTTAATTACCCTGATCAGGGTATAAATTAACATTCTATTTTTTCCTACAGGAACGGAACATAACGGACTGTGGATTGGGAAGTATCACTCGTGCTGATCCTCTGTTATACCTGGTCACAGTAACCTTGGCAACATTGGCGTCCAGACTACTCTCATAATGTGAACATAACGTGATCATACACATAATAGATTTGTACCTTTGTTACTTTCGCAATAAAAGTTGTTGCATCCTTAATTGTGTACAATTATTCCTAAGAAAAACGTGGAAAAACTTGAATAAAACCAGACAAAGTTACAGAACTGAAGACCTGTCTATTCAAAGTTTAAAACAATAAGTATCGTGTTAGCCTACTCAAAAATGAGCAAACAAATCAATGAAATGCCGGTAAGGTAAACTAGTGAATTCATTCCTTGTTACAAATACAAATACCTACGGAACATGAGGTCAGTCAGTCAGCAAATTCAGTTGCGTCGCGCATTGCCCCCAGTGCGCATGTCCAACCAGCGGTGAACCGCGACTGCGCCCTTTATCCCTCAGTCTACCATCCGCCTAACAACCTTATCAGCCAGAAATTACGAGATTTACTAGAACCGATATCAAATCACAATATCAGCAGTAAAGTTATTGTAGTAAATGATGTCAAATAGATATTTCTAAATAGTGAATGTTAGGGGCCAAAGTAGATTAGTGTCTCTGATGTGCAAGTGTGCTGGAGCCCTATTGTTATTACTGCTTCTGTTTTTGGAGTCCAGGGACTGCTCGTCCAACCCACAGAATGATGCGATTGCCAAAATATCGCTTAACACGTAAGTTGTATATCTGTAAATTATAATACATAATATCTTGATATTGATTTACCTTCCTATATATTCGCGGCCATGAGTGGTACTCGTAGGTATGTGACTGAACATCCTTTTATCTGCTTATTGACCGGTGTGGACGACCCGTTTGAATAATGTAATTAAGATGCCTTTACATACTCAATGCATGGTTCGAATAGGTGACCTTAATCCGTTTAACTCATCGATTTTAAATCAGGATAATATGCCAGTCCGCTGATTTTTCATTCAAATCGAATCGAATCAAAAAAAATCACAGTTTGAGGTAATCCATAGCTATCGCACTTAAAACAAACTCAATAAAATTGTAAGTAAAAGATTTAAACACAACGCACACATAGATTAAGTAAGATTAAACCAGTAACTAATTCCGATATTAGATTAAATCCAATATTATGAACTATTATGAGCTAAACTTGTTTATTTATTAGCGTGCAGGGGTGGGCGGTCAAACTTGGTACAGAGCTGTACCACTTTGGTGAATTTATCACCAGGAAGAAAGAAGTTCAAGATGTAAGTATATATTATAATTTATATCGAAATACTTGAAAAGCCGAGCACAAAATAATTCGTAGTAATAAATATTCTTTTTTGTGCAGAGTTTCAAATCAGCACAGATCGAATCAAGGGATGGAGAAAAGTTAGTCCAAAGTATGTCTGATGATATTCGTGCTATGATGGAGCTCAAAGTCAGTGCTGTCAAAAGAATAGTGGAGGCAGCCGAAAACATGGCTTTCGACAAACAAAGCGAACCTGTACCTGAGGACTTCCAGTTTTACAACAGCAAAGAGATGGACGAGCCTTACGATGAAGTGTCGATAACCACTACGGCAGAGCCCGACTTTAACATGGAGAACTGGATCCAAAGACCACCGACGAAAGCTGCGCATGTGCAACCAAACGCGCATTATTCGAATATACCTGTCAATATTAACTTTAGTAGCGTTCATGTTCCAACTAATGTATACGCTTGGGGTAAACAAGTTATTAAAACATCTATTTTATGTTGGATTGATAAAGCGAGCTACCTGGTTTAAGAATATAATTGACCAATTGTTTTTTTATAGCAAAAGAAGTCATCAAAGGAATTCACTGGTCAGAAGGACTGGACACACATTTCATCAATAATTACCAAAGCGATCCGACTTTATCGTGGCAATATTTTGGCAGTTCCACAGGATTCATGAGACACTATCCTGGTAAACACCAATGCATAATTGGTTACTTTGAATGCCAGAGTAAAAAGTTAGATTTTCAATGAGTTATTATTTCCAGCAATGAAATGGAGGGCAGATCCTGTAGACATTTACGACTGTCGCACGAGAGCTTGGTATATGGAAGCTGCTGCCAGTCCTAAAGACGTGGTAATTCTGGTCGATAGAAGTGGATCAATGACTGGACAGAGGAGGGATATAGCCAAACATGTGGTCACAAACATTCTAGATACTCTTGGCAACAATGACTTTGTGAATGTGATGACTTTTGCGGACACAGTTGAAGAGATAGTACCTTGTTTTGAGGATTCTCTTGTGCAGGTATATTTTGATAAAATAATAATAATATGATCGATAAAACATTGTTATATGACTTGAAATTTCTTAATTTCAGGCAACGCTAGGAAATCTACGCGAATTGAAGTTAGCCTTAGACAATTTTGATACTATGGAAATAGCAAACTTTTCAGCGGCGTTAACAAGAGCTTTTGAACTTCTAGAAATATACAGAAATAACAGTGGTGGCGCCAACTGTAACCAGGTAAGTTAGGCTAGGTTTTATGGATCTAAGGCCTAACCTGAAAAATAATGTCAACAATCTAGTTCTGTTAACATTTTTGATTCTAGAGCAGGGTTTATTTGCAGGCTATAATGATGGTTACGGATGGCGTCCCATACAATTATAAGGAGATCTTCGAGAAGTACAACTGGAAATACGACACCCCAGTGAGGGTGTTCACGTACCTGATAGGTCGCGAGGTAAAGGTAGTACCACTTCAGGTATTACTGTGTGTCGTAGTCATTGTGCGGCCTGCATAATGCCTTCCTGTGCCCTGTCTACCAGTACACCTAGAATGTGGTACTCTTCTCTTTCTAATCAACCTCTTGGAAGTCTTGGCTGGCATGTACAACTTTGTCTATGTTACGTCTAACTTTTTTTAATCCTTCTCCATCTTCATTGTCGCTTTTGCTTTTAGTCCGTAGTTTTAATGTGTTCTATTAGATTAAGATTTTCAAGTACTCTTTGGTAGGCTATGTAGAAAATGAAGTATTTGATAGAACTGTAGATAATTATACCTAGTTGTTTTGATTTTAACTACTTCTATTTCTTTTACTGTGTCACTTACTGGCTGCAAATGGCGGCGCTGTGATCAGTTTTCTTTATTTGACAAGCCTTTTATATTCACGAAGCCGTTTAACATATCCATCACACTAGTAGTTAATAAGAATTCATCCACACAAGGCACTATCAATCAACGGCATCATCGTATCGAAGCTGTGAAGAATTTCGTAATATCTGAGAAGCTAACTCCAGGTGGCGGATGTGAGAGAGGTGAAGTGGATGGCGTGCGCGAACCGGGGGTTCTACGTGCACCTGAGCACGCTGGCCGAGGTGCGCGAGCGCGTGCTCGAGCACGTCAACGTGCTGGCGCGCCCGCTCGTGCTGCAGAGGGAAAAGCATCCCGTCGTGTGGACGCCAGTTTATGCTAACATTACCGTAAGTGTTGTTATGTCTTCCTCTCTTTTAGATGCTTTTGAGTTAATTACGACGTTAAAAATGATCATGTTGACATCAGCATTAGGCAATTTAATTGTTGACGTATAAATAATTCAATTCGCTGATGACGGCTCAATAGGAAATCCATTTTATTAAGCCAGATTGACTGTTAATTAATAAAATTGTTTTCATATTATTTCATTTATTTGCCTAGTCTTTGTTTATTTGTGACTGAACCCGCGTTTCTTAAGTCTCACAAAATATTAAGCCTTCGATATATTGTTAGATGGAACCAATTTCACTAGTACATATTTAATTCAAACAACGAACTAAGACAATCTAAAACGAAACGGTTATTCCGCAGGATCCTAAGGTAGCGGATTATTTATGGGAGCAACGTGAACGAGCAGAACAGAAAGAGAGATTCATGAGTCAAAGGCGAGACAAAAACCTTTTCAATTCGGACAAAGAACAGGATCGCAGATGGAGAATTAGACAGGTAAAGAAGTAATATTAATTGGAATAATAAGAAATGAGCACACTGACGTGAGTGACAGTGCGACTAGTTTACAAAAAATTCGTTCAGCGTGCTATGAAAAGAGCGAAGCTCGAAGTGTCTCTACTAGATCGAAACAGAAACGAAGAGAGAATAGTTATACAGTTACATATTTAAGTGAAGAAGCCATAATGTAAATGGGAACGAACTATGATTTAAACATTTGTACATTGGACATTCTGAAATCCACAATTTCAGATGAAACAAGGTCAGTACAGCGAACTTGGTAACGCGCAGTATCAACTCATGACGTCTGTATCGATGCCTGTTTACGATCTTCGACATAATGAGGTAGGTGGGTTACCGTTTTTGATATTCTATTTTATGTTTATTATGTTAAGGTCTTTCGATGTGAATTAATGATATTTAGAGTCTTTGAAAAAGAGAATATACTTGTTAATTAACAAATCAATGATATAGTGCGTTAGTATATAATTATAGAATTTCTATGTTACATTGACGATCTCTTTTTAACTGACTCCAGCAATAGCTATTAAATTATACTGCGATAGGCTTTATGTATTTCCAAAATTCTAAATTCTCCACTGTTGCATGACCAAAATGTCTTTTCCAGAAGATTATGTTCACAGATTGGTTTTACATTTCCTACTAATTGGACGTAAGCTCTGTCTCTTCCGAGTACTTTCATCTTTGCTATTGTACTTTTGTATTATTCTTCTTGAATTTTATGTGTAATATCATAACCAAATACCTTTTTAATAATATTCCGTTTTGTTTAATGGTTTCCCCTCAGAACATCACAGAGAATGTACTGATAAATGAAGCTTACTGGGTATCAGTTACGAAAGAGGTACTACACTTAGAAAGTTTTGATGATTTAATGTAAAGTTTTGCAAGAAAGAGAGTTTTTATGATTTAGTTTTTTGGATTTCAGTATGGGTAAAGTGTTATTTGGCCCCGTTAGCGATGCATCTGTCCTCGATAGATGTAGACCGCGGCCGGGCCGGCGCCCGCGCAGGGCGCAGGGCGGCCGCGGTCCAGTCTCCTGACTGGTCAATGTGTTGTTCGACCCTTTTGGCTTACTGTAGTATAGTAGTTTTCTACTAGATCGTAGGCGTAGACCACTAGGGTGTTATGACCGACTTTTCTATCAATTACCAAATTAATTATTTCTTTGCAAGAGTTATGATCTATATTACACACACTATCTAATAAATTAAAAGTATTTTTGCCTGAATTTAGTGATGTCTTCGTAGAGACATTTATAAACATTGACTTGTGTCACGAAAAGTAAATGTAAATATTTTTTTTCAATGAATATCATGCAGCCCGACATATGGCTCGTACGGGGCTTTTGTTACTTGACTATCTATTGAGTTTCAAATATTGTTTTTCTTCAGAATGGCAAAATTTTTAATATATTAACCAGTTTTAGTGTAAATATGTTTTCTCATTGAAAGAGAAAACTGATTCCTAGTGGAAGTTTTGAACATGCATTTATCTACATGTTATTAATATTTTATTGCATTCGTACGTCCACAACCAATCGCAGTCCGTAGAGGAGAACGGCCAGAGAGAGGTAGGCATAAGTTACCATAGCATTATGTTGTACGCGGGACGAATGTATGAAGACGAATGATTTACTGTATCGGGAGCCTCAGGCGCAGCAAGGTGGGAAAAATTCAGAGGTTTCTGTTCTACACGATGCTAACTAAATGCAAGAGTTCCATACTCGTAAATTTTAAGAAAACTGCGCAACGATCAATTACATATTGGTGAAGTTATCAATCTATAGTATCTATTAACGTACATATTCTATTATCTTTTGAAAATGTCAACAGATTCATGCAAGGATTCCTTTGAAAGGTCACTTGCCCTCCAACAATGACGGTAGTGGGTTACTAGAAAATAAAAGTAGATTTTTATTTTATATGATTAACGGTTAAATATGTAATATTATTTGAGTAGATTTGCTAGAACCTGTAATTTTAAACCATATAAACTAGTATGTTTAAATAGTTCTATATGTTTATATAGAACTTCGCCTAACGGGGCGTAGATGCTAAAATGATACCTACTAACTACTGCTATAGAATTTTAAGCGAAACTTTAACAATATTTAGTAGATTTATAATGGCAAATACAACGCCAACAGACTAAGTAGTTAGCTAAATTGAATAATATTATATGTTTTATATTGTCATAAGTAATAGTTTTTGGTATAGATTCTTTTAGATTTTTGATATTTTAGTAGAAAATAATAGAGAAATATATTGAGTTTTTTGTACAAGACGTAGACTAATGGTGGAACTATGCTCGCTAATGACGAAGTGAATGGTATATGAACCATTTGAACTTCATATTTCTTAAGATACTTTAATTAAATGAAATTATATCCATGGTGTTTAGAAAGTTGGCTAATATTTATTATGATATTTCAGATGCGTATAGCTAGATTATTAGGCGTGGCAGGAACGGATGTAGCTCTGTCTGAAATTCAAGCACTGATGACTCCATACAAGGTAATACAACTTGCGAAAAACCTTGAATACGCATCTACTGGTTTAATGACATTCATAAATAACTTATTAAAATCAAAACTATTTTTACAGATTGGAGTAAATGGATACGCATTCATAGTAACCAACAACGGATATATCTTAATACACCCAGACCTGCGGCCCGTGGTATGTCTATGTCCATATAGAAATAGTAGAAAACGTGATTGATAGGTACCGGAAATAAAATATCTAATGAATAACACAATTTCACAGTATCAGCAAATCTTGAAACCAAGCTACAATAGCGTCGATATGATAGAAGTAGAGCTATTCGACGATGACAGGGGCCCCAGGAACTTCAGTAAAGAACTAACTGCGGTAAGCGTTCATAGTATTAGCTTCCTCCGTGCCTCGGAGAGCACGTTAAGCAGTCTGTCCCGGTTGTTGTCGTTCGACAGCAGTCGTTAAGCCATGTCAGAGGCCTACGGGCGGCCTGAACAACTATGACAATAGGTTGGCCACTAACCATATGACAAGCAAGCAAGCATTACCACAACTTGACATTTACTTAGATTGCTAAAGTAATATTTGCCACAATAACTAAAGACAGCTATTAGTTAACCGTAGTGAAATCCAAGAACAGAAAATTATTAAATTGTGTTTTATTGTAGCTCCGAAAAGAAATAATTGATCAGAAGACGGGGAATAAAATAATGAACGTCAAATATCACATGGATGACATGGTAAGCAATACATACAGAATACACTTCATTATATTCTAAATTAAATTAAGTACCATATTCTTAATGAAGAACGATTGAAGTAATCAGGTACAAATCAGGTATCAGTTTTAGGTACCTACACAAATTGTTGAAATAAAAAGTTTGTCTATTTTAATCAGAAACGAGTCTCCCGCGCAAAGAAACACTACTTCTGGACGGGTATCAGCGACTCGCCATTCACACTGGTGGTGACCATTCCCGAGAACTATGGCAGGCACCGCATCACGCCACCTCCGACTGACGACATACACAGGCTGTCTCTGACATCTAAGAACATATCCGCGAGACAGTATTTGTCAGACAAGTGGAGCATTCACCCTGATTGGTAAGACCATTGAAATGTGTGACATGTGTAAAAGTGACACAACTGATGACAGAGGAGAAGAAGAAGGAGTAAACGCATCGAAACCTTTGATGAACCAAATAGCCAATGAAATATGACAGACAAACATTATGTTGTTAAAGAAATGGCAAAAATTCGAGGTGCTTTTTGTAGCTACGAGTATCCTATCTTTTGAGTAACTATACGACCACCGAAAGCTTTGTTCAAATTAAGTACACAGCCCTGATTTGTTGGTCAGGTCAAGTTGGTGGTTATGTTTAAGATATCATCGTTATATTCCAGGCTATACTGCCGCCATTACGAGCGTTTTTTCGACTCTCCAGAGGACGAATTGTCCTACTTTTTGGAGCGGGTGGCGAAGCCCGGATGGCGCTGGCCTGCCAAACCTCGCCCGCCCGAACATCATAAGAACAAGCCTGGACATGAGCGGCACAATAACGGTAAGCACAAGAAACAGTCGCATACGCAATGATATAGACGAAACATGTTTATGACCCAAGCATACATATTATCATCCTACTTCCAAACGTAATTTGGACGAAGCGTCCTGAGACTTCAACCTCCATTAAAATTTAGGATGTCCCTTTCTAGTTTATTATAGCTCTAGAAAGAAATGTCACTACACACTTAAAGTAGCTAAACTAAAATAGTTTAGTCCTGTTCCTGTGTGCTGTAGACCTTCACAGGTCATTTTAAAACATATACGTTTTACAATTTACAGGCACTCCAGAAACTAGGGAACGCAACAAAGTATCAAACAACACACCAAGAAATGAGTACTACTGTAAGTAATTTAATTTATCAGTTGGACAATAAAATAGAAGTGTTGTTATACCTACACAAAATATTTATAATAATACTATTTGCAGGCGACCACGGACTCATGCAAGCTCTAGTATACGATGCTAGGAACTCTGTCTGGTTTAACAAGAGCATATCGGAATCAGCTTCAGACGAGAAGGCGTAAGTATTTATCAATGTAGAAAGATACTAAAAGGTCTAAAGTTGCTTAGGCAAAGAAATATGAACATCCATAAGAATAACACTGAACAAAGTAGCCGAGTAGGAGCACGAGGAAACGCCCAATCCATGGAGCTTAATAAACAAGTCAAAACCACAAAATCTTATCTTCCTATTGTCTTTATTCGCGCTGATGATAAGTAACCTGATTTGACGATCACTCCCGAGATGAGCTTCGACCATATGTGTAACGTTACTTTCTGTTTTGCATAAAGACTGTATCAAATTGTTGCATACAACGTGACTTCTTTTATGTTAACATTTGCCTGGATAGCCCGTTGACAAAAGTGATTGGATTGTTGCCGAGGTAAAGTACACTTATCGAGAAAAACAGTTAATTTTGCATGGTGAAATTTCGAGAAAAAATCCTACCACTGAATCTTTATTATCTTTAGGTGTTCAGATTACCTACCTACTTTCCTAAATTGTAAATTCCTAACATGACCGGTATCAAAATCAATGTGGTGCAATAAATAATGATGTCGTCTGTATATTTTAGACTTCATTAGGGGCACAGGCCTCTCCTTGCAATAAAGGGAACGGGCATTTACTATGTTCTGAAAAAAACAGGAATGTTCTACAATCTTGTAACGTACATCGTCGGTTCTATTCTAAATTCTACAACAAATTAGTACAAAAAAATAGAGTCATACTTTAGTGTTACTGTGACATTACCAAATTCTGAATATTTGTTAAAAATTAACTAGACTAAACCCGCATTTGACCTCAATCTCACCTGGTGGTAAGCGACGATAGGGTCGAAGATGGAGCACACAGGCTTAATTGATAATAACTTACGAATACGAAAAACAAAATATTTCATCGGATAGTAAAGAATGCTATCAGTAAAGCCTTGGATCAATCAAGAATTCTTGAAGTTACTTTAAGTTTTATATGGACGCCATTACCCTTGCTTTTAAACCTTCCTTTCATAAAAGCATCCGAGGATTGTAAGTATATCGTTAAATCCGTCTATCTATTGTTAATTTTATGCAAACTGTGGAGAAGGTAATTATGTAGAATACTATAGACGTACCTAAATTATGTACGAGTAGTATGTCATAAAAATATTTTTAGATACTTTCGAGTACCTGTGATATCTAGGTGATATTAAAAAAAGCAAAGGAGATACAGAAGCTTGACTCAACGTGCTACGATTGCTGGATATCAGCACGTTATATGAATACAAAATCAATGTATTAGTATAATAGAACTTTATAGTGTAGCTGTTGTCTTTGGCTTTGACATCCTATTTGAATTTGAATAATTTGGTGGCAGGGCTGAATTCATCCAGCGTTTTGGATACATCGTGGCTTTCTTGGCCACACACAGTGGCCTGACGAGATGGCAGACCCACCCGCCGAAGGAACATGACGACAAGTAAGCAATAAGAAAACATGACACTTGAAAAGCACATGGCGATGTTGAACGAATATTAAAGAAATGATTTCCTCTACGACTAGACATTACGCATTGGTCACTGATTTACAGATCAGTGATGGATTATACGGTCGCAAACCTTTTACCATCTGAAAGTCTACAACAGCGATGCCGTCAGCCATAAGGCCTTCTTCTTTACTTTTAAGTCTTAAAGTTTAAGGAGTTAGATTGGCTGGTGTGAGGGCTCGGGAGGAATTGCACTAAATTCCAAATTTATGGAGTCGGTGCAGAGTCTGCCACCCCCATCTTAGAGTTAGTATTGGGTGGAATATATTCAGCGTTACATCTTCCAGGCCAGAATTCGGGAAGGTGTACCCACGAGCCATAGATGAAGTTTGGTACCGCCGGGCAGTCGAGCAACACTACGTGGATCCCCTGAGCTACGTTTACAGCCTGGAAATCAGCACGGACAAGTTCCCTCTCAACGTCAGCGCCGCTGTGGTGACCGCCGCTCACACCGTGTTCCATGGAGATGGCCATAGGAAGGCTCCGGCTGCGGTAGTCGGCTTTCAGTTTCGGCACGAGAGACTTAGCGAGTGGTTCGAGAATATTACTTCCTCGGTGAGCCGTGAAACATTATTTCAGATTTCTGTATCATTCGCTCGAAGTTTTTGTCGTGTCGTGCGGGCCATAAAGAATAGCACCACCCCAACTGTTCCTGTGGGTGTCGTACGAGGCGACTAAGGGATTTGGTGGATACTATTCTACAACTGGTGGACGACGATAGACTCGCCACCTATCACGTTTGTTCACCAAATCTTACGGCGAAAAGTGGGAACTACCTACAATGGCCATCGCCAAAAGTAGAAGGTGAAGTAGTCATCGGCGTCGATGAGCTGTCAACGCGTGGGCCACTCGTCGACAACTGCTTCACTAGAATTTTGAAAACCTATTGTATGTAATACGATATAAAGCTCACATTTCAATGCTTTGCTCTGAGTTGAGTTCGTGTCGGGTTCGCGTCGAATCGTCTATCGTTCCTCTGTCTACCCCCTCGGGGATTCTGGACGTGAGAGTTATGCTATGTTAATTTATCACTGGATGTAACACCGCAGTTGTGAATTATTTCTTTCTTTATGTAGCCTGATTTTTTGTACGAAAATTCTACAATATTTCATTGGACCCCTTCGATTTTGTACTCGATTATTTTACAATGGCTTTTTCTCTTTCAGTGTGAACACAACAAGGAGTGCGTGACTTGTCTCTCTGACAGCTGGGACTGTTATTTAGTGGACAACAACGGCTGGATCGTTGTGAGTGAAGATGCCAACCAGACAGGACAATTTTTCGGCAAAGTAAGTTTTGGTCTAGGAAGACCAAGGTGCTTACTAACTACTTAGTAACTTATAGGTATTTTTGATGACGATTTTAAATCCACCATTTCAGGTAAGACCGGACATCATGTCGAAGTTTATAGAAGAGGAAATGTTCAAAGCAGTGCACATCATCGATTACCAAGCTGTTTGCTTCAGAGAAAAGAAGACCACCAACTTCGCCTCCATGTTGATAACGGTTAGAAATGAGCATCAAAATTCTGAAGAGCTCAAACGCAGAGAGTATCCAAGAAATTATACTTTATAATATTCTTTCAGCCTTTCGAGAATCTACGTCTCATCATGGGATGGTTTTTGGCGACTACGATATGGATTTACAATTCTATTGCAGTGGGTTTGGCTCAAGCATCTAGTTATTCTTTTGACGACGGTAAGTATCCCACAATTAAATATCTGTTCAGTGCATATCCATAGGATTAATAATGTTTTCACTGTTAATTGCAAAGAAATAAATGATGTTTTTAATGTATTTAAAAGAACCCTAGATTAGTGTTGCTCTTGCGCGTTGTCAGCATGTTCTGTGCGATTCTGCATGACAACGAGCACTTAGCGACAATGTCAAATAAAATGTTCTATATAATGGCTTAGATGAGATGAAGAAAAAAATCAAGTTTGAGCAATATATCGACGGATTTTGGCCAGAAACAGCATTGTGCTTCTCAAGGTTTCTGTGCATGAAAGAATGTTTGAAGAACAATCAGACCATAACCTGTCTTACTGTTTAATTACACGATTATTGGATAACACTGTAGCTAAACGTTACTGGAATGAATATAATTGTTCTTGGAGAAGTGGTATCAGATTAAACAGGATTCATTAATAAAACCTGTACAAGTTTACTATTTAGTCATACACTTGTGTATTAGTTAGACGTAGAATTACAATACCAATTCAAAAAGGATACTTATATGGGTGCATGCAAGTGCTAGACAGCAAATTACACCCAAACAAATTTTAGACGAATTAATTCACAAAGTATCTACTATCTAGTAGTGATACCAAAATTCAACCATGGAGTCAACAATTGGAAGTAGTTAATATTTAACGAAAGTAGTAACGACTCCATCTTGTTTTCAGAATATGTTACACCCACTGGTGAGTTTTAGAACGAGCACAATAGATCGTGTCGTCCCATGGCACTATGGAACACTTAGTGCCATTTATCATTTCAATATTTTGGTCTCGTAGATTATTATCCTCCTTGGAATGTGCATGTGTAGTTTTATCAAGTTTAGTCGGACAAACTCATCGTTGTTGAAGTATATTGAATTCATGTTTGGTGAAGTTTCCATAGGTTTCCTTAAGTTTCCATAGTTTCAATAAGTTTCCATATCCAGTTTAGGTACCTATTGGTATTATTGTGCTAATGTGAATCTATTCTGCATGATGTGTTGTTTTATGTATAAATAAAGCTTATAAAATACTTTTCCTTATTTTTGTGGCTGCGTTATATTCTAAATTATTACATCTCTCAAAGTTATCACGCCGGGTACGTACAGTACGTGTACTTATGCCTATGTATTGTAAATTTGCTATATTTACGAGTATTTATTTGATTGGTTTTCAAAATCATTCATCCCCGTATTATTTTCATTTGGTGAAGGCGACTATACCAATAAGTACAATAAAGTCTTCAGCATGAACGTCATATTTATAATTAAATATATTAATTATTTCAATATATATTTTTCTGTAATCGGAACTTCTATTGATCCTAAATTAGACAAGTTTTTATAATTGTGATCACTTTTTCCTCAGCTTATCAAAACTATGAGAACGACGAAACAGACGACCCGTACATGTCGAAGCCACCTTCCCGGATAATCGAGAGAGACTTCGAGAAGCTTGTCCTGATCAACCGAACTCGACCCACGCCTTGCGACAGAGAAATGTATCTTTACCAGCTAGAGTACAACAACTTGGATGACAAACTAAACAAACCTGTCAATGATTGCAAGAGGCCATTTTACGTGCAGCTGGTGAACTATACAAACATGCTTCTGGTAGTGATAGATGCCTTGTGCCCTAAGGAAGAGGTGCCTGTGATGTCTGTGGACGCGACAGAAGTACAGTACAACGAATCTCTGCCGTGTCTGAAGCATATGCACCCGCTGTACAGGAAGCAACCAACATCGTGCATCAGGAATCACACAGAAGTGAGTATACCTACATCTTTTCGTTAACAAGAAAGATATACTCGCCAATTGTATAAGGTAATTGTTTATTTTTAAAAGAATAAGGTATTCTATATCCTTTTTTCAAGTAGTACAGTCGACAGGGCTTCAACCTGTTGTAATCTTATTGCAAACAAGCTGTTGCCCGCAACTTCGTGTGCGTTCCATACTAACTTTTCCCCCACATTTGACCCATTTTTCCCTTTTATTTCTTCAATCTGGACTTATTTTAAATATATACATGAAAACTCCATCTAAATCTGTTCAGCAGTTTTTACGTGATGCGCTATCAAACACACAAACAAAAATTTTCCTTTACTATTTTATCATATGTATAGATAAGATTTATTCATTTACCGCCTGTAAGGTAAAGCAATATGGGGTGGACATACCATGAGAGGTCCAGACAAGTGGAGTAAAATTATCACAACTTGGTATCCAAGAGGCGAGAAGAGAAAGAGAGGTAGACTATTCAGACACTGGGATGACGAAATAGCGCAATTGGCCGGTAAGACGTGGACTAGGATGGCGTTGGAAAGGGAAGAATTAAGAAGACTGGGGGAGGTCTTTGCCCGGAGGCACACAGATATATCTAGTTACCGTAGAATATGTAATTTATTTATTTATTCGTATGGCAGTTGGAATTACACACAGTAACAGTACTGTGACATGTCACAACCAAATATCCAGGTTTCTTAGCCATTCGGCGGCGTCTGGGGTTAGTAGGATGAAGTCGTCAGGGTCACCGGCGTATGTAATAGTATATAAGTAAACAAAATCTGAAAGAGGCTGTAATAAATAACAAATAAAAAGGCAAAGTTATCTTCTGTAAAACTGTAAAAAGGCAAAGTTATCTTCTGTAAAACTGTAAAAAGGCAAAGTTATCTAATGTAAAACTGTAAAAAGGCAAAGTTATCTTCTGTAAAACTGTAAAAAGGCAAAGTTATCTTCTGTAAAACTGTAAAAAGGCAAAGTTATCTTCTGTAGAACTACGAGTACTTAGAAACACTGTTTTTTTACAGGAAAGCAACATTGATATGTGCGGCCGAGGCAGTCTACTCAGCAATGGTCTTTGGATCCCCTTAAGCATCCTGCTAGTACTAAGGCACCTAAAATATTAGGATTATTCATGTCAGACATGTGCGCCTTTATAATATTGGGGCATCAGTATTGAATAATTGGGTTTTAGTAAAAAAAGTGTATGTTTGTTATATATTGCAGTATAATAGTTTACCTGATATTCATTATACTTAGATTCGTCGTCTAGTCAACTATAGTATATTTTTGTTATCATATTTTAAAGATTCTATGTGCATTTCTCTATGTTAGAGAATTGATAGTAAACATGTCATTTTCACATATCACAATTTAAATTGTTTTATATAAACAAAAAATAGATTTACGGTCCATCATCATAGATATTATGCTCCCAAGGTGCCAGAAGTGTGAGGCATTATAATATATAAAAGGTGTTGTTCATATCAATTGTCAAATATTATTAGAAAACAAAATCTAGGTAATTAATATTTTAATTGAGTAATGTTATAGTATAGGTATGTGAATGAAATGGAATGTTGGGTGATTTAATATAAAAGTGATAGATAGCTTTTGTAACCTACCTGTAATAATGGGCGTATTGTTTAAGTAGGTATGTGTATCCAATTTTAAATCAATTAAATAGAGCTGATGTCGATTTTAATTTTACCATAATAAAAATTAAATTCAAGCCGTCCTGGATATTTTAAAAATATTTTGAAACTGGGATGGAATTTTCTATGAAATGTTTAGCTATTGGGAAATAATGAATGAGATATCAAAGCTTTGTGGTATCTTCATACTTATTTAATTTAAATAGTTCAGTTAGATACATGAATTTGTTTAACAATATAGACATTAGTATTTGGTACAAAATAAATATTTATTGTGCTGTAACACTGTTTTTGACTCTATTCATATTTGAGATAAAATATTTATATTTCGTTACAGTAATAAAATAAATTACTAACAATAAATAATAGAATTTGTGCACCAAATTGAATTACTACCAAACCTACCTTTAGAAGATAGCCAAGCATAATCTGATACAGACATAAATATTCCACCAACAATAATCTGCAGCTGTCACCAAACCGTAACAAAATTTTTCTACTTTTCTATTTATATTCCTGGATATTTCATATAAATACTCGTAGGTATTCAGTACTCGTTCAATTTCACATACCTCTCTATCTGGCCACATATCATTAGTATGTGGACCAAACTCCATGTTCCTCACACTTCTTTGTGAATTCTTTGATCTCGTCCATGAGGGTCTGGTAACGCTGGTGGCGCAGGAGGTCCTCCTGGAGATTCTCTAGTTGCTCACCACCTTCCATGAAGGTTTTTAGACTGTGCGTGGTGCCGCCGCCCTCGCGGTGTTCCGTCACTCGGTCTTGGGGATAATTGTAGGTCCTTATTTTCTCATTTCTGTTGGAAGAGCCTATCTGTAAAAAAAATATTATGGACAATTTAAAAGCATATTTAGTACATATACCTAATAAGTATATTGGATATCATGTTTATATATCTGCAGCACATTTTTCAAACAGGTTTATAAATTAATAGTATGTACACAAACCTGTGACTTCCTTTCAGAGTTAATTTTTGAAGTTTGTTCAGTAACTTGTTTCTCCAGCAGGAGAGCCCTTAGCTTCTGCATTGCAATCTCTTTATTTTTTATCTGTGACCTCCCCTCTTGACATTCTACCACTGTCCCTGTAGGATTGTGAGTGATGCGGACAGCACTGTCCGTTGTGTTAACATGTTGACCCCCAGCACCACTAGCCCGCTTTGTATCTATGGACAGATCACGATCCGAGATCTCCAAATCTATTTCAGTAGGTTGTGGTAGTACTGCCACAGATACAGTGCTAGTATGTATGCGACCTCCCTTCTCAGTAGTCGGGATTCTTTGTACACGGTGCACACCTGCCTCGACACGCATCAACTCTGGCACTCCGAGACCCGAAATCAGCATCGATGCTTTCCTAAATCCTCCTAGATCTGATTTCTCTATCGATGCTATATCAACCTCCCAGTCTTTATGCTGGGCATAGGACTCGTATAATTCGAATAATTCCCGAGCAAAGAGCATGGCCTCCTGCCCGCCGGCGCCTGCGGTCACCTCCACAAGTACACCACCTTCACTCAAGTAAGGCTCCACCAAAATAGCTTTTAACTCATTGTCAACTTCTTTCAAACGCTTTAGATATATTTGAGCTTCTTCTTTTACCATTTTCATGATTTCTTCGTCGTGGTCTTCCTTTTTCTTTAGCTCCTTCAGCGACTCAATGTTCTCGTGCAAGCATATCCTCTGCTCGAGCACAAAAACAATAGGTTTAATTTCGCGAAGTCGTTTAATTTCTGCAGCGTCCCTTGATTTACATTGAAGGTTCTCATGCTCCAGCAATAAATAACTGAGGTATTTTTGAACAGTAGGATCGTCCAAATTTACAGGATTTTGTGAATAACGCCTTGGGAATAACAACAACGGTATATCAAAAGCACACAGCTTTTTAAACAGGGCAGCTCGTGCCAGCGACATTTTATCCTGAAAGACTACAGTTTAGTACTTTATTTGGAATTTAAAACTTCACAGATATTTTAAGGTTAAACAAAAAAAATAGCAAGCAAAACAAATGAAAACCGCACAAATTGAGTATTCAATTGTTAATAAGCGAGCGAGAAAGGGAGAAAACTTGTAGAAGTTTGTAGAGCGCTATTTCGTATAGCTTTAATATTGAATGTTAATAGCATAAAAATAAAACGCAACCACGTTCGGATACAGGATCAAAAAATAAGAAAAATTAATACGGCGCCATCTAGTATCAAGTAGCCGTACTAATATTTAACACACTACCATCTGTTATCCAATAACTGTACTAGACTTTGTAAAACTACATTTGCAATCATTTCATAGATGGCGTCACACCTCATGCCTAGGGTCTTTTAAATAGTTTTTTCAACCGATACACGTCCACTGCGTCGTCATCGCATCGTATGCAGCCAACGGAGTATCGGTATTTTCGTATTAGTATGGTACACCTCACAACCAAAACTAAGATGACTGTGTAACAGGCCTGTATCCTGAGCACCTTCTTGTACGGAGCTGAGATCTGGATATCGTACGCTAAGCAGGAGTGACGCATGTGATGTCTTGGGAAAATTCTAGGTCTATCATGGAAGGTCACGAACGAAAAATTGTTAGAGATAACCCAGTTTCACAGTATTACCGCTACTCTCAAACAGAAGCGTCTACAGTGGCTGGCTGGGAAATGAGTGTGTGGTAAGTCTCCTATAAATGTCTGTCTGTTGGTAAGGAGCTCATGCGATCTGCATGCAGCACAAATAACTTTTCCCGTGTTTTTCAACCTAAGAAAGTTTTTTACTGAAAATGACTGAAAGTGCTCGCAATCTATTTATTTCGGGTCAGCAATGATTTGTGAGCACAGTGTAGTTGTCAGCGTTTTCCAAAGGAATTGAAGTCAGTTCTTTTGCATTAAAATTGTGAGGGCCACTACCACTATCACGCCACTATCACTTATTGGCGGCATAAATAATGACAAACATAAACTGTGGTGTTACACAGTTGCATGTCAATAATTGACGGCTCTTCCTGTGTCAATTGTTATAAACAGGCATTCCGAGCAATTTCTACAGACGCGCGAATACCGTGCTGACCACAAATAATTCGCCTATTGATAGAATTATTAGGGTTCCAACACCCCCAGGTCCGCCATCAGAATATAAACTTGAGGGGGTTATTCAACTTAATTTTTTCATGTTTCTCGATCTCTACATTAGAGTTGCAGTGGTTTTCAACTTCAAGGTTCGATTCTAAATGAGATTTGTACATTATAATGAAGAAAAATAGCTTAAGAAAATTCTTATAGATCCCCTTCGTTCGACATATTTTCGCTCTTTTACGCAAAGTTACATATCACTGACTTAGGGATCTTCATGATTACCTTGTCCCTAGTTTCGTCCCTGGGTCTACAACAAAGAAGACTTCCTCTTGCAAACCGCAAGGACTTAGCTCTTCCACATTCCGTGGCTAGAGTATGGAGTTATTAGTGCTAATTGCGACTGACGGGCGGACAGGCTATTGTGTCGCCGCCAGACCACACCGTTTCCTCTCCTTCTTCAGGACTTGGTAAGAGTTAGAGGTTTCAGCGGTGAATGAGATATAGGGCATTTAAATAAAAAATACTTTGAAGATTCCTATTTTTTAGGGCGAACAATGAAACGATGAAAGAAGTAAAGGAAGCATAGTAGAGTTGCCAACACACAGATTCGTTGCACTCCATTCTCTCAGACTTCCTCCCCGGAAAGGACATGACGGTGTGAAGTTGTAATGATATCGACTTCATCAGGTAATAATTAAAGTGTTGGGGTAGTTAATTTCGTCCATATCAACATCCTTGCCATCAATTTCAACCTCATCGTTATCGTTTATCTCATCTCATTTCGTGTTGGCATCTTCATTTCTTCATCTAAATTCAAATCATATTCCTATTCCATTTCTAAATTTCATTATTCCATTAATTTCATTGTTTTATTTGTATTTGACACTTTTTCTCTGTATTTTGTCTCGAACGGACGTTTCTCCTTTCACTTTTATCTCCTACTACTACCTATTTTCTGTGTTCTGTTCCTTAAAAATATAATATTTATTACCAAGTTCTTTTCTTACCAATTACTTCATCTGCACACTGTCCTAGAACTCTGCTAGCCGGCAACTAGAGGACAGACTGTAGCATAGTTATGCAAGTACATTATGTAGGTATATATGTATTTTGTGGTAGGTACTCGCTGGGCTCGAAACTTCCTATATTTTCGTGCCACTGTGCGACTTGGGGCTGAAGGCTGAAGCTTTATTTTTTTAGTATAGATAGTTACCTAACTTTTGACATGTAACATAAGTAGGTATTGATATAAAATTAATCAACTTGAGCCCAATTTTGTATGAAAATACTCTGCTGTCTCTACAATTCGCGAGCAAAGGCTCGACTATATAGAATATAGAAAAGACTCGCGAATTGTCTTTACAATTCGTTAGTTAACCTGGGATAAAATTTTCGCGGGCCTTACTAAGGTAAATACTTAACTTCGATAAAAAAATTATGGTAACAAATTTAACCTGAAAAGACCATTGTCATAGCTTCGATAGTTTAAAAAAACGTGATGGCTTTGGACTCGCTTTCGCTAGTGACTTACAAACTTGCTAAATTAGGAAGCTTTCCAGGCGCTCGCTGACCGCGGCCTTTTTATGTCTATTCTGCCAATAATTAGGCAGAAGTTCGCCACCTATTGTACGAAAGTGAAGCGCTAACCGCGAAAAACGGTAACTTTTAACAATTCCTTCGAACAACGTTCTCCACCATTGTTAGGTAATAATTAAAGTGTTGGGGTAGTTAATTTCAAAGACGGCGGAACCATAGAAAACCTTATATATATGTCGACATGGAACGTTAATGCAGACTAATAATGATGAGTGAATGATAATGATTAAACTTATCGTTTCGAGTTACTTTTGATACACCATAAGGCTAAGCCCATGTGGGCCCAGCCATCGATGTCGATGGGTTTTGCCGGCCGGTCGCCAGGAGGCGCAAATTCGATACAAATCTATGGCCTTGCCACACACACACACACGGCTGTTCGCCCGCCGGCCCGATTAGCCAGCGATCGGGGCGTTTGCCTCTCGGTTTGGCCTAGTCGTATATCGCCACAAACAACCTATGAAGAAAAGAACGCGCGCCCACAATTTGCGCGCTAAAACATATTTTTTTCATCCAAACCTAGTAACTAGTCTCGCCAACTTGCCTCGAGGCTATTTGCCATATAAAAATCGATAGTCATTGCATAATAAGCGTTACAAAAAGCCCGGTAGCTCCAACATTGTCTACTGTGGTTTGCTCAAACGACACTGAATTAAATTGATTGGTGCCGTATATGCGGTAATACACGCTAATGCAACGTAATTACAGGCGAGCGACCCGTGTCGAGTCGACAGGGGTTCTACATTTAACACGTTAAACATAAGTTTACCTTTATCTGCTGATAAAATTGAGTTTATAAAAACACATTTTTATCAGCTGAAAAAAGTTTTCCTGCACCATTGTTTTTTTTATTCTAATGAAATTCGCGTTCAAAAATATCGCAAATCGGCTTTCGAACTACTGTAGAATAGAACCTATGATTTATGAAGTCTAAACGCTAATGTTAATCGTAACTAAATTATCCTTTAGGTTTCATCGGTCAATTATTAACAGGTAACTAATTATACGCACTTTTTTTACAATAAGAACACCAACTAACATTTTAATTACCAACAGAATACCAGCGCTGTAGGAATTTTTGTCTGCAGCAATAAGCTGAGTTGAGGCCCTTTTCACAATAACAGCAGACCATCAGACATGATTCCAATATACCTTTAAATACCTTTGAATATATAATTATTTTATTATAATTAAAATAAAATAATTATGTAGTGAAAGGTATTATAATTATATAGTATTATAAGTATATAATTATTTTATTATGATTATAATAAAATAATTATGTAGCCAAAGGTATTATCATTTATCATTTATTTATTTTGTATTAATCATACATCATCCATATTTACAATTTCAATGTCACACATGTGAAAATTAAATAAATAAGTAAAATTAAATTAAATTAAAATCAATCACAATTCATTCAATGAAATTTAAATAATCATTATTCATACAAGGTCAATTTAGTGTAAAATAAAATCCTTACTTAAAGTAAGCAGTGTCAAATAATAAATTAAACAATCAGATGTCACTTCGTTCCTCGAGGAACTCCTTTACAGAGTAAAAGGCCTTCTGGATTGGACAAGGTCAATTTAGTGTAAAATAAAATCCTTACTTAAAGTAAGCAGTGTCAAATAATAAATTAAACAATCAGATGTCACTTCGTTCCTCGAGGAACTCCTTTACAGAGTAAAAGGCCTTCTGGATTAACAATTTCTTTAATTTATAAATGAAGACGTAGTACGTTGAGGCATCTCTGATTAGGTCAGGTATTTTGTTGTATATGTATGTATTATTAGGTATGTAGTACGGTCATTGCTGAGTGTGAAATAAACATATTACTTACTTACGTCCTACATAAAGCAACCAAATAAAAATAAATATACTTACCTATAGTTTTCACAGTTAGTATCTACGCGGAAACTTGACACTCGGTGGCAGTTAATAGACGGTATTTCTAGAATCAACATAGTTTGTGGAGAATCCTTTAGCGTCTGCAATTCTGCTCGTAATTCATTAAAGGAATGAATAAAGTCGTCAGTAGCAACTAAAGACGCGTACAAATTATGTCCTCTACAATTAAAACCCTGACTTTGCATGCAGCATTCTAGAATCTACCGGACTTTGTAGGCACACTGTATTATGCAATTATAATATTATACCATTGTGTATCACTCAGTATAATATAGTACTCTGTGGTATCACGTACTTAGATTAGTAGCAGAATAGGTATGTGTTTAAGTTAGCTCTTCTAAGTCGTATTCCATAATTATGATTTTCGTAATCATTGTACACACAGGCTCGCCGTTGCTTGTCTGTTCTGTATAGTTGGGTTCAGCCAAGACTAACCTTGGCTGAATATTTATGTTAACTTAATTCTGGTATTTAAACCGAGAAAATTGGCACACGTAAACGGGATATAGTGTTCTTTTTATAACTAAAAAACTTGGAATATTATCGACTAGTGCTTTCTAGTAAAGTACCTACGATTTAAAGTTTTACAGTTCGTAAAAGTTAAAACAAATGTGTGACATATTTCATGAAAGCACCCGGCCTAGACAAATGGGTTCCTCAGCGAGGGTTCTGGGCCGTTTGCCTCGGAACTCTAAGAGCTAAAGGAAATATTCGCCCGCCCAAATATTGGCTCGCTAAAATTGTCTACAACCTCGTAAAAACTAAACCGTCATTTGTTTCTATAAGAAGACGATTGGTAGGTTATACGATAAGGCTTTCACAATTTCACAATGTTTGTATTGACGAAAATGAACCACTTACGTATGGTACGGGGACAATAAAACGCAGGCGTGTCTATTCACCGCTAAACGGAGTCCCTTCCACCTGACTCCGACTTTCCGGGATGTATCCGTACCGATTACCGACCACCTTAGCCTTTTGGGGTTGGATCTGACTTCCAATCTTAACTTTGGGCGCTCCATTGAGTCAAAAGCAAAGACCGCAGCCAAAAAATTGGGCATCCTGAGTAAGGTTAGGCGGTACTTCACGCCGGGGCAGCTCTTAAACCTTTACCAAGCCCAAGTGCGGTCGTGCATGGAGTACTGCTGTCACCTATGGGACGGCTCAGCTAAGTACCAACTGGCTGCCCTTGACTCAGTGGAGAAACGCGCTAAGCGCCTTATAGGTGACGAATCGCTGGTGGAAGCTAGACTGCAAAGTCTGGAACATCGGCGCAAGGTTGCCTGTCTATCGGTATTTTATAGGATACATTTCGGAGAGTGCGCATCGGAATTGCACGATCTAATTCCAGCATCTCCATTCCGCCTTCGGACTACCAGGCGTGGGGAGGGGTTCCATCCTTATGTTGTTGATATCTCATCTGCTCGTACGAAGCGATTTGCTTCTTCGTTCATTATGCGAACGGCTATGGAATGGAACAGCCTGCCGGCGTCTGTATTTCCCGAAACCTACAACCTTGGGATCTTCAAGGCCAGAGTGAATAGGCATTTACTGGACCCGCATGCTCCATCGTCGACCTCATCGTCGCTTACCATCAGGCGAGATCGAGGTCAAATGCGGGTTTAGAAGAAAATAAATAAATAAAAGAATTGTTAAGTGACTTAAATATTTCACTTAGGTACGTGTAACCTAATATAGCTTTATTTTAACTGATTCACGTCAAAGCAACCTATTTCTGTAAATCTATAGCTATAGGAAAAGGCCATGGGTATACCGAGGCCAGAGAATAACTATGCCGAGACTATGGATGGGGATTTAAATCTCTAATCCTGTATGTATTTACAGGCGATCCTACCTTTTATGAAAGATACCCAGCCTCCTGGGGGAGAGACTGGGTTATGTGAGATTTCCACTCACTAAGGCCCCCCTCGATGGCCGGCCTCGTGCTAATCGGAGGGTTCCGGGATCTCCAGTGGAACGCACCGGTGCCCTCCTAGCATTTGCCTTGGGCTCCTCCTGGGAGGTGTACATTCCACCTCCCGGTTCCTCCCGTTACAGCAGCGTGCGGCCATAGCACGTTGCTGCCTTCCCCAGGGTCGCCCGCCAATGAACGGTCAAAGCCCCCACTTTGACCGCCCGCGACCCTGATCCCTCCTTTTAGTCGCCTTTTACGACAGGCAGGAGTTACCGTGGCTCTATTCTTCGCCCGAGACTACAGGGCTATGTCTAGGATACTTGTCGTCATGAAGAAGAAAAAGAAGAAAAACATGTTATTGCCACAAATAATAATAATAATAGTAATCATGAGTGTAAAGTATGATGAATAATAAATAAATCTTTATTTTCCGATTACAAATTGAATAATTAACATAATTGTGACCTCTTCTTCCCACTAGGATTCTCCTGTGCTGTAGGATGCAAGCATCAAAGTTTAATGATTTTATCAAGTAAACTCAAACTCAAAACTTTTTATCACCCGTATCTTAAGTTAGCGTAGCTTTGGGCGGGCGGCATGCGCGGTCGTTGGGCGGGCGGGCGGCGTAATGTCCACATTAGTTTCGGGCCATTTCCGCGCAGAGTGCGTTTGCCCAGTTTGCTCCTGAACCTACTTAGTGGCTCTTAAATAAATATCCCACGTTTGCGCAATATAACCACTTACAACGGTTCACACTTTACTATAGCGCGCGGAATTTATTGCGTTCTCGTATAAAGTCTGTTGGGTTTTCGTTATTTATGTGAGTGGGTACTTCTGAGAGAGTATACAGTGCAATTGGTAAAGTCAGTTTGTACCATTTTATTATGCAAGGCAAGGGATTCTAAGTAGCTGCAATTTTCTTGAAATCTACCTAATATTTTGCAAATCCTAATATGTATTTCAATTACGCTATAATTAGCGATTTACGCTAATTATAGCCCATTCCCAAACATCGAAAAAAATCCTTTTTAATAAGATAATTCTAAAAAAGATAGGGATCCGTAGGTACCCCGAGGGGAAAACTGAATAATAGTTCGATTTAATTTATCTCGTCAGCATTTATTACAATTATAATTTATTATAATTTCACTCAGGGTTTCATGTATGAACATATAATGTATTTTTTAAGACCAATTGTTACACATGAAAAGCAATAAATGGTATGAGTATGTTACTTGAACTTGTTTTGTTATTATTAGATATTTGGCCCTACTCGTTGTTGTTATTAAAAGCCCTTTAAAATTGAAATAGGTAACATACAAAGTTGCATGTTAAATAGAACAAACCATTCTACAATCACTGATAGGTACAATGCATGCTACTACCTAGTGGCACGAAATAGGCGCATATGGTGTACCATAAATAAAACACAACACCCAAAAGTCCATAGAAATTTCCATTTCATGCATCTATTAGTAATACTTAAGTTTTGCTTAGCTGGAGTAGGTACGCCAAGCCAGATATTCATGTCGCTCCATTCTCTCTGCTTACCTAGCAAGGGGACATACCGGTATAGACATAATGGTAGGTAATGATACACAATTTTTGTATCCATCTAGTCTGCTGGCTCACAAGTCTCGTAGACTTGGATTAAAGAAAAAACAGTCTTCCTCCCTTTTCATCCATGATAGCGGCTGCCCGCGCTTTCTTTCCTTCATGCTTGAAGTTAATAAGTACATAGATAGTAGTCTGTAAACAAAAAACTATCATTTACGAAGCTTATCTAAACGCGTTCGCGTGTCGGCGCGGCAGGGCTCGGCGCGGCGCGGGCGAGCAAACCCGGCCGCTAATAGCCCATTAGCTGGAGCGAGCAAACAGACGATTGTTTTCCGTCGTGACAAGTCAACTCCACTTGCAATGCAACGACTTGTATTCCGCTGACGTTGCGGCGAAATATATGCACTGCAGCTATTTTATATTACGCCTAAAAGTGGGTATGTAGCCGTATTGTCGAACGCAATTCAACCCGGCAGAACGTCGTCATTCGGTTGTAAAGCTAGCGATTTTATAAAACAGCGGATTATTGATTGCGATGAATCTGTTGAATCCTTAATGTTAATCTTATAATCATTATTATACACACATACAAAATACAAAACAATCTAATTAACGAAAAAAATTTACAAAAGGTGTAGCATAACTCGTTACGAGTTTTCTCCCTTCAGTGAGTTTCCTTTTCTACTTGCTCCAGATTAGATCTAGCGTAATTCTAGACACGAAAACTGAATTAAATAGATATCGGCGGATAATAATAGTATTGCTTCGCCTATTTTGTAAACTAAAAATTATAAACTATTTAGAAACATTAATCAATAGACAATTAAAAAGTTTAACTCACAAAAAAATTTACACGACAACAATGCATGTCACAGAATTTGTCTCCACGCAGCGGGACGTAATTCCATTTATTTATGGTCTACCAAAACATGTACCCTATTATTGTTACGTTATGGCTGTATTAAAATGCTATAAAATTTATGACGCTTGCAGATTCTTGGCGCGTGATTTTGCATTTTGTGTCCCTTACTGATGGTTCTTTTTGGAATTCGGTTGGTGTTTCGTGGGGTAGGATGACAAACGCGAATTTGGGTGCTTCCCCTTCGATTAATGTCGCGGAGGCGCGAAGTCGTGACGCCGACTCAGCATATTGTTCGAGTTGCGTTAGTAGGGGACAGTAATAATGGTAAAAGCACGTAAAAGGGTTACACGATGTGAATAGTCGCTACGCAGCAAATTGATTATGTTTTACAACACTGCAAATACAATTAAATGTCTTTACAAATGTTTTTGAAACATTTTAAAAGGACAATTTGGAGTATTAATTAATTTTTGTAGTTGCCATATTTTTTTAAAGGATGAAATGAAACATTTCTTGGTGCATTTTAATTGTTATTATCAATGTTTTTATCGTCATTAATATTAAGGCTTCCTTAAGTCTCATGTCATCTCTATCTAGAGGTATGGCGTAGAAAGAGATAACATGTATTTTAATGAAGTCTCAACTTGAGAAAACCAAAGACATTATCTATACCTGCCCTTACACATGCCGCCCGTATTAACAATTCCGTCTACTCTCCGCTAGGTGGCGCTATGTTACTTATTATGGTTTATGGTATTTCAAAAGACAACGCCAAGTTTTCATAAAGCGTGACTTATTATAACTATCTCTTAAAAATTGCTAATAACTTACCAAAAAGACATATAAACAACTTTAGAATACCACGTTCCAACTTAATCACTCCCACACAACCTAACACACCCCTACCCATACTCACTCTTACCATTATCTTTACTAAATTCCTTTATGATTAAATTTTCCAAATTCCTTTTAGGTTAAGAATATAATTTGTAATTTGCTTGACAAGAAAGTGCGACGGAATCCCGACTTCCAAGATACAGGTTTTCGACCTAGTTTGTAAGTCGGAGGTCCTTTTTTGTGCCCTGTATAAGTAAATAAACTTTTTTCATTTTCATTTTTTCATATTTTTTTTCAATCTTAACCTAGAAAACAACTCCCCAGATAACATGTAGGTTTGCTGCAAGTTTGACTTTTCTTAGATCATAAACTGATGTGTAAAATTTTTCAAGACAGTTTATTTAAGCTTATGTCACGTTATATTTTCCAAGTTTTATTTGGGCATTTTTGCAGCAATGTTAACACAAACTTGACACACATCAAGACAAGTAGCGCCACCTGGGAGGAGAAAATAATCAAAACATGACGTTTTGATGTGTCAAATTTGTATCAACTTTGATTCAAACATGCCAAGTTAAGAATAATGTATTCTCTCCTGCCGTAACCAGACGGCGTTACTTGTATTTTGAAACACGCCACCGAGGTGGTCCTTCGAAATAATGACCCGGCCTGTAATTTACTTATTATTTGCAGTATCTAGCTCTCTTTGGTGAGGCACAAATTGAGTAATCTCGAGATCTTTAGTAGATCGTAGATACATCCGAACCCTTGGAACAGGGTATCGGAAGACAGAGAAGGCTTTATTTGATAATAATTATAGTACCAATGTATGTCCTCGTGAACAACCAAATCATTCTAAAAAAAAACAGTATGCCGCTATTTTGTCGGGCCAGTATTGTTTGTAGCAGATTTGTCATGTCAGCATTGTGGCAAGTCTGTTGCGTGGTAACTGGCAAGCTTGATTTCAACTTACGTCAAGTTTGCTCACTTGCCATGGCAAACTAGACGCTAACGTTCACATTTGTTATGTCAAACTTGTTGCTAGTCTGAAACAAGTTTACATTACTATCAGGGTCCTTCAATTTGTAAGCTCGTCAATCATCTAAGTTGGAGGCACGACGTAACAAATCTAATAAGAAAGACTCTAAAAAGGCTATTACCGGCTGTATCGCGGCTAAATGAGCCTGCCCGGTCCCGCAGCTAATCAAACAGATTTTCATATCTCATCCATCACGTCAAGAAGGCGTTAATCTCACGAGAAGCTCATGACGCTGCATGTGAGGTTGTAAACACTAAAACAATTCGGAACATGTAGGTGTAATTATGTTAAGCTAATTATGGTCACACACAAATAGGGGTGGGTATTTATATATTTAAATTTTTTTCTAACCATTTTTAGTAAGTTATTTATTATAAGTCTCTAAAGCAAACAATGATTTTATTAGCAAGTTAACATAAGTACACACTTTCACAGTAAGTACAGTGATGGACTTTCTTGCAAAGGTTCTATGTAAGTGCCTATAGGTAATATTAGTAAATGGTCCTATTTGAGGCTATATTTACAGTTTTGTTTCAACTGTGTTTGTCTGGAAGAGTTCGCTTTGAGAGACAAAGACGGTCATAGTACATATTATAATCTGGTAACCTGCTATTGTTCGTATTTAGCTATGTAGAATGTAAATCTAATTAGACATAATAATACCTATATCCTTTAATGATGACACAATTAATGACCCTCGAAAACATGAAGGAAAAAATTATGTTATTAATACCAGACATTATTGTATTAAACAGAACTAATAATTATCACCTATCAGTACCAATGTGACAGCCAGTTATTAAAATAATATTCCAGTTTTGCTCAAAAAGTGATGAATCAGGTTTATTTTCGACTCCTCTTTCGTCTCGTTCTCTCTAATGCATTTGTCTCCCTTAAGCTGCGCCGACGCGTCTGCGAGATGCGAGCCACAAAACTAATTATCTCCAAGTTAGTGCAGATTACACGCAAGTATAGTCTAAAATACTTTAGAATTTTGACACTTTGTGGAATATCTTTTGCTTATTTTTGACAGTCTTCAGTGACTTTAGTATCATGGATGATAGCAAAGAACTTTTATATTATCTAAGATAATTTTCGATGATAGTAGGTAGAGGTACCTATTTCTCAGAAGGAGGAAACCGGGTAAAAATCCATTAGAATCTATGGTAGAGATTTTGAATCACAATATTCTCTACACAAATCGAAGAACACTTATAAACCGGGAGTAGATATATAAAAAGAAATAAGTACCTACAAATAGATATAGTATTATAGTTATGCTTATCTAAAATATAGGTAGGCACCTACTTAGATACCAATATTACGTTTTTACACGTATTATTTTTTGTACAAAGTACCACAATTTTAAAGGTTTTTTACTTTACTAAAGTGATTTTACTGTAGAGACAACGAAGCGTCGTAAGAAAGTCCGCTTTTATACTTTTGTAAAGAAAACTGCGAAAAGTTAACGAAAAGTTGTACTTACATTGATCGGCGCTAAAGGCCTCTATACACACGGTAATTACAAGTATTTTGTTTCACCCTGTACAAATGGCGTCGAGTGTCTGACGCTTGCGCCCCGGCACTCACAGGCCATGTTTTACGACGCCGTTTAAGTGAAATAAATAAATCACTAGCCCTTAGCCCCGACCCTGCGAACTAACACGGCACTGTGTAATTTTTGAAAGATTCTCCTTCAAGACCATTGATATACGAGTATAACCCGCTTTGACGCCTTGAGCGGGCCTTAAGTAGGGTTTCATGATTCTATGTCGACGCCGCGATGATCAGTAAGGGTTTACAAGGTGGAGCCGTCTAGGATGTACATTATTATTGTGTCTAATTCCTTATAACGCCAGCGCCAGCCGTATTGTGGTTAGATTAGGATTTTATTTACTTACTTACATATTTACAGGCTAATCTTTCTCATTTTTTCCAGCAGGTAGGTACTCCGAGAGAGATCTTCAGACGGATACAGCCGAGCAGGGATGAGTGAGATTATATTTTTTCCTTCAATAAGCTACTTGTCATAATAAACAAAAATTATGAGAGTATGTAAATATGATCAAGTAATGGGAAACAGAAATATATTGATTTCCGATCATGAAATCATGATTTTAATTTAATAATTTAAGTTTAAAATCGCCCTTTTTAATCTGTATATCACGTGACCTGAAACGCAGTAAAATGCTATCCGCTATGACGTAGTCAATTGTGACATCACTATCGAGTAAACAACACAACGAATGTAGGGCGATCAGTTCTGTTTTGTTTGTTTATTTAATCGATAGTGACGTCACATCATAACTATCATGGCGCCCAGCGTTTTCGCGGGAATTTTAGCGACTTTATTTTGAAAAAAAAAAAAACTAGTAAAGAATTGGCTATAATTTAAACATTTTTAAATACTTTTCAAAGTAAAGTGTCAAACTTTATTGTGCAGTAATTATTTAATGTATGGTATTGTGCTACCAATTTGTTGTAGGATACTCGCATATCTACGAATACTTACTTACTTAGTTACTACTAGACATCCCTTTCTACCATTCTTGCAAATCATAAATTAAAACAATTTCGTTGAGTTTATTTATTTATTACGCAAGTACGTACTTATCGAAAACTTACTCAGTACTTGTAAGTAGATTGTTATTGATAATTTAACGCGCCGAAGTGTGATTTTTCACGTTTTCTCCCGAGATGTTAACGTGACCCGGAGCGGGATCCATTTACGATCGGTGCACCGAAATGGCCGACAAATGGCGGCCAAATGAGAGGCTAGCCGGCCGCTGCTCCATTCAACTGGCCGCCTTTTAAACACCTACGTGCCACCAAACCTCATAACACACACTACATTGACGGATTTATTCCTACTCCTGAATTCGAAGTGGAACAAAAGCAGCGATGGAGTGGGTATGCTAGTGATTTGTTGGTAAGTGTGCGTAGTGGAGATGGCCCGAGGCACATTTGATTATACGTTGAGAGAGGGCTAATCGCGCTCGACGGGCGAACACCTCGAGATCAAACACGAGGCGCGCCGCCAGATATTTTTGTTTCTATTAAACAACACCCGACGTAATAATGTTTAACAATCGTGCAGCGATAATTCGAACAGCGGACGCTGTGGAGACTTTGTTCGCTCTCTTTTGATTTTAAATAATCGTTCATTGTTTGTGATAGATACGTTATGAGTTATCTACTCATGCTCATTAGTTTTTGTATACTTTGGAAAAAAGAAAAGAAATGTCGAATATATTTATCAATAATTTAATATCACCTAAATCCTATTAATATAATCAGTTAAATAAATTTTTTATCAAAATATTCGAAATACTCTTCTATCTAAATAAATCAACAATATCAATCATAGCATAGCATAGCATAACTCTCACGTCCATATCAATCATGCATGATCATGACAATATATAATCATAATGATGTAGGTTTATTTATAAACGCTGTGCATATACCATACCTATACAGGTTGTACCATTGAGATGGGTCAGTATGGGGAACTCTGAAACTATGATAGAAAACTATGTTCTAAGCAACCATGTCGTCGATTTTAGAATTAAGAACTGCATTTATAGATTTACAAAAAATGTCATACGCGACTTGGGAATCGAACACGGTCATTTTCAGAAAAAAACATATGTTATTTTATTACAAAAAATTGATATTGTAATTATAAGAAATAAATGTTGCTAATGTTGTTGTACACTATAGGTATTTTATTAGGTAGATGCCCTATCTTGGACCCACTCCATTCCCTTCTCCGTTCTGGATGTTCAGATAAGTGGTCGTCTCAGAACATCTCGGATTGTTATTAAATATTTGTGTTGTGGTGCGATTAGCGCGCGGCAGCAGACCTCGGCGGCTAATTTATAGAATGAAGCGACGCGAGTAACTATGGTCTATGATACGAGTAGGTACTATCGAACGGTTTAAGAATAGTCTTTGCAAAATTTACGATCGTTTGAATATTTATTGAAAATCGTAATTTTGCTTAACTATCGTTTTCTGAAATAACTTCATTTTAAAAATATTGTATTTCAAATAAAAATTCTTAATTATGACAATATTTAATTTAAACAACGAAAGTTGTTATTTTATTTAGATAAGATGGTATACAGAGATTATTATCGAGCAAACTTATATTTTAATTTCCATAGTTAACATATTCTACGTAATACGATAATTTGTAATATTTATTATATATTTTTTAAATTGAACCTAATCTTACAATTAGATATTATAAATCGTAAATAGTATCATAGTTTATGATAAAAACACGTAGAAACAGATACCTAATTAATAAAAGTTTCGTCAGTGAGAAAAAGCGACCGCGTTGATGTCTTTTATATGAGAGTATATTAAATGCCAAAATGAAGATGACACATTTAAATAAATTATGGTATGTACTTACTTAAAATATAATCTAGATGTTTTATTTAGTGCCGTGTCGTGCCGGCCATAAAGAATAGCACCACCCCAACTCTTCCCGTGAGTGTCGTACGAAGCGACAAAGGGATTTGGTGGATACTATTCTACACCGATAGCGATAGGCTCGCCACCAAATCTTACAGCGAAAAGTGGGAACTGCCTGTCGGTGGTTCCTCTGTCTAGCCCCTTGGGGATTATGGACACAAAATATCTATATATTTTGTGTTGTAGACCTGAGTTTATGTATGTATGTTTTATTTATATATATCCTATAAGGTTATAGGAAGGATTTGACGAGGAAAATGGAGTGTGTTGCTCTAGTTACAAGTAATAATAAATGCTAGTTATAAAAAAAGTTTCAAGTTGAAAAACAGCACTTCTCCTGACATTAGGCTGAACTCCGTCCTATTAATGAGTTTATTAGTTACTACCATAAAATATATTTTATTTTATTTTCTTTATTGTAGGAAATCTTACAGCTTATAAAGTTTTACATAATAAATCCTCTTTAAGTAATTGTATGCCAATACAAGATTCCACATATCACATTATAAATTTTTCATGAATAGGCATAGGGAAAGAAGGACAGAATGGATAATAATCATATAATAATTTATAATACGTGTTCGTGGGTATAATACATATACATATAGGTAGGTATAGGATGTAGGATTAACGGCCAAGATAAATAAGAGGCTTTTTTCCTCGTTTTCGTTATGCTCAATACTTTATTGTCCGTATAAAATCAGTGCTCGTATGTTATTGTTAAGATATATTATTAACTAAGTAAATCTAAGACTTTAAAGACGCAAAAACGCGCTAAACGCAGAAGCGGTAACATTAACTCTTAACGACATCTAATCACGCCATAAATAAAACGCGAACTTTAAACACCTCTAATATAACCGCGGCAAAAAAGCAGATGTTTTGCTCTTGTATTAACTGGTCCGACGTTTCATTGCGCATGATTTAGTCCGATCCATATATCTCCCGCAAATCGTAGCATTGTGTTACTATAGACCGTCGGCGTAGAGCAAAATGATGTAATCGTTTGATACAAATATTGCGGGATTCGAAATTATTTAGATATCATAAGAATGGTTGTTATTTACGTGCTTCATTGACGACATTAATTATAATCTACAGTTTTTTCTTCAATCTATTTCTTTTTTTGAAGTTTCGGCCCATAGTAATACTATGCAAGCCTCATAAGGAAACAAGTTTTCAGTCGCTACACTAAGAATACAGATCTTTTTTAAAGAATTACTTAAAGACAGACTTGTTCGGCTGTCTTTTGTAATTCTTTTTGTAATTTTGCGAAATTCGAAATTACTACGCTACTGGACGGCGATTCTCGTAGTGGAATGTCGAATTCGACATTAGTCCTATCTCATTCGCTCACATTACATGTGTGAGCGTGACAAGACGTTCGTAGCGCTCGACTGTTGTATGTCGAACGCTGCGAGAATCGCATTCCTGGGCTCAGGTGTGGCTCGCGAACAAATGCAGACAGCATTGCGGATTCAGAATTTTCCGCGTACGTTAATTCTCCGACTCCAGTTCCAATAAATAAAAGCGCTAAAACAAGACTCAGGTGTGGCTTCCGGACAAATATAGACCAAGCAAGTGCGGATCCCGCAAATTCCGCATGCATCCCACAAATCCCGCATTCCTCCTGATTCGTCCGAAGAGTACGTTATTCCGGTTCCTGCTCTAATAAATAAAAGCGCTAAAACAAGACTCAGGTGTGGCTTCCGGACAAATATAGACCAAGCAAGTGCGGATCCCGCAAATTCCGCATGCATCCCACAAATCCCGCATTCCTCGTGATTCGTCCGATGATTATTCCGGTCCCTACTCTAATAAATAAAAGCGCTAAAACAAGACTCAGGTGTGGCTTCCGGACAAATATAGACCAAGCAAGTGCGGATCCCGCAAATTCCGCATGCATCCCACAAATCCCGCATTCCTCCTGATTCGTCCGAAGAGTACGTTATTCCGGTTCCTGCTCTAATAAATAAAAGCGCTAAAACAAGACTCAGGTGTGGCTTCCGGACAAATATAGACCAAGCAAGTGCGGATCCCGCAAATTCCGCATGCATCCCACAAATCCCGCATTCCTCGTGATTTGTCCGATGAGTACGATATTCCGGTCCCTGCTCTAATAAATAAAAGCGCTAAAACAAGGCTCAGGTGTGGCTTCCGGACAAATATAGACCAAGCAAGTGCGGATGCCGCAAATTCCGCATGCATCCCACAAATCCCGCATTCCTCGTGATTCGTCCGATGAGTACGTTATTCCGGTCCCTGCTCTAATAAATAAAAGCGCTAAAACAAGACTCAGGTGTGGCTTCCGGACAAATATAGACCAAGCAAGTGCGGATCCCGCGAATTCCGCATGCATCCCACAAATCCCGCATTCCTCGTGATTCGTCCGATGAGTACGTTATTCCGGTCCCTGCTCTAATAAATAAAAGCGCTAAAACAAGACTCAGGTGTGGCTTCCGGACAAATATAGACCAAGCAAGTGCGGATCCCACAAATTCCGCATGCATCCCACAAATCCCGCATTCCTCGTGATTCGTCCGATGAGTACGTTATTCCGGTCCCTGCTCTAATAAATAAAAGCGCTAAAACAAGACTCAGGTGTGGCTTCCGGACAAATATAGACCAAGCAAGTGCGGATCCCACAAATTCCGCATGCATCCCACAAATCCCGCATTCCTCGTGATTCGTCCGATGAGTACGTTATTCCGGTCCCTGCTCTAATAAATAAAAGCGCTAAAACAAGACTCAGGTGTGGCTTCCGGACAAATATAGACCAAGCAAGTGCGGATCCCACAAATTCCGCATGCATCCCACAAATCCCGCATTCCTCGTGATTCGTCCGATGAGTACGTTATTCCGGTCCCTGCTCTAATAAATAAAAGCGCTAAACGCCGGGCTCATTGTCTATTAAGAATTACTTTTCTCGCGCCGCAGCACAATGGGTCGGCGCGCCACAAAGGGAGATGGTTATCGCTCCAACTACATTAATACGCAGCGGACACGCCCCGATCACGAAATACTAGATCCGTTTGTGTTATGTTATGATACCTATTTGTGTGAGGCGTAAATGTTGTGCTCTTTATTTTCACGGTGCATTAACGATTGTCTATTTAGAAATCTTTATACGACTTTGTTGCGATAGCTATCGTAAATACTCTACCAAGTGGTATCGGCCTTACTTAATGTAGCATACCATAATACTTAATTGCGATTGTTTTTGTGAATCTCTTACTTCTCTTACTTATTATTTTACTATAATGATTGGAGTTAAATAATATACTGTTTCACGGGTTTTTACTGTATTTTATTTATTACGACCGGTTTCGTTTACACATCTTCAGGTATTTGTTTATAATTATAAAATTTAAATTATAAACCTGAAGATGTGTAAACGAAACCGGTCGTAATAAATAAAATACAGTAAAAACCCGTGAAACAGTATATTATTTAACTCTAATCATGTACTACAAGTTTCACCAAGTACCAACAACCGCAAGTATTAACCATTTTACTATAAGTAGGTACTTCTTCTGAAAACCAGCGCTGCGGCGGTGGCTAGCATCTAGCCATATCGTCACAGCATAATGCTGAGTCAGGGACCCTTTTGCCACATATGCAAGTTCATAATTGTAAACTTACTATACAAAATGTAAAAAAGTAGCTCTTTTAAGTACCTAATGAAATGTAATCGTGTTATGTATATGTGTGCAAATAAATCTTAATTCATTCATTCATTCATTCATTCTTCTTCAGGCTTTATTCATCCACTGCTGGATATAGCCCTCTCCTATATATTTCCATGTAGCCCGATTTGTAGTGCTTCTGAGCCAAGTCACTCCAGCGCTAGCCCTGATGTCGTCTAACCACCTCGCTGCCGGACGTCCCACACTTCTGCTGCTTGTGCGTATAAGTAGGTACTATACGAGTATATTCAAATTAATATACGAATTATTTAGGTAATAAATAACATATCCAACCAAAAACATAAATGTGAAAAGTTTGGTGCAAGGTACTAGGCTTCGTCGTTAAAAGATCTGTGATCTAACTGGATGCCAAGTTAAAAATTATTGCTTGCTTAAAAGTATATCCCTAACTTGGCAAGTTTTCACACAAGACTATTGAACTTTTCTCTTGAATGCCTCTTATGTGAAAACTCTAATTGCCAAGTTAGAAATTTACTTTTAAGCAAGCAATATTTTTTATGCAGTTTTTCAGACATTGCTGTTATTCATAGCTGTTGCCTAATCCGATTCAGGAAGTTTTAAAACAATAATACAGAAGTTTTATTATGAAAAAGAGTTCAGACAAATATAAAAGGAAGTTTTTTTTCACGTGAATTGCCGTCGGTGGACAATCATAGTCGTGTTTCCCTCATTCGGTCTTTTAACAAACACTAAAAGTGTTCATTCAAGTTTCTCAATAAAAGGTTTTATTGCATAATTGGTGTATTTTCAGATGAAAAAACATCAATGAGCGCGCGCACGACAGAATATTCTCAGAATTTGGTACAATAAATTTGTAAACGATACCACAAAACTTCTGGATATAGAAAAAATCTGCCACCACTTGTACTCATGATGATACTTTAAAATGTTTCACATCCATTGCTGATTTTAGGTTATTCAGTAAACACACAGCCGTTGAATAACAAGCAGTGGAATACGAATAAAAAGTCATCGTAAAAAACGAGCGGACGCTGCAATAATTGGAAACACCTGTGCATCAGCAGTTTATGAGTTTATAGCATTACACCTCTCGGTTTAGGACAGACACCCGCTGGTAATTGCTTCATGAAAGCCTCGTAAACGGATCGGTTTATTGGTAAAAAACTAGTTGAGTATAAAATTAAATCCTCTGCTAAATTGGAGAGGTAGCAAATAAATACATACAAAATATCTCGCGATTGTCTTTTATTTTAATCCAATTCTTCTCACATTTATATTTACCTATACCTCAATATTCTTTTCAGGTATTTAGCAAACTAGAGCATAGCTAGCTAGATGTGCGGGCCGGTACAGTCAATTATTTATTATTACTTCTGCTAACATTATACCTTTTTGGTAAGTAATTATGCCAAACACAAGTGCTTACTTAACAATAATATATCAAACATAATTCTGCATCCTACACTTCTCAAATACATATCTCCAAAAATCCTATTAACCGCATCCACAAACCAAATGTATTACCTTTGTCAATGTTCACACACTCTCTGCCGACAATGGCACAATCGGTTGAGCCGACGTAATCTTTCCGTCATTAATAAGGGCTCTTCATACGTTCGGCGTTAACATGACAAATGCGGCGGAGCCACAAAGCCGGCCTGCTCCGGCCGCGACGGGGAGTCTCTCGCTCCCGATTATCATTTTCACTTCGGTTTGCCACACAGATGGTGGGTCCCAGAGAACTTTTGAGTGAAAGGACTTTATTTACTTTGCTCTACTGTAGGACAGCTAGTAAACGCACTTTTTCTGAAACTGATGATTTGAAAGTTATAATTACTATTAGTGATTGATGAGATAATCTTCCAAGTCGGGTGAACTACGTAAAGGTAGTTAAAAGAGACGGATAGAAAATTTAATTTCGTTTTTAAGTAAGGTTAACAGATTCAGAATCGATAGTGAGATTACATTACATTCAATAGTAATTTTGTACAACAATCAATTTTCTACTTCCTAACCATACTGTGTTTACACGTTAAGGGTTACGACCTAGCTCATAACTTTATATTGATTTTTCTGTAATCTGTTGTTTACCTAATAAATAAATTAAATTAATTTTTTTTATTAAAGTTTAATTGATTGATTGGACGTGTCTCTAGGCGACGGTGACTACTTACCATCAGGTAGCCCTTCTGTCTGTTTGTCGTAGCCAATATATAAAAAAAAATTAAAAAAATTGTCGTTGTCAATCTTAGGATTGCTTCACCAATACTATCATGAATGCACTTACCGACACTCAGACTTGTAGGTAGATGCTCTATTTGTATGTTACGTTTGTTTTTGGATCCATTTTCATATCGATAATCATTATATTGTGTTGAGTACGTCAACGGAACGTCAAGTCTTTTTAAACTTATGGCGGGCGAAAACGATTAATCAATGCTACCAGTTTCTCGTGCAAATAATTCATACATGCTATCTATAAAATTAATAGTAGGTAAGACTAGTTGCATTGAAGTGTGGGCCGGCAGCCAGCCCTAGCTGTCCCGACTCATGCCGTGCCGTGCAATTACTGCAAGTAGAAAATTAAATTAACACACACGCACGTCGTGTAACTCAGTGAGGGTAGCTCACCAACCAAACTTGGCCTCTATTGTCATCTAAACATACGTATTCGACTTTACATCAATCGCAGGTCTAACGAGAGTGGTTAAAAGGGCAGCCATTTTGCTTCGTCCACTAATTGCAGGTCCTTTCGTACTCATTTCATCGCTCACTGTGAGGAACGTCTTTGTGCCCATTATGTTGCGGTTTGTATTTTTCGAATTAGCACTTCCAGCGCTTCCGTTGTGCTGTGGTGTATTGTGACGCTTGATTATTGGGTGCAATCGAGCTAATAACACCCAATGCCTATTTATGTAACGTCCTTTTAGCAATGTCGGTCAGACTTCAAAGACAAGCCATAACATAATTGATTTGTGGGTCAATTGTTCTATATAAGATCCTTTTTGAAGTGAAAACTTCTTTAGGGCGCACCTTGCGCTATTTTTGAACATTGAACCAAACTGAACCGTCACCCATTTTTTGGAGGGGGGGTATTTATTTATTAGGTAAACACAACAGATTACAACCATAGAAATTACAGAAAAATCAATATAAAGTTATGAGCTAGGTCGTAACCCTTAACGTGTAAACACAGCATGGTTAGGAAGTAGAAAATTGATTGTTGTACAAAATTGAGTTGGGAAAAAATACTATTGAATGTAATGACTAAAAAACCTATACCTATTTGAAAAATAAAAATAATAAAGTAAAGACTATAAAGTAGGTGCGTGGATAGCTCACTTGTATGAAAATTTTCCATAGTAAAGAAAAATAAACCCCATTATTTTGCGTCTTGGTGGCATAATCTCATCCATGTCGTTATGAATGAAATAAGTTTCACTCATACTTCTTATTAGAATAGCAATATATCATTCATTTGTAGAATTTTCAATCAAACAATTTTGACGTTTTTCTCAAAAAAATTATAAATAAATATATTTTTTTTGCCCTATCATTATTGTTATAAACTTATAACCTATGACACCCTAGAAATATTTGCGTCTAATAAAACAAGACCCTATATTCACAAAAACTGCCTAATTACAAAAAATACGTATGTGAGGTGAAAATATATATTGTTTGTTTGTCGTATGGTTAGTGGCCATCCTATTTGTCAGAGTTGTTCAGGCCGCCCGTAAACCTCTGACTTGGCTTAACGACTGCTGTCGAACGACAACAACCGGGATCTACTGCTTAACTGCTCTCCGAGGCACGGAGCTCAGACGTAATATGCCACTAGCGATCACCAATCCAGGTACCGAACGCCCCCAACGTTGCTTAACCTGCACGATCACTTACTCACTATATAGGTAGGTATAATTAATCGAAGATGTTATCTACTTGATTTACACATTAAAACTTTAACATTACTACAAACTAAGAATTTCTAATTCAGTAACCAATAAACTTTTATTTCGGCTCCGACTCCCGACACATCTTTAATCGAGACAAACTTGATTGGAACCAATCAAATGATGTAATTTATGGCCAGTCTGATGTTTTCGGTCCAAAGAATTTCCGAGATATACTCTGACCTTGACCTTGAGTGGGACGTAGAGACGAACCGAAGTCGATTGGATTGGATTAATCCTTCGTGACGAATTGCTGGTTAGCCACGGTGCATACTGATTGGATACCTAATGAAAAGCACGTCGAATGGAAACCATTGAATAGGGTATTGAGGTTGGGGAGGATGGAAAATTGATTTCATCTCCGGTTTAAGCTTCGAACTCCTGAGACTGAGTCATACATCAGTCAGCGATCTTTAGTCATACTTATATCGCGTCGGTGGTGTAGTGGCTAGGACGCTGGACTCCCATCATGGGAGGACTGGGTTCGAAACCATGCAGTCAATGTCATATGTTAATGAGTTTCTCGGATTATTTCGAAGACTTTTAAAAAACCTAAAGGTAACAGTGAATTAGGGAAATCATGGTAAACCGCCCCATTAACTCTGCCAAGAAAGTCGTTCTATGTAGTAAATTACATATCAATTCACGACTCTCATATCGATGAAGAATACGACTAAGAAGATATCATATGTAGGTATGTATGTAGGTTGTAGTATGTATGATTCTTGGTTTATTTACATATAGATGAACTTAGAGTTTTTTTTTATTATTAAATAAGGGGAGCAGACGAGCAAACGGGCCACCTGATGGTAAGTGGTCACCGTCGCCCATAGACATCTCACCTCACTGTATTAATATTAGAGGGTTTTTGATGCGCTGCTAACCTTGAGGACTAAGATGGAGTGCCTCATGTGCCGGAAATCACGCTGGCTCTCTTACCCTTCAAACCGAAACACAGAAATGCAAGCATCTCTGCTTCACGGCAGAAACAGATAAGAGGGTGGTACCACCCCAGGCGATCCTTCACTTTAGGATCTACCACTACCAAAAGTTTTGAAGTATTTACAAAAAAACTATTCTAAATATCTAAGTAAAAGTACTACCAATTAATTCAATACTATCGGTACTTAGGTATAGGTATTACGTACGAGTACAAACAAACGTTAGGCAAATGCAAGTAAGTGATTTGTATTTTCAAATTGGCTATAACCACTTTAACCGCCTCCTATATTTTCAATAACTTTTTGCAAACAAACAGTAAACAACGATAAAAAGCTAAGGTTGTTCATTAACCCGATAATATCGCGAGATTGCGGGCGGCGAGATTGTTTTATACTTAATCAGCTGCTGCGGTGTCAGGACAGCCATAAAGCGGCGGATTGGCTCAGACGCCGGCGAAATGTGATAGAATTAATTCTCAAATTGCTGGTTCGCCGCTCTCAAAGCCGGGCAAGTTTTTTTTATTATTTGAGCCCAGCCATACACTGTTATTTGGACGTCAATTTGAGGTGTATTGCACCTGCTAACCTCTTTAAATATTTATTATTTGTACCGAAACTCCGTCGTTGACTTTGTGTGGATAATTTGAAAACTTCGGTGGAACTAGGTCATTCGCATCAATATTATAAAAGGCTTCTTCTTCATAAAGATATACCTACTCGTTCAAAACAACGTTCAAAACTAGTTCAAAGTTAGTTTTAGTTGTTTATACTCGTACATACTTTATGTAATCTAAAGAGTATTAGTTAATTAGCTTTGTATCAATTTTTTTTCGAATTGTTTGTAAAACCGGTATATTCTTTGTAATTGTACAAGAATGAATTGTAAAATGTAAAATGTATGTATCTATTATATAAATTTTCACACCACAATGTGGTAGGATATGCTGGATCTACCTATGTAATTTTAAGATCCTTCATACGTATATTCTTGCAAATAAAAATTCATTTTATTTCATTTCTTTGGATAGGTATATGATATCATTAATGACAGAAAACTATACCAGTTGTATATATTTTTCTGTCAATAATGATATCATATCATATCATTTGGCATAATAATATTATTAGTGTGGCTTACATCGTGCCCGCCCATACGTTTTGTAGTATTTCGGCGACCCCCTTGCATCCGGTGGTGTTTTGTACAGCTTGTAGGGAGCCACGAGGGGTAGCAAACATGAAAATTACATGTTTGTGCAATTGTCAGTAAATAATTGAATCAGTATTAGGACTTTATAATAGTATATTCGGAATATCACCCATACTTTGCTCATTGTCGTATTATACGTACTTACCTATAGGGGGTATATAGGTAATTGAAGGGAATATGTTACACGTGTGTTATATACAGTTGCTGAGGCAACAAGGCACCAATTGCTCACAATTCAAAAATATAAAGTAAGTATCTCTCTCAAAACGTGAAATGAAAGACTCAAAAGTAGAATTTATTGTTTCAACTCTTGTTACAAAAATACCGTATATCTATAACATGAAAACCGAACCATATCACCACATCAGTCACAGAAAAATTAAACTTTCCAACGGTACCACCATGAATGAAAGAACTCCCTGCCCAATGGATAGATAATAAATGTTATTTTGTAGCTCACCAGTCGAGGGGGTGGGTGAGGTGAGGTACGGGGGCCAAAAAGCATCTTGACAGGATAGTTCGCTCTCTATCTGTGAGACCGGAATATCATACATTGAAAAGAGACGTACCTAATTGTTTTGTTTTGCACGTCATATTTTTTTACAACATGCTCGTATGCTAATTGCCAAATGACATTTCGTTGAACAAAGTTCAACCATGCGGTCAGACGAGACGATAAACATTAGCTCTCCATAGGGTCGGGCGTTCCTACCTTCATGGATACCACTCTATATTTATTAAAGCGGAGAACAATAAATTCGAATGGAATTTCAATAAAACATTTGTAGCAATCTGAGTTACTTGCGTCTATCGAATCGCTGATTGCAGAGGACGCTCGAACGACCGATCGATGGCCGGTCTCGGTCGGCACGCGAGCAACACCGATCGAACTCGATCGAAACCAAAACCAACCGGAACAACACTTGATATTGATACACACGAAAGGAGTTTCAATAAAGCACGCACATGGAGGAAGTAAATTGCTAGGCAGAGTAGGCGAGAAGTCAACATTGTGAATATGTACAAGTACAGTGGATAACACATCAGGCTCTACTTTATAGCTTAAATTTATTTGAATCATTCATACGAATGTCAAAGGAACCTTAACAAATACTTATTGCGACAGGGTTCCATTGTATGTGTTTTCCACTGCCTTATCTTATCTATATGATAGGGGGCCGGGAATAACCCCAGCGGCATTTCCACCCTTGAGGATCTTGTACCTACCCCATTTTACACCTCCCGCATGGGTATCCGGTGTCCTAGCCACTGTGCCACCGACGCTCGTCTTCCACTGTACTTTTGTTGAAACATTTCGTCACCGTTGTTGCAATGTATGTGTTGTTTCGATACATTTGGGTTACTATTTTGGTGTGTACCCATACCCAGTAAGTAGTTCATGACAATCTTGTATGGGCAGGTAAATACTCAAAAAAATCTGACAGTTATCCAAACAAAACAAAATGTTATTTGAAGCAATTATTAACCCGTCAAATGAAACGCTACAAAGCTCGGGCAATTTTGACCTAGGATTTTGATACGCGGGACGGGGTAAGAATGATAGGAATATGCTAACTGAAATAGAAAACGGTGAAAATCGAATCCAAGAACAACGGAGAACGAAGCAAATGTTCGATGAAAAGACAAAATAAGAGCTCTCCTATAATTCCCCAGTTCCATGAGCACGTGTCTTTATTACCACCAAATCGATTCGAGCGGCTTATGATAACTCCGTGGATACACAATTACCTACTCTCGTGCCGTGAACATTCCACTATTAAATAGAGCGTTTTTGTTTAAATCCGGGACGAATCGGAAATTTGAATACTATTGTTATTCCGGCCCATCTTATTTAACAGTTTTATTGTTCTTTATCATGCGACGGGAGTGCTGAATGTGTTTATTGATTCACGGTCCGCTCGGATCTCCTCCGATTAATTTCACACTGATTCTCTACAAAATTGAACTAAGATTCAGTGTAATTATAGATTTTAGTTTAACACCCTAGCCGCTTACGGTCATAGAGGAATTTTAACATTGTCTTTGGAATGTTTTATGAAGATTTTATTTTACTGGGTTTTGTTACGGTCGCTTGTTCTTATTTCCTTTGGAATCGTTACAAATCATGCTCTTCGGTAAGTTAGAAGAGTTTCATTTAAAATATTCTATTCAAAACTATTTAATGTTCGTGTAATGGAAAAATTTACACAATTAATAACAGCACATTAGACACACATTACCATTGCACTGCCGCTGCAATTTTTGTGAATCTTTGGTTACGGTTCAACCGCTTTTTCCAAAACGCGGCTTTGGCTTCACGGTACGTTACAAAATCGTAAAATAAAATGAAATAATGTTTGTTGTGACAGCGCTTCCCGCATGACAAAATACACCCATTTATTTCAGACAACAATGTAGTAAATATCAGTTTAATGGCCGTATCATACAGTTGAAATTACCATTTAAAAATATCTGTGACTTCGTCAACTCCTGTTATGATTCTGCGATTGATCATATTATTATCATTTTTATAATAATCTGCCGTTATCTGTCAGGCATTAAAGATAGTCTAATAGGGTAGTTTCCAAGTATCAAATGTTAAATGCATTTCTTAAAAAATAAGAAATAGTCATAAATTGGTGGTCAAATGTGAAAACGGAATTAAAATTTGTTGAAAAATAAAATAGCTACAGGCAATCAAAAATCACAACTGTAGAAAGAAACGGCAATAAGTTTTATGACGTAATTGTCCTCTAGCGCCATACAAGCAGGTCCTTGCTGCATATAAAGGACTGTTTTGCTAGAAAGGGACAGAGCATCTCTCCAATACTAACTTTAACCATTAATATCTCTGATGTTAGTTGAGATATCGAAAAACTAATTTTAGATCCTTCTTTAGTATGTCCATGTAAGTTGATTGATGCAATAAAAAAAATTGGTTAATACCGTATTGTCTTAGAACTTGGTACTGGTGTTCCGGCAACGGACAATTTGGATGTTAAATTAGGGGTTGTGAATTACTACTGCACTCACTAATCACAATTCAGAAGGAAAATGAAGTATCTTTCTTTTTACAATAGACGAGTGTATCTGATAGGTACCAACAGCTCAAACACGGTAGCACAGAAATCGGATTAGTAGCGCCCTGTAAATTTCAAAACCTTAGGTAGGTAGGTAACGCAAACTAACCGAAACACAACCAAATCGAGAGAGACGTTACCCGCATAACGCAAGTTCCACGGAATTTGTCACGGCATGAAATACGGGACGGGAATAAAAGCGAATTGAATTTATTTTGCCCCGATGCGGTGTAACGATCTAATAAATCGAGAGGATGCGGCCGTAAGTCAGGGTTCACCGCAGAGCTCGTAACTCAAGCGCAATATGCCGCGAAATCAATAGAGCCTCCACTCCACTGCTGGGCTGGGACAGGGGACCAAAATAAAGGTAGTCGATGTTCTGGTAAATACAATGTTGTGATAGATTGATTCAGGACTACGAAGGTGGTGGAAGCAGTCAGAAAATATGATAGAGATTCGACAGTGTAAGTAAAATATTTCTATAAATTCAAATATTCGAAATAGAAACAGCAAATGCTGACGCTGCAGATATAATAAATACGGAACCAGAATAGGATTAGCGGAATTAGGAATTTTAAATTTAGCGGATATTTTGACCAAAACCGGAAAATATCCGCAGGAACCTAGTTAGTTATGAAGTGAAATTTAATTGCTACCATAAAGACCTATTCCACTAATTCCTACCAGCTTTCACCCCTGGACTTGGGAATGCCCAGTAGTGTTAAGAACTTGTTATATACGAAATAGGTACCTCCCTATACCCACATAATAAATAGCTCATCGTCGTGTAATCGCGTATTAATAGCCACACATTAACTCGTACGAAACTTTCGATACGTGACTTAATGTTTTGTTCGACACATAAATCATTATCGGATTACAAGCTGTCAATACTGTGAGGTTGGTGCTGGTGCGAATCGAACACTCAATGTAATGGACGCACCGGCGCAATCAAAAGGCAAGAACAAGCATAAATTTATTAACGATGCTGAAATATCACCGCATAAATCGCCATCTTGCCTGTCAGTTTATCGACAATTATTCTTAATTGGATTATGAAAGCGGCGCATGTTGTCGTTGTTAATGTTTTGTGGTGGTGTAAGTGATGAGAGAAAGGGGAACTTTAGGAAATACCCGGGAGTTTGTCTGGAATACATACTACAATAGTGACACTGTATTGATACCTAATAAATCGTGTTAAAGTACTCATTTATTGAACCTTTGGGGAACTTACAAGATCAATCAAAATCAAAATGTGTTTATTGTAAGTAAGTACCTTATAGTACATTTTTACTACGTCATTTTTTTACTCTACCACCGCTTCGTAAGGTGCTATAGCTGAGAGGAAAGAAGCGGCATAAGAAACTTTCAGCAGCACATCTTTTGAAATAAATATATCTTACATTAATTATGAATACAATCATATATGTGCAGAGCTGGATCACTTTCTAATCTCTAAATACTGGTAACATCCTGGATGTGCTTACTGTTACAGAAGTACCAAAAAGAATCGTAAAAGGTATATGACAATTCCGTAATAATTATACTCTCGTATATCGAATCAATTCTGAAGTGTACTGAGGCGGGCGCGGCGCAGACTTAAAATATTTCAAACTTTTTCTTGTGAAATAGTTCAATCATACTTAAATATATATAGCAGATATATTAATTTTATTATTAATTAATTTAGATAAATGACAAAGCCCCTTTACAGCTGCTACAATCATAATTGTTTAGCTAAATTTTTAAATGTATATCGGCTGGTCTGTTCGCTCCTGTCCAGTTATGTTTATAGTTAACATGAATTGTGTTTGAATTTTATATTTGTAAAAAGCATGACGTAATCAAGAGTTCCTGGTGTCCCGATGGTTTTAACAAATGAGTATAACTAGAAAGAAATATAGTCTAGTTAACTTTAGGCAGACCCGGCAGAACTTCCGTTCTCGCATCGGCTTATTCAGCCACGAGCGTAGATGCCGACACCGCGCTGTGTAAATCATCTGTCAAGAGGTACAAGGCCAACAACAACACAAAATATAATATATAGATATGTTGTGTCCATATAAATCAATATTGATATATATCAACAAGCAGGTACTTACTGTGTTGTTCAGATACTCTATCAATTAGAATCATACCCAATGGTAACAGATGCTCAAAGTAGATATTCGCAAAAAATCCATAAATATCAAGTTTTGTGTGTAATTCAGGTATATCGACAGTAGTATTTTTAATTATTATTTTGAATTTATTGGGCATTCAACAGCGTACATTATAGATTTAACAGAGTAAATTAATGATAATAAGGAAAATAACAGACTGCCTCGTAGTTAATAAAGGCGAGTAGACAAGATCATGAAAACTAGGTGCTAATATTGAAAATTTAAAAAATGAAAACAGACATATAGGAATAAGCAATAGTGGGATTAGAAAAAAAATCATTATTGTAATTTAATTAAAAATAATTTATTGTTTTACTATATTCAGAAAATAACCGCTTGGCTGTCGCTTGTAATTTCTACCGCCATCTAATCCCGCCGAGGCGCCGTCGGAGCTTGCTCTCGAGTTCCGAGGAGACACCAGAGAGATCTGATTGGCGGAGGGGAAGTGGGCGGCTCTCTCACCGCCTACGCCTAGCTAGCCACGGCTCTAGAGCCCTAAGAAGAGTAGTGTCTAATGGTCTAATGAAATTTGGTGGGTCCCGACCTCCAGTTAGAATTTGGAGCAGCCAGTTCCTCTCTCAAGATATAGGCATGCAGTTGACGTCTCTGGTCTTGCAGAGTTGCAGATGTAAGATGATTGGCCACTCAGAGGCCATCCATAAATTACGTCACACGTTAAGGAAAAGGGAGAGGGTCAACAAAGTGTGACATCGTGTGACAAGGGGGACGGGGACGAGTAATACATTTCGTGACGTCACATGCGTAAATCTAAAAGAAGTCATTAATAATATAAAGGAATGGGTTCAAAGTCCATGGACACGAGATGATTTAATTTTATATCGTTTATTTGATTTGATGTTTTGTAATTTTTTATAAATATTTGATTTATTGTTGATTTTATGAAAAAATATTTAAAATATAAATAATTTTAAAGTGCTGCTTTAATCATTATCTATTAGGACAGAGGGGGGGGGGGGGGGGGGGGGCACACAAATGTTACCAACTGTGACAAGGACGGGGAGGCTCCAAAAATCATAAAATTCATATGACGTAAATTATGGATGGCCCCTTATGAGTTGTATCAGGATGACATATCTGCATAACTCGAGTTATAATATCTATGTGTATAATCTACAGATAATCAAGCTGAATGATAGACCAGGGACTGGACCTCGTGTTTCTTTTGATACTTTTACGTCGATGTGGCAAAATTAATAATATTTGAATTTTTTTTCCTTATAGGACAGTAAAAAGTGTAGAGGGTAATTCATGGTATCTTTTGGGCCCTTGATAATGATAAGTTCTAGCTGTGTACCAAAATTTAACCAAATCGAAATTATTCTGATGTCGCAACTCGCAATTATTACACTGGATATACAGGGTTTTAGGAAGTTGTCCTTTGTGGCCCCTAGAAAACATTAACCTATATGGGCTTCTTCTTTCTAAAGGTAAATCAAATTTTATCTTTCCAATGGCGTACAACTTCTATTGCCCGGGGAGTTGCCTCTAATCAGTCTTGATTGTGCATGTGACGGCCCTAAACGACACCTGTAATATACAGAACCGAAATTCTCCGAGTTGGACATCTGGATCCTAAATTCAGCTCCAGCTCTGCACATTGTGTACATATATGATTGTATTCATAATTATTGTAAGATATATTTATTTCAAAAGATGTGCTGCTGAAAGTTTCTTTCGCCGCTTCTTTCCTTTCAGCTATAGCACCTTACGAAGCGGTGGTAGAGTAAAAAATAATGACGTTGTAAAAATGTACTATAAGGTACTTGGTGTAAAAATTTGCGATAGAGAGCAAGAAGGAGATGAGACAAGCTTACTTGAGAAGCTCCTGCATCTGATCTCCGGCGGCTGATTTCTTCTGGTTTCCACCAAAGTTTGTAGGGTTGAGCACTTAGAGCACTCGCGGCGATAGTTCAATTACAAAATTAGAGTAATTAGCGTGGAAATTAATTAATTCCGAGGAGCGTTTGTTTTGCGTGACCGTTGCGACAGAAGTCATTTCACGAGTGAATTTGATTGGCAGATGACATTGTGACGTCATCACGATGCGCGTATTCTTTCAGTCTTATCTCTTAGGTGATAGGTAGGAAAAGAACAGGTATAATTATATGAATACGCCGTAGGTAATTTATTTGAATTTATTGAATTATTTTATTATAAGTAACTATAATATTATGTTTATAATAGTTTGATGTCAAAAATATAAAAATAAAATAATAAAATCAATGTCATACTATAACTAGGTAAAAGTTATATATGAATATTAGATAAGTATAAATGCGGGTAGTGTATTTTAAAAATAACGATATATGGCGTTAACAGTACTTACTTACAATAAAAAAACATTTTGATTTGAATGAATGACTGAATGAATACTCAAATATGATAATATGATTTGATCCTTCCTAAGGTAAGAATCACAGTCCCAGCTCCCAAATCAACTAAAATATAAGCTCCACCGTAGATCGTTCACAATTAATAGCGAAGTAATAAAACAGCTCAAAGGCTGCCGGCAGAGACATGCCATTACCTGGCTAATAGCTTACGATTATGATGTTTACTGCAAGAGACGCGACGTTAAGCCGCGGTCCCGCTACTGTCTTTATGACTCTACAAATACCTATATAATTCTATTACACACTGGATTTAATCTACTATTAGTAACGAGTATTAACGACCGATCGATGGGTAGTTTACGCAATGCATATGGGAGACTTCCCTTCCTAATCCTAGGAATAGAAGTCCATAGGAAAAAGCGTGTCACTTGGTTTAGGCGTTATATTGCCACGCGAATTTTAGTCTTGTCTGAGGGTTTTTTCAGCATACGTGAGACACGTTCCACAATGAGAAAAAAAATCCGCGAGACGTGTTTCATTTAATTTTTAATTTTTAAATAAAATACGTTCCAAAAAACGTTGTCAAGATATCATGTACAGTCGACCACAGGTCAACCTACCCAAAACGTAACAATTTGTTAAATTGAAATAAACCATATTACGCGGACATAAGGTTGAGATGAAAATTGACAGATGGTATACTTTAGCTATTGATCGACTGTACGAGTAAAAAGGGTTAGGTTCTAAATCTAACTTATATTGGTATCTAATATAATTTTTATAGAGAGAATGATTCAACCCTATATCAGCTATGTCAGGGCTTTTATTGCGGTGCTAGGAACGACCACAAACTTAAATTAAGCTAATGAAGAGGCAATTACTAGTATTTCACAACGGGACCGCACCTTATGCAAATGAGGCGGCTCGCGCAAAGCGTTGCCTAAATATTAGTTTAATATTTGGAAGATTGTATCACGCACGCATTCGGCAAGCGTTGGAACTTGGACTTGGAACGCATATTCGTGAATGAATGAATAAATACACTTTATTGCACAAAAAGGGAAAAATCGTGTTGGGAATATTGGGGCAGGTATCGCGAATGACTTTACAATAAAACCTTTTATACTATTAGCGCAAGGCGAAACCTGACATTAGTATTTACTCGTACCTCATATCTGTTTCACTTTTCGGTTAAACACGACATATTTCGCAAAAAAAAAATTGTTTGAAACGAATCGAATCGAGAAAATGAATTGCGAATGCGTGAATTTTAACAGTTGTACACTGTTAAAATTCACGCATTCGCGATTCATTTTTTCGATTCGATACGTTTCAAATAAAATTTTTTTGGCGAAATATGTCGTATTTGAGACAAAAAATTACCTTTGTGGACTTATTTAAGATTCCAAATAACATTCAAATGGGGATGTTAGGTTTGAAGCCTTGAACCAAATTCGCGTTTATTTAACACGAATTTAGTGGCGCGGTCGCCGCGCAGCGACCGCGTGCACATGTCTATGGACTGCGCTGTTATAGCAAAATAAGCTGTATTCTTTTAGCAACAATGTTTTAAATTAAACTGAGCTCACTTTATTTTATATCCATTCGTCTGTTTTCTTACTGCGGTATTCCGGTATGGGTATGACTCTTGTGCCGCATGTGCCTCATGTGAGTCCTGTGACTCATCGTGAAGATCGCCTTTTAAGTGAGACGCTTAAAGCAAACGCGGCACATGCGTGCGGCACATGAGGCACACGCGGCACATGAGTCATACGTTTCGGTTTCCGTTTCGTATGGGTAGCCGAAACTATGGGTAACCGATTTAAACGGTAACCGCCAGGAATCGGTTTTTCAAACCCTCCTAACTGGAGCGGGAGGGGAATGGAATGCGTGGATGGTCTGATGGCAAAGCGACTGCGCGGCCTCCGCGCAGTTAGGTGATTGCGAGGAATTTGAATGTTGTTGCCTAGTAAATAAACTTCACATTCGCCATTAATAAATACGAGAAATTTTGAGGTATTGAATGAGGTAATGAAAAATCTTTATAAAGTAACCGATAACTGTAAAATAACATTGCTGATTTAGCCGACAAAACACAGATTTAATTTGACAGCTATTCTAAATACCAACATGCAGTCTATTTATCAAAGCAAATGAACCGAAGAATTGAATAAACTCATGCAGACACGTGGTACGAGATTTTGGTAGAGAGACGACTGTCGTAAAGCTTCGTTTTCCAAGTTACAACAGTCGCGTAGTGCGCTGAATAAATTATGTAAATAATACGAGGCGGGCTCTCGCTTTCTTGTAAATGATTTGGCATTTTGCCTCTAATGGCTGTCGAGTTTCGAGTCGATCCACTCTACTCCACGCACTTACGTGATCCTGGCATGGCTTTATGTAGATCTAGGAATTATTTAATTTATATTTATAGCCCACTTGGTGCGTGTGAACACGCGAACCCTGCATGCGGAAATAAAATGTATTTATAAATAAAATATACAGATTCCAATGACCCATAGGTTACCTTATTACCTACTAGGACTCCTTGTATTACCGCGAGAGAAAATATAGAGTTAGTTTTAGTTAGCTTTTACTTTTTGGTTGTTTGTTTGTAGTCTCTTTATTGCACACACAGAAAATAAATAAAAAACATTAAAATATACACAAAGGCGGGCTTATCCCATAGGGATCTCTTCCAGCCAACCTTTGTTTTTTTTGTTCTTTAATCGTTTTTTTCTTCGGTTTAATGCTGTAAATTGCAAACATCAGGGAACAATAAATTGCTACAATGTGTGCTAAGTTCCTGAATTCTTGGGTCTTGGACCAAAAGTTCCCATCTTCCTTTTCTGAGCTACAGTAGGTAAGTGAAAAAGAACAAATGTTTCTATTCACTACAGGAGTTTTTGATGTTAAAAACAATACCTAACTATAAAATCAATTATAACTTATAATGACATTTAATTTGATTTATCCCGTTGGCATTTATTACTATTATAATTTATTATAATCTTTTATTTTATATTGCGGTACTCAGGGTTTCATGTATGAACATATAATATATTTTTAAGACCAACTGTTACAGTTGAAAAGCTATAAATGGTATGAGTATGAGTATGAAGGTTTGATAAAAATCTGAAATAGCTACCTAAACTAATACATATTATCTACATACTGCTGGCTGCACTACTGCATTTTTTCTTGACTGATTACAAAATGTTCTGACTGAATTGTGTTGGACTATATTTCCACACATAGGTACGTTAAGAGAGTTTTTTTTAAACTATAATTGTTAAGTGACCCTTCAAAAACTCTTGAGAAGCTACTCCTACTTCACATATTCGTACATTTACGGCGCGATTTTCGCCGACAACGTCGCTACACATAATCTCTCCTTAATTTTGATGACGGAATGATTGGCTATGGTCTCGAAACCGAAACCATTAACTTCGCATTCCTCCTGTCTTGGAGACCCCAGAAAAAGAAAACTCGTCCAGCCCGCGGCTAGTGTTCCCACATTAATTTGGAAAAATACCCAAATATATATTTAGTTATGAGATCTGGATATCCAAGTATTAGATGAGATGCATAGGCCCTTAGTAAAGAAGTCAGTAGAGAAAATCAAATTATGGAATAGGACTTCGGTCAAAATTTATCATAGGTAATCGGTGCTGATAATTCCCTGTGTTTTGGCACGGATCCTCAAACAACACATACATCGTATACAAACGACATAGGCATCGTTTCGTACCCAGAATCCTTCCACGGCACGCTTACCGACTACTACGTCTGTCAGATATAACGATATCTATTTCAATTCTATATCCTTCAATATCAAGGAGATAACAATCACCTGGCAACCCAGACTGGACCCGAGGTGCAAACAGGGCGGGCCGGCACTTTACTCCGCCACCTCGTTCCGAAAGTAGTGACAAATGGTGGCGGCATCTTTCATCTTCTCTCTCTTTAATAACACCACAATAATATCTCAACCCTGGACATCATTTCCATAAAGTCTGATTTCCTATATCCCTCAGTAAGTGATTAACAAAATGATAACGCAATAATGAAATTCGGAAATAATCGCTAATAGCCTTTGAATCCTCGATGGCGGGCAGCAACTACCTGAATTGAAAAGGGCATTGAAGTATTGCAAATAAATTTAATGTTTTTCATTTTCATATTGAGGCTGTGGACCCAATTTCCTGAACGTTTTATGTGACAAGTCGATTTAGTTTAAATCTCGATTTAAAGGTACCGACTTACCTACCTACCAAATTTCGTAAAACAAGATAGAAAGTTGCGTATGGGTGACTTGTGTGGACCAATTTTCCTTTATTTATTTTGTTAGATCAATCGGACTAATTAATAAAATACACTAAGAAAACGAAATAAACTTAACCCATATTATGAATAGGATGTTTGTAAATTATCAAACCGCATATGCACTTCTTCAGGATCAAACATCATTGTAAAATACTAGTCTACTTAAATGATATTAGACACCTTTTACCCCGAAAAAATATCGAGGCATTACGGACAAAGCCACACAGGGAAATAACGCAACTCACTCAGTTTACAAGTTATACTTAATTATGAAGTAATACGCAAGCATCACTTAATTCATAATAGGTTAGTAAGGCAGCCTGCCCATCTAAACCGATTCCACGAATACACCAATCACCTTACACGATATCAAACGTGGCATAACGAAATGACAGCCGCTTCATAATGAATTCATAGCTCCAGCTATTACAGGAACCTCCTCACCCATCGCAGGCTATACTTATCGTGTTCATGCATCATGCATGCCGAGCCGACGATATTTGCGAAATTACCATTAGCCAGTAATCTGGCGGCCATTGTCTAAGGCCGATTATTGAAATGGCGACGCATTAAACTGATAGGAGTCGTACCGATAATGGGTCGTAATACGGTATAATTACAGAGTGTGGAATTGCCCACAGTAGCCGATGAAGATATAATTCATCATTGAATTAATGTCGAGTCCATGCGTGATACTTCACTTTGCAGTGGCTATAAGCGTACACTTGGCTCTCACACGCGCTATTAAGGTTTCAATGCTTCGCCTTTTAGACTATTTCGTTTATTATTTAAACTTTTTTTAAAGGTTTATTCAAAATAAGGTAATACTAAAATAACATTAAAATACATACTTAAGCTAAAATTACAAAATACCTAACTATTTTACACATAAAAGACCTGGCTCAGGTCGCTCCCTGCAGAGAGTGTCCCGAGGAGGCTGGCGGCGTTGCCCCGCTGTATGGCGAGGCTTATACGCTGAGCGAAGTAGAGGCCAGCCTTCTGGTCCCGGGATGTCTCTATTATTTAAACCAATATTAATTGTAAGTACCTATGTAATAATACCTACAAGGAATCTTTGAAACTTTTAGTAGATTTATTTGCACACAATAAAAAAAAGTAAATACCTTACCATGTTACTAGCATTAAATATTTTAAATCATATTCACGCGAGCATGCACGTACCTACAACTTTGATACAAAGTTATTACAGCCATTAAGTTTTACTAGCAAAATAAAAACGGTAATATCCGAGGACTTCGAACTTTTGTTGTACAACATGCTAGAATTAATTAGGCGTTCACAGCGTTGGCAATGTTTTTAAATTATATTTGCAGCCCGCTCGGAATTAATCGGAGTATGAAATCAAGTCTATAAAACATGTTGTTTGATAAGCTGTCTCTACACGCAAGTAAGTACTGCAGCTCTTGCATAAAGTATACTTAACAAGTCTCGTGGATTCTCACAGGCATTTTAGGGTTCCAACTACAACAAAACTTTATCTAGAGATAGCTTAGAATCTATGTGCGATTGAAAGTTCATCCGTTTTTTATGAGCAAGTTGATAGATACTTTAACCATGTACGTACAACCTAATGATACTATATCAATTATTTTTATCAAATTAAATAACTAACGAATTAACGCCAACTTCCATCAGTTCCCATTTTCCCCCGAAAAAAATATTTATAACCTATTTAGCGAAATTGATTTCGAATTCATCTAAAATGTAAAACATACTTAACTTTCCATTCAGTGAGTATTTTTCATCATCATCATCATCAGCCTATTAATGTCGCCACTATTGGAACACAGGCCTCTCCTGCACAAAGGGGTACGGGCCATGATCCACGTAGCGAGCCCAATGCCGATTGGTGGATTTCACACGCCTTCGAAAACGTTTAATTTCCTCAGACATGCAGTTTTCCTCACAATGTCTTCCTTCACTGTTAGAGCAATCGGTAAATGTACGTAAGTCTTCGAAAAAATCGAAAAAACTCATTGGTACATGGCATTGCATGATTTCGAACCCGGACCTCCCGCACGGGAGTCCGGCGTCCTAACCACTAGGCCACCGACGCTCAGTAAGTATCCTTAACCGATTCAATCTAGATATCTGATTTTTAAATTAACTGTCTCTGAGTTAACATAAGTAATTTCATTTGCCTCATTCCACCTGCAACGAACAGGACAGGCAGACAGTGTGCCTTAGCTTATGTGTAGAGATTATAGTAATTACACCGGGTTCGTTTAGCAGCAGTTTGTTTTGAGCTGCCGCTGGCCTAGCGCAGTCATTACCCGCCTCACCAGTGCTTGCTCAGGTGATTGAAAATATACCCGATTTGTTTTTATTGTGGCCTATACGAGTAGGTAGGACAGTTGCACACGGCGCAAGAATTTTAATATATTTCGCCATTTTGCTCTGAGCGATAAGGACCTTTGTACACCTTAATATATTTTGCAATTTTGCTCTGAGCGATAAGGCAGCCTTTGTACACCTTAATATATTTTGCCATTTTGCTCTGAGCGATAAGGCCGCTTTTGTACACCTTAATATATTTTGCCATTTTGCTCAGAGCGGTAAGGCAGCATTTGTACACCTTAATATATTTTGCCATTTTGCTCTGAGCGATAAGGTCGCCTTTGTACGCCTTAATATATTTTGCCATTTTGCTCTGCCGTCTTTGTACACCTTAATTTGTAACTTTCGATTCCTATTTGTGTATCTTGTGTGCAATAAAGTGTTTATTTATCTATCTATGTATATAAATAAATAAATGTTACTGTACTTATATACCTTGGTTCCTTACTAATATTTATAATTAGCTCATGTGTAGAAATAAAGTAATTACACCGGGCACATTTACCAGCAGATTGTTATGAACCTAGAGCCTAGCGCTGTCATGTATATCGCCCGTTAAAATTGGACACATTGCATATATTACAACTGGACGTTTTGGGACTGAACATTTTGGGAAATTGACGTTTTGGGAAATTGACTTTTGCCCGCAAACGATTGAAAATACACCCGATTTTCTTTTATGGACTATCCATAGTGATTAATTGTACTTGGATTTTAATCTAGTAATTACAATTTGGTCGGCTTGTAGTTGACTATTTAATACGATAATTTCAATTGTTTTTCGTAATTGTTAAAATTCACAGATTATTTTTTCAGATTTAAAGATAGGTCTTCAATAATTTCCTTTCCACCCATGTGTACTATCCATCTCTCAACTGAGGCGTCAAGCCCTTTAGTTATTAGTTATTAAGAGGCCCTTTGCGGTATCGCGCAATCTCCGCGGTAATGGCCGCTTTACCGGCGACGGCGAAATTTATAATTAGTTGGCGAAAATAACCGAGTGTTGGCCGGACGACGGTGATCCATCAAGCGACCGGTACGTCGCTGTGTGAGGAATCGAGCTTTTAGGACTTCGATAACAACTGTCCTGTACCCGTATCACGTGGAAGTTGCGATTCCGGTTATTGCCTCCCCTTAGCATCGGTTATAACCGCAAAGAACTATATTATAAACTGACAGCTCCTGTCTATATATAGATCTATCTCTATAGTGAGTTTCAATTATGGTTTCAATATTGTCATCTCGCTTAAAAAGATGAAAGGACGCGAATATATAAATACACCCGTACCATGCCATACATCACATCACCATCCCACACACTCAGTACCTCACATATACACTAATATCCTCATTCATACAGACACACACATTCATACATCACAACACGCACACACTGTTTGCTTTCTTCGTCCGTGCAGTCACTGAGGGGCCAGCTGAAAATCAGCGCTGTGGCTTGCCTCAGCATTATGCTGAACTGGTGTACTCTTTTTGGCACTTTACTACACCAGATGTTCTGTGCTGCACGTATTAAACTTTGTATACTTCTGTATTGTGTTCTATATTCTGGTGTTAACAGCGCTAAATACACGTTTTCAATTTCAATTTCAATATATGGCCCAATAGCAATCAATCAATTGTATTTAAACTTGCATAATATTTAATACGCAATATACCTACATACATGTGCATGCCGCTCAAAGTTAAAGATGAGTAAAAGACAATGTAAGTATTTAGCGATCGGTAAATAGAAATGTATTTGTTTAATATTTTGACTGCAACAGGATCGTGATCGAGGGACTGAACTACGTCGTACATAATCGCAACTAATCTCATTTCCAAAAGTCATACTCAATCATAACCACTGATTGAATACCACCGTCAATAAAGAACATAAATCGTCGAGTAACTTATTTATTTATTCGGTAATTGATAGATTCAATTATAGTTTTTAATTACCTAGGCGCCTTTTGTTCCTCCCAATATGAACCAACTGTGTTTTAATTCATCAATCTTATCAAAACAATGGTATAATGGTATGGGATAATAATTGCCCGGGCGCAACAAATCGTGACCATAGAGCAACTATTACATAGTGATTGTGCGATTACACACATAACATGCAATAACAAGCTAATCAGAAAAGCTCACACTCGCTATTTAGCAATATTGTCTCTGACCAATCAGGCTATCGCCAGTTATACATAGGGTTGTCAATTTTCTATATTTTTCGTATAGTATATATGACTATTTCAGTATACTTATAGTCCCTTGCGCGAGGTCCGCATTCGAAATAATTCCGAAGGCGTGTGAAATCCATCCATCAGCACTGGGTTTCTTCGGTGGATCATGGTCATACCTCCCTGGTGCGGTGGGAGGTCTGCCCCAATAGTGGGGACGTTAAACTCCTTAACGTAAAATCCTTACTCACTAACGAATTTTCCTCTGCCTATCTGTAAATGTACATGGCTGCTAGATTAAGAGTTGATTTATTATTAATTTTACATTAACTGTGGAAGCTTATAAATGACTATTGTTTTTATATCTGTAAGCTACCCAAATAAAATAAAATAAAATATTAATAGGCTGATGAGATTGTGTAGAGACCTACATATAACAATTTTGCATTCGATCGCTGCCATGGAGCGTATTTATAGTCAACCCTGCGACATTAACTTGTGTCTCTTGTGAGTGAATGTGTCGGTATCACGGCACGGTGTCGCCGGGCACGATCCACCTGAATGTGACTGCGTCGGCCGAGCCGCCTGGTGATTGCCGACTCGCACGAGCTCAGCAGTAATTTGTCGGCCGCATGTCCGAGCGGAGAGCGTGCGTAAAGAAGCGCTCGTTTATCGAAAACACCACGAACAAAAGCCTCATGCCTCGTCTTAATTAATATGATTAATGACCCCGGCCAGCGGCTCGTTTGAACACTCCACTTACTGTTGTAATCGAGAAATAAATTAATTTTATTAGTAGTCATTTCTAATAGAATATGAGCAGTGTTCGAGAGTAGGTCGCGTCGTGCACCCAAACGCACGACGATGTTTTCCCGGTTCGTTACGTTTCTCTAATTTAAAAATTGGGCGTTAAAACTCACCGATTATAATTTGAATTTATGATATTATGCATAGATAAATGCGTTTATAGGAAACGGTGACGGGATATAAAACTGTTTCACTAACAAGGTTTTTTATCCTCGCTTCTAATAATATTTTGGTTGGTAAGGGAAAAAATTCGTAGAAACTTTTCTTTTTATTTCGAATCGAAACTATACTTTAATTACTTCGAATACAAATTAAAATATCTATATCTACCAATATGGACCCAAATCCATTATTGCAAACAGAAATAGACACAACAAAACTTAAATGGAATTTCACGCATAAAAGTCAAAATAATTAAAGCTGTTAAGAATTCGCGCTAAAACAAATAGGATTCGCGCAGACGCGTTACCCTTTCAAATGTTTTCTCATGTTTCTCACTAAATCTAACATCTCTAGATCGTATCATTTTGGACTCTACGGAGCAGGGTAAAGGTATAGTTCTGTTGTTAGACGCGCATAGAGCCTCGGGCCGAGATCGTGAGAGATAATTAGAGGCCAGGGCGCGGTGGGAGCCATAAAAACGGCAAATTGACCGGCGGGATAACCAGAAAGGCACAATGTGTTAGATAATAATTTCCAAATTACAGGTTATGTCGGTTCGCGAGCGAGACCGGCCAGCTCTTTTTTCTCGGACGCCGCCGAGGTGCTAAGGGCAGGCTAATTATTATTTGGGTATCGGAGCGGGATTTTAGTGCAGCTGCTACCTGTATAAATATTTATTGTTTATAAGTTCAAACGGACACTTTGAGGAATCCAATATCAGCGGCTAATACAGTCTTCTTGCTATACAAGGTGTGAAGGATTAATATAATGTGGGTTGTTGTTGCTACCTATAGTTTAATATAAAAATGTTTAATAGATAGTGCATACTCTACTTTTACAAATTAATATGGAAAAAAGGTCACTATTTTTCATCATCTTTCATCATTATTAACCTACTTAGTTCCCACGTTAAGGATTTTATTTGGAAATAAGTATATAAAAAATTACAAATTACCTCTATAGTTTATGTAGAACTATCATCCTGCAAAGGGCTCGTCTTTGCGCTCTTAAATTGCAAGTCTACTGTAGTTACTAAACAAAACCAATAACTGCACATTTCAGCAGCATCAATGGTAACCAGCAATGATCGATGTGCATCTTCATCCGCGTAGGGCTCCGCCATTGGTCGCGCCCTGCGTCGCGTAGGCGGGGCGTAGCTCGCGGCGTAGACGCCTCCGAGATGCGCTCCTAGATGAGAAATAGTCCTACGTGATGAAGTGTCGTTTGTGCTACGCCATGCTACGCTAAAAATAACTCCACTTACGCCTTGCTTTACTGATGGGTAGGTTACATGTCAAATGAACCACTTTTGTTCTTGGACGTTTCGTTTAGCCAAGAATAATTTTTCCAGGATAATTGTTCTGGTTCTAAGTAGTAAAATACAGGAAAATATATTTCCAGCTACAAAAGGAGACAGGATTCTTATCTAAAGAGCGACGGATTGGAAAGGAAATAGGTACCTAGAATGGACTACTCGTTATTGATAAAATTAGATTTTTTCAATCAGAACTTGGAAGGAACATGATTTTCTACATTTTTTTTATTTTACTTATCTGAATGTTCAGCTGTTCAATCTAAAAGTTATGCCGATCTGAAATCTAATTTTGTGGTTTTACGCTCTGACGGATTTAGGTCGAACACAGGTAGATTTCGGACAAGAGCAGGGTCGCCATCAAAATCTGAATTCCTGTTTGTTTGTCCACCAATTTCTCAAGCCGTGTCCCAATACAATTGTGTTTGTCAATGATAAATGGACTCGGCGCTTTTCATCTCCGCGAGTCAAAGGCGCCGCCGTCATAACCTCACAGATGACTTTAAACTATACTTAATATTCCTAAGGTCGGTTTCAGATTGTGTATAAATAATTACAACACAGGACTAAATGATATGGTACTAATCAAGGTAGGGAATAAACGCGGATAATGCGGTTTAATATCGTTTGAAAGGACCCTTTCGGCGGGTAGTCGTATTCACTCATAATGAGTTTATTCAGGGATTTAATGGAATGAATCGTGGTAAGTAAATAATGTTTGAGAATGCCCCGACTCGTTCTATAGGCGCTGTGGGGCGCTTTGCCTCACAATTGTACAATCACAGGTGAAGCCACAATGGTAGACGGATGATTAAACAAAGATTTTTTGTACTGATTTTGTTTGTGTATAAATTAATTGAAAAAGAAAATGTAAGTATTGCACTTCATTCTACATCTTTAGGTACTCGTTACCTCCTCCAGAATCCTGACTATAATCCGCCAGTATCCCACTGCTGATTTCGAATACTCGAAATGTGTTCGACGGCTAAATATTTTTTTTAAATTAAAAGCAAGTACTTAGGTATTTATTTATTAATTAGATATCCGTCTAAAACACTTTATATGTATTACCATTTATAATTTCTACTGCAATATTTTTATATTTGTATACTGATTTTCAGAATCTAACAGAAATTAAAAGATATCCGGAACTTTTTCTGGTATTAAATAGTTATAATTACATTTATGTACATAATATTTATTTATAGCCTTATGGCTTTATTACATTTATAGCTTCGGAGATATATTTTTTGTTTACGACAATATACCTCATAGATGGGAACTTTATGAAATGTAATGCATTTTAAAGTCAATGTAGCATTATGACAGCGACGACAATGCTTCATAGAGGTCGAAACTAAGGAAACGACTTGAATTGGTCACGATGTGGCCGAGTACCACCACATCCGTGACGTCCGCATAAAGAGACGCGGAGTTAGACAAAGGATTAACGACGCGGGACCACCTCGCGCGAGCAACGGTCATTTGTTTCAATAATCTTACACCATTCTGCTCGAAGAGACCAAAGCGACATTTCCGTGGAGACTAGTCACAACTTTGTCACAACTTTTAAGACTTGCTAGTCCACTATATTTTTAGGGACCCGTAACCCGAAGGGAAAGACCTCACCGACATATCGTCCTCGCCGGCTAGGTCTCCTAATAATCCTTCTAGCGGGTACTTTACTCGCTATCGGCACGTTTCTGGCCGATTCTCTCTGACTCTGCGTTCCGTAAGCAGTGGTCTAAGCCGAGGTCCGTGCCCTATGAGCGCCCTTAGCTCTAGTACTCCCCCTTCAGCGCTCGACCCAAGATCCCGGTGAAACTGTAAAGGCCAACAGTGTTGTCCGTATCGAAAAAAAAAACGATGTGAAAAACGTAGCCCTATTGCTATGGCTCCGCCGTCCGTCCGTCTGTCACGTGGGTCTAGCGGCTAAACGGAATAAGATACAGACTATTTAAACTTTCACATCCCTATAGACAGAGCGAGGTCTAACTCGCACTTGGCCGGTTTTTCCAATAGCAGCAGACACTGTCTCAGGGAAGGGGTTCACAGGAGTGGTCCCAAGAACCTTCGATTCCTATTAGAAAAGTTCTTAAATTCGATGCGACCTCTACATTAAAAAGTTATTGGTAACTTAAGGATCTCCAAATAATGAGCTAGGACTAGTAGTAAAAAACCAGCGTTGTATTCATAATATTAATATATTACTATTTTTGGCTTCGTCACTTACTCATTGGGATAAAATAAAGTGCATTCGCCTGATGATAAAAATTTCTTAATTTGAACAAATTTCAAAAGGCGGTTCAATGAATAGTAATGGTCCATAGTAGGCTTGGAACAAACACGAACGAGCATATGCAATTAAAGAACAATAGTATGTATGTGCATAAGCATAAGAGCCTTTTATTGTAATGGAAATTGTGCATTTTCATAGGTGCTTCAAAGATATTTCAACTTCAGCCGCGAATGATAATTGAATTCTGTCGAGTAATAAAATTCGATAGGTCACGTCACAGTCAACATCTTTTCAAAATTGAAAATATACGCAGTAAGTACATGCTAGTTTTAGACAACAAAACATCAGTTATCGAATTAGCAATTTTTTTTACTTTTCTTATTATCACTGATCGGAGTAGGTAGGGCTCTTTCGGGTCAATGTCCTCAAAGGTTATATTAATACGGATATGATTTCGGGATCCCGTTTTAAGTTATCGAGTAAATGTTGTAAATTACTTTTATAAACCTCGCCCTTACTCGGCGGTATACGATTTTAAAAAAATTGTGAACTTACGAAGAAGTTAAAACACTACCATAGGTACACTAGCGCCATGAATCTTAAAAAAAATATTTCGCCACCAATCTTAAATGTGTATCAAAACAAATATAACGTTAAAAATCTAAATAATATATTTATTCAATCCCGAAAATCCCGGGATTATTGGGCATACTTATCCATATTATGACCGTATGTGGCAAGTACCAAAAACAGCCCAACCTACTCCGATCATAGCTTATTATATATTTTTATTTTTTTATTTTACTTACAATTCTTATTCTTATTGTTTCAGTACCTAATATTAATAGAAAAGAAAATTATTTTAACCTTCCAGTACGATATCTGGATTGTGTAGCCCTTGTAAAAGCAGAATAAGTATAACTACATAATGTTTATATCATCTATTTATTTAAATTATAATAATTATTGAACTTACCTAGAATAGAATAGGTCACAACAAAAAAGAACAGAATTTTGGTGTATGATCACACTAATTATTTATATGAATAAAATATTAGGTATTCTGTATAATAATTATAAAATACAAAAATACAAAAAGGTTATTATTTTCTTCCACTTAAGGTAACAAAGTTTGAATACATAATATAGGTTTTGACCATCTAGCTAGTGGAAGACTGAAGCTCAAACTAGGATTAACCTGTGTTTTGAGTCACCAGGTCTCCCCTTCCAGATCCATGTACGGTAAGTAAATTTATGTACAGGTAGGTAGTTATAAAAGAAATAAGGGGCCAAAATATAGAAAATAAAAAGAAAACCAAATTACAATAGGATTTTGTGTAAAAGCGTGTTTGGTGTGTGTGTCAGTATGTGTTTGTGTGTGTGAGAGTTGCGTGTGAGTGTGTGACAGAATTAGGTGAGGATGTGTGTACATGCGAGGTGTATCATATGTGTGTCTGTGTGTGTATTTGTGTATGTGCGTATGTGTGTAAGAATGAGAAAAAGGGGTGTACATAATGTTTGTGATTGTGCGGTGTTGTGTGAGTACGCATGAAGGGTGTAAATGTGTGTTCCCATTCTGCTCTAACTAGGTAGTTATAAGTAGTAGATTTTCTATTTCATCATAACTATTGCGTTTACTTAAATTAGCTTGTCGTCGATGATTCAACAAGTTGACTATTCTAAATACAAAACTTCTTCATATTGACTCAATGGCAGATTTAAATAATAAATAACCGACTTATAAAATAATGGACGCGACGTGCTCATGAAAACCGATAAACAGATACTTTTGATATGCAAATGTTAAGTTGGAGGTAAATTTATAGCGGCGCATAAAGGTTTGCGCACAATGGCTGCGTGTGCGCAGCCTGCGCCTGCGGTCGCGGTCGCGGCCGCAGCTCCGAGGCAATGCGGGTGCTGCCTTCTCTGCCACCAATTAGGGTAAATAAGAGAATGATTGCTCGCCGATAGCTATGCGTACGTGGAAAAATCTTACTTAGGATCTTCCACTTAGTTCATATAGTGTAATGTAATATGCTTACTGTGCCTGGTTACTATTGTCATTTAGTGTACAAGTGAAATATCTTATTTCTTTCTTTTTGTCATAGAGGTTGTATTTATTGTATGTGAAGGGAAGTATGAAAATATTATACTCGTGTAGGTTATATTCATTCTTTTAAGTTGTATTTCTCATTGATGAAGGTGGTGATCCTGCTATGGAAATAACCGCACAGAATGACTCTCTTTGGCATATTTAATTTATATTTAACACTGGTTCTGTCATTGTACAGGTTTCCTGGAGATATTTCCCTTCTCTTGCATTTTTCATGGTCAATTCTTTTCATTCGTGTTTTATCAAGGAAGGTAAACACTTCCTGAATCTGAGTGGACAATTGCTTAAACTTTATGGGCTACATGTTACATTTAATATGTAAATAAAGCAATTAGATAACAGATGAAATAATGTAAGTATAATTTATTGTGGTGAAACTACCGGGCAATCACTGTTAGATTTCCCCTACATCCGCTTTATCGTTATTTCTGCCATGTAATATGAGACAACTACATGCTCACGTAACTAGCTAATATAGCGTATCTGAACTTAAATGACTAAATATAATTAACGTCAGAATAAATAAAAATATATTTGCCACTAAAAAGTAGGTACTGAAGCAGTGTTCTTTGAACACTTTATACCTTTTATCACGATGCACGTGCGATGAACATTTAATTACCGACATTCTGCCTCCATTTACAATTATGCTTTAATTGAATCATACCTATGCTTAACTCTACCTACCTAATTATCCTCTAGCGTTAGGTAAGTACGTATCAAAAAGAGTTTTTGATCGAGCTCTGTAATTAACGAAAAGATAAAAACCGAGTAACAAAAGTCAACATGATAAGTTTTACTAAATTACAGCTGTCAGAGGTTCGGTAAAGTGCCGTAAACTGTCTTTGTGAATCAAAAATAATATGAAACAGAGTTATCCCTGTAATTAGGGCGCCCTTCCCGCCGCGCCGCCGCCAAATGGTCTGCCGGCAATCAATTAAAACAATATTTGAAATAGTGTTCTTAAAAAAAAGGAAGTGCTCAAAGCTATAAACATTCCATATTATGTCGAATGGGATGGGATGTCTGTCCCTTACCTTCCTATATCGTCATCTCACTCGCTCTGCGCCGACGCGTCTACGCGTACCATATTATGGAGGAGGATGCGAGTTGTGATGAATTATGAGCGGGCGAGTTACCGCCAAAGCCTTGTTTGAGAGAACCAAAAGTAATTAACTTCGACTTAGTTAAGGTTATGGCTTTAGAAACCTCTTTCAGTTTTGGTGAAATGGTTTTCATTATCACATTATTTTATTAGCGCGTAGCGAAGCCTACGCCGCATGTAGCAACCTACGTAGCACTCGTAGACTCCTATTTCGTTTCATGATTATTACGATTACAAATACAACATGTTAACAGATTAAAACAAGTGGTCTTTAGATTTAGTCTTGTTTTGACTTTGATAGGTCGACTATGCGTCGCACTAGTGTTTGGTTCAAGAACGCGATGCGTTTTATATTCGCCTCACTATTTTTAACGCTTATAACACAGAGCAGCGATTTTGAAACGGAATCGGACCAAACCCATAGACATCTAGAAAATCGAAAAATAGATTTGTATGGGTTCGATCCGATTACGTTTCAAAATCGCTGCAGTGTGCTAAAGGTGTGTAAATAATTTTGTAACAAAATTAAACAAAAATCTCGTAATACTCAACAGTTTCTTAGAGCTGCACTACACGCGTCCGGTTCTAGCCTCGGTTCGGTTGGCTGCAACCAATCACTAGGGGATAGAACCGGCGCGAGAACCGGCGCTGTCCTAGACTGTCCTTTAAAGATCAGATTGACCAGAATGCTCTTAGACATTTATATACAGAGCAGACGGCCCCAACAGCGAGCATGCGTGAAACTCATCGTCGCTTACCATCAGGCGAGATCGAGGTCAAATGCGGGTTTAGTTATACATAAAATAAAAAAACGACTAATGACTACAGAGGAAGCAAGAAAAGAGTGGCTACCCCTCCCACAAGGGATCGGTATAGCTGTAGTTATGTATGTATATATAACGGTTCAATATAAAATGTTCTTAGATCGCCTCAGCTTATAACTCGGCTCACACCTCAGAGGAGGCACTCGGGCCGCTAATCGAGTTTGTCGGTCGATGCTATCTCTAAACCATACGTTAATAGTACTGACGCCTCTACCGTGCCCCCCTCTCCCGCTCACCCCCTCTACCAACGTCCATAGTCCCTTCGAACAATGAAAACATGTTTAATTCATCTGAAAATGCACTTTTATGGCTTTTGTTGTCTATATAACCTACGGAAATAGAACCTACCTATCCACTGAGAGTATCGCAGAGCTTTTTAATATCGTACATTAAAGGAAGCTACACATAAAGCCTTAGACAGATGAATTATTCTGATTACTTTCTGTATGAAAAGTTCGTAAATTAGTTCTTTGAAATTTCAGTTTACTGACTCCTGTTTATTTGTAGGTATACTTACTTACCTAATGAAGTCTTTATTATATGTATTTAGTTTGTGTTTTAATATAACAGTGGAATGTGCAGCGCCCAGACAAACCAGCTTCTTGGTTTCAGGGCGCGAAGATTTATAAATACTGTAAGTTTATATGTACACAATAATAATAAAAAATAAATTTAAAAAAATAGATAAGGTAGCACGTACGATTTTAGTATAGAAATGTAAATTGAAATACATATCTGTTCTTATATATTATTCAGTAATTTCTGCAATATCTCCAGTACTTTATATATTTTTCCTACTTATATCAAAAATTATCTTGAAGATTTAGGAATAATATTTCACTCCAAGTCTCAGCCATCAAAGCGGTCTCTAGTTATTATTAAATTAATCTTTCTCACAAACAAAATAGAAATTATCAAACAGCCTCTATGGGCCGGAAGCCATGCTTTACTGTTATGGCACAAGAGTCCATTTGCTCTGAATATAATAGCTATTGTTCTAGCCCCCAAATATAATAGCGGGATGTTACCTTGATTTATTGTAGTACGAAGCATTGGCACATTTACTAACTAATTTATGAAGTTAGATAAATTAATCTTTATAGGTACCCTACTTTACTTAGACATCGTCCTTCTGTGTCTGTTCATTGAATATAAATAAAACTAAGTAGTCTTTTCAGTTTCGGTCCTAATTAAAAAAATCATGCGATCAGCACATAGTTAGTTAAAAAACAAAATCATCATTAGAAAATATACGTAATTTTTTTGTAGACATATCTCTTAAAATATCATTTTTTGTTGCATGGAACAAAATTCAAAAGTGGCCAGTTACTGTTTTAAACCATGGTACGGTTACCAAAAAATATAAATCAATTTTCATACAATTTTCCTCATTTCCACCCACCCTCTTCGGCCAATATTTTCTTCTTTCGAAAAGCATTTTTCTTGAAATATTTAAATCTCAATTGTTTCCATTCTCTTAGCGGTTCTGTTATTGTAGGGGCGAAAAGAAAAATGGATAGTCGATGTTACTTATTATTCATTGTTCACCCACGAGGGGAGGCCGGTAAGAGGGAAGCACTCACAGCCTTTCTTGGCTCCGTGATTTGGCTCATTTTTTAAGTAACAAAACAAGTACCTAGCTCTCGAAATATTGCTTTTGTGAAAAGAAAGTTGTCAAAGTGACACAGTGCTACGCAAACCTTTTTGATATTAAAAATACGGGATATAAATAGACCTTTTATTGTAAACTAAGACTTATTGTGGGTACCCATTTTTCGAGTTGAGCTTAAGTGTCAGTCGAGTAGATATAGTTTACAGTGGAAGACACATTACGCATAGCTCTGTGGAACCCTGTGGCAATATATGTTTGTTATGATTTCTTGACATTAATTTAAATACCAAAGGGTAAGCCTGATGTGTTAGTCACATACACATTTTTATGTTTTGTCTTCGTACTCCACCTACGACACATATATTATTAGTTATGTCTACAAGACAAGCCCAAGTAACAAGCTGTAATGACCATTATTGCATGTTTCAGTAAAGTTTAAACACTTCGAGAAACATTAATCATGAAAATGCCACCCATACTGCCAATACAGCCAAGTTTACAAGTGGTGAGGAGAACGTAAGATACAAGAAAATCAATCAGGTAACCTTCATTGGAGATCAATGTAACTAGTCAAGTGGTCAAATCATACGGTGGAGGAGTCATTCTCTCAATAATGAGAAATATACGTACTATTCTATAACTTCAAAAGCTCTAATGAAGCTCGCCATATTTTAATCCAAACATTCAATTCAAATCCAACTAAATCGATCGGCCACGCTCATAATCAAAACCTGGTGAGGCAACAAAAAACTAATTGACAACAATCAACAGTGTTGTAACAAAAAACAATATTTTCTATCATTGTCATTAATAATAGTTAGAAAAAAGTCATTCACACCTTTACCGCGCTAACATGACAAATGCGGCGCGGCCGGGCGGCGCACAAAGCGAGCGGTGCGCGCGCGCCGCGGGGCGTCCGCGCCGCCGAACCTAAATATTAATTATCTACAACACTACGAACACCTTTTAGGAGATTATCGCACTTTTGTGTAACGTAATGTAACAATCTACATATCTAGATAGCGCCGGCCACGTTGTTCGATTGTTATTATTGCTGCCTCTAATCCGGCTCGAAGGACCAAGTGATGGATTACTATTAGTAAGCAACGGCAAAACCATTTTGAAATGTTTACTGAACGAAATTTAAAAGCAGTTTTTGAGTTTGTGATTACAGGTCCTTCTTCTGCGAATAGTTTTAAGAAATTTTCGTAAAGTTCTTAGATTTCCGTCAATACTTACGTGGACTTGGTATTATTATGGTCTGTCTAAAAATACAATGTGCCTCAAAAGCAAGGTTACTAGTGTATCATGAAGATTTTTGATTGCCTGTCTGTTTCCACATGACGCAAGCACACTGTTATTGATTGCAACATTTGAATGATAGAAATTAATTTAATTTTGCGGTGTGCTCGCGTTGCCTCGGGGGACACGCCATGTGCGGGGGCCGACGCGTCCGAACCGAACAAATTGAACAATAATATCCAATAATAACGACAACCGCCCCCGGCCGGTTATCGGTCGGCCTAATATCAGATCGGCCCATTTGTCAGGTCGGCCCATTGTCCGATATAACGCTACACACTAAGGTCAAGTGTTTCCAACAATACCTCAATGTGTAACAAAATTACTTTTTATGATAGTTTTCCATTTTTGTTTCGTTCAATTCTTTGTAACATTTTAAGGCTTATATGGATACAATAAGATGTAGATGGATATGACTAATGGAATCAAAATACATTGGCTTAAGTACTGAAAGTCAAAAATGTACTTGGGACATACATACGGCTTATTTTTACCCACGACGCAACGGAGAAGGTATATGCGTTTGACCTAAGAGGATATAAGGAGGGGTAGGCACAAAAGATCCTCAAGGAAGTGCCGCTGGGGTTATTCCCCTATCATAAGATAAGATAAGACCTAAGAGGAGGTTTGTGTGTGCATGTGTCTGTTCCCATCTAGCTGAACCAATTTCGATGCGGTGTTTTGCTATAGCTTTGGAATTTATCAGAGCAGGTTCAACGATCAAACGATCATCCAAGAGATCCAAAAGTTTTAGCTATGGTGAATTAATGACCTACTTCTAACACCATAATAACCACTAATGTGCCCCATCTTAATCTTATTACAATTATCAAAGCAAGTGCGAGTCGGGGCTCGCTCTATCTGTATTGATCCGTACTCTAAAGTCTATTTACAAACGATAACAGACATTACAGATGTAGCAGTAGACGATACTAAAAACTGTATTAAATCCGGTAAGTTAAAACTTGTAACTAACAACATGAATAATATGAATGTGATTATCAAAAATACAGCACAAGATCAATGCCACCGACCGGATTACAGACGACGCCGCCATCGTAAGATCTGACAACTAGTCATATAAATAACCTCCAACAACAAATATTGTAATAACCAAACTCACGACGTAGTACTTGAAAATGATGTCCACTAAATCGAACCAAATAAAAATATACCTAAATACCAGCAAGCTTAAGACCTAATCTCGTATCGCGTCTAATGATAACCAAAATAAAGTCTCTTGAAATCCCTACGAAGTGATACACAATACCCAAAGGCACAGAATTCTCGATTTTGAAGGTGACTTGATAAGAATTAATTTCGATTGGGATTTCAGAGAACATAACATTTTATAGGAACATAAAACTTAAGTGGGAAATCCGAAAACGAGTGTTAAAACTTAAAACTCTGTGGAGCAGATGGCGGCGCGGGCGGCGTTGATACAAACTCAATTATTTACACTCAATAAAAAGGACATTATACGAGTATTAGGAAATAACCTGCTAAACAGTCGGGCAGCTCGACTTTACGAGATACAAAATTAACTGAGCTACATATAAAACGATTTGTAGTGGTACATAACTCTACATTAGTTATGTGTGGAGAGTAAATCCTGTAAGTTAATGAAGAACCTTTGTGGACGTAAACGTGCAGTATTAGTAAGAAAATTAACTCTAGCAAAACACGCTGTTCAAGGTGTCTCCCACGAGTACAGACTACCACATAAACCCTTTTTATTTAATTGTAGTTTTTATTTTATACCTAATGAACTAAGGAGGACATATATATGATATACATACTTGTATGACCGACCGTAGTTTCACAACAACTATGTAGATTGACTTGTAAAAAATTCACACAGCGATAAAATGTATTTTATTTTTAGAAGGTATCCTTAAGCAATCTAAAAACCATTTTAAAGGCTCTCTATACAAGCACCAAATGGAAATGATTATTATAGGTAAAAAGAAAGAGAAAGCTCATTGAAATATTAAAACTTTATTATTAAATAAGGTGAGCAGACGAGCAAACTCGCCACCTGATGGTAAGTGGTGACCGTTGCCCGACGGTTTTAAAAAGAAAACTAATTTCACCCGATTTCAGATCTTTCGATAATATTTTTTTAACGTACTCCACCGATTTTATGCGGAACAGGTGGTTTCAGTTACAAAAAAATACCTGGAAACCTTTCCGAATGTATTAAGTACTAGAAAACATATCTTCTTGATTCTCTATGCTTAATCAAAAACAGCTTTTATGGCGTCCTTGATTCGGTCACGGCAAATACAACAAATTCTTGTAAAAAAACACAGGTAGACGCAAATATTTGTGAACAATTTGTTGAATTCACACTTAATAACGAGGCGGAGGCGTTTATGTTTTAGGGTTCCGTGTTTCATAGGCAGAACTCTAGTAAGATTAACTTTCCGTAAGTCTTTTTGTTGATGCCTAAGGCGCAAATCATATACAAGAGGCATGCCGGCAGCGCGCTGCTAGCGCAACGCCAGCGCGCCGCCTCGGTCTGTTTTGCACCCGTCGTTTACATACATTTTGTATGCAAGTAGATTAAGAGGCGGCGCGCCGGCCGTTGTGCCCGATTCCGCCCCCTCAAACTATTTTCACACAAAATATTTTTGAAGATATACAACCAAGTGATGATATTGAACTTTAAACCATAAACAATCTTGTTTTATTATATGTAAGGAACCCTCGGCGAGCGAGTCAAAAGCGCACTTAACTGCTTTTTTCTAGTATTGTCCAGGTTCCGATGGCGGCAACTTCAAAGTACAATCATTAGGACGATATAGTGAAGGTGCTATGATTGCTTGTGGGATACAACAGGTGACAGGTATATTTTGAGAAAATCATCATCGTCTAGGTAGGTATGTCTTTTTTAGTTTTAAATTAAATGTGAATCTTTATCCGATATATCACAGAATGTATTTAAGGAAAATGATTAGGAAAATTAAGCAAATATTAGGTAATATGTACGTAAAATAGGTAATACTGCATTATAGAAAGCATATTTCAAGCCATAACACACCAGTCCGGAAATATTTTTTTCTAAACATAACAACATAACATAAGCTAAATTTATTGCTTTCAATGACAATAATTTGAGGAATAAATAATGATTATTTTGATTAATATGGATAATTTTACAAGATTTTTGTTTAATAAACTTTAAATTAGCACATAATGCCAAATATCAACATGTACATACGTACCTTTCCACCAAATTCCTTCAGACTCGCGCCATACTGTTTTAACAGATTTTTTATGTTTGCTATTTTGAAATGGCCATATGAGATGAGAAATTAAATAAATAAATGCAAATAACAAGAGTGATATCTTTAAGAATGACGTTTCGTTTTGCTTTTCTGTTTACGGAGTGTGCTCGTGACGCCATCTACGCAACGCTTTGCGTTTTATGTCCTATTGCGACACAAAACACTAATACTAAAACACATGTCATTATTACGCTACAAATACAAGGATAATGCTATGAACATAATGCTGTAAGATTGGTATATGAACATTGGTAAATAATAGATTTTATCAATAAAACCTTAACCAATATGTAGTACCTAAGTATAATAGGTACCTACCTGCTTTATCATTTAGGAATGTTATTATCATCATCACCAAATGTTGGGACACTTCCCATATCTATATTCTTTGAAATTATTTTATTATTTTGGTCCTAATATAATTCGTCGGTTGCGTAGTGGCTACGACGCCGGACTCAAATGCGTGAGGTCCGGGTTCGAAACCATGGAATGTCATATCCAATGAGTTTTTGGGTTTTCTCGAAGACATACGTAAGTACATGTACCGACTGCTTTAACACCAGCAGCAACAGATAAGCAAAACATCGTGGGGAAATATGCACACTGAGATAACATGCAGTGTCTGAAATGAGGAAGTCAATGGGAAACGCCATAAAGTTTGCCAAGATTCAATGTGGTTAAATCTAATGAGGAACACAATTCCTAAAGAAAAATAGAGTAATTTTAAATGAAAAATTAAATTAAATTGAATAGTTACGAGTACTTAATATTTTATTATTTTCCTCAAGACAGAGCAGAGCAGACACATAAAAGCACTAATCGTTTTCATGAGCAGCCTGTCTGCAGACTCACGAGGCTTACATCGTTAGGAGGCTAGCAATTTGTGTAATTCACTACAAGCAGCTTTAGCTTTGTTCTCCGCACGCCGGCGCATTGTTTCAAGCTCGCCACAATAGGCGGGACATATTCGGCATACTAAGCATGAGAAGTCTTCGATTCCTGCACAGTTAGAGCTGATCAGAGGTTCAGTCTCGGACGCCATTGGTACCAAATTTTCTTTTGGGGTTATTTACATAAAAAAGAGGAACTTTTAATGTCTTTTTTAAAACCATAGATGGAAAAACAATCGTGGTTCCAGTGGTAAAGAATAAAACATACTCGTATAAATTGAAGAATAATTTCGAGGACATCCCGAATTGACGAAAAGTTTCTAGAAAACATTCTTGATCTACAATAATACAATAATAATACAACACAATAATACAATAATACAACACAATACATATATTCTTTATTGTACACAGGACAAAAATTCAGAACAGAAGAAAAGATACAAAATACAATTACAGTTGGCGGCCTTATAGGTTTAAGCTATTTCTTCCAGGCAACCATAAAGGCTTATGTACAAAAAATTCGGCTTTGGTTTCCTCTAGCGATAGGAGACCTCTACCTGTAACTGAGTCCTGTAACGTAGTATGTAACGTTAATACCTCAAAATTACATAGTACGGTAAGTGACGCTTCTGTCCTCTGCCGCGCGATTGAATTTAATGGGCCTATTTGCGCAGACGCCGACAATTTAGCGGAACGTGGCTGGATTACCGACACCGATGGACGCCATCGAACTTGGATCGAGGTGATGCTAGAGTGACCTTAATTCAGCGCTGTTCATAGTCAAAGGTTGGTTTTAGCTATCCTTATCTTTAAAGCACCGGTGGCGTAATGCCTGGGGTGCCTTACTTCCACACAGGAGGTCCGGGTTCGAAACCACGCATGTTAATTGGTATTTATATGAGTTTCAGGGCGTCGTCGGTGGCACAGTGACTAGCGCGACGTACTCCCATGCGGGAGGTCCGGGTTCGAAACCGTGCAGTGCCATGTACCAAAGAGTTTTTCGTATTTTTCGAAGACTTACGTACATTTACTGATTGCTCTGACGGTGAAGGAAGACATCGTGAAGAAACCTGCACACTGAGATGACCAGTGTGTCAAATGGGGTAGGCACAAAATATCCTCAAGGGTCGAAGTGCGGCTGGGTTATCATAAGATAAGATAAGATACTTAGTTTTTTGAATTTTAATTACTAACTTACTTTTACCGACTGCTCTAACGGTGAAGAAAAACATAGTGAGGAAAACTACTCTGAGATAACCAGTGTGTGTAATACAAAGGGAGGTATAAAAGATTCCTGTGGGTCGAAGTACCGCAGAATTATTCCCGACTTAGTTGCATGGGGTACGATCGCTAGGTCTCACTTATATCTAGACCACTGATACGCTATGACAATTCTTCACCATAAGGTATGCTACGAATTCTGGATAAACTATAACGTATCCCAATTACTTCTGTACTTACTTTATTCTACTGTTTCGGTCATTCTTGTGTGTGAAATGAACATATAAGGTACTTACTTACTTACTTATAATTACAGTAACACGAAGTTTCATTATACCAATTTGTCACACATAACACCTCTTGAATAAACTTTGACATTTTTAAGGCTGTGAAATTCCGAAACGATTTTGTTTCGGAAATGTGAAATGTTGTTTCCAGAGGGGTTAAAAATTAGGCACTATAGTTATATTGTCAAACGTCAAGTAGGCAATAAAATAAATCTGATTTCGCCAAACCTCTGCAAATACGAGGGCCTAGCACGGGCCATTAGCTGCGAATAAGCGACAGTAGTTACCGCCCCCACACATTAGTTGAGGGCGATTTACACCGAGAGTGCTGTATCCAAATATTGCAGGGATTACGTAAAATATAGTCGTACAGTCGACCACAGGTTATAGTATACCATCTGTCAAAAACCTTCGATTAAATATCAACCTTATGCCTGGAGGAGCGAAATTGGTGATCCTAGTAGAACGTGCGGCGCAATATGATACATTTGAGATACTCAAATTTTGACGTTTTGGGTAGGTTGACCTGTGGTCGTCAGTACAATATTTATTGAAAAAAATCAATCTCTAGCTGAATGATCTGTCTATCCCCAAATATTATGTAGGTAGGTACTACAGACTATGGTCAAGTGGTCAGCACCTGTGTTTTCTAACACAGGTAGGTAAATAAGGGGGGTCCATTAATTACTTACGTGAGGCGTTTAGGGGGGGAGGGGGTCGAGCCGAACCTCACCCAATCTCACGTGAGGGAGAGGGGGGTTCTCGGCAAATATCACGTAATATATTTTTTCCGCAAAACTTGGTTAAATTAAGTAAAACATGTTGCTCCACTAAAATATGGCTAATATTTATCGCGGTTTATTAACGTATTTACACTAAAAATACGCATTTTGAAAAATCACACGTGAGATTAGGGGTCGAGCCAAATCTCACCCAGAAAAAAACGCTAATAATAATAATAATAATAATAAACGTCCGGACTTGAGGGATATGAATAGATAGATAAGATTGGTCCTGACAGCTGGTATTTAGGTTTGGTATTGTCTATATGTAAAGTTAGAGAGCAGAGGAGAGTAGGTAGAAGGGGAGTAGCAATTATGGAAAGAAGTAATAAGAGATATAATTTACGGCCGCTTCCCGGGGGTGATCGCCGGGGCACACCTGGAGCCGACGCTGGGTGTCTCAGCATGCGATCCGTTGGCGATGCGGGGCTGAACAGGCGGGCTCCCATCGATAAATATGCGTCAGCCGAAGATCATTCATGCCCATCATCACCATCATCTTTATTCCCATCCATTCCATCTTCACCGCCATCATACCTTGATCGACCTGATCTCTCAATAACGCCCACCAATTCATTATCACCCACAACCATACAACATAGCAGCCCCACCGAGGATGTTGTGCAGGAGGCCTTTTCTGCCAAAGAACCTGCACCCGCCACGGATGGGCGTCGTACGCGTAAAAAATGGTCAAATATAATGAACATCTTTATTTACCGTACATATTTGTTAATCACTTCCCTAGAAACAATAAATATGAAATCATACCTCACACAATTACACGAAAAATTCTCCGAACAATTCCCGGAAATGAAAGTGACCAGGCAGAGGGTAGGAGACCAACGCAGAACTATTTTACGAAACAACTTACTAACTACTGAACAAATTGACTTAATACGATCAGAAGTGGAGACACAGTTACGCAATCAAACACAAGAAATAAACACCACTCATACAGAAACAAGCAGCCATACACAAAGAATGAGATGGACGGAAGAGTTGAATGAAAGTATCATTCGATGTTACTACAGAATTACAAATCTGGAAATGAATACAACAGCATACAGACAACAGTTACATCAAGAAGTCATTAATAAACACCCGAACATATCTCATGTCTCTGTACAAAGAGTTGCCGATCAACGTAGGGCTATAATTAATAATAAACTACTGACAACGGAAAAGTTACAAAAAATCAGAGACGAAGTTGCCGATGAATTAAATCTAACTTGCAGTAATAGTTCAAACATAAACCCTGATAATAGCAATGTTGTAACGGAAATAGTCTCAAACGATTCCCAACTTCCACTGTCGCCGATAATAGAACCCCCTAATAGTATCTTAGACCAGATCCCGGAAGAGATAACTGAAACAAGAATGATAAATAGTGAACAGGCAGAAGAACAAGTAACAACACATTTACAATCAGAAGAGGAAAAACTAATAGAGGAAACTTTTTTGAAAACTATGGAAGATTTTAAAAATTCAGATCCCACAACTAGACCTCACATACCAAAACAGAAAGCATCAAAAAAATTAACGAGTATAGTAGATTTTCTAAATCATAAAGTCTTGCCAAGGTCATTGACTTCTGACACTGATTTTACAACAACACAAACAGTTATATATTGCGCTGCTTACACTGCTGCAAAACAAAATGGAGCTAGGATATCTGATACCCGGGACAATACTAGGAAAAGTGAACATATACCACCATGGCAGAAACGTTTACAAAATAGAATTGAGGACCTTAGAGTAAAAATAGGCAGGTTAACAGAGTATATCAACGGAAACCGTAATCAATCATTAGTAAAGCATGTAGAACAAATAAAACGGCAGTATCAAATTCATTCACGTCACGAAAGTCAAAATACAGAATTAACTCACTTTCTAGATACACTGAAACAAAAATTAAATGCACTAGCTAGCCGACTACGGAGATATAAACAAACTACAAATAGAAAAATTCAGAATAAACAGTTCTTTAACAATGAGAAGGCATTCTACAGAACACTCGCCCGAGATCACAGAAACACGACAGACACAGATACATCCACAGACATGCCGACTCCGGAAAACTTACACACATTTTGGTCTAATATATGGTCTAACCCTGTAGAACACAATGAGAATGAATGGATTCAAAGAGACAAAGAAAGGCTCGCAGACTTACCGGAAATGAGGTATGAAAGCATTAATTTGGAAATCTTACAAGCTGTAATTGCTAAAACTCATAACTGGAAAGCTACGGGATCAGACAACATACACAACTATTGGTATAAAAAGTTCACTAGCACACACACACTCCTGCTGACACACATTAATCAATTCATACAATCCCCAGAAACTCTTCCGCATTATATAACACAGGGAATTACATATATGTTACCAAAGGACCCGTCAGATATGAAAAACCCCGCAAAATACCGTCCAATAACTTGTTTGCAGACTATCTACAAAATAATAACCTCTTGTATCAGTAACACAATTTACCAACATACACAAACCCACAACATACTTGCAGAAGAACAGAAAGGGTGCCGAAAATACAGTCAGGGATGTAAAGAGCAACTTACAATCGACGCTGTAGCATCGAAACAAGCTTTTAAAAAGAAGAGAGACATATACACTATGTACATTGACTATAAAAAGGCCTATGACTCGGTACCACATACATGGCTACTTTACGTATTGAAACATTATAAAATCCACCCAACAATTATAAATTTCCTCGAGAACACTATGCGTAATTGGAAGACTAATTTAAAGTTAAACACAAACGGAACACATGTTGAAACAGAAGTTATCAATATCAGGAGAGGCATATTCCAAGGAGATGCTTTAAGCCCTCTTTGGTTTTGCCTCGCGCTCAATCCTCTCTCAAATCTCCTTAATGAAAGCAAAAATGGATTTAAAATAAAACACACTAACACACACTATACCCTATCACACCTGATGTACATGGACGACATTAAGCTTTTTGGCAGCACACTAAACGACATACACACACTAGCAGATATCACACAGGAATTTACTACAGACATTCATATGGAATTTGGAATCGACAAGTGTAAAATTCAATCGGTACACAGAGGAAAAATAGAACCTAATACATATCAATTAACAAATCAAGAAGTAATAGACCCGGTAGACAAAAATGAAGGATACAAATACTTAGGATACCAACAGTCACAGCAAATTCACAATAAACAAACTAAAAACACTCTCATTCAAAAATTCAAAACAAGACTACATAAAATTCTTCAAACGCAACTAAATGCTCGGAACACCATTAAAGCCATAAACACATATGCTGTCCCTGTACTAACTTACTCATTTGGAATAATACAATGGTCACAGACTGAACTAAAAAACCTCCAACGCATGATCAACACTTCCATGACAAAGCACCGCAAACATCACCCACGAGCCTGCACCCAGAGAATGACCCTACCAAAACATGAAGGAGGTAGGGGCGTCATCGATATACAAAATCTACATAACAAGCAAGTCAAAACAGTCAGAACATACTTCCACGACCGAGCACACGCACAGCAATCAGAACTACACAGAGCAATAGTCCAAGCTGATCATAAACTCACCCCACTTAACCTGGGTGACCCTTCAATACAACTATTACTAGCTGAGAATTCCATACAACAGAAACTGGATGCATGGACTCAGAAGTCCCTGCATGGACGCCATCGACTTGACTTGACCAACCCAAACGTTGACAAAATAGCGTCAAACGCGTGGCTCAAGCGAGGTGAGATGTTCCCAGAAACGGAAGGGTTTATGATAGCAATACAGGATCAGACCATCGACACTAGAAACTACCGAAAGCACATAATACGGGATAGAAGCCTACCGAGCGATCTATGTCGACACTGCCACAGCAGCTCCGAAACAATACAACATATAACTGGTGCGTGTAAAGCAATCGTACAGACGGACTATAAGCACAGACATGACCAGGTCGCTGCTATCATACATCAGTACTTAGCATTTAAATTCAATTTAATCCCTGAAAAGACTGCATATTACAAATACTCACCGCAAATAATCCTCGAATCATCTGATTATAAAATGTACTGGGATAGAACAATAATAACAGATAAAACTATACATTACAATAGACCAGACATCACACTCCATGACAAAAAGAACCGAACTGTTTACCTCATTGATATAGCCGTCCCCAACACACACAACCTCACCATCACCCACGCTGAAAAAATAGCAAAGTATACGGACCTCTCTATAGAACTGAAGACCCAGTGGCGGGTAAACACTGTTAGAACTGTACCCATCATAATTTCATCTACAGGAGTCATACCCAAATCCTTACACACCAGCCTGAAAACACTTCAAATACACCCTCTTACTTTCATTCTTCTTCAGAAAGCTGCCATTTTAAACACTTGCAGGATTGTTCGAAAATTCCTGTCCATGGACACATAAACGTCTCACATTCACTCATCATCAACACTCTCATACACCGATCAACTCACTTTATTTCTTCTAATTAACTGTACTTCTAATACTTCTTTCACTCATACTGTCGTTTGGCCAAAAGCTCGCGACAGTATGGTAAACTCACCCCAATAATGGGAGAAAAACAGCAATATAAATAAATAATAATAATAATAAAATTTTTCTTTATTAAGGCATAAAACCCATTGGTTTACAAAATAATAATAATTAAAATATAAAATTATAAAACATACAGTGAAATAATAATAATAATGTAAAATAAAATAAAATAATATAAAATAAAACGTAAGGTACATACATTTACTTCCGATTCCCATCACGCTGCACGGACACCCAGTGCCTCAGGATGGGACAGTTCAGGTACCCACTCAGCGTACGGAGAATCTCGTTACGAGACACATCGAGACGTTGCCAAAAGGAGGCAACACGTGATCTCATGATCGCGTAGAAATCAGGAACTCTGGCCGTGGCGAACATGCCCGACGCACTGCAATATCTCGGCAACTTCATCAGGATGCGATACGCGTCATTGTATTGCACCCTGATGGCACTATACGAGCGTCTGGTGAACTTGACCCATAACTGGCATGTATAAAAACTTTGGCAGTATGCTCTAAATAGGGTCGTTTTAACGTCATCGTTACACCTCGCAAACCGTCGTGCGAGCATGTTACAACGCACAGCCAGAGCCCTTCTTTCCCTTTCCATGTCTTCGTCATCGTGGAGATTCTCCGTTAAGATGTGACCAAGGTACCTGAACCGTTCCACCCTTCTAACTGGCGAACCATCCAGAAACACCGGTGGCACCCTCTCCGGACCTTTCCCATACCTAAATACCAGCATTTCGGTCTTTTTGGTATTGTATTTGAGTCCGTGAATGTGCGCATATCGCTCACATACCGCCAGTAACTTCCGAAGACCATTGATCGAGGGACTGAGAAGCACCATATCGTCAGCATAGCTCAGATTGTTTACACATGTGTCGCCAATATGACAACCGACCCCGGTACCTCTCAGTTCCGCGATCAAGTCATTCACATAAAGGTTGAACAGATCCGGAGAGGTGAGTCCCCCTTGGCGTACACCACAGTCTAATATATATCCATTAGACAGTGTGTCGCCCCATCTCACATTATTAGTTTGGTTTTCGTACCAAAATCTCAACAGATCCACAACTTCAGTAGGTACGTTGGACTCGGTCAGCTTCCGCCAAAGCAACTTGTAGTTTACTAAGTCGAAAGCCCTACTTAGGTCCAAAAAACACGCATATACCGATGTTTCTCCACTAATGTAGTAATTAACCGTGCTTTTCAAACTGAATATTGCAGAATCCGTTGAGAGTTCGGGACGAAAACCAAACTGCGCATCATGTATACAAATATTACTTTTTAAAGTAGGGTGAATTAATCTTTCTGCTAAAATCGCCTCACGTAATTAATGAACGCCCCCTAAGTTTTATTGCAAAATAGATATAGGTACTCTATCGATATGCTCTGTAAAGTGCATATCGATCGATCTGTAAGTAAGGGAAACATGGCTATGATTGCCTCCCGACAGCTATTAGTCCGATCGGACAGGTTTCCTATGACTCGTGTAGTTCGAGCAAAGAATGTGAAAATTCTACATTATTTTGTTCAAGGTTTTTTAATTATTTTACCAAATATATAATATACAAAAAGTAATTAATAACGTATAATTATTGCCCCGTTATCACAGTAGTAGTCCACTTCAAGTTACAGCTATTGTCCACAATTGAGTTTCAAAATTGCGTAAACATTAAAGTTGCGTAAAATAATTACAGTTGCATAAAATGTTAAATAATAAAATAAAAAATATATAATAATAATCAATAATTAGATAAGTTTCAATAAGAGGTAAGTATTAAATAAATACTGAAATGAATATTTTTATCGAATACAGATATAATTTATCTAACTAGGCACTTAAATGCTTTCTAAAAGGACATATTATGTTATTAATTATTTCCTTTAATTAAAATCTCGATATGCTAATCAAATTAATATCAAAAGTCAGCCATCATGGTTCCGTGTATCATAAAAAATAATTAAATCCATCTCCATCATTTCACTTCTTTCTCTCGCAGCATCAATAAGTTCCCCCCTACTTCTTTAATCATTGCAATTTCGAAACGAGCTCGAGTGTTGCCGGTATCGAATAAATTTTGTTTAATGTAAACGTGATAACAATTTAAATTCCTGTGTAACGGGTCCGGAACCGACAAAAACAACAAACAAACTTAGAGGCTTGCCATTGGTGCGGCGGCGGTGGGAGGCGCCCGCGCCGCCCCGCCCGCCTCGCGCGCGCCTCTCGCTCTCGCACCCAGTCCTTATCTTCTACTCCTCCGTGAGGGACGTGTCGCCTGAAACTTTCATAATAACATAGGCGACCGAGCGAGGTGACAAAGTTAACATAACGATCGAACAGTACCGCGCGAAACCATGCCTCGACCCACACGCGAGTCCTACGGGGACCAGAAACCACCCTTCTCGTACATAGCGCTGACGGCCATGGCGATCTGGAGCTCGCCGGAGCGCATGCTGCCGCTGTCGGAGATCTACCGGTTCATCACGGACCGGTTCCCGTACTACCGGCGCAACACGCAGCGCTGGCAGAACTCGCTGCGACACAACCTCTCCTTCAACGACTGCTTCGTGAAGGTGCCACGCCGCCCGGACCGGCCCGGCAAGGGCGCCTACTGGACGCTGCACCCGCAGGCCTTCGACATGTTCGAGAACGGCTCGCTGCTGCGCCGCCGCAAGCGGTTCAAGTTGCACAAGGGGGATAAGGATAGTCTGAACGCGGAGTTGGCGGCGCTGGCCAGTTTCAATAGAGCGTTTCTGGCGCGACAGGCGGGGGCGGCGCCTACGCCGGGGGGGTTGAATAGAGGACTGTATGTGCCGACAGCTACGCTGTGTGCGAGGCCTAGTCCCGAGCCGATGGAGCCGTTGGACACGACGGCGCTGCTGCCGACGGGACCACGTCCTCGGAGAGCATTTACCATAGACGCTTTACTAGAGCCGGACCCGCGGCGGTCGACGCCCTCGCCACAGAACCCGCCGCCGCCGATGCAGCAGCCGCACTGCCCCCTGCCGCTGCCGCCGGCGCCATACCTGCTGGCCGCACAGAGGTACCACGCTGAACTCCTGGCAGGCTTGCAGCAGTCCTGTCTACCTCCGCTGTGGACGTGGCGGGACACCAGTCAATTTCAACATTATACGCTTAATTCATGAATGGTGAGTTCAATTTCTAGTTAAACAAGCAAAACAAAGGTAAATCAATGTGTGAAAACATATAATAAGGTTACTAATTAGTTCAAAAAGTCTTAAATTCCAAAAGAGTCCTCTCCTTTTCCTACATAGGTAAAGCTCTAAACCTAAAGTGTTCTCAATGAATTCACACTACAAACCCACAGCTTATATCTTATTTTCACACATTGAAAGTGGCGGCCATATTGGTTTAGTCAATTAGGACTTGAGGGATTATATAGGAGTCCTTTTCCTTTTTATCGGCTGTTATTTATTATTGGTCCTATTTATGTAATGAGCACATACCATAAAGCAGTACTTAGATTGTCGCGGTTGTTAGTTGGTTAACGTTATATAAGGACTGGTTGAAAATCAGCGCTGTGTGTTTACACGCAAGTGTTTTCACTCAAGCTTAAGCTGAGCCAGGTGCCTATTGCCAATAGTATTATCGAGTGAAGTAAATAGGTTTTTTGTGGCAATAAAGTGTTTATCTTTCTGTTTGTTGAAGATTAGTTTTGATATGATAATGTCATAGACAAACAACATGTTCTACTGGTTAAAAAACCAATTAGTTCCGGATTTGTCCACAAAAATCGTATCAATTGTGAGAAAATTCATAATTAGAGCCAATTAATAAAAAAAATATTTATTATTTGTCGGTCCCGAAAATCTTAGTGAGGTACAAAATAGAACCGCAGAAGTCCGTGTTACCATTCGCAAAACGAACGTCGTTAATAAACGGAATATTACAGTATACAGAGATTACTTTAGAATTTGCTAGATAAATGTACAAGTAGAGTCTAACGAATAAGCAATTACAAATTCAAGTAGTATTTATAAATTCTTAGACAAGTTAAGTAGAGTTCTAAGGTACATATTCTATGTTTTATTTAATTAAATTATTGTAGAGCCCCCATAAACAAATCACATTTTTGCAACACATTTTTTTGTCTATTTTAATTTTAAAATGTGCACGTAAGTAACACATTAATTAAGTAGATTAAATGAGTAAGTATTACCATCCAATACGTCTTAAATTAATAGTAAAAACGCATAGCAATTTGAATCAATTAATTGTTAATGTTTGACATTTAGCAATTATTACCAACTTAATTGTTGTAATGCAGTCTCACTTTAGCATATGATGTGTGTTATTTATTTATTTATTATATTTTGGATTATATATTTTAAATCAAATAATAATACAAATAATGTCAACTTAATTAATTACAATATGATAATAAAAAAACTAATTAGTAAAATGTCATACTATAACTAGGCAAAAACCATACAATATAACTTCAGTCAAACAGCCCCCCGCGAAGTGCCCCCTGGCCGAAAGTACCCAGAATACTCGCGGCGTTCCCTCGCTGAATGGCGAGGGAGATGCGCTGTACCAAAAAGTGGCCGGTTTTATTTTAATTATAATTAGGTTAAATTATATATTAAGTATTATATTTCTGTATATATTATAGTATTTATGTAATATTATTACTACTGCTTGGCAGCTTGCAAAGGTTTGTATATGTATTTTTTTTTATTTATTTTTATTTATTTATTTGAGGGTAGTATCTATTTCATACGCCTTTTGCACCCGTATATTATATATTTTATGATTTTTCCATCACCTGAAGGTTGCCTGGAAGTAATCGCTTAAAGCGATGAGACCGCCTTCTGCACATTGTATTGTACCTCTCTTTATGTCGTATGTTTTGTTTATGTCCCGGGTGTGCAATAAAGTATATTTGTATTGTATTGTATTAATTATTTACCTTATAGTAATAATTAAATGTTTATTTAAATGCCACAATTAATTTTATTAAAACAATTAAATATATTTATGTTTTCTTTGTCGACAGGTGTAACAACGAATGTTTAAGGACGATCTCAGAAATAGCCCTATTTGTAAAAGAATTCTAGAGACTTCATTTAATGTAAACTAAAGTAGACAATTATTGTAATGAAATGGGAGACAGTGCGATGGGAAATTAGGCTGCTAGAGTGAGACAACTGGAAAACGACAGTGAATAGACATGTGACCGTTCTAGTGGAAGAAACCCTGGATTTGAAAGGTTAGTTTTTAAAGAGTTTTTTTTATTATTACAGGCTGATTATGAATTTGTATAGGTATAATAGTATTTAAATTATTAAAAAAATATTTATTTATTTTACGTACTAGTGCGGGAACTTCATACAGAGTTTTCTGTCGATAAATAGGCCCATTTTTAATATATAGTCCTCCTCGTCGAAACCGACGACGGCGACCCCCTTCAGTTCCTAGCATGCGCTCGAATGTGGCTGGCGAATCCGAACTTGCTCTTGAAGACCCGGTCACAGCGATCGCAGTAGAGTTGTCCGGCACTGTTGTATGTGTAGTGGTAGGAAGGCTTTGGGCGGGTTTTCCTTACATGGCGTTTGGTATCAAGAATAGCTAGACGGGCCTCTTTAAACTGGGCTACACTTTTCCTGACACGCGTACGCCACTCCGGCCTCCGTGACGCGAGCTCTTCCCACCGCTCAGTTGGTATGTCGCAGGCATTTAGGTGTCGCTTCAGCACGTCCCTATAGCGCAGGAACTGTCCACCAGATTTGCGCTTCCCACTGGAGAGCTCCGAATAGAATACGGCTTTCGGTATTCTACAGTCATCCATGCGCTGAACGTGGCCCATTTTTAAACAGATATCGGGCGTAGCATGGATTGACACAACATAACGCCCTCGCCGTAATATTAGTTTATACAACAGTCACCACCACCATACAACAGCCATTGTAAAATAAGTTTTAGCAAAATAGAAATAATGAGTTTTACAATGACTAATTTCATACAATACTTTTTCCATGACCATGAATTACCTAAATAACAGAAAATCAAACTATTGTGATGCGTCCAACATACGCCAAAACTCCGTCGAAAGCAATACCAGTACGTGGTCCAAGTTGTCGTCTCCATAGCCATTTCAGTTAATTCAAATGACATTAAAAATATTTTTAATTACGTGAAACTATTAATAAGTTTATATACGTTGTATTTAATTGACTTAACTGTATCGTGATACAGGTAGGTTGAGGAAAAAATTAAACAGATATATAATATTTACAAGACGAAAAATATCTATTTTGAGAACGGAAGCCTCGGTACGCAAGTCCGACTCGCACTTTGCCGATTTTTTATGATACACAGCAACACGATTAATTTATGAAGACTTTAGTTGAATTTGATTAGAATTAAGTTGAACATGATTAATTAAAAAATAAATATATATTTTACGTACATTTTTAGCACTTGGTCGGTTTTAAAAAAAAAGATTTCGCACGTTACCTAAGTGTTATTACTCAAATTAATCTAAAATCTTATATCTAACTATACATTGTTTCACCACAATAGTCCAGAGGTTGCAATATTTGCTCTGCAGTCTCTATAACCCTAACTATTATCCAGGATTTTCCTTTTTTTCTTGTGTCCATTTCAGTTATGTTTTCGATTCATATTATTTGTTGAAGCGATGATGGTTCAAAGGCTAGATAGAGCACGAGACTGCGGTTCAAGTGGCGCCGGATCGAATCCGCCTTTGGATCATTGAGATGGATCACTCCTAGTACAGGCATTTTAGCCTAGTTTGGGTGATTAATGAAGAATCAATGGGTTTAAAAAAATCTATTTTTCTTTTTATGATTGTTAAACTGTGGACTTTTCATTAAATTAATGTCTTTTTGAAAATACATACAGGGTGTAACATTAATAAAACGCATTGTTACTACACCATAGAGACAATTTTGACCAAATCGAGTTGAATGTTGTATTTTACAAAATGGTAGTCATTTCGAACACCTACTAAAATAAATTAAAAGATATGGAAACAATGCGTTTTATTAATTTTAAACATCACGTTTCATACTAACATTTATTTCTTAAGACCTACACAATCGATATCTAAATAGAAATAGTTGGATTTTTTTTCAAACAACCGGGTTCGATTCCCAGGCTGAGTACAGGTTTTTTTTTAAATGTATGAATACAGTTTTTCTTGTTACTAAAATTGATGACATGGTTCCTAAGAACAGATGTTCGTATGTCTTATAGTTTCAGACTTTCCCATACTGACCGTTCTTAATGTTACACCCTGTATATTACATATCTAACTGATGAATAAGGATAATGAAAAGGCTTCTTCGTTACATCTGAAAACATAGGCCTATTTATCGACATAAAACTCTGCGTGAAGTGCCACATTCCCGCACTAGTGCGGGAATCTGTTATCCAAGAAGTTCTCAACAATCAAGTCGCTATTCTATTATACCGAATACATACAAACCGTCCCTTCTAAATGAAACATCTTATGTAAATCCGTGAGGATATTTCTTTATTAAAATTTTATTAAAACAAAATCTCAATTCATATGAATAAGAATAGTTTATTTATGCGGTAAGATTACAATGGAGTAGGAACTGAAGCAAATGTTACATGAAACTAAAAAAATTAAAAAATTAGTGAGCAACCTGTTATCCTACTATAGGAATTTAAAAAAAAATCAGTTTCATAATTGAAGTTGTAACAAAAAATATAGTGTCTAACACCTGCGGGATGACCACTTACCGCACTCGTCTGTCCATAACACTCACCTACGGCTCGTCTCGTGTTGCAAAATAAACTCGTTGCGTTAATCTAGTCCTTCCCGCTAAAGTTAGACAATCTACTTTTTTTTTAAAAAAATATTTATCAAACTTTTATCTTTTTCAGAAACTTCAGTTTGATCCACAAAACAGAATGTAGAAACAGTTATGGAGTCAAGAAGTGTATGGTGGGTTATTGGGTATGTCATTTCCATGTACAAAACATTTCTCCGATAGTTATATTATAATTTATATCTAATTTATAGTTATTAATGTTATTATAATACAGGATGTAACAAAATACTTCTAAATATATATATACAGGGCGGCGTTGAGAGTACGACAAATATTGTACCAGTGCAGTAATTATGTATAATCTCTATATATATATATAATTTAACTTTATATATTTTTTGCCCAGATAAGCAAGTACGTACATAACTGGGAGGAACCGGGGGCAAAATAGACATTCCAGTAGTCCATAGAAAAATTAGGAATAATTTCAGTTAATTAACTTACCCATCTTGTCTTAGGTTATTTTTGAAATTACCTGTCCGTTTTTTTCTGGCTACTTCAGAATCGTGGAAATTATATTTGCTTATTTTTATACAAGATTATAGGTAAGTACCTACTTACTTAAACATTTTTTACGGATCCGCACCCCGAAAGGAAAAACGGAACTCCATCCGTCCGTCTGTCACGTGCTTCTAGCACGTAAACGGGACATGAGACCCGCAGCACTTGGCCGGTTTTACTTAATAAAAACATTTCCACGAAAGTACAGAAACCGTTATTTTTGTGAGTTTTAAAATTGAAGCGTTACATTTAAAAATAGGGTTTAATAATTAAAGGATTAAGTTAATAAAAGATTTGGTCATCTGAATAGAACTGTACACTGTGACACCACTTTAGTATACTTTTGTTACACCATGTACCTATAGGATAATATGTTTCGCAACTGTGATATTTGCACTAGAAATCTATTAATTATGTAAATATGTACAGATTAGAGATTAAATTACGGAAATATGTAATTATAATTTATTAAATATGTATGTAGTTACTGAAAGAAAATATAACACACATTAAATACTTAAATGTTTACTGTTTCCGAGTGTTTCAATTGTAGGTATTAATAGTATATTTTTTTTAAATCTAAAATATTTTAAATAGTATTTTAGTTTATTTTTATCAGTTGAAAAAGGTTTTATTATTAATAAATGAAAACCTTAACTAATAATCTATGATCGGATTAGGTAGGGCTGTTTTTGGTACTTGCCACATACGGTCATAATATGGATAAGTATGCCCAATAATCCCGGGATTTCCGGGATTGAATAAATATATTATTTAGATTTTTAACGTTATATTTGTTTTGATACACATTTAAGATTGGTGGCGAAATATATTTTTTTAAGATTCATGGCGCTAGTGTACCTATGGTAGTGTTTTAACTTCTTCGTAAGTTCACGATTTTTAAAAAATCGTAATCCGCCGAGTAAGGGCGAGGTTTATAAAAGTAATTTACAACATTTGCTCGATAACTTAAAACGGGATCCCGAAATCATATCCATATTAATATAACCTTTGAGGACATTGACCCGAAAGAGCCCTACCTACTCCGATCAGTGCTAATAATTATTGATATTAAAAGGCATTAAGTCAAGTATGTGCGTGTACTACGATGAAACAAAATAGTCTTCCCTTAGGGGGCCGGCGTTCGTTCCTTCATGTAGGTAAGTATTATTTAATACTGTAAAATATATCTGAAGTATAATAATGAATGAATTAATTAATTAACTTTAATGCACAAAAATAGTGTGATACAGTGCGTACGAAACGATTAATACAATCTAGGCGGTCTTATCGCTAAAAGACAACCTTTTGGTGGAGTAACTTTGGTAGAAAAAGGCAGGTAAGGTAGGTATATGCATATACATAAGTATGCCTATAGATGCATTATCTCAAGACCTCCTTCCATAAAACACACCAACAATACCCTCAGGTAATGGCTAGGTCTTGTGTAATTGTCAAACGCGTCCCTTTACAACTATTCAGGAACTATTCCAAAGCTCGGCTCCATAGAGCGCCATAAGTCATGCGCCCGCAATGTCGGCGGCCGGCCGGTGTGCCGACAAACGATATGTCACGGCACGTATACAATACAAACAGCGGCGTCTGTGGCGGCCCGTGTGATGCTGTGTGCTGGTGTCACAACAGTCGCGGGACAATCGCGCCGAAGTCGGCGCGGCGCCGCGACGAATCGCGCGACAATGTGAAACGCTGTGAAAGTCTTGCGGTGGCGACAAAGCTTTTGTGCGCGGGCGGTCGCCACTCGCCCTCGCGAGGCATTAGGAACTGTTGTAAGCTGCAGAGATGATCCTATGTGTTATAATAAAGATCATCATCATCATCAGCCTATTAATGCCCACTGTTGGGGCACAGGCCTCCCCTTGCACAAGGGGGTACGGGCCATGATCCACCGAGCGGACCCAATGCTGATTTGTGGATTTCACACGCTTTCGGAAACTTTGAATTTCCTCAGACATGCAGTTTTCCTCACGATGTTTTCCTTCACCGTTAGAGCAGTCGGTAAATGTACGTAAGTCTTCGAAAAAATCGGAAAAACTCATTGGTACATAGCACTGCATGGTTTCGAACCCGGACCTCCGGCGTCCTAGCCACTAGGCCACCGTCAATGTAACAAAACGCTATATAATAAAGATAGTGAATAACATTTTTATTCTGTAGGTAATGGCAATGCTCTTTCCCGCGTCGGTTTGTCACTCAACTTGTGAGCCAGTAGTTGTAAGCTCTACTTTAAAAACTGCTGTTGTACCTGACACGTTATTGTGTTTTATCAGATTTTAATACAGAGATAAAATTATATGTAACTTAAGATTTTTCTATCTGTAACGTGAAAACTATTGGCAAGGTAGGTAATTGTAACCAAAGCTACATTTTTACTCTAGTTAAACCACTCTGCTAATTTTAATAAGGACTTGACATAGTTTTGATATTTCTGAAATAACCGAAGTAGTTTGTTTATTTGGATGTATGCGAAAGGAAAGTGTTTTCAGAACTTTCAAATAAATATACCTACCTACCTACTCGTAGGTTTAAACCTTTGGATATTTTATTATGTCGGTTCTTCTTCCAGAGACTATTCATTCCAGCATTTCTCAAGACGGTTGAATAAAAAAAAAGATGAAAAATCTTTCCGAACCTTTACGCACGTCACGATTGAATACATAGGAAGGTACATACCTAATACATCTCCTGTGATCTATATCTATCAGTTGCAGTCTGTGTATCAACATTTACGTATTTCACAACTAAAATGATGTATCATGTGATCTAATCTTTACTGAGACCCATTAGTGTACCCAACATGGATAGATCTGTATCAACATTCGTAACACAAGTAGTGTACCGACCAACCAGTATCTAAATAAGTACATTAGCGGCGATTGCAAATCGAATCCAATCAACTGTCTTGCTTTATTAATCCACTCTTCATTATCCGCCGCCGTCTGATCCGCCGCTTTCAATTGAAACAATATTTAATGCTTTGCCGGCACAAGAATAAAATAAAACGGTAGAACCATAAACATTCCACATTTATATTCGACCTCTGGATGGTCGGAGTCAGTACTGTCTCTTTTTTCCCAACGTATTTTGTCTCGCTCAAACTGCGCCGGATCGTCTGCGAGAACCGTTCCAGAGATGTTTGAAGATCCGTGAGGAAGATAAAAGTTGTATGGCTCATAATGTTTTAACAGTCTCAGATGAGCGCGTCTCTTGAGGATCGATTTAATTTTCCTGCGCAGGAGTAATAATTGGGCCGATTCGTTCTATGCGAGAAGGTCCAGAAGCCGACCTTTTTACGAGGGCTCGTGTAATCGATTCTATTTTAATTGATCCATTTGAGGCATTCCTATTATGATGCAAAGGATTCGGTCTTCTAATGAGTAGCATCTGATTAGAGTTCAGGTAAAGTCCTTCGTGATCGACTTATACAAGTGCTAATATATTATATATTAAATGTCTAACTAAACTGAATACAATATTTCATTACATATAGTTTGTCTTAGCATATTTTTTATTATTACAAATCAGTCCTCTCGGCGCGTAATGTCACAGTAGCGAAATGTCACAGTAGCGAAATGTCACACTTGAAAGTCACACTCGCGTAATGTCACACTCGCGGAATGTCACACTCGCGTAATGTCACACTCGCGTAATGTCACACTTATGTTGACAATCAGCATTATTTAATTGTTTAAGTAATGTCAATGGTATCGGAGGCCGACGAATGCGACGCTTTCGCGGCAAAAAGGATGGGTCTGCTAGGCTCTGCCTATCCAGACCCAGGGGAATTCAAATCCCTCCCACTAAGACGCATAGTCTTGCTCATGCATGACATATTCGGTGATGTGGTCAAGGGATAGGTACAAGGGGTTGAACACAAAAGATCCCCATGGGTCGAAGTGTCGCTGGGATTCCCGGTCCCATCCAAAGATAAGATAATCGGAGGCCAAGATCCACTTCGGGTCGCTGTGCCAGCGGAGTAAGTATGTAATGTCAACAAATTTTTGGATTTTTTTGCAATTTTTTTGTGTAAAATATAGAGAAGGAAAATAACCCGTAAAGGGTAATTAGCGGCAGAATTCTTGCTTTCCACATTAGTAATTTATTGCCATAAATTTGTAACCTTGAAATTTCGTTCCTTTCATCAAAAATAAACTGAATCTGCGATGTTATTATCTCTCACACAGAGATTGGTCACAGTCGTCCACAATGCCAGCCGTGCTGCCTCGCTCGCCACCTACCTACATCGGAGGAACGTCTGTCGGCACCGCACAAAGCCTCTCCACATATACAAATAAATAACGTCAGTACAACAAATATTTTAATAAGCACCTCTAAAGAATTGTTCAATGCTGGCTTATAACCGTGACACCGTAAGTCGCCGCTGGTCTCGTACGCCACCTGTGATGTGACAGAAATGAGTACACACAATAGTGACCCTCATATTCTACACCGCAAGTACTAATTTCCTTTCGATGTTACCGAACGAAGTGTCATGAATGTGAGCAGACTGCATGACCAATGCTGGAGTATCGACCTGGCCATCTCCTCGAAAACATAAACTTTTATGGCGACATAAGAAAAAGTCGATGGAAAATCGGAAAGGTAACCGTGAAATGTGGCAGATGTACGAGTACTATCGTGAAACAGGCGGCTCTTGTCCGGCAAGCGATGTAATTCGTATATCAGACAACATAAATATTGTATGATGTTGTGGATTTGAATAGGTACTACACAAACACTAACATGAAATATTGTTCCCTTCCAGTAAAATGTTTTGTTTCGGTTGACCGCCCGAAATACCTAAACAAAACTCAGGATGAAGCAATTTGAGATACAAATAAAATATTATTTAAGGAAAAATACTATATATAGCAGAGGTATTTGCATAGCACTTACTACTTACTACCAAGGCATATCAACATTATTTTCGAATGAAACTAACCTACAACTTTAATTTGTGTCACAGAATCGAAACTCTTGATAGATAATCATCGCTCAGCCAGTATAGTAAATATCCGCAAACAGAAGGACTTTAATATACTTTTAGAGCCAAACACTCATCAATATGTAAATAATTGTCGACACCAATCAATTTATATTGCTTAATTAAACTTGAATATTTTAACTATGTCTACCTACAGCTCCAAACCAAATATTTAAATCCCATCACTTTTATTTTTTTAAATAATCTTGCTATAATAGTTACGAAACCTGTATTCATAAACGGAAGTCCAACTGTAACTCTTCGAAGTCAACTTTAACTTAAGGTCACAAAAAGATAAACAAATTGGTACATAATCTACCTATCCTATCCTCAATATTTAATATCCTATATATCCTTTAATACTCAATTATCATATTCGTAATAAACGTATTTACAATGTATCGATCGATATTTGTGAGCGTTTGTGTAATGCGTTTTAATGACTTTGATTATAGCTTCTCTAGATATTTGACAAATCCTTGCGTAGAGACCATGATTGAGTAAGCACCAACGATTTTTTTAAGTATTATTTAGTTTTTTATGTATATAGTATGCAAGATGGTGGTAAGATTGGAGACTCGAGCTTAATATCGGTATCAATAACAGTGTAGCACCTAAGAAAAAACCTATGTCCACTATAACTTTAATAACTAAGTCTGGTTACGCCCGCGACGGTGGGGTGCGGTGCGGGTTACCTATAGAATAGGTTACTCACTGATGATGATATCAGCACTGGAGCCGCTCTCGGTGGATCATGGCCCGTCGTACCCCCTTGGTCAAGGGGAGGCCTGCGCCCCAACAGCGGGGAAATTAATAGGCTGATGATGATGATGTGATATATGGGATTTTTTTACGGATTCAAAATACGATTTTACTAGTTCCGGAAAGTATAAATTTCGGTGAAAAATTGTAGGAGGTAATAAAATAAGTGTTAAATTACCTAACAAGGTATATCTAATATTGTAAGTAGGTAGGTACGCCTTGCGAATCGGAAATTTAAATCTGGAATAATGTGAAAAAATAAGAACTCTGCCTAAGTATTTTTCTACGGTAAACCCGAAGAAAACTTATATCGCCTGAGTGGACCTTCTATACGAGTAGGTATGTATATGTATTAAGTATTTCATACGATTATATATGTAGGTATACCATACCTATACGAAAACGTGATTTGGGAATTTTGGAATAATACGGTTCCAGGGGTAGCCAAGCCGCAGACGGTGAGGCGAGAAGAGATGCTCTCATCTCAGACGAAAAGGCATCGAGATTGTGCTATATGGCCATACGTATATAGTCCTTGCCCTGCACAGTAAAAGAACAGAAATAAATTACTTCAATTCAATTATAAATTCAGTGAGGCAGTATTCGTATTTACATTAGTAAACCCTTTATTTCTGAGTTTTTTTTTGTACTTGCCTACCTAATCCGCAACCGAGTTTGAGAAGAGGACTGTAAAACTTTTCACCTCAAGTCTGAGATTTTTGGCGTCAGTGTCAATTGACTGTGGTTTGATTAGCCAGGCGAACCCTGACTTCATACTCAACCTCATCTCATATTCTACAAAATGAGACTTAAACGGTGGTGATGATGTTCGACATTATCACATTTTTAGTCGCCTTTTACCTATGATACCTATACTGGGGCATATATTGTATAATCTACGCAATCAGGAGGGCGTTTCCTCGTGCTCCGACTCGGCTCTCCCACAGGTAGGAGCATGAGGACTACCATGTCCTCGTGCTCCTCCTATATACTAGTGGGAGCATAAGGACTGGTAGTCCTTGTCTTCGTGCTTCCTCTTATAATGATACTTATTGTTTCTTACTTGTTTTATTTACGACTGTACTTATCGCTAGTAGGAGCACGAGGACATGGTAGTCTTCATGCTCCTATCAGTGGGAGACCCAAGTAGGAGCACGAGGAAAAGTCCATCAGAAGCCCATATTCTGAGATTATTTGATTTGAACTTAAGTTTGACTTGATGTTTCCTAGACATCTTCTTTTGGTTATGAAGAGCAAGTCTACGTTGTCTACATCCTACAGTGGGAGGTTCTTGAATCCTAAAATTTCTATCAAATGAAATAATGAAAGATTTTGAAACTAACCCTATGTAGATAGTTTGCTTCATCATTCTAGAAGAGAGGGCTGGTATCGTCCAATTTCTGTGGAAATAATGAATTAATAATTACCAAAAGCAATTTCGACGTTCAGCCGTGTTGATGGAAGACAATAGGAGCACACAACAGCTCCGCTTACTAATATCCCTCGCAAAATGATCCGCTTACACCTAACAAAGATTATCTCTTCTTTTTGGTCCCGAATCCATCAATTCTTGTGATGGATGGACCATTGGACCTGGCCGGCAATCGAAATTCAAATTCGCTAAATCTTCCCACACGGCATCGAAAACAGGTCGGGTCGTTAACAGAGTACGCACGGACGGAGCGGCGAAGGCTGTGTTTGGGTTTTTTTCTTGTTTGCTCTGGAGATATTCGCCCCGGGGCTGTGAGGGGGTGCGGCGCGGGTTGCGCGGGGCGGGGAGATGCGGGAGATGCGTCGGCGCAGACGCACGGGCAGCAGAGGCGTGATTACAGGGCTGCGCGCGGCTAATCACTCCCGCAACACGGCCCGGCGTCGGCAACCGCTGCTACGGCTCACAGAAATTCCTGAACCCTATACTAGAGGTACCATCGCCTAAAAGTAACTGCCCCTCTATTTCTGAATACTGTTCAAAAGTGATAAGATCTAAAAGTTTTCAGATACATACATATTTTCAGTGATGGTAACTGCTGACTTTAATGTAATTAGCAAAGCGTCGCGATTTTGAAACGGAGTCGGACCGAACCCATAGAAATCTAAAAAAACGAAAAATAGCTTTCTATGGGTTCGGTTCGTTCCCTGGTCATCATCAGATCCTCAAGATTTCAGATGTCGGAACCACACTATGAACTTGAATATTTGAGCTCTATTCGAACCATCTAGCTATTACCGTTCTAGAGATCCCATCTGACATCAAAGATACTCCAAAATCTTGGAAACCACTGGTCCAATTTTTATCAGACCTAGCTAAGAAAACTCTCGACAGCATTTTCTATTAATAAAAAAATCGGGTCCAAATCGGACCATCCGTCAAGTTATGATGCCACAGACAAACAAACAAACTTACCGAAAGACAAACGTGTCAAACTTATAACACGCCCTCCCTCGATTGGTCGGGTGTTAAAAAATATTGTAGCATCGAGTAATTTCTTCCTCCTGTGCCTGCGAGGCCGGCTTATTGTTGTTAATAACAAACAAGACAAAACACTGGCCGCTAACTACTCTCGGCTCTGCCCGAGCTATGGAAACCGACATGATACCTCGAGGAAAAACTCAAAAACTCGTATTGAACAATTTCTTAGTTAGGCTTATCGCTGTTAAATAACAAATGTATTTTACCCCTTGTAAAATACTATAAAGCGGCATACACACGGTGACGCATTGATGCAGGTCTTAGCCGGTTATACAGGGTGTAACAAAAAAAACCTATAGAGCCAATAGGGGGCTGTTCAGAATCCATAAGCGAACAATTTTCACTAAACATGGGGCCAACTCTGAAATCGCAAAAAAAAAACAACTGTTTCATACATTTCAGTCGTGTAGGTTTTTTTTTTTGATGTTTTTGTATGGAACAGCAATTTTTTCAGTTATAGATACTGAACACCCCCCTTTCGGCTCTTTAGGGGATTTTTGTTACAAACCATATTTGTGCGTCATACAAATCAAGTATGTAACTTGCATCACTCATGAGCGTTCTGGCTTTAAATAAAGTAAATGGGAAAGATTGGCAAAGTTAAAAACATACTGGGAAAAGAAGACGAAAATAACGGGTCTATATACTGGGTCGCAAAAATAATAGGTTACTTAAAAAATACTATGATATTTCCTTAAATATGCTGCTGCACTGAATAGTGAGATTTTAGTCAAGGAATTGTTTATAATAACAACTCAACAAAAATAGTAAAAACAAAAGTAAACAAAAATGATTTTGTTCTTACTTTCCATTTTGTTATTATTCAAAATACTGATATTTAATTTATTTGAACTGAAACTTGTACAGATGAAACTTCATCTTCATTTTATCATGTACTTATAATAAGAAGATCTTGTATCTTAAGTGGGTAGGTAGGTACTTGTTAGTAAATACTTTGAAATGATAATGTTACTTGTTGAAAGCACGGCAAATTCGGAGGAAATTTTCCTGAACAAAATATAAAATAAAATGTCAGATTTCATGATCTTCCTTTTATTTAAGATGCTATGTTATTTAGGAAAAAATAATCCTTATGATTAACCCTTTCGACCGTTATCATAAAATACATGTGTTTTTTTTTCACATTTGGCGGGTTCGATTCCCGGCTGAGACAGGCGATTTAAAAAAAAACTGTGAATGCAGTTCTACTTATTATTAAAAATAAAATGATGTCTTCTTTCAGTAAAATATCCTATCTTCAATATTTAATGTACTTTCCCTCCGTGTGGCATGGCCGTGGGACGCCCTGTATATTATAAAACGATCTATCTCTACGTCCCAGTGTATAAGGGCCATGTACTGAAGTTAAGAGTCTGTGCCTTAACTAATCTTACACCCTTAACTAACTAATTGTACTTCACTATTTTCTTTTCTATCTCTTGTTTGTTGTTTTCTATTTATGCAATAAAGTGTATTTTACTTTACTTTAACTTATCATCAGTATCAGAAGGGTCATTTTTTCATCATCATCTCTTCCCTTTGAGTCACTCCGACTATATCTACAAGTAGGTACCTACCTTTTTGGCAGGTTCACGAAGGTCGATATCCTGGAAAGACACATCAACATGGCTTTTGTACAGTTCCGTTCCTAGTTAAATTCCTAGCCGTGATATCTGAGCAAGCCATTTTTTCGAGAATTTCATTTGTGTTAGTTGTTTCTTGCCTGTGGAATTATACCACAATAGATTGGAGCATTGAAGGTGGTTGACTCGTGGTCCCACCCACATTGTCCCACCATTACTCGTAGTGCCACTAGCCTGAAAATGTAGGTTCGTGGTCCCACTCTATTTTTATTTCCAAGTGTAATGAAGTCCTTCAGATACTGGCCACTTTAGTCACATTTCACAAGAGCAACTGCATTTCGGCTGACTGATGATCTCACAAGACAGTGGGACTACGAGCCCATTATATCGAGATACTGTACCACTAATGGGATCACGAGTCATAACCCCCATTGAAAAAGCCTGCACCTTTTTTTAATTCCTTCTAAAATTGCTGCAAAAATACACGTACAAATTTAGGTAGGCACAATAATATGTATACAATTGTACTATGTATACAATTAAGTTACATTAATGCAATTGAGAGTATGCACCGTTCCGCCACGTCTGCGTCCCGTCATCGTTCCGACAGCCGTCACGTCGTCGGTAACGCCTGTCAAATGTCAACGGTTTACAGCCACAATATTGAGGCAATTTTAATTCAATCGCGCGACATTTCGTTCACATCGGCTGCGGTTGGAGTGCTCTCAGTAGAGTGGCCAAGAGTTACAGTCAGTTCGAGACTACATAATCAGCTTCGTGCTTAATTAACCGACCACTCAGGCACATATTTTTACCCACGACGGAACGGAGTTGAAGAGAGGCGGTTGAAGACTACTTTCAACAACCAAAAAACTTTAATACTTAAGAGATTTTATGAGAAACTTTGGCCCCTGGTGTCATGACCGATGTTAAGAAAATAATTTGACATAAATAGGTAGACCGTGAACTATTTACATTGCTTGCTTGCTTGCTTATCGTATAGTTAGTGGCCAACCTATTTACATTGATTTCTACGTATGTACGTGTTGTTCGCCTCAACTCTCGGTGCGCTATCATCCGTATAAACAAAGATATTTATATTTTTTATTTTATCCTTTTTAGAGCATGTTTTTTAAATAACGTTTTTATATAATTACTTTTTACAGCTTAATGTTTTTCCGGACATGGTTTTTTCAAAAAAATTAAGTTTGTCTTGTGGTGGTGACGAAAAAACTGATTGACTGAATGAAAAATCTTTATACATATATCTAACAATTTCTGAAAACCAGGTTCATAGGACAATTAAGTCGGAAGGAGCCCGAACCCGTCCTATAAAAGAAATTGTATAAAATCATATTACCTACATAATATAAGTTTTGCCGGCTTTAATTATTTTCTAAATACCTGAGCCTGATAAGGTAAGATGTTTATGGATGATGGTGAAAGAGTGTCAGTGGCACAGTGGCTAGAGCACCGGACTCCCATGCTGGAAGTCCGGGTTCGAAACCGTGCAGTGCCATGTACCAATGAGTTTTTGGTATTTTTAGAAAACTTACCGACTGCTCTAACGGTGAAGGAAAACATCGTGAAAAAACCTGCAACAAGTGTGTAAAATGGGATAGGCACAATAGATTCTAAAGGGTCGAAGTACCGCTGGATTATTCCCGGCCCGTATCATAAGATAAGATAAGATAGGCAATGGTGCCCACTTTCCATCACGAGGCCCTTTTGCTCGTCCGCTCTCCTACCTAACCTACCTTCCTATCACCTGTAAATCCAGACGTAAAATAACTGAAGACTCTCTTTGAGGACAATCCTGAGGAATCCCACATACCTGGTTACTATAACTCCCACTCATTACGACTTCATTTTGTTATAACAACAATGAGGGTCGCGTTTGCGTTTTATTCAAGTTTTATTCATCCTCGGTTGACAGGCTTTGTGCCAGAATCAATCTTACCATTTGTAATGATGCAAAATCAGTTCCACCTCACAAAGAAGCTGAGCTGCTAATGCTGTTTATTCCTCTTTTTCTCAGATGACGGAGAAATTGAATGGGACTCACCACGGCCCGCAATTACCCATTATTTAATGGACCTTTATTTTTCGTTCAAAATCTGAATACAATATAGTAAATGTTCTGTGTCGAATCGTATTGTTAATGTATACAAAAGTGTTACATTTATTACCTGAAATTATTTATATGTGTGTAGACGCATAGAATATTATATGTAGAGGTATAAATACAATTAGTTAGTTACGAGCTTCGATGGTCTACACGAGCGTCGGTGGCCTAGTGGCTATGACAACGGACTCCCATGATGAAGGTCCGGGTTCGAACCATGCCATGTACCAATGAGTTTTTTAGATTTTTTCGAAGACCTACGTACATTTACCGACCGCTCTAATGGTGAAAGAAAACATCGTGAGGTAACCTGCATGTCTAAGGAAATAAAAAAAATCCAAAGGCGTGTGAAATCCAGCAATCGGGCCCGCTCAGTGGTTCATGGCTCCATGCCCCCTTGGGCAAGGGGAGGTCTGTGCCCCAACAGTGGGGACATTAATAGGCTGATAATGATACAGTTAGGAAAATAAAATCTACACTTTACGTTTTTACATGTAATTTAATAGATGCACAAAATAATTAACCCCATATACTGCATAAGCTCGGTTTGTATGATTGTTTCTAGTAGGTATAAGACATATTATACATAGATAAACTCACGCCTGTTTCCCGCAGGGGTGGGCAGAGACTAAAGATTTCCACCTGCAACGATCCTGACAAACCGTTCTCGCTTCTTCCACAATCAATCGCTATGCATATATCATCACTCATGCATATGCACTCTACATTTCTGGATAAAACGCCCAATGATACATTTTTGAAAATCTTAGAAATCGAAGTTGATTAATTGTCAGCTAAGTCACCTGCAATACACATTTTGTACTCGTAATATCCTACATAACGAGTAAGAATAAGTATTCCAAAAAGTGCATTTTAATGGAAGCGTTTTGACGCCTTCTGAATTAGATTTTTTGCGGTAAACCCTTTGTCTGCGGCGCTTAGGAGCTTAACCCGATATACGAGTAGGTACGCGAATAAGCTCGGTTTGTATGATTGTTTCTAGTAGGTATAAGACATACATACATAAACTCATGCCTGTTTCCCGCAGGGGTAGGGAGACACTAAAGATTTCCACCTGCAACGATCCTGACAAACCGTTCTCGCGTATTCCACACTCATCATCATCAACCACGAAGATGATTTCTAGATAAAACGCCCAATGACACATTTTTGAAAATCTTAGAACGTCACCTGCAATACACATTTTGTACTCGTAATATCCTACATAATGAGTAAGAATAAGTATTCCAAAAAATACATTTTAATGGAAGCGTTTTGACGCCTACTGAATTAGATTTTTTGCGGTAAACCCTTTGTCTGCGGCACTTAGGAGCTAATTTGAGGTTAAGCAAACACATGGGCGCCTAAAAGTATCAGGTAATGTGTAAATAAAGACAGGGTGCCCGCCTCATCCGGTCTCATTGTCAACCAACTTGTCGATACAAAGCCTCTATCCTTATCACAAACTTGCCGTAGAAAGAGACGCAATCAAAGATTAGTCCACCCTTACCTTATATAGATTATATTGCGATTATACGAGAAAATCTTTAGAGGACATGCTGTTAGATAACCTAATCAAATTCTCATTTTGTGACGTCAAAAACGAAATAATTCGCTGTTGTTTTATTATAAATTGTGTTGTGCTGGTTAGCTTGATGTAACTAAATAAATCTGAGCTCTGTCAAATATTATTTCTATTATACTTTTTACCTAAGAAACAAAGAAACGTTAAAGAGTAATATCTATATACCAAGACAATACACAATAGGTATCATGTAAACTGCAATGCAATATAGCAGATATTTTATGACTTGTAAGAAATAATTTACTCAATCACTGGGCAATTAAGAAATGATACCTACTTAATTTTATGCAAATGTTTCGTTCTCGTAATTGACATTCTGACGGCAGATATATTACCTCGCGTGCAAACATTAAATAAATTGTTTATGAGTGACTAGGCTGACTAAAATCACCAACAATTTGTCTAATGGACACCGATAGTGCTTCCTTACATTCATGCAACATTAACAATGATTTCTAAGAACCTTTAATCACGAAACAAGACAAGGTGCCGACCAATGTTGTAAGGGAAAAGCGGTTAACCAAACAAAAATAGTTTATTACAAAAGTAGGAATGCAACAATAACAAACAGGAATGAATTAACAATAGTAACTTACGTGTCAAGTCCCACACACTCGGCATTACAAACATCTGACAAAAAAGAGATCGCATCCTAAACGCGCTCCACAAAAAGTGGTCCGAACAAAACGGTATCGGGCGGTGAGTTCAAACGCGCCGGCGACCACTCATTTCACACCATCAACCATCAGGATGAAGCTTCAGTCCTGCCATACGTGACCTAATGACAACTTATCTATCCCACTTATCTTAAGAACCACAGCATCCATAATAAAATACAGACTCTAAGCGCGTAACACTTATAGCTCTATTTCTAATGGTAGAGTCAGAAGATATGGTTTTGGAAGTGTAGTGTGTTATAATGGACAGCGTGGAATGCTGGTTTTGTGCAAAAAAAGTGTTATTAGCAAATAATTGGAACTAATAGGAAGGACTCACGAATGCCGCTTACATGTTTAATCTGATTCATGAAGTGAAGTTAGGAATTTAATTCAGCCTAATAGATAATTCATTTATATTACGCTTTTAATAATGCCATTAAAAAGAGGCAAAGTATAAAGACTTATTACTGCCAGGTCTTCTTAAAATATAGATATCCATAGCTCTAGATAGAGATGACAAGAGACTTAAGGTAGGCTTAACATTAAGGACGTTTCTTGCAACATATATGTTTCTTGCATGGTATAGATTGTATAAGAGGTAAGTATTTGGGTAGATATCTTCCTCTTCCTAGAACTTCGACGACATGATGAGATGATATTATGTACTACCTATATTGATATCATGTGCTACCTATATATACTTTACAAGACAACCGTAAAATATTTTTTTAAGACTTTCAATGAACAAAAACGCTTGTTGACGGAAGCGTTAAAACCGGAATAACGCTTGAAGGAGCATGATATTACCGATTGTCTTCATAATTCATTAACAGCCTGCCTCCTGAACCAAGGCTGACCTGCGGAGAATGAAGGTTTAGGTGTAAATGGCGTGAAAGTGGAAATTAATTAAAAATACTAAATTTAAGAAAAGTAAGTACATATTTAAACATATTTTGACGGTAGGTAATAAGGTGTTTTTATTTGTGATGTAGGTTATGTGACCATCTATTAAGTATGTAAGTAAGTATAAAAAGGCGCAAAAAGTATAAAAATATAATGATTATTTATAATAAAATAAGGGAGCAACTTGTCCGCCGATAAACTGCTAAGCAGTTTGGCGGTATATAATTAAGACGCTATTGTAGATATATTATAATTTATAATGTATGAAAAATAAATTATAAAAGAAACTTATTATATTTTTATGACATAAGAAGTTACTGAAGTAAGTCGCTTTCGTTGTGTATTGTCCAAACTGAAAAATGAACTGGACATTTCCAGGTCGGAGTCGGGAAATGTCCAGATCGAAAAATGTTCGCTATGGATATTAAGACGCTATCCCTAAGGTTATGCAACTCACTTTTGCAAGTATTCGGGTTCATTCCTGGATGATCGAATATTGCTTGCCCCAGAAGTTCACTTTTAAAAGAAAGTTAGAAACGGTTTTGTGACCAAAATAAAATATATTAATTTGCAACTATTGATGATCCAGTGATCTCACACCATCTATATAGTATTACGTGTAGCATTAGTGCCAGTATTATGTTTCAAGACGTGTAATTACTTTTATTTAAATAAAGGAAAAAATATATGTAAATGTTATAATAACAAACTTAGTTCTTTGTAGAATGCAGTAGGTATTCGATACGGTTTCAAATAATAAACGATGTAATTTAATGAGCGATTTATTGGAACCAAATCTTAGCATAATTAAGTAGACAACAAAAACACTACACTTGAAAACGAATACAACCATTATCCTGTTTGATTTGTATTGTATCCTAAATCGCCAGACGAAAAGACACCAAGGCATTAAGGGGCGGGCCCTACGACACAATCGCCGGAACCACGCCGCGGGGTGTCTTTGGCCCATTCACCGACAACGACACCGGTACCCCGGTACTGCGACTGTGACAATACGACTGCGATCGCCATGACGACATTGTTTTGTTTCTAAGCCATTCGAGGGGGAGGGGCCATCGTTTATGAAGCAAATTGATTGTTGTTTCGGTACTGATTTTATTCGTAACACACTAGAGCCATGCGTGTATTTCGAATTAAGTTAGAATATAAAGTGTAAGGTTAATGAATTGATGAATAAATGTAAAGTATTCTTTTAGATTAGAGCACAGACGGGATAGTTTGTCAGGTGTCATCATCAGGTGCCATTTTTATAGAAAAAATAGGTACCTAATGTAGGTGTTAGAATGTTTAATATTGTTTTTAAATACATATAATTACTTAATAACATAACAATATAGGACATAACAATATTAATATTTTAGAAAATCGATCTTATTAAATGTTATTATAATAAGTAGGTACATATAAATCATAAATATATCTCTGAATTTTGTCGAAATATTCACAGAAAGTGTGATTTCATAAACATTTCGGTCGACTTTACCTCCCAGCTGGCGTGAAGAAGGTTCTAAAAGAATTTGGACCCTTATTTCTGAACAAAGCGACCAAAGTTCCGTAACTGTCCGCATTTAACCCAGATTTTTGATAACTATCGCCGTATAAAATATTTTTAGCTTTTAATTTCAATGGAATAAAGTTAAATTTTCCTTGAGGCAGAATTTTGGAAACCCTCAAGGCGATATCGCGGTAGAAATAATTAGCAGTTATGGTGTCGGGAAAGCTATAAAAACGGCAAATCGAGGGACCAGCGGATAGGCACAACGTGTTAGATATTAATTTCGAAATTATAGGCTAGAGCCGTTTCGTGCAAAGGTGTTCGGGGAAAAACATCAACAGAAGTGCTAAGAGACCCCGATTATTATTTTAGGTCCGTATAATAATCCTCTTCAAACAGCTGCCTCTACAAATATTTATCATTCGTTAAAAAACATGTATTTTTTATTATAACAATAACTCTAGTCTGTTAATAAAACAGACAGCTCTCCTACTACGTGGTGGTAAAAAAATTAGGATTTATATATAGCATTAGCGTAGGTAGGTACTTATGGATACAAGTTACTCATATGTAAGTAAATAGAGATATCTTATTTTATTTTTATAAGACAATTTATCAGTATTTAAACCTCGACTAATATTTTTATAGCATAAGTGGATAATATGTCCTTTTAATTTTAAATTACTAACGCCTAATGTGTCGTTATTTAATCTTAATAAGTTTATATTATACTTATACTACAGTACCTATGCCAGTAAAGAGTTGTATAAAGCGTCATAAGATTTCCACCTCCATTAAAACATACCTATCCGCGGGGAGGGGTTCCATCCTTATGTTGTTGATATCCCATCTGCTCGTACGAAGCGATTTGCTTCTTCATTCATTATGCGAACGGCTAAGGAATGGAACAGCCTGCCGGCGTCTGTATTTCCCGAATCCTACAACCTTGGGATCTTCAAGGCCAGAGTGAATAGGCATTTACTGGACCCGCGTGCTCCATCGTCGACCTCATAGTCGCTTACCATCAGGCGAGATCGAGGTCAAATGCGGGTTTAGTTATACATAAAAAAACCTATCCTTCTCTAGGCCATCAGAAAGAGATGACACTAATATAGGTAAGGTGGCCAGAATTCTTAGGAGATTTCATGCTGCAATTATTCTTGTAGTTGTCAAATTGTATAGATGATAATAATAGGTAGGAGTACTTACCAAAATAAATTACATATTGTAATTACTAATAGACAAATGTTTTTATAACTTGCAAGAGTTCTTTGAATATAAGGAGTAAGATACGAGTATAATAGTTTACCTAGAATTAATGTTGCTATTTAATTTAATTTATTTTTATAATTACATATTTTTATTTTTATTGCAGTGCCCTTACAGGGTTTGTGTGCGTACGGAAACTAAAATATAACACCTATATGTAACCAGATAAAGCAATAAATAAGTATATTAAGTAATAATTGAGTATATTGAGTATTGAATATTACTAATAACTTACACCATACTCTGACGCACGAGAAAGTCAAATAAAAATAACCAACACCTAATCAAATAGCGACTATTATAGTGTATGTATTGTTTGTATTATTAATAATACATGATGTTATTAATTTGTTGGGAAAACCCACGTCTGGTGTCCCGCTTTTTATCGATACAAAGAAACAATATCACCCTAATTACTATTAGGTACATTTAATTGTTTAATTTTAATTTGATGCTTTATTTGGTTTTAAAAAATCCACTGGCTCCACTTTGCTTTTTCGCTGACATAGAATAAGGAATTTTTAAAACGTTTTTCTTTGATTGTGAGATCGTTTCTGTCTGTATCGTTGTGTGTATGATTCTAAGATACCTTCTAACTAAACTTATAACTTTTGTAGGTGATAGGTATATCTCTGCGCAGTCTCCTGGTGTCTCCTGTAGTCTCCTGGTCCACCCTTTTACCTGTGTCTGCCGCAAAGTAATAATGCTTGCACTGCAGTGTTTTGGTTTGAAGTGTAAGAGGGCCAGGTTAATTACCAGCACATGAGGTACTCCATGAAAGTTCTCAAGATTAACAGTTAATTGAAAATCGTCTAAGGTAGCAGGAAAATTTCTCTGCAAAATTGGAAGAACCTGTGAGTTCGAAGAGAGTTGTCCGTTTGCACGTCAACACTCCTTACGTATAACTCCTCCTTAAAACTCTCTATGAACTCAACACAGAGAAATTTCCCTTATTATCGGTGAAAAAAATCTAGACGCGTATGTTCACGAGCAGTCATAATATGTACTATGTGCTAATAATAACAATAAGTAATTACTTACGTTAATTCTAATTACTTGCCTTAATTCTAATTACTTACTTTAATTTACGTTGATTTAATTACCAATTGTTTGAAAAAGTTACATTACAGATTATAAAAGCTATGTTCATTGTGTGTTATTATTTCCTATGCTCAATATAAAAGATATCAACGCGGTACAATTCAAATATACGAGTATTTATATATATGTTTTATAAGTATTTTTAATATAAATATTTAAATTAGTTAAATTAAATTAAATTATTTTAAAATATCAATTATTATTATTTTATTTTTAGCTGTCCTACCTCCTCAGGGTTTATATTTTAATTTTATTATGCTATTTTTTAAAATATTTCAATTAAAATAATTGATCGATACGTCGGGAAATGTCAGTCGTAAAATGTCAAGACTTCAAATTACGTCCAAGTTACGAAATGTCCAAGTCGCGAAATGTCCATATCGGAACCATACTTTGTCAAACAAAAGAAACCATATCGTTCTTTTATTACTAGGTAAGTATTTTATTTCAGATGGAATTTAATTTGATTATCTATATTTTATTATTAGGTATAGGTAGGTATATTTATCTCATGAAATCCAATTGTATGTGGTGCACTGAGAAAAAGTTTCGTTTTGTGTGACAAAAGTTTTGTCTACCTGTAACGTGAAAACAGTGACTACATAAACTATTGGTAGGTATGATCTTATTTACAGGTAGAAAACCACTATTGCTCATTTCAAATGAACTTTGCCTTGACAATGTTTTGTTATTTCTGAAATAACTGAAGTAATATTTGTCTGTGGTGTCATCAAAACACACACGTAGGTGATTTAGAGTACGGTTACCGTGAATTGCATGAAATGTCGTTAATGTTAAGGCTTCCTCAACTCTCGTGTCATCTTTATCTATAACTGTGGCCCAGAAAGGGATAGCATGTATTTTAATGAAGAACTTATTATGATTATCTTTATGGACGTTTCGTGCAACTGACGGTTAGTTTCTCTTTCTTATCATTGTATTCTTATTATTTATTTTATTTTTTATTTATTTAGGTAAGCCAACAGCACATATATTTCACATTTCAAATCATCTTAATAAAATTGTACTTTTACTGATATATGTGCCAATTAAAGGCATACACAGCATTCACTAACACATCGGGTAATTACTTAGGTATAACATTACAATATAGGTCTAGTACCTATTATTATTAATATAATTGATGAGGGTCGTGATCATTCTATGGAATTTTAACCACATAAAACAAGTTTCTTGGCAGATTTAATGGGGTGGCCTTTCCCATTCCTTTTCATTTTCTTTTAGTCACAATCTATAATTACGACTGAATTTCGAATTATTTTTAATTAATGTATGTTGTGACGTGACATAGGTATTTATTATAGCATATTTTATTATTTATTGATTTACGTCGTTGTTTTTACACCGATTCATTGGAAATTAAATAAATATTTGCAATAGATTACATTTGAAAAAAATAATTCGCCAACTGTACCGCCGCACCAGCGAATGGGACGTCTTGAAGTGTCTGGATAATATCTGTAGTGTAAGAAGTCTTAACAAGGGGGTCGATGAGTCAGCAATGTGGAGTTGGAGCCAATAACACGAGCTATTAGGGCACAAACGCGGTCGACGCGCCGCATTACACCGTGAAAAGGACCACCTCCGCGACCATTTTTTACCATTTACCATTCCCCCTTTAACCACGGAATTTATACACCCCCCACGATGAATTAACTTTATAATGAAATCAACTGTATATTTAAAAAAATCACGTTTTTAAATTTGTAAATGTCTTTTTGAAAATAAAACAAATGAATTGGCAAGAATTATTCAATTTAATTATAGTACTAGTATATCTTTTAATAAAACAATATTTACAATGACAAATATCTACAAAATTAAACCTAAATAAGTAGAATTCTTCTTATCTATAATAATAAATAACAATTCTTAACGACGACGTTCATCTAAAACATTGTTTTTACAATTGCTTTAACGTAGTAAAAAAAAAACGTAGTACTAACATTTAAAAATGTAGTCAAAGCAATTGGAGATTAAGCGTATTTACAATAACTTTTATTGAACATATACCACAATTAATTTAAAACAAAACAATATCTAATGCTAGTTTGATAACCAACATTTTTCCAGCCACTTCTGTGAAGCACTATTTGTTCTGTATACTTATAATCAAAATTATACTTAATTGCATGTTTTAAAACTTCTTAATTTGATAAATAAATATCCATCAAAACTATTTCAACAATTAACTACAAATACCTATGAGTGAGATCACTAACAATACCAAAATGATACTTTAGACTCGAACCAGCGCTCTATTAAGTCGGTAGCCGGTATAGGCCAAGTAATTATACCAGTTTAGGCCTCGCCGCGTCGGGCGCATATTGCGTTTACTTACGGCCGACTTTTCAGGATCATATTATTCATAAATGCAATTTAAAACAATCTGAAATATATCTATTCCATTTCATTATTAATCTAATATAATATTAGCTCTGATTATGATACATTGGAAACAGTTTACACCGACGACTCCAAACTTTTGATATTAAAAATCTAAAACACTTCACATTTTCATGTCGATGTCTTTAAAATGAGTTGAGTAGGTACTTACAATCTAGCATTGCACGAGATATCGGAGCAGCTGGTGAGCGGGTGGTGTCACGCGACGGGCAGCGGCGGCGGCGGAAGATAGCAGGGGCGCAGCGCGTGCGCCGCCGCCTGCAGGAGCTCCGCGTGGTACCGCTGCGCCGCCAGCACGTATGGCGACGGCATCGACAGCTCCAGCCGCGGCATCGCCGGCACAACCAGCATCTGCTGCGGTGGCGACGGCGACGCCCGCGGTGGCTCCGGCTCTAGCAGAGCGTCGATCGTAAACGCCCTTCGTGGCCTGTCTCGCGGCAGCATCGTCATCGTCGCCACCTCCGGCAGCTCCGCGGGCTCAGGACTCATTTGAGGACACATCGGCGGTGTATATAAACTCGCACTGGGCAATACCGGCGGCGGCGGCGGCGCTCCGGCCTGCCGCGCCAGGAACGCGCGGTTGAAACTTGCCAGCGCTGCTAATTCCGCATTCAGGTTGTCCTTTTCTCCTTTTTGCAGCTTGAACCGCTTGCGGCGGCGCAGCAGCGAACCGTTCTCGAACATGTCGAAGGCCTGCGGGTGCAGCGTCCAGTAGGCGCCCTTGCCGGGTCGGTCCGGGCGGCGCGGCACTTTCACGAAGCAGTCGTTGAAGGAGAGGTTGTGTCGCAGCGAGTTCTGCCAGCGCTGCGTGTTGCGCCGGTAGTACGGGAACCGGTCAGTGATGAACCGGTAGATCTCCGACAGCGGCAGCATGCGCTCCGGTGAGCTCCAGATCGCCATGGCCGTCAGCGAGATGTACGAGTAAGGGGGTTTTTGGTCGCCGTAAGACTCACGAGAAGGTCGCGGCATTGTCACTTCCACTGGCAGGAGTTTATTAAAATATTGTCAAGTCAATGGATAACAACAACACGGATGCGTGGTCACGTCACTTCTATACGAGGTGTGCAGAGGAACTGAGGTGCGGAGAGCCCGTGGCCGGCCCGCCCGCCGTAGAACCCCCCTCGAACCGCTCACATTCCATGGCTGCGATTGGCCGACCGGCCGACCAGTCAGAGCCATGCTGCTTCAGGTATGATGTCGGCTTTCGCTCCACTAACAAGGAATTTAAATTGATATTATGTTTATATTGCCTCCAAATATCTTTTGTGATGACACCGCTTTTTATTTAGCGTATGTAAATTACGATGATACAGAGAAAGAGATTTGAATTATACACCAATTCAACGATGAATGAGTATTATTAAAATTCCCAGCATTATAATATCATCGGCGAGATGAAACGGTGCATTGAATTGATGTGATACATTGTGCTGTAAGTGAACTTTTAAATTGTAAATGAGGTGCTCAGTTTACTACGAATTATTCTGTTTTTCGATAGGTAATATTTTCAGTAATGTAGAAGTAAATACTTTCACTATGAGAAACCGTCATCATAGCTGATAAAATATTTTAAACTCCAAGCAATCTTAAAACTACGTGATTAAGTAGGTACCATCAAATCAACCCACCATTTCTTAGATCGCCCCTTTTCCTAGCTATAGGACGCGGCCAACTCATTTGAAACTCTACGTTATCCAGATCGGACTCTGACGAAGTTCTGAAATAACCTGTATACAAAAAAAATAAGAAACATTACTTCAAGTATGTGCCAGATTAATAAATAAAGTTACCTATACATATCGTAAATTATCCAAAATTTTATCAGGTTTCAACATGTGTTTACCATCGGAATACTTGACTATACTTTAATTATCCACGACTTAAACGACACTTTGGGACGAAAATATTCTCTTAATATAATTTTAAAAAGAAGTTACAGAAATAGATCAGGTATTGACTCTGATGCGCAAAAAGGCGATAAAACGCATCGGTCACGAAACGTCGTTTTTGTTGTGATACCGTTCGATTCTGTGAATAGCGGGAAGGTGGACGAACTGCGGCAAAAACCTGCGCAATGACAACTGTGACTGTGAGGCCATGCAGCCGGCGACAAAACTCCGCTACAACCGCCGATGACGGACATAGAGCGTAATGTTTACGTGGTCAGAGGAAAATTATTTATCATCATCATCAACATTTATAAATGTCCACACTGCGACACAGGCCTCCTTGCACAAGAGGGTAATACGGATCATGCATGATCCACAATCCGGGCCCATTACTGGTTGTGGATTTCACGTGCTTTCAGAAAAAAAAATTATTTCTAGAATAATATTAATATTTTATATTTACTATTGTACCTATACTAACAATTTTTATTTATTATATTACAAAACATACTTTTATTACGTACGAGTACAATACCTAATGAATGGAATAATTAATAAATACTTAGTTCTAGATTCTTGCCAAGCTGAAGTGTTGTCTTTGTTATTTCTTGACTATACCTCAGTTTTCTTGAAATTTCTTTTTCTTCGCTTCTGGAAAAATCTAATTTAAAAAATTATAATTCTGATAATTTAGCTATGCTACTTAAATAATTGTCATGTATCGGCACTGCACGGTTGCAGGTTCAAATCCTGCTCGCGGATAAAAACTACCACTTTTTCCAATTACTTAATTCAATTCTAATTTATTTGCCCAAATAAGTGCTCCAAAAATATGTAACATTATGTTTTGGAAAGTATAAATGCAGGAAGATATATTTTATCTCATAAAAACTATTAAAGTAAGTAAGTATTTTGGCGAAGAATAATCATAGGTACTCTTGTATACACTAACTTTTCCAAACCCTTCAGGGTGTCTACTTTACCAACAAAGCCTGAAATAGGATTTAAGTGAAGACTTTTATTGTAAAAGATGAAGATTTCAAATGGTTTCAACAGTTACATTCTACGCCCAAAGCGCTAAAGTTAGTATACGCATGGCTGCCCCCAGCCTAGGAGTGCACTAAATCTAATTACTAATCTGGACCTAGGGTATAGAGCCATTCGTCATGAGCGAAATTATTATCAAATATCAATAGAAATGTTTCGAACCATTCAATCCGATTACAAAACCAATCTGAAAAAAAAACTTAAATATTTTACTGAATAGATGAAAATCTTTACAAAGGTATCTTTAATTTTGTAAATAATTATTTATAGGTTAGAAAAATTATGTCACTTTTGGATTGCAGTAATTGATACGTATTTCATAAAGCTTTTAATCTTTCTGTTATAAATAAGTACCTACTAATACGTTTTACACGAACGTTTCTACCACGCACCTGTAATAAAATGTGGAACTCTCTCCCACCCGACGTTTTCCCGCAGCGCTATGACATGGGATGCTTCAAAAAGAACGTTAAAAAAGTCCTCTCCCTCCACGGCCGGCAACCGTGGCAATACCCCTGGTATTGCACGTGTCTCTAGGCGACGGTGACTACTTACCATCAGGTGGCCCGTCTGCCTGTTTGTCGTAGCTAATTTATAAAAATAAGTATTTAAGATCCTTATATTGACAAATATTTGGATATATTGGCAAATATTTGCAGGGGGGTATGTGCTGGTCATTTGTACCACTTTACACGAAAAAATAACCCTGTTACTTGTATGAAAATTTACCATACTAAAGAAAAATAAACCTCATTATTTTGCGCCTTGGTGGCATAAACTCATCCATGTCGTTATGAATGAAATTTCATTCATTCTTCTTATTTCAGTATTAGAATAGCAATAATTCATTCATTTGTAGAATTTTCAAACAAACAATTTTGTCGTTTTTCTCGAAAATGTAATAAATAAAAAAATAGTTTTTTACCCTATCGTTATTGTTATAAGTGTTATAACCTATATATGACACCCTAGAAATATTTGCCGCTAATAAAATAAATCAAGAATCACCTACACAATATATTTCCCGCTGGTTATATTATTATTAATTCAAAGAAATTTATTTTTATATTTTGATTGTTGCTGTCACTTATGAATAATTGAAAAGCGTGTCAAGGTGGATTTGTTTTAAAGAAAATATACCCTCTAAATTAATATGTACATAACAATCCATATACGACCCATTTAGAGCCTATGCACACCGCGCTTCAAACGAGATTCAGACGCAGCCAGTAAACCTTTGCACACGTAGATCCGCGTTTGTATCAATACAAACGGGCTGGTATCGCACGTCTTTATCGCGTCTCTGCGTGTTTCCATCGAAACAAACGCACCTTAAATGCACTTCTTCTTCTTCTTCTTTTGTATCGCGTTTTCAACGCTACAAACGCAAACAATCTGCTTTTTTGAGTTCTACGGCGCCTTAAACGCGCAGACGACGCGCGTTCTCGTAACGCGCGTCGTCTACCCGTATAAAATACGCGGTGTGCATAGGCCCTTAGTCCTTCCTATATGGTTCCACCCTATTCTGTTTTTTATCGGATTATATAGGTCTATACCTATTCATACTTAGGTATAATCCGGAATATAAAAATCAGGAATATAAAAACCCTCGCCATATTGTTACTGCGGAATTAAATGATACTATTTTTTTCATCTTCTATATACCTATATAAAAATGAATGTTTCTTTGTTTGTGCTCTATGCGCTCCAATAACATTCATGCGATTGCGATTAAACTTTGGTATGTTGTTGTACGCACGCCCGGGAAGGACAAGACTCAGAAAGTCATAAAAAGACAAGGCGAGCGAAGCCGCCGCCGGGAACTATAAAATTACCATTGGCGCTCTTGACATAGGGTATTTATATTCCTGGCCAGGGTATAAGTGCCTTTATAGTCAACCTGCACCAATAAATACCTACTCAGTAGTATAGCATAGCATAACTGTCACATCCAGAGTACTACTCGGTAGTAAGTAATAGTAAAGTAATAAAATAACTCACGGATATACCTACTTCTACTACTAAAAACTTTTCCTACCAATTATCTCGAGAAAATCAATAAAATAAGTCTTAATCGACAGAAACTTGCAGTTTTTACGGATGATTGCAGTGCAAAACGTGACAAAGATTATTTTTAAATTTCGGCGAATTAATTTAGCCAATAGAGGTGAGTAGCTAGTTACCTACTTATTGTTTTATTTTTTTCTGTGAACGTTGAAATCACCCCAATTAGCAAGAAAATACCTACAATACCTATTTGTAATATCTCGCATTCATTACAAATATTTGACGTATCTGTCATCACGACGAAATGTTTTGCTTTTAAATTATTACTTACAATATTATTTAATTACTACCAAGTTGTTCACACGGTACTTAGGTAACTAATTTTAATAATGTAATTGTTAGTATTTACTTAATCTAATACAGTCATTGCTTAAATCATAGACTGGAAAAGTGGTTGTTTCTTAAATATTTGAATAATTAGTATTTGAAATAGAAAAATAAATTGTTTCTGTATTTATGGATTTATATTGACTTTTGTGCCCTTGTATTGTTCAGGATTCTTCAGAAGTGAAACTAACTTGTCTGGATATTTGTAAGAATGTATGTAGGTAAGTATACTTTAAGTAAGTTCTTAATGTTAACCCTCAAAATTCGAAGTAAACTGAGAAACATCGAACATTATAATTGGAAATAAATTTATATCGTTACGAATATCTCGGCCATTTTCCCTTGGAAAGAACCAGAGGACTTAACTTTGAAAACTGCTTTTTTAATTAAGACCTTTTCGAGTTTATGTTAGGGTATATTTTAAAACTGCTGGTGATGTTTCGTTAGTTATTTTGGTTGGATTTACATCGACATGCAAGCATAGTACGAGTGGTGCGAATTCGTCACGGATGCTTATCGAGCAGGCAGTCGATAAAGGCGGCATGTCGATGTTTTATTATTACAGGGGGGAGGCTGTCGGTAATCATAAGCCGACGCTCTCCTTTCGACGAGATCTCACGCCGCTCATTAAACTAGGTAATACGATGTTTTCCGATTCTTTGATATCCAGAAATCGTTCGCTTCTAAAGAATGACTAATACGAGACATTTACAGCATCGGTGCGAAAGTTTCGTAGAAAAAACCTGACATTCTCCTGGAGTCGAAATGGTTGACATTAAATAAACCAAAACTACCAACGGTTGCCATACATGATGTAAGAAGTTGTTTCTCATACGTTGTCATAAAAAACGGAGAGATTTTATGCAAAAATATAAGCTTATTGAATTGTTTATCTTAGCTAGTTGTAGAAACAGAAGGCAAAACATTTAAGATGGGTTAGTAGATACCACGTATATCTTGTGAAGTGTAGAGTTGGTCGAGTCGACAACTAAAGCTGAAAAAACAAGACATATTTTGTCGCTTCGTCTCTATCATCTCTAGTACTTAGATGAGCAAAAAGAAACGGTATCTTCTAGGGTACTTCAACATCTAGACTGAAACTAGAAGCTAGACTGCAAAGTCTGGAACATCGGCGCAAGGTTGCCTGTCTATCGGTATTTTATAGGATAAATTTCAGAGAGTGCGCATTGGAATTGCACGACCTAATTCCAGCATCTCCATTCCGCCTTCGGACTACCAGACGCGGTGAGGGGTTCCATCCTTATGTTGTTGATATCTCCATCTGCTCGTACGAAGCGATTTGCTTCTTCGTTCATTATGCGAACGGCTAAGGAATGGAACAGCCTGCCGTCGTCTGTATTTCCCGAAACCTACAACCTTGGGATCTTCAAGGCCAGAGTGAATAGGTATTTACTGGACCCGCATGCTCCATCGTCGACCTCATCGTCGCTTACCATCAGGCGAGATCGAGGTCAAATGCGGGTTTAGTAGTCAATAAAATAATAATAAAAAAAACATCTTAAAACCCAATCTAGTTAATACAGAAGTTGCATCAGGAAAACAAAGACGTCACGCCGGCGACGCCGCGAGCCCGTGACATAGCTTTGCTATTATTGGCCTGTGCCACAAGATAATTAATTCTAAGCACAGCGTCCGAGGCGAACTTAAAAAAGCTCTCAGGGCGCTCTCGTCATTACTTGCATATTTTTTGTTAAAAGTAGATCGCATTTTTTCGCGCGCCCTCGCGACTTCGCCAGAGGGTGATTTATGATAAGAGTTATAAGCGGCATTTTTAATATCAACGAGCCTTTTAAGCTCGAGCCTTTTGTAGATGCCGCCGAGAAGATAACCTAATTAACAAACGTTATATATCATTGGGCAGTGGGCGAGCGCAAATACGAGATTTTATTTATTAACCGGCCTCGGAAAAGTTGTTATGTATGTGCGAATCGAATGCTGTTCGGTCGTATATTCATTGGAGCTTAATTGCTCCTTATCTTGGATCTGCAAATCGGCGAGCTCACAATTTCGGAGCATAAACAGGCTGCGGGATGGCTTCGCTGCATGTTTACAACTGCGAAATACCTATGTACTTACGCGCAATAACTATGTTTTAACGTTATGCTTACAGGTTGTATATGTTATTTAGATAATGTTCATACGTCACAACAGATTTAAGCAGACACCAATTTAACCACAACGTCACATAAATATTAGCGAAACAGTCAATGTTCGAGCAATTTCTTTGTCTTCGGAAAACACACGACAAAACACGCAGCCAAGTTGACGGTCAAACGAGTTCTGGTTGGTGGATGGCCGGTAGCAGGCCGGTGTGGCGCGACACTCGTCGAACGTAAACAAAGAAAAAAGCAGGTAGGACTATATCGTGATCCGGCACAGTATTCATCTACCTACATTTTGTCCGAACGAAGAAATAAAAAGGTTTGTTTATATATTTGCGAACAATTGTAGTAGAGTCAGTTTAAGCGAAATGGTTTTGGGATTGGGACAACAAAAAAACAATTCGAACACATTATTAGGGTACCTATAATACCAGCCTTCCACAATTTCCCTAATTTTCGTTGGATTTTGATCGGCGCTGTGTCACCGTCGTTTGCGCCGCAGTCACGCTGCGTCTACACACTCGGCACTACTTGAAGTAATTCAATAACAATAATCGGGTTCTCTTTAACGCCGGCTCATATCGAGAGCAAAGATCCTATACGCCTCCTCGTTCACTGCAAATTTATCCCTCCTGCTTAGTGTTAAGGTTTACGCGCAGAAGGCGTGGTTGCGTACGAGTGGACGAGCCGGCGGATAATAGGACGGCTCGAGCTTACAAATAACGAGTTGTTACGTGAGCCGAGGCTTCGAGCCGCGCAGTCTCATTGTCTTTCATGTATGTAGCTTTTATCTGACAGCTTTCAAAATAATATTTTACGTACAGGCTCTTTTCACTAAAAATCCTTAAATATTTTCAATTTTCTAATTATGACAGTGAAGAGGTAGTTTAAATATGAACTTTAAATTATCCTAAGCAGCCATCAAGACGTAAAATCGTCACGTGGAAATTACTACTTTTGCAACCAGTAACAGTGGATTATAAACCAAAAATAAAAAAGTCTTCCCCTACTCTATATTAAAGATTTAGGTTTGTTATTTGATCACTGCGGGAATTTCGGTTCGCTTAGAATTGATACTCTTAGAGCACAAGGCTCTAAGAGTATCAATTCTAAACGAACCGAAATATATACGAATACTCTTAGAGCCTTGTATAGCCATTTCTTCAGTTAAGTGGTCCTACAGAACGTAATAAATAATCAATAAATCCATAGATGGTGTTATTCTTTTCGTCTATAGGAAAATATGTATACTCGTATAAAATTGAAAACTTCTGTACAAACATCACATGAAAAAAATACTTTTTTCGACAAATCTAAGTACCTCTTCAACAAACTATGATTACAAAAATGATATATTAACCACCGCTGTAAATCAAAACCTTCGAGAATGCTAAGAATATGGCATTTCACACAGGTTGGGGGCACTGAAGTTTATGTTAGTTTTCCGCTTATAGCGGCGACTGAGCAAACGAAGTCACGTCAAGTCGAACTATCGCGATCGTGTTACACTACGGCACTTCTACTAACTTGCTTGTGGATACGTCGGGAGCGGAATATTTTGTTGGACAGTAACCATTGAGGAGTGGAAAATTGAAAAAAAAGTTAATTTCTGCATTTTAACAGCAAAAAGTTATGAAGTCTGAAATTACAGATAGGTAGTACACCATTTAGGTAGTATAAAAACCCTGTCAGACGGTGCCATTATAGTAGGTACTTTTATAGTCTGTGCTGTTATGGAGTCGGCTGTGAAAAAAATGTTCTTTTTAATTCCGCTATATATAGCAAGGGTTTTAATATTCCTGGTCAAGTTTTACCAATCAATAGATATTTACTGATTGCCAAAACAAAGTTTTAGAAAATGTAACTTCTGTTACTATAAGATGTAGATAGTAACAGCAATTTGGTGTAACATTGATACAACTCCAATCCGGTTTTCTGTCCGCCGAATGCACGTAAGGCTTTACTCATAAGATTTTTGTATAACAAAATAATGAACTCTATAAAAAAAACTTTTTATCTTTAACTACTTATCTTTACACTTACCTAGTAATTTTTGGAAGGCCTTGGGCGTTTGTCAAGAAGTGGCTCGATAAAAAAATTATACAGAACCAGTAATGTATGACCACGTACAGTACTGCCTTTAAGGCTTTCAGTTTTCAGTAGTAGCCGTCGGAAACGGAAGCGCCAGGTTGTGCTGGTAATGAATTTGCGAGGGCGGGCGCCGCCCTGGGAATAAATCGCGACGTAGTTTCCGTGTTTTGTTTTAAAAGCTTTGGTTTGACTTGAATAAGTAATGGCCCCGTGTGCACTGTGATGAATGGTAAGATTGGTACAAAATACAGCAATATCTACTAGCTTGCTGTTTGCGGAATGGTGAAAATGATGGTGAGACGGTGAGGAATGATGGAGAGAACACTTACCGCGTGGAACGGGTATTGTTACCGGAAAATTTAGTGCATTGCGAGACCAAATTAAGATGTGAACAGAAAAACGAAGGTACGGGCTTACGCAATGAAGGATGTAAGGTGATCGAGAATGAAAAGAAAGTATCATTCTGAATCAGAAATGGAATTAGGATTTGGTAGTATCACAAATGATCAGGTAGTAGTTGGTGGTCGAAAGAGGTAAAATGCGGACGAGTGGACGAAGGAGGACTTCATGACTTATAAATTTAAAGACTTTCGTAACAGTTACACACATATCGTTTAGCACATAGCTTATCTTATCTTATGATTGGGGGCCGGGAATAACTCCAGCGACACTTCGACCCTTGAGGATCTTTTGTGTACACCCCATTTTACACACTGGTCATCTCAGTGTGCAGGTTTCCTCACGATGTTTTCCTTTACCGTTAGAGCAGTCGGTAAATGTAAATAAGTATTCGAAAAGTAAGAAAAACTAATTGGTACAGGGCACTGCACGGTTTCGAACCAGTGTTTCGAACGTGTGTGTAGAACCGGTTTCGACAAGGGAGTCCGGTGTCCTAGCCACTGTGCCACCGATGCTCTTATACTTACATGATTGCAATTAATACATTAAAATTGAACGCTCAGTTATGATCTTGCCATTATTTGTTTTGCAGTCCATAGTCGACGAACTGATGCGTCAAAAGAATGGAGCAGGGCCGGAATCCCCCCGGTGCAGCAAGCGTAGCAGCCTCACGTACCTACGGCGCGACGGCTCCAGGCAAGTCATCACGCCGTCGTCTTCCAGCGACACGCTTAGCACAGATAAACAAAAACCTCCCAGAACAATTCAAACACAACCAAGCAACCGTTACAATTACAAGACAATTGTACGAAATTCAATTTGTGGAGCCAAAGTAGTCTCGGGGCTGACCACAAAAATGCTCACCAAACACTAGCGCCGCGAATAACAATTATTGTGTTGATTACCCGCGCCGCGTCTAATAATTCACTCTTTGGGCTAAACTCTGTAATTACGCGGATGGAAATGCCGGCTCACCGTTTGAGATAAAAATCGGACGCAACTCCGTCTAAGAAAATAGAACTGTTGAGATGTTGATTCTTTTGACATAGGTATATTACTATGCACTTAATCTTTTTTTATTGTCTAATCAGTAGCTTATAAAATGTGTATAAAATGTACCGAGCGACATAGTCGCACATACGACTTAGCTCATAAAATAAAGAGAAAAAAAATCGTGGAAGAATTAGCAATTTATTTATACAATGAAATAATAAAATACAAATTGTTGTAAGAATCTCGTTTCCAGGAAGCTGAAATGAAAATGAAAACGTTTATTCACTTATTACAAGGCACAAAAATAGGACCTCCGACTTACAAACTGGGTCGAAACCTGTATCTTGGAAGTCTCCGTCGCACTTTCCGTGCAAGCATATTACAATTTAAAAAACACACACACACATTTTAAAACATTACATTAGTGTAGCTATATTCTAAACTAAAGCTAAACAATGTTATTGATAAACAAGCTATAAAATAAATACTTACCTACATTAAAGCAAATTATTTCAGTAGCAACGGAAGCTCAAGAACATTTAATAATAATAAATTAGAAATATGTGACAAGACGTTAGTTAGGATATTAATTTGTACAGAAAAACAACAAAAAATAATCTTTAATATTATTATTAAATAAGCTTTATTTACATACTATGAAACTTATATTAAATAATATCTATTATAAACTATGATATCTAATAATTAAGAATTGAATCTTCCTTAAATATGTTTTTTAATCTACGAAATATATGCCTAAAAAGGTATGGTACTAAGTAAATGCAGAGTTGTATCTAGTTCTGCTTTTCAGGTACGGCCCGAGACTTTAACACTATAATAAATATCAAGCAAATGAGACCCATCTGACGTATCTACTCATTTCTGTGATCCGTAAGTAATACAACTCCGATGGGAGAGCCGTTCTTTCGCCCTCTATAATTGTAGGTTTTCCTACTAACTACATAAACATTTATTTTTGTAATCTAATATAATATCATTTTGTTTTCGGACACGCAAATGTAAGGGGCACTTATGAATTCATATGTATACATACGTATATGGTGAACTGACAAAAAGGGAATTCAATTTCAGAAACTTTATCATCATCAGCAGCCTACTCTAGTCCACTGCTGAACATAGACCTCTCCCAGGGCGCGTCATTGAGCCCGATCTTCGGCTGTTTTCCGCCAGTCGCTGCCAGCCACCTTGCGCAGATCGTATTGATATTTTTGTCTAGTCATTATAAAAGTTAATTTGAAATTAGCAAAAGTGGTTTACTACATACCTATGTGGCTTTGGTTACATATTACCAATAGTTTCGTAGTGACTGCTTTAATATTATCGGTAGAGAAAGCTTTGGTTACATAAAACAAAACATTTTTCTCAACTCTACAAAATGTTACAAAGAGAAAAAAATATTGAAGAGTATGGAAGAAGCGAGAACGGTTTGTCAGGATCATTGCAGGTGGAAATCTTTTGTGTCTGCCTACCCCTGCGGGAAACAGGCGAGTGTTTATGTATGTAGGTATGTAGATAACCATTGCTATATCTACCTTACAAGCTGCTACATTGTATGAAAGCTTGTTTGATTTAGAGTATATAAAGTATTTTTTTTTCATTTGAACTCAAATTACTTGATAGACACGACTAAGACCTTGGTTGAAGTTAACAATTTCTTTGTTGAAGTTAACAAGCAGACTTTATATGCTCGTATTGAAACAAGTTCTTGTTTGAAGTAAACAAGCTTTTCTTTCAGTGTACTATGTAATCTAATTCAATACCTATCGTAATTTATTATGTAACACCGTAATTTCTGGAAAGACTTTACTATTTACTTACATACTTACATATTTTTTAGAAAATAAATTTTGTAATTCATCTAGTCCTATTTTTGTGGTTCTAAGTCGGTGATGAGTTGGGGCCCGCCCTTCTTGAAAGCCTAAAAGACCGCATAGAAAATAAATTAAAATATTTTGAATATTCATAAAACATTTCCCGTTAAATGAAAGTAAATCCAAAACCACTTTTTCTATGTTTTTTATAATTTCTACCCTTTCGATGACCTTTCTAAATGTATTTCCTTTGTTATTAAACAAACTTATTTGAATTTTGAAATAGAGCATGGATAGTTAGTTCCGAGAAGCACGGAGCGCGGCGGTTTGTCCCAAATTACAGGGCACATAAACTACCACGCTTGGGCCAATTTCACGCGCGGCCCAGACATTGCCCAAACATTCGAATTGGACTATAATGACTTCTATATTAGGTATCTAGAAAGTGAAAGGTTTTATTATTTTCCCGATTTCTATATAATAGGTTTATAGGTCTGTGCTATATAAAGACTTACGTACATTTACCCACTGCTCTGCCGGTGAAGGAAAACATCGTGAGGAAACCTGCGTACAGAGATAACCAGTGTGTGAAATGGGCAAGGCAATGGTAAACACCCCATTAAATCTGCCACGAGAGTCGTTCTATGTGATTAATTCCTTAGAATGATCAGGATCCTCAGCAATGAGAAAAACGACTTAGAAGAGAGCTGTATAAAGTCACTAGGTAGAGTCTTATTATATAAGATAAATTATAATGATGAGTATAATTTTTTCAAACTACGAAAACGGGGCTTATAGTCTGAGTTTATAGAGAAAATTTTAAATATGTACTGGCAATTTTTCATGCAATGATATTTCCAAACGATTTCTGAAAAGGTTGCTATTATTTAAATTCTACTTTTTAAAATAAGACTATAGCGTCATTGGAACGATTCCATTGTTTCTTTCAGTATTCGTCGTATAAGTCATTAATAAGAGTCGTGATCATTATATGGAATTAATTACTAAAATGACTTTCTTGACAGATTTAATGGAGTGGTTTGCCATTGCCTTCCCCATTACATATACTGGTTATCTCAGTATGCAGGTTTAACTCTCGATGTTTTCCTTCACCCATTTCATACACTGATAATCTCAGCATGCAGATTTCATCACGATGTTTTCCTTCATCATTAGAGCAGTCAGTAAAATATACAGACATTTTCGAAAAAACTGAAAAACTTAATGCATGACATGGTTTTGTTTCGAATTGATTTCTAACCGACCTATATACGCATGTCTATTATTACCCCACCGACTCGATGACAATCATGAAAACAATACATTATGAAAATAAAATAAAATACATACTTAAATATGAGGAACAAACACTGATGTAAAGATACAATGGTAAGTTTTAATATGAATGAAGAAAAATCACACATCATTTTGTGTATCAAATCTCGGTGTGATGGATGTTCACTGGCGGCTGCAGCTAAAGAAATATTAACGTTACATTAATACGACTACTCTACTACTACGGGCGCGTTACACAAAAAATCCTATTAGCCGGCCGAGTGCACCCAAATATTAAACAAAAAGAGCCGATCTCTACCTACATAAACATCACGTTCGCTACCAATAATTACCGTTTATTATAAAGGGTGAAATAAAGCGCATTCCAAACAAACGGACAGAGAGCGGGCCGACGACGCCCGGTACACGGTACATTCGGTAGTGCGTGTCACAGGTCATGTCTAAACTCATCAATCTTGGCTCCATTTAATTTTCGAATAGAATACATGGCCCGGCGCGTGAAAGACGAAACAAACGGCTCGCGTGCACAATGAACGAATGAACGAACGAACAAAAATGAGCGCCGCGCAAATGGAATACGCCCGGCGACGCCATTGTCGATTCACAAAAGAAAGGCAATCATTCGACATGAATAAATATCTTTGAATAATGGGAGCCCCGCTCCTATAATGAAATGTTTTATGTATAGGAATTATCGCGTATAAATCGCTTTTATATTTACGTCTTTACACTTTTCATGTAACGTTTTTGTGCTCGTTCCGCGATTAGCTGTTACCGTTTTCAGTAGTAAATGTTTAACCGTCCGTTCATTCAACAATTACTGTGAGATATGTTTTTGTATCATTAAATATGTTCGGCGCATACCCGCCAATAAAGCGTGCCAAACTAATTGACCATGGCGATCTATACTGTTTACTTAATGACGGTACAATGTGCATAATTTTCCTGTTCAATTTAAACTCTTTAACTATACTTACAAAAAACCAGTATATATGCATAAAGAATCAGTGTTTGCGAAGTTTAATTTATTTATTCATTAAGATACCTATCTACTTCCCACTTATCATTACTCTTGTAACATAGCTTACAATTAATAAATTAACTTACAAATTCCAAATAACCCGAATATGTTTTTAGAAACAATGGACTGTTACAGTAAACAATAGTGTTAAAGTCTACAATTTTCCCATGACGCTCTAAATACTAGTTACTCATAAATATATATTTAGCTTTGTTAAAACCTACTCTTAACATCATGCTACGGGGTGATCTCCTTCATTTTTCCACTTAGTTTCTGAGTCTAATTGTATTAATTAAGGCTGTGACGGAGAGCGGCGGCGGAACGAAGCGGGTGGAACAGTTACCAACGCAGCTTGCACACTAGCATCTACACCTTTTATTTGAAGCCTTAGCAACTTTAATGGGCGACTGTACACGGTTCCGGCAGGCCACCATCGGGAGGCCGAGGGACTCACGCTCCTGCCCAATAAATCAATTTAATCTAATTTAATTTGAATCGAGCTTCCCGGACGGACGTTTTCGTAAAGTCACGCAAGCGATGTTATTACAAGCAATTACTTTCAGTCGCTTTCAGTGATCACCCGCTGAAACGGTTACCCAATTTTGTGATAGTGTTTTGTATTTCGTCGACATGAAATAAAATGCAATCAAGCTATCTATTTTATTCATTATTGGTTTGAAGATTTGATCTACTTCACTGAATTCATGACGATCATCTGTTATGAAAACTGAAACTTTTGATAATACAAACTTATGTAAACGTGTCTCAATCTACGGTGCGTTTTCTAAAAGAGTTTAGAAAAAGAATCGAGATTCTTGAACTGAAAATGTATCCGAAACAAATTTAAAATCAATCTATCTGGCTAGATAGAATTTGGATGCATGGTGGTGAAGCTATCTTTAATAGCACTAGAAAATATTCTAAAAAACCACCAAAAATTTCAAATGTCCAAAAAATCGATTAATAATAATAAAACTATATATTTTTTTCAAATAAAAAAAATTACCTAAGTCTTTACCTACCTTTTTAACAGTTATTATAATACCTACTCGTAAATCGCCCTTCTGTTTCTAAAATACAACCGACACATGGCGAGACTTTGCAAATGTAGCTTTAGGCTAGGACTTCACGGGTCTGGTTCCATTCCGGTTCAGTTTGCTCTTTCACCCGACCACTGAATACCCAAAGATCAGGAGGATAATGTATTTAATGCGTGGTGCGTGGGTTGTATTTGACAGTGGATTAAAAATAGAGTTCCTTGAACAATTTAGATACAGCGACTTTCATTTAACTAATGTTTTATTTACAAACAAACATAACCGACTGCTCTAACGGTGAAGAAAATCATCATGAGGAAACCTGAATGTCTGAGGAAATTAAAAAGATTCCGAAGCGTGTGAAATCCACAAATCAGCACTGGGCCCGCTCGGTGGATCATGGCCCGTACCCCCTTGTGCAAAGGAGGCATATGCTACAGCAGTAGGGACATTAATATGCTGCTGATGATGATGATGAAACAAAGATATATTTACAGGAACACACAAGTTACACACAAAAATAAAACAAAGAAACAATTAATACAAATACAAATATACTTTATTGCACACCCGGGACAAAAAAAAACATACAACATAAAGAGAGGTACAATACAATGTGCAGAAGGCGGCCTTGTCTATTCCTTATTAATATTATAATTAAATTCATATCTCACACTGCTGTGAGCACTATACCATCTAACAGTACCCACATTATAGCACAAAAACATGTCAGTGACTAATTCAATTTCTTCTTACAAATTGAATTTGATGTAGGTGGGTACCTGCATTCTTTGATGTGTAGTATAAAAGGTATACCAACAGTAGGTAGGTAAGTGTACCAAATACCAATAGCGCCGAATAGCGGGCTACCGTGTTATGTAGAGTTCAACTGTTCGGTTGGTTTTTGGCCTCTTTGGCCGTTAAATTAAATTTGGTAAGAAAAAGTTTTGGTACTTGAACTTTTTTGGCTTACTTACCTTTGTTGTTGTCTAGTTGACAACAACAAAGTATTCAACAGTTTAGACATTAATATGAAATTTAAAAAAGTTGATTAATAAATAAAAGATTGACTAAATTACAAATAGATATAATTTTAAGTTTACTTTAATAAAAAACATAAAAAACCTCTATCTAAAATTGTACTAAATTTACTTCATTCATCATCATTGTTGACATGACAGAATGAAGAATAGTCGATAGAATATATGAAGTCGACAGAAGGAAAATACAATACTACCAAAGTCAAAGTCAGCACTTATCCAATAAGCCAAACATATTTTTCATTCGAATGATGGCGAATTTATCAGTCTTCACTTATGAAATCATCTATTGACATTACGTGGTGAAATTTTGTATGACCATTGTTCATATAGTATCCATTACAATATTTTCTCATTACTATTACGAGATATTTTATCCGTGAAGCGTGGTCGCTAACCAGGGGTCCTACCACCAGCAAGTTACTCGGTTTAGTCGCCACGTACGATACGCTTGACCAGTGACGGACTGGCGGTAGGGATATTCTAATCCGTGCCATACACAGAAAATATGATCTTGGCTTCGGCTTCAAAGCACGATGTAAAGCTAAGGACCCTAACACCGACCACACAGTAAGCAGACGGTCACGTTTCCAATGAGATCGGTGCCGCGATGACACCCTTGAAATGTTTTTAATGGCGTGATTTATAGAGCAAATTAAACATTTGACTTGGCGTGAATTCGACGCTGAGTGGATCAGTCACGCACGGACGTTGGAGACGGTCCGGCGGCGTGCGCGCTGCCGCGTACACGCCGGTACAGCCGCATAGAAAGGCCGGTAAACCCTTAAATTAGAATAAAGAAAGAGGGAGATAAAGGGTTGAAAAATATTAAACCAAGCAGGATTTGAGCCTGAAATATTGATGAATTAGTCAACCGTAGGTTCAAATCCTTCCCTGCTGGCGTGAATATTAAAACGGTAAGGTACCTAACCCATTATCGATGTGGTAAGTAATTGGTATGTATTTTTTCCTAAGCTACTGGATTTATTGGATGTTTTTTAATGAGATACCATTTGTTAATCTAAGGCATCGCATTATCAGCTATCAAGTCGACGCATAGAGCCAGTGCCCATGCCATACAACAACCTTCCCCCGCTTGTCTACGAACAATGCTACAATATATGACGGAAAGTAAAGCAACTATTTCAAAAAATACTATTTACTCAAGATCTGGCAATCGCTCTTCTACTCGACGTTACTTATCTGTGGATCGCGGTACATTAGCAGCGGTGGTCGCAGGCGCAGCTGATTAATACGCCCGCTACTGCTGCGGCCGCCGAAGGTTTTTTACAATCGCGACATCGCGCGTGTCCGTGAGAACCGATTTCGACCGCTCCTGGATGCCGAATTTAAGTTCGAGCTTGTTGAAAGACCTTTTCCACGGTAGAGCGTGTTTCTACATGATTTTGATTGTTTGTCAATAATGATGATGAACAGTTTATGATTTCACTGTAAGCGATTTTCATAAACAAATTTTATATCATGAAAGTATTTTAAGGATCTTTTAATATATTTTTTCTAAATTGTCTATTTTTTATACTTCCATGGGAAAGGAACTATACCTAGGTCTGTCCAGCATATTATCAAAAAATACTCAGTATTTAAGTAGTATTATTATACTTACATCTCTAAATGTTATAGCGATTTCTAGTTATTATGGCGAAAAGCCGCAAACGCTAGCAATCTCGTTAGATACTGAGTTACTGTTTCTGCCTTCCTTCTGTGAAAGTACAAATTTCACAATTACCAAAAAGTCATCACGTTCGCATTAGTTACTAAACCATGAAAAATACGAGTATAACGTTAGCAGTTAGATCTTTCACGTTTTAAAGTTGTTTATTTTATTTAATACAATAATCGACTATCTTTCACGATACCAACGTGATTATATTTGGAAACGAAAATAAAATATCTCCAATTTAAAATAAAATAAAATATAAATATAAAATATAAAAGGTATACAGGGTATCCTAGTGCGGGATTTAGAGCATCAACCATGTATTAATTGTAAGTTGCAAAATAAATTTATTTGTATTTTTTTTTTGAAAAAAATATAAAATAGAGCAAAAATAGAGTTCAATTTTCTTCTTTACTCAGTTTATATCTTAGCTATCTCTTAGAACATATGTAGGTACCTACAGAGACGAAGTACCTACCAGCTAAAAGTAGGTGCTAAAATGTACTTAGGTACTAACATTACAAACATTTCAAAAAATCGAAAGCTAAATTATGAAATATATAATATGTACGTGCTAAAGCTGATGATAAGATCTAAGAATAAGAGAGACATTACATATACATTCTTCATTTGTTCTACAGAAATGCGTTTTTAAATTATTTTCAAAACTAGTATTTTGAGTAACCCACCCTCAGACCAATTACAATTACTCTACCTACCTAATCCTTGATAAAATTAAAAAAAAACTGATCCTTTTAGCACTTTTTTCTATGCTACTCCTCCAAGTCATGCACGACCACGACACCGATCCATCACAGCATAAAATGTCACAAGTCTGAGAACTACCTCAGGCGATCACGAGTGCGCTCTTATGGCAACACTGAAAGCAGACATGATGCAGTCCAATCAATGGCCATCCAATATTTGTTATTGGTCCTCGCACCACAAGTGTCCATTGTGTGCAGGACACAGTGGCAACGGTTAAGTATGTTTTAGAGTAGGTATAGGATGAAGGTTGTTGTTCAATTTTCTTATATCAACTTTTTATTAGTGACTTTATCTTGGCCTAATAGGCCGCCATCGTGATGAGCAGTTTTCCATCGGGTTCGATTCGGGGCGGTATATTAATTGTGTTGTTGTTTTTTTTAAGGCAAATGGAACTGAGCCCATACAGCCATGTCTGATGTAAACAACTCTTCATTAAAATGCTGGTGTGACACATTTCAATGCTATCTGGGAGAATCTTCCACGCTTCTGCACCATCCAAACCAAAGAAGAAGGCGTCCCGGACGCAGTATGGCTCTTCAAAATCCAGCCAAGTACGGATCCGGCTGCAGCGTCTTATTTGACTTTACTTCACTGTCCCACACATTAATCACATTTAGTAGACGTTCTTCGAATAAAAAACACCATTCTTACTTGAAAAGCACTACTGTAAAACAATTTGCAAAACAATGAAAAAAAGCTGGTGTGGACGTGACAAAAGCGCGGGAGAAACTCGCGGTATATTAAACTAAGGCTAAACTGTATTTTAACCCCCTACCGATCGAGGGCGTCTTATAAGTTTGACACGTTTGTCTGTTTGTGTGTTTGTCTGTGTCATCATAACTTGACAACGGATGATCCGATTTGGATCCGGCTTTTTTTATTTTATAGAGAATTTTGTCGAGAGTGTTCTTAGCTAGGTCTGATAAAAATTGAACCAGTGGTTTCCAAGATCGTGGAGTATCTTTGATGTCAGGTGGGTTTTCTGTAACGGTAATAGCTATGGTTCGAATTTGAGCTCAAATCTTCATGTTCATGGTGCGTTTCCGACATCTGAAACCTTGAGGATCTGATAATGACCAGGAAAAAGTTTGTGAACTTCAATTTCACAATATGAAACTGAAAGACTTGGAAGATTATCAGCCCGCCGAAACTATAATAGTTAGATGGGGTCTTCTCGAACTAAAGTTGTAGGGAATCCTGAGACATAACAAGAGAACAAAAATTAAAGATGGCGGCCTAAAAATAAATGAAAACGATGTGGAGCTGGGAATTTTAAGATAGCTATGGGAAGGCCGAAGGCCCAGCTCCGCATATGGCGAAGCCCGGAGCGTCCCTCCGCCTTCAGGCGCCGCAGGTCTAACCTGCTGAATGTTTTTAGCCATGTCAGATGGAAAATAGGTGATCCTGGTGGTTCTAAGATCTTGGAGTATCTTGGGATGTTGGAGTATGACGGGATCTCTGTAACGGTAGGTAACAGTTAGGTGGTTCTGGTCGGTCAGTCAAGAGCACTCTGTGAATCTGATCTTTAAATATCAGTCTAGTACAAATAATTTTGTCTAAAACTGACGAATACGTCATTAACATAGATAGTATATTATTTATTAGAATACTTGCTCAATATTTTCAGGAAAGCTTTACACACCCCTTATAAGCAGCAGAATCTCATTGAGCTGGCATCACTGCGTCTCATTCATCCAGCGACAAACATAATGCACAATTTAACAAGCGAGCTTCCCATTGTTGTCTTCCATTGATGCCGGGAATGTCGTCTCATCACATGCAATTGAGCTTCGAACAGCCACCATTTTAACAGCAATACGTAGGTATTAATAAGTACCACCATACACCTGTAATACCTCAAACCATGCAATTTAAAACTTATTGTATCGCATAACAGGTTTGGCACAAGAAGATGGATCATTCTTCACCAGGTATAAGTATCAAGTATGCACGAAATTCACGTCAGTACAAGGGTACCTATGTCATCATACGAGGGTTACGTTTTGCGTACTGGATATGGCTTTATTCTTGTGCTATGGGTTTACCTGAATTTACAATTAAAGTAGAAGCCGTTGTTCCAGTAGGCAGAGGCAGAAAACACAAATTGATACCACCAGTAGATAATACCATGTTTATTTACGTTTTCAACTGACAAGTTGTAAGACTCGATCGTTTTTATGTGAAATAAATAATGATAAATAATCAATATTTTTTACATTCAAAGTATATTTTTATTCTACCACCTCTTCGTAAGGTGCTATAGCTGAAGGTAATGAAGTAAGATTAAGTAAAGCAAATTAAATACTGTGTGTATTGTACCTACTCGTATAATATCTATCCTGTCCGCTGTCTGACAGATAACAGTATAAAGTGTCATTAAAATACTTCAAAATAATTCATTTTATAACCGTGTAGATATCGCAACTGTTATTATACTAAGTATTACCTACCTTTAGAACTTCCCGACAAAATACTCAGCCTATCTCAAGCTGTGTAATTGGTGACACCGAAGTTAATTTTTCACTGATATCAACCCCAAAAGGTGTTCGCATCGGGCAGAAGGGACGCCCGAGGGTAAACGGCACTCAATTTACCATTTCTCTATATTAATTACCAAAACAACCCCGGGCCGTTGCACATAAATAACAAAAAATGACGCGTACCTACCCTGCGCTCGTCACGGGGCCTGATTCGACCGATTACATTTACATCCCCTCTTCTTCAAGCCTAAACGAAGTTAAGGGATGCGATTTATCACGTTTTAAAATAAAATACATGCATATATATCTTATATTAGGCCATAACACGTTTGGTATCACCTGTCGAGTGCTTTATCTACGTTGCATTGACAGAGAATGCGCGGCGATCTTTGTATTCCGATCTTTTAAATTGAATTTGTAAAAATGGACTGTCATAAAATAATAATATGTAAGCTACTTCAATGGATGGTGTTAAGTTTTATTCGTTCGTAGGTAACTTTTGAAAAGAGCAAACCGTAATCTTTTAAAATGCAGTAGCAGAAAAATAATAGAATTGCACACCACTTTTAATTTAATTCGAAATCAGAAGACTAAAATCTTAATTAAGATTTAATGAACAGATTATCGATGCCGTTCTGTGGTTCATTGATCTGTCGCCAAGATCGATCCGAGACGGTCAGACAACTTTCGCAACGATTTTTGTTAGAAATGGAGATGTGAAATTAACGAATTGTTTTTTAATGGATTACTTTTTCCTATGGAAATACGAAAATATTGCAAATTGTCTCAGTAAATGGTGATTTTTATTCTTTATTTATGGAATAAAGGGAAATAAATATTATAAATTCCTATTATATTTAGGTAGGCTTTACTTACTATTGATTATTCTGTGCTACTACAAATATGTTTACCTCCATACCTAAATTGTTATCGTAACATTTAATTTTGAAGTCGTGGATGCATCTTCAGTCAACAGTTTTAAAAATAGACTAGATAGGTTTTTAAACAGTGCATAAATAGTGGTGGACTTAATTATCTATGAACAATGACTAAGTGCTATAATGAATGAACAATACACCAGCTTAGATATGGGCGCATCAGCTTAATGCTGCCTGCTCATTAATAAATAATAATAATAATAATAATAATAATAATAAAATCCATGTTAAAGAAACTGAAACCCTTGGTCTATCAATTTTTAATCCCAATATTGATTGCTTTTTGTGGAAAATTCCAGTCTGTTTAGTTACCTACTTTTGCTTTGTGGTTTGTTAAAATAAATATCATTTAACATAAAAATCAATTTATTTAATTTACCTATATCTACTTAGTAGGTAGTAATTTACCTCACTAAGATTGGAAGAGAAGGAGTAGAAACTCTTAAAGGTCTGTAAATTACGTAAAATTTAAAATTTGAAGATATAAAAATAATGATTGGTTCAATCAATGTTATAAAAAATCACTTTAAAAGTTTAACATTCATTTTCAAATATAAATTATTATTACTTATAATAACAAAGTCGCCACTGGGTAGAACTTAAAAAGTTTTGGAGGTAGAACAAGCAGCGTCTCACAGCTATCCTGGGTGGAATCAACACTACCGCGGTTCTAAGGGAGGATGAAAATATAAGTCATGTAAATTATAATACAAGGGAAACGCCAGCTGTAGAGGTGCGTACATAGGGGCCTGCACTAAAGGCTGCCACATAGCAGCTGCTATAGCCAGCAAGTCAGGCCGGTAAGGAATCATGGGTCCACACACTCCGCTACCACTAACATTTGATTTATCACTGGTCTTATCCACTTTAACTTCACTGTTTAACAAACTGTCAATTGTAAAGGACTTCTTCGGCGTTCCTTTCGTATAAAACTCAGGCGTAATCGGCGCTTCGAGAGCTGGCAACGGCGGGACTCTCCCAGGCTTACTCGATAGAAAGTTAGCGAGGGTCGTGAGCTCAGCGTGAAAATTATCCTTCTCCCCCTTGTGCAGCTTGAACCGCTTGCGGCGGCGCAGCAGCGAACCGTTCTCGAACATGTCGAAGGCCTGCGGGTGCAGCGTCCAGTAGGCGCCCTTGCCGGGCCGGTCCGGGCGGCGCGGCACCTTCACGAAGCAGTCGTTGAAGGAGAGGTTGTGTCGCAGCGAGTTCTGCCAGCGCTGCGTGTTGCGCCGGTAGTACGGGAACCGATCCGTGATGAACCGGTAGATCTCCGACAGCGGCAGCATGCGCTCCGGCGAGCTCCAGATCGCCATGGCCGTCAGCGAGATGTACGAGTACGGGGGTTTTTGGTCGCCGTAGGTATCGCGCGACGGTCGCGGCATGTTCGGCAGTGGTGAGCCGCGAGCGCGTCGCGGCGGGCGTGGCGGCGCGGGGCGGAGCCTCCGCGGCCCCGCCCCGAGCCTCGTTGCCGCGAGATATGATAACGAGGATGCCACTCGGCGAACAAACCGCATCTCCCTCCGGTACTATCATTACCGGCATGATTGACTGCGCACTTACCTCCTGTTGGTTTTATACCTAACTACGTTTGTAGGTTTCTACATACCTATTTAATTTAGATACAAGTATTTAATTTAGTATGTACTACATATTCTATTGTATGATTGTTGTGGAGACACATATTGCACCTTGGCTATGATGATGTGGATGGATGTGATAATTTCTTCATCTTAATTATTTTTAAGTCGTTCTGTAGGTACAAGTTTATAGACCAGCATTAGTTTTCGTAAAAACGAGTTACTAACGCCATCTATTGTCGAGTAGCGAAACTAGTATCCGCGTGAATTAGACGGCGGTGTTCTCTCACTTGTTTTTTACTCGTAATTATTACTTTTTATAAAACTCGGGACAAAAAAACAAAATTTGTAACAATTATGTACATAAAAAATACATTTAATTATACATGATGAAGTCTAAAATAAATATGTTCATGATCAACAGTTGTACAACTTTAAAAACTCTCAGATTTATTCAAATTGTGGCATATTAACAGATTACTCTTATCTTAGTATATAAAATAAATAACTTTACAACTTAGAAGTAAGTTCTGGGACCGCCTTAAACAGATCAGCTACGAGTCCGTAGTCTGATACCTGCAATAGAAAATTATTAGATAGTTATTGTGTTTGTTTATTTATCTAGTATAAACTTGGTAAAACCATTTTCAGCTGGGGTTGCATGGGCGTACCGAGGTGGGGGGCAGGGGGAGGGGCAGCTGTCCCCCTGGACCTGGACTGCCATCCCTGGGCCTTTCCCGCCTTCCATACATTCAGCTGGTTAATTATTTATTTACCTACAGGAATATCCTGATCCCCCTTGGTCAAAATTCCGGATTCCTCCCCCCCCTCCCTTGGTCAAAATTCCTGTTTTGCCCCCCCTTGGTCAAAAGCTGGGTACGCCCATTAAGGGGTTGTTATTTATTATTATATCAGTGTAAGATACTCGTATGAGAAGTGTAATCTAGTTTATTAAAATAGATGTAGTGACATAGAAACAACGCAACAGATAAGCAAGTGATATATTTTGACATGTAATATTTAACTCGAGTACATCAGTGATAAAATAGGAATCAGCATGATAAATCTCCCTGTACTCTAGATTGCCAACCTTCGCATTTCGTCTGCTATCAAATATTTGTTTAAAATATTATGGTGCCCACTGGTCATAAAGAATAGCACCACCCCAACTCTACCCGTGGGCGACTAAGAGCCTTAGTGGATACCATTTCACACTTGGTAGACGGCGATAGGCTCGCCACCTATCACGTTTGTCCATCAAATGTTACGGCGAAGTGGAAACTACCTATGATGAAGGTAGACAGAGGACTGTCTACCCCCTCGGGGATTATGGACGTGAGAGTTATGCTATGATAATCAAAAGCCTTTGCATTGTTAAATTACATGCCATAGTCACAAATTAGGTACATCAGTTACAAATTACGTTGCGATTCCCCGCGTTGTTTTCCTTTACCGTAGCCGTAGCCGATTCCCAAATGTATGTTAAAACCGTCAAGATAAGACAAATTACCTGGAAAATAGGTGCCTCAGGGTCCTTATTGATGGCGACGATTGTCTTGGAGTCCTTCATGCCCGCGAGATGCTGGATGGCTCCACTGATACCCACGGCGATGTATAGATCCTGAACAAGAGTTAAAACATATTAAAAGTACATTTAAAACAGCAGAACCAAGATAGAAACAAAGGTTTTGGTTAGGAAGGTTTGGAGTTAACCATGGCAAGATCCTGGTTTAGGAAAGGTTTATTTCATTGAATGGATACAAAAACTTGGATTATGTGTTGTAGACACTGGGATCAGGTTAATGCTAGGGGGATACAGCTGCAACCCCGCTACACCCATTATCTTATAGGCGCAGATACAAATTAAGACCACACGGAAAGAATCATGTAAGTCACTCAATTGTCATTGTGAGAGTCATACATTTTGTTCCCTGTAGAATGTTTCCAATCCCTTGTATCTTAGCGACTAAATTATATTTTGAGCTGCTTATTTCGACAATCAGTCAAATTTCTGCAATCTGAACCATAATGCATTCGACTGACTGTTGGATTTCGTGCTAACAATGTATGGGAAAAAACATTATCCAACATTATTGTAGAATTTTGACAGATGGTATGTTATATTATATACTTTAGTAGTCGACTGTACAATAACAATGAAATTACATTTTGAACCGTAAAAGTAGATCATATGCATCGGAAGCCAGATTTTGAGGAGGAAGAAGTCAATTTCTATACAAAGATGCCATACATGGGTCTTTTCATGTGGTCTTCAAATTATTATAAATTATCCAAAAAAGGTTCGACATCAGATCGCGACTAAACAGAATGATGATGATGTCCTCCATGACGTATCCTACTGCTCCTGCATAGCTCCTAGCGTGCGATCGTAGGTGGCTAGCGAAGCCAAACATCGTCCTGAAGACTCGGTCACAAACAGAGCAGTAGAGCTGTGTCCGCTAAAGGTTAAGGTGTAGTTATAGGAGGGCTTCGGACGCGTTTTACGGACATGGCGTCTGGCGTCAAGGTCTTCTAGGCGTTTGAGTTCGAAAGCAGAATGAACGCAGTACAAATGAGACTCACAGGTGCTACAATCTTGCCGGTCTGTCCGATCTGCAGGTCGTTGGGGACGAAGCCCGCGTCTACAGCCGCGCGGGACGCTCCCACCGCCGCGTTCAGCTTGTCTGCTAGGTCGTACAGCAGCTTGAAGTTGTCTCCAGACTTCAGGCCACGACCTACGGAAAAAAAACAATTTAAAATTAGCAGCAGTTCTTACTAATCGCGTGTGCTCCATCTTCGGCCTTATTGTCACTTACTACCGGGTGAGATTGAGGTCAAACGCGGGATTAGTCGTAAATAAAAAGACTACCAGCTACTTTTTATTTTTCAGGTAGAGGAGTGTTTTGTTCCAAATATTTTGTAAATTATCAAGGTTGTCAGCTAAAAAGAGGAGAGCAGCGTTATGCAAAAATCTTTCATCCTTTTGAAAAATCTTTTGAAAATAAGTAAGAAATTGCAGTAATTTAGTGTTAAAAATATTTCGTACACTGACTGCGTGACAGATTGTAGCCCCCAGAGATTGTTTGAATTATTATTATTATATATTTATAGACAGGCAGCATATATGCTGATGCGTCTATGTCATAGTGTTGGAAAGTTACAAGTTTTTAGTTTCATTTGATAGATTTCACAGTTTACAGTTTTTACACAGTCAGTCATTGTTATTTATTTAAACTGTTTGCACTAAATCATTGTTTTGTCATAAGATTAAAATTAGAATTATAAGATTATTATTATCACTGCTTTTTAGACCAGTTGTCTAGTCTATTTTTAAAGGAGTTAACTGAAGGGGCAGACACATCATCGGAGAGCTGGTATTATACCATTAAGTAGCAGGATCAAATGCCCACTCATCAAGGTACGTCAAAATATCTTAAATTTTAAACCAAAAGTAACTTAAGAAGTTTTGATAATATCCAACAATGCACATACCACCAGACACTATATTCTTTGCACCCGTCAGCTCTGGCCGGTCAGACTTGGTGAGTTCCTGGGAGACCCATTCAGTCAGGTCGGTCTTATAGTCTCCTTCCGGAGCCTTCTCCACAGCCGCCGAGCCGCCTTCGAGAGGCTCTGGAGGGAATGCTGTGCCTCGGACTGTTATAACTTTGATGGGGTCTTTGGCTTCCAATGTTAGGATGGCATTTCCTGAAATTAATAATATGTTGATTAGGTATTACATATCTCATATTCATTTGACGTAAATATTTCAAAATGCTTAATATTAAAATATTTAAAAACACTTTATATCTATTGGACAGTCTATTTTGAAAACCACTCCAATGTGGAATTATTTATTAGGCAACTAAGCATTGTTCTTTAGCTCTGCACTAGTCTCATTAACGTTTTAGAATTGAAACTGTAGTGAGACATTTATATAAATATATGAAAAATTAATTACGGATTACATCGGAAGTCCTCCAACTACTTTGGTCTGTTTCGAAAGCCTTGATTACAGAGTGTGTGTAACGCCCGATATACGGCGGCGTTTCATCTCGTCGTGGAGGGCTTCCGAATTTCTTCAGTAAGTAATCCGTAATTAATCATATTAACTTGGTTTAGGATACATTTGACTCAATTAATAAATTTGTTTTAATAATACTCATGGCAATGATTACCTGCATAAATAGTCCTCACAAAAGTATTGGCATCTTTAACACCAATAATATCAGTGATAGGGGAAACATCAAGCTTTGCCGCTACTCTTGGCAAGACTGCCTTGCCGAAAGCGGTGGCTGGGGCGAGGATGTGTGTGAATTTGAACTGCTTCTGTGTGGCCAGGATAAGCGGGGTCAGTGCTTCAGCGGTGAAGCCCTTGAAAGCATCACTTTCGGCGACAAGGACCTTTGACACTCCTCCCGCTTTGGCTATCTTTTCTGCAGCCTAGAGAGTAAATTAAGACAATTGTAAGAGGGTATATACACAGTCCGTGAGCAGGGGATTCGAGAATAGGGTAAAATCGGTCTCTGTCTTACTACAGTCTTGTTCACGTAGGTATAGCTTTATAAAGAAGCCTTTTTTTAAAACAAATGCACTGTACTTGCTTTATAGTACTTTACATTCACAATGATGGAGCTCACATATTTAGTTTTACTTAAAATTTTTCATTATAACTAAAATTTACTGTGTGGAATGAAATTGACACAATTGTATTCCAATTATATTGTGATAATTATTCTTTTGAGATATTTGCAAGGTTTATTAAACCAATTTATATAACAATCAAAATCTTTGAATAAGATATCTTGTGGGCGACAGACTTGTCAAGAGTTAATCTGAAAAGCACCTTATCAGTGTAAGGTCGCTGATTAGTGATGAAGTGTGATTGTTACTTACCGGACCACATTTAGTGCCTGCGACGAGGACGGCCACATCTCCGCCGATCCTCTTCGCAGCACTCAGAGCATTCTGGGTGACCGCTGACAGAGCTTCGTTGTTGTGCTCGGCGATGACCAGAGTACTTTGCAACCGTCGCAGCTAGATAACAAATCGATAGGAAAGTTAGCAAACGAAACTTGGCGCTTTGATCTACTGTTCAAAGTAACTTATTTTATTACCTGAGTAGAGAAAAACAACTGCCTGCTACACGGCGATAACATTTCCAAAATTGAAATATATCGCTAAATAAAGAAAAATTACAAACTAACTTTTTAAAAAGGTTACAAAGTCCACTTCGTCGTGGGTCGTGTTTGCAACAGTGTTGCCAAATTCATCCAACCCAAAAAATAATAAAGAAAAAACTGTGTAAAATATGCCAAAAAATGCTAATTTTAAAATAATGCCTAATTAATTTAAGTCTTTGAAGTAAGATTTTTAAAAAGAAAAAGGACAACACAATTAGGTTAGTCGGTATATACCTAAGTACACAGTCATTATAAACTATTTACAGATACATCAATTATTTTATATGCTACACTCACGACTATTGGTACTAATTACAGAAGAAACATACAAGTTTTAGGATTAAGCATTAGAATATAATGTTGTTGATAACGATAGAATAAAGAATTTTGATCATAGAGGAGTAAACTAAAGTGAGCTGGAATTAAATATTTACAGGTCGAGGGAAATCATAACAACACCCTAACCAGAAAGGGATAGCAATATCGACTTTGATACTTTGATTGATCAATGGCGTTTGATTGAGAATTTAACAACTGTGTATGTCACTTTGGTTCATTCTTTGGTTCAATGACATTGACAGGGGGAGGGTGCGTAGCGTACGTACGTTACATTCTCATTTCACTTACCGCCGCAAGGACCTTCGTGTGCGTTTTGTTGTTTGTTCCTTCCTTCCTTTCCCTCTCAAAACGTTTGCATATTCTTGTTTTCTCCCTTCCTTTTATTTTTTATTGAATGGTGGTGGTGACTGCCAGTTAAGTTTTTCATTTGTTTTGATTGCCGGGCCAACTATTCACGAACTTGCAGTTAAACCTGTAATATGTCAAATTTTGCAATTGTGTCAATAACTAGACGAGAAACCTTCAGTTCATGCCACAGGTTGCACAGGTAAGAAAATACTATAGGTATTAATATACCGAATGACCGACAAATAGAACTTAATTGACTAACCGCAAATCAAATTGCCCAACCTCTCAGTTCATACATATCAAGATAAAGTTAGATATTATAATCAACTTTTTAAGGTAACTATTTTTGATAAACTGGATTGGAATGTAGGTCATCCTTATTATTGTATAAGGAGAGCAGACAAGCAAACGTGTCATCTGATGGTAAGTGGTCACCATCGCCCATAGACATATTAGAGGGTTTTCGATATGCTACTTGGAGTGCATTCCAAAACCAGTTGATATTATTCACATTGACAGTTGTAAACGTTCCATTGCTTGTATCAAATAAAAGTTTGATAATTTTCTGCTGTTAACGTGGTAATGGAAAGTGGATACTTGTCAACATGAATTATTTCAACTGGTTATGGAACGCTCTCCTAGGTAAAGCCCGTAATCACACTGTCTCTCTTATCCTTATAATCGGAAACAGCAAATAACATTAGAAAGTGGCAGAAATAGGTAACTGGTAGGTACCTACCTCCACAGATGACACTGCATATCAGGGTCTACTATCTTCAAAACTTGGAACTAAACAAACCTTCAACTTAGCATAAAAACTTAACTTCCTTTTATAATTTTTGCAGCCCCTTTTTAAGTGAAGAGGAAAACAAAAAGTTGTATGGAAAATGCAACAACCCTAATGGACACGGACACAACTATGTTGGTAAGATTTGTTGGTATACCCACTTAATAAATAATTTATTTTATTTTATTTTATTTATTATTACAAAAAATTGCACAGTCATACAGTTTACACTAAAACACTGTGAATTCAGATGTTTAAAATGGACACTATACTGTACTCAATGTACAGTATAGTGTCGTACAATATATTAAATATAATAATAATATATCTACATACATAAATCAATCTTACAGTAACTTAAAGCTCATTCATTCATCCTCTCACAAAATCGCAGACAATGGCAACATATTTCCCTCCATCGACTGGCAAATAAGTCGCATTCCATAATAATAATACCCACATGATCGAGTGACCTACTAAGAAAATACATTTGAGGTCAGAAAGTGGTCATCGCCAACTTACACAAGCGCAAACTCTAAAACTACTGAAATTATTTAAATGTGCTTTCACTAAATTGTGTAAGCTGGAGAAAGCATATTTAAATCAATTCAGTAGTTTCCGTTTACGATAGTGTAAGTAGCAGATGGTAACCGCTTTCTGGCCCAGACTGTACACTGAATTCGGTACTATATACAGCTTGACTTTGTATATTCAATACATGATTAAATTGCTTGTTTCAGTATTGGTGACAGTGAAAGGGCCTGTGGACCCCCACACTGGTATGGTGATGAATGTCCACAACCTCAAGGAGTACATGCAGCAAGCCATCATGGACCCATTGGATCACAAGAACTTGGACCAGGACGTGTCATATTTTAAGACTGTGGTTAGACTCTTATTCAAGTTTATGATAAAAAAAATTAGTGAGATCTACAAATTAAATAAGTTTAAGTTCAAATATTATTATCTATGATCGGAGTAGGTAGGGCTGTTTTTGGTACTTGCCACATACGGTCATAATATGGATAAGTATGCCCAATAATCCCGGGATTTCCGGGATTGAATAAATATATTATTTAGATTTTTAACGTTATACTTGTTTTGATACACATTTAAGATTGGTGGCGAAATATTTTTTTTTAAGATTCATGGCGCTAGTGTACCTATGGTAGTGTTTTAACTTCTTCGTAAGTTCACGATTTTAAAAAAATCGTAATCCGCCGAGTAAGGGCGAGGTTTATAAAAGTAATTTACAACATTTGCTCGATAACTTAAAACGGGATCCCGAAATCATATCCATATGAATATAACCTTTGAGGACATTGACCCGAAAGAGCCCTACCTACACCGATCAGTGATTATTATGAAATATTTGATTATTATCCTTGGGTACAGTATAGTCGAAGCTATTACTATACCATATGTCAAAAACCTTCGATTAATTGTCAACCTGCCTGCGCAATATGATACAGTTCAAATTCTCAAATTTTGTCATTTTGGGTATGAACTACCTACCAACCAAACTACCCACCAACCAAACTACCCACCAACCTTACCTACCAACTAATTTATTTCGTTTGGTTTTAACCGACCCACCAACCTCTTAATTAACAAACAAAAATTATTAGCTCTAACTGTCCTACTGCTGGGCAAATATTATATATCTAATATTTATAGATCGAAACTAGGATAGTGTTTCCCACTGTAGTCGACTGTATATACATGCTATGTAAAATCTGTGGGTATAATAACATTAGTGATATGGTTATTGGTGATTTAAAATAATCCAATAACTAGATAAATATTCATTCCCACTTAAGAATCTTCACAAAATCGCGATAAGGTTTTATGCAGAAATTAACAAATATAAATATTCTCTTTATACAGGTGAGCACAACAGAAAACTTGGCGATTTTCATATGGGATCAACTTCAAAAGGTGATGGAAAAACCACAGCTTCTGCACGAAGTAAAAATATTAGAGACAGAAAAGAATCACGTGGTATACCGCGGTGGTTCGACGTACCCTAGGAAGAAATTTGACAACTCTAGCCTGCATCCTAATCACCACCACGATGTTTCATCAGACTCCGACTGATCAAATGACAGGTGATATTTCTGTGACTATTTAACGTGATACAAATGAAAAGAAAAACATCAGGTATTCGAATTTAAGCTTGCATATTGATATAAAACATTCCGTGTTTGATTTGCTTAGGTATTTTTTAAATATGTTATAGAAATTATATTGAATAAAAAAATTAAAAATTTAAAGATTATATTTTATTAAAATTCCATCTATAAGCACTAAATAATTATTACCCATTAGCGCAGTGTGGGACGCCCCCCTGCCCGATGGACCGACGACCTGAAGAAGGTTGCTGGCGATGATTGGATGAGGAAGGCGGAGGACCGAGTAATGTGGCGCGCTCTGGGAGAGGCCTATGTCCAGCAGTGGACAGATACGGGCTGATAGATAGATCTTATCTTATAATACCCCCTATCATCATAGCCGGCCGGGAATAACCCAGCGGCACGTCGACCCTTGAGGATCTTTTGTGCCTACCCCATTTACACACTGGTTGTCTCAGTGTGTAGGTTTCCTCACGATGTTTTCCTTCACCGTTAGAGCAGTCGGTAAATGTACGTAAGACTTCGAAAAATACGAAAAACTCATTGGTACATGGCACTGCACGGTTTCGAACCCGGACCTCCCGCATGGGAGTTCGGTGTCCTAGCCACGAGGCCACCGACGCTCTTTAAATTATTACCCATACTAATACCATACAGTTAAAATTATATTTGGTCATGAAAATAGGAAACATAAGTAGGTTTGTTAATTTTTTTGGTATAACATTGATAGTTTTAATTATTATATAAACTATTCATAGAACATCATCTTAGTCTTCACACAGCTACCTCTAAATATCAGTATCTACGCCACATTTTAATTTCGACTAAAATTATCACTAGCATAAACATTGGCACAAATTCAGAAAATCATGTCTTTACAATGTCTTTTGTATAACGAATGATAGTCTCTCATGACTGTATTTCGAATTTGTTGAGGATACACAGTGGCTAAGGGTCAAAATGGGAAAAAGTTTGTAAAACCATTCCTATTCCAATAAAAACTTTATACCCTGACAAGGAACTAAAAAAACCTCACCATATTGCGGAATTACACACATTGCTTGCTTGCTTATCGTATGGTTAGTGGCCAACCTATTTGTCAGAGTTGTTCAGGCCGCCCGTAGGCATCTAACATGGCTTAACGACTGCTGTCGAACGACAACAACCGGGACCGACTGCTTAACGTGCTCTCCGAGGCACGGAGGAGCTCAGATGAAATATGCCACTAGCGGTCACCCATTCTGGTACCGACCGCGCCAACGTTGCTTAACCTGCACGATCACTTTCGGACCGTGCTCGCAACTAGGCTACGAGCTCCTCTAACACACACACACATTATAAAACTACCAATGGCGCCCTCTTGACAGGCTTTTTAAAGTTTCTGGTCGAGGTATATCTATTGAAGTTATAAAATAGGTGATAGAATTTAAAAATAGATTCTATAAAACGTACTTTTTTAACAAGTCTTTTTATATTATTTAAAATTTGCACACAACCTCAAAAATACTGCATCATAAAATATTGTAATCAATCACTTCATGTTGTACTCACTTACATCTATAAAAATAAATATCTCAGTTATTACAATTACAATCTTTGACATCACAATTTCTAAGTAAATAAATTGCTTTTAAAGCTGATTTTAAAATAATTTTTTTTATTTACTTCTAAACCCGCATTTGACCTCGATCTCGCCTGATGGTAAGCGACGATGAGGTCGACGATGGTGCATGCGGGTCCAGTAAATGCCTATTCCCTCTGGCCTTGAAGATCCCAAGGTTGTAGGTTTCGGGAAATACAGACGCCGGCAGGCTGTTCCATTCCTTAGCCGTTCGCATAATGAACGAAGCTAATCGCTTCGTACGAGCAGATGGGATATCAACAACATAAGGATGGAACCCCTCCCCGCGCCTGGTAGTCCGAAGGCGGAATGGAGATGCTGGAATTAGGTCGTGCAATTCCGATGCGCACTCTCCGAAATGTATCCTATAAAATACCGATAGACAGGCAACCTTGCGCCGATGTTCCAGACTTTGCAGTCTAGCTTCCACCAGCGATTCGTCACCTATAAGGCGCTTAGCGCGTTTCTCCACTGAGTCAAGAGCAGCCAGTTGGTACTTAGCTGAGCCATCCCACAGCTGGCAGCAGTACTCCATGCACGACCGGACTTGAGCTTGGTAAAGGTTTAAGAGCTGTCCCGGCGTGAAGTACCGCCTAACCTTACTCAGGATGAAAATTATTATATTGATTTGTAATTTCCAAGAAACGTACATAATTGACTTATATAAGTCTGTGAATATGATAAAGTATTCGAAGTTCGTAGTATCAGTCCATTGACAATAAAAAATTAAATATATCACTAATTATAAAATCATTGCACATCGTTCATTACATCACAGATTGGCACTAGATCTAATCATTCCACACAAGTAGAAACTTTTTTAACGCGGTACCCGTTGCGAAATAAGCGCCACTAGAAAAAAACATCATTTCTCTTAAACTAAATAAAAATGTGGAAATCTAAATTATTCCCTAGAGGTAGCATAATTTTTAGTTGCCTCATTATAAAGCAGAATTAGAAAGCAAATGTGCCAAAAGTAGTTCTTCAGTGGGGGTAGTCGATATTTTAAAATGTTTAGTACATTTAAAAAAATCGACTACCCCCACTGAAGAACCACTTTTTTTAAAAATGCCTTAAATTCGGAGAAACAATATTTTTCGGCAATGGTACTAGTTTCACAATGGCTACCTTCGTAAAAATATTTTTATTACAACACAATACATGTCTTGCTTGCTCTATTTAAAATAATCTAGCAGATTAAATTGAATAAATCTAATATCGACAACATAGACATTTCAACCATAATAGATATAATAAGTCATTTAAAACCCAATACACCTTTAACTGCCTCAGATATAAAATTTATATAGCCCAACCCTTGTCTTTCTTATATGGAGGTTTGATCGTTATATACGGAACACCTAATTCGAAGTCGTTCCGGGGCCAGTACTTTAGCTGAGGTTTCTGTTCTGGCCTTTCTTCTGATGCGCTGAAATAGGCGAACAGTACCAGGGCAGTATAGCTTGCTATGAAGATTAGTATATGCCAAACACCATGCATGTATGGGAAGTCAATGGAAAGCCAGGCGTCGCAGAACATTCTGTCCATGATCCAACAGAATATGGCAAGGAAACTGACGGCGAAGCAACGCAGACCTAGCCGGTAAACGCGGGGGCATTTCACTCTGCAAAGATAAAGAAATACAAATGAACTTCTTAGACGACGATGATTGATTGATGACGGTCGTGATCATTATATGGAAATAACATAGAACTACTTTCTTGACAGATTTAATGGGGTGGTTTGCCATTGCCTTCCTCATTTCACACTGGTTATCTCAGTGTGCAGGTTTTCTCACTATGTGTTAGAGCAGTCGGTAAATGTACATACAATGCGTGAAAAAACCGAAAAACTCATTGGTACATGACATTGCATGGATTCGAACCCGGACGGGAGGTCCGGGTTCGAAACCGGAAGCCTAACCACTATGCCAGAGCGATAAATGAACTAACGTAACTTTATTGCATGTAAAATTAAAATAGCATAGATCAAGAGTATAACCAAAGATTTTGAAATTCAGAGGGCGCCACTAGTTCGATTTCTGTGAGTTAAACACATTATATTTAATATTTCCCTTGTATTCATGGTCAAAAGTTAAAAGAATTGGGTAGTTAAGATAAGTGAAGCGTATAATGGGCTCGAATACACGATAGTGTATTTATGCCTTTCAATTTATTACACACGGACAAAGTTTATTACTTTCTGTCATTGAAAACAGCGCTTTGCCAGGTCAGTCATAAAAGCAAGCAAAAATCATAAAAGCAATTTGCACAAAAAAATCTTACGGGAATCCTCGCGATTTCCTTCATTATAAAATTACCAAATAAACTGGAGATTCTATGCAACCCTTTTTTCTTCCATTTCCTATTCACTAAAATAGGTAACACAAACCTGATAAGCTCTTTGTACAATAATCCGAGTGCAGGTAGAGCCAGAACCATCAGAGCAAATGCATTGGCTGCCGGATGCATCACGAGGAAGCCAGTCGACATCACTGACAAAACAATACTGTAGAACGCAAGAACACGCCTGAAGAAAAAAGATCAGGAATTATATTAGGTTAAGTAGAGAGTCAATCTTTATGGCGTATCTGAATTTAGACACGAGTCGTATTCCAGCACGTTTTTAGATGTTAACGGGGGGTAGAAGAGCGAGGGAGCGGGGCATGTTCTCCTCCATACCGCGCGGCGGCCCGTATTCATCCCTCGATCTTCTACAACATGTACTGATATACGACTCGTGCCTATATTCAGATGTGCGATAAAGATTGACGCGCTCCTAGCATTAGTGGGAAAGTAGTTACGTGATTTTCGTAAACATAGCTAATATAATCTCTGTAGATTTGTCTTATTCCTCAAATTATTGCTTTTTATTATTGTATCACCATATAAAACGACGGTTGGTTTTAAGTTTTGACGTCCATACCACATATTGTTATTAAGTATGCAAGTTTTCTCACGTATGTCTTTCTTCACTATTTGAAGACAGTAAACGTAAAGTCTTCGAAGAAACCAGATCAGAGATCGAAACCAGAGCTTTCATATCTAAAGTTAAGAATATGTACCACTGGCGCCAAGTAAATGTACAGGGGTACCAAATACATTGAACTTAATAATTACACAAATTGTAAAATTCCGACTTTGTATGATGAGTTTAAAATGTTTTCCGTATGCTCAAAGGTTGACCTGTCGATCTCTGGCCGCTTCATAAGTAATAAAATACTTATTACTGAATATAACAATGTCATGTTATTACTTTTAATTATAAACAAATTCCTTTATCAGTTATTGTACGGACCGACAAGTAAATGTGTCGTGTTTGAAGGACACTGTATACATGAACATATTAAAGATAATATTATTGTAGAGTGTTCGTGTCCTAAATACACTGACTCATTCATGCCTTCGATTGTGGTATTCTAGGACAATAAGCAGTACCATGTGATAAAAAGCCACATCCTGGGGTAATTGAGGCAAAACTGTTTTTATGAGTAATCAATCACTAAACATTTCATGTCGAACAAGGCTTGATTTGCTGTTTCCAGTTCATTTCCAACTTCATTGAGGCCAATGTTACAATAACAATAATCCTGAATGAGAGTACGTCTGTAATACCGATTAATCAGAGCAAGCGTGAGCTAAAGTAGTAAACTGAAGTCGAAACAATTCGTGTTAAGACAATTAAAGAACCAATACTCAAGAACAGTTGTTATTATACGTATTTATTCTTTGTAATCACGTAACACGACTTCAAAATGAACACAAAACTATAACGGATATTCTACCTACGTATAAGAAAAATGATGTTACTGTCACACTTATTAAATTTTATAAACCGTAGAGTAGATCTTAGATCTTATTTTCAATATTTAGAAGGTGGTAGATCGTGATGTGCACGATCGCCTTGGGCGGTACCACCCCTTTTATCTATTTCTGCAGCAAAGGAGAAACAACCTTTCAAACCGTGTTTCGGTTTGAATGGTAAGAGAGCCAGCGTAATAACCGGTAAATGAGGCATTCCATCCAAGTCTTCAAGGTTAGCAACGCATCGAAAACCCTCTAATAACAATACAGTGAGGTGACATGTCCATGGGCGGCTGTGGCCACTTACCATCAGATGGCTCGTTTGATCATTTGTTGTAAAACATTGATTTGATCATCTATTGTATCATCTATTTTATCAAGGGACATAGCGTAAAGGGTATGTGTGTACGTATATGATGATATGAAAATGTAAACTTACCTATTGCCACCTAGAAATTTCGGGAAATTTTTTCTAGGAAAAAACATGGTGAAAGCCGCAGTAAAGACCCACAATATCGCCAATTCGTCCAACAGTTGACCTGCAATATCCAGAAACAGCCTACTTTAGTTTCAGGTAATAAAAACATGTCCTAAGTTAAGTTCTCCTGAAAGACTTTTATTCATTATAGCATTCTGTATGCAGGTAACTATACCTATACAAATACCACAAAGTACTATATCAAATACTAATTTGTGATAAGTAGTAAATCTTAGTTGCTTTAAATTTATTTCTAGTAATTTAATTTTCACATCAATTTATAATACTGATCTTGAACGAAAGAAAAAATAGGGGCATGCAGGCCTGCATTTGCATGCCCATTTTGCATGTGCGTAAGTACGCGGGAGAATATCTATTTCTGTTTAATTGGTTATAGATAAATTGAAATGTCAAGAAATAAGCACAATACTCAATAGATATACTCAATACTCAATAGACTCGCCCGCGCCGTAGGCAAGCAAGTCTGGCACAGTAGAGGCCCTTTGTTGTTGATTCACATTTATTTATTACAGACTCTTTCAGATTTTGTTTACTTACACACAGATTCTAGTTACGGTAACTAGAATATGTGTGCCTCCGGGCAAAGGCCTCCCCCAGTCTTCTGAATTCTTCCCTTTCCAACGCCACCCTAGTCCACGTCCTACCGGTCAATTCCGCTTGCCGATAGGACGTGGATTTACATAACGGTTTACGGTTTAAGACATTTATTTCACTAAAAAAGAATACAATCCACTTTGCTTAGGGAAATACAGGATAAACTTATTGTAATTAACAGTGTGTACGGTAGACGTGATTTTAAGGCTTATAAATTACTAGTGTATAATATGATCTATTTGCTAATAAATCTACAATTTCTGACATAAGTACTAATAAATCTACAATTTCTGACATAAGTACTAATAAATCTACAATTTCTGACATAAGTACTAATAAATCTACCCCTTTAGCACTTTGTCGCTTTAGCTTAATTGACACATTTATACTAATGTCATAGAATCATAACAAAAAGTTATTGACACAGAGTTCCACAGCAGATATAGCTTGATGTGTCTTCCACTGTAGTCTTGTATGATATTGCAGTTAGAAACTATGTCAAATAGTTCGACTTACCGACTAAACTGAGTGTAGCATGGAAGTATGCAGAGCCGATGCCAACCACCATCAAGAGCACCCACAGGACATTGATGGCGGGGTTGACGAACTTGGCGTAATCTTGGAACAGGTGTATCAGAACAGGAGGGAACAGGAAGAACAGGATACAGCTCATCTGAATGAAAACATGTTTATGTTGAAATTATTTAAAATCGATCGAGGTAGGGTGTTATAAGTCTGGCTATTTGTCTGTGGCCTCATCTCATAACTTGGTTTAAATTATTCAGAATTTTGTAGAGAGTATTCTTAGCCTTGTCTGAAAAAAATTGATCAGTGGTTTCCAAGATCTTGGAGTATCTTTGATGTCAGATGGGATCTCTAGAATGGTAACAGCTAGATGGTTTTTAGTTGGCTAGTTTGAGCTTAAATGTTTTGGACCATGGAGCCCTTCCCACATCTGGAACCTTGAGGACCTGATGATGACCAGAAAAAAGTAAGGGGATCTCTACAAGGGTAAGTCAGGGGTTTTTTAAAATTTAAAATTTAGAGTAATGTCTTTAAAGATGCGTAAATCAAAGTAATTTAATAAATGTGTATTTAAGACAGTGGAAATATTGTCCTGTTTATTATTTTGAAGAAACTTCAGATTTCAGAGTTTTGTCTGGTAGAGACTTATTTAGGTAAGTACTGCTAGGGAATTTATTTTTATTGTAGGTATTCCACATTGTATTTGAATTAGAAACAGAAAAACTATGTATATCTCTACTCTACACTACAATTATGTGATATGTTATGAACTTGAGTTAGAGCAAAATGTGAAATGATGGACTTATTTCAGAAGTTATTAAAAATGGGTGAAAATTTTATTTTTTATTAGCAACTTGTAATGAAAAGCCTCATTGTGATGAAATATAATACTACATATTTCTTGTATTGAAATAAAAAGAAATGTGACCTACGGTTTTAGAATAAATTAAATACATACAGTATTAACAAATTCCGCAATCACTGGTGAAATTGAATAGTTCGATTCACACCAATCCACAGGTGAGCTCCCTCGTTCCAGGTGGGCCCACATAGTTTTTTTTTCTTTGTTTATTTACAAAGCCACGCAGCAGCAAATTGAAGACGTACTAATACAATTGTAACTGGAAAATTTTCGCAATATTAATAAAAACAAACACCGTGATTACAAAATATCAATGCACAGCTAGACATCCAATTCAAAATTATTGAAATAAATCAATTTCAAAAATGTTATTTACGACGAATTTTTTCAACAACACACAACGCACCCATCTTTGTTCTGGCAAATGACTAATTGATTTTTTTACAGTTGGTAATGGTATTATGTTGCTATATACCAAAAATAAATGGATGTTGCCATTTATTAAAAATAATTCCGCCATCTATTGTAGAGTAGCGTTACTATTGATCAATCGACATTAAATTTGAATTATATTACTTTCATTTGTAATTAATAGATGACGCCACACGCTGTGAATTTCCTATGTTCCGGTTCCATTCAAAATCTTTATTCAAACACGCTATGAGTAGGGTACATAATCTGTACTGTAATACTACCCTCTGATACGAACGGACAAATATAAGAAATTCGAGCAACAATTACAATTTATAGATGGTATTTATTACTTAAGCTAGTTTGTTATAGACTCGTTAAAGATGATTAGAAACTCATAAATCGAGGGCTCATAGATTACGAGGTAATGCTTTATAATTTTTGACAATGTCAGTTTTGTAAATTTTCTGTTTGCAGATATGTACATAAATTTGGAAATTTTCTGAAAATTATCGTGAAATCATCCACAGAGAACCGTATTGACGACGATGGCCGCTACAGAAGGTAGGTAACTATGTACATACCTAATTAATATTTTTATATATTTAGATTAAGTACCTTGCTCGTTATCTAAATATTATAGAGAATAAGTAGTTTTCACGTTTCCCACAGGAACTTTAGTGAATTTTCTCGAGCCATATATAATAAATACACCCAAGGATCCAGGGGTTTCCAAGATCTAGGTGTATATTTATGTCAGATGGGGATCACTGGAGTATATGTGGTTCGAGATTAAACTCAAAATGATTAGTTCCGACTTCCCACATCTGGAACCTTGAGGACCTGATGATGACCAGGATAAAGTATAAGGGGATCTAGATACAATGGGAAGACGAGAGGGTTTCTTAAATTTTTGGGAAAGCACAACCATGAGATATTCTTGTTTGTTCATTTACAGAAACTGGCGAAAAAACAGAATCAACACTTAAACCTAGCGAAGAACTGGACTTTGTAGATCACTGGCTCGACCTAACTGTCGAGAGTGAGATTTCACGAGGCATAAAACTGCGCATAGCAAAGGAACAAGTACACTCTCATGCCAATAATTGTGACGTGTTTTCACTCGACCCTTTCCAATACGAAAAGCGACGCACAAAACATAGGTTAAAATAATTCCAACAATTTTATACATATTTTGTTTAAGCTAAAGCTGCTACCAAAGTTGTCATCTACTTATTCAGTCTGTATTAATGCTGAACCACCTCTCCCAAGGCTTGACACGTCATTTAATATTTCGCCTTTCTCACTTACCATTCTTCAGGTCATCGGGTCTACCATACCAATTGCAACAGATTTTCTCTCAACCCAGCGATGAAGGAAAACACCGCAAAAATAAACTTTCATTATCCTAACTATATACAAAACTCAGATTATTAGCGCAACATTCCTAGGAAATCGTAGTTAGAAGATACCAATCTTCTAAGTTCTATATGGTCATTCTACGGAGATAACCAGATAGAACGTTCTCTTGGCAGATTTAATGGGGTGATCTACCGTTGCCTTCCCCGTTTTACCCACTGGTTATCTCTGTGTGCAGGCTAACTCACAGTGTTTACCTTCAACGTTAGAGTAGTTGATAAAATATTAGAAAAAAGTTAAAAACTCATGGACTATATGACATAGCATGGTTTCGAACCCCGCATGTGAATCCGGTGTCCTAGCCATTACACTACCAACGCCTTTGGATTCTTACGAGATGAAAAAAAATATCAATTCAATTATTTTCAATACAGCCCTTTAACTTTGACAGGAAACAATGCAATCGAACAAACTCGTGTAGTCCGAGATTTAATTCGCCGTTGAAAAACCTGTCACCCACGCGGACGTCACCTATTGTTCAGAACTCGATGTCGACTACACCCAGTGTCCGCTCCAGAGGCAAAACCAGAAGATGCCCCCTGAGAATCGCGGAGCTAGCATTGCCTTCGAAACGGCAATGCATCGAGACGTGGAGGAGCAAATCGCATGCACTGCCGGGGTTCATGGTATACAATACCTCGATACTCCTCTTCTACCAGTATTGATCACTGATTACTCATAAGGCTACTTAGTGTCTTGGTACACCCTGCATCAAACTTCTAGGTTGCTCTGAAGTCGTTGAGTACGCAGTCAGTAGTAAAATAGATGTCACGGAACACGCGCAAAGAGAGGTGCTCAGAGCGATCTAGAAGTTGACGCGATCTATCTGTAACATGTTTTAACCCTTCCCATGGGCGTAGCTATAGCTTTCACATGGGGGGCGGGGCGTCCAAGGGTCCAAAAATGTAGAAAGATTCAAAGATAAACTAGTTTTTACCCGTGACTTCACGCAGAAAAAGGCAGAATTCTAAACGCCAATCTCAGTCAATTAGAAATTACATAAACATTACATTAAAGTATACGCAAGTTAAGCTGCGGGCAAACGATAATTACTGTTTTCGATGTGCTGCTAACCTCATGTGCCGATAATTACGCTGGCGGTCTTAACCTTCAAACTGGAACACAGCAATGCTGCTTCACGGCAGAAATAGACAAAAAGGTGGTGTCTTAATTCCCAGTCTACCTTTGCACAGAGTCATGCCCCCTTCAGAAATATGCGTTAGAACGTTTCAGATGGAGAGACTAAAACAACACATCATGGATCAAAACACTGTAGCACACATTCCTGATGCAATAAATTGTTTTAAAACTGGAGGAACCACCAGAAAGAGGTAAAAATACACAATAAAACTATACCTATTATACCTCTGTTTTAATTCAATTTGAACATACGTGAGCAGTCTGATTTTTGTAACTGTAAGTATTGTTACTTTCTTATTTTTATTAACCGTGATTGTCGCACTGCTGGGACAATGCCATTATATAATCACCTACATTTTGTTTCCACTTTAAAATATTTAACAACTTTTTAATCCCGCAGGAAATCGAACTTCGGTAAAATGTCGAAAAATGGATACAAAAACTCACAAGAATACATCATGGCCATCAGGAACTTATGCGCAATATTCGGACACCGTGTAGCCCAAGTGTTAATAAAGCCGCAGAACATTGTATTGAATCCTGAGTATGATAATTACTAGAAACGCACCGGATGGGGGTTTGGCCGGATATCCGGATAGCGAATATCCGGCCGACAGCTGGCCAACCCTCGCTCGTTGTCGCCCCGCGGCGACAGGTTGGAGCGACGAGACTGCGCCCGGTGAGCGTAGCGTGCAGGCAGCCCCAGGGGTTTTGCAGCGCTAACTTTGAGAACTAAAGTGGAGTTCATCATTCATATGTTTTCAGTTCTTCGTCGGGAAGTTGTTTGTACCTAAAGTGCAGATACTTTTCCATGTCTGGGTCATATGTGTCTCTCTTCTTATAATTTAGTGCGCCTTGAATTGAATAGGTACTGAAAATTGACGAAATTCAGTTGGCAGTTAAATTGGTATAAAAAAGCCTTATGTGCAGCTACAAGTATTTTTAGGAACCTTAATGAATTCAGTAGATTTGAGTGCCTATACTTTGAAGTACTTAAATATTTTTTAGATTACAAAAATTATCAAAAGTCGTTTACCAAGAAATAGATGGTATCATGAAAAACAATAAGATGATTTACAGACAGGAAGTAGGAAATAAGAGGGTGCACAAAGAAATATCGGATAAGGTATGCTTTGCAGAATGTGTCTTATGGTATAGAGTCAATATGAAAGTGTTCTGTTATGGTAACTAATTTCGACTGAACTACTGCCTTGATTTGGAAGAAGACCGTAAAGTGCAAAACGTGATTGTCGAGAAAATGGAAAAAAACGCGTCAAAGAAGAATTCCAGAAAACACTAGAAACAGTGTTTTCTAAAATTCTACTTTGACGCTTTTTTTTGCCATTTTCACGAAAATTACGTTTTGTACTTCTTCCGTATTAGGGCTAACTACAGGGTGGACCAAAAGTCCGTTAACATTTGAATAGGTCGCTGCGTCGGCGCGGGCGGGGTATTGGCGCGGGGGGTGTTACTACAAGCGAGAGCTACTAATAGGGATTTAGTACCATGGCGTCATTCAGCGGAGCGCAACGCGCATTTTGCGTACGCGAGTACTATCGAAACAACGATTCTACGACCGAAGCTAAACGGAAATTTTGTAATCATTACAATATACGGAACAGAAATCAAGCACCAACAATTCAAACGATTAAAAAATGGGTACAGAAGTTCGAAACAACAGGTTCAACTTTAAGTCAACCACGATCCGGCCGACCTAGGACATCGCGCGATCCAGTAAACATAGAGCGTGTACGAGCGTCTGTTCGAGAACAACCTGGTCTCTCTACTCGAAAGCGGTCTAGTGCTTTAGATGTGCCCAGAACATCTCTAAATCGCATTCTACACAAAGATTTACATTTACATCCTTACAAAATTCAAATTGTACAGGCTTTAAAGCCAAATGACCCTGGTCAGAGACTGCAGTTTGCTAACGAAGTGCTTGAGAGGTTTACGAGCTTCAATAACATCTTTTTCTCAGACGAGGCACACTTCCACCTAAATGGACATGTCAATCGACAAAATTGCAGATACTGGAGTGACACTAACCCGGACTTGAAGCACCAAAAACCTTTACACTCGCCCAAGGTTACTGTATGGGCCGCATTGTCAGCCAGCGGAATCATTGGTCCATATTTTTATGAAGATCAGAGAAACCGCGCCGTCACCGTTAATACAGAGCGATACATTGTGATGCTACAGAATTTTTTTGCTCCAGCATTACAGGACTTCTCAGGCTTTAATCGAAGCTCTTGGTTCCAACAAGATGGGGCAACATGTCACACCTCCAATGACTCTATAGCAGCACTTCGTGAAATTTTTGGCCAAAAAGTCATATCCAAAAGAGGTGACATTCACTGGCCACCCCGCAGCCCGGATTTGACTCCAATGGACTTTTACCTTTGGGGATATCTCAAAAGTAAAGTTTACATCAGCAACCCAGTGTCTATTGAGGAATTAAAAGAAAATATACGCGATGAAATGCAGAACATTTCACCAACCACTTGTCGGGCGGTCATGCAAAATTTCCGTTCCCGGTTACAGGTGTGCCAGGATGAACAAGGGTCACATTTGAATGATGTTATTTTTAAAAAGTGAAATCCTAATTTGTCTACTTTATTATTAAATAAACAGTTTTTCACTAAAGTAGCATTTGTATTTTTTATAACCATTTTAAATGTTAACGGACTTTTGGTCCAGCCTGTAGTTCCGAGTCGAGATGTCTGGCTAAAGACGGAATCCTAGTACCTACTATAAGTAATTTATATGTTTTCTCTTTGTTACGTTATTTTATTGATTTGAAAAAATAACAAGAAAAAAATAATGTTTTTTATAAATAACAGTCACTTACTGTGAGTTTCAAGAAACGTCTTTATTGTTAAAGCTTCCTTAAGTCTCTGTCATCTCTATCTAGACCTATGGCGTAGAAACGATTAACATGTATTGTAATGAAAGGACGTTTCGTGTAATTGTCGATTATTAATTTTATTTTTTATTTTAACCATTAACTTATTTTTTTAGGTCACTGTTTGGATTGCTGGTATCTTGGAGGGCTCGGCCGAGAAGCTTTTAGAAGAAGATCTTAGAGGTAAAAAACTGTAAATTCTTTCTTTCATTAGGAATTTGTTTAATTATTTTTATTTATTTACTTTTTAGTAAAAAAACTTAATCTGAAGAAAATGGAACAAAGTGAGCAGTTTGTGACATTAATCGAAGGTCAACATCTCGTTCACAGTTCACAATGCACAGGTTTTTGTTATATTTTTTTATTTACTTTTTTTACTGATGGGCTCATAACCTACAAAGCTGCGAACATGGTCATATAGTGATCGTGCAAGTTAAGCCACGTTGGGCGAGGTCAGAACCGGGTTGGTTGAACACTAGCGGCACATTTCATAAGAGCCCCTCTGTGTCTCAGAGAGCATGGTAAGTTGTAGGTCCCGCTTGTTGTCGTTCGACAGCAATCGTTAAGCCTTGTCAGAGGTCTACGGGCGGCTTAAACAATTCTGACAATAGGTTAGCCATTACGATAAACAAGCAGAGTCTTATACGAGTAGTGCACGAAGCGTCACTCAACGAACACAGTCAACGAAGCGTTGACATCATCAACGGATACAGACAGAACGCTGTTTTGTATATGTAAAGGATTCTGAACATGATAAATCGGAAATAAACCCAAAAAATGTATTTTATTTTATTTATTTACTTAAATTTACAGCTTTATGTATATTGAAATGTCAAAAAATATCTCGTGTTGAAGCAAAATACGAGTATTTCGGTACCCACTGACAGCCTCGTTAATTTGTTATAATCTAAGTGAGATCATACTCGATGTCTGTTTTGTCGTGGAATCTAAGTTGTTGTCTGATCTATTAAATTTTCAGAGTTAGAAGAAGAAGAGGGGCCTGTTTTGGATTTCCTTGACAACTTAGTAGAAAATGTTTTAGTAAGTTATCTTTTTTATTTATTCGGTTTAAAAAATGGCGGTGTAATATCTTGAATCCCAAACTTACTAGGTCAGTATTTGAAGCCTGTTTTCTTCACTTTTACTTAATCAAACTTACAGAGCGTCTGTGCAACGTCGTCGTCTGATACTGACGAAGACTATGAAATTAATTTGAAATTAAATGATGAATACGATTTCGAACAAGAAGAAACACATTCAAGCATGTATCAAACTATAGATTCCGCGGAATTACAAGAGACTGACTATGAATTAATTAGCGAAACGCCAGATCATATAGATATTGCAGAAGATCTCAGACACGAAATAGGAAAGTTGATTGACAACTTTATACCTAGTGATGATAACGACGATGTTGGTGAGAAATATGGTGATAGTGAGGATAAAAATGAGGACGAATTACAAGACGGTCCAACAGAAGACATTGAAGATACAAATGAGGATGAATTACAAGACGGTACAACAGAAGACATTGAAGATAAAAATGAGGCTGAATTACCAGACGGTACAACAGAAGACATCGAAAACACTAATGAAGCTATAGAAATTGAAGCTATAGAAGATATAGAAATTGAAAACACAAATGAAGCAGACGAAAATGCAATGGATTCAGTATACAACGATGTGAATGAAGACTTTCAAGAAGACAAGACGTCAAACAATGAAGACGACGAGGTAAAACATGCATTGTTAGTTAATAATACAGATACACTTGAAGATAATGATGATAACATTAAAGGTCTGCTGAATACTATCATTAGTCAAGCAAGTGAAAATATTAATGAAGTTAATGTGGTGGTAGATGAAGAACCGTTTGATGAAAGGAATAAAGCTGTAACATTTTCACGTATAGATATGGGTAATGATATTTATTTTTTATTATTTTTCCTTAACATTTAAATGAGTCGAAAGATTCTTTTAATTTTTCATTGACAAATTGTACCATGAAATACACTTGAAGATGTAATTTTTTCTTACTTTCTTATTTAGAACTAAGGAACTTAAATTTTCAAACAACAAATATAATCTAACAAAATACCTACCTATTTTATTTTTTCAGTGATTGAAAGGTCACCAAAGAAACAAAGTGTTATCAGGTATTTAAAAATGAATAGTTGAATTTTCTAGACTTATTCTTATAGAGCCTAGATTTATAATTTAATTTAATTATTACAGCAATACAGATTCTTCTGAAAATATAACTAGTGATCAAGAACGTCCGGAATCTTGGAAAACTGCTCACGAACATCATAAATCGATCATTTTTGCGCCACCAAATAGTCACTTGCTCAGTAAGTTCACTAAATTATTTACTAAAATATTCATTTAAATCTGTATTTATAGCAAGATTATTTCCATTAACAGGTGAAGCAGATGAGTCGTGGCCAAGCGATATGCCTTTCCCTAACATCAAAATTACTGCAAGTGTATGCAAATCAATTACCTCATTAGGGAACATATTCGAAATGGACGAGGGAACTTCAATAGCACCAGTCGAAGAACAACAGCAAGAAACAATACGAGTGTACATAGTTGAAAAAAGTGTTAATGTTATAGATTTCGATCATACAACTGAGCAAGCTGAAATCGACTATGATACGAAATTCACGGAAGTTAGCGAAAAATCAAAGACAAACAAAAAATTGGCGTCTGTCGATCAAAAAGTACAAGTTATAATTTCTCCTGTTGCCACCGCAAAAAAATCAGACATCAAAGTTAATAAAGAAATTATCAATACGTCGCCAGAATACTTAATTGATGCTGGCAAAGGCGATCATATACATGCAGATGAAAAAAATATTTTATATGAAGCGCCAAAACAAAAAGTTACTATTTCACAAACAACATTTGAATATAGTAAGTACATACTACTGTTTCTAGAACAACAAATTATGTACAATACATAATATAGAACAATGTATTTTACAGGAGTCAATCCAAAAACAGCGCCTTCTTGGGCACTAACTTGGACTCTGGCGAGTAATGACTCACTACATGGAATGAGAGGTAGATGCGTGTACTAATGACGTAATAAAGTAACATATAATGCAAATAACCACAAAAATAATAATCATAAAAATATTTTTGCAGACAACAATACAAAGCAACCAGATATTCGCAAATGGTGCAGGGATTTGGACTATGCATATGGTAATCTGGATCGGTGGCATTTTTGGCTGGTTAACTGGTGCAAGAAAATTATAGTGGTCAAGCAAAAAGAAGGTTAGAGACTCGGGATAGGCGGTGTATTGTCAGTTTATAGTAGTGTTGCAAAGGACTCGAGTATTCGAGTCGTAAATGTGAAGTCTCGTATCGATTACGATGAAGGACTCGGCGAGTTTTATGCCATAAACTTTATGGTGACTAAGGTAACAACTACAATGGTTGTTCGTGAAATATAGCCCAGCCATGGCACAAGAATACGGCTCATTATTTACCTGGCATCCTTCCTTCTTGTGCCATGGCCCTGCCATCCTGCCCAACTTACACAGTGTCCATAGCGGAAAATTAAAAACTTTGAAGGTCAACCAAGCGTGAGAAGGCGTTATAGAAGAAAGGTTAAGAAAATATAGGTAGCGTTTCTATTCTACTTTTAATGTTATCTCTCTCGCATGCAAGATAATACTGCTGGCTTTATCTACATTTATTTGGAAATCTTTTCAGAAATGAACAGATTATTCGCACACTATAGTAGAAAAGAACATGTAAGGTATTGGATAAAACTGAAGAAAAGCATTGATAAGGACGCATGTTTTTGGACAAAATTGACCCAACGTACTCATGACAAATTGAAAATCTACAAATGCTATAGGAAAACAAGCAAAAAGGTAAGACATTTCCGCTGCGATTTCAAGCTAGTAATAAACCACTTGGTATCCAATACACTTTGTTTAACAAGCTATTTATTTTTTAAGCATTTGTCTGTACAAGAATCTAATTCCACGCAGCCTGAATCGAATACTAGCAATGACTACGAATCAATATTTCAGATGATAGATGAGATTGACAGACTTAGTTTTTGGGCTCACAGAATGGTATTTTTTTTAAATTAATTTTTAGTTTAATTTGGTAATGTAAAAAATAAAATATGTATTTAATTTTACAAAGCCTAGGTGCCTAAAAGTTGTATAAAGCTGTGTACGCACATTCGAAAACGAACATCACACACGCAAAAATTGTTGCCATGCAATGTAACAGATTTGTTCAACAGTGCGTACAAGGCTTTAGATACAAAAACACTTCCGCAGATATTTTGCAACATAGTCACGTTATGTTACTGAAAATTGCACTATTTTTATATGCACACATTATAATTTAGCTTAGAAACTTTTCTAAGTAACTTAGAAACTTTTCTAAGTAACTTAGAATCTTTTCTAAGTAACTTAGAAACTTAAGCGACAATTACTCAAAGGCTAGGACACGAAGACGGGAGGCAGGCCCCACCTCCCGCACGCCGCATGCTCGTCCTGTCATCTCGCCCCTCTTACGTCGCTGGCGATCCGCCTGTTACGCGATTTCACTATAGTTGGAGTGTTTAATGAAGAATATTGGTAATGTGTAAAACATTACTAATGTTTTTATTTAAAAAAAAAAACGTACTGCTATTTTATTAGTCAACCTTCTGTACTAACTTGTTATGTTTTACCAATTTCAGATTGTGTCAACTGAATATTCCATGAAATGTAATTGTAAAAATTATTCAAGAGTCTTTACCCCTGATTATTGAAGGAACACATAATTATCCAAGTGCAAGTCCTGTTTAAAAATGTAAATTGTTATGTCATTCATTATGGTTTTAAATGTGGGGATGTAAGCGTAGAAAAAAGTAATAAATACAGAATTATACAATTAAATAATTGAGTTTTTATTTTGAATGAGATGTATTAAATTATTAAATCTTATTATTAAATATTCTTATTTTATCATCACAGCGTATCAAACGTATTTGTTACTTATAGTGAACAATTATTTGATTAAAGTCATATTTTCTCACGTTGGTGTCTCGAGATCCTGCAAATATCCATTTGCCATTGAACGACAGGTCTCTGATACCATCGCAGTCGGATCCAGTGAGTTGGACTCTGATGGCCTTGTGTGCATTTTGTAAGGAAATGACAGTGCAGGTGCCATCTTGTCTGCCAACCACAAACATTTGGTTTGGTAGTGATGCTATGCTTAGGACTGGGTTTGCTGATTCATGCCACTCTTCGATTATAGAGCCAGCTTGGATGTTTAGTTGTATGATCTGTGGAAAATATAGTAATATTAAAAAGGTATTATAAAGATATTAATATAGACTAACTATAAATATATACTGAAGGATTTATATACAGCGGAACCCATTATTTGTTTGCTGCTTAACCTTTTTTTCGTGACGGACCCACGGCTCAACTACGAAGCCTATAACTGGGCAAAAGCCTCCTTTTTATAATAAATAAATAATATGATACTTATACAGATTGCAACAAAACAATTGTTTTGTGTGGTTATTCACAGTATTTGAAAATAAATCTTGTATACTTATCCTGACCAGGGACATAAAAACCCTCGTTCGCCATATTATGGAATTAAAAGGTACTATTGTTTTTATAGCGAAAACAAACACAACACAACTTATAAAACTACCAATGGCGCCCTAAGTGTATAGTGTATATTCCTGGTTAGGGTATAGTGTTTTCATTTCGTTAGTTGTCTATTTGTTTTATAATAGCATAATTGGTACCTTTCCGTCACTGCACCCCACGATGATGGTGCCCTCGACGACAGCGCAAGCATTGCAAGCAGACTCGAGCTGCTTGCTGAATATTTCTTGTCTTTTAGCCACATGTACACAAGTCACCAGGCCACTCTCACACCCGATCACTAATAATTTGTTGCCGGTGCCAACCTGGTAGTTAAAAAATAGTTAATTAATTTTTGTTGTAATGGAAGACTAAAAATGGTGCTTATGATGTGCTACAATTTTCAATCTGTCATTTTTTTGACATAAACAATTGTATTGACAATGAAAATGTAAACAATGAATTAGAATCATTTATTTTATTTTACAGAAATTGAAATATAGGTACATAAAATGAAATTGAACCTGTAAATCAATTAAAATAGCTAAACAAATACCCACAAATCATTTTTGTTATTCTTAAGCACCGTCCGCATTACACGCGGCAAACCATCGAACATTAGTTCGCGCGACAGCCGCGCGTAATGGGGACGGGGCTGCCGCGCGAGCCAACTCGAACATTGCCGCGCTCGAACGTGCCGTGCGGCGAACCATCTTCTGTCGGTTTTTGGCGGCGCGGCAAAGGAGCGTCCATCCTTTGCTCGCGTGCAGTTTGGACGCATTTCGGTAGGCTCGCGCGGCGATAAAATGGATAATGAAAAGTATCTTACTTTAATTAGAACAAATGGCTCTAAATGATTGAGGTGATTATTACAAATAATCATTTTTTGTGAATAATATGATGAATAATGATGAAAGCGGCAGCTGGACGTGAATGACATGAAACATCCATGGTTGCCGCGCACAAACTGATGGATGGATCGGTTGCCGCGCGCGGCTGCCGTGCTATATTAATAGGTAGTGCTAAAAATTGCTTACGAGCCAAAATACAGGTTTGCTGCGGTCGAACATGCCTCGCGCGGCAGCCGCGCGTAATGCGGACGCAGCTTTATAATAATAGGATTGATCTATTTTAGAATTAAGATTTTAATTAAGGTACATACCTCTCTTTCATTCTCAACGGCGACTACATCTGATGTTGTTCCCAAATCACAGCAATTGATTGGCCCGTGACCTTCTAAAATATTGTCCAGGCATCTTGATTCACCTACATCCCATAGCTTTGCTGAACCATCCCTGTAAAATAATACAAGGAGAATTAAGGATTGAATTTAATTTATTTTTAAACAAAATGGGTGCTTTAGCTATTTGCTGCCTACTCATTACTAAATAATAATAATAATGCCTCCCAAAGAATGGGGCCTCTAGGCACATGTTAGGTACCTAAAGAAATACAAATTCAATTCATTAAATTGTGAGATAGATTTCAGAAACCTTTATGTGACTGGTTAGCTTGGCAATACTGTTTAAGTCAGCAAGCATAATCATGTTGACAAGTCACCATAGTAAAAGCTCAGCACAGCAGGAAGTTCACGACATAATAATCCAGTTATGAAAGAAACCTATGTTCTCAGAACTTGTATGCTTTATTATCTGTTTACAAACTGGTAGCAATTTAAAACAATTTTGAAAATAATTATTTCTTAATCTGTTCCAAAGAACAAAGAGATCTTCAATAACAAAAAATAGCTTTCTGGACTCCTCAAAGTTAAGAACAAGATCTTACTTGCTGACAGAGATTACATTCCTCCCCTTATCGACAATACTGACATCTGTGATGGCCATCTTATGACCCTTCAGTGTGACCGGGTTTATCCCAGACTCCGCTGACCAGATCCGACTGGAGCCATCAGCCCCGGCTGAAATGACCACGACTCCAGATGGAAAGAATCTGCATTTGTATACTGGACCACCATGACCTTTCAAGTCTAGGAACACTTCACCTGTAAATCAAATTATCACCAATTACTAATAGAAAATCAGACCATCGTTTCTGAACCAGAGGGTCGTGACTAAGGATGTTACGGAGGTGGTTTTACCGGAACCAGAGTCGAAACCGAAGGGTTTCAATTTGATTTATCGGAGTCGGAACCGAAGTAGGAGGTAGAAGAGAGATGTTCAGAAGAAGTTCAAATTTTAAACCGTTTTTTTTAAATTTTTACAGCTGAACTAGCCTATATTTTTTATGATTACCTTTGCGGCAATAAAACATATTCCTTTATGTAGTCATACACTATTTAATAAAATATTGATATTTGAATATGTTTGCTCACAAATCTTTGGTATAACCTCCGATTCAAAATTATCGGAGCCGAATCGGAGGTGTAAAATCAATCAGAAGTTCCGACCTTTAGGAGTCGGAGTCGAATCTCCGAAAGGTCGGAACTTCTGATTGATTTTACACCTCCGACTCCGACTTCGGGTCCGATAATTTTGAATAGGAGGTTATACCGAAGATTTGTGAGCAAATATCAATATTTTATTATATAGTGTGACCCCCAGGGGGGTCACGACTGGGATATGAAGGGTCGCAAGGTTCCCTAAAAATAAGACCCCATATGAGAACAATGGGTTATATTGTCTTGTAGTTCCTATTTGAGTCAAGTGTAAACATTCTTTGTTACATTAAAACTATGATAAACATTAAATCACTTTGAAATATTATAGTGAGGGAGTCCCAAGGTTTTTTACTTAACTTTTTGGCATTTTAGTGGGTCGCAACACTAAAAAGGTTGAGAAACGATGGTTTGGACTTAGTGCTATTAGTCAACATTCTTCCACATAGCGATGTCCTGGCCTAGCCAGTCCTCTTTCCTAGACAGTCTCCTCCAATTTTTAGTGAAAATGTGTGTTCTTACTTGTTCTGCTATCCCACACTAGTAGTTTATCCTCTTCACAAGAAGACACTGCCAATGCGTTTTCCGCTGAAGAGACTGAGAGAACTCCCTTATCATGCACTTTGTGTGCTTTAGTCGGTGCCACAAATGCTACCTTCAAGCCAGAGCCTATGTGCTTCACCACAAGACACAAATTCGAGTGGGATATGTATTGGTAGTTGTTAGAAAAGTTTAGTATGACTTTCCCATCAGCTGGATTGATTGAAGTCTTTAGTTTATCATGTGTGCTGTTCTGGTTCAAGTATTTTGAGGATATCCAAGCTTCTCCTTTGGGTAATCTGTAATAAAATGGCACTATTAGATATGAAGCCGAAACAGAGAGACAGGGACGCGACGGGGGTTATATTGATATAACCATATAACCCCGTATATAAGTATAACGCCCGTCACAAGGCATCACAGACAGACAGCACCATAACAAACATATAGTTGGGAGTTTTATGTAGTTAATAGCCAGCCGCTAGCACAAATTATTTTAGTTATCTTCTAAGAGCTATTATCAAGAATTACTAGATGAGAGAAGTTAAGCAGCACTAAGTCAAACATTGAGTTGAGTTTATACACCTTATAATATCGTTCCAGTCACATTGTATAGTTATCACAGGCAATTTGTTGGACATTTTTATTTAGTCGTAAGAACGGTGGTTATTTTATTTTGGAAAGCAGAAAACAAAAATACAAGTGGCACGCTGAGTTGAAATAAAAATTCAAAAATTTTCGCAAAGAATGAACGACAGGAGGACAGTTATTCATTCATTCAATGACTTGTCAAATCGTCAGTTGCTGCGTTCTAAAACCAGTTGAAATAATTTACGTTAACAATTGTACACCTGCCATTGCTTGTTTCGAATAAAAGTTTGATAATTTTTCAGCTGTTAACACGGTAATGGAACTTGGACAATTGTCCACGTGAATTATTTCAACTGGTTATAGAACGCTCGAGTATGTTCCGTAATCATTTTCGCTTTGTCCGATAATTATTCTCGGGTAAAGTGAACGTTATGGAACCAGGGAGCTTACTATGAGCATTTAAAAAACCATCCAATTTCCGAGCAGTTCAAAAGCAGGCCTGCAATTGAATTGTTTAGAATCGTACTATGAGCATCGAAAAGGTGAACGACAATTGCATCGCATATTCCTCAAGGTGAACGGTTATGCTGTCTATGGCCTGCTGTAATGTCAGAATTGAAGAGTGAGATGGCGCTATACAGTTTCACAAGGATAGCCCCTATGCTTTACTCTTTCCAATCAACGACGTTCAAAAACTTTTATCAAATTATTTTTTTATATTACCGGTTTTTTAAAAATGTTATTATATTAAAGTTTATGGGAAAAAAGTACATTTTAATATAAAGTAATTAAAGACGATACTTTTATTATTGTCTATAACCATCAAAAACACAAACTTTATGTAAGCTACTACTTTGACTTGAAACCTAAAGTTGTCGTGATGTGATTTTTGAACACATTTCACCAAGTTTTAGCGCCTAATATAAAAATAAGTTTACGAATAGTTTAAAATGTCGCCTCGCTTCACTTCAACCCCACTTGGTGCACTTGATCCCGAACCTCCTTTCTCGATCGTTGTGTTTCGCACCCTTCCCGAAATTTATACTCTCCTATTCAATCATGTCGTAAGTATATGTTCAATCCAAATTATCAATTCATTTATTGAATTATTTATCGCCTAGAAACTTAAGAGATGGTCCCTTTATAATTTCAGTGGATACCAGCAAACTAGACGGCGCGTGACTTATACCTAGCTGCTTCATTTGTGGGAGTTCTTAAACAAACACAGAGCGATTGCAACTGGGTATAATAAATCTGCACAAGCCCGGGAACACTCCAAGCGGATGTGGGAAAGAGTGGCACAAATTTTAAATTCTGTTGGCCAGGGAGCAGTAAAGTCCGGATCTGAATGGTCAAAGGTATGTCATTTGAATTTATTGTGAGTACATAATTAATGACAATGGCAGTGGTATAGTGGCTAAGATCGCTCCTTCCACTACAATCATTTTAGATAGGTACCCCTATTTTGATAGACTACTGAGACGCAAAGGTCGTGAGTTCGATTCTGTCTTGCACTGGGGAAAAAAATTATATGGCAATTAGTGTCATCGTTGTGTTAATGTATGTTATTTATTCATTAATGTGTAAATATGATCATTGTTGTTTTACTTTTAGTACTGGGTGGACTATAAGGCCAAAACAAAAAGAAAAAACAGGCAGGCCATTGATGCCAGGAGGAGGACGGGTGGGTCCCGCTTCTGACATGGAATTATCAGAAATTGACAGGAGGTTCCTCACCCTACTAGGTGAGGATTATGGATCTGGCCTGCCTGGTGTGCAAGTCAATCCATTAGTAGTAGCACAAGTAAGTTTTAAACCTATTAAGTCTGCCTCAAAAACATTTTTACTAGTTACTGTGAAATCCTTTTTTAAATATTTTCCATTTTTTCTAGGAACATGGAGAAAGTGAGCCTGGCCCAAGTAAGGCGGGTACCTCCCAATCGACAGCCAGTATATCTAGAGCTGGACCTAAATTTCAGCGAAAATGTAAATATCAGTCTGTTTATATATGTTGAAACTAGTCTTAGATAGATAGGCTAATTAATGTACGTTTCTATCTACAGGAAGGTGAACAAGATGAGGCACTCGGAGATGTGGTGTCTGTTGCACAACAGTCGTCTCTATCGACGACAACACCAGTCCTATCTGACCAGCCAGACTCCCCTTCCCGACCTTCAACTGCACATCCAGACCTTCGACCATCATTGTCATCATATCAATACCCCCTTCCCCGACCATTAACTTCAGCACGCAACTTCACACATTGTAGCACATCAGGGCAGCGACTCCCGAGGAGGCGCCAATGGCGGCGCCGGATAACAGCTGCTGAGGCGAGAGAACAGCTGCTATCTGCTGCTCAGGCTCGAGCTAACGCCGAGTTGGCTAACAGCCGTTCTATAGAACGGGCTGTTAATATTCTCAGCGACATGACTTCTATACTTAGAAGAATAGAAGCAAGGTAAGACTCAAATCTTTTCATAAAATAAAATATATTTTTTTTTGTACATAGGTTCTGAGATCGTTTATTTTTCAAATTCAAATCATTTTATTGCCAGTAAATACATCAAGTATATTTTAGCACGTAATTTTTTTGAAGCTACCACCGCTTCGGACTGTGGTATGGCTAAGAGAGAAACTCTCCACAACACTTCTTTTAAAATAAGTTATTTATCAAGCATATTTTTTACAAATTATATAAATTAGTAAAGATTGTTACTATTTTTTAAATATTATTTTCATCACAGAGTAAATGCTACTTTCAATATGTTAGTAATCAACCAATGAGGAGGACACATTACATTAAAATCAATTGACTAATTTCTACTTATTTTAGACTCCCTGCCGAAGCTGCCACAGACGAGATACAAGATCCTGCCGTGTAGAAAAACCAATCTGCAACTCCCTGTTCTGTCAACTGGCTGAATCTACATGGGGTATCACAGATGGTTGCATGAAGGCTTCTCGTCGAATTTCATCATCTGTGAGTTCGGGTACAGGCAAGTTGGCAGCATTACAAATGTTGTGTAAAATCACACATGCATTTGTGACAGAGCCAGCAACATGTGGTTGGTAGTGTAACACCCGGTGGACTAATAAACATCTAAACCGAGCCTTTAAAACACCTATTGTTCTTTCAACAATGTTCCTGGTGTGGACATGCTTTTCAGTATAGTAGGCTTCTGGAGAATCTGGTTGTGCATCCAAAATTGGTGTCATAATGATTTTTCGGAGTGGATATCCAGAATCTCCTGAAATAGAAAGGAAATAAATAAACATTATTGTTTTGTTCATTGTTGTTATTTTGAGTGATGAACAGATCATTTTTAATTTACCTAAAAGCCATAAAGCCTCTGTGGCGCTTAGGTCCTCCAGGTGTGGTCTGAGTGGATGATTAGACCAAATGAAAGAATCATGACTGGCACCTGGATTGCTAGCATCTACACTGATGATCTGCATGTCAGCATTGCAAATCTGAAAATAATTTTATAATATGTAATTATAGGATTTTTTACATAGTATATTATTTACAAAGTATATTATTTATTGTTATTTGTAGTTTTTAAAACTAGCTTTAGTACATTTTTCTGATTGTATTCCGTGGTGTTTCTTTGTAAATAAATAGGTATAGGTAATGACAAATAAGTTTTTAAAAAATTTTAAATTGTGTAAATAGAACTCTTTTTTTACTTTGTTCAGTTCATTTATACAGAAACCTGCTTAAAATAATAAAAAAATATTTACAATAATTTAAGATGCATTTTGATTTAGTTACAGGAAAATGAGAATAACCTACCAATTGAACATTCAAAGAGTGGTAATTTTTTCTACAGTAATATCTCTCCTCATGTTCATTAGGTCTGACTATGGCTACGTGAGTCCCATCAATACAGCCTATTACCCCTGGGATACCAAACTTTTCATAAAATCTGCAAAAACAAATTTTTGTAATGTTAGTGCATGTTCTCTTAAAATGGACTTAAATAAAACCATCCATTAACCAAAGCACAAAACAATTGAATTGCTTTGCAGAGTATACTATACCTTAGCTTATTTGTATTCCTCTCAGCAGCAGTTTGAGGAAATTTTATAAATTTATTCCTCATTTCAATATTGTTTAAGGCAGCAGTAACTTCTGCCAAAACTGCTGATACAGTCTGTTGGGCGACTTGTTGAGCTCTCCCAGTGGGCTTCTGATAGGACCCATGCGCATAAACATAGATTGCTGTTAGAACCTAAAACATGCAATATATAAGTACTACTAGAAAAGAAGGTAAATTAGTATAGGTACTTTATAAAAACCCTGGTTGTAATTCATTTCGATGTGAAGTTCATCTTGAAAAATTCACTCACTTTTGTTTCTATGCTTAAATCGCTTGATCTTTGAGGATTTACTCTCATAATTGGTTCCAAATCCTCACACAAACTATGGACCAAATCCGGTGATAACCTTAAAAAATGTAAAGAATTAGGTATGAAATATAATTTAACATTAAATCTATGAATAGATACTAATTAATTATATCATTTAGGTACCTATACTCATCAACAAATTCCCTCTCTTCCATTTCAAATGGATTATTTATCACCCTTGTACGACGCCGTTGGTTTCTTTTTTGTGAACGATATTCGCTTTCCAAGTACTCAAACAACTCATACTCGTCACACATCTACGAAAATATAAACAATAAATCGTTTGAAAAGTTTCTAAGGCGATAAAGATAAGAGTTAAGTTCTCCACTTCACAACCTCTTCTAAAGATTAACCGAGTGTTTTAATCTCATATGGATCGCAATTAAGCACTTACCTCGAACACAAATTTATCACCGACGGATTATGTCTCAAAAATACACTCAAGTGTGAAGGAAAGATCCACAAAAAGCTTGTGAAACCACTATAATTTCTAAAAACAATGTTGTTTAAGTTAGTCCTTTAGCAACTTTTTCAAGATCGTCTTATTTGACATTACAGACGAGCAAAAAACGCTTTGCTGCTGTCAAAGTAGGCGTCATAGTACGAAATTCCATACTAAAAAAAAGGTGAACGGTTTAAGAACGTCTACGTAAACTGCCCTGCCGCAGGCCTGCTAATAAGTGGTCATAGTACGAAAAAGTAAGGCAGTTCAATTTACGTCCTGCTTTAAGAGCTCATAGTAGGCCCACAGGTTTATGCGTAGTTCAACAAAAGAGTTATAGAACGGCCACAAACTCGTCAACGTGAATAAATCAAATGTCAGTGCATACATTACTGTCACTGTCCAGTGACAGTAATTAATTCTGATTTTTCCGGTATAAACTTATATCTGACAGTTGAAATATTACTCGATTCCATAACACAATTTGAACTGTCAGATAAATTATCAACGTTGTGTTTCGGAACCAGGTAGAGTTATTATTACTCTTTGTTAGGTAATTATTAAACGTTATGGAACGGAATCCAGGTTTATAAGGGCCGCTTTCGCTTAAGTCGAATCGAGAGTTAATCCGAGAGTTAGTGCCTAACCCATTTTTGACCAACGCAAGTGGCCCTGAAGTGGCTTGCGCGAAAGTGCGGGTTAAATGTTCTTAACGCGGATTAAGAGTTAACCTTGATTTAACTCTCGGATTGTCTATGGTTTTCATACAAAATGGTTCAGGGTTTGCGTTGGTGCAAGACGTTTTTGTGATTGAACCCGGGTTAGACACTAACTCTCGGGTTAACTCTCAATTTCGACTTTCGCGCAAGCTAGCCTTTCTAACCGGGGTTTGTTAAAATGTTGCCATTTTAGACTTTTATTTCAATTACGAGTAATGTTTGCTTCGTGAAGGCCAATAATTAAAAAAAATATATAAATTTTTATCTATGGTCCACATTGAAAAGTGTTTTGAAACAAAGTGGGCGAATTGCCGAATTTTTCGTCTTTTCTTCTCAGGAGCGAATTTTTAGATTATTCTACTAAATTTATCTGTAAAGTACTGCGAGTTCCTTTAATATCAATTGCTGTGTCGACAAGGGAATGCTACGCAGTGAAAATGCATTTCTCTATACCTGATCTGCAACAATTTCACGATGACAATGGAATCTCATATACGGTATTTATCTCCATTTACTACATTATGCTTCGAGATAACATTGTTTTCTTCATCTGTGAAGACCTTGTCCTTAGACAGTCATGCACAGAGATCATCACGTTGATAAATGTGCCTAAGTTGATACAAGTTGGTGTGTTTTAGGGCTACAATATCTACATAGATGGGTTTTTCCACTGTACGGCTCGATACAAACAGCTGCTCAGTCTTCATGAGCAGTTACAGGCACAAAATCCATACTTCAAGCTACCACAGTTTCCACCCAAAAAGTTATTTCTTACGAATTCACAACTGGAAGAGAGGAGGGTCTTATTAGAAAAGTACATACAGCTTGGTAAGTAAACATGACTGGTGACTAAGTTACATATGCAAAAGACAAAATATACAGAAACAAAATCCTATTTAGATCTTTGAATTGTTAAAATATTAGAATGTTGGATGCTTTAATACAACAATTATATTTATTTATTGCAATTAATAGTTACGTAAATAGATAAGTAACTCTAATAGCAACTAGGATACCTGAACATTTAATAACTTTCTTTTAGTTGGACAGAACCCCGTGTTGGCAAATTCAAATCTCCTCATCACATTCCTGTTTTCGGCTCAGCAAGAAACACATGCAGTTAGAATGCACGAAGTTGACATAGAGATCTCACTGATGAATGGTTACAGAATACCATTATCAGTCTCCTCCATCGACTCCTCAAGTACCATTTTAGATATTGCCTGTAATTACATTAATCTTCCAAAAGAATTAGTCAAATATTTTTCCCTGTACTTGTTTAACTGGAGTTGTGCCAAAGATGGACAGCCTGCATTAAAAAAGCTAGAGGACTATGAATCTCCATACATATCTCAGAAGTATGTCAGGCCAGAGGACAAAATTGTTTTGAGAAAAAGGTATTGAAACCATTGTATTTAACATAATTAATCCAGACATAATTCTGTCTGCAATGCATAATTATTATAAGATTACATATAAATAATTAAAAATAAGTAATAAGGAAAACTATTTTGTATATGGAATTTTACTAAATAATATTGAATCTGGGTATATTTCAATATCAGCATAATTTTTCAGCTTTTGGGATCCATGCTACGATTTAGATCTGATGACGGACAGAGTTTCATTAGATCTGTTATACTTGCAAATAATTGAGGATTTGGATCTGGGTTGGATTACAGCAGATTCCCAAATTAAAGATATCCTAACGTCATATGAAGCTAAGAAACAGAAGAGAGAGGTAATATTTTATTTTAATAATTATGCCTGTCGTTTGATTCAAACCTTAATCAGGACAAGTCAGGATTTTGTTATTACAATTGGCACTGTCTTCCTCTGTGCCATAAAGAGCATCTTTAATATATGTACATCTTGTGTAGAAAATAGATTAATAGCAGTGTAGACAAATAAAGAGACGTATAAAGGAAACATAAGCAAGACATAACATAAACATTTAAAAACATTCTTATCTTTGTAGAATGTAAGGTCAGAATGAGAGTACATCAGATTTTGTGGCATTTATTGTTCATTAAAACTCTTATACTATGCATATGAAAGATAACCAAAATATTAATTAAAAAAGATATTTCGGTAATTTGTAATGTAATTAAATACAAATAAATTTTATTATTTTAGCATTTAGCCAAATTAGTAACGACTTCATCGCTTATATAAAAAGGGTTGACTAATTTCAACACTTCATGCCCACATAGTTTAATGAAACATACCCTGTATGAAACATCATTTTCTAATTTATATGAACACAAAATTAAAATTAGATATTATAGCAATGGCTCTGTATCTTGAAATAAAATCATAGTTGCTGTTAGTGAGCTCTGATAGTCAAATGTTTGTTAAAGCATTGGATGTTCAATTATTCCATTTATCAATTTTATTGCTTGAATATGAGGGCCACTCACAATGATCGATACTTTATTGCCGTATATATGTATTATCAGTAATAACTACCTTTATTACTGATAATACATATATACGGCAACAGTATATATGATTATAACATGACTAAAAGCAATGTGTCTGCATGCAGTCACATATGTTGTTTGCATGATATAGAATAGATTATAAAACATATGCAGTTAGTTGCGTACATAGTTGCTATATACATAAATATAAAGATGAAATCATCTTTCGTCCATCGAGGAAAAATACGTCATTCTAGGTTAAAGTACGGTAGTACTATTTAGTATTCTGTGTTAAGGGGAAGTAGATGATATTGTTTTAGACACTTATTTCACACATTAGTGTCTAAGGAAATGAATATTTGTTATCATTACCAAAAATATTCGAAATATGTATCAAGTCTGGAATCAAATAGAAGTTTGTCACCTGTTTATGTTAATATTATTACTAGGGTGTATCACTTAGGAATTCTTTCTGCCTATTTCTTGATTTTTGCGACACATGAATTAATTTTAAGTACCTAGTCTTTATTTCGACAAAATTAATCATCTATTGATAATGTGCCTTTAATTTTTTGACAAAACCTAAAGCTAAATATTGTATAACATGTGCAAAGGTTTACTGGCTGCGTCTGAATCTCGTTTGAAGCGCGTATAAAAAACGCGGTGTGCATAGGCTCTTATACTGTGTACCTGTATAAGTACGTAAAAATTCTTAAAATTAACTATAATTTAACTGCTTCTTACAGTACATAGAGCTAGCGAGAACGTTAAGGTACTACGGGAGGATACCAGCCGGAGAAGCGTTGACGGACTCCGGGAACCTAGCAGGGAACTCGGGCACTATGTGTCGGGTGCGAGTGTCTCTCGCGGCCAGGGAGCTGACGCTGATGACGCTCACGTCTCCGCCCAGGGAGCACCGGTACAAGGTCACCAGGATGAGGTGCTGGAGGATTACCACACTTCATACTGTGAGTTAATACCACAGTAATAAATCAAGGTAGAACGGTGAAGTGGGCGGGGCACCCGTGTCTCTATCTTGCAATATACTGCAAGGATTCATTCATTCAGTGCCTAGTTTTATTTTTTGTTTATATCTGTGGTTAATACCTGTTTTATTTTATTTATTCAGTCTTTACAGTTTAACACCAACATATCAACAAAATTACAAATAACGGAGATATACGTAAACCAAAAAATATCGTGATTGCGACATGCTCCTAATATTGCGGCATGCCCGTATACTTGTGCATCACAGATTCTGTTTTTTGCAAATGACATAGCACTGTCAAACAAGTGCATTAAATCATTAGGTGTTATTGAATCATTGAGGCACCTTTAGGATCTGACATCTTTTACAACATGAATGTTTTTATGATTCAATATGTTTGTGACTCATTTTTCTGTTTGGTTGTCTGGTCTGATAGCTGTAATGTCATTGAATATCGAATACATTATGTTCATGAGCTTTTCCTGTAATTTCGGTAAATTATCAGACCACTGAAACAAACGTTATAAGTAGTACCAATTTTTGCAATTCGAGTTTGATTTTTATTTTTTTATAGAAACTTAACAGCATTAAGTTTATTACTACATATTTCATTATTACGCTATATCACCTATTATAGGAAATAACAACAACACATCATCAATTGTCTCTTCGTAATGTTTTAAAGATAAATTAGTAAGCAATCAAATGAATATTGAAACAAGTATTTTAAATAGGTATCTTTTCCTTTTAGTACTCTTAAGTAATTAATTTACAATACAGTAATCCCCCGCTTTACGCGAGGGATGCGTTCTAGAGAAAATAGCGTTAAGCGAATTTCGCGTATATCGGGGTCTGCTTAAAAGTAATACAAATATACTAAATCAATTAATTTTAGTGCATAATTCTAGGTCATACATTTTGAGCAATGATTTTACGAAAATATACGTCGTAAGTTTTGTTTACGTTCTTGCATATCTGAAGAGCCAATAGCAAGTCGCAAAGGAAAACATTTTCTGGAGAATCCCCTAATCAGAGTTAAAATAAAGAAGGCAAGTCGCACTAGAAAACAGTTCGTGGGGAATACTTCAGTCAGTGTTTGCAGAAATCGTGTAAATAGGAGTAATTTAGCGCGAAATTTGAAATTCGCGTTGTAACGAATCCGCGCAATACGGGGTCGCGTAAAGTGGGAGATTACTGTAATTAATTAATTTATCCTAAGTAATTAATATCGTCTAAAAAAACCGAGGCATTGTCGAAACTATTTTTTAATAGAGTACTTCATCATAACTTTCAGATGGAGCGACCTCAAACAAATGGCCATGGACCTTTACTTGAAGATTCTAGCAAGAACTTTGAACTGTCATTTGAGTATCTCATTAGCAAAGACAACTTGAAATGGATAACCCTGAAGACAGAGCATGCCACGTTTATCAGCGTCTGCCTGCAGGTAAACTAACAGATATTTTATATTTTAAATAGGTACCTGATATTTTTAGATTTATCATACCTCGGGTTACTTTAAATAGACTTGATAAATAGTCGCGCAAGGTTAAACCGCAGAGGTCAGCTTGCATCCGCGACGGCGTTCTCCATAGCAATCACTTCTTATTACAAAATAATGTATCTTTGCTTGGGACATGTGTTAAAAACATTAAGCTTTTTTATAAGAACTGAATGTGTTTAACACATGTTACATTAGTATATTTACATAAATGACGCTAATCGTTTCGCAGACGCTTGTTATGAAGAATTTTGTATTTGCCACCTCATTATTTGCGTACATTGAGGCGGTGGTTTAGTGCCCGTAAAGTAGGACGCTAAATTCCCACGATGGTTCGATCACAGCCAGGCAAGCCATGCACTAATGATATTTTATTTGGTATTTTGTAGACTTCTAGAAGAATAAAATATCGTGAGCAAACCTACAAACTGTGAGCATAAAAAACTGTGAGATTATCAATGCGTGAAATGGGGAAGGCAGTGGCAATCCACCACAAATCTACCAAGTCGTTCTAGGTGGTCAATCCCAAATGATGTGACCTCACCACCATTATCAATGAGGAATATGACTACAAAGAGATTTGTATACTTACATCATCATCATCAGCCTATTAATGTCCCCATTGTTAGGCACAAGCCTCACCTTGCACAAGGGGGTATGGGCCATGATCCACCGCGGCACAGTGCTGATTGGTGGATTTCATACGCCTTTGGAATTTTTTATTTCCTCAGACATGCAGGTTTCCTCACGATGTTCTCCTTTACCGTTAAAGCATTTGGTAAATGTACACAAGTCTTCGAAAAAATCCGAAAAACTCATTGGTACATGGCATGGTTTCGAACCCGGACCTCCCGCAGTCCGGGAGTCCGGTGTCCTAGCCACTAGGCCACCGACGCTCTTATACTTACATGATTGCAATTAATACTGTAATAAAATTGAATGCTCAGTTTTGATCTTGCCATTATTTGTTTTGCAGTCCATAGTCGACGAACTGATGCGTCAAAAGAATGGAGCAGGCCCGGAATCCCCCCGGTGCAGCAAGCGTAGCAGCCTCACGTACCTACGTCGCGACGGCTCCAGCCAACTCATCACGCCATCGTCATCCAGCGACACGCTTAGCTCAGTCGTAAGTACTCATTGATGTTACAACCAGACAAGGATAGACCTATCACACGAACAAGTCTGGTCTAGTCTCTATGGTGTGGCAAGCGTAGCAGCCTCATGTACCTACGTCGCAACGGTTCCAGCCAACTTATATACTTTTAGCGAACCGCTTAGCTCAGTCGTAAGTACTCCTTGATGTCACAACCAGACATAAAGATTACTTTTGCGTAATGAATGGACAGCCCCTAAATCAACAGTTAACACAGTGTGGCAAGCGTAGCAGCTAAGGCATATGACAAGAGAATACCCCTTTAGGTGAACCTACGCCAATATTTATCACTGGATTAACTGGCGAATAGCCTATGGATGACATTAATCCGATAATTAACGGTTGGCGCAAAGCGGCTACCAGCATATTGACTAGTTTGACACGACTTTTTTACATGTTGGATACAATATGGAAGAAGTTTTTGGAATAAACCACAGACATCTAAGTATAAGTGTAGTAAAAAAGAATAACACCATTTAACATGTCGTAAGTGTGAGCGAATAACACATAAACCGATAACATATTACCAACATTCCAAACAGTGCATGTCAATCATGTTCGAGAGAACATACATAACAGTAGCAGAGATGCTACTTCTATTTGTATCTCTGTGGAATAAACTAATAAAAGAAAAAAAATGTGGCGTTCAATCTGGGGTGGCTGCCAAACCTAAAATTAAAAGTAAGAGTGAGGATGATGTTTCTTTTCCCTGAATTAATGCCAGTGTTACAATTTGTATTGCTATTTTTTCTTTTATTTTAATGTTGACATGTTTAATTTCAGAATGGAGACTCGTGCACTTCAGGAAGTTCGAGAGAAATATTCTCTGTGCAGAAATTGACGGAGAAATTCGCATCCGTTGCTTTTAAACCTGGCAGGGATTGTGTGGAGAACAATGCCTTTGAGGCCATTGGGGATGAGGAGCTTTAGGCGAGTGACCCAATATATACTTTGTATGTATTTATAGAATGACTTGTTTACACGATTCCAGTGCAAATTCCTCGTTGAAATTTTAACAGCAGACAAAATCATGCCCAACTACAGAGTGATTACAATTTTTTACAGTTTTTCTACTGTTATTTAGAGAGCCTGTAGCTGAAAACGTGTTGATGTGTTGCACTTGGTACATTTAAAAAAAAAAGATTTTAATGTACTGGTATTTTGTAAACAGGTCAATAAATGACTCGAATAAGAACAAATTCTAGAAGAAAAGTGATCGGATTTCGGTATGGTGCTTACAATAAGAATCCAAGAATTCGTAACATATTTCACGTTTATCTAAAATCTTTTTAAAAACATATCGAAAATTTACGAAACCCATTTCCATCCACTGACTGTACAGTGGTCAACATATCTTGATGATTTACCCTTTAGGACTTTGTCGCTTTAATTTATTTGACACATTCATTTGAATATAAAGGAATCGTAATAACAACTTATTGCAACAAGGTTCCACAAATACAATGAACTTTTGCATGGGGGAGACGAAGAGGTTATGCCGGACTTTTACCGGCCAAAAACCCCCCGGTGTTCCTGCGCACCGCCTGACGGCGAAACCACGGGAACGCTTGCGCATAACTTCCGCGACTTCGCCAGCGGGTGTCCGCATTACGGACCCAACTCTGGGGACTCACCCCATTCGGCTTGTGGTGGCGTATTTATATATTTTTAGAAATTTACTAGCAAATAAGTATAAATGCCTCCGAACTCTGGTACTTGTCTTTTTGAATATTATATTATTTCCCAAAGATGAATCGTCACTGAGATCCTTAGTTGCCAATATTGTATAGATGTAAAATATGCATAGTAGGGGTAGTATATTATATAGTTATATTTTCCATAATTATCTCAGGCTCTAATTATAAGTTTTTATTTGTAAGAGGAAAATAGTAGGCTATTATTGTCAGACTTTTCTGATGTTCATCCCATGATCAACTTGCCATATTTTAAGTATTATTTTTACGGTGTATAGTATAGATAGTACCACGGTTTATTCACACGTCAATGTGGTGTCTGGTAGGTGGGGTTATGCATGTGGAAAAAATAATTCAAACCAGACCACCAAGATAAAGTATTTACCATGTTACGCAAATTACTTCTGATAACATTCCTTTTGTTAAACATGTTAAAAGCGGTATCACCTATTTCAGGATCTTATTGGATAAAAAAAATGTTAAAAAAAAGTAAGTAAGTAAGTAATACGTTTATGTTCCTGTATATTTGGAAAAATGACAGATAATGAATGAATGAATGAATGAATACTCTTTATTGCACAAAATTAGTGTGAAATAATGGTTTTTCGTTGATGTGTGGATACGCCTAACGAATTTACATTTTACAAGTGTACGTAATATTTCACTTGTATATTCCAATACTTTCGTTTATCTACAAGAATCTTTGCATGTAAGAACCCTATATTGATTGTAAGTGTAATGTAGGCCTATATGATACTAGAATAGAATATACACAGGATACACCTAGTCGTTATCACAATTATTTAGTTTATTGTTACGGAAATCAGGGGATTGAACCAACAGTAGAGTCTATCAAATGAGTTAAGGCCACCACACCATTTTTGTAAAGGAAAATAAAAATCGACAGTAACAGTAAGGCCTGGACTACATGCGTCCGGTTCCGTTCACTTCATCCAATCACGAAACGCTAACTTCAAGTGGGGGGAGGGCGAAACGCATATACAATCCGCGGCACATAAGTTGAACAAAAATGGCGGTCGTTCCGCGCAGGTACATTCGCGTCGCTCCTCAAACCGCACTTCCATTGAGACCCGAAATTTGTCACTGCGCATCCACCATATTTGTTTAACTTATGTGCCGCGATCTGTAATTGGTTGAAGCGAACCGAACTGGGACTGGAACCGGACGCATGCGGTCCAGGGCTAAAGTAGTACACTTTACTAGCCATTGACAGTCATTTTGTTTTTTCTATGTTCTTTTGTTGCCATTTGTAGATTTTACCACACAGGTGGCGAAATCGACTTGATAGACGTCTACTGTGAGAATTCGGTTTCATAATACGATTTATTTACGTTTAGGTTTCACTTCTAAAGCTTTTATAAACTAGAGATCAGAAAAGCGTAAAATCAATGTAAAAATATATTCTTGTGCATCTATATAATTTTCTGTAAAGATTGCCAGCATGTTATTTTTAATTAAATTAACATTACAACGATTTTGTTATAATTAGGTTTACAATTTGCGTGATTGATTACTATATTAGATTTTATAATATTGCCAAAATGTTGCAGTTATAAGAATATTTAGGTAATTCGTATGTTTTCTAGAAGTCACAAATTCATTTCCTAATGACCAAAAAAGCCTGAAAAGTCTATTCAAATCCATATCAAAAAGTTGTGCATAAGATTCTAAAGTATCGTGCATATGTTGTTCATTTAATTTCTGCTCAAATTAATGTTATTTATTATTGTTGCTTGTCCGTGTGATTCTATTACTTTCGTTATTATGGTTTTATATAACTATTCAAATAATTTGGAGGGACCATGTTAGCTAATTATACAAAAGTAAACAATTTGCCCCATTGCTTCGAGGCCATAAATCGAATGTTATTGCCATATTTTCTGTCTTTCTTTTATACTTTTTATTGTGTATGTACTTTATGTTAAAGACTATATTATAATAAAATGTTTTTGTACAATAATTGTTTTTGCTGTGTTTAGTGCTAATCTTCCATAATATTTTACTGATTTCCCCTTGGTTCAACAAACCCTTATATGGTTTTTTTTTTAAGGCTAAGGGAACTGAGCCCATACAGCCATGTTTGATGTAAACAACTCTTGCAAGTCTTCATTAAAATGCTGGTGTGACACATTTCAATGTTATCTGGGAGAATCTTCCACGCTTCTGCACCATCCGAACCAAAGAAGAAGGCGTCCCGGACGCAGTATGGCTCTTCACAATCCAGCCAAGTACGGATCGGGCTGCAGCGTCTTATTTGACTTTACTTCACTGTCCCACACATTAATCACATTTAGTAGACGTTCTTCGAATAAAAAACACCATTCTTACTTGAAAACTACTGTAAAACAATTTGCAAAACAATGAAAAAAAGCTGGTGTGGACGCGACAAAAGCGCGGGAGAAACTCCACCCTTATATGGATGAACAAAACGAAAATTAAATTCATTCCTTACTACATGCCATGATTATACCTAGGCTCCCAAAAAATGGATTAAAAACAACACTGAATGTAGATGTTGCTAATTTATTTAAATTAAGTAATAATATTTAGGTATATGTTAAATTATCATGAATCAACCAAACTAATGATCTTTTTCCCATTTCTCTCTCTCCAGCCTCTCTTTGATCACTTGTTCCACAATGGGTGTAAGGTACATCTTGTCTTCCTCATACTTTGTCCACTCCTCTTTGGGCAAGACAGTTTTCTGAACATCGAGCTGGATAGCACGCAGCATACGGAAGTTGCGTTCATCTATAACATGTTCAGGAAGGCGGCGGAGAGCTTCCTGAACGTCTTCATTTTCGTAGAGGCAATCATCACGTTGCAGACCTGGTAATAGAAAAGATTAGGTACATCAGTTTCAAGGTTACCTTTATTATTGGAAATTTGCTATGTGATGATCCTTGTGGATAAATAAGAATTAGCACTGCAGTAAGACATAAAACTTACCATATCGGTTGAATCCGGCCATATTATAAGCCCATTTGTTCATGCTTCCTGTAAACATTGAATTGTGTTATGTAACGTTAAACCTAACAATATATTAAAAGAAATATGAGAAAATTACTAACCACGAAGCACTGCAGTAACTCTCAAAGCCATTTTTAATAAATAGGTAGTTTAAGTATTAGTAACTGAAAAATAACGCAATTTTTCCAAATCGATTTCCTCCTCCGTATTGGACTTAGACATATACTCTAATCTGTGTATTGGACATATACTCTAATCTGTGCTCCGTATTCCGTATGATTTTGATTGGTTGTTTTTTATTATTAAGGCAAAGGGAACTGAGCCCATACAGCCATGTAATAGGGAACTTGTATGAATTTTAAAATTTAAAACTATGTGTTGCAGTCGATAGAATAGTACATAAAAAGATTAAATTGTGAGTAGTAATATTTATATATTTGTATTTATTGAGATATTTAGCTTTTTAGTAGCGCGAAATGGAACGTAATTTCAAACACCTATCAGCATTGAGTGACGTCATAGGATTTCTCTACCCTAAATTTAGGGAATATTTTTACAAGTGAGGCGGAATTATCTGAATAAATATATATTATTATTATAAACTATTATTATTTTTATAAATTATATACCTATTATAATAATTATACATAACTGTATATAGAAATAACTGGCAGTAACGCTTACACGTATCCAAATCTGCATAAACTTTGATAAACTTCTAAGGAAAATATTTTTTGCAATTGGCAACTTTTGTAATTAAAACAACGAATCATTACGATTACACCCTAGTTATTGTTCTTAGGATTACACAAATACTGTAAATAGTTTTATTACTCTTGTAAATAACCAATATAAAAATAACCTCTAAAGCGAAAAATCTTTTGACAAGTTCAAGACTGATCACAGCTCACGTTTGTTTACATAAAATCCAATTACGTCACTTGAGAAAATGAATGCGTTTTGGCGCGAAAATTGTATTATGGGTTTTTACAAAGCTATATCTCTTTAAATAAGCATATTAAAAATCTTTTGTGTTCAGTAAAGTTTCTCTTTTTCAAGTATCTTTCGATTAAAAACAAAAAAAAACACATGCAAGTTCCCTATTCTTCATTAAAAGGCCCGGACTATACACACAAGCTATTTTCCTTCTGTTTCACAGTGGCATCGATTTCGGATGGCCGCTAATAGCGATGAACGCTATAGGAAACGTCCCGCTCTCTCGTACACAAACACAATCCTAATATATGACTGAGTAGCTTTAGAATTGACAGTCACCCCGGAATCGAAGCTATTCTCTGCGGTGTATTTGACTAGGTATCAATGGCACAAGAAGAAAGGCATATCAAGTGTGCAAATTGCACGAATCACGTCATCGCAAGCTGACCCCGATACCATGTACTGACGTGAACATCGTGCAATTTGCGTACCTACGAAAGCCAGGTGAAGAATGAGCCATATTCTTGTGCCATGGAACTATCTATCTTTGTATATTATTGATGTACCTATACATATGATCGGATGTGGCCACCTCACTAATTTCTTCATTCTTTCCTTTTGTCCAAAGCTTTTGTTTTTCAGAGTTTGTCCTTTCTTTTTTGTCATTCAATCAATATAGCTCAAAAGTTCAATCTCTATTCGTTCTATTATTCAATCGTTCTTAAAAATATTTAATTAATTTTGTCAAAAGCGTGTATTTAATTTTTGCTTGTTAAATTACTCAAATATCTTATAAGGTATCTTTCAAAATCAATAATCTCTCAATACTCAATATTACAAAAGCGATAAAGATTCGTGCGCGTGGCTCGGACGTGCTTCTTATCATGTTTGTTTGCTTGTGTCGAAGTGAACTTCGAATGCCCTCGCACGACCTCCTGGTTCCCCGGCCCCCTTATCACTATCAGCATGAATAAAATGAGACGACGGAAGGTAATTATGTTTAATTCATTTCGACGCGTTGCGCGCTCACTAGTGGTCCTACGCTTCGTATAAATACTATTTTATTTTTTTGTCGTATTGCTCTATTTCACATCTGTGGTAGTTGTGATTACTAAAGTTGCTGTTAGTTTTAACAGTTTTGTAATTTTCTTATTCATTCTGTATCCAAGAGGAGGAATGCCAAGTGACTGTCGAGACTGTCTGGGTATTCGTTATCGAATCAACGTACTGCACCAGACCTGGAAGTGGCTGCACCAGACCATCGCCCTGCACGAGTACCTGATCTCCCTCTCCTCGGCTGACACCGACGCCTTTAACTCTTGCAAGCACTAGTTCAAGCTAAATAGACTCTTTGAACTCTTATTAGTTTCATAATTTTAGTCATAGACTTATATCTAAGTGATTTACGCTTAAAAGTGCCTGTTCGGTTCATACAGAAAAGTATCCGTTTAGATTTGTAATTTTAAGTCAAAAGATGGCTCACACAATGATGAAGAGTATCGCAATGAGCAGTGCCTGTATCATGGTTGGAATAACCAGGAGATCCAGTGCACGAACTCTGGTTACATCTTGCAAGAACTTGTCGGCGAAGAGGAAGGAAACTGAGTTGCCGCCTGAGGGGGAGGTCACCAAGTCAGTCTTCATGTCACAATCAACTGACATCTATGCCAACCTGGCTTTAGAAGACTGGATGTACCGCAACATGGACTTTACCAACCACCATGTTATGATGGTATGGCGCAATGAGCCTTGCGTGGTGATTGGGAGACACCAGAACCCTTGGCTAGAAGCCAATGTGCCTCTCCTCTCTGAGAAAGAGATAGCTCTGGCCCGACGCAACAGCGGCGGTGGCACAGTGTACCACGACCGTGGTAACTTAAACATTTCATTCTTCACCCCTAAGGAAAGGTACGACCGGAAATACAATTTGGAACTGATCAAGAGAGCATTGTTCAGAGGATTCGGAATCAAGTCCATCATCAATGAAAGACAGGACCTCATTGTACGTGATAACTACAAGGTATGGATTCTCTCTAGGTTTTATTATAGTCCTTATTTCTGTTCTTTTCTTTATATTCCATTAAAAATAATTCTAATTGTTCCGTATTCCTGTCACTTTAATTTCTATATATGGCTCAGATATTATTACAAAAACAGTACTATAACTTTGAATTTAAAGCTGACTCAGTTGAGCCATTCAGTATGTTATGTATGTACAATTGTGCGGATACAACTGCAGATCTGAAAACAAATAACCTCATTTTTGTTACTAAAATTCTATAAGTTAAAATGAAATATTCAAGTGTTTGTTTTAAAAGAGATTTATATATTAGGACAGCATTAAAATTAAGAAAATAACTAATATTACAAGTCTCTAGATAATATAGCCATCAGTACATCAATGATAATACATATTATGCTTACCAGGTCTCTGGAACGGCAGCGAAGCTAGGGCGCCTTACTGGCTACCACCACTGCACTCTTCTAGTCAACGCCAATAAGGCTGATCTCAGCAAGGCCCTAGCTAAACGCGAGGTGAGTTGAAAAATCCAATCAAGGCTGGACCATTAATTCCTTAAACTTTTTAATAACATGCATGTGTATTAAGGTACTTCAAATGTTGTTTTCCTATTATGTTTTCTGAAAGGAAAAAACCTGTGTAGATTAGATACCACTCTTGAAAACAACATTATGTATGGTCATTATCATAGTTACAATTGCCAATTTTTTGTTGACACAAAGTCCCTTCAATCTTTCACCTAGACTAGATTCCTCTGCTGCTTACAAGTACAAATAAATGTTGACTCATGAAATTATTTTAAAGTTGTTTATTTCAATGTTCCACTGCATTCCTTTGTTCTAAATTAATTTTTAAATATGCATCAATGTCGGAGGTCACACAGGCAAGCATACCTGTTGCTCGTAATGATTCATTGTCTTTGTGTGTACGAAAACATATGTTGGGTGTGTTTGTTAAAGGCCAACTGGTCCATTTATTGTATTTAACATTATGTATTTATCATTCTATAACAATACAAATAATTATGATAGGAAAGTCTTATTTGTGAAGAAAGAAAGAAAAAACTTCCCGAGTCTACAATAATGAAGTATACAATAAAGTATTCTATGCCTAGTTTAGTATGTAGTACAGCTCTAGTCTATAACCTTTCAACTTTTGTTCTTTTCTAAGCCTTTGTCTTCCTTCACTGCTATCTAATCCTTCTTCACCACTTCTCTGTCATTCACACTAGACACCAGTAGTTTCCTCACCAACTTGAACTAATCATTTATCATTTATTTATTTTGTATTAATCATACATCATCTATACAACACACACCACACAAAAACAACACTCCGCACATCCACATCAACGCAACATCCACACCAAGACACCATCTTAACAAACATGAGTGCAACTAACACTAACCTGACCTCTCCCTCTAAACACACCGTTAAGGACATATAATTTCATATAGCATGGCATACAGACGAACGCGACGCCATCGACGCCTTCCCCTGTTGTCAACCTCGCCGAGCTCGACAACCGCGTCACCGTGGAGAGTCTCCAGACTGCAGTGGGCTACGAGTACTTGCGTACTCCGGCCCTGCATTTGGCAGACGGAGGACAAGAATTAATCTCGAAGCAGCGAGGATTCCAATTCATCAATCCGACTGAAGATTGGTTCCCAGGTGTGTAGTTTTTTTTTCTTTCGTTACATTGAGATTACAAATTTAATGCCATATACTAGGTAAACCCTGTCTGTATTTCTTGTATCATGAATCAGAATACGATTTTGCGCAAAACATTTTTGCAAAAACCCCTATCAAGTTGAAAATTATTTCAAGGTTTCTGACAACATCCAGAACAAAGACAGGGGGTTAGGTTGTTGAGCTCCTGTTTCTGTTAATGATGTCTATTTTTGACCCCCCTCTTGTGGCACAAAACAGGAGTAGGGGTGTCAAAAATACTCTTAATTACATCGGGAAAAGGTGGTACGGCAATGTGGCCCGCTCTTTTGACTGGACTAAACACGTGGGATCTTTTAAAGTCTATAATTATTATTTTTCGTGTCAGGTCTTGAAGAGTTAAAGAACGATCTCCAGAGCTGGGATTGGTGCTACGGCAGAACGCCAGTCTTCTCCGTCAGCCGCTCATTCCCCGTTCCCGCGGAACTACTGGCTCCGTCCAGGGTTTACTCCGCCACTCAGGAGCTCGTCATCAACATGAGCGTGGAGAAAGGCCTCATCAATGACGTCACGCTTAACATCCCGCCCGGATTGGTCGAATCCGGTTTCCACGGCGAAGCATCCGTTATCACCCATCTGAAGGGCAAAAAGTTCACGTCTGAAGCGCTCAACGCGCTCCAAGACGCAATGCTCACGCGTCACTTGACCAGTGATGTCAAACAACTCGACGATAAGGAACAGTTCGTCGCCAAATGCTTCGACCAAGTGGTCAACACTATCTAAGTCTACATTGTAACTACATAGGTGCTATTATATATTTTGTTTTATTATTATGGAATTATCTGCAAACGGACATTGTTATCGGCTGGCTGTACATTTTATCTACTGTGTGATATTAGATAAAACTTGTCTAGAAGCCGATTTATGTAAATACTCTACTAAAATGATATTTTAATACGAATATTTTGAATGTATCTTACCGAACCTGTTAGCTACCTATGCTTACTAACAATCTCTTCTTATTTCTAAAGGTCTGTGGTTTCTTGTTTAATTTTCAAACTGCTTTGTTATTACTGTGTTCTTTTAATTTAGTGTAATAATTTTAAAAATTGGAGATGTGTAGCGTAATGTGGCGCTAATCACAGGTTATTTGCAGCTATGAAATTGCCAGGTTGATTGTGTAAGTGTTGGTCGGTTTCCTGGTCCGGCATATCTTATCTTCCGGATGGGAAAAATCCCATCAGATGAATTTTATGAGATTTAAAGTGCAACATTACGTTATGTATTTAGTATTTACGTACTACACGCGAGTCGCACCTTTGTGCTGAACGCTACAAGAATGCATCATATCATTTGTTTTAATTAATTAAATTATAATTTTATAACTGATTTAACATACCCATTTATTAATGTTACTTATCTTATCAGACATATTTTATGTAGCATGTATAATTGTAATATTGTATAATGTAGACTTCCAGTAATCTTTTAACTCGAAGACCATTAAATAACCGCACGCTTGGTTTTCGTAAGATCTGCCTCTGATCTAAGCGGGAACTTTTTTGTATGAAATGGATAAGCGTATTTTTATTTTTAAGATTTAGTTTTTAGTTTAATAGCTTTAATAGTGTGATAGCTGTTTGACATAATGGTTCATCATAATCACATTTCGCATAATATTTTGTGTTATATGTGTTATAATAATAATTGCTTAATTTTTTATGTGAATTTAGCAATCAGAGTATTTGATGAACGTTGAAATAAATAGTATGTGAAATTTAAACATGATCTTTAATTTCATTATAGTTTTCATAGGATCACGGGTGTACTCGTGTCATACCAACCAATCTGAAAAAAAATATGTATTTGAAACTTTTGCCCTATCAGATTTTCAATAATTTTCATACTACGCCGCTCAGCAGATAGCGGGGATTTTAGGACAAGAATTCTGAAAATTTCCGTTGACGGAGCCTTTGGATAAAAAAACCATTTTTGTAGAGGGGTTTTAACTTCATGAGGGTTCTATGCTAAAAAGATAACAAAAAGTTGAATTTAGAAAATTATGTGCCAAAAGTTATTGTTATCGGTACTTGAGTCGCCCTGCAAGAGTTCAGTACAGCACAGGTATTTTGTGTATAATTACATATCCAAATAAGCAATGCATGTAAGTTCATACATAGGGACCTTGTCAAGAATTATTAAGAAGTATTGTTTGAAAGCTCAAGGTGAAGGCTTACCCATCTACAGAAAACTCATATCTATCCTAATTACTAGAAAATGTAAGGTGGAGGCGTAATGCTAACGAGCTGAGAAGCGCCGTGGGCTGCGTATTAACAACGCCGGATTGGAAGCATGTCCTCGGACAACAAAACCTGCTTGGAGCCTGCTCTTCCTCTCGCTTCGAGAGTGGTGGTCGACGTCCGCAAGCGCAGCCAGTCTGCCCTAACACAGCGGCGCACGCGCACCGGCCGCCATATTGAGCCCGATCGCGCGCGTTGCCATGACAACCGCGTAAACAAACCGTTGCATTTCGACCGCGGGAATTTCTGAACCATTGTTTATTAACTAATCAAGTTTGTTGGACTCCCAAGTGCAGTGTTGGACTACGTGCATGTTTTGATAGATCGTTTGATAAAATAAAGTAAGTATTAGGATACTGATAAGAAAATACGTAGGTGCTAACTAATGCTTAAAATCTAGATCGTGCGGCTTTTAAGACGGAAAAGATAGAGTGATATTTATCAACTGATACAAATAATATCCTTTATTTTTTGGCTTTGTTGATACCTACTTACAAGTCCGGATTGTTATCAGTAACTTCAAAGTCCAGAACCAATGCAAACAAAATATTATTGCGCTGTTCAAAGGTTGCTGTTCATTTCTCTATTTTTCTGCATCATTTTCGATATTATCAGAACGTTTCAAAGGTCAAGTAAGCATGTATCACCAACCTACTTGTTTTGTCCACTTGGTACCTATTAAGTGAAGAGTCCAATCACATTGATTTTATTTTATTGGGGTATTTTTGTTGTATTTTTATTTTATATTTACAATGGACATGCATAGGTATATGAAAGTAAAAGTCATTTAAAAGCTTCCACAGTTGGTCTTATTTTAACATGTCATACCTAGTATAGGAAAACTCAGTATGATTTTGACGGAATTAGGAGTAATTAAGATCTAGTACAGAAAAGATCGATTTAGGATTGTTGCTCTGTTGGCTTATTAAAGTACTTATCTACGTATAGCTTTAAACAATTGAGCTATTCCTAGGATTGGTATGTAGCTTATTTCTACTTATACCTACCTATAAGTAGAAATAAGCTACATACCAATCCTAGGAATTTTCTGAGTTATCGCTACAGTGATGTCAGTCCGACAACCTATAGTACCTACTATAGGTTGTCGGACTGACATCACTGTAGCGATAAGACCACCATTTAGTGATCGATTCAATACAACGTAAGAAATAGGAGATAATCCTGCGATGTTTTACCACTAGGGCGCCACTAGCACAATTACGTAAATTAATAATTTCGAGGAAAAATATCTTCACAAATATGTGAAGCACACATTAATCCTGAAGATTTTAATGAAACAGGTATTAAATATCTTATTGCTAAACTAAAATAATTTATTGCTTTCAATAACAATTTACGGAGTATGCTAGTTGGCTCTATCTACGCAACACTTTGCGTTTTATGTCCTATTAACTAAGTACGTTGTATTGAATTGATCACTATTTTTTAATTTACCTATTTTGTACTCTACGATTTTTAAAAGTTAGCAAAAAAATATCGTTTCAGATAAAACATTAGTTGAGGTTATCTACTTACATGAAGAAAGGCGAAATATTTGTGTGAGTCTCCAATGATAACAAATTGACTACCTACTTTTTGTGTGATTATTTGGTAGGTATAGGTTCTATTATAGGTAGCTTGCAGGTTATTAATACGAGTAGTATTTTATACACTTTTTACACTCTGTAAAATGATCCTTTTTTAAATTTGGTTGCGGTGGGCGGTAAGGAAATTAGAAAAAGCCGGAAGGCTTCTCCTAGCGATAGAGTTCCGTAAGCTTAATAACTCCGCGCATTAACTGAAATTACTTTGGAGCATTAGTGCTAATTCGCGGTTTTGGGGCAGGTTACTATTATGAATAGCGTGCATCCTACTATAGAATATTGTATTGTATTGTACTGTATGGTAGCCAATCTCACTTTCTTGACACTCTTTGTAATCAAACTACAATGGATCATGGAATTTTTTCCGTGAAAAAATAAAATATTTCCTTTATTTTTCCAAAACTCTGCAAAACACATATCGGAAAACGCATTCTCATCCAAACTGCGTATGTACCTATGTAAAGTTTTAACTCTGTTGGGTATGTAGAAGTGACTCAAAATAATTTTACATTTCTACGATTCCATAGAGAAAGTACTTTAGTAAAATTTAGTTTTTGGAAAATTATCCATCTTTAATAGGAACTTAAAAGCATAGAAATAATAGATACACGATTTCGTGGACGAGTGTAGTCTGTTACTACCTGACCCTCCTTTAAATTTGAGCACTGTTTACTCAAAAACTGCCAGTTTCATTAAACATTCTTTCACTGGCAGATAGATTACAGTTTACTCTATATTTACCGAAGTAAATCTTTTTTATAATTAAACTACTTAGTAATTTTTGAGTAAACAATAGTCAAAGTAAAAATGGGAGGAAGTAGAGCAACAGATCGTCCGTACCGTACGTACGAACAGGGCTGTTAAAAAAATGTTCCTTCGAAGTCGATAATTAGCGTCTTGAAAACTTATGTCGATAAAAAATGGATTAGGTATTTATAATAAATTGCTGAGTTCCGCATTGTTTGTTAATGTATATATTTTAACTAAGTAAGACCTAATATTCTATCGCTATTCGTGATTTTTGTGGATTGATTTGAAACTTAATTTTTAATACAACAATAACAATACGTGTAGGACCTATACTTATGCGGGAAAAGACGAAAAAGACAAGAAAATTGAGATGATAATATCTTAATTTTATCAGGACTATACATTGAAAAATATATTATCAAGATCTACTAATAGGTCCGAACTACGAATTCGTGGTTCCAATTAGAAATCGCGCGTCCGTCTGATTCCGATATGTGCGCCGGCACTCCATGTACTGAAGTAACGTTTTGCTCACTAATATTGCAACATCTCCTTCCTTATACATTTGTTATGTATGTATGATACTAAGGTTTGTTTAATTACTATTATATTAAGGCTATTATAATTAGCAACTGTGCATTAATTAACACATAATACACGTAATATGTACGAGTATGTACGTGAGTAGGCGTCGGAGTTATTTAATGAAATAAAATACCTACCCACTTATTCATCTATATATAGTTCTAGTTAACAGATAAAATAAGTAGTTCTGTATGATCTTACAGAAAATAATTACATAATAAATTAAATTAAGTCATTTATTAAATCATATAAATGAGTCCATAATTATAACATTAAAAATTATGTCAAATATCTTACAATGACAAAAAAATACGCATTATAAATATATAACAGAATACTAATACTTTTATTATATTTATAGAAAATTAGTAGATAATCTGCCAGTGGCGATACAGGAGGTCATTGAGCCCCCAAAACCTGTAAGTCTCGACTCCTCTTAACCATTTTTTTAGTATTTACTATTTTCCGATCCCAGTAACCGATGGTTCCCCCAATTTTTTTTCTGGGTCCACTCCTGTAATCTACCGGTATCCGGAAAGTCATGCGCTTGACTTACCAAATAGCGAAAACCTAGAATAGGAAGATGGGAATTAAGTATAATTTATTTTTATGATAATTAGATCCTTTTTAGGGGCGATTAAATTAAATACCAATCGTAAACACATGAAAGCAAGCGGGGTCTTTACTGCTGGGTGTGTACATTTTATAGTCAGATTTGGACATTGGCTAGCTGGAGTCATCTCTAGCGCTCCATTGCACAATAGTTTATAGGTAGGTGAGGATTATGTAACGGTGACCATAGGCTATGCAGTGCGACGCTGCATCCGATACTTACATATAACGCGATTTGTATTGGGTAATTGAAAAGTTCACTGCTCTTCAGACCAAAGTGGCAGTGACATCTTTAGGATTGGCTAACTGCTTTTCTAAAAATTTTATCGATGAGTTTTGTCCTGTATAAAATAGGTAACTAATTGTGCATGTGATTCAGCTGGACCAGTGGATTTGTATTGGCATTCCTATTCCTAGATAACGTACCTAATAAATGCTTATCTATTTAATAAGTGGTTTTCTATAGGCCACACCTGTATATAAACAATTTGGTATTTTAAACGCTTCAGTAAATGTAAAGACTACGTCAAGACTAATGCATTTGAAGTAGGTATGCAACGAAACCTAAAAGGTAGTTATAGTACCTACATTTTTCCGGAACACTATAAGTACTTTATACTATATTACATTATATTCTTCAAGGTCTAGCTAATCTGAATCAAAGATTTTGAAATTCACTAAGAAGAGGGCGAGTCTGATTGCTGTGGTTTGTAAGAAAAATATGCAATTTCCGTATTAAATACTTGTTCTGGTTCTTCAACCAGTATTTAATATTTTTTCACTTTTCCGGACAGGACAAGTATTTTACACGTAGGATATTAATTTTATTTTATTAGGATTCCATAATAACTACAGTAAGTAACTGTAAACGAATATTTAATACTGAAAAGTTTTTATTTTTGATGAAATCATTTACATATTTACACCTAGGGATAAGTATTATAAAAATGTCTTATTTATCTTTCCTTTTTAGTTAAATTAGCTTCATATTTTCATATATCTGTCAGGTGTGAATTACAAGTACACATTGAATGCGTAAAGACCTATAAGGCAATAATTTATTATTCCATTAGAGCTCTACATCGAGTTAAAAGCTTTGATGAAAGACCTCGATTACTGATTACCGTCATTATTCTACATCTAAGATAGTTAAGTAGTGAATATCTTCCTGCTAAAGTAAACAAAGAAATAGTTACATTGATTTGAACCAATACCCATTTTTCATCGCAGATACTCGTATTCTTTTGTGAGTGGAAATAATGAGACATATATTAACTAATTTAAATTTTTGATATATATTACGTATAAGTACTATTATCTTCAAACCTATTCACCTTAATATATTTTAGATCAAATTATTTGTAACACCTAGTATATTCTAAGCTTATTTGCTAGCATCCCGCAGCGACTCTGCGCGAGCAAGAAGAACCATTCTCGGGAATACTTCTATACATCAGGAACAAAATCCGTTCAGTCGTTTCCGAGCTGCCTTCACAGATAAACAGACGGCCGCGCTTTTATTCCATTTATTTCATACATTGAGAAGTCATTATTTATTAATCATAGTGTCTGAAATAGCAAACAATGCAATAATTTGCTTCGCATTTTGTTCGATACACTATCTGCAACAATCGACTTTCCCTTTGTAATGCAATCTGCATAATTATGCACTACTTACACACTTAAGCACCATACTTGATGCGCTGTGCGATAATGTTAGGCAAATTGAAGTTCTGGAATACTTAGGTAGGTACTTAGTGTGTATGTTTGCGATATGACATGAGTGAAACGATTTATAAATAAATAAATTTATAAGTCACGCCTCAATTGATTAGATTTTTGATTGGTAAATATATTTTAAGTTATGTTCATAACTCAATACCTACATAAACCCAAATACGAATTATCGCAATAAAATATTGTTTGTCCGACTAAGCGAGCAATGAGCTAAGGTAGACAAAAATGTCCACTTTGATCCATCAATGGATTCAACCACGGGATACAAGTGGACATAGCGTCTATATCAAACTTTAAAAAGTGTTATATGTACCTAATTGATAATATAGGTACCTATACTACACACCTACCTGAATACCTACATTAATACAACTATCTATCGGATACAGTTACATTTTAACGCTTTAACAATAGCTAAACGGACCTTTGAACCTTGGGTCAAATATAGGGAGTACTTTTGGAATGTTTGAAAAACATTATATAAATGCGGGGATAGCATCGGTTAAAAAATGTAATTCATATTTTATAATCGTCATCTCACCGTCTCTCTCATCTCATATTAACGTCCCCATTGTTGGGGCACAGAATTTACTCAAAATTTTGGCACAAACTTTTATATTGAATCGATTTTGTTTCATTGCGGAAGTTAATGCAAATTTTTAAATTGAATTCAAGGTCGTATACCTAGATTCTATTTTTCTTTGCATTCTAATTATGCAAAACTAAGTATAAATATAAAATAAGTATAGGTAATTTGAAATTTGAAAATAATTTATTCATTCTGGTAACTGTAACTAACATGAATGTGATCTGAAGATGTCTGAAGATGGATCTGAAAGGACCCCGCAGGATTTGTTGAATAACTCTAAATTAAAAATTTAAGAAACCCCTGACGTACCATTGTGGAGATCCCCTTACTTTTTCCTGGTTTTCATTTGAGCTCAAACTCGAACCACCTGACTGTTATCGTTCCAGAGATCCAAGACCTTATAACCACTGATCCATTTTTCATCGGACATGGCTAAGAACAATCAGCAGGTTAGACCTGCGACGCCTGAAGGACGCTATGCTCTACGCGGAGCTCGGCCTTCGGCCTCGCCATGGCTATCTCAAATTGCCTAGATCCACATCATTTTAATTTTTTTGGCCGCCATCTTTAAGTTTCTTTCTACCTTCTAAATACCTTGCAACGAATTTCAATTTTGATTTCACATTTGACCATCAATTTATGTAATATATATCATCATCGATACCTCTTTGTCAAATACTCTATTTGGTAACAAGATTATTATTTTATTATAGGTAATCAAACGTGGGTGCCAATATAAAGAAGTAGTTCGCAACCTTTTGCCTGCACCGATTTTACGCAAGATTCGTGCGAGTGTGATCGCCACTTTTGCACTAATTAGCCAGGAGCGATTAAGAAACCGTGTATGGGTATACTTGCACCGATTTGCATATCGTGGGAGTCCGTGTGTCGCTTGGAATTTAAGGTTAAAAGGAGCTGTTACTTATATTGTTTAAGGAATGGTATGCATATTTACTTAATAAATAACTGTTATTGTACAACGTAACATTTTATGGTGCAGGCATGCTTGGGTTGGGCCAAGTATTTTTGCTGTATTTACTTATCCTTTTATAAATGTATACGGGTGCATCGCGCAAGCGTCTAAATTTACAATCGGCATTACTTTTTCGGTACGTCCATCCGCCTGGCAAGCGCGCTTGCAAACGCTTTTGGCAAGCAACACCGGCCCGATTGGCTACAAGCGGCAAGTCTCGGAAAACCTACGCAAGCCAAGCCTAACGACCCATCCACACGCTTGAATCTGTGAACGTTGTTGTCGAGGCTTGGCAAGCGTCTGGCGCCGGTTTTACACCTCCTGTGTCCTTAGTGTTGCAATCCGACGCTGACTGAACAATACTAACTTTATCTTCATATGAGGCAACTGCCGGTCACTTTTGACTATGACTATAAAATGTATATTTTATTAATTGGCTAACATTAACTAACTATTCATATTGGTATTGTGTTGCACGGCCCAACCTTAAGGTATTTAGGTAGGCATGCAAGATCGTGCACTAGCATGCTTATTTTAATGTGAGTATGCATTATGTTTTCATAACCCAGTGCTCTTCAAAGTTGCAGCGGATTCAAGTAAAATGATGAATCTTATGGAATTAAATAAATTATGGAGAATTTGTCTTCGCAAACATGAATAATTTATTTCAATTAAGCAATATTTTATGTAATATTTTGTTATTAAATCTTTAGTGATGTAAAATATCGTTATTTTCTGTTATTTATTATTAATCTTTTAATTTATAAAGAATTGAATAATTTTTTTAAGTTAATTTAACAAAAAGTTTACCTACGAGGACATCACGCATTGCATAGCGTTAGTTTAGTCAAGCGGGGGTTTTCCCTTTCCCCAGAAATCTCAAAACTCTCAAAACCTTTCTGAAACTTCAACTTTTCCCTCCTGAAACCCGACACTCCCGAATTTTGGGACTTCGGTCCTGACTAATAAATACTAAAAATAAATGAGTCAGAATAGGGTAACACCTTAAATCGAAAGTGGCCTTGTGGCTTACTCACATTCAAGGACTGAACTTGATGAATTAATTAGATGTTAGGAAACTAACGTATATTTCAACGTACATAGGTCAGAGTTCAAACGAATTCAATGTAATCAACATTCGAGGCAATTAAACACCTAAGTAACAAGAGGGAGATGCAATGATGTAGATTGTAGGGTGATAGAAGGTATAATATTTTAGGTATTAAGGACTTTTGACTGAATTTAGAAGAATGTGCTAAGGTAGATTCGATTCTGTGTAGAGTCAGTCCGGGGTGGTGCTACCATTTTACCTATTTCTACCGCAAATCAGTAATGATTGTATTTTTTAGTTTCGGTTGTCGGTTAGAGAGCCAGCGTAATTACCGGTACACGAGGTACATCATCTAAGGTTATCTCAAGGTTGGAAGCGCATCGAAAACCCTCTAATAATTAATATTATTAGTGAGATGTTGATGTTTGTGTTATTATTTCTCACTATAATTAGTGAGATGAGATATCTATGGGGGACAGTGACCAGACCACTTACCATTATTTGCTTGTCAGCTCTCCACAATTAAAAAAATGTAATTAATTTTGTATTCGGTCTCATTGTCTTCCAAATTAGGATCCTGAATAACGTATGTTGTAGTGATATAAGTCCTTAAAGCATTAAGGACTTATTTCACTACAACATACCTAGCAAGGCGAAAACCAGAAGTTCTATATTAGCACCCAACTTTTTCTATTATGCTGTACAAGGAGTTGCTGATTAGATTCCTAGAAAAAAGGTGCCTAAAGTTCAGTCAGTTTTTCTAAATCTTGGTTTTATTATGTGCATATTTTCGTATACACTTAATACTAATGAGTATTTGTAAGAATAGTTACAGAAGTAACTACGAGTATGTACTCGTACCTATTTACCGCTCCACGCATAATTACATTAAATAAATAATTAAAGTTAAAAATGTGTGTATTTTACGTTAACCGCTCGGTAACACGTGTACTTTACATTACTTTTCAAATTGAGAGACAGTTGTTTCTAATTTGTTTAGTTTTGCGAGGCGATTTAGTTCTAGAAATAGAGGTCAATATTAATCTAATTGTACCCAAGATATACATGTGTATATTTCAAAAAGAAAATAAATAAATTATTTGGTCATGTACGACAGAAAATTTGGTAATATGAGGGACCAGTTACACTAAAAAAAATATTTACTTAGGAACTCACGCATAGATAGGTACAGCTGCCGCGAGTCATATCTACTTTTTGTTCACTAAGGAAATAAATCTGCACCAAATTAAATAAATCCCGATTATCTAACACTTCCGGATAAGTCATTAAAACAATTATATATTTTTTAAGGTATTTTTTATACCTTGTAAATTATCATCTCCTTCTCTGTCGTATTGACCAAATCAGCACCTTGTATTTCATTTTATTTATTTATTTTTAGCTATGTTTTATATTACTATAGTTTACAATTACATTTAGCATTACAAGACGACATTTTGCTGCTCCAAGATGCATAATTAAATCGCGCTCGTTGATGTCTTTTATGACAGCGCAGGATCGTGTAGCGCGTGACAAGGTTAAAAGTATTTTTTTATATTAAATATGTGGGTATTTAGGTTTATTATTATTTGATTATTATGTTCTGTTATTTATCCTCGAAAATCAATAAAATATTTTAAATTAAGATTTAAACAATAAGTTCCATAACTTGTTAATAAATAATTTTTAATATTTCTAATATTAAACCGCCCTTGTTATCTATTTTAGTAACATTTATGTTTCAGTGTGTTTTTATTAGGGTCACTGTAAAACTTGATAATTATTTGATTGAATATAAAAAAATAGTTTAAATTCTTTTATATTCAATTCTAGACTATTAAAAAATATATTCTTGGAATGTTTATTTCATATACACATGTTTTGTTTCAGATTCTCCACAAGACAAACTTCAGAGAACAAAATGGAGAAGGAGAAGATTGTTTTTAAGGTGAGTGATTTTATTTAAAATTAGAATAGTCATTAATCATTATGCTATGAAATGAGCTTATTTTATTTTTTATTGTTTCATAACACTTTATTTTTTATTGTTTCATAACTCATAACATAAATTATCTACGGTTTATTAGTTTTGGGTCCGGTACTAGCCGGTTATTGCTGGCCCCACGGCCCCATCTCCTAAAATCCCACATCCATACATAGGTATACAAAGTTTTTGAACCTCTCCAGAACCCAAAGTCTGCTAGGACCAAAAATTTGTTCCGAAGAACAGTGGTGCCGTCAGACTTTTGGCTTTTGCCCTTTATTTATTTTATGAAGTTAGGTTGGCTGGACTGATGGTTCGGGGGGAATTGCACAAAACTGCAAGTACATAGAATCAGTGCAGGGTCTGCCACCTCCTTTTTAGAATTAGAATTAGCATAACTACGAGTATGTAGGTAACTACATAGAGAAAAATGTAGAGATACCTGTTACGTATAACAATGACAACCCGTCAACGCCGTGCATTGTTTATCGATCTAGCTGTCGAAATAAATCGATTGCTTTCAATACGGCCGGCGCGGCGTCCGCGCCAGCCAGTGGGTACTTGACAAATTAACGCGCCGAGATAACCCGAGCACACTGTCACGTCAAGGGAACTTTCGGTCTACACTTGGATCTAGATCTTTTGTGACCTTTCTATCTGATCTTATCAAGTTAACCTAACCGAAATCAAGTTTATAATAAGAACAATTTGATTACGTTGCTATTTAACAGGAATTATTTTCGGAATAGAGGGGCCTTGTATAAAAATATCGAGATTCAAGAATGGTCTTGGTCTACGAAATGAAATATACTATCTGCAAGCCTCTTTAAATTGTTTGAATTAAGACAACATAGATGGTTGGTCAACAGCGATGCGCTCCATCTAACAATGCAGATTTGTCTTCTTTACAGTTAAAATCATGTTTTAAATAGTCACTAATTAAATTAAAAATAGTTGCAGTCCTGGCATTTCCTTCCTTTTCATTTTAAAATTGTCCATATTATGAGAGATTTCCCGATTTCCGTTGGCAACTAAGAGTCAGCGTAGACTTAATGTAAATAAATGCACGAGCATTGCTCGATTATACTCTCTGCTCTCTGAATGTTTGCGTTGACCCTAAAGCACGCGGGGACGTTTCGGCGGTTCGCATTGAGCCACTGACACGAATTCGTCAACAATACGGCGCCTGCATCGGCCACATTCATCATACTTTACATTCATATACTGTTTGTCGATACTGGTCGATATTGATACGTATCTCTATCGATCTGCATATCGACATGGTTTTGCGATGTAATCATAAAAGGTTAAGGTCAATGGTGCAGTAGGTACAGTTAGTAATTTTTAAATATAGTTTATGTTGCAGTAGGTAGTGTATGTGTATATACTAGATAAACAACTTGTATGTACAGATGTGTAATTGAAAACACACTATTTACCCTTTAAGGTGACCCGTTGCGAGCATGGTCACAAAGTGATCGTGAAAGTTAAGCAACGTTAGGTTCGGTCGGAACCAGGATGGGTGAACGCTTGTGGTATTTTTCACCTGGGACACTCCGAGAGGAGCACGTTATACTGTCGGTCCCGGCTACTGTCGTTGAAGAACTCTGACAATAGGTTAGCCATTAACCATACGTTAAGAAGAAGAAGAAGGTTTGATAATACCCAAAAGCATAAACGAACTCTTGAAGACAAATCTCCAAGTATAACCAGCAACAAAATCCTTGAACAGTTTTTAAGTAAGTAGGTAATACGTCGTCATATTTTATTATTATTCATTGATGACTTTACTACTTTGCTTTGAATTGTGCAAGATAAGGCGACTTGTATCCTAACAAATCACAATTGTATCTGTAAGTAACTTTGTCATTTAACATTATAAACAGGCTGATTCTACAGTCTATTTCTGCGCAAAGCTGCAATGCTCGCATTGTTGTATTTCGGTTTGAAGGGAAAGATAGCCGCAGCGTAGTTACCGGCACATGAGGCACTCCATCCAGGTCCTCAAGGCTAGCAGCACAACAGAAATCCTCAGAACATTAAGTGAGGTGCGTAAATTTTAATTCATTCATTCAATGTCCAAATCGCGAATTTGTACGAATGGCGACGCAGATGGCAACAGTGATAACTTACCGTCAGGTGATCCAATTGCTACTTTACTCAGCTTATACAATAAAAAATTATATAAACAAGTAATTTTTATGACCCTATAAAACACACCCACTTCATAACTTATCCTAGTTAACTCGTTATTGTCATATGTACAATGGAGTAGTTTGTATGGTAATTTGCACGTATTACTCCATAAAGGACCACGTCATCTTATAGGCATTTTCGTGACCACTTATCACAAACTTGACCCGAGTGCAGTATGGAAATTGTGTGAATAGCGTAGCAGTTGGCAATTTATGGCAATGTTGCAATAAGTTTCTGAAGTAAAGCGCTACATTTTTACAGGGACGAAGCCAGCGACCCCACCCACGAAACACCAGAACTCCGTTTAATGATTGCTGGTTTTTTGGTTAGGTTTATTTGCTATTCCCAGATACTGTAGGTATTTAAAAAATACTAGTTTATCTTCTATAGTAGTATAGTATTTTATTTTACTTTTATATTTTAGGACAAAGTTTTCAATAGGGCAAGAATATGGAATAGAGATTGAAGTTCCATTCAATCTCTATTTTACATAAAAAGCTTGCTATACCTTACATTTGAACTAGGTGAGTTATTTTTCTGGCTAAGACATAAATACTTAGATAATAATGAATTTGAGGGTTTTGCTGCCTCCAACAGGAGTCAGCAAAACATAATTCATATTAATATTTCATTGTAAAATATAAATACAATACAATATATACAATTTTTTATATATATTAACTAACAAGTTAATTTATATTAAAAATTGTATAATATAAATTAGGCGTCTCATTTTCTCATTTGTATTTAGCTTCCTAGACATCACATACAACATTTAGCTATTCAGTAGACCATTTTATCACAACACCCACCTCAGATCAATTACCGAAATGCGGACCTGGCAGGCGAATAGGCTATGACAGGTGGCAGAGGCCAATTCTATTAACATAACAATGACAAATGTCTATTAGTCTAGGTACATAAGTACACTCTATGAATACAAATAACTTAGTTCAGCTTGTTATCATCGTTTACATAATTTATACTTTCTATTGCCTATCTAAATTCTAACTAAAAGAATCATAAATATCTTAGGTAACAACGGGGTTCTGTTTTAAATTTTTTATTTCTGTATTTGTATACCTATTTAACATTTCATTAGCTTCTTTATGCTCTATAATATTTTTTGCCAAACGTTGAAAACGAAAGGTTGGGTCATTACTCGTGTTCCACCTAGGTGGTATGACTCTGTGCAGATTCAGCCTGGAGTACCACCCTATTACCCATTACCGCCGCAAAGCAGCATTGAATTGCTGTGTTTCGGTTTGAATGGCAAGAGAGCCAGCGTAATTACCGGCATATGAGGCATTCCTTACAAGTCCTCAGGTTTAGCATCGCATTGAAAAACCTATAATAGTTATAATCAGTTGAGATGTCTATGGGCAACGGTGACTTTCATACTGCAGGCCATGTCGTGAGTTTGTCACATTCCTCTCAGAGGTGACTCATTTGTACCTCCAATTCACCAAGGTTTAGATTACAATTGTTAATACGTTAATCTTATCGAGCCCTGCCTTCACGCGTATTACCCTAATGAATCTAACCTTCAGCTTTCTAATAACAAATAAGTTATGTGGTTTGTTATATTAGGCCTGAATAATCGGAAGCTCGCTGTGGTTGCGAGTTTCATCGTGCGACGAAATTACGTTTTGTTGCGTGATATAATTATTATTTTTATTTGTGTCTGAGCTGCTTTTGAATTGACCTCTCTATTTGAGTTGTGTAAATAATGTCGGTTAACAATAAAACACAATTATTGTGGAATATAGAGCATCATATAAATTGTGTGGTGGTTTTTTAAATAATGTCAATATCTGCATATACGGTTTGTTAACGGAAACAGCCACATAGTCAACATTTTACAAAGTATTTCACTTACAAATATAAACAGTTTTTAATAAAATAAAATTCGAACGGTATGATTTTTTGCGCATTATGATTTTTTGTTGATATTTCGTGAGTGGAAATGCTATTAATTTCGTTAATGTAATCATTAGTAAGTATATGTCTAGCTAGTGTATTCTTGTAAATCAGGCACTAAAATAGAAATTAAAAAAAATGAGCACAGTAGACCGTAGGTATTTTATAAAATTTGTAATTTTGCAAGCCTTTACCATTTTATAGTTTTACAATTTCCACAGCTTCGCGGATAGGAACTGCGGTAATCTAAGTAGAATGAAAGTTGCAATCAAGAATATTGGTGTCGATGTCTGCAGTAATTGATTTCTTGTCAATTACATGATTGCTGGGAAAGTGTTTGTCCCCAATAGTTTTAGTTGGCTTGTTATCACTGTGTTCAATATTTGTTCTACCTACAATTTGATGGCTTATTTGCCGAATTGCTTGTTCCATATGTGGGCACATTATCGTAACTTTCGTAACCCGGTATTACGTTGTTTTTAGAAAAGCATTTGGTTGAATCTCAATATCACATAAAAAATTGTCTCTTGTGAAAATTGCATGGAATTCTATAATTGCTCTCATCACATTAATTTTTATTTCAAAGAAACGTATTTGAAGTATTTAATGACATACTTATTATACGCATGCATATCTTATATATTTTACAATAAAAAATTAAAAAGGACATAGAATGTCATGGCCATGCCGTGTGAGATGACGGAACCTTTATAAATCAAAATTTAAGAAATACTCACAGATTACCACAAGAAAACCTAGCGGCTGAGTTAAGCAATAGGTATGCTTGCTTGTTTCATATTCTTCATTATAAAATACGTTAAATTTCGTATGATATATAATAAGTTCCTTTACATTTGTGAGCAGTTTTTTGGTCACGTCCATGACAAAAATTCAAACTATCTGCAAAGGTTAATTTTAAAATAGATGGCTGGCAACACTAAACTATTATTTTTTCACAACGGCAACTATGCACACAGTCTATTATCTATAAATGACGTGGAGCTCTCTGTTACCGGCAAAAGTGTTTTTAACGTAGATTTGGTTAATCTGTCAGGCTAAACCTCTCAAAACGGTGACAGTCACATCCGTGGTGCTTTTTTCTTCCTAGTGGTACATCCGCTGTCATTACTGATCCCCCGTATTATTGTTGTTTATGTACAAAATTAACACAAAATTATATGAAACAAAAATTGTCCACGGGGACGTCACGGATTTGACGTTTGTATGGATTGTCACGTACATGGGTGCAAATGTCATGACCGTTATTTTAAACCATTTGCCAGTTAGATTAAGCTTGGAAAAATGGACCAAAAACATGGTTTTTATACTGGATTATCGTATAAAGTAAATACTATCTTTTTCGACTTTAAAATTTGTGACACTCAAAATGAGAATTAGGTCTTTTTATTTTGTCTTGAATTAAACTTTCAATAATGATCCAGTAAGATTTTCTAAAGGAGCGAAAAATACGAATCTATTTACATATTCCTTTAAATAATTATCTACCCAAAGTTTGCCTAGAAGGGATCACGCTTAGCAATAATACCGCCAAATTTTAAAATATCTCATACAAATCGGGAAAATCTCTACTCGTAAAGTGCTGTTTCGACTTAACGAGGATATTACAAAGGATAACGTTAGAGCTTTTTATTTACAAGGTGTTTCTGAGGATTGCATTAACTTCGCCAAACACTTCTGTAGCTTTTACATGTGCTTTTACGGTTGCACAGTCAGTAATAAACTAATAACTTATGTCATGATTGTCAAGTTCAAATTAATCAAAATGCTACGTTGCCAGCTCGAAGAAAGAGTATGGCATACTAGGTAATTTAAGACAAGGCATTTAGTTTGTATGAAAATATATTTTTTTTCATTAAAATTTAAAAAATGTAACAATATGGAAAATAACTACTTCGAGTACAGTGTCGAAGAATAACCAAAGGAACACCTTGTATAGAATGAATGAAGAGATTGTGTTTATTGTTAACTTCGCCTTGGTGTCTTGTACTAATGACTGCATGCAGCGAGCGCCGTCCAAACAGGTTCGATGTCATGGCAGCCGCGGGTCAAGGGCTCGAGGCTTCGTTAATACACCCCAAGTTTTTGCACGTAATGTAACAGATTCACAGTAATAATGACCCTAAGTTGCAAGAAACGACCCTAATGTTAAGGCTTCTTTCAAGTCTCGTTATATCTAGAGCTATGGCGTAGAAAGGGATAGCATGAAGCAAGCATTTTAATGAATACCTAACTTTAAGGACGTTTCGTGCAACTGACGGTAGGTGTAGGTACCTACTTTATTGCTCCATTTAATTATGTTTATGGAGAGGCGCGGTACAGAGGGAGAGAGCTCGCCTTTCCTACTTTTTTCTCTTCGGTTTATGGTTTCTTCGAAGATACAAATTCTGCCAATGATAAGTAGGATCCCAGCCGGAAAAAATACCTTATAATATTTCGACGAAACAGTTATCTTCATCAACCTGTCTCAATTAAAACAGAAATCACTTTTATTTTCAACCGTTTTTGCTATACATAGCCTGCCAATTAACACCGCTCATGTTCAAGGAACGAGTCATAATCCAGTGTAATAAATCATGTCAGGTGAAAAAAAATCACAAATCGACCAAATAAGTTAGAGCTGATGGAGCGAAATACCCGGTTCCGGCAGGACCGTTTTTTCCACCACATCAAGTAGTTTAAGTGAGGCGTGATCTAAGCATGCATTATACATCATCCGGCAACAAGCTTTATTGATCACGACTGAATTCCGTCGGATCATAGGCTATCGGAACAAGTATATCGTGAAACGTAAGCCAGTGAACCGTTTCTCTTGATAGGGCTCGAGAGCTTCGAATGGCGTCGTGGGAAAGACGTGGATACTTAGGAAAAGTGCCTCATACAGTTTAAGTTGCCCTTTCAACTTGACTTTACATATTTTTTTTTTACATATTGATGTAATAGTAATATGTATTTACACATTACTTTACACAAATATGGTTTCTCAAAATGAAACGTCAAGCCTGTGGTGATGGGCCAGCTCATGACTAACCAGAATAACTGACCTCAGTAAGAACTTCAAGGTATTCGAGCTCTTGGTTTTTTCAAAATTGTTGATAATTTCTTCCCAGGGAAACTGAACTAAGGTTTAAAAGTTATTGCTGAGGTTAGCTCTTGCTAACTCTCGTTGGTTTATAGGTCACCCTGTAAACCAATCCTGCAAGCGACATTATAGTCTATAATCACTAGAGGTTGCGTCGCCCCACTTTACACTATTCGTTTGGTTTTCGTACCAGTATCTCATCAGACTCACGATACTGTCGGGAATATTTGAGTCACGCATTTTGCGCCATAGTATGTCGTAATTGACAAGGTCGAAAGCACGACATAAATCTAGGAAGCACGCGTATATTGACGTGTCTCTGTTTTTGTAATAGTTTAGACACAGTATCGCCGAGTCCGTAGAGAGACGAAATCCAAACTGAGCATCGCTAATCGACACATGTTTCAACAATTATAGCTGCAACAGCCGTTATAGCACCTTACCCACTATAGTACCCAAAGATATAAGTCTATAGTTGGTCACGTTAGACAGGTCACCAGTTTTGTTTTTTACAACAGGGACAACCACGGTTTTCATCATATCAGTGGGAAGAAAGCTATGCTTGATACAGAGATTAAACAGCGAAGAAAGAACTCTGTATATTTCATCACTGCCGTAGAAGATGTGCTCAATACTGAGTCCATCATGTCCTGGGGATTTACCTCGTTTCATGACTCTTATCTTATCTTTGGATGGGGGCCGGGGATCCCAGCGACACTTCGACCCATGGGGATATTTTGTGTTCAACCCCTTGTACCTATCCCTTGACCACATCACCGAATATGTCATGCATGAGCAAGACTATGCGTCTTAGTGGATTCATGACTCTTACTACATCTGCTATATCCTGCGCTGAGAATTGCACACTCTCCGCGTTAACATGAGGCTCTTCGTCGTCGGACACATCCTCCACGACCAGGGGCTGAACTTTGAAGTAGTGTGCGAACATATAAGCTATTAATCTAGGGTTGTGAACATTGTTCACACTGGCAGGAAGACTCAGCTTATTGTTGAGTGCTTTGGTTGATTTCCAAAACTTAACAATGTTCATTCTAATAGTCTCCTGGTTATTCTGGCACCACCTCAGTTTATTTTTGAAGGTTCTACGACTCTCGATCAAATTTGTATATACATCACCACAAACTGGCTTGCCACACAGAACCCAGTATTCAAATCAAGTTCTAGTCTGCTCATGACTTTCTTTTACGTGGTAGTCCCAACCGGCGACCTGTCTCTTCCTAGTTCTACTACGTGCACCTGAGTCAGTTTGAGCGCTTTTTATTGCAGCAGTCTGTAAAATTGTAATAACCTCGTTATATAATTTGTCTATAAAATTTAAAATTCATTTTTTTTAAACAAAGACCGTTATTATCACAGATAGAGAGCACTGACTAGTTACATTTATTGTACTAAGATTTTGAAAACAGAATTTGAAATTATAATAAAACATTATAAATTTTATAAATTTAAATTATTTATATTTAGTATTATTATGTATATAAATATTCAAATTATAAATTACATTTCCGATTACAATAATAAAATAATAACAAGTAAATTTAAAATTTAAAATTTAGATATAGTTATAATTGTCAATTAATTAATTAAATGTCAATAGTATGTCTAACCCAAATTAAATTATTATATATTTATTTAGTAATAATAATAAGTAGTAAATTATAGTAAATTATTACATTAAATTAATTTATCTTTATATATTATAGCCTTTTTACTGTTTTCATAGGGAGTGTGGAACACAGTTGAAACATTTGAATTGAAACTTAGGACAGTAAGTAAGGACGTTATTACAACAACAAGTCGTTAAGTAGTAAATTAGTATTATTAAGCCACTATATTATGAACTATCAGAAATATCGTTTTTTTTTACAAATAATTAATTATTTTATTAAAACCATTTGTTAATATATAAGTTTATAATTAAATTAGAAATTCCCGACTCCTAAACAAACTTGTACGCTGCAACCGGGTCCTTCCCTTACAAAATCATTTCTAATAAATAGTAACTTTATATTTAAGTATATACCTTTGCGTTTGCTTTCATTCTGAGATAAGAGTATTTAGTAACCGCACGGAGCGAAGAGTTGTTGACTGTTGCTTAATTGATTCCATTAAGATGAGCGATGGACTTCGTGGTGCATTGCAAAATTATATGTTCTATGTCATCATACATTTACCTCACGTAAAGAGACATTTAAAGGTACCTATTGGACGTTACACCACAGACTTGATTGGAATTCTTCTTTTTATAGTCGCATCCAGACCTGTAAGGGGCTCGGTCATTCTAATGCCATTATTACATTTGTGCGCTTTCGTTTTCACTTTGCGCTTTCCACATCGCATCCGTACGGAAAACTCGCATGCTTACTCATATGCGCGGCTCAATGGCGCACCCTGGGAGAGGTCTATGTCCAGCAGTGGACTAGAGTGGGCTGCTGCTTATGATGATAATGATGAAGACGCATGCGATGCAGCATGAGAGCTGTACGCTGCCGCATGCCACATGTGGAAAAAAATAGATGAAAGCGCACAAATGTAATAACGCCTAATGGAATTAACTACTTAATATAGTACTCTGTAGTTTGCCATTATCATCGTCATTTCACACACTGGTTATCTCAACCCTGATACGGAAGAAGGTCGCTAAGTGCAAAACGTGATTTTCTAGAACATTGCAAAAAACGTGTATAATTGGATTTCAAGTGTTTTCTGGAATTCTTCTTCGAATGCAAAACATTAGGTACCCTGGTTATTACGGTGATTACTCAGAAATGCAGATTAATACGGTATTAACCTATTTATTTTATTGCATCAATTAACTAACATGGACATACTAAAGAAGGATCTATAATTAGTTTTTCGATATCTCAACTAACATCAGAGATATTAATGGTTAAAGTTAGTATTGGACAGATGCTCTGTTCCTTTCTAGCAAAACAGTCCTTTATATGCAGCCAGGACCTGCTTCTATGGCGCTAGAGAACAGTTACATCATAAAACTTATTGCCGTTTCTTTCTAACTTCTGATTTTTGATTGTCTGTAGCTGTTTTACTTTTCAACGAAATATAATTCTGTTTTCACATGTCACCATCAATTTATGACTATATCTTATTTTTTAAGAAATGCATTTAATATTTGATACTTGGAAACTACCCTATTCCAATCGAATTCGGAGAATAATTTTGTATGTATAGCATGAAGTCGTAAAACATGCATATTAATTAGTTATAAGGTCTATTACTGTCTATTGTATTCTAATTTATTTAGCCCGGTTAAGAGCGAAGGCTGATCTCGTCACGACTCCATCTCTGTGACAATGCTAACATAGGTACTTCGCCATCAAATATGTGGTATTTATGATTTGATACAGGTTGATGTAGCAACCATATACTACATTTTTAACATTAACAGCGACCCGCCTCGGCTTTGCACAGGATATAGTATTCTCTGGCACAGGTAAACAAACCCTTCCCTGGTAATCACTCTTTAGAAGTGAAAATCGGAAAAAATCCATTATACTGTTTCCGACATTAGACACAAATGCGCCGGATGACTTTTGTTTTATACATTGCTACATACTCATAGCGATAATTTAAAATTTCACCATCTACTTTGTCATGCCTTCATTAAAATGCTTACAGTCTTATTAATATAGAAGATATTTTTATAGACACAATTTTCGACACATCGTGTACACGACATTGAAAAACCACTTTACAGAATGTCCTCGCTGTTTGCTTTTAAAAGCGTAAACAAATTTTACATTCAAAAAAAACTTACTGTCAGTCTCTCTTACATTTTTTATATTAACAATGTTTTGGACGAAAAACCGTAATTAGTTTAACGATAAGCTTGTAGAGAATTTTTGTTATGAACGTCACGATTGCTTCATTATGTTTGCAATGTTAAATAGCTGTGTAACAGCTCGCTTCGTTGCCTCTTTTTATTAACGGCTTCCCTCAGTTGATCGGATGGCTTAACCTTGACATTTGAATTGGGCTGCGGTATTTTTTGGTTCAATATCTGAGAATCACTTGCCCTTTCCCATATTGGAATTTATTCTGTAATGCATTGCTGGGCTCCCAAAGGCAATATTCTGCTATTACGGTTGGTGCTTTGGAATTTATACAGTGATTGATAGACTTTTCTAAGTAGGTTATATATACAGTATTTATATGGTAGGTACCTACTTACTTACCTGTATGCGACTTAATCACTCAGAATAGGTTCAAGTTCTGTTTTAATTTTCATTTTACTGATATTTTCTTTGCAATTTCAGTTGATTATAAATATAATATACATATGTCGTCATTGGCCTACTACTGGCCCCATTTTTGGAACAGAGTTATCCCCCAAATATGTCATGTACCTAAGTAAATTAATGCACAAGTGAAAGTTGTTATTTTAGAGCATTCGAACACAACACTATTATGTAGAGTCGCATACCATGTTTCCGGCCTCTGCAAAACTGTGGTATCACATGCGAAGTATCTTTCTTTATAGCTTTACTTGCTTTCCGTTGTTCTGCAATCAAGATCGAAGTAAGGTGTTGCATCGAGACTGATCCTATCTTATGCTTTTATAGACTTCCTACAGAACATGTCGTGTTTTACTTAACCTTTATAAATATGTATAGCACACGCCTCTTTTACATCTCTAGTTAATACTTGGGATCGATTCAGGAAATCATGTGCAATTTATTTCACTTAGATATCAATTTAAAAGTAAAATACCCGTCGACATTCTTTACAAAATCTTATCTTGATAGATTTAGTATATTATATACTAAACTCCCTATTTATTAGAATTACTAATATTATGTATATGATATGTTGATTATGACTTATTGATTCTAGTTATAGGTATGAACTTATTATTCTATTTCTGTCACAAACAAAAGTTATCTTTAATATCTAGGACGTTATCTAATACCTAGTTATTTAATATCTAGGAAAATCTAGGTGTTTAATTTATTGAAAATTATCTGTAAAATAATAATTTATTAAAGTAATAAGCGATTACTGACACGATAAACGTGTTGATAAATTAAGTAGTTTAATTGCTAATGTAGGTGGTATAATAATTATATCTAGTTTTAATAGGTTCTCAAGGCTCTTTGATTATGTTAACAAGACATACAGATACTTAGGTACCTATTAAAGTTATTTTAGAAAAAAGTATGTGATTGTTAACGTATGAACGTGGCTTGACATTTGATTAGTCTTAAATGGCACGTCAATCAATAAAAAATGTCGCTCTAGATATTTGAAATGTTATAGTAGTGAGTAAGTGGAGTATATATTCATATAACATGAGTATATATATTTGCTTCTTCGTTCATTATGCGAACGGCTAAGGAATGGAACAGCCTGCCGGCGTCTGTATTTCCCGAAACCTACAACCTTGGGATCTTCAAGGCCAGAGTGAATAGGCATTTACTAGACCCGCATGCTCCATCGTCGACCTCATCGTCGCTTACCATCAGGAGATCGAGGACAAATGCGGGTTTAGTTATACATAAAAAAAAATTGCAAAATAAATTGTACGTACGTACTCCTAACCACAGAAATTGGACAAGTAGTACTCTCTATATCTTAATCTAAGTATTTATACAATAATGATGTGAAAAATGCAAAAACATAATACAGGTGTAACAAAAACCCCTAGTGTGTTCAGTATCCACAACTGACCAGCTTTCACTACAAAAAATATCAGCTGTTCCATACAATGTTTACCTATACGACCCAAATGTATGAAACAGCTGACATTAAAAAAAAATTAAAAAATTAATCAATTTTCTTTTTCTAGATCTCAGTGTTGGCCCCGTAGTGAAAGTTGTTCAGTTATAGATACTGAACACCCCCCTTTAGGTTTACAAGGGGGTTTTTGTTACTCCCAGTAAATACGAGTAACTAGGTACTTTTTTCCGAATACAATGCCAGGAAAATGATCCAATATACTTTATTTCTTTTACATAAGTAATATCATTTAATTTTCATTCTCAGTCTGATTTCAGTTTCAAATACCCTGTGATAAGATTTGTGCCAAGACATAGAAGAAGAAAAAACCAGACGTCACGTGTCTGTTATCATCGCGCCCTACATACAGGAGGCAGTCTTATCAGTTTAAACAGCAATGTGGAGGGTCAGTTTAAAGGCAATCGCATATTATAGCAACTCGACGCGAATCCGGCACCAACACAACTTAGAGAAAAAATTTAAAGTGAGCTTTACATACAGTAGGTTTTCTAAATTCAAGTAAAGTAGTTGTCGACGAGTGGTCAACGTGTGGGCCACTTGTCGACGACTACTTCACATGAATTTTTAAAACCTATTGTATGTAATACGATATAAAGCTCACATTTCAATGCTTTGCTCTGAGTTGAGTTGGTGTAGCGTTCGCGTCGAGTTGCTATAATATGCGATGGCCTTTATTAAAAATTCCGTCCGTACATTGCTAGTTCAGATCTGTTTGTTTACTCTATTTAATGTAACAACAATGGATGATAGAGATGACATGAGTCTAGATAGACTTTGACAACTTTCGATATAAGTACCTAATACCTATTAACTAAATAGCTGCATTATGTACAGTTATCAATTTATTTCCAAAAAAATCTATAAACAATTAAAGATCTTAATTATAATTTCGAATCTTACAGCACTATTGTTATACCATACAAATTATATCTAAGTCTTTTATAATATTTACTTACTCTATTATTTATTAAAACATCTGTAAGAAAAGACACACATATATCAAGAAAGTTTATGACATGTAGAGCAGAGAAAGGCGCATAAATAAATAAGTCCCATTGATATTTATATCATTATGTCGCCATAAACATATGGGTTGCGTGTGCGCAGAACGCAGTTGTACTGCGCGGGCCACCTGCAGTCTACACCGTTGTGTTTATTTAATGGGACTGCCAGAAATGTATTGTGAAATGCTTACGAAATACTTGCAAAATATAAATGTCAGTTAATTTATATCTGTCCATACAGGTGTAACAATAAACCCCCTATATAAATGAACAATATTTACTATGGGGGCAACTCAGATATCGCGAAAGAATCGGGACTATATGGGGTTTTTATCACACCCAGTATGCAAGGAAAAAGGATATTATTGTCCACTAATCATATTTCTGCCGCAAAGCTGCAATGCTTACACAGTGTTCCGATTTGAAGGGTAAAAGAGAACCAGCGAAATTATTTGACGGCACATGCGGCACTCCATCTGTTCTCAAAGTTAGCAGCGCATCGAAAATCATCTACTAACATTGTAGTGAGGTAAGTAATATTAACTGGCGATGGCCATTACTAATCAGGTGGCCTGTATAAAAATAAAAAAAACTTAGGTCCGTCTATTTTTTCTTGCAACGACATTGGTGACAAACGAACGGATACAAACTTGTCACTTTCTTTAGTTCTTGTCGCCGCGTGCGCATGGGACCGACAACACAACACGTTTGGTCACTTTTCCTATTTAACCTGTTACATAGATTGATTTGCTCCTAATTATTTATTCGGGTCTCCGTCTGTGAGATTAATTGCTTAATTGCGGTTTTTAGGAGCCTTAATTATATCTAAACACCTTTTAGCCAGAGACGTGAAAGAATGATAGATTATGACTAGTGATTAGGTATGTTATGTTACTTATGTTGGGTACAATTTTTATTGAGACAAATATAATAATGAAAATGTGTGATTGAAGATTGATGACCATCCACCATTTTTTTCTATCTTTTTAATAGTAGAAAAGAATAAATAATAATAGAGATGAACAAAAAATAATAATTGGTGCAGACAGTATCTTTTACATTTTGTCAGATTTCCCTGGCTCCCACACCAGGATACCCTGTGTTACAAACAGAGAAAAAAATAAGAATATAAGTGCAAAATAATTTGAAATTTAGATTACGAGTAAGTGTAGGTAAATACCAAAGATTTTGAAACTTACACCGGCGCCGATAGTCCGATTTCTGTGGTAAATACTTTATTGTTCACAGTATTGGAAAAGTACAAATTACAGGATGTACAAAAGCGGCCTTATCTCTGAGGGCAACCTCTGAGGTTAAGTGGACAACAGAGATTAGCGACAGTGTAGCGTGTACGAGTAAGTGAATGTTTAACTTACTATCTTTACGGGATAGCAGCTGCTTTTTTCGTTAAATAATAAATAACAGAGATATTAAAAATATTTTTAATATGTGATTATTTTGTAACTATTTATATAAATAAATAAAGCGATTGCTTATCTCTCGTATGTTCGCTCTGGACTTAAACATTTTTATTACTTACATAATAATTCTTTATAGCGTTGCGCATTTAATTACTCGTAAAACAATTGCAGCGCCCCGCGACTGTATCCGTGAGATTATTCGTTGTTATTTAAAAATGATCATTTTATTGGCCGAAAGTGATCGTTGTTTTCCTGTGTGTGGCAATTCTCACTATAAACCGGTAAAGTTTCAACAAATGTAGGGTTTTTGGGCAAATCTTTTACAAAATACCGTCCACCACCATCAAAGCTAATTTAAACTTCGCGCGCATCAATGGCGCGCGCCCGGCAAGTTGCGAAATTCCACCGCAATTCTACTCTACGAAAAAATACTTCGCTGTGCCCGCACAAAACGCGTGTGAAAATTGCGAAAATAATTAAATAAAAAGGAAAAGTGATCATCAGTGGTGGATTTCCCGACGTAAGTCCTTCGTTGCCCTGTTTATAATATTTCATGTTCATGGGTCATGTTCAATTCTTTAAAATATTTCATGTTTTTAGACCAACAAGAATATTTGGTTTTTACAGATTGTTCTATGTTTCTGAAATTACAGATTAACTTTTAATTAAGTTGTTGCATTGTGAAACTACCAAATCAGTAAAGTTGAATTCGGACGATTTTTAGGGATCTATCCGGAATGAATCTTTGTTCCGATTTCCGATTCTACACTTTTGTATAATTTTTGCTAAAGAAACCGCAGTTCCATGAAAAATTCTTTGTTTACAGAGAAACACAACTTCCATGAACCAAAAGGGTCTTCAAATTCTAGCACGAATCATCGACAGTCGAGCAATTCATTAAACAGCACTGTAACTCAAGATATAGAAAATTACGTCTCTTGTCTGAGCGAGTGAAATCTAAAATTATCTATGTCAATAGATTTCTAGAGCCCTAAAAAAACAAAGTCTCTGACAGCATATAATGTAGGTATACGGACTGACTAAATTACTATCGTAAGTGTAGACATAGATAACATATTTATCTAGGATGGAGACCTCGTCGCGGCGCGGGCAAAACTCTGCCTGCCGGGCTATCAACGTCCGATAACAGCCCGTGTCTGAGTCAAACATTACATTATTACCATTATACAACCACTATATGGTCATTGGCCACACCCGCGTTTCCTCCATTTTTCGCGGGGAAAGTAAAGAATGACAAATGCAATTTAGAATGATGAAGATTTATCCAATTATCTTGAAGACTTACCAGATAAAGCTATTTCTTTCTAAGGCACATTCGAGCAATTATCCGGATGTGCCTTCTTCGATTTCTTCGAAGGAATCATAAAGTCACAGTAAAACGTTGAATAGCACTGACTGAACAAAACAAATCCATTATACAAATGGTAAAATAATTCATAAAACCGGCTCAGTAGTTTCTGGAGATTACACGTCACATACCTACTTACAAATAAAGAACAATATTATTTAATATAACATGTACGTAGAATGTGGGCGGGTAAGTTGGTTTTGGTTGAGGTCATTGTGTGCTGCAACAAATAACTTTTATTATACAAGATAAAGCGGCCATCAATAACACTTGACATTATTATAGTGTTTCTATGAAACTGAGATCGCAAAACGTAAGTAGTCCATGTGAAGATTATGGCCTTTAAAAAAAATTATACTTAGGTAGTTATGTTAGTTACTACTAACTATTACATCTTTGTCTTCCATGCCACTATATTACTTGTCATTATGAATCTGAAAGTGTGTTTATTATTAACTTATTACCTATTGAGTCGTGAACCCAGTAGGGTTTGGTCTAGACATTGTTGGGGAACTAGGCAGTCACGCATTTATTTTTTATGAGACTATAATTAAGCAGGGTTACGTAATACACACACAAACACTCTTTTCTCGTACTTTTAATAAATTTAATTACATATTAGTAAATAGGTACATAAATAAAGAGTTATGGAAGAGCGTGGCCCTCTGACACAGGTGTTGTCACACTTAAAAGAGGGCCTTCACAATTGGAAAAAAATTGTTGTACCTTTTTGTTGATGAATAAATCTTTTTATTTATTTTATTTATATAATTGATGATTTTTAGGAAATATTTTTTTTTATTTAAAGATAGAAACCATCCTGGCTCACACCGGTTTGAATTCAGATCAGTAAGATTTGAATGATCGAACAGATCAAAATTTTAAACTGTTGCATCTAAATTTTATCTTAATCCAACATCGAGGTCGCAAACTTTTTGCTTATGTTTGCGACCATTTATTGCGGCAATTTATTTTTTGAGATTTATATTACACATTTAGATAATTTGTTTTTGTGTAGGGGACGTTAATAGGCTGACGATCTGAACAACGTAGAAATCGCAAGTAATAGCGTGAAAAATGAAACTTGGACAAATTATATCAACTGGTAGATACCAAACCAAGTGTTGACAAATTCGTTTACATAATACCATTGCACATGCGCAGTGAATCAATATTTAACATTTCGTGCGACAGCGCGCTTATTGTTCTAACTAAATGTTATTGGTTACATCGAAAAGTTCCTTAGACTTATGTGCCAGTCAGAGATGCTCAAACTATGGCCTAGTTCTGTTATTTACACATTTACAAAATTTCTTTTCATTTTTATCCCTTCTTGCGTTTAGCGCTCTAGGCTTCTAGAACCGTGAGTGGGGGTCTAAATGACGTAGCAGAGTTTCGCAATTATTACAAACAAATAAATAACTCTGTGACCATAATTTTCGAATAGGCCTTTTATAGTTATTCGAGTCATCGTAGTTGGATCCCCTACTCACCATTTCCGTTTGAACATCTCTACTGGGGACGGGACACCCGTATAATATACGATCACAAGATTATTATTATTATGATCGTGATCTTCATTAGAATTAATGTCTGGACTAAACGATTCCGCACCTACGAACTGACCAATGGTATTCTCAATTCATTTTCCTTAAAACATAGTTTATCCCTTTCTACGCTCTATGAAAAAATGCCACCAGATTTATGGTAGCCAGTACTCATTCAATTCACAGTTAAACTTTCATTTTCACAAGTAATTACCGTTGGGAAGAAAAGTTTGCCAATCCCTGCTTTATCTAAGTTATGGCGGTAAATCAGCTGTTGAGTGTTGAATCGCGACTGCGCCTGTACTTCGGCGCCTCGGGCAGCTGTAGACTCCGCAACGATGCGCTTGCGACTTGCGCTCTGCCATTATTCGATGCGATTAGGGATGCCATTTTGATTCTGGAACAAGGATACACGATCTATGTGCCCCAGATTATGTATAAAATTGTCTGAGATATAATCTTACTAACTTGGTTGTTTGTGAAATAGTATAATTTACTTAGTGCAATACTAAGATAGATTAAGACATATAAAATATCTAAACGATAATTCAGGGATTAGTGTATGGGGCCGTGTGCCCCACGGAATGGAAGTCAGCATGTTGATGCGATGATGGAATATATTATATAGATATTGCGATGATGAAAGGAAGAGGAGTGACAGCGCGAGTAAGAGAAAAGCGGAGGCGATTGTTTTTGAGACGACAGCAGCGCGCGCAGACTGCACAGCGCGCATGCGCCGTCATTGTGGCGCGAAGCCGCCACAAGTGTAGGTATTTTTTTATAAAACGAGCGACGAGCAAACGGACAACCTGATGGTAAGTGGTAACCGTCGCTCATAGACATCTCAGCTCACTAAAGTGTTATTAGAAAGTTTTCTATGCGCTGCTAACCTTGAGGACTTAGTTCCAGAAATTATGCTGGCTCTCTTACCTTTTAAAACCAAACACAGCAACGTAAGTATTGCTATTTTGTTGCGGCTGAATAAAAGGGTGGTACCTCCCCAGGCTGACTCTACCCCACCCGACAGTGGTTCACACACCGCACCTACACCTACGCGACCCGTTTCTGGTGCTTACACGCGCTATCGGCATATTCCAGGCCGCTTCTCCCCGATCCCTCCCTCCCCAGCGACGTCCTAAGCCGAGGTCCGTACCCAGGTGGGTACGGACCTAGTAGTATAAGAAGCGACTACCTAAGAGCACCCAGGTGGGTGCCCTTAGGTAGTCGCGTCTTATACTAGTTTTAAGTCCTCCTCCATGCTGGAGCGCACTTAGCGCTCGCCCCCAAAATTCCGGTGAAGCTGACGGTCAATAGAACCAACAGCATTAGTCAATCGAAAAAAAAGGCTGACTCTACACGGAGTCATATACCACCTGAATGTATCCATATACCTACTTGAAAGTAAAGTCATTAAGAAATCGTATTTGCAACCACAAAGTCGTCGCCACATTAATGTTTATCTACTATTGTCCACCTTCACTGACATACTTTATACCCACTATCATTGTCCGAATCATTTCGCGTGATATAATGTATAAGGAGATTAATTGATGCTCTTAAGCCGTCTATCTCATCTCCTCTCTCACGCAATGCTTACAATTACCACACGTCAAATTTGCCCAATGATCGTAGGCTAGATACCATGATTGACCACTGGTGCTAGCTTCATAGAATTTCAAAACGTTTCTATTATAATGTTTTTACTACTTGTTGTTGCATGGTCTGCTTTTTTAAATATGCTCGAACGACTCCTAAAAGGTTTACTCTTAAAAGGTTTACTTACTCCTAATATTTTTAATATATTTATTAGATATTAAAAATTAAATCAAAAAATGTACTTTTAAGGTGTAATGACAATTGTGAACAAAGGAAAGCGAATAATAGATCGACAACATGCTCCCAATTTTTACAAAAACGTAGTTTATTTGGAATAACCCTTATTAATTGAGAGTTCCCTACTGTATGTACGAACCCCTATGCCTTCGGCGTCCCATATTGCACTCTCATTGCACAAATTAGCAAGAAGGTGTAATCCGGAGGGAGTGATAATTATAATGAATGACCCCCCCCCCCCCCCCCCCCCCCCCCAGTTTTTTTAAATAAATAATCTAAGTCAAACAAGCAAACGGGCCACCTGATGGCGGATTGTAAGTGGTTCTCGTTGCATAGGGACACCTGCAACACCTGAGGCATTGCTTTTGCATTGCCGGCCTTAGAAGAATAGGAATCTCTTTACGTTCTTTTGATACTTATTTTAGAAATCATCTCAATTTCGTCCTTCCCCGCCGTCTCCCGATCTCATACAACTTGACAATTGTTCGATGACAACTTCCCCTGCATATCCCGCTCATTGAGCTATATCGTTGCGTGTATGATACAATATCTTCCACATTACTTAGATACTCACAGTATATGTATATACTTTAGATAGAGTAGTCGACTAATTACACCATTCGGTTAGGTTAAATTACTTAGACGTTTCTGGGTCTTAGTAAAGAAATAAATAGGCGGCGCCATCGCCATAGTAAATGTCGGTACATTTGGAACACGTGTCGGGTAAAGAGACAACATAATTACTGATTTTGTTACTGTTATGTCATGTTAAACCTATAATTGAGATTACGCTATGGTTAGATGATATTGCAATCAAAATGTAGGTTATAAGTAAATATAAAGTGTGTCGACAAAGTAATTTAATATTTTAAAAAAATCACACACAATACGGTATTAATCTAATATTTTTTATTGCATAAATAGTTTTCAATGGATATCCTAAAGAAGGATCTAAAATTAGTTTTTTGATATCTCTACTAACATCAGAGATATTAATGGTTAAAGTTAGTATTGGAGAGATGCTTTGTCCAATTTTAGCAAAACATTACTTTATACGTATGCAGCCAGGACCTGCTTGTATGGCGCTAGGGAACACTGACGTCATAATATGTACTTATTGTCGTTTCTTTCTACCGTTCTGATTTTTGATTGCCTGCAGATATTTTAATTTTCAACGAATTTTAATTCTGTTTTCATATTTGACCATCAATTTATGACTATTTCTTAATTTTTAAGAAATGCATTTTATAATTGATACTTAGAAACTACCCTATTAAGGTTTTATCTATGTAAATTATCGTAACGAAATTTAAATGCCTTAAGTCGCCCATCCTTAGAATTTAACGTCTTTTAAAACATACTCTTTCCCTTTTCCACATCATAGCGCTAGACAGAGATTTTACTATACTTAAGGTAGCCAGATTTTTTAAAAACTTCTTGCAATTGGCTCTCTGTAATCTATAGACTAGTCTTCTGTGTTATCTGAAGTTGGCCTTAAAACTTTATAAGGAAATATAACAATATTTTGAATAGATAACCCACAGCTGACTGTTGTTACTATACGGTAACGATATGGAAATAAAATTAATGTACGTACTTTCAATTTCATCACATCACACGGTCTTGTTTACACGGAAATATGGTAAGTACTTAAAAGATAATAAAATTTTATCTGTCAGTCTCCGATATTTGGCAGTATCTAACAAGCACAGTTTAAACAGACTCATGGAATATTTTTAAATATACATACTTACTTATAAATTACGCACCTATGTAACTCGCAATTAAGTAATTACAGGTAAGGAAATCCATTCAAATCAAGAAGATCATAAGTTGATAAAGCAAGGATGTCCGGTAAGCAATTACTATATTGAGCGGTATTATCCAAGGGCGGTCGACTCATCAGAGAACACGAACGAATGAAATAAAATGGTTAATGTGTAAAGTTCAACGACACGTAAATTGTTACGTGTAGTTTTACGTTATTGTGTCGTTCTCTTAAATTCCACTTAATATTTGCGTAGTTCAATACCTTATTATCGCCACTTGTAGATTCCAACAGCTTTATCAACTTTCTTCATTGTCATAATCAGCCCATTTCTCTACATCGCCATTATGATGAGGCCTGTCGATGAATTCACGATTATTAGCCGTTAGTGTTGTTTGTTACGAAATAAATAAATAAACGATTCACAGTGAATCTTTTTTTTTTGTACCGGCGTTTATAGAAATCACACCACTAATCTAGCCTCTGGATATTCCGCAAATTATGGAGGTTGTAGGTACTAATTAAAGGATATTTAATAGTCTAATTATTATCTAATTGCAAAGACGGCCACATCAATCTAAATTATATTCTGTATATTGTTATCTTGTTAATTTATCGATTTAAAGTGCTCGAGCTCCTTTTGAGTTCACTCCGTTCACACACTCTCGTGTATATAAGTACTTTTGTCAGTGCTTAAAATTAAGTGGGTTATAGCTTTGTTAGCGATCTATTGGAAAGGAAACAAGTGTATCTGCCACCTGTACAAAGAGTCCGGGTTCGATTTCTATGTAGATTAATGAACGAAACACAATCAGTATTTTGTATTCGTATAGTTCGCCTTTGGATTACAGAGTGTCCCATACGCCAACCTCAAATCTGCAAGAGCTAATGGACTAGCTAGCTCAGGACTAACTAGAATAACCAAACTTGACCTCGGAAAGACCTCATGGTTTTAGCTATAGCCTCATGTTCCAACTTCAACAAGAAAATTATATCAGAAGGCACGACCGTAATGAAGATGAATATTTCCATGACTAAAGGTTGGTTTGATTGAACCCCATAAAGTTAGCATTACCGTCGCTACGCAGTAGTAATTTACCACTTTACCTAAATCACCCAGCATAACTTACTTCAGCAGTATTAACGAAAACTTAAGCTTATTGTTGACTTTATAGAGTTCTTATTAGTATGGTTACGTTCAAGACCTTAGATAGAAGCTGTGTCGTAAGATGTCTCACAGTCTAGGTGGAGTCCAGACCAGCTTCAGTGAACTTTGGCTGACCTCTGTTTAAGGAGCGCTTTGCTCTTCGCCCGTCGGATTGCTTTCATAACGCATAGACATAACTTGTTTATTCTTAATTTATCTAGTAGCTAAGTAGACCGCATCACATATTGGGTACGTTAGGTGATTTATTGCAGTTAACTACTACATACTGATTTGACGTTGACCTCAGAAAAAGTGGAGTCAAATCAAGGGATCAGGTACAAGATAACGAAATGCGTGAAAAGATACGAATTCCTGACTTACTCGCGGCGACTTCCATCTGTTCAAGTGTTTCGGGTTAATTTCCCTGTTCCAGAAAATGCCTGTACACACTAACAATCAAACACTGAGTATCATTTGTCTTTCGACTCTGAAGTACTCTGAACCTATATATCATCATAGGCCTGATACGTCTATTGCAGACGATTTAAGCAGCGTCGCGAAGGCATCGCTTTTCGTGGCTGAACCTATATATAACAGAATCCTAATGTAGTAGATAGGTGGGTATTTGCCATTTGCTGCTATCAACTTTTACAACTTGACCAAGCTTGGTTTGGTTTGATTTGTGAAATAAATATAAATTATTGTCATTACATATGTAACAGGATTCGTGTGTGGCATAGTATGAAGTTGTAGTGGTAGATCCTAAAGTGAAGGATCGCCTGGGGTGGTACCACCCTCTTATCTATTTCTGCCGTGAAGCAGAAATGCTTGCATTTCTGTGTTTCGATTTGAAGGGTAAGAGAGCCAGCGTAATTTCCGGCACATGAGGCAATCCATTATAGTCCTCAAGGTTAGCAGCGCATCAAAAACCCTCCAACATGAATACAGTGAGGTGAGATGTCTATGAGCGACGGTGACCACTTACCAACAGGTGGCCCGTTTGCTCGTCTGCTCTCCTTGTTTAGTAAAAAAAAAATATGAAATTTTCTCCCTCTTTTGCCACAAAACTGCATTCACTTTCAAGCTTTGGCTTATGTCTTTTAGGGACCATATGCGCATGCGTCACTCTGGTATTAAAAGGGGTAAATGAGGTCACATTGCACCACCCGCGTGACGTGACGCGACGACTCGGTCGACGCTGCGCACCCTTTGATCCGCCGCGATTCGTCACGGAGGGATTATGTAGTCTGCCTCTGCCATCCATATATCACGAGCACATAGCCTTTCAAAATGGACCAACTTTGAATGGGTGATGAAGATGTTTTATTATTTCGTTCATCCTATTATATTTAAAGGACAAGTGGGCTGGTAGGACGACGCGTGGGTGGAAGATCTTTTTTCATTTTTAAATTTTAATGCTGGGTCGATGAGAGTTCAAATGGCCCCGCCATGGCTTGGCATGGATTTCAAATCGTTCTTATATGTTTTTCGATCTCAACATCCATACATAATACAATTTTTTTTCACATTCACACTCCCATATATTCTTAAATCACATGACAAGATCGAAAAAGAAACTCTTGACTTCCGATAGCAAGCAATAGAAACATGTTCTTTTTTAAGATTTTTTATCATACATTAACATGTCTGTTCGATACAAAATAATCAAAATATCTAAATGAAAATTGATCACAGAAAGGGAGAGATTAATACTCGCTCAGCGATGACCATAAATCTCGCATGAGAGGGAATTGATGAAATATCGTGAGATAATCGCAATGTGAAATGTATCCTTCCAGATAGCATCTTAAACAATCTTTGCGTCAGATGATAAATGATCACTTGAAGATCGCAAACCAGTATTTTATCTGTCTATATTTTAATTTTATGTTTTAATATTTCAAGTATCCATGGATGGCTGTCAAAAGATTGCATAAAGTTCAAATCTTTGTATATTTTAACATTACAAAAGTACACACACACAAACACTCTTTTCTCGTACTTTTAATATATTTAATTACATATTAGTAAAAAGGCATATATAAAAACCTAAATTTATTAACACCTTACTTTTAAATTAAACAGAAAATATAATATAATATAACACTAAAATAATACTAAAGCTAAAACTAAACTAAGGCTAAGAAAACTAAAGATAAAAAATTTGGGTTAAATCCCCAACATCCGGCAGTGTACCCAAGAGACTGGCTGCGTTGCCCCGTTGGATAGCTAAGCTAATCCGCTGGGCCAAATAGGAGCCAGATCTTGGGTCTTTTGACGCGTCGAAATATAGTAAATAATAATTTTACCTATTAGTAAATAGGTACATAAATAAAGAGTTATGGAAGAGCGTGGCCCTCTGACACAGGTGTTGTCACACTTAAAAGAGGGCCTCCACAATTGGAAAAAATTACCTAGTACCTTTTTTGTTGATGAATAAATCTTTTTATTTTTATTATTATATTATTTATTATAGTTCAATTTATAATGACGATAAAGATAAATTTGGAAAATCAAAATGGAAAACTACATAAAAATTTCTTTGTATAATAATATGTAAGTCTTGTTACCAATATCCACAACACAAGTGATTAATATTTCAACGAAAACATTGTAAAACCGCCACCGTCGACGGTCTATCACCAAAAGGTTGTCTGGAAGAGATCGCTTTTAGCTATAAGACCGCCTAGATTGTATTAATCGTTTCGTACGCACTGTATCACACTATTTTTGTGCAATAAAGTGTATTCATTCATTCATTCTATCAGTGTGCTGAACAAACCCAGACTGATTTATGCTACATTCATCATGTAAAAATCGGATATACCTAATTAAGGTTTTTTTTAATAAATAAATAGACAGACGGTCAAATAATTAAGTATCTATATGGGTATAACTCAGTATAAAGCTAAGGCTAAATAAATTAGTTTATACCTAAGGCATAATCTAATATTCTTACTTACTGACTGACTGGATGACTTAGTGAATTCCTGAAATTCGGAGTAAAATTATACGATCTTTAGTGCACAACAAATTAAATAATGGGCCTCTACGTAACCATACCGAGTAATTCCTATATCAACATAATATAAGTAAAACAAACGACGTGACTAACATGTGTTACAATAATTACAGTGCATTCACAATTTTATATCCAAGTGCAGATAAGGCCCACGCGCAGCGCACAGTTTCACGGTTCATTTCCGTGCTATCGTGAAAATGGACTGATCTCGTTTGAAATTTTCCACGCTCTTGTTAAATAATATACAGATTATATTGGCTTGTTACTACAGACTAGGTTTAGTTATCGCTCCTACTCGTAGGCAACTTTGTAACGCTTGAAGGCTAGAGGAAGTTCTGTAGTGGAAATGAGTGATCTTGATTAAAATTATGCACGCTTTTGCACTGTAATTGCAACAATGATACTCACTTATTTCGTACTACCAAGCTAGGATTTATAATTCATAGGCAATTTTATTTTAAAATTGCTCAGCGTGCTATGGAAAGAGCTCGGAGTGTCTCCACTGGATCGAATCCGACACGAAGGGTCCATCATAGACCGAAGTTGTTGACATACGAGTACGACATACAAGTAGCATATAGGATTTTAGCAAGCTTAAGTGGCAGGCCGTCGCAGAACCGACAACCGTTGGGGTAAACGAATTTTAGAGTGGGGACGTGTAGTGTGGGGTGTCCCCTGCTATATGCGGCTTGTGTCCTAGACTCCTAGCGAAACGCTCGTATTTCGAATAATGAAACCATTCTTAAGCATTAATTTATTATCGTATGAGGAAATGAGTCGATTTTGATAAAAAATTTACAGTCATATAGTGATTGATAGGAACACACTAGCTGTTACCGGTTAGGTTTTAAAAGTGATTAGATAGAAGTACATACTTACTTCTATAAATTACTTATCTTTTACATTCAATTTCTTTTTGCTAAATCAGATCCGGGGTCATATTGAAATTTAAAAGACCTCAAGAAATCATCACTGAATGACCTCCAACTCTCTCCTACTTTTTCGAAACTCTCTCCTATCGTAAGATTCTTTTCCAACCTTAGTATGTTCTTTTTAGTCACAGAAAACCTAGCAGTCTCATTTCAAAATCTTTGATTTTTGTAGACTAGAACATGTCAACGTGCGGTAGGTATCATTTCAGAAGTTGCGTGTACATCGGAAGTACCATTGTCTTCATATCGTTGTCGTTCATCTCATCTCTGTGAAAGTAAACATAGAACAATAATATCAAGACCCCAGATATATGGGCTGTTACCCAATGAGTTATCTCATGTCAGCCACTGTCAGGAAACAAAGGGATTTTGATGCCCGGTTGCAAATGATGCTATTTATCTTTTAACAAATCATAATAATGAAAATGTCTAATTGAAAAGACGGGAGATTAAAGAGCGACATTTAATTTAGAGCTTTCACTCTTAAGTCTTAACCTTTTCAAGTTTTTATTTCATTATTAAAGAATAATAATTGGTAATTTGAAAAGGTCAGTGTAGGTAATATCGTGTGTCGGTATAATAACTAAACGAAATGTCGGAAATTAAGAGTAGAATTTAGAAGTAAATATTTTAAAGGACGTGTAGATACAAGTAATAACAAGTCTAAATTGAGAAGCATTTTCAAAATTATATGGGAAACATTCGGATTTCTTAAAGCTACTATTCAGTTTGGGAATATTTTGAAAACAGTTAAGAAATTGTTATCAGAACTACTATCACAACCTTCCAATACCGACAAAGTCAAACATGTTAAGTAGGACTAAATTATTGATTAATATCATATACCTGTGTAACTCATGATTATACCTGAATAAATGAATTATGTTTAAAAAAAATCTAAGTATAATCGTAAGCAAACGCTACATTTTACATAACAATACCGCATAATAACGAGACACAATGACACAGTATATTAACTCACACATTCTATCAACAATAGATTCATGATACATACTTTGCGGTAGAGGCTATAATTTCCTACAATTGTTGCCTTAGCGTAGACCAACATGACATACGCCGACTTTGACCTTTACCAATAGCTTCAGGTTATAGACTCTAGTTGTCTGCCATGCCAGCACTGGTAGACGCAAGCGCAACAGATAGAAATCAAAATACTTACGTTAGCATGTTTCACAAGGCGGAGAGCGTCCCCAATCGATTACCCGCCTAGTTTCTCGCAACACCTCCGCCGCAGGGTCCGGATAGTTCCAGCTACAGTATCTCAATTACCCGCCAATGTCATGCTTGGCCTGTATCTTTGTTGTTGAGACGAGTTTGAATTTAAATAGGCGGTTAAATAAATTGAAGATTACAACTGACTGTTCCGGAATGCAGTTGCAGTCATACTGTTGCGTTCGCTTTAGTATTACAATTTTCACGGCCTACTTTCTGGAGTAATATTGTGTTAGTTTACATCGACTATTTCTACTTTGGACCTATTGTTTCCTTACTTGATTGTACTCGTAATAGGTAGTTCATCCTAAATCTATACCAACTCCCACGTTCTATAATAAAAAATCTGAACATTTATTTTCGATATTTTAACTAAAGAAGTATGGTAAAGTTACAAAATATCCAGAGTACCAAATGAAATGAATTAGAAATATCCGATAAAACTTTCTTCAATATGAATTCCCTTTTAAAAGTGCACTTTTTATTATTAAACAGGTATTCCAATTCGTTATAAGACATTTCAGAATTGCCAGCAATATCCTTAATAAGGCTTCAAGAAACAGAAACACGAGAGGTGACAAAACGGAGACGCCCTTGCATGCATCGAGTACGAATGCCATGACATTTAGTGCTCGAGCGCAAGCCTCCGTGCCTTCTGACCTCATTGGGGCTGTCGTGAAATGTCTACACTCACTATTTTTATATTATCCATTTATTCCTTCGATGATCGAGATACTGTAGTTCAAGAACTCTATTATATTTTTCCATAGAATTTGGGTCCCTTCCACTTTAACTCATGTATTGTGTCAGAAATGTGAAGTTTAATTGTTATTACGTTTTTGAACAATAGTACACATACTGTGTTGCTTAAATTTAGCTAAATATTAGGTCCTTACATATGAAATTGGCGTTTTGTCGTACTGGCCACTTTGCTCTGAAATATCTCCTCTTTGGTTAAGAATTCCAAATTCAAATTTATAAATCCATATAGCTGGTACATTTGAGTTTCTAAAACAGTCATTCATTTGTTTTTTCCTGACTAGTTTTTTCTTTGGCGTCGCTCATATCGCACAATGGAAAACATGAAATATCGCTATATTTACGAGTACGAGTTCTACCGTGGCACCAGTGCTGCAGAAACAGCTCGAAGGAATAATGATGTGTATGGCGCTGGTGTCGCAAAAGAAAACACGGTACGTTTTTGGTTCTAGAAATTTCAAGCTTCAGAGCAAGCCCCGTGGACGACCGGAGACTAAAGTGGATAATAAAGAATTAAAGGCTATTGTGGAAGCGGATCCATCGCAAACAACTTCAGAGTTAGCTGCAGGCTTCGGTGTGAGTGATACAACTGTTTTAATCCACTTGAAGCAAATCGGGAAAGTAAAAAGGCTTGAAAGGTGGGGAAACCTTATGAATTGAGTGAATCAAACCGGCAAACACGCGTCGACTGCTGCGTTACATTGCTCAACCGACATAATAATGAAGGGATTTTAAATCGGATCATTACCTGTGATGCAAAGTGGATCCAGTACGACAATCGGAAGCGCTCGCGAAAATTGACTCAGAAGAAATTATATTTCTCCGATACAAAACGCCAATTTCATATGTAAGGACCTAATACTATGTATGTACATAACATAGGCCCTCGAAAATGGTAACCATACTTAGAACCTTGTCCTATACTTATGGTAAGAAGTAGGGTTGTCGTTAATTTCCGTGTCTTGTCTAGTAAATTAGCTGTATTGCATAAAATGAATGGATCTGATTTTTAGCCCCCATACAAAATAAAGTAGTGCTTATGTGTCATTTCATAATGCGTGTGATCCTTATTTTCATGGTTCCATTGTACCATTTTGAATTATTCGTTATTTCAACACTCGTATGAAGACGATACGAGTATTAATCACTTAGCTGAATCCAAGTTAATGTAATATAAAAAAGAGTTTATGATCGGGACAAGCCAATTAGATAGACAACTTACTGACTTCATGACATTACATTATATACTCGTACATATTATTATAAACTATTTGTCGAACAAATTGCGTCGTAAGTAACTAAGACAGACGGATTCCATTGTAAATGAGCTGATGAATCTTATCGAAGTGGCACATGCGGTGATTGTATTACTTTATACGTGTATTATAGATATCATGTGGCCGTATCCTAGCGTGGAAAGTTACAAAGATGCGAACAGAGATAAGAAATCAAATAGGGCGTTATCGTCTATCTGTCAGGACCGTAAAAAGCAATACCGACCGTAATTTGATCGGATTTTTGAATCTTGATATTTTAAGATTTGGACATTTCATGACGAATCATAATTCTTGACGGTGTGTCGTGTGATTCCTGTAAGGAAAGTTTTTATATAACACTAAATTAAAAATTGATGATCTACGCTCCAGTCCATACTTGGCTGGTATAGGATGTTTTTCAGGATAGATGGTGTAGCAGTGGAGTGGAGTGAAGTCTGGTGCTAAAATATAAAAAAATCGAAATTAAAATTCACTCGAGTTTTTTAAAACTTTCTAAAATAATTCTAAATTTCAATGACGGTTTGTTAAAGATTTCAGAGGGCACTATTAGTTAGATTTCTTTAGGAACAGTATAACTGAGAAAACATCTATTGAGTTTCTTTTTTAAAGTACTCTACCTGTCGAAAATAATTCTGAAGTCCAATGGGTTATTGAACGTCACAGAGGACGCTACTAGTTCGATGTCTTTGGCGATAGTATATATCACTTTTCCAGGAAGAACTAGCTAGGCATATTTTAACTAGCAGACAGTTGGGCTTTAGCCTTTATGCCTAAACTGTCAAGAAGGATTTGGCAGGTCGATAGATTAAACACGACAATGTTATCAAATTCGAACATTGTAATCACGAGATTTCCATGCGAACGCTACATGTCCACTTATCGCATACAGTAGGATTTGCCGTCGTATTTACTGATGTGTGTCCTCTGATATTATGGAGATATCTGTGAGATAGAGGTCTGTGGCGATTCGCTAGGTCATTCATAGTAAGTACTTACTGTAATCCTTACCCAACTTTCAATTTAAGTTTTATACAAAAATACCGCGTAACTTTGTTTCCGTAAGAGCATAGGTGGGATAGTAGCAAGGACGCCGAACTCCCATGGTCTGGATTTTTAATTTAAAACAATGCAATGAATTCTTCGGTTTTTTCGTCTTAATGGTGAAGGAAAACATCATGAGGAAACATGCACATCAGATAACTAGAATTGAGAAGGCAATTGCAACCCACCCCCTAAAATCTGCGAAGAATCATCAATGAGGAATACTAACACGAAGAAGAAAATTTCTTGTCTGAAAATATCTTTTATTCTTCCCGCAAATCTCAATCTCAATTTCAAAACTTCTGAATATAAGAGGATCTTATTTAACCGATCATTGTACTGTTTGATTTAATAATGTAAGTATAATAAGGGTTTTACCAAGCTGTTGGTATATTTCGATTTATTTAGAAAATTGTGATGGTAACGTTTTTAGAAAACTTTTGGTATTACCTAAAGTTTTCTAAAAACGTTACCATCACAATTTTCTAATCTATACGTGAATGCGTATAAAATACGCATTTAAGAAATTTACAGTAAAATACTTACTGGCTGTTGCAATAATGCAAGTGACACAAATAATGAAAATAATTGTTTTGCTCATTCAGCGAGTGCAATATCTTGGTAAAAAGTTCATTTAATTTACATAGAGACTCCGCCCGGTGCAACAGCAATGCAATTAAAAGTTTCACTTTACCTACGACCTGTGTTTTTAGTGTTCTCTGATTGTTGCAACCGGTTGCATTGCAATCGTGTCTTTGCTATTACTCATTCATTTTACTAGACAATAATGAAATGCGCGATGTTTATACTTAAGATATAGCTTTTCCACAGTTCAGCTAGAAAGTTTCAGCGTCAGTAGCACGAAAAGTCCTTAAAGTTTTCATTAAAATACACACTACCCTTTGCTACTCGCTACCTCTATCAAGAGGTATAGGAGGTAAGGCTCGTCTCATCTCTTGATAGAGATGACACGAGACTTAAGAACTTAAGAACGTTCCTTGCAACTCACGGTCACTTGTCTTTTTAACTGGAATACACATAAATATATTTAAAATTATAGTTAGACTAGAAACGAATTTGAATTCGACAAGTACCTAATAACTATTTATACCTACTTCGTAACATGCCATCATGGGGTCGAAAGATCATCAATTTACAATAATTTACACCTGAACTTAACTAAGAAACTGTCCGTGACAGTGTTGTGAAGATGTTGTGTAACTAAGCATAGGTACTAGTAACTGATGATTAATTATATCGACTGTGACATCAGGATTCCCACGGTCATCTAAAACTGATAATCATAATGGAACATATTTTACAGCTGTCAAAACCCAGAAAGCAAGAAATATAAAATTCAATTAAAAATAACCTACCTAATTGATTCGATCGTGAGTCTTTCACAGTACTTTTATGGACTTTGTCTTCTATATTCTAAGGAATTTGTTTATAGGCACTTAAGTACTTTTAATATAAGAAGAGAAACGTGTCTATACTGAAAGGGATCATATCATAAAAATTAAAATTGTTTCTATAATGAATTACAGTCGTTGAAGAGACCTAAGTAATATCTATTTGTGAAAGTTCATTTGAAGAAGACACCCACTAATGACTGTTTCACAAATTCTAAATATCTAAAACCTGTAAATGTGATTGCCGCATGACTCCGACTGCAGCAAGTAGGTACTTATGTACCAAAGAACTTAATATGTTTAATAATATGCGCATGCATTTACATATGGGATTAACGTAACCTTGGTCTTTGAAATGGGAAAAAATTATACAAATTTCTTAATGAAGTTTCAAATGTAAACTTAGAGTAAGTAATTGAATAAAACGTTAAAGTTTAAAATAAAAGATTACAAACGAGTGCTTACTTAAGTATAGTTTTTTTGCCATATATATGTTATTGTTTGTTCTTGACTTTTAAGTTATTTTTAAGAAGAACGATTACTGTATACAAATACAATACAATACAAATGTACTTTATTGCACACCCATGACAAAAACAAAACATACAACGTAAAGAGAGATACAATACAATGTGCAGAAGGCGGCCTTATCGCTTGGAAAATGGTGGGTGGAATTTGAGGGTAGGATATGGCGATTAGCACTATCTATAATTGACCTCAGTGACCACAAAATATAGTTAAGTCCAAAAGTTCGCCTCATTAATTAGGTAACCTATAGTTTACTTATTAGTGCAACTGAAATATTTTAGTATTTTAGCACTATTGTCCTTCACAGTTTTTAAGCCAACATGCCTAAATGCAGGTACTAACTTTATCTGACAGGTACGCACTCTAAATAAAACAGGCATATAACGTGTTCTGATAAAAACATCAGAAAAATAATTACATAACAGGCGAGGTCACCTTCAAAACTTGTGGGTTAGTTGTTTAATTAAGTTGAACTAAGTGGGCTCTTGTCGAGGCGTGTGGAAGGAGAACCACATCATCGCTCGTGTAAGATGCGACCCCATTTGTGCGTTTATGATTTAATTTAATTTAAAGTAAACAGGGTGTAACAAAACTGATATAATATACAGATATATACTCGTATTATACATCTTTTAACTACGAAAACGGTGATGTTATCTTTTTAAAACCAAAGACTAAAACCACGTAGTACTATTAAGTATTCTGTGCTATAACATTACCACCTGCAACGATCCTAACAAACCGTTCTCGCTTCATCAACCGCTTTACAACACATTATAAGAAATTCCAAATACAAATTTTCATATGTCTTTACAGGTAAATAAAACATTATTTTTCTTATTTTTGTTGTCATGTGCGGTTAGCGGTCAACAAGAGTTGTTAAAGCCGTAGGAATCGAACTTTATTTGTTTAAAGATCTGTTTGTATAGTATTATTCACTGGAACAAAACGCTCGCTCCTACACTAGAAGACTAGCACTATGGATTCTATTTTTTCGATATTTTACGTTCTTACATCCTTACATAATAACTATAAACAGGATATAGGCATTCATATCAAGGACTTTGATCCTCTGTCTGCCCTCTGACAACCGATATAGTTATCATATGATTGACTTGTCTATCGATACTTTTTCTACATACGTATTATACTTTATCAAACAAAGTACTTTTAAAAAACGGACGTGAAATGAATAGTATTCTATTCATTATTTATTAATAACAAATATAAAAATTGAAGTTGAATTTCGATGTTGAACAATGTTCAGAAGAAATCATTACTTACTATTTTATATAGATGTGCCGACTTTGTAACTCCTTGTAGAGTGAAGACCTGTATCATAGCCTGCATGTAGAGCTGCATGGAAGGACGACGGCATTGCTCGAAGAGGATGCGACCCGGTTAGCGCACGCACCTGCGCCTGAGCTTGAATGCCACACCCACGGTCAGATTGCATGGGATTCATATTACATAACATCATACTGTATTTACTATTGGATTAAATTAGAGTCTCTCTAAACTTAAGTTGCCCTGGTTGAACTCGATTTTCAGATCCCCACCTCGCTTATACACGGAAAAAAATCTCATAATAGTAACGAGAAATCTATCCATATTACTATATTTCTCGTTACTATTACGATTTTTTTTATGATGGATGCTGTAAAATATTGTAACGGGGTACTGTAAATATTTTGTATATAGATAATTTTTACTGTATCTGCGATTTTACAGAAAAATCGTATTGTTTCCAATTATAAATTGATAATTTAAATATATTTAAAATTCATTGAGAATTTGTCCTGATTCCTCGTTACTATTACAAGATTCTTTTTTGCATGTATACAAATAAATCGTGCTATTCCATTTGTTTTCCGTTTATTCATTCATTATTTTCATTTCACTTGAGATTGAGATCTGCTGAGGCAAACACATACAGATTTCCTATTAGTACTTACATAATAGGGGTGATCTATTCATAATAAAAATAACTTGGTACATTCATAGCTGTACCACATGGTACTTATCATAACACTCTTTCTTTAACATTTTATGTATGTTGTGTGTGAAATAAATTACTTGGCATCAAGCATTGTCTGAGTTTCGAATATTAATAATTTACCTATCTGTCGGTCATTCACATGTCTGTGTCTAGGCTCTTATGATAGTAGGACACGATAAGTGTCACCTGCGTATTTACCAGTGATTTTCTAAAATATCGTCTTTGTCAGTCATAGACTTTTAGATTTAATCACACGCATAAGGTATATGTTCCTATTATAGTAAGATAGATATGTAAGTTAGGTCGATATACTGTAACTGTAACGACGATAAAAAAAATAGTAACCGACTGTTCTGAATTCGGCTCTTTGGTATACAGGGTCAGATTAATGAGAGAGCTGCGGAATCTTTCGAAAAACCTCCGGAGATGACCGGAAATGTGTGGTAAATGTGGTTTCCATAAGAGATCGGCGATTATGTGTTTTTCTTTTTGTCATATGCTGGACGATACTGACGAAGCGACAAGAAAGCCAAGCCTTGAATACCCAGTATCTCTCGGATCTCGTTTTCCGAGAGATATTTTCGTTTTGTAATTGTCAAAAAATTCCTACGGAGTAAGCCCTCTGAACGATGATTGAATCCGAAAGAAAATAACATTTGTTCTAGTAAGTTATTAATAAAAACAGCTGTTACCACAGTTAAGTCTTATTTGCATGTATAGAGGACGACACGTGTAATGTACCAACAATGTTTTATGTATTTAGAAGTAGATGCGTATACTATACATACTACTTGTTGCAAACTTACGTGCATCACTGATTTAGGTTGCAGTTATGTTTCAACATTCTTATTTATTGTGAACACTACATTGAATTCCTTCCCAACCTGTACAATCAACAAAGTATTTTATGATTATGACAGACTAAGTTGAATATCTCTGAAGGGTTGAGGTAAATAAAAGTTTTAGACTTTTTCAAGTACCTAATGATGATATACATCAATACATAAACTCACGTCTACAACAGAAAATATATAGACATTTCGTGTCTATAATCTCCAATGGGGTAGACAGGAACCACCGACAGATAGTTCCCACTTTTCGCCATAACATTTGGTGCACAAACGTGATAGGTGGCGAGCCTATCGCTGTCTACTAGGTGTAGAATAGTATCCACAAAATCCCTTAGTCGCCTCGTACGACACCCACGGGAAGAATTATAAGGCAATAGAAGGATCGGTGGTACGTGAGTGAGCGTAGCAAAATTTCACAATTTATGGTAAACTGTGAACGTGGATTGCAATCTAGGGCGCACACGCATGTTCCATGCAAATATCGCGCTGTCTGTCAAACTTACATTTTGTCATTGGTACTCGTATGCATTGATCGACATAGCTGGTGTTGTCCCAGCGTCACTCAATCAGAAATCGTGTAGCGTTGGTATGCCTGTCTCATAGGTCGAGGTGGTGATGTGTGTCCCAGACGTAAACTAAGGCAAACGAGAGTATCATTGCCCGCTTATAGCTATTGCCCACATGAAAAATAAACTCTTAACTCTTTTCGGAAATATCATTACTCATTAACATCAGTAGGCAATAAGACTGGGCTAAAGATTCATGAGATTAGTAGTCGACTGGACAATCATAGTATTTTTACAATTTGGTGAAACGGAAGCAAGCATAGCATACGCGACAACGGTTTCAAAGGGTAGGGCATGAAACTGCTGTGCGGCGCAAATGTCGCCGGATCGGATCAACCTTCGGACCATTGTGGTGAACCACTCCTACAGGCATTTTAGCCTAGTTGGGTGATTAATGAAGAATAGGGGAATATTCATTCAGACAATATCCTTAAGTGGCCAATCACAGTATGGTTTCCCCTACGTAGAAGTGTGAATGTCGACCGGTGGGATTATCGGAGTGTCATTCGTCGATTGCGACATGTGGGCTATTGTGTTGTGTGTGATATTCGGCGCCAGCGCAGCTCCCGTGCGGCGCTGAGGCGGCGCCGGGCGTCTCCGCCCAGGCCGTGTTTGATTTGCCGAGCAAATAGAGATGGCCTAAATTATCGACTTATCGATATATTTACTTTTTGGTAGGTATGTTACAAAAGTGTTGGATACTAGGCCACATATGGATTATCAAGTTTTTGAAGATAAGATTCTGAGCTAATTTCTTAGGCGGCTAGGATGTTTGTATCCAAAATTAAGGCAATTATCTAGGAACTCCAGACGTAGTTACCTCTACTCTATCTGTACAGGTCTGTTTAGGTCACAGACACCTCAAAATTCTTGCACCAATAAACTCGTAATTCACCTTGCGGTAGAATTTAAATGTCGCGCTCAAAAAATAATAATTCGATATTATTAATTTGTACAAAATTATACTTTTAAATCTTTAAAGCTACAAGTTTTTAAAGTTAGCTTGCATTGGTTTATTCAGCCACGAGTGTAGATATTATGCCAACCAACACAACGCTGCCTAAATCATCTGCCAATATATTATATACAAGGCCAGCGATATCGACTTTAGTAGATTTACGCTGTGTCTGTTTGGATATGAACCAATGTTCAGTAAAGCCAGTACCTACTTACTAAGTCCCTGTGCTCCATCTTCGGCTTCATCGTCACTTACCACCAGGTGAGATTGAGGGCAAACGCGGTTACCGTAAATAAAAAAGTTTTACTATCTACGTTGAGTGTTTTGTTTTATATGAAGTGATTTTATGTTTTCGTTTTCTATCATCGTCATAATTATCTTTATTTATTGTACTCAATAAAACAATTTACATGTCTTAAAATGTGACGCAAGTGCAATATCGATACATCGACTTATTTATTATGTTACGTTCGATAAACCCGTCGATATTTCTCATAGACTATAGAACATCCCTCAGATGGACCTTGATGTGTCCATCAAAGTGTTCTGATTGATGACTCATTATTATTGTTGTGGTATTTGGAGCACGCATTCTAGTCCTTGGCCCGTGTAAATATGAGATTCACTTGTAATTTATGCCGGTTTTCGGATCTTATCTCATCTTTGTATGGGTATTATGACGTTTATGATTTGGTAAATGAAGGGATAACAATCAAGGTTTTAATGTACTGTACTATTCCTGATGGATAGGTAAATTGTAGACATATTCGAAACCGTGCAGTGCCATGTACCAATCAGTTTTTCGTATTTTTCGAAGACTTACGTACATTTACCGACTGCTCTAACGGTGAAGGAAAACATCGTGAGGAAATCTGCACACTGGGATGTGTGTAAAATGGGGTAGGCACAAAAGATCCTCAAGGGTAGAAGTGCCGCTGGATTATTCCGGCCCCCTATCACAAGATAAGATAAAATAGTAGGCATAGGTTAGTTAGGGCCTTATCACACTGGCGATTTACGAATTTTACAAGCATGTTTCCACCGAGGCGATCCGTGAAGTCGGTATACCAAGGAAATAACACAACAATGATTTTCGTAGAACAATATTAAGCTACCAGCAATGTTTGTCTATTACAAAAGCGTAAAAATGTCCCAAATTGCTGATGATTATGTTGTAACTTGTAATAAAACATAAACGTAATTTTCTGAGGCGAAGGCTATTCATAGCGTGCGTGCGCTAAAGTGTGACCGTCGACAATGTTATGGGCGAAGAAGAGGACAAGATTATGATGATGGGGTCGCTCGTTACCAGAAAGTGAAAACTAGACTATTACTTACTGCCATTCTATTAACTGTGCTTTTGTTTTAACAAAATAGGTACTTATGTACCTAGTTCTGTGTATTTGTCAATAATTGTTAAAAATAATACACGTCTTGCCCAAAACAGGACCAAAGGCACCTTTTGACGAGCCTGTTTCACAATTACTCTGATTAGTTAAAACTTTACATTTTAAATACACCTCTCTCTCCTGAAAACTGAGCTGTCTCATGCCATCGCTCCATTGGAATAATTATTTATTCTGATTATCTCTGATCCCACATTACGAGTCTAGAATCCGACTTAAGGTCACGTATGAGGTATGAAAAGGTCAGTATGAACCATCAAACCACAGCTGACAGCTGACCAAGTTTACATAAATTTCGGAAAGTGCGCATCGGAATTGCACGACCTAATTCCAGCATCTCCATTCCGCCTTCGAACTACCAGGCGCGGACTTCGGACTTCCATCCTTATGTTGTTGATATCCCATCTATTCGTACGAAGCGATTTGCTTCTTCGTTCATTATGCGAACGGCTAAGGAATGGAACAGCCTGCCGGCGTCTATATTTCCCGAAATCTACAACCTTGGGATCTTCAAGGCCAGAGTGAATAGGCATTTCCTGGACCCGCATGCTCCATATTCGACCTCATCGTCGCTTACCATCAGGCGAGATCGAGGTCAAATGCGGGTTAAGTAGTAAATAAAAATAAATTAAAAAATATCCACTTGTTCTGTGATATCCACCTTCATATGTTAGTTAGTCGTTTACCGATTACTGATTTCTTTTACATTTTTAACACTTGTTAGTTGCGGCATTTAACAGTAAAAACATGATACGTCTTGATTACTTTGTGTCCGTTCTCACAGTGTGACCATCGCCGGATATCATTAGAATTATTACAAAAACTTTACTAATTTCCACCAGTTTGTCTACACTGAGAAAAATGTTTCGTTATATGCAAGCAGAGTTTTGCCTATCTGTAACAAAACAGTGGTAACATATATAAACTACTTGCTAATTTCAAATGAACCTTGGTAATGAATGAAAGTTCAGTTATTTCTGAAATAACCTAAGAAGTTTGATTATTCTTTTTTGTCCGTGTAAGTACGCAGTACTATTATTTATTATGTGGTGGATGTTACTTGTGATTACATTTCCTTCCTTTTTTATTGTATTCTCATAAGCTTCTACACTTTTATGCTTGCTTAGCTTATGTAACCTCTATTATGTAGTTAGGTACGCTTAATAATTATTATTGCAATTTTCTCAGTCTTAACTTTTAAGAGTTTATAGCTTGCCATTAAAATAATCATTTGAAGGTATTTAAATTGTAACTTTCAGTCATAGTAGTTGTGAGAAAGAAAGGCAAAGTTTATTTCGCTCAATATTTACAAATAGTCACTATAAATATAAATAGGCTGGATTTCTCAGATTTATCTGGTTTCGATCCGCTTCCGTTTCAAAATCGCTGCAGTGTGCTAAAAGTGTAAATAGCCTTATTATTACCATGTTATTGTACGAACACTAGGTTACATAATAAAATTGTTTCTTTCCTACAATCTCTATTACTTACTTAATACTTACTCCATATGTAGATTTGAATATTTATTAAAACCAGTAATCACGTTGTATGTGAGTGTTTTTTGATGTTATCAGGCTCATACAAAAATAGAACAATGCACGAGTCGATAAGAACCTGTGTTTATGTCCAAATATGTATGTAAAGTACGCAACTATATATGAGTATGAAATACTTGTGTAACTTATTTATTATTATAGGAAAATAATGTAGATAAATGTATTTACTCACTCTTATAACCAAGAGAATATTAAGATAATATTGTTAGCGTAAAAGTCGCCTGGGGTTCCGAAATGTATTATCGTTACTAGTTCAACCTTTAACATCCGTCATGTATGTATGAGGTATAATTATAATATGTATTTAAAAATATGGTCTAAGTATTTTTCCGTTGTTATTTCAGATACAGTATGTACGAGTACGTTTCCTATATAGTTAAATACTAGTTTATGTGTGTAGTAAGAACGAACGCGGAACATATGTGGCATGTTATCAGTACATCTGTCTGGACAAATATGATTATTTTGTAGCAAACAATGATAACATACATATCAAGAGTGCCAAAATAGTAACATAGTACGTTAACTACCTAAACTCGTGATTCGCAAATATTTTTTTATGTTTCGTAATCTTTATTGTTACATACCTGTCTGTCTACAGATCTTTTAGGTACTCGTATCTTAAAAGGATCTACATTATATACATATTTGGAAAAGGCGTTGCATGTCGAGAAATAAACGATGTAATCATCACAGAAATACTATTATTATACTTAGATCTGTACCTATATGTACTTAGTAGTAGGTACTATTATTATACTTAAGTCTGTACTTAGTAGTAAGTACTTAGGTATTATAAGTCATAAATAAGAAGTTTTATTTTGACTATAACTGTAGCTAATCAATCGTTTTATTGCTGGTAGATACGAATTTGTATACACTAAGGAGTTATCGCTCTCAAAAAATAAGTATGTTTTTCATAATATTCAGGCCCAGAAAGTATGGATCAAATGAAACAGGGTGATGCCTGTTGACTTGACGAAAACTGACTTGGTTGAGTTACTTTTATTTATTTATTTTGTTTTATTTTTGTTCAATTGTTAATAATTTACCCGAAATTTGATAAAATTTATTCAAATTAATTTGTCCCTAAAATTGGCACTGGTTGTCGTAAAACATTAATTTAAAAAAACTATTCACAATAATTTCATGTGTCTTAGCTTTTCTAAATCTGAATAAAATGTAGTATTTTTAATAGTTGGTCAACTGTCTGTAGTATTTTTTTCGGTGGCTAGCACTTAAAGATGGAGTTTATTTTTTCTGGTTTAAAAAAGATTTAGAAAAACATGAATTAAATTTAGTACAGCTGTACGTGATTTTTAATGCTTACAGAGGAAATGCTAATCCCTGAGGAGCATAATACAAAAAGAAAACCTGCCAAATTTCTGCAAATTTTATTTGTGGGTTCACTAGGCCATTTGTGACAAAGTTCCAAAAATATAAATTACTTTTTTTCGTGAAGATTCGGATAACCATATATGGTGTTATATAGATAGGTAATGATCTCAGACATCACGCTGTTTCGTTTGATCCATACTTTCTGGGACATCATGTATGTTATAATTGAATCAAGAATGTTCTCGAACTAATTCGAAATATTGATAAACACTTTTTTACTGATTACAGCAATTAAAACTTTGTTTATTACAACCTTAGCCTTAAACACAACATAAATTACACTTACACGTTTTCTATTAGCGTCCTATTCAATTGATTACGTTTATTTGGCATCCTCGATTAGTTGATTACCAAAAATGGGTGGCTATTAGTTGAATACCAACACCGACACTCGACAGTGTGCCAAGGAGAAACTATACGACAATGCCTAGAGCTTCCCACCCTCCCTCGCTTATGCTTTTGATGGACCACCGCGGGGGAAGACAGTTCAATGCTACCGCTCATCAAATGTTTCTGTAGTAATGTGCAAAATTAAATGTAATAAGTTCATAGAGGTCTTCTTGGCTTGGTATTGTTCTTGGTCCTTAAATAAAACGTGCGGTCATCCGTTAAAGTCATCAGATCTGACCTATTTTTTAAAGGACTGCCCAGGAGGTATACCCTTCTAATTAAAGAAGTATCATAAAAATCGCTCCACAAGTGCCAGAGATACAAAAAATATAAAAAAAGGAAAATCTCCTCCTTTCTTGAAGTCGGTTAAAAATGGGGCCTACAACTATATGCAGTAGGGCGAATAGGGGGAAATAATTTTCATAACGTTATTCGGAAATTAATCCCGCTGTAAGTCTTAGGTATTTTTAGTTACTGAATTACCAAGACCAAGAATGACTCCATGCCATCCTTGTTCATTATTCTGGCGATATTAATCTCTCTCTACTGACTCATCACCATGCGCGTGGGCACACAACAATACGGGGTATATTGTCGGCTGCAGTATACCATTATGCAGGTGCACATAGCACCTACACAAAGATATGAATCAGCGGCAGCGGCTTCTTCTCTATTCATTTAATTAAAACATTACTCTCATACCATTAAGCACTTACTTAACTTTCTTATCATCTGCCACAGGGGCTGATCAAATATATTTTATTTTTATTGCATAAGGAGAGCAGAGGAGCAAACGAATCACTTGATGGTAAGTGTTCACCGTCGCCCATAGACATCTCACCGTAATAGTTATTAGAGGATCCTCGATGAAGATTAAAGGTTATCGCACACATATCACCCCGGCATCACCTGTTCAGCGTCGCCTCAACTCGAGCCGTTCAGTATTCTTTGTATGAAACTCCATACTGCAATGCACTAATCAACTTCGTAACGGCATTGGTTCGCCTCGGGATAAGCTCGCGGTTCATGGTCAACTCGCAGTCACTGCGTTTACATCGGGGCGACGAAAGCGGACGTCTCACCCCGGTGCGCAGACCGCCTGTTGTTTTATCGGTTTTATAGTCGTCCCCCAGATGACGGCTAGCCGTCGCCCAGCTGTAGCCGTACCGATGCCGCGGAGGTGCTGAGCGCCGGGTTGGCGCCTGGTTGACCGCGAGGCGTTACGGAGGCGATCCGGTGCAGGGTTGATATTTGTGCGACAGCCTTAAGGGCGTTATGATAGCGTTTTATAACGTTATTATGTGAGCTATTAAATAGTTATGGGCAGCAATTAGTTATGCAAGGCGAGATGAAAATCTCTATAACCGCTTTGTCAGAGGCTTTTCGCGAAATAACTGTGTTGAATGCCTTATTTGGAAGCATTGACTCAGAAACATTTTATTCCGTTCCTATTCAGAACGAATGGTACCGCAAGGGGGGGTGTCGATACAATTGCAGTCGCCTAACTGTAAATACACACGGGGTTTACTGTCCAAAAGTGTAGACACGATCAAAATCGTGCTTCGGGGTTTTTGACAGGAAACCCGGTCTTCCTATTCAGAACGGGCGGTACAGCAACGGCGGTGTCGACTCGAAACAATTCAATCGGCTAACTGAAAATACATACGGGGTTCCCTGCCCAAAAGGGTAGGCACGATCAGATCAGATTAGTTTTATTTAAATAAAGGGAAAAAAAGATCAGGGGTTTTTTCGTCTGTTTTTGGCATAATATTTCAAACCAAGGGCCCGTACTCCTTAGGTTACTAAAAAGCATGATATTTAGCTAATCCTCGATTTCGGTTATCCCAGACCAGTCTAGCCCTTTGAATCGCAGCCAAAATTCCTGAGTGAGTCTATTACGTTATTTAAATATTTACATTGTTCTGTAAAAATTTCTATTGTTTTCATTTTATTTACATAGTTTGAAATAAAAAATAAAATTACAAAACAGCAGTCAAAATCGAATCATAATTATATAAGTATTAACTTTTCGGGATAAATAGGTAGTAAAAGACTGTTTCATTACGAAAATCCTGAGATTTTCAATTACTAGGTACCCAGTATTTGTATGGGTACCCAATATTTTATGTTGCATTAAAAGTTGGTACTTAATTATACATATAAATAGACAGCACCAGTATAATGTAACACATGCATAAAACTAGCAAGTACCGATTAGTTAAGTGCGTACGTTCCTTTGAAATTGCCTGCCTCACACACCTGTCAATTACAGAAGACATGCCTTCACGCAGGTATTCGTATTCGATAGGCCGTCATTACAAGAGCTTTGACGAAAAAGACAGGGTATAACAAAGTACTACCTACCTTCGTCCTTATCTACGATAATATTGTACGGAAAATCAAAAAACATTTGCGAATTGAAAAGTCAGCACTAAACTTTTTTTTACGGCTTGTGAAAAAAAAAAAATAGTTTGGTTTTCCATAAAAAGGGACTCAGTTATAACATAACATATAACACATGTTACATGTTTGTATAACATTTACCTATGCCAATTACCAAGTTTATCAATTCAGACACATTTCCATTTCTATCAAAGTTTCATTTTTTAGAAGTGTGAAGTCTTTATTAGACTTGAAAAAATCACCGTAGTATTTGAACCACAAAGTGTCGTTATAGAGGTTTAAGTGCAAACTATTACTCGCACCCAGACAGTACTCTACTTCACTATTATGCGGTATTATGCATCTGTGTCTTAGTTTGTTTGCACTGACAGCGAAAGTAATTCGGTACACAAAGACGAACAAATGATCGGGGTCGACTCCTCTAGACCGTCTTGGATTTGTTACGCAATCGTCCGTAAAATAGAGCCTTCCTTTTAAGGTCTGCTCAAACGGATGAGACTGTGGTGAGTGACGTGAATTTGGAGCCTATGCCTATGTTAATCTTTTTGAAAGGCGGTCTAGATCCTTATCCTTACCGCAAGTATCAGAATTTGCATCATGTTCTGCTCGCTTTGCACTTAACGCAATCATTTCTATTGCCTTTAATATAGACAGAGCTCTTGGTTTTTTGGACATACTACTTTATATTATAAGTTTATAACAGCCATAGACCATAAAACAGTGCATACTTAGATATATTATTCAAAATGTATTTCGTAATACCAGCTTTAGGCACAAAGATTCTAAATAAGGAGCGCCAGCTGACCCCGAGGTCATGTTCACTCGCGTTATTATTAACTTAACTTGATAGGCATTTAATTGTTGGAACATTCCATTTGTAGGATAGATAATAATGACTGCATTTATGTAGCGACATGTGTGGTGAATTTATGTGAACAAGTATGAGAAGTCATAGGTCCTGGTATCTACACGACTTATTTGTGAAGATCCTTCCAGCCTCAATTGCTTAAAGGCTTGATAGAGCCAAAACGAGAAACCCATTTAACATTAGAGCTCTATGTATTCTAGTCGATCGGTACAATCTATTGCAGTTATTAACGATTCAGGATACTAGAGAGCAGTGTCTATACTCAGTCTCTAGCACGCATTCATATTCGCAGTACCTCGTGATTTGCATGCAAAATCTGTATTGTTATCTTGTTTCGTAACTGTAGGTACATAGCGATCTCTTTGTTTTGGCATAAGGTTTTCGATAGATACATTCTCTTAGACTGCCATAAAACTATCATGCAAAATCTTGTTTTATTAATAAGATTATGTAAAATTCGAAAACTTGTGAAACCGCACTGTTATCGACAGGTTATCCTCTAAAATAATTACTTTATAAATACATTTACATAGGAGGAAGCTGATTATACGGTTTACAAACTCAATGCCGTCGAAGTATATAGAGAACTGAATTGTTCGAACAAATTAAAACTAATGTATGTACGCCTAATATGAGTTTAGTTATAGGTGAATGTATCTATCGACACAACATTCCAATTAAAATTGATTTAGTGACGACAATCGTGGCCAATTTATTGTAACCGATACTAAATGCGATAAAAAGTTTGTTTACCACTAAATAGGTCATCCATCATGAGCAAATACAATATCGGTCGCGTAATAGTGACGTACAAAATCGTATTATGAAACGACAAAGGGGTTATTAATGATTCGGGGACTTTTAGACTTGAACTTTGAGTTGCAAGGTGCCGATATAGTGATACAGGTCTTTATGCATGCTTAGCGTGATTTATGGTCTACGCATGAGCAAGCAAAACAATTTGTAGTCTGCATGAACGTGCGAAATATCATGAATTAGTTTGCTGTTGTTTGTTAAGTCCATTGCACTTTAGTTTTTGTTATTTTTTTACTAACACGAGGCGCAACTTTGGTACTTATATGAAACCATACGAAACATTGCCGTATCAAATATTAAGTTTTTCCGTAGTTTCCAAGTATCAAATATTAAATATGCATTTCTTAAAAATTTATAAATAGTCATAAATTGATGGTGAAAACAGAAATAAAATTCATTGAAAAATAAAATAGCTACAGTCAATCAAAAATCAGAACGGTAGAAAGAAACGGCAATAAGTTTTATGACGTAACATTTTTCTACATTTACTTCCTTTGCATATTTAATTTTCTATGTTTATATATAACTAGTGTGTACTTGTTTTGTCTAGACGAACTGAAATATGTTTTTTTACGTTTATAATATTTGTGAACCCTTTTTGTTTCTGTATATTTTTTTTGTTTATATGATTTTTTTATCTATTTGTAAACTGTTTGTGTTCCTTAATAAATAAATAAAAAATATAAAAAAACTGTTCTCTAGCGCCATACAAGCAGGTCCTGGCTACATATAAAGGATTGTTTTGCTAGAAAGGGGCAGAGCATCTGTCCAATACTAACTTTAACCATTAAAATGATGAGGCTCCCTTATTTATGTCACAGAATAAATAATAGTGCTACCTAATATAGGGGTTCCTGTAACAATGATCTAGGCTTCAGTAGTTAGAGGCAATGACTCTTGTAGCCACAAAATTGTTGATAAGATTCGTTTCAGTCGCTCCAATAGTTCAGCGGCCGTTCACGCCTCCACGGTCAATGCCACCACTAACCAAGCTCATATTTACATACTTTATGTTTGAGATTATTGTACAAATATAATATTATGTAGAGATAATTAGATAAGTATAAATATTTATATATTATTAAACATTTAGCCATGCTAGGCGTACTTTAATAAATTAGAAATGAGACGCGATAGATCAGTTGGTTAAAGCACTGCCACGGAACTGCAAGGTCGCTGGTTGAAATCGTAGTCACTGAAAATTCAACATACAAATTTCATTGTTCTATCATATTATTAGAGACGCTTCTTCCCCTTTATAGTTGACGATCCGAACTATAACTGTTTTTCCCAAGCAGAAAGTTAGGGATGAAAAAAATGAAAATGAAAATGAAAAAGTTTATTTACTTATACAGGGTACACAAAAAAAGGACCTCCGACTTACAAACTAGGTCAAAAACCTGTATCTTGGAAGTCAGGATTCCGTCGCACTTAGGGATACTAAAGTTATCTAAGAATGCCGCCCAACGACTTACTTAGAATTCCATTTAGATGAAAGTTTTTGCTTAATATGACTACTTCTTTCTTGTGGATAAGTTGCTGGCATAAACTATGTAGGTAATAAATAATTATGTATAATGTTTACTAATTGGAAATCATCATAGAACATAAAAAAATCGTAGAAACGCAATAATCAAAGTTAGAAGCTAGGTCAATAATAATAATTTAGACTCTTGATAGCTTTCATCCCAGCTTGAGACCAGGAAATAATCAATTATATTTGAGTATTGTATTTCGTGCTGTATGTGAGGTAACCCTAATTGCTTTTAAAACGCTTGCTCGTTTGCAGTTAGGACCACGTAATATATAATTTATTAAACGTATTCCAACCGGGGTGTTACTCGACGCCCAATGCAATAGAGCACTGTAAAAAATCCTGCCAAGTGAGAATCGCACTCGCTCAAAGAAATATTTTTCGTCTTGAAAAATTTTAGTAAAAAAAAGTAAGTATGTAATATGTTTACTATCTATTATATATGTTTATTTGTTAATATTATGTATATCTATGCATTTAACTATTTTAGTATACCTACATATTTATTTATGTATATCTATTACTTTTATTTTACTATATTTAATGTATATTAAGTAATAGTAACCATTTTCATAATGTAAAAGTAACCATTTAATGTCCAATTAACTTCAGAGGTTGCCTGGAAGAGATCGCTTTAAGCGATAAGGCCGCCTTTGTACATATCGTGTTATTATTCCTGTAGTTTTTACTTTTCCTGATTTTGTGTACAATAAAGTGTTTCTATCTATCTATCTATCTATGTTTATTTGAAACACAGCAATGACCGAAACAGTTATAATTATAATAAAATAATTATGTAGTCATGCCTGATGGTCTACTGTTATTGTGAAATGGGCCTCAACCAAGTCAACTTAATTTATTTTTTTCTAAAGAATTATAAGTGTTTTGATACCATCTATTAGTACCAATTATTTTAGATTTTTCGTTTCCGGACACGCGAAAATTTTCTACTAATGAAATTGACTCTTTGAAAGGTATTGTGACGTTGGTGTAGAAAAATGGTCATGGTAAAATGTGAATTAATTCTGTTCAATACTTAACTTAGCTTGCCCAAGCGAGCGATTTTGAATAATGTCGTGTATGTTTCGCATGGAAATTATACGAGTATACCTACGCCCTTCGTAAGCTAGCACCTAAATATTGTACTCATATTGCCCTGCCCTGTAAACTTCGCTGGCGCATACCAATCCAATAACGTGTTGTTATAGAGCAACCTCAGTGACACCCAGGCGGATACAATTTATTACACGTTGACCTCAGAAGCCATCATACGCCCATTCATATTCTACAAATCACGATTCTTTGAATCGATTTCAGCTAATCGATATATTCGTGACCTGCCGCCGAGTAATCGATGTTATCTAATACACGCATCAAATGCATCTTACAGCAATTGCAAATACAAATTTGATGATTGCGATTCAGTAAAAGTCTTTGATGTTAACAAAAAGAAATAGAATAAAGAACGTGATGGAAGATGATTTATGATTTCGAAATTAGTTAGATACAAGCGAAGTGGAAGGTCGCATAATAAATGATGGTTAGGTACTTTGTTATACTGTTTTTACTATTTTAACGGTTTTGCATTAGCAAAATTTAATTTTCTACATACTCTGTCGCATAATGTAAAGATTTTTCGTTATATCCGCATCAAAAAATCAATAATAGGTATAGCTTCTCGTATGTATTCTTAAATGAATGTATGTAACCTACGAGTAAGTACGTTCTATTTCTTTTTAATCCCCGACCGATCGAGGGACCTTACAGACAAACGTGTCAAACTTATAGGCTGTTATAAGTTTGACACGTTTGTCTGTATGTCTGTTTGTCTAACCTGCTGAATGTTCTTAGCCATGTCAGATGAAAATTGGATCAGTGGTTCCAAGGTCTTGGGGTATCTTGGGATGTTGGAGTATGATGGGATCTCTTATATGGCAACAGTTAGGTGGTTCGAGTTTGAGCTCAAATGTTTATGAACCACCATGTTCATAAACATTTGAGCTCAAACTTCTTCACCCATCTGGAACCTTGAGGACCTGATGATGACCAGGAAAAAGTGAGGGGATCTCCATAATGGTACGTCGGGGGTTTCTTAAATTTTTAATTTACAGTTTTATTTATATTTTTATTTATGACAAACTCGCGTTGGACATTAATTTCACCTGATTACAAGTGACGATGAGGCCGAAGATGGAGCACACGGTCTTCGTAAATCTTTTGAATAAATGTCTTTCTTTTATTTATTTCCATTAAACATACTCATCGGGTTTTTTTAATATGCGTAATGGGAAATTCCAAATAAATTCATTGAACTGTCTAAAAAGTGTTACAAGACATGCAGGCATTCGATAATCGAAGAGATAAAACGCAGACAACATTCAGATAAGGTTATTTTTTTTATATAAAATAAAAAATTATTCATGCAGACAGTGTCTTTTACATTTTCTTAGATTTCCCTGGCTCCCATACTAGGATACCCTGTGTTGTGGGGGGTTAATACCTAACGAATGAATGACAGCCATGTCCAGATAACATTTGTATGATTGATTATTATTTTACCTTTCAATTGAAATGACAAATCTGACCCATACAACAAACAAACAGGATACTTTTTATAGTATCATCAACGATGTGGGTCGCGGTCATTTTATAGAATTAACCATATTCGATTTCCATAATGAGGTGATTTGCCATTGCCTTTTTCATTTCTCACAGTGATTATTTCAGTGTGCAGGTTTACTCATGATGGTTTCTTCTCCTTAAAGCAGCCTGTAAATATGAATTGTGAGCATGTTGAGCGAAAAAAATGAAAAATTCAATGCCATTACATGGTTTTGAACCCGGACCTGCCGCATGAAGTCCGACGAACTACGCCATCGATTCTCTATTTTCATAGACATCATGTTGCATTTATTTATAGTGATAACTGAAAAACTCAATGCCATTACATTGTTTCTAACCCGGATCTGCCGCATGAAATCCGACGAACTACGCCACCGATTCTCTATTATCATAGACAGCTGTCTATGATATGTCTATGATAATAGAGAATCGGTGGCGTAGTTCGCCGGACTTCATGCGGCAGGTCCGGGTTCGAAAAATTTAATGGCATTGAGTTTTTCAGTTTTTTCGAAAACTTGCTATCCGGCCATCTCTACTTGCTATCTTGCTTGCTGTTCGGCCAATTCCTGGGAAATCCACATTCACACAGGCACTCCGACATATAAGGATTTCCCAGGAATTTACCGAACAGCTATGCGGATAGCAATTCGGATTTTCGTTGCCTTAGAGCAACCTTTACCCGAAGAATCCGTATGTCAGGTTAGCACAGAAATGTCAGACAAAGGTCGCTGTTTGCGGTGCCTTGTGGTATTCGCATCTCATCGTATCGTAGTTATTCGGTATTATAATAAGGACGCAATTACATATTTGAATAAGTTCGTGACTCGTCGTGGAGATCGGGCGATTAAAACTAAACGTTCCTATATTGATATTTTTATTTTATTACTTGTAATAATATGAATAAAATGATGTCATTGCTCAGTTAATTTCCTGTTTGTTAACAATATCCGGTGCACTTAACCCTTGAGAGGTCCTTCGGTTACCTGTAAATCAGAAAGCAAATGATAAAGCTAAGAACTTATAACTTATTTTTACTGATCCTAGTTTTTAAATATTAGGGAACATCAGATTTAAAATCACATGTATCCTACTGTACCTCTTTTGATATCAACTAATTATATTATTAAATAGAGGCATTACATTGAAATCGGGAATATAATAGGGTGCATTTGAATTTTATGACAACTAAATTATTCATAGCGCCGATTATCAAAGTAACTCTTGATAGCTTTATCCCGGTAGGGTTTACAAAATTTAAAAAAACTAGTTCATCTTAAATTCCACAACATGGCACACTCTAAATAAATTATTTTGCTAATTTGAAATGAACTATACAAAGTTTTGTCATTTCTGAAATAATTGAAGTATAGTTTGGTATGATTTGCCTAGTACTAAATCTAAAAATAAATCTATTGTTACAATTTTAATCTTAGCTAAATTTCACTGGAGCGATACATTTTTCTAAGGCCAAGACTACAATTTAGAGGCTTGGCGCAAGCGTTGGTTTTCGATTACATAAGGATGGTAACACCTCTGACTGTATGTGGACCACGACACGATTATCGTGTGACTTTTGACATTGCCATCCATTTCATACACTTTATTACATTTCCGTGCTGTTTAATAATCGTTGCCTTAGATATGGAAAGAATACGGATATAATTTTTATGATAATTTGTGATAAAAGCGAGCGATGAGTTGACTTGACCGTGTTAATCTATGTAGAGGAATATTTTGTTAGCTTATATTTACTTTACACATAACTAAGTATATTTTGCTTATATTTTTTTAACTTAACGTTTATTAGTAACTACTAAAGGGCGCGCTGATATAGCAGTAATACCGACACGAAATTTTTTAAGGCAATAAACCTGCATTTTATTACGATCGTTTCAATCAAGCAATTTAAATTATAAAAAAATATTATTAAGTAGCTCATTATTAAATAACGCTGCTGGCTCAGCAGCTGGACTGAAGCACGCCAAATACGCCAATTTGGAGTCGCCATACGAATTTGTGCCGATCGCCGTTGAGACGGCGGGTACGTGGGGATCCGAAGCAAGGGATTTCATCCACGAATTGGGGAGACGACTGAGGGAGAAGGGGTGCGACCCCCGGTCCGGACACTTCCTCGCCCAACACATCTCCATCGCAATCCAGCGGGGCAAGCATTATGGGGACTTTTGGGAGGAACACGGTGAGAGGGGGCTTGTTTGACTGAACTGTCGATTAGATGGTTATTTATGTACTGACTTGTATTATATAATATCAATATTTTTAACGACATAGGTATTTATTTATTTATTTTCCGTGTTAACAATTTAATATTTTATTAATTAGCTCATTAATTTTTTTTTAATGTGTATATTTCGATAGCAATCGATAACTATCATCCATTTAAGAAAATCACTAGGTTTACGAATCGACGATAGCAATCACACACTTCATAAAGGTTACACTACTGACTTCTATTTATCATAATTACGAAACATTTTCGTGTTACGCCTTGGCAATGTGCAATGTAGCTAATAAATAAGATAAAACATTCTTTAAATAGCATATCTCGCCTGCAGCAGTAAAGTGAGATAATATGCGCAAGAGATCCGATGCGACATGCCGAGAATAACGAATTATGCCCACTAAGTGGGCTTGTAACAGAAACCGGTCATCTTATTATAGTAGATGAAGTAATGCTTTGCACCTATGGAGTAGCGTGGCGAGGTTACGCTATAGATTCGAGAATGGTAACTCGGTCAGGCTGAGCTTTTCAGATTTCGCATATTATTACAGTACATTGTTAATTTTGAGATGCAGTCGATGTAGACTATAAAGGTGCTATTCAATTACGCAAGTATTTGCAGTTTGATGTCACAACGACAACCAAACAATCGCAAACAATCTGCAATATACATCGTACATTTTGCATGCAAGGAAAGATTACCTTTGAATCACCGAAGTTGCTTGAATTATGCACGCAAGATTTTATAAAATTGAAGCTTGGCCGTTACCAGTTAATACATTTGGTATGATATAATCCAATCTTATGTCAATTATAATTCGAATTTAATTTTTTAACTTAGACGGCCGGATACCTATCCAAATAACTTCATCTCAGATCAGAAAAATCATGAATTTAATTATGCCTATTGTTTACCTACTGCTGTGTTGTAAAGTGTGATCAAATAAAGATTTTCTATCTATCATTTACATTTTTTTAAATAAGAAATACGTACAATTATTTATCACTAAAATTATTTATAGCATTCGCTTTATGTGGAATGGCAACCTATCATACAAACGGTGATATATGCACCCAGCATAGGCAGCGCCGGCGCGTGATTAACCTCCGTGAAAGGTAATAAAACGTTAATTTACACGTTTCCAACCCATAATAGAAGATGGAGCCACTAATCAATAAACTATTTATGTAACTTAATCGATATATCTGCCATTTATCACAGATTTTGTTAAAGATACGTGTAATTATAATTAAATGAACCGATAGCATTCATTAAATCTATTGGAAGTTTTATTGTTAGTGTATAATTTTTGAGTTTATTATCATTCCCGGGTGAGAGAGATATGGTTTCGTTGGTGTTTATGAGATTACGTATTGGCTCATGCCATGAATGAGATTATCGTATTTTTCGAAAATTTACATGGATGAGACAATACAATACAATACAAATATACTTTATCGCACACCCGGGACATAAACAAAACATACAACATAAAGAGAGGTACAACACAATGTGCAGAAGGCGACCTTATCGCTTTAAGCGATATCTTCCAGGCAACCTTCAGGTGATGGAAAAATCATAAAATATATAATATACGGGTGCAAAGGCGTATGAAATAGATACTACCCTCAAATAAATAAATAACAAAAATAATTTTAAAAAAATATATGCAAACCTTAGAGACGTTAGTTATGTCGCTGGAAAGACCGCCATAGGCGGAGAAATGGGGGAGGGTTACTCTTCACGTATTGGGTGCTTTCTGGTGGATAGATCTGCGAAAAGAAATCGCGGAAAAGCTAGAACAATCTCGATTCACAGAGTAAAACATGGACAGAGGTAGCGTAAGACCTGGATGTTTGGGAGACCCTTTGCCCGGTGCGACTAATAAAAAACATTTTACCTGCAGGTCTGAGGAAGCTTTCAAAGGCATGTGAAGTGAAATCCATAACATTGGGCCCGCATGTGGATATATCCCTCATATAGGAAGGCTCAATACACGAGACGTAAAAATTGACTACATTTTTGTTTTGTGATTATAACAGATCATATAAAAACAATAAACATAAAAAATAACTTAGATAAAAAGCATAACGTAATGATGTGCGAAGAATCCCCAATAGCTTTTCATTCAGATATTTCTTCATTTTTATTCATACCCATTAAAATATTTACGGTTCCTACGGTTATAAATAAAATGTGCGAACAAAGTATGGGTTATCTTCTTCTAAAATAGCTATCATTATTTATTGGTATATTATTTCAAAAATAAATAACAGACATAACGTACCCTTGTAATTGGCATTGTAAGTTAATATTTTTAAATACCATTTACGTATATTTATTTGTACAATATTTCTCGTAAATGTTACAAAACTATGGAAACTTCAACAAAGTATTAATAAAAAAAGATACCTAGAGTGGCGAATGTTACCTTTATTGTAGGGTACGTAACAATTGTTATTTAACTGACTACCGCTCATCAAAAAGGTAGTAGGGCGCGGAGTCAAGTGACGTAGAGTGTGCTCGCGTTGATGTCTTTTGTATGCGCCTATTAAACGCATCTGATGAATATTTTGTTCATGAACTTTCGTTGCCGACTGTACCTTGTAATGTAATACAGTTCATTTTATTATTTGATAAAGATTTTGTAAAGTTTTAATCTATACTTGACGTAGTCTATGTCAAGGTCCAAAATTGTCCAGATGTCCAACTCGGAGAATGTCAAGATCGACTTGGATATTTCGCGGCTTGGACGTATTTTGGAGTCTTGATATTTTACGACGTATCGGAGAATGCTCTCGTTGATGTCTTTTGTATGAGCGAATAATGATTATGAGTAAACCTTGTCGTAGAGCAAATCTTTTACTTGAGAATTCGCAAACTTTTATTTTTTTATTGGTGGGTACAAAAGACATCAACGAGATGATGTCTTTTGTATGCGCTTCTGACAAATGTAGAGTTATAGTTTATTCAAAGATTTAGAAATTCACCATGGGCGCCAGTAGTCCGATTTCTGTGAGTTTGTTAGTATAATTCAGATAATCTTCCTCGATTGGGAAAAAACTTATATATGTAGTGGTATTAGTACTAAATACTAGTAGGATTTTTAAGGTATTTTTATTGAGGGCACTAATTTAACTAAGATTCTCATAATATTAAAACTCATTACATCATTGACACTATGAAAGAACTTTACCTACTTATGTAATTGAAAGAATAACAGCTAATTTAATAATTAACCATAGTTATTCAATTGTCCCGTGGTCGTAGTTCTGAGTCACTGGTGGCATAATTCTGTTTATCCACATTGTATTCTAAATACTGACACAAATCTTGTCACTGCTTATACGTACGGATAGGAAGGTTGGCGAGCCTATAAAATTGAAAAGTCTCACTCATAAAATATTATTTTATTGAAATTAAATGTAACACAAATCACATATAGACAAATACCTTGTACGACTAGGTTGGGATTCATAATTGCCTTGATGGTAAGTGATCACCGTTGCCTAGAGTATCCACAAAACTTTCTCTATGAATCTTTCTACCATTCTTTCGAAGCATTCTGTATAGTACCGTCAGAGTAAAACCTCGAAGAGATTATTCTATATTTCACATGAAACACATTTTATGCCTGTTTACAACAAAAAGTTTGTATAAAATGGGCCATATCATATAATATACACTCAAAAATGTATGCAAATTAGACCGCCGCCGACGGATTAGTTGAAACTGTATTTGTTTCTCCGCAAAACGCACAAATGATCGTTGAACTAAGGGGCAGTATGTGCGGCGTGTTACCCCAGTTGTACAATGAGTGCGTCTCTTGTTTTATTCATCGTTACAATGCATGCCTTATGCTGTGCGCATGAGCCGTTCCAATGTGTTTCCACAACATTGTTCTATGCAGGACAGACGATGGCATAATTTTTGATCATCCCCATCTACTGGGGAACACAGGCTTCCCCTTTTACACTAGGGGTACACATATGCCAGTGTCATACTGCGATGCCCTACTCAGGGTTTCATGTATGATCATATAATATATATTGTTTAAGAACAATTGTTACACATGAAAAGCAATAAATGGTATGAGTATGATCCAATATAGAAGCCCATGCGGATTGTGGATTACATGTGCTTTAAATAATTAAACATTAATTTAATGTTTTAAAAATAGCAACAATGCCATGCTTCAAATGGTTGTCTGTTCAGTTTTGTATTTCTGGCGAACTAATCCTATTTATGCAGCTGCAGTTGCAAGAGAATGTGGAAATGGAAACTCAACTTTTCGGAAGAGCTAGAGAGTTCTTTATATTCGAGAATTAAATTGCATTGGATTTCCATAAGCTCGTGTGTGAGTGTTAACTACGTGGACAAAAAAGGCCTTTGTTTATCGTTTAGTGTATGTAGTTCATCAAATATCACAAATTAATTTGACGGTAAGAATAGTTAGACCAAGTCGGAATATCGGAGTACAATGAACACTTCTTTCACTCCCTCTATGGGAACTAGGCCACCGCTGACGAGAATTATCTTGTATTAGAAGGAACTAAGTCACACAATAATACATTTCATATTTGGTGCATTTGGTTCGATATTATACTTTTATATTTGTGTGCGTTTCTGCTTTCGTCCTTAAATGTATTCTTTTCAAAAACTACCATGGAGTTAAGATTATTATTGTTTTACGTTGCCAGAAAATATTTTTGGGGGTTGAAGTGTCCGAGCTTTTGGTCGTAACAAGAAAGAGGAAGGGATAGGTTGAGGTTTAGTGGAGGCTAATTCTCAAACCTCCGTGCCTGTTGCGATATAGCGTTGATCCAAATGACCGGACAACAATTAGATGATAAATCAACACCAAGGAACCACAGAAGACGTCAAATTTCACGGCACAGTTACCTAATACGTATTGCTTTGTTTTACATGTTAATTCGGCCACAGTGGGCAATAAGAATCGCGGTCAATTTTATCTAGTATCTTCCAGATTATAATGGGTTGCGTAAACTATAGTCGCAGGTTTCCACGGTGGTTTCTCGACAATGCGTGGTGGTGCAACGGTGGTGAGTAGCAGCTGGAAGCACTTCAGTCGCACGCGCAGCCTTGCACTGTCAACTCCTCGTGCTATTGTTTCACGCTTTATTTGATGCAAGTGTACATCCGCCATAACAAGTGACGACGGATCGTGTATGCCATCCAAAACAAAAGTGATCGAACAAGTGCGGTTGACTGTTTTCGTGTTGTGCGCCGTACGTTTAGTAATCGATATTGCCGATTGCGAATGTTTGTTTGGACATTCCGACCTTTGTTGTTGGTAAACGAAAACCACAAATTGTTGTACGAAAATTAATCTTTGTATTCGAAAGTGTAATAATAAAGCGAAAATTACGTATATCTTACGTAATTGGTTAGGAAAGATATAATTCTCGCGTTTTTTATTGGAAGTAAGCGATGGGCGGACAGAGGGCGGGCGCCCGGCACGCGAGCGTTCTCTGACCGCAAGTGATTGTGCGATAACTTCCATAAAACTAAGCATAACTGCCAAAACGTGTGGTAGCAGCTTATGGAAATAAAACTACGCAACTTAGATATAGTAGGTAATAAATAATTTCTTGGAGAAAGTTCACTGGTGGAAGAAAGTAAAACCTTTTTATTAATCTTAAACAGAGATAAGGTTTATTATGTTTGTCGCGATAGATTACAGTGAGGGGATAAATTGGTTTACACAACTCTGTAATGTGTTTGTTTGGGATACACATTATATAATATGATTCTGGTTCCCTTGTTGTCTAAGCTGATGTAAATAATATACTCGTATTAGTGTGCGTTACCGTTTACTTAACGAAACCTTGATCTCCGCTAACTAGAGCCGTCACTGCCCCTACGTAATTAATTTTTTAGGCAAAGGGAACTGAACTCATACAGCCACGTCTGATGCAAACAACTCTTTCAAGTCTTAAATTGAAATGCTGGTGTGACACATTTCAATGCTATCTGGGAGAATCTTCCACACTTCTACACCAAAAAAGAAGGCGTCCTGGACGCAGTATGGCTCTTCAAAAACCAGCTAAGTACGGATCGGGCTGCAGCGTCTTATTTGAGTTTACTTCACTGTCCCACACATTATTCACATCTTGTAGAACTTCTTCGGGCAAGAAACACACTACTGTACTTTTCTAGTACTACTAACAAAAAACGGAACGAAACGAAACTACGGAAAAACTCCCCTACGTAAATTTTGCTAGTTTCTGAGTTGGATCTCACACAGGTTTTTCTCCACTGCGTCTTTCGCTCTCCAGCGATACATTGGGCGGCGAACTCGCCGCGGCGAATCCCCATGTATATTATTAACTATCCTCTCCCATTCTCTTACACCTTTGAAACACTGCAGCGATTTTGGAACGGATTCGGACCGAATCTAGAAAATATGGGTTCGATCCGATTTTATATCCAAATCGCTGCAGTATGCTAGAGGCGTCAAAGTGTCTGAAGTAGCGGAATCCGCGGAATCTTAATGATTTTGTTTCTTCAATGACGTACCGGCACTATACGACTCTATTACTAACCTGTGCTCTAAATTCAAATCATATTCTCGCGTTTGAAGCTTCTTTTAAATATAATAGGAGATAATCCTGCAATGTTTTACCACTAGAGGTGCCATTAGCACAATGGTACGTAGCCAATTAACATGTAGATACGTTCCTTTCCACCCAATTTTTTTTTTTACCCTTCTGTCTCGCGCCACGCTTTATTAGGATTTTTTAGGGCTGCTATTTTGGCTATATGATGGCATGATATCATCATAATTTTACTAATAGCTTTGAAAAATTAAAATAACAATAAATTTGTGATATCTTTAAATATGACGTTTCGTTTTGCTTTTCTGTTTACGGAGTGTGTTAGTGGCTCCATCTGCGCAACGCTTTGCGTTTTATGTTCCTTATGCAAACTCAATCTATATTCGCATTTAATTTTTTACTGTCAATTTTGATAAAAATTATTTGAATAAAAAACTTAAATAACATGGTCATCTCGTCGTGTACCAAAGTCTCTAAAAGACAAATAAAAAAAAACTTATTTGAATAATTTAATCCTATCTACTATATAATCACTAATTTATCTTCAGATTAAATATAACATGGTTCAAACTTAACTGCAAGTTATGCCCATGTCAGTAACCGAGCTGATTTCTCTTGAAAAAACACTGCAATTACTAACTAACGGTCACTGGAATGCTAATTGTAACGTGTCACAGTTCAATGCTCTAATAACTCGCTGGACGCCAATCAGTAATAGTCGTACGTAAACTGCACTGGCCCACTCCTTTCTCTGCGCCAGTGGTTCCCAACGTGGTACGCTTATCCCTAGATGTATAAAAATAGCTCTAGAAGACAAATGTCTTTTATTATTGTAAAAGGATAGCCGGCGAGCAAATTAGCCACCTGATGATAAGTGGTTAACGTCGTCCATAGTCGGTTTTTTATAAGTCTTTTAGATGATTTAGTACACAGGGTATGTATGACAAGGTGACCGTGTTATTAAAAGGTTTTCGAGGCGATATGCCTCATGTACCGGTAATTACACTGGCACTCTTACCCTTCAAACCGAAACAGCAATGCAAGCATTACCGCTTTTTAGCAGAAATTGGTAAAAGGCTGATTCTGCTGTCTGCACACTTGTACAGTCATACCAACTGTCCGAAAAAATGAAAATTTATTGTAATTTTTGGCAACATTTTCACACTAACAATTGAAATGTAACAAAAAACTTAGGTACAAAGTTTGATATTACATGCTCATGGGAAGTAGAGGATTGAATTTGTTGCTTATTAGAGTTATTATTATTAGGCAAGTGATAAATATGTAATCCCAAACATTGAGAACCGCTGAGAAGAATTATAATTATTATAACATCGTCAACGTAACGTAATGTGACAATATTGAGTAGCTAAGAGGATTATAGCATCGTGGCATCCTTTATGTAATGACAATTACTTTTTGCTCGGCTATTTTTAATACTCTGCATCTGAATTAATATACCATTACTTGACTTATTCAATTACTGCACTATTGGATATACTTATCGGATTATAATCACTACTTAGATACATCATCCATAAAATACGTCACACGAATTTCATAATTTTTGGTCACATTTGTGTAACCAAAAAATCCTCTGGTGTGACGTCACATATTTTGCAATATTAAATTTAGAAATTCTTAAAAACGCTTCATAAATTATTTATATATTTCTATTTAAAATCTTTTTTCATAAAATCAACAATAGATCAAACATTTTAGAAAATTTACAAAACAACAAATCAAATGAACGATACAAAATTTAATCGTCTGCAAAATTTAATAATTTTGCAGACGATGCATGGAATACGAAAACGAGAGCATTCAGCTGCATATAGACTGCATGCATAGTAATATTCAGAAGGCCGGATTCGACATAGATAATTGTTGGTCATAAGTGGTCTACGACCGCGGTGCTCACCGGACTATAGCGATGTTACTGTATGGATACCGCTACGCATTATGGTCTAATTTGACTTGAGTATGTGCTAATCAGGGGTTGGAATTAGTTAGAGCGACTTTGGTACTATAGTTTGCTCTATAGGTATCGAAATTCCAATATTGCGTGATCGTTTTTTTTATGTATAAAGAGAGCAGATGAACAAACGGGCTACCTGATTGTAAGTGGATCAAATCAATTTTTTTATTGTAAGTAAGTACCTAATAGTACATTTTTACAACGTCATTCTTTTTTACTCTACCATCGCATCGTAAGGTGCTATAGCTGAAAGGAAAGAAGCAGCGCAAGAAACTTTCAGCAGCACATCTTTTGATATAAATTTATCTTACAATAATTATGAATATAATCATATATGTACACAATGTGCAGAGCTGGAGCTGAATGACCAAGCCTCTTTATCATTTAAGTAGTCATTTATTTTACGAGTATAATTAATCCTTTTTACATAAGGTTCGTCTTATATTGTCACTATTACCCATAACATCTTACCTCACTATCATGTTATTGGATGCACTCCTAACCTTCAGGACTTAGATGACTTTTTTACCATTCGATAAAAAAAGTCATCTAAGTCACCGATGCATAGAAATGCAAGCGTAGCTGATTTGCGGTAAAAATGGATAAAAGGGTGGTACATCCCCAGGATGATTCTGCACATAGTTATCATCATCATATGCCTTTACATCTACATAAAATGATTCACATCTAGGCTTTTATATCTACCGAAAAGTCTTTCAAAACCGTTGCATAACTTGTACTTAGGTGAAATGTACACAACATTGGCAGTTCACTAGAACGGAATGATATGATATCGAATGTTTTTGTATCGAATCCGTGCCATTCATACGGAATGGAATCTTAACGGAAACTACGCTTTTATTGTTGTTTACGACTACTTCAGATCAGACAGACTCAGCCGCTGCTATATCCGCGTAGCTAGAGACAATTGTAACGGTAGAGTGTAATTTCGATTTCAGAATGGTTCGGTTTTGCTCTGCAGTTGTGTTACACAGGTTATAACTAAATAATACTTAAATTGGTCACTTGCTTGGTGATTATCTATTTCAGTTTCAGTTCTGTAGCAATGATTGTCTAAATCGTCTTTTGGAAATTATCATGCATCATTCTTACAATCTAACTTAGATCTAGGTAAGTCATATTTTTTGAGTCTTGAGGTACTAAATGAAAAACTCAATTAAAAAATATCAGTTCGACAATTTAAAAAAAAAATCTACATTATTTTAGTTACACCCTAAAGTGTCGTTGGCGCTCGAAACAAATCACGCTGTACAACCATTGTGTACTAAATATTTCAATAAAGATTTTATTATTCTTTTATTATTAATACCTATATTACTTGTTACTTATTTTTATTTTGAACAAAGTCATCATAAAATTGCTACCTATTCTTAAAATCGGAACAATTACCCAATAGTCTGAACTCAAGGCAATGAGAACTAAATGAAACGTGTGAGCATTGTCTAGCTTAGATACAAGTACTCGGTGATATTTCACATTTTGTGCAAGATGCAAGATGAAATCGGGTCACAAGAGACCCATAGCAAATAGCAAGATGATCCGAACTTTAATGCAGGGTTCCGAGGTGTATTGTTATAAAATTAAATTGCGAAATACTTGCCTGCCTACACATAGATCAAGGACTAAGTTTGTTATTATAGTTTGATGTTACAATAAGCTCGATTAGATGAAATTGTAGGTCTAGTGTGATATAATTGCGATGTTGATTTGAATTTTATATGTGAACTATAGCTTTTCGTAAGTTAACGTAGCGGTATAATAATAGTAGTTACTTGAGATTCCCGTGGGAAACAGATACCTTCCTGGGGTAAAAAGCAGACTATGTAAAGTAAAGTAAAATACACTTCATTGCACAAATATAAAATAACAAACATGTACGAGTATGTCATGTATGTGTATGTATGTCTTAAGAAATAGCTATTAAAAATCAGATCAATTAGTTTATAAAGGTGCTATTTTAAGACTACTTGACAATTTCGACGTATTCTTCTCCTTCTTAGTCGTATTTCTCAATTATTAGGGCCGGCCGTGATGAACGACTCTATTGTCAGATTTAATGGGCTGGTTTGCCTTTGCCTTTCCCCTTTCACTCACTGGTTATAAATATCAATGTCCAGGTTTCCTCACGATTTTCTACCTGACATTTTAGAACCCGAACTCACCGCATGGGAGTCCGGCATTGTAACACTATGACACCGACGTTTTAGACGACGTATTTTATGTATATCCATGCAAAGTGTTCCAGGTGTATCTGAACATACCTACATGGTGGTTGATTAAGAAAAGTAATACAAGTTGAGATTATCATTTAGTCAGATTTACACTACAAAAGGTTTAGATCAACGATATATATATATGTACTAGCGGTTTAGATACTCTACTTACTTCCCTGCTTCTGTTTCTGCGCCGTTTCTTGCGCCGCTTTTTTCCTTTCAGCTATAGCACCTTACGAAACGGTGATAGAGTTTAAAAAAAATTACGTTGTAAAAATGTACTATAATGTAATAAAAACATTTTGATTTTAATTCTAAACTATTTCCTGGGACATTCTGTGAAACAATTATGGTTTTACCAATTGATATTCACTTACGTAAACGTTAAATACTGGCTATCTATCGATTGTATCTCGACGCATCATCTGTATAAATCAATTGGTTACTTCTATGGGTGTGTCGCAATGAAACGTGAATTACGATGTTAACTGACACTAATAGGTCGGTTATTCGAAGATGGATACAGCTACAGTGTGCCAATTGCAATTTATTTGAAATTCAAATCGAATTCAATTCATTTCAATTTTTTTTTTCAATTCTCTCTTTTAGGCAATAAAGAGTTCATTCAATTCATTCATTCAATTGCAGTTAAAATACTATGTAAAAGTTTGAAATGATAAGAATGTAAAAATAGCGCTTGTATGGTAATTTTTATATACCTATTCCATATTTATTATGCGTCATGTTGTAATCAAAAGAATTGCAATAAAATTAAGATGGGAATATTTGGGTCATTTTATTCAAACAGTAGGTAGACAGAGAGAAACAAAGTATATTTTAATCATAGACTAAATGCTATAATTATACCTACTGAAAACTGACGCAAGCGCAAGAAGAGTGCTTTGTGAGACGGTTAGATAGACGTTATCTCATTCTACACGTAGATAACCACAGCAATTTGCTTAAGATTAGACACTAATAGACCTTCCGGAAACGCATTGCTACAAATTACTCGATTTTATCAAGGATCTAGTTGCATTAACGGCACATCAGTTGCATAGAGTACCACAGCAGTTGCACAATCGCAGTAATTCACTCTCGTTGTCTCGGCGGCCGCCATTGTCGCGCACGCGCGTTGAGAACGTTCCCGCGTAAACTGGGCAAAAAGCGCGGGAACTGCGCCTAAACAATAATGGCCGACATAACGCTCCGAATGTTATCTCATTAACTAGCGCTAAGTACTTACTGTTTACGACATTGCGAATGTCCTCATTACTTGTTTCTAACGTATTACATTCAGTCTTCTTAAAATCACTAGATTTATTCCGTAAGATGTAGATACGCGATATTCGATATTTGTTGTTGTTGATATCCCATCTGCTCGAAGCGAAGCGATTTGCTTCTTCGTTCATTATGCGAACGGCTAAGGAATGGAACAGCCTGCCGGCGTCTGTATTTCCCGAAACCTACAACCTTGGGATCTTCAAGGCCAGAGTGAATAGGCATTTCCTGGACCCGCATGCTTCATCGTCGCTTACCATCAGGCGAGATCGAGGTCAAATGCGGGTTAAGTTACTTAAATAAAAAAATAAAAATAAAAAATTCCGGTTTTAACCGAAATCCCGAAAATTTTCGCGATCTTAGTAGGTAAATGTGTATAGAACTTTCAGTCATAATTAATAATACCGAGATAGCGAGACAACAAATACATTAGCGCTTAATAACCTATAACGTTGAGCATTTTTTCAGCAATAAAAATTGAGAACCTAATTTTCTAAAGTCGCAACCTTGTGTCAGATAATTTAAATAAAACCTATATTATATTGACTTATTGATCATTAACCTAATCATAAAACAATGACCAAATGAAATTCTTCAATTTGTAAACAATCAATATGTTTGGCATATTTTCTACTAAAAATTCTGAAGCACTGACTCAGGTGTTTATAAAACAAAATGAAATTCGTTCACTACGTCCATTCCATTTAATCTGCTTACAGTTACCGTGAAAGAATTTCTTTTCACATCCAATTGAAATCACAAACACGTCAAACAAACAAACAACTCGCAATCGGTGCCTTCATTCATTCAGTGTCATGAGAGTGGCAGGTGCGCTCACCGTTCTGAGGCATACCAATTATCCCGTCATCACACGTCAAGGATGAACATGGACGAACATGGCTCGGGTGTAAAAAGCCAAAAAATGTGACGCAATGTTTGCGCAAATTAAGAAAAATTCAATCGTGACTGTCGCTCCGTTGCAAAATTAACCAGGTGTCAAAGTTTCCAAAATGGTCAACGGCAATTACATACTATACGGTGACAGACCGTCTTCCGAATCCGAGATTGTGGAAGATCACGTGCAGACACGAACGGCTGAACGCAAAATCAAACGAAAACCAAATAGAACAGCCAATGAACTCCAGCATTCATTGAATATGGCACAACAGCTGGACAACGAGACTGACTCTGTTAAATACGAGAAAAAGATCAAAGAACCGAGGTTGCTCCGATATGTGCCTACGACTGATGTGGAAGAGAATTTTGTGACTGAGAAGTTTGAAACGTATGACTTGAAGCCGACGTCAGAAGAGCGACCGAGGCGATATGTATTCACCAAGAAACCAAAGAATCCATCTGATGGGTCGGTAAACTATGCGCATTCTCGGTCTAGCAGCAGTTGCAGCTCTCCGAATGGTAACCTGCCGACGATATCCGAGCATGGGGAACAGTATGGGACCTACCGAGTGCGCACAGTTACAAGTCCGCCTGTCAACGATCTTATGTCTGGCTACGAATCGAAACTAGAGAAATACTTCTCCAAGCCAAGAGAACTGAAGAAGTTCTCAGCAAAGGTAGGCTACAATGTAAGTATATTATTTATATTCGGATGGTAAAATAACTATCGATAGTTTTACCTAACAAGTAGATAGGTAGGCACCTATATCTATTCAAGAGTCTATAGATACTATAATGAAAAAACTCGTAGCATACGTGAAATAAGTGTAGCAAAAGATGGAGTCAGTATATCAGGAATATTTCGAAATAAGTGCCGTACTTTTTCAAAAGTTTATTTACAGTCGGTCAATTCTTATTATCACACTTTGTTCTCAGAATTGCTTTGTAAACTGACACAATAATTTGTAATTACTCTCAGATAAAATGCATTCAAATGTTAAATAGCATTCTCATTAGTTAATACAAATAAATTATTATAAATTTCATTTAAAGAATTGCATCTCAATTTTGAAAAGACAATAAATCTTTTGCCACAAGACTTAATATTTACGATCATGTAGTTTAATCGAACATGGTAATAAAATTTTAAAGGTAACATGCACAACCTTTATTACCTATTCGAAGTGAAAATCACATGCGCTGGCGCCAGTGTCCGACCACGTCCGACTCTCCTACTCAATGGAAAAACTTTTTTTTTATCGTACTCGTATGATTTTATTAATAACTAGCCCCTGAACATTTTGTATGGGTGACCATACAAAAAGTTCTACAATATTTCGTTCATTGATTTGGCTGAAATACGAATTTGATCTGAATTTGACCCTAAGGATTATCAATGCAAAATTGGAAGAAATTGTGTTGAATTTGACTCTTCAGTTAGGAATATTTAAGCCATACACAAGACAGAGACTACTCTAATTAGTTTACCTGTTATACTACTAGAGGGAGAACTCTTATCACGTAGGTCTATCCGTTTATTGGCAGAATACCAAATAAATAAATTCCGAACATAAATGAAAAATGTCACGTAATTGGTCAATGGTCATAGATCATGTACTCGCTTGCACCATTAGACATGCCAACGAGTTTAGAATCGATAGCCAGTTTATAGAAATTAGTCCTGATATCAATAAAGTTGCGTGTAACTGAAGTGGTTCTATTAAAATCGTGATAGGTACTGATATGTAGTCATACTCGTACAGGACCTAAACTAGAACACACGCGGATTAATTGAGGGTGCTCCGGGCCTTCCGCGTTGTTGTAACAACTTGTACTCGTATATGGGGTGGCTGTCTTAATAACAGGCAGGGAAGGGACGGTGAGCCAAATCAAGTCCCTCGAAAACCCATATTAACGTGAAAAATTAACTGTCGATATTATAGATTCAATTTTTATCCTCATAATCACTTTTCAATCTCACTTGATCAAATATGGATTTAGTGGCGAATAAAAAACGGCCAAAAATATGGTCATAAACAATAAAATGTTTTTGTCTCATATTCTTATCCATTTCTGTTTATTTAAGACGCCTTCATAGGACTACGGTTACCAACCACCGGTACGATGAAAGAAGATTGTCTAATTATGCCACGATGATTGGGTACTATCAATCATACAATACAGATAAATGATGCACGTTTGGTTTAACAACAAACAGCGAAAGTTATTGTACAAGTGCCTAATGAAAAGAAATACTGTGTCATTATATATCATCATTATTCAGTAGGTATTTAATTCTATGCATTTTAAAGTCCAGTGGCGGTTTTCATATAAATGAAATCAAGATATTACAGTGTTAAATGATATTTAATCGTTTTGATACGGATCCAATACGTAATTTATGTAAGAGTGGCAATTATATAACGCTGTGGGGGTCTGAGCGACGTCGAGGGATATAAATTTATATATTTGATATTATATTATAGTGCCTATTAATAGTTTATGCAACGGCCACGTAGTGATAGCGATTTTAACATGAGAACTGTTTATGAAATGAAGCGAAGCTGAATTTAATAATAGATCGTTCGAGTGTTAAAATCGCCATTACGTGTGTTGCATACAATTCTTTTTCTACGACCATGAAACATATAAACAGAAAATACAAACCATTACTGAGACTTCAACAGACGCCATGACAGCTTAACATGTTATTGGTAACTATGGAAACCGTAGATATGTTTGACGTATTGTCGACATCGCGCAGGCGCGGGTGTCGAGTTTTTTTATGGCTATAGTAAGTACCAAGTAGTTGGTCAGTGAAATGTAGTGCATTAAATACGAAAGAGTTCTTGTATGTAGTGCCATACAACGAAGAAAAATTTACATATTACAATCCAAAACTGTTATTTAATATTTCATTAAAACACTTTTTTTACACAACAATGACGAATGAACCTCTTTATGTTATTGATTGTGGTTTCTTAATGAAGAAATTACGAAATGGGAGTAAAAAAATATTTTATGACTTCTTTTGGATTTTATGCTATACATGTTAAAAGCTCAATATTTTATGAAGTATAGAAACAAGAAAAAAACGTGGTGATTTAAATTGGTGAGTGGTGAGTCACTTAATAAGATTAAGGTCAAACAAGAAATAAAATATACGAAAATTATTACAACTTTACGAACAATATTAAAATTAAATATGACTGCGACCTTTCCAACCAATGTAAATACAACAATCCATACCTTTAAAATTTGTGTATCTACTTTAATAAGCGCTGTGGCTTGCCTCAGCATTATGCTAAGCTGGTGTACCCTTTTTGGCACTGTACCACACCAGATGTTCTGTGCAGCATGTATTAAACTTTGTTTACTTCTGTATTGTGTGCTATATTCTGGTGTTTACAGCGCTAAATAAACGTTTTCAATTTCAATACTTATGTTTAAGTATATTATTATAATCTATTAAGTCGACTACATAAAATTAAAAATTTTAAGTTTACATTTTACATAAGATTTTTGCTATTCAATGATAGTAAAGTGTATTATCGATGACAGTTATTAAGAATTTAATTCAACACATTCATAAAATGTCAATAAATTAGAATCCGTTTCTCGAATCACCGAACTCCAAATTCGTGACATAGCGGAGACACAAAAAGTGAACAAGATTAAGGCCTGGAGTACATGGCGCCGGTTCCAGCGCCGGTTTGGTTCGCTGCAGCCAACAAGCCTTCCGCTGATTTCCGCACACTTGAAATCAGAGTCTCGTGATTGGTTGCAGCGAACCGAACCGGCGCATGTAGTCCAGGCCTAAGTCATCGATTAAGCGATCCGAGCATTTTGTTATTCGATGAGACGTAACTCACAATTAATACAAAGGTTGATTTAATATGTATAATATTTCGATAGAATATACCTACTTGAAAACGCTTTTAAAAACTCACCTTCTCTAGTATTTAGGTATCTTAGTATAGTTAGGTTGATATTGCTCATGCTCACATTCTACATCTTCTTCTTCTTCTATGTTGTATTCCTCATTGCCGAGGGTCGTGATCATTATAATTGGGGTGGTTTGCCATTGCCTTCCCCATTTCACACACTGGTTATCTCAGTGTGCAGGTTTTCTCACGATGTTTTCCTTCACCGTCAGAGCAGTAGGTAAATGTACGTAAGTGTTTCGAAAAAACGATTTGGTACATGGCATTGCCTGGTTTTGAACCCGGACCTCCCGCATGGGAGTCCGACGTCCTAGCCACGACGACGCCACCGCCGCTCCAATTGCTCATATTAATAAGGTATGAAATCCAAAAGTCTATGTTCTGTCATTCATTACTTATGAAATACTCAGTTTATTAAATATGTTATTTAAGTAACAATGGTATACGAATATAAAGTGGGTGGTGGAAAAATTTGCGGCAGAGAGCTAGAAGGAGATGAGACAAGACTTACTTGAGAAACTCCTGGATCTGATCTCCGACGGCTGGTTTCTTTCTGGTTTCCACCAAAGTTTAAAGGGTTGAGCAATTAGAGCACTCGCGGCGATAGTTCAGTTACAATATTAGAGTAATTAGCGTGGAAAATAATTAATTCCGATGAGCGTTTGTTTTGCGTGACCGTTGCGACAGAAGTCATTTCACGAGTGCGTTTGATTGGCAGATGACATTGTGACGTCATCACGATGCGCGTATTCTTTCGGTCTTGTCTCTTAGGTGACAGGTAGGAAAGGAACAGGTATAATTATATGAATATTAGATAAGTACAAATGTGTATAGTGTAATTTAAAAATAACGATATATGGCGTTAACAGTGGGAACTTAATATTTAGATTTTTGTATTCTACTACAATCTAATGCAGTCCTCATACAATGTTGATTCAATAAATTATGCCGCATTTTATCGTCTGACAAAAGTTATGGTCGGTCACCGCCTCTAACGGCAGCTTTCCTCCACTGACATTATTTTCAAATTCAAATTTAAGTGGGTACCTATTATAAGATTTACACAGATTCACGTAACATTAGATTAAGCTGCTCATAAGATGTGATTTGAATAAATATTGCAAATTATGCGGTTCAGACGTTTATACGCGACTATTATGTTAAGATAGAAGAAAGAAGACTGTTATGATAGAATGATATGCTGACCGAATTCCTTTCAGTCGTCATCAATGTTATTATTTTTATTTAGCGTATAAATATAATTGCGTAAGAAGTGTACGGAATACATAGATATCGTAGCTATTTACTCAGAAAATAATAAACGCTATTGTAAAATTAATTTCTAATTCAATAATACTCGTTGTATCATTATCGAATATTGTAGAGTCAAATGAGAGATTGTCGAACACTTATCTTAAAAAGGCTCACAGTTTATTCTAAAGTACATCTAACAATTGAGATCTATACATTTACTAAAGCACCATGTAGCACAACCTACCTAGGTAATTTTCAGAGTCTTCTAAAACTCGTCAAAAGTTGTTCAATTATAGAGTCGCCCTTTTAAAAATCCTACACGTTCAGTAGAGTCGACTTCTTTTATTTTTTATTTTTTATACTTAAAATGCGTTGTTTTGTTCCAGGGCTCCCACCCCGACAGCCTGTACCGCGTGCCGACGGAAAGTGGCGCGGGCGCAGGCAAGATGGCGCGAGCACTGCGCGTGCTCCGATGGCCGGTCGCTCTGATCGTCGTCTGCGTCGCGCTGGCGGTCTTCGTGTACTTCCTTATGCCTAGTAAGTACTCTTAAGACACACGAGATCAATAGGTGATGCTCCTTCTTAGATAAAGGAATTTACATCACTCCTTGAATAAGGGAATTAGTATCACCAGTTATTCAAGGAATGAAAGTCACCTAGTGATCTCGTGTAGGTACATCCGACTTTATAGTCGCACCCTTATTCATTCTTTATATGGAATTAATTACATAAGTAGAACGGCTTCCTGGACAAAATGAAGTGGTTTGCCTTTGCCATCCCCATTTCACTCACTAGTTATAAATATCAGTGTGCAGGTTTCCTCACGATGTTTTCATTCACCGTTGGAGCAGTCGGTAAATGTACGTAAGTTATCGAAAAAGCCGAAATATTGGTACGTGACATTGCATGGTTCCAAACCTGGATCTTTCGCATGGGTGTCCGACTCCGACATCCTAGCCACTTCTCCACCGACCCTTCACTACGCCACCGGCGCTCTCTCACATAAACTATCTAAGTAGCACACTTTTTTTATGAACATTAAATCTCTGTGTACATCGGATGATTGCTCTCAAGTTCTGATTAAAAATGTCATGAGGAAACTGCGCATCTGAGGTAATCGTTGCATATGCGTGAGAATGGTTTAGCTTACTACGTATCCAGTGAGAAAAACTAAAGTATTACTTGATGTTTATCTGACCAGAGTGGGAATCCGGACTTCCTGCCGAAATTCGCATTTATACCGAGATAAAATCATACACCAAAGAATGAGGTTGTCAAACGGTATGATAAATTATAAATTATTAAAAAAGAATAGGACGTTGTTTATCAAAATCATGAACGTAATCTAAAATAAAACCGCTTGCTCCTCGTACATAACCAAAATCTGTAAGCTATAACGATTTTGCGACAAATAAGTTATCTTTTGTTAGACACCTAAATCACTTTTATTTATCAGCTCCGAAACCTTTTTTTTAGTACAAAATTGCTAGATTATGATCACTTTCAATACCTTTCACCACTTTTCCAAACTGCACTACTATTGTTAGCTACGCTTCACCTTTCTTTTGCCCCATTTTTACACTTCTAAAAATAGTAAACTCTCATAGATAGAGAGATTACCGCTTTTTAATACGATAAGTCATCCAATTTCATAAGTCATAACATAACACTGCTATTACGATTGTATCTATTTTTAAAATGTAAGTAAACAATTTTTTTATCTCTGTAATACCACAACAAAACATAAATTATATATAATATATATCAAACCTTTAGGTTTGATTACGATAATTTATAGTGATGAAGTTATACGTGTAAGTACTTAAATATGGAACTAAATTAAGTTATATATAATATAACTTATAATAATAAGGAAATATAAAAAGTTTAACAGTTATTTACCTACTTTACTAAAAGAACTAAGTTTAACTTTAAATTAACTATTTAAATAAAAGCATAGTTTTTGTCTTAGGTTAAAGATTTCTCAGTTATTGCACTGTCATGTCACGTTCGTTCTGCAAAAACGTTCGTTTTTACATGAAATAGAACGAATGCATGTACATAAGCAAGTTGTGTATTATTAGTGTATTTTACTTTACTTTACTTTGTCTGTTCTGCCTATGGTCGAAGCCTGCACCCCCTTCACCCCTTGGTCACGTTCCAAACTTACGATCTCTGTGAAATGCAAATAAGTACTTAGGTGTCTGTCGGTCACTTCCATTAAACCTAAATGCAAATTATCTATTGTATTGTCTTCTTAGACTTGTTTATTCCCACCGAATACCGACACAAAAAAACCAACAGTTGAAATCGAAAATTGATTCAAATTATTTCAAATTCTCCACCTACGAGTATATTGGTTGGTAAACACGTAGTTTTGCGTCATGCGGAACATATTGGCCGAGTTCTACGTAAAACCTATTATTTCTATGATTGGATGTTTACATGATAACCACCTGTTTGGAACGTGAATCTGCACATCCACGAAACATCGATTTCATGATCCATTTTCTCAGTTAAATTATTATCCTGTCACTCATAAAATAAACTCAGTGAAAGTTCCTGTGAACCCATTATCCTATTCATCTTGAAAGATTAGTGTAGGAACCTCTTACAGTAACTAAAGCTTCATTAAAAGTTTGTTGTGTCAGTGGAGAGTCACGATATGTGTACCTGTTTGAAATTACAGCATTGAAAGTGACCATTAACAATTATGCTAATGGGAGATGTGATTGTACGTGTATGAGCATACAATGTCGAAGGTGAAGAATGTAACATCCAAAATATGAAGTGAAGATGTAAGCAATTGATAAAACACTATGAATACATTTGTAATAAAAAGTTATAGAGATATTGTATTTTAATTTCACAGTTATACTACACTACATAGTAACTTACTTGCTAGTGTAGTATGGATAACTGTGAAATTGATGATTGATATGTGCAAGAATAATCGGTAGTGATACATTGAAACTTAAACTTGATTACTATCTTTATGGCATGACATAATATCACGACGACATTATCTTTAAAAAAATGCTTATGGTCCTCATAACTGGCGGACATGTATAATCCTAGGTAATTAAGCAAAAATTTACATAATGAAAGTTCATGATAAATTAATTACACCATAAAATATCAAAAATACAAGCCGGATTGACGTAAAATAACCATCAATACCTTGTTTTTAGCAATTTCCGTACTTACTTTATTACGAGCATTAATATTTCTCGAAGCTTTGGCTCTCTTCTTAAATATGCAGATGCTTTCACGTTTTACATTCGAAGGGATTTCTTCATAAAGCTGTTTAAAAGGAAATCAGGCTTACTAATATGATTTCTCTTGTGGGGCCTCTGACATGTCATATTGTGCCCGGATGTGGCCATATTTCGCTTTGAAATTGCCTTTTTATTTGAAAAGGACTTGTAAAGTGGAAAGTTGGCCTTCTGACAGCCATTGTGTAGGTACAATATAGAAGTGCTATACAAAATGTGTAAAGTTACGAGTATTGAACATCACGACCTCTGACATCACTTTCTTTTGTTTCCTTTATAATGCTATACACCTATACCAGTCAGATACAGCCAGGCAGGTAGGGGAGATACCACTGTATTAAACAAACAAACAAACAAACACTGTATTAAACTGAATCTCTGACCTTCCTATTCTTTTCGTTACTGACTAGTTTTACCTAGGTAGGTAAATAAATCTTCTCCAGAATTCCCCTAATCCAGCGATTGTCGGTTCTCCGTCAAATATGTCCTCCTCCTCCCCTTGCCACTTCAGCTAGCCAATCGTATGTGAGCTATGTTATTACATCATATTATATTGTTGATAAAATACAATGACCAAGCAGACTGAATGATATGGAGAATAATCCTCGACCTTACTTTCTTTCATAATTAACCTAAAATTGGCACCTTTGTGCAAATTGTTCACGGCTCGTGTCCATCTTCCATCGATGCTATTACCATCTCTATAACTCTATTATTGGAGATGAATGAATGAATCCATAATGGGTTATTCTTGTGATATATGAAGCAAGCATTAGGTAACTTATAAATTTTAACGTCATCATGACCTTAGATGACCGGTAACATTGTATCATCATCATCATTAGTCCTTTTCTTCGTCACTGTTGAGGCACACGGTGACAGTCGAGAAAACAGCAAGGATCGGTTATTTTTTCTACAGACACGATTGTTTTTTTAGATGTTAGAAGTCAGTCTTCACAAATGTCATTAGATTGTCTTATCTTATCTCGTGCATGACCAGAATTGAACCCGAGTTCTCGACTCCTAATAAGGAGTCAACCTAGCCTCTACTACGTCACCAAAGCTCCGACACTGTAATACTTTTAAACTGTGTTAATAAAGTTCAAATATTTTTTATATACGATCGTTCGATTGTGTGAAAACCGTTTGGGGCAAAAAAGGTTTTTAAAAGGCTACACTAGAATTGAATTACATACAAAGACGAAAGGTTGCGGTATCTTTTCATAACTACAGGCTGCAGGTTAATCACAATGCGTGTTCGCTACTGTTGGTGCGTATTGCTCCTGGCTAATCAGGTGCTAAAGTTGAAGGAATGTACGGTGCCCGTAGCGAAACACTTAGTACAGCAGTTGCTTGGCAGGAAAATTATCTAATAATGCAGTACGCCAATTTACATTCCCTATATATAAAACTACAATACCACTCACTCACTGACTCACTGACATGCTGGATTTTGATAAGGAGTAGGAAAATGGGGATGACATGTATGGAAGAGTTATACGGCTCGGTGGGGTGACCACAGGAAAATTATGGCGGAAAAAAACCACAAGATGGCGGACGTAGCATTGGGTTACAACTCTCTCATTTTCCAACCGATTTTTATGAAATTGGCAAGGTGAACGCCTGGCACCTTATTATGAACAAGGAAATTTTAAAAATAAAAATACAACAAAATGGCGGCACCAAGATGGCCGACCGAAATTTTGACTTTTTCGACCTCGAAAGGCCCGAATTGATCTCCCCGATGCGCATGCGCTAGGAAATCGAGGTTGGTGTGAAATGATAGGGTATACGATGTAGTATAGCGTAGAGCGAAGCTCGAAGCGTCCCCTCCAGATCCAAGCAGAATCGGGCCGCCCCGGAGTAATCACAACGAGGCCGCAGGCCGAGTTCCGCGTAGGGCGAAGCTCGAAGCGTCCACACATAGAAAAGCTAGTTATACCTATATAGCTATAAATATTGTGGACTATACATATAGTGTAATCAGTTAAAAAAATATATTTTGACCAATAGATTGCACAAATTGACCTACTTCCTAACGAAAAAGGTATATCGTAGTGTTTTTAAGGATATACTACTATATTCGCTAATTTATTTATTAATAAGAAAATAATGTAAATATAGGTAATATCTTACAAATTAGTTTTCGTACTTATTACATTTACATATACGACGGCCTTATTACATAAAGTCTATTAATTTAATCATAGTAACCGCCTTCTAGAGACCAGCTTAAGGGTGTCCGCCGCAAATTACATCCTATCCAGTGATTAAGTCACTGTTTTCACTTGTAGGCCACTAGGAGAGTCGTAGAGCATTTCAACGAAAAGATTTAATACCGGTGCGATTTAAAAAGTAGCTATTGCCAAGTTGTAATTTTATTATTAGGACTTGATTAGACCTGTCCCTAAAAGCTCCTATAACCCACCGGCTTGTAGACTTTATGATGCCTTCTCTCCATTCGCAGACTCATTCCCATCATTCTAACGGATAGGTACCTACCTATATCTTGCTCGAATCATGGAATTAGCAAGGAGCCCATACTGGACTGACGGCCTACATAACGTTCCTGGCGATAGCTGGATGAGAGAAGCGGAGGTTCTAGTGATATAGCGCACCCTAGGAAAGGCATTTCCAACGAAGGAATATAACATATTGGACTGTTAGCTGTTAGATAGATAGAGCCCATACTTCATCTAATCTCATTAACCTATTAACGTCTCCACAGTTAAGGCACATGCCTCCCTTGTACAAGGGGGGATACTTGATATGCAAAGATTTAAAACGAACTATAGAGTCATGGGGTCAACTGTCTGACAGTTAAAGGAAACAATCAATCATAATAACATTGCTGATTTTGACGACTCAATATTTCAAATCAACGGTAACAACTAAGTATAACATCAATTGATCTCTTATGTATATTAGTTACACAACGCGAAGGATTAATGGTCGCCACACTCGATACCAAGCTGACAAGGTCCCGCGAGGTGCGCCCGCGCCGAGCGATGTGCTCGTGACTTCTTGAACCCAGCTTTCACCGATTTTGTGTCTTCGCTCTCAAGAGTGTCTGCGAGGTGCTTCCCGTGTTACGTCATGTAGTCCACTCGAGTTACAATATCTATTACGATACAATATGTTATGTCGGCCTGTCACTGGAGTAACGTCTTGTTCTTCCTGTTCGACTACTAGTTACTTGCTTCATCGCAGTAATATCAGATATAATGAGGTGTCCGTTAAACACTATAAGTACCTAATTTTGCCACATGTATCTAATGGTAGGCGGTGGTGCAAAATGTATGGAGGGAGAGACGAATTTTTTTACGATTTTCCAAACACTGATTTTGGATAAAGTTATCGATACTGAATCGCCTTGCGAGAGGTCAATATTGTTGTTTTGTCTTACCCCGTATTACGCACCAAATTCAATTTATAAGTAAAGGATAAATAAATAAACTTGATTTTGTCTCCGAAAGCCTACAAGAATATTATAGCAAAATCACTCGAGTCACATTTTTAAATTACCTCGTAATGTTTCCAGGCAACTTGGAGGCGGACCTGGAAATCGTTAACAGCACGTACTGGGAGAGCAACACCGTCGCGGCCAGCGCCGGCGCACACCTGCACAGACTTCCGGACCAGCCCGGGCACAAGCCGTCGGCGCCGCCGGAGACAACGGAAACCACTACGCGCAAACGTGGTACGAAATGTCTATTGAAATATTTTGTTGACAAATACCAGGAATAGGTATTATTACACGCTCTTTCTTGACAAGCTAAAATTAATTATAGATAGGTATAAGTACTCGTAGCACGGTTCAAACTACAAGGAAGCTTCGCAACTCACGGTGACCCTACACTGTACAATATGCCTGGAACCTTTTTCTAAACTCTGGATTAACAAGATTTACTTGCGAATTTGGAGGATGTATGTATCTATGAATTATCTATGGGGGTATCTATGAGTTAGATTCGTAAAATGATTGTCATTTGTTTTTGTCGGTGGGGGTACACGGGAGTAGGTGTGTTGTCGTTGTTATCACAAAATGTTGCTTACTTCTGTCAATCAAACACATAGAAATTCACTAGTCACTTAAAATACATGGCAACACGACGCAAGTATAAATTATGTTTTATTATCTGCATACTACCTGTGCAGGTACCTACTGTAGATCACAACACAATTGCATACTTAATGTCTACATGTTCACACTTGTGCTGGGTATTAAATAACTTTATGTTTGAAATGAATCACTATTCAATTAACTGTTCACATTATGTACAAACCCTAATTACAGGTCCTAAGCCACCAGAAATCGATTTTTACGAAGCCGATAGTGATAAAAAATATGATTTGATATCCGTAATCGAAAAAATAACGGAAAGTAAGCCGAACAGAAACTTGCCCATTCCTCCAGTTTTTCCTGAGCACATTGCGCCTGAAGTGCAATACGGTAATGAGAAAGCTGATGCAAACAAGTTAAGGATGCCTAAAATACTAGAGGAAAATGGAGTATCGGACACTACATTGAAACCACACATAACCCAGAAACCGGAGAAACCACTAGCTATTTATTTCAAAGACGCAACAACAACTACTGAGAGCATAACTAGAGCGGAAACTATCAATGATTTCACTACCTACGAGGAGAAGGTGACTACGAAAGGCGGAGGACACTCCGGCTACAAACCTCTGCCGGCACAAGGATCAGGATACCTAAAGCCAATCTATAATCCAGAACCAGAAATCCCTCCAGAAGTGCAAGAGTATTACCATCGGCGCCCGGAAAAAGTCGACGTAAATTTCACTTCAGGTCATTCTAAGTTATTTGGCATTGGTATTGAGGATGCAGAGAAGATGAAGTCCACGACGCAAAGCTCTCTGTACAATACGAGAGTGTCCCCAACATTGCCAACATGGCGTGATGGAGACGACACGACGACCAAAAAGTACCCAGTAAGCTCGGATGGTAAGTGCGGATTACTTCTTTAACAAGGGCGCATGCGGTTTCATCTGGAGCTTGGTACGTATAGTCACATCATGTGTGTTTCTAACATTGTCTATGTTCATTTTCATCCATTGTTTTGGCACTGATAAATATGTAGGTATATACTTGTGTGTATGCATTTATTCATTTATCTGTTATTGCGAAGCTTGGGTTAGTTCAAATGCATCAATGGCATTATATTTTCTTCTCTAGGTATACTTGAATTGCTTATTTCTAACTCATCGAAAACTTAAAAATCCAGGGTCGATGGAGAATATCGCGGGGCTGGAAATACATAAACATTCATCACTTGGCTAACTTTTTTGAAGTCGCTTCCCTTACCCAATCTATTCAAGCAACGACACTGAAAACTTCTGTTAAACCTTCTTTAATTTACAATGTTCAAATTTTCCGTTCAAATCCCCAGTGCCCCAATGCCACTCGCCTCACCTGGCCATGTGTCGCGGAGTGCTGCCCTACGACCTGGCAGGCTCGGCCGCGCAGGTCGGCGGCGTGGACATCACCACTCTGCTGCCCCAGATCGACTACCTGGTGGCCAGCAACTGCAGCGACCGCGTGCGACAGTTCCTCTGTTCGCTGTTAGAACCTGAGTGTAGCCCTGCGCCTTATCCGCCGAAGATGCCTTGTTATAATCTTTGTCAAGGTTCGTGATTTAAAGCCTTTTGTTTTCATCTTATTATGTATTCTATCTAAAAGGTTCAGGGTTGACCGTTCGATTTACGTCTCGATCAAATGTCTATGACGTGATCAATGGCTATGCACTTCAGTGGAAAAAGAAGATGTGGTAGAGACGTAGAGAACGCGAATAACATGATGACGTGTTCTTAACATAAAACATACCCATAGGTATTTGGGGGGTTCAATTTCCCTGCTTGTAAATGTCAATTTTCTGATTTTCGAAAGTAGGTACCATATTTTACTGGAATATTACCATCGACTTGTACAATATCCAGATAAAGCAAGCTAAATTCCCAAATGTTCCCTTTTGCAGCGATCAGGGACAGTTGCGACGGCTACGTGCCCCGGGTGCTCGTCCCGGCGTTCAACTGCAGACAGTACGCCCGAGAGAACTGCGTCGGCGCAAGAGCTCCGTGCTCCAACCGCGAGCTGGCCTGCGATGACGGGACCTGCGTCTTGCGGGACTGGATCTGCGACGGGACGCGAGACTGTCCCGGCGGAGAGGATGAGAGGAAGTGCTCCTCTTGTGCTAAGCACGAGTTTGAGTAAGTTCGAGAAAGGATGCTAGATTTTTAGATCTTGGGAGAACGAGAAGTAGTGTAAGATAAGAAGAACCACTATACCAGGTATAGTTCTTTGCAATGAACTACTGAATTGAGCGTCGGCATCGTAATTTAAATATTACAAGTGTGTAACCAGAAAAAAATAAGAGGAGACCCAATCTAAATTGAGCCTTTGTAGCACCCACAATACTTCATTAAATTGGGAAATTCCCACTCCCTTTCCGAAATCCGGATCTAAAATAGAACTTACCTTAGCTTCTTATAGACAGATTGCGATACTCTGCTATCTTTCTTTAATCGCGTAAAAGGTCCTTTCTTTAAAAAAAAACTTTACCATAGATTTAGAACCTGCAATATATGCAAATGCTTACAATTTTCTCCACAGCTGCAAGTCCGGCAGTTGCATCCCCAAGCAGTGGCTGTGCGACGGCTACAAGGACTGCCCCAAGGGCGAGGACGAGGAGGAGGGCATGTGCAAGGACCACGAGCCGCGGGAGGATCACGGGGAGCCGGGGGAGGAGTCCGCGGGGTCTGCGCCCGCGCCCGCGGTCAGACGACCCAACAAACTGCCCGAGGGGAAGAGCAGGAGTGGAGCGCGTAAGACAGGTATATTTCAATAATCATCATCATTAGTTGATCAGAAGTTCATTAAGGCTGTTGGACGTAAAACCCGTACTAAACTAAACCCAGATCTCAATAAGGAGCGACGTATAAATTTTGGAAAAATAACTCCGCGGTAGGAACGTTCCTGATAGCTACTAGCGCCATCCCTGTAAGTCGACTCGATTGTGTTCGTCTGTAGTTGGGAGCACAGAAATGTCTCTTATTGACAATAGAGCGCGGTGAAACTCTGGGGAAATTTTACGTTGGTAAACGTCTAGAGGGGGTGAGGAAGGGTAGCAGAGCTGAATTTTGACACATGCTTTATTGGAAAGGAACCTTAAATTCACGGAATTACTTATTGGCAAATGAAGAAAGGGGGAGGCTTAGTGTTGCAGTGTACAGTCTGTACCAATAAAGTGTTTCTAATTACAAATTGCATAGGCTATGTTTTCCCGCCCTTGTGTGTGTCACGTTGACAGTTATGTCTATTCCATTGTAGTTGCGTAGGGTGTTGCTTTTCTAATAGAGCATTTAAATATCTTTCCCGAGGAGCGGTACAGGATCACCATAAGGCAGGTTTATCACCTGTACATTGGATAGGTCAATTTTTTGGTAATTTATCCACGTTATAATAAAATCATCAATTTTGTATTCTTGTTTATTCACAGGAGAAAACGACAGCAGCAAGGAAGAGCTGCTAATCACAAGCGACAGCAGCAACGCTTTGAAAAGGAATTTCACGCGACGCCCCTCGCCTTCGCGCCTGACGCCATATCGCCCGAAGCTCCGCAACCCTCCCCCTTCCACCCCCCACTCCGACGAGGACTGTAGCGAAGAGAAAACTGAGAAGCCGGCCCCTGTGATCAATGCTCCCATCGAAAGAAAAATTTCTAAATCCAAACCTGTTCAAGTTCCCGCCAAACCTTTTATCCAGGAACAAGAGACAGGAAATCGTGAGTCCGACGAGAACATAAACGCAGAAGATTTGGGTTTCTTTGAAGACTTCGAAAAAGAAAAAAAGGAAAAGGAGAAAGAACAGCAAAAGAGTAAGCCTGTGCCTCCGCCGTCGCGGTCGAAGAAGCCTAACCGAAACATGATGGATCGACCTCCTCCGCCTCTTCCATCTGTGAATAAGGATAGATCTCAGGATCCATTCGCTCCCCCAGCCGTGTATGTGCCGTCGTCAGGACAGATGCGGCAGTACGAGCCTCCCGCGCCGCCTACACTGCCTCCGCCTACGCGTCTTGACAAGTCTATCAACCAGTTTGAGAAGATCATTGACGGCGCTGCAATGTTGCGGGTAAGGATCGCTATAGATACTTATCTTACCTCAACGTATTCAAAACAAAATATAATGAAAAGTAGGTACTCAATTTCTAGCGACAAATCCCTTGAAGAACTTCGCGCTCGGGACCCGACATAAAGTGAGATAGGTAGATAACAGGAAGTGATTTTGTTTATTGCGATCACACATACATAATCCTTACAACAGGTAAAGTTAAAGAAAACTGTGGCGTGCCATAACTTGGTTGTGGAAATTGTAGAGGAGCTCATTATTCAGGTTCCTCTTCTCATATTTTCTACAGCCTTGAGAGCTTTATATCAGAGCTTTAAAGTTAAATATCAAATAAATAGATTAATCAACATTTTTAACAGTTACCTACGTAAAACCCAACCAGGATTTTTAATATTATAAAGTTGCCAAGATGGTGCAACTGGTATATACTTTTATTGAATAATCTGCGTTAACTAGATTGCTATAAAAAAATTAGTTCACAAAAAATTTTGCAACATGGCGAATTCTAAATAAACTCTAGTCAGCTTTACTTAGAAGTATATAAGGGACATTATCTATCATGTATATAAGTATGTGCCATTTTTCTAACCACCTATCTGGTCTACCCTTGTAGAAAGCAGCAGCAGCTGCGGCCGAGGAGGCCCGCCTCACAGCCAACACCACCGAAGGCTACGAAGACGAGTACATAAGAGGCAGAGGAGGCAGCTCCCACGCCTCCCCGTGCCCGAGTGGAGAGCTCCGCTGCGTCGATGGCCGATGTATCACGCTGTCCCAACTCTGCGACGGAAGTATCGACTGCTCTGACCATGCTGACGAGGATAACTGCTACACGTGATTTGATTTCAAATATTGCAGTACGCTAACATTCCACGACTTTCTTGCCATATGATTGATTCGCTCGAGCGTACCTATTGGAGATCGGTGTCTAGGAAGGCAACGCAGAGAGTTACGCAAGGACATTTAGCGTTCCCTGGCCAGCTATGTGACGAGATTATGTCGATCATCGACTACAAATTAGTTTAGGCATAGTTTAGGTGTCCAAATTGTCTAGTGATGGATGATTGAAAAAACGGCAATGTGAGCGTAAAAATGAAAAATAAAATACTCTTTTCGAAATTAGTAATCTCTTTAGTTTTAGACTACCAATCGTTATCTAATCTGGGTCAAGTATAGTGCTCTTTTCTATATCTACTTATCTTGAAACAAATATTGGAATCTCAATGAAGACCTGCTAAGGTAGACTATTTGTATAACATACTGTACGAAGAAGCGAAGCGTCCCAAGATTTCAACCTTCATTAAAACATACGTTGTCCTTTTCTACGTCTTAGGAAAGAGACGAAACTATACTGAAAGGTGTCCAAAATTCTAAGGAGGTTTCATGCCGAAAGTCTGCATTAATCTTCATTATTATAATAGAGATGTGACTTGTGTCCATTACTATCCCTTTCTAATGTTATTATAAGCTTGTAACAGATAATTCTAGTATACCTACTCTACTCGTAATATAAAACCATTGTTATTGTATATGTATGTATACGCTGTGATAAAGCAATGCATGATTTTATTGGATCGTAATCTCACATAGATAAGATAATTTCCGCCCAATATAGGAATTTAGGCTATATTCGTACCTGTAAAATAAACACGATAAAATGAAATCAAAAATGTTTAATTTGGTTTTGATTTTGCTTAGGTAAGACAAATACGAATAGTACTAAATTTAAATCAGTAGAAAAATCTAACACATATTTGTTATTAGACCATCAAAAAATGCTCTTACAGTAACACGTCTTTTTATATTGCTTATTTTTCCCTAAATAATAAATATGTACGTGGTCTACGCATGAAAAACATATTTTTATATAATAACGAATGCAAATACTCGTACAAAATTAAGCTGATAGGTACGTAAACATAATTATTATAATAACTAACTACACACTCATTTTATGTTAGTTTAAGAAGTTTGTAAATATTAGCTATTAGGTTATAAACTATTTAATACTTAATTTATGTTTACTCAAGTTTTTTTTAAGTGGGGTAATTTGAGTCCATGTGTATTAATAACATTAAGGGGCATTTCCACAGAAATAAATCGAATGTAGTACCTTCTGTAGTATCTTCTTTGTTCAGTTAAAAAAATGTTAAACAAATATTTAAATTGTATTTTATAATTCTTCTAATACTACTAGGAAACCATTCTATGTTAATTGATATACCATCAACTAAAAATATTCATATCATTTTTCAATCTGTTAATTGTATAGAGTTTGAAAGTGATCAGTGATTTTTTTGGGAGATGGTATCTACAGTACGATTTATTTCCTAGCTAATTTACCTAGATGTAAATAAAAATATTATGGCTTATTATAATTATGGCTATTATTAAAAGCAACTTGATTTTTATTAACACTAATTAAGATCATAGGTACTGTCACTTAATAACAAGTACCTAAGTCCAAAGTAATGACATAATATTTTTTATTTTATTTATATTAGCCTTGGAACTAAGGCTAAAATGACGTTATATTGGATAAATGTTATTTGCTTTATTATTATTATGTTTCGCACACTCTCTTGTTCTAATATAAAAACATAAACATTTCATTATCTGACACGCTTCCATGCCGTTTAGTTAATTCCCTTATTAATTAATGAGGAATTATAAATCAAGCGATTGGAATTTTATTTGACGACAACAACATACTCGTAACAACCCAATTAATGTGTAAGCCACGAGATAATAATAACGCTTCTAATAAACTAAATCATCTTGTTAGTTAAACCAACTGATTATTACGAATAAACCATCAAGTAAAGAACATCAGTTATAACAACCATCAGACATGATTTCAATATGTTTACCTTTGACTACATAATTATTTTATCATAATTATAACTGTTTCGGTCATTGCTGTGAGTGAAATAAACGTATTACTTACTTACTTACTATTATTTTGATAGCATTTCAAATTACTAGTTTATCGACTGATTGTCGACGACGGATTAATAATAACCCAGAAAAAACAGATTGCACATTAATGTTGCTAGCTCTATCCTACCTAATTGTGAACCACATTTATTTATTGACTACTCATTAAAATTAAAACAACTTTAGAGTTAGAGGTAGTTATTTAGTGGTACCACTTTTAAGTTATGTATGACAGCTGTTTGTAAAATTTACCTAATTGATTTTATACGATAATAAATCTCTATGCCATGTTTATGTTGTGTTATTCACGTAAGTATTTTGTGAAAGAAATTATGAAAGGGTCAATTGGGTAACGTGTCTTGGTCCCGAAGCCAGTTTTCCCAAGTCATTAGTCATTTTACAAAGCGAGTATTTCATTTCGTGCGAAGTGTGTAATAATAAGACGGGTGCGATGGCATGGAGATGTGTCATTTGCGCGAGTGCGCATCGGAATTGCACGACCTAATTCCAGCATCTCCATTCCGCCTTTGGACTACCAGGCGCGGGGAGGGGTTCCATCCTTATGTTGTTGATATCCCATCTGCTCGTACGAAGCGATTTGCTTCTTCGTTCATTATGCGAACGGCTAAGGAATGGAACAGCCTGCCGGCGTCTGTATTTCCCGAAACCTACAACCTTGGGATCTTCAAGACCGAGTGAATAGGCATTTACTGGACCCGCATGCACCATCGTCGACCTCAACGTCGCTTACCATCAGGCGAGATCGAGGTCAAATGCGAGTTTAATAGTAAATAAACATAAAATACAAAATATATCAATTTACAGACCGATCGGGCTATTCCACTAGCTATTCGACACCTGCAATTGTGCGGGTAAATACTTACCTACTAATGATTTGATATGGTAGTTGTCGTGACTAATTCTAGCTAATTAAAAAAAAACAGTGAAGTAATAAAAAAGATTCTAACTAATGTCATTCACACACATATCATGTTCACCAAAAAAGTATATGCACATAATCTACAAAAAAGAAATTAACTTGAAGTTAGTAGGCCTAGAACAAATTTTGGTAAGAGGAACATATTGTTTGATCCCTCAAACAAGTTGTGCGGGAGCATTTTGGTAAGAGGAACTCTTACCAAAATGCTCCCGCACAACTATATAATCTGCCTAATGAAATCAAGGAATGTGAATCTTTAATTAGTTTTAAAAACAAACTTAAAACATATATTTATAATAATATATAGTTTCGTCGTGTCATGCTTTGCTCCGTTACATTTTATTTTTGAGAACTGGTTTTAGTTTTCGGCTTGCTGTATTTTTTTTAATACAAATACAAATATACTTTATTGCACACCCGGGACAAAAACAAAACATACAACATAAAGAGAGGTACACTATAATGTGCAGAAGGCGGCCTTATCGCTTTAAGCGATATCTTCCAGGCAACCTTCAGGCGATGGAAACATCATAAGATACATAATATACGGGTGCAAAAGGCGTATGAAATAGATACTACCCACAAATAAATAAATAACAATAATAAAAAAATTCAAACCTTTGCAAGCTGCAAAGCAGTAGTAATAATATTACATAAATACTATAATATATACAGAAATATAATACTTAATATATAATCAAAAATATAATATATAAATAAATAACACACATCATATGCTAAAATGAAACTGCATTAGAACAAATGGTTAGGCAGTGTATCCACACTGCAATTCGTAATAATTAATTATTTAATTGTTTTTATTAGTTTATATTTTCTCTATAAGTGAACTATGTTCTTAAGAGAAATAAAATTCTTTAAACCGAAGTCAGAGAAGACTCGAAGCACCTAATTGTATGTATATAGCAAATGCAATACAAGTCACCAATAATAAGACTTGACACCATTAAGCAATCTCATTTTCCTTAGATAACTATTACTCGACAAAAAATGCAGATCAATCTCAGTATATTTCCAAGAATTCGAAGTTTTCATTTCACAGTCTTTTTTTTATACTCGTAAGTATAGATTTGTTCAGTCTACGCTGCACAGCGGGTACATAAAGTAACTATCTATTTAGTAGGCAATACGAAACATTTGGCGACGGTACGAGTATGAAATGTGTTGCTCATTGTACCCAAAGTTGTTCACGGTTTGTGATCTGCATTAGCGATGGATGGGATGACTCACGTTCAGAATCTGGTGGACCTAGCTATCAAAAGCTGTTTAGAATAGTGGCGTTATTCGCGACCAAAGAAAAATCGTCTTTAAAGTTAGGTTTTAGAGTCGAATATAAGATAGAAATAACACGTGAATGGTCTTACAGTTAGGTTGCGAAGATTTTTTACGCATTTTTTCATTGAGTGTCTTGGTGATTACCTCACCGCGGCGCTACCGTTCGGGTTTTGCGCAAACTTTTAGGCTTTGGACCTACGAATTAAAATTCCATGAAATAAATACGAATTAAGGACTGACTTCATATATGAGCATCGGTGCCATAGTGGCTAGAACGCTGCAAGAGTTATTTTCCTACTGCTCTAACAGGTGAAGGAAAACATCGTGAGAAAACCTACATGTCTGAAGAAAAAAGAAAAACTTTTCTGAAGGCATATGAAATCTACCAATCAGCACTGGGCCCGCCCGGTGGATTATCGCCCGTACCGTACATATTTTTAAAAAAGGAAAAGGTAGCCCAAAACGACTTATGCTAATCGGTTTGCAATTTTTTTATGGATCTCGGATATTTCAGTCGCCTTTACTACGACTTTATTAGGAATCCAACGACTATTATAATATAAACGTAAAATGAAAGCAACAAGGCAGCATCGCGTCTGATTCTGGCCGTTATAGTGTAACCTTAGCTTTACATCTCTGTTGGTTTCGGTCATTTTGCTTGCATTGTGTTTGAGGTCGTTCGAGTTTCCTCGTCGATTCTGATTCAGCTTTTGTGTTGCAAGAAAAACAATCTGTTTTAATCATTATTATTTTTATCGAACAGCTATTTGCAACGCAATCTTGTCAGAGCGTAAAATATTTATAGAAAGATAAGTTTCATTGTTTACTTGGCGAAATGTTGGCAAATAATAATATCTTACGTCAGTATTCAGTACACTGTGGCTATAAGTACCTAACTAGATACTTATATTCCTATTTAAGACGTAGGTATATAGATTTGTTTTTAAGTTTGTTTTACTAATACCATGCACCTTAATAGGGAATACCCTAATACCTAGGCGCTTACTACGCTTTATAATCTTATCATATCAGACAAAAGAAAATATCTATAATAACAAACACTTGTTTACACAGGTAAACACTACTATTTTACCAGGTAAACAGTTCTATTTTTAGATAGACAGCTTTCTAAAAAAGTAGATTTTTTATTAGACGGTTTAAACTGACAGGTGCTAATGTCACTTTGTAAAACTTACTATAAACATATTACATGGTGTCAAAATTCTTAGACTAATAAAGCGCCCCGAGTCGCACCCGGCGGGAAGGTGCCCATCACGCTGGCAGCATTTCCACGCTGAATAGCCAGCGAGATGCGCTGCACCAGGTACGACTCGGCGCGGGGGTCACCTGAGCGCTCCCTCAGTTGTCGGCCCAAACCGCGAACCTTGGCCTCCGTGCACCATACGCCCGTGGTCTCTACAGCGAGTGGAACAAAAATATAGGCCTTTCTAAAAATAGAATGTACTCAACAAAAGTTTCGATATCATTTCAAAAGATCAGCCTTTCCCAACCTGGTCAGCGTGCCCTTAAGTCGAGCATGTCCCGACCCATGGGGTCCACGGACACATCTCCATGCCATCACCCGTCTTATTATAAGATAGCTTACCTAAATAACCACAGAAATCGCTTATCACGTTTGTCCACCAAATCTTATGGTGTAATACCTATGATTAAGGTGGTTCCTCTGTATCCCCCTCGTCGGGGTTTGTGGACGTTACGAGTTATGTTATGCAATGCTATGTAGATATTATTATTTATCTAGAAATAAAATCATGGTCGTGGTTGTAGAAAAAGTTTTGTATTTTATTGGCACTCGTGTTACAAAAGCGCTCGTGTTAAAATGGCTATCATTACTATTTATAAGGTATTATTACCTATACACGCCAATGTATCTAGTAGAGCTATAGTGGTGGTGTCATCGACCGCATATTGGCTGGTATAGGTAGAAAGCAAGTGACTCACACGCCCGCCGACGACGTGGCCTGGCTTGGCTCCAGGCTGCCTTGGATGCCTGCCTCAATGCAAGGCCGGGGTCCTGGGGTCATAATTATTAATTTCGTTTCCTTAGATAGGTAGGTACGTCCAAGTCGATCAAGTGTCCAATTCCACATGTATTAGAACCTGAAAAAATAAAGAAATAGGTAGGTACTCATACTAAGTACCCGACGAATCGATTTATATAACTCTATAAAAGTGAAACACCGCCGTCTGTTTGACTATCTATCATCTTTTCAAGGGCAAACGGCTCAACAGATCGGCATAAAATTAGTACCCCAGGGCAAATACATATAAGGCTGGGTTTTTGTAAGCAATGGGAAAATACTATATAGTTTTATTATAAATCTACTATTTGACGAAGTAGTATATTTAAGTTCACGTGCCTACCTAAATGAAGAGTTCAAAGAGAGACACTCAATAGATTTCACACAGCATTTTCAATATTCTAGGTAGGATTTCAGGCTCACTCGCTTAATTAAAAACTTTTAAAAATATAATTTAAATATGGTACATTTCATGAGATTTAAATGACACAAAACTACATATTTTGTTTGATTTAGAATAATTCCTACATTATGCTATGTTAAAAAATAATTAAAATAAAATAAAAAAGATAATACCTACTGGCTACAATCTTTGAAAAAAGTTTTGTGATAGCCACATTTGGTGATATATTTTTTCATTGCAAAAAGCTTTATCAACAATTTACTGAACATACTGCCAGTAAGTAAATAAGTTTTATAACGAAATACTTATGTAGAAACTCTTTAGTTTATGTTTTATTTTATTATTATAGGTAGGTACTAGTCATCAAATGAAAGAATAGTGGATATGCTGAGAATGAAATTTAATTTATTTATCTTTTATTCTTTTTCAATAAAAACGGCTTTTAAAGCATTTTAGCGTTAAGTGGCTAGTGTTTAAGAATTTAAGATGAAAAAGATTGCAACCAAAAAAGTTACATTATACCTTACAACTCTATCTTTAGTGTTGTTATGATGATATTTCTACGTAAAATCTTGTCGAATAGATACAGAATTTATCTATTTATCATTATCTATCGAAGACTGGTTGTAAGCAGACGGGTTCGAAGGGAGGACACGAATGAAAGTAAATAAACGCCATTCGTGAGGTAAACAAACTGCAATGGAGACTGGTTTGTCCACCTCTGCGATTCAAGATGAGGACTAGTTGCAACAAACTTCGCCGCTGGTAACTTTCTAAACAATTACATACATTATACACCTAGTCATTAAAAATGGACAGATAATGGGTGCACGGTAGATACTACGGCTACGTGTTTAGGTACCTACCTACTTACCTATTATGAATACGACTGGCTGATTTTGTACTTAAAATTAGTAAGAGTTAGGACACCAACTGGCAGACACCCATACGGAAAGTTCGGGTTCAAATTCAGGCATACTTATAGTAACAATAAATATTTCGAAGTTTTCACAATGTGTCCCTATAGAGGAGTGAGTTTTTACTCACTGAGTGAGTATTCATACACTGCTCTATAGGCACATATTGTTAAAATAGAGCAGTGTATGAATACTCACTCAGTGAGTAAAAACTCACTGCTCTAACCTGTGAAAGATTATATGAAACCTACATGTCTGAGGAAATAAAACCTAAGTAGAAGCCTGTAGTCATGGAGGACATGTCCCGCACCTTCGCTCTTTTATACCCCGCTAACTCCTAAAACATGTACTGAAACGCGCAACGTGCCTATATTCAGAACCGCTTTAAAGATTGGCGCGCACTCTATCTACGTGCCTCTTACGATATGTCAATAGAATAATAGACTGGTGACAATTTTCTGTATGACTATTGCGATATAGTACATACATTGGCCCTTTATTCGTACTTATAATGTTATCTAGAAAATAATGAAATTGAAAAAGTCGATGGAGACTGTGTTGACCAACAGATTTAGAACCCTATCGTAGTTATTGCGAAAATTAATGTCAGTGGAATCACACGAGGTATCATTTACAACAGCGCAATTGCTTTTGCTAGTGAGTCATCGACATCTAGGTAATGCAAGGCAGATATAGTGGAGATATATACCAACCGTTAGTGTATAATAGGTACTTATATATACTTAAGTAGTTGTGTGTACAAGTGATAAATTGGTTTTATAATTACAGTGTTACACAAGGCCACATAAAGGCCAAGTAAAAATATGACTAATATTTGTACACCGTATGAGATTTTCCTTTATACTTCACCAAAAGCTTCTATCTTTTAGCATAGAATATAGATCAAATCCTTTAAATGAACTAGGAAATTTAAAAAATATTAATCAAATAGCTAAAAGAATAAATCGTTACCAGTTATAATGACGTTTGTTCTAGTGTATGATGGAGTACCACTGCGTAAAAATAAAAGCAAACATTAAATTATAGCTCCTTTATTTTTCCAGTCTACAAACCATACCTCTATTATTTACCTAGAAGTGGTTAATTTTACCAAGTTACATTTTTCCATAGTAAAACTATTTTTTTCAGAAAATACTTATCTCGGAAGATAAAGGAAAGCCCATGGAAAACCTCATTCATGGAGAGACGTGTAGGAGAGGTTTACAGAGCGACTCGAACAATTTTGGCTAAGGGAAGGAGACAAATTAGTTCATTTATTATAATTTTAATATTTTGTTTATAGAAATACATTTAAAACGATAAAAATTTCGTTAAAAGTATTTTTTATGACCTCTTTTACTGTTTGTTTACGATGTTGTTATGCAAAAGGTGGTAGACAAAGATTTTCAAATTGACCCCTATGTAAATTGCTCGCTAGAGAAATTTTATAAGGAAGCCCCGTCGCCAGTTCGCGCATGCGATTTGAGCATCGGCACTGAAATGGCAAATGTATGAAAGTTTTTTATTTTTTATAAATGGCTTTTATTGTGGTCAAGGCACAATAATTCCGCCAATGTCGTGTATTAGACAAAACACAGAAGGAGAATTGGCCGGTTGTTTTGAAGTCTAACTATTTAGATTTTGTAATCTCTTTAGGTTGAGAAACGAAGGTTGGCCGGCACCATCTAATTCTAAAACAAAACAACACAGACTTTTATAGACAACACAGACATATATAAATATACAAATAAGGCATATAAACAACACAAATGTATGTCGAACATTTGGAAATATTTAATAAAGACATTATTAAATTACTGTCTATTCGTTCTACGATGTTGCGCCTGGTAGCTGTCAAATAGTTCGGTCTCATCACTAACAGGCGTAACTCCGTTTTTGCAACTTTTCAGAAGAGCGTTTAAAAAAAGTGAAGTATCTCTTTCATTTTCACTGTTTTGGATAGTTGAATAGTTTGTAATAATTTTTTGCAGTATGATTATAATGCTGGGACCACACTAACGTCGAATGCTATTAATTATTGCGTTATTTGACACTATGAGCAGATGCGAAATGGCCTAAGCGCTAAGTTTTTCTAATGGCGTTAGGCCCTTTCGCATCTGCGCTGAATGTCAAATAACGCGTTAATTAATGGCATCAGACGTTAGTGTGGTTCCGGCATAATAAGTTCGCATACTTTGCATTCCCGCGTTAATACACATTTGCAACGACACGTTCAGGTTACGTCCTATCGAATGTACCAGCCGTAACATCGTAGAACGTATGAACTATAGTTAATTAAATTTTGGCAGAAGGGTCGTTTTAATTTTTTGTTGTTTTGCAATTTGATTATCATTTATTTCGCACAAAAAATAAATAAAGATGTAATTAAATATTTCCGGAAAAACGATGCCAACAAGGATGATTATATTAGAAGTATATCTAGTTGGAATCTGGTTTGTTTTGGTTGTATTTTTATTTTTTTGTGTTGATTATGCCTACTTTAGGCAAGGTGATACAAGCTTTCTAATATTCACAGCATTTAACCACTCTTAGCAGTCAGTTCCGTACCCTATGCTATTTATACTATTCCCCTTCAGCACATGCATTAATTAAACGCTGAAAAATAATACTCATGTGCTGGAAAAGTATCTAGGTATAAACAGTAAAAAAAGGAAGACAGTAAAGTACATAATATTACCTATAGCCATAGCTGTCTGACCTATCTATTTACAAACCACAATAAATTGATGTATATATATATATATATATATATATATATATATATATATATATATATATATATATATATATATATATATATATATATATATATATATATATATATATATATATATATATATATATATATATATATATATATATATATATATATATTTATATATATATATATATATATATACAACGAACGAAATAACGAGCGAAATATGTATGTATGAAACGTGTTGTGAGGGAATGCGTACTACTTATAGCATTGTAGAACCGAGTACGCTGGTGATTCATTTCTCGGAATTGACCTTGCTATGAGTCATTCGCTGGAAGGCAGAGTCGGGGGATACCGCGCCTGTCTGCCGGTTGCTTGCTAGACGCACTCCGCTCACCAAAAACTCCATGGAATACTTTGTGCTAAACAAAATCAAACTAAAATTACCACAAAAATGTGCATTCATAATAACCGTGTGAAAAATAAATAAAATTGTATCCTTCGAACATTTTGTAAATATTTATGTGTTCTAAAGTTGGATATCATGATAACAACGATGACGTCATTCATATTGTTGAAGGTAAGTTGTTACAAAAACTTTAATGTTTATTCGCCAGTTATTAAATTTGGATTTAATTATTTATTGACGATTTAGTGCATGAGTCATCCTTCCCAAATTTCTTATCAGTCTCTTATTTGACTAATGTAGTTTTTTTGACGTTCACAATATTACGCCACCAAATTGGAATATCACTAGTTATAGTCTCTTTCTCTTTCTAACGTATGGCTTTATATATGAGTATTGCGAGAGCTGTGCTTCTATGGGAAGATCACATAGATAGTTCATGTATTCAAATATGATTTGCCTGAGTTAGAAAGAAATAGATGATAGAATGAAAAAGCAAGCAAGCATGTTGAATTGAAAGTTTATTTTTGATTACCTACGCACAAAAATCTCGAAAATAGCTGGAACTCCAATAAAATAATTAAATAATTGGCTTTATTAACTTGTACGAAGTGTAAATTTAAAGTTCGTGGTGCAGGCATTGAATGCAAGTTACTTCCGTGATGTGGACTGAATGTCGGACGAAACTTTTGCTTGTCGTTCATGATACTTGTTGAACAAGTTTCCAATTAACTTTTCAGACCAACTCTTTTTTGTTGAGGATGAACAGAGAAGATAACGTGAACTGGTTCCATGGGAAAATATCACGAGAAACTGCTGAGAACCTCCTGAAGGAAGGTATGTTGTTTCATGAAAATTGGATGTTGTTGTCAGCTATCATTGTCAGTAAATGTTATTGTTGTTGCAAAATTGAGTTTTTTGCTGACTTGTGGTGCTTTCAGAGGGCGAGGATGGTGTTTTCTTGGTCCGTGAGAGCAACACTTCACCAGGAGACTATGTGCTTTCTGTTCTACATCAGGTAAGTTTTTAAATTTTATAACCTAAAGTATGAGTTTTATACTGCAACTATCAGAGTGAGTGACGTTAGGGGAGCGCAAAAAAATTAAGAAATTTTAACACAACCTAACCAGGTAATTTTACTCACAAACCACAAATGTTATTTCCACACATATCTTTTTACAGATACAATGTCTATTTGTATTGTCTACATTATATTGCAGGGAGAGGTAGTACACTACCAGATCCGCAGACATGGGGAAGATGCCTTCTTTTCCATCGAGGAACACACCACGGTGCATGGGCTGGACACACTGATCCAGCATTACCGGGGAGACTCCAACGGTCTCGTCACAAGGCTCTCTGTTGTGTGCAAGGGCCAGCCACCTCCACACGAGTCAAGGACCCAAGGCACTACCAATCTTTTGCATCGGTAAGTGTATAAACAATGCTAATAGTAATTCAAATATATAGTATTATTAATCCTGACTAGTGTTCCTTGTCTCCATTGATTGAGAGATTAAGGGCTTCTCTGAAAATATCTTTGCTTACAAAATAGTTTGATTTGGGTTTTTGAGAGATAACTGATTTTAATAAATTGCATCCCTATAATAAATAATAATGTATGTACATATTTCACATAATTTGCTTCCTTCCTCTGCTAATCCATATTTTTGTCATGGTCTTGTTTCTGTTTATTTGTCTGTATTGTAGATATATCTATAGTTTGCTAGAGTTTCTAGATATTTATTTGCAATTTTGTTTAAAATTGATACATACATACATAACTTCACGCTATATCCCTTGCAGGATAGGCAGAGAGAATGGAGCTCCACAAATCTCTGTCTTGGTATGCCTCTCTTGATTGATGAGATGATATTGATAATGATTATAAAAACTTAAAAATTACAAATCCAGATATATGACTGAACTTATTGTACAAGACGAACCATGTATCCATAGATTTCATTACAGTTTGTCTACTTTGTCCACACATTTAATAATATACTAAGTGTAGAGGGAAGTATTAGATTAGGCAACTTAAAAATGTTCAATTATTATGGTAGCTAATAGAGAGTGTAGCGCTATTTGAAGAAGGAAGTTCTATTAAGACGAGAGCAACACAAATTGTCCTTAATTTCTCTTCATGTTTTATTGTTCCAATCAACCTTATTGGGCAGCATTTTTGTTTGCATCATGTTTATATGTAATAAGTCTTAAAATACACTATGAAATCTAGATTTGAACTATTTAGAAATAATTATTAGTTTAAAAAGTACATTACCAATATTTTCCAGGATTTAGGTAAAGAATTTTTATTTTATTTTTTATCTTCAACTTATAGGTACATTCTGTATTCATATCTCTGTATTTATTTCAGAAACAGATTAGTATAGCTATCGAATAATAAGATATAATAATTATAAAATAATAATTACCTAAATATCTTTTATCTGTAATAAAAATGCATTGAAAAAGGTTATTGACCCTGTATTTTTACTTGGGTTGCATTACAAGCATTGCCACTTACAAAGTACATAATATGTAACATAACATTCAGTTTATTGTTGATTTCCTGCTGAGACCATTGTTCAAATGTTTATTCAATAAATATCAAGAGAGGGGACGCGTGTCCACATATAGACAGATCTGATAATGCCTGCCTTATATTAACTCTTTGTGTAGACATGATATGGCATACCTACACTACAAGTCATAAAATTCTTGATGACATGATGACTTTACAAGCTGCTGATTAAAATAGCAAACATGTGCAGACTAAGTATTGTTAGTTAGGAAGGTTCAGTTGATTGGAGTTAAAGATATTGATGCTATTAAAGACTAAGAAAAAGTTTACCATAGGAACCTTATTTTTGTATGTTGAAGGAAATCAGACGAACATAGTATTCCGTATTGAACATAGGAACTATAATTATGTTTTTTCTTTGTGGGAAAAAATCTGCATAAACAGAGATGTGATACCATGTGTTATGTTACTGATAGATGAGCAGTGGGTGGTTTTACTTACAAAGTGCTTACAAACTCAAGTTAATATTTATTCAAATGGTTCGGTCATTACATTAGTAATATTAGTCATACTCTCAGAATGTTTTGTTGGGATGTCTTTGGCTGACAATATCATAGCATCAATTCAGTGCAGATACATCTGTGTTTGGCAAACATTAGTCACTGTTTATGTTAATGATTCATATAATTATACTGTGGCACTACAGACGACGATTTTTAGTACTTAATCTAAATCTTTAGGATTAGTTAGGAATGTAAAATATTTAGACGTTTTAGAATTTGGTATTCGACTTATTTTTTTTAGTCCATCTATCAACTTACATGAAGAAGGATCTAAAATTCGTTTTTCGATATCTGAACTAAAATCAGAGATACTTAATTATTTACGTTAGTACTGGAGAGATGCTCTGTCTCTTTTTAGCAAAACAGTTCTTTATATGTAGCCAGGATTTGTTTGTATGGCGCTACTACACAGTGACGTCATAATGTAATATTGACGTTTCTTTCTATCGTTTGATTTTTGATTGCAAGTAGCTGTTCTATTTATCAACTAATTTGAATTCTGTATTCACTTTTGACCATCAATTTATGTCTATTTCTTAAATTTTTAAGTAATGCATTTAATATTTGTTACTTGGAAACTACTGAATTGAACATTTCACCCTACCCGATATTGGACCATGTGTTTATTCATTTATCGTTACACGTATGTTCAGTTTGATGTTGTTTCAGTAGTAGTACTTAGCGATTTGTTTTGCTATGTGGCGCCGTTTTAATATGCATCCCAGATGTGGCCAAAAGACGAGACCTAAATGACCAATGAGTCAATCAGGATGCATGCAAATTTTAAGTACATACAATATGCTAAAGCAATATAATGTAACTATAAAGTAATTTATTCCCATTGCCAAACAAATACAAACAACACTCAAACTTGAAAAACTGTTACGTACAGAATTCAGAAGGCTCTGAACGAACTCCCCTGACATGCTCTATCTTAAAACAAAGTTCTGACTATTCCAGTAGTTTGTTTCGATCCTTGACCGACCACTACCATTGTTTATCAGAGCGACAGAGGCCGGTGATGTGAACGTGGTATCACAGCTACTGGCATGTGGCTACCGCAGCCGCGACGCGAAGAACCAGGACGGGCAGACTGCTGTGCATATAGCGGCGCGCGCAGGCCGCGACAAGATACTTGAGAAGCTGATCGAGAGTGGAGCTACCGTCAACGTGCGGGATTCCTTTGGATATACACCTTTACATGTATGTATACAGTATTTTATAAAGATGTCTCATCTTTCCTGGGTAAAGGCTGGGTATTTTTTTAAAATATAAATTAGCTACGACAAACAGGCAGACGGGCCACCTGATGGTAAGTAGTTAGGGGTATTGCTTGTGTGTTGCCGGCCGTGGAGGGAGAGGACTTTTTTAACGTTCTTTTTGAAGCATCCCATGTCATAGAGCTGTGGAAAAACGTCGGGTGGAAGAGAGTTCCACATTTTGCAGATGCGTGGCAGAAACGTTCGTGTAAAACGGGTCGTGGTAGACACCCAAGGCTTTAGAAAGTGCGGTTGAAAATTGAGCCGCCGACGAGTGGTGCGATTCAAGAAAGTAGACGACGGCACCAAGTCAAATAGTTCTGAAGAGCACTCCCCATTATATACGCGATAGAAGACGCAGAGAGAGCCAATGTCTCTCCTTAAACTGAGAGGCTCTAAATCGCTCGTGAGTACGGAATCGTCGACAATTCGAGTGGCGCACCTTTGTACGGAGGCAAGTGGATGAAGCTGGCATTCGGCTGCACCGGCCCAGAGATGGGAGCAGTACTCCATGTGCGGCCTTACTTGCGCTTTATAAAGCGTTAGCCTCTGGCCAGGCGTGAAGTACCGCTTTGCTTTATTCAGCACACCGAGCTTTTTGGAGGCCAATTTAGCCTTGCTTTCCAAGTGACTCCGGAACTGCACTGTTTTTGGGTCTTCCCGCCATCTGCCGGTCGTCTTGTGGTCCCCATTATATGGTATAGTAATTACACCCCATTCACCTGCCACACCCTAGTGTAACTATCATGGGTCCAGAATATGTCACAGACTCGATATTCTTAGGCTATATGGTAGATTGAAAGATTATAAACGAATCAACTGTCCCGAAAATTCGTAGTTTGATGTATCTGACAATAGTTTACTAATTTTGTTGTTTCTGTCCCTTTTGTTCTGAAGCTATTCCGAATCAGAACCTCTAATAGTGGACTCCAAAGCAAGAAGTTTGTCTCTAAATCTTAGTATTTCAACTGTACTTCGTATGTCCCCAGTATACGTGCCAGAACAACTTGCCAAGTACCACAGAGCTACTAATAACTAAGGGTCAAGCCAACTACCAGATGAGGCACGCTCCCACTGGGAAAGTGCCGTTGCATGACGCCGCGCAAAGAGGACATATTGAGTGTATCCAGGTATGTATTATATGCCTGTAATATGTCATTAATATTATCTTCAGCTCTTCATCAACATAAAATACTTACATGAACTCTCACATCGATGACGCCCGATAGAGGAACCACAAATACAGGTAGTTCCCACTTTTCGCCATCATCATAAGCGATCCTCTTTTGTGATTTTATGATCATCTTTAAAGAAACCTTACTGCTTCTGTGCCACCCTTCCCAGTCTTATTTTATGACTGAAATGGCTTCTAATCTCTTTGGTCTTGCAAGTTGTGCCAACCATCCATGCCATCTTCTAAGCATAGAAGTATTGATTTTATCCTTATTCTAACATTCTAAGTAAAGCTAGTAGTGTTTTGATTACCGAACCAAAGTTCAATTTTTATATATTAGGCATTTAGCCGTGTTGGGCGTACATAAATAAAATAGAAAGTGGTTGATTTTTTTCTTCTAATTTATACGATAGCTCGATAACGATAGCTCAGTACTGCACCTTGAGAGAGGCATATGCGACGGATGATTTGTAATCTACCAAATACCATTACCTTACAATTCAATCATTTTTTACATACCTACGTATTTTTCTATACTAAGTTTTGTCTAATAATAAAAAAGTATGGTCTATTCTATTCTTACCATTGTAATGTGACCCAGTTTAAAGCGATTGATAGCATTTTATAAGACAAAATGTTACAAGAATGAATCAAACCTGACTCATGATTTTTCACAGGTTCTATTGAATTTGAAGGCACCTTCGCATCCAAGGACATTAGCGCAAGACACACCAGCGGATTTGGCTAAGCATTACGGACACACAGAATGCTACCAATTACTTAGTAAGTTATACTAATATTCAAATAAGTTTAAAAGGTGTCGTACATACCTATATTGATTGTTTGCAGAGAGATTCAGAGATATTGAACAATTTCCCTAGTGATCGAACGAGCCCTAGGAAAATAGATTTTGAAGTGTTTTATCTTCACCTATACTTAGAAAGTACCAATATCTCCAGTGATGTAGGTAGATAACTATCTTTCTAATTTTAGGATCTAGTCTAATCTTATGTTGCTGGTGTGTTCATTCGCTGACGTGATCAGTTCCTAAAAAAGGTTTTTGAAAAGCGGATAGGGCACGAGACTGCGGCGCAAACGTCGCAAGATCAAATCCACCTTTGGATCTTTGTGGTAGACCACTCCTAGCAAAAGCATTTTAGTCTAGTTAGAGTGAAGAATATTGGTAATGTGTAAAACATTACCTATTAGAGCGTCGGTGGCGTCGTGGCTAGGACGAAATGTGAAATAAGGAAGGTAATGGGAAAGTCACCCCATTAAGTCTGCCACGAGAGTCGTTCTACGCGATTAATCCTTAGAATGATCGCGACCCTCAGCAATGAGGAGTACGACTTAGCAGAGAGAGAAAACATTACCAATGGTATTTTTTCAGTACTCATACCTTTTTCACTTCGTCTAATGTCATTCATTCACCATCAACTAAACCCTTTACAGAAAACCACAAACCCGACGTAGCGAAGACAACAAAAAGCCAGTGGTACCACGGCACTCTGAACCGGGAAGAAGCTATAAAAACGCTGCAGGAGTACTGTACACAACACGGGCTCCAAGACAAGACTTCAGAAGGCGTGTTCCTTGTACGATACAGTGAGCGACATACCGGTGCTTACGTGCTCACCATGCTCAGCGAAAACACGCCCTACAACTTTATTATTAGGAAAGAGGTATTATTATTCGTTATTTTTTTATTTGTTCTTTATTGTACACAAATTACATTACAATTTCGTCATTACAAACATTAAGTACGAATACAAAGACGTACATAACCCTGAAAGAGTTTTCCTGAAGACCTTTGAGAGAAGGCGGTTGTGACTTGAATTGGAAGATACATCAAACTATACTCTGTGGAACCCTGTTGCAATAAGTTTTGTTATGATTCCTTGATGCTCGTATGAATGTGTCAAATGAGGTAAAGCGACATAGTAGCCTGATGTGTTGTTCATTGTATTCAAAAAAGTATTCTTATTGTCTTGTGGTTAGTGACCAACCAATCAGAATTGCTTTCTTTGTTCAATCGATCGAAAATTTGATGGTTGTTTCGACTAAGCGACCGGATCCGATCCGAAATGATAAAAACCCTCTAAAATACAAGGAACATTTCTACTTATAGAACCTGATGGTTCAATTGGCTATACGTTGATCTATGTAGATTTCAGTAGCATTGATGTTTCTGTCTCTATGATTATAAAAGATCTCATAATCAATGAATTTTAAAGCCCTGAATACCAATAAAATGAGGTAAATAGGATATTGTTTTGTACCCTATGAATGGCATCTATTCAAGTATTTGATTCCTATTGAAAACAATTCCCTTGTCCGCAGCACAACTGGTTGTTTATAGACGACGGGCCGTACCTGGAGTGTCTAGAGCGGCTGATAGAGCACTACAGCTCGGTGCCCGACGGTTTACCGACCCGCCTTACTGCTGCCGTACCTCCGAAGCCTAAACCACCGTTACCTGAAGTAAGTTGAAGCTGGCATGACTCTGTGCGGAGTCTGTGCTGGGGTGGTACAGTCGACCACAAGCTATAATATACCATCTATCAGAAACCATATGCCTGCGCATATCAGATTCTGAAATTTTGACGTTTTGGGTAGGTTTACCTGTGGTTGGCTGTACCATTGTTTAATCTATTTTTGCCACAAAACAGCAATGGCATTGCTGTGTTTCGGTTTGAAGTGTAAGGCAGCCAGCATACATGAGAATCTAACTGTGCTGAGTCAGCCTGGGGTGGAACTGGAACCTTGGTGGTAACCTTAGCGAGGTGATATGTCTTCGCGCAACGGAGACCATTTATCATCAGTTGGTCCGTTTGTTCGGTTGCTTTCCTTGTGTAACAAAATAATTACAAGACCTCAAAAACCACTATTTTGTTATTGTCTATATCAGCCTATACCAGTTAATTGAGTTAGTTAAGTTTTATACTTCTTTGTTTTTTTAGCATAATTCAACGAAAGATATTTTTTTCTAATTTAAACCTTTGGAATCAAATACTCCACGTAACTACATTTTATTGAATAGGCATCAAACATCTTTTACCAATTTTTATTTATTATGCAATTAGCCTTGTACACCCATACCTAAAATTTCTATTAAAATTTCCCGCGAGCAGGATTTTCAACCACTTTTTCAAGTCAAATTGTTCATTCCAGTTCTCAACAATGCCACGTACCAAGAAACCGTCGCCGAGCCGAGCGGCCATGAACCAGACGCTATCTCTGGTCAAGCACGACATCCTCGACAAGATGTCCCTCCCCAACTCCCCACCCAACCCCGCCATACCCAGCAACAACAACGCTTTCGAACTACTCACGAGAAACCTGTCTTTTTCATCAGGCTTCAACAATGATAGTATGAATAATAATGATGGGGCAGATGATAATGAAACGTACAAAGTGCCAGGGAATAATAGCGCTGTGGTGACGCTTGCTGAGAATTATAACGAGATTTCTATTAATTCGGAAGGCCAGCTATCCACACTGCAAGGTAAGCAGCTTAAGTTCGTTAGAACATAATAGTAATTAAGTTATTGGAATTAAGACTCCATCCACAATAACAACTAGGAAATGTGAAATCAAGTAATTTTGTCTTTGAAAGGCCACCTAGTATCTAATTTGAGTCTTATGGAACATAGGATATGTTAATCCAGTTATATTGTCTTTGAAAGGCCATAATTATCCTCGTAAGGCCCATGAGCCTATATGTTGGACTAAATTGTTAGTCATTCAGACCCAAACCCAAAAATTACAATCTATCAATTAAAGCCCATGGTACTTTGTATAAGACTAATCGATGCCTTTGGAGGTCTTAAAAATTAGTACTATACTATCTTATCTTGAGATATATATGAGGACTCCCATGCTTGAGGTCCGGATTCGAAACCATGCAGTGCCATGTACCAATGAGTTTCGTAATATGGAAGACTTACGTACATTTACTGACTGCTCAACGGTGAAGGAAAACATCGTGAGGAAACCTGCACACTGGGTACACTGTAAATGCACAAAAGATCCTCAAGAGTCGAAGTGCCGCTGGGTTATTCCCGTCCCCCTATAATTAGATAAGTACTATACTATGTATAGGACCTTGGGCGTTTACTCTTTTCCAAGCTGAAACAACAATCTCAGTTCATGGTAACAATTTTATTTTACTTTGCAGAATTCATTCCAATGGGCGAACTAACACTAGGCGCAATACTGGGCGAGGGCGAGTTTGGTTCCGTGTTACGTGCGACATACACTCCGGTCGACCAGTCGCCGCAACAAGTTGCCGTAAAGACGTTGCACATGCAACATACGGACACCAACAAGAGAGAGTTCCTGTCAGAAGCCAAGCTGATGATGTCGCTGCGACATCGCTGTATAGTGCGGCTCATCGGCGTCTCACTGGTGAGCATGTTACAGTAACATTGAAGCAACAAGTTGCATCAACAAGAGAGTTCCTGTCGGAGGCCAAGCCAGCTCAACTTGTGACTATTTAGAGGAAACGTATAACCCAAAACTTTCGAGGTTTCGAGCTGGTATGACAGAGTCTCTGTGCAGTCAGCCTGGGGTGGTACCACTTATATAAGTTCTCAAAAGTCCTCGCGTCGAAATTTCTCTGATAACATTATAGTGAGGTGAGATGTCTATGGACGACGGTGGTGGCGTTATACAATAAAAAAAATCTAGCTTAGATCTATAATAATGGATTGTATTTGATTCCAGGGTCCTCCATTAGCAATGGTCCAAGAGCTAGTTCCACTTGGGTCTCTCTTAGAGTATCTACTGCGACACCCTGAGAAAGCCTCGCCGGGATATGAACTACGTTTATGGGCATGTCAAGTGGCAGCGGGCATGCGGTACTTGGAACGACGTCGTTTTGTGCACCGGGATCTTGCCGCTAGGAATATTTTGCTTGCTAGCAGGTAAGATAAACTAAGTTTTAATCAATTCTTGTCTTGATATAAGAAATGTTAGTAAGAACGAAGTTATATCACACGAGAAGAGGTACCCGCTCCCGTGTGAGCTGTTGTTGTCTCCGACGCCTGGGAGGAGCGACGACGTGACGACGCGCGGTGAATGCGACGTACAGGCTCTATTCCCCTCCCCCAGTAACTTATGAACTATACTTTTAAGTAAAGAGACTCGCCCGGGTAAAGAGGTTCCACCTCAAGGCCGTACCCTCTCTCCCCCGCGGATTAGAGAGGATGACCCGTCTCGTTCGTACACGAGAAGCTATTAAACTACGAGTATTGAGTGTTTTAATTTAGAAAATGGTAGGTAGAGTACGCGTCAATCTTTATAGCTGATCTGAATATAAGTACGAGTCGCGTTTTAGTACATGTTTTTAGGTGTCAGCGGGGCGTAGGAAGAGCGAGTGATGAGTGCGGGCCGGATGGCCGTTTGGAGGAGGACATGCCCCGCTCCCTCGCTCTTCTACACCCCGTTGACACCTAAAAACGTACTGGAACGCGACTCGTGCCTATATTCAGATCGGCCATAAAGATTGACGCGCTCATACACCGTTTTGGTTTTTTAATGCCAAGCTGACGGTGAGCTCAAAAGCTGTCAAAATGTGACGGTCGACTCTTATCTCGCTCAGCTCGACCTTGGGGTTCCTTTTGTAACAGTTTAGAGGTCTTACAAATTCATCAGCCTATTAATGTCCCCACACAAGGGGGGTATGGACCATGATCCAGCGAGCTGATTGGTGGATTTCACATGCCTTCGAATTTTTTTTAATTTCCTCAGACATGCCGGTTTCCTCACGATGTTATCCTTCACCGTTAGAGCAGTCGGTAAATGTACGTGAGTCTTCGAAAAAATCGGAAAAACTCATTGGTACATGGCATTGCATAGTTTCGAACCGTGGTTTCGTTACAAATTCATGATTGTATTTATTTGTAAGACCACAAAACTGTTAAAAGGCACAGGTATAGGCGTTTTAATAGGGCACAGAATGCTAATTCCAACCCCACCCGATAGTAGTTCACACACCGCACCTACATACCGCCCGCGCCGGTGCGGGCGGCGACCCGCTTCTGGCGCTTACACGCGCTATCGGCGTATTCCAGGCCGCTTCTCCCCGATCCCTCCCTCCCCAGCGACGTCCTAAGCCGAGGTCCGTACCCACCTGGGTGCCCTTAGGCAGTCGCTTCTTATAATTGCTTTTAAGTCCTCCAGCTTGGAGCGCACTTAGCGCTCGTCCCAAAAACCCCGGTGAAGCTGTAAAGGTCATTAGGTCCAACAGCAATTGTCAGTTCGAAAAAAAAAGCTAATTCCAACTTTGTTTTCCAGACACCAAGCGAAAATTAGTGACTTCGGCTTATCCCGAGCGTTATCCACCGATAGTTCGTACTACAAAGCGAGTCGGGGCGGCAAGTGGCCCATCAAGTGGTACGCGCCCGAGTCGTACAACTACGGGACGTTCAGCCACGCGAGTGACGTGTGGAGCTATGGTGTCACTCTATGGGAGATGTTCTCATTCGGAGCGCAACCCTATGGCGATATGAGAGGCACTGAGGTTAGTTATCACATCACATAGCTAGTCAGCGAAATATTATACCCTAGAAATTTATTACCTTACCTATTGTACCGGCGACCACAAGCTATAGTATACCATCTGTGAAAAACCTTCGCCATTAAATCTCAACCTTATGCCTGCGCAATGTGATACATTTCAGATTCTCACATTTTGACGTTTTAGGTAGGGTAGGTGACCTGCGGTCGAGTGTACACGCAGAATTAATACAAATTTAGAGTTTATTCACTCCAAACATATATTTGTAGGAGACTTGTGATAGATACAAACGATAAATCCAATCTATAGAAATGATTTATAGGTCACTTGTTTAGATACGGTCTTCATATCATCTTATCGGTCATATCAACTTATCGGTGTCTAGGCCTACAAACTAAACATATGACCTGACAATAGTATATTCTGTTATCATAAATAATCGTCCTGTTCACTCGCACACAATCTCGTATGAGTGAGCGTGCCAGTTTCTTTTAGGCTTAGCTTTAGATTCGGCGGCCCCGGAATCAACGCCTAAACTGCTGTTTAAAAAAAAACATGGTTATTTTTTTAATTACAGGCGATTCAGATAGTGGAAAGCGGCAAACGGCTCGAGAGGCCGGATGACTGTCCAGACGAGATTTACCAAGTGATGCTCGACTGCTGGGCGTACAATCCGGACAACCGGCCCACTTTTGGGCAACTAGTGGACGTATTCTCACAACACCCGGATTATGTTAATATTAGTCAACTTGCGCTTGACAGTGAGGATGTGTAATTTTGTACCTTTTGTATTATGGGCCCTTTTTAGAGGTTCCAAAACCAGTTGAAATTATTCAGCTGTACACGTTGCATTGCGTGTTTTGAATAAAAGTTTGATAAATTTTCAGCTGTTAACGCGCTAATAGAACATGCACAGTTGTCAACGTGAAATATTTCAACTGGTCATGGAACGCTCTCCTAGAAATGAATACACTGTTTTAACTTCGGTTTTCCAGAACCTTATTGGTTTCAAGGCGTTAAGGAAGTTTAAACATGGATTTTAGGATGTGCAAAGGTGGGGCAAACTTTTTGATTATGATTTTGTAGTGAAATGAAGAAGGTAACGAACTAGTGCCTGAAATATATCAATTAGACTATTATAATTGTATAACGTGAAGTGCAAAAAATGTCCCTAATATTAAGGCTTTCATAAGTTTCGTGTCTATTCTATCTAGAGCTATGGTAGAAAGGGATAGCATGTATTTTACTAAAGACTTAACTTTGAGGATATTTCGTGCAACTGACGGTAAGTTTCGTATGATGTAACGTTGCGAGATGTTATCCAAAGTCAAAGTATTCGATCTGACAACTTTCTCTGAAACGCTGGATCGTAGAGCAAGTCGCTGTAATGTGCGTAAATAATACGTAAAATAGTTTTTGACATTTTTCAGGATATTCTCCTATATTTTATAAGTAATTCAGAGTGCAACGACAGTTACAAGTATTAGCACGTAACTTAAATGCTGTGAAGTTAACCGCAAGCCGGTGCACAGTAGTAAATAATTACACAGATACCGTTAATAAAGTGCATTTCCAGACTGTATCATACGCGAAGAGGCGTGCGCTGCTATGTTCACAGCATTTAGTTAAATGCTGTGAAGTTAACCGCAAGCCGGTGCACAGTAGTAAATAATTACACAGATACCGTTAATAAAGTGCATTTCCAGACTATCATACGCGAAGAGGCGTGCGCTGCTATGTTCACAGCATTTAGTTAAATGCTGTGAAGTTAACCGCAAGCCGGTGCACAGTAGTAAATAATTACACAGATACCGTTAATAAAGTGCATTTCCAGACTGTATCATACGCGAAGAGGCGTGCGCTGCTATGTTCACAGCATTTTGTTAAATGCTGTGAAGTTAACCGCAAGTCGGTGCACAGTAGTAAATAATTACACAGATACAGTTAATAAAGTGCATTTCCAGACTGTATCATACGCGAAGAGGCGTGCGCTGCTGTGTTCACAGCATTTAGTTAAATGCTGTGAAGTTAACCGCAAGTCGGTGCACAGTAGTAAATAATAACACAGTTACCGTTAATAAAGTGCATTTCCCGACTGTATCATACGCGAAGAGGCGTGCGCTGCTATGTTCACAGCATTCAGTTACTTGCACTTGTAGTTTTTATTTATTTTGGTGTCGCGGAAAGAAGATATATGAATGCTAAATAGGAAATGACATGCCATGATGTGCCTCGTTACGTATTGATAGTTTTAAGATGTCTAATTAATTATTTGTACCTCGTATTACAAAAAAAAATCTCTTAGCTATTCTATGAACTTGCATATTATAGTTTTTATGATCTTGTTAAATATTGAAACAGCATTTTAAAATTGCATTTTTGTATTAACAGTTTTATGTGTTTCAGCTTGATGTTTTATTGTATTCTAATCTCACTAATTTAATTATGCGATTTTACTGTATATACCTACATTGTTCCTTTTTCAAAGCCAAAATGTGTATATTAAATATATTTTATTTACTTTTATAATGACTAGACACAAATTAATACATACATTCCGTTTTATGTACAATGTTTACACGTATTTTTTGTTTTCTACGTATACATGCTAATTATATGAGAGCTAATAGTATGTATATGTATGTACATACATACTATAATTATTTAGCCACAAAATGCGATGCCTTCGCGCTGTTTAAATCGTCTGCAATAGACGTAATAGGTCTATATGACAAATTATTATGATAAATGCCATATTCGTTTCGTGATCAAACAGCAATCGATTGCCATGAGGTTGTGTTATGTACAAACATCTATGTAGTTACCCAAATTCTATCGTATCTGTTTAGCTTTTAGAGAATTTATATTAAATTCCATGAGTCTGATTTAGCATTATAATTTTTATATTATGAATTTATGACAGATCATTAATTATATTTTAAAAAACAAATGTGATAATGGTATTTATGAAATAAATAATAATATTCCACTTATCCTTGTGTATGATTTTATAAACAACTCCAATCTATTTATATAAAACACAATCATTCGAGGTGTCTTATCTTAGTCCTCAACTCATATCCACATAATTCAATAACATTAAATTCAAAATATCACAAGTAGCTAGATATTACGCTTCTTAGCACCGTTATACTAACTTTATCACTATTAAACCTATGTTGTAGGTGTAAGTAAATGTCCTCACAATATTTAGCATATACACCATGCGAAGCAGAAATTCAAATTCGTCCCAAGACGCAGTGGAAAATTTCGTCGTGAGTTATCCATCTCCACGATAGTTGGAATAGAGCAGGCTCTGGACAGTTCGGATACCGCTCGCGGCAAAAAGTTTCACACTTTTCTTTGAATTATTTTCAATGCTCATATGTTGATACGACATTCATTATACGGAGGTGGCGGCGTCTCCGACCGGTCCGGTAGCCTCACGGCATCCACCTCCAGTCCTGCCTCCACAATCGTCGGTAACCCATAAGTGGGGAACGGCGGACCTCTATCAGGCAACGACAACTGTCGTCGGAACAACGGGGGCGTCTCCAAATCGGGGTTGATCACGCTACTCCATAGCAAGTTTCTTGTATCGCCTTCTCTTTGAGCTCTTCGCCTCTGCCGCCGCGTCTGCGGTGTCGTGCACGACAACTGGCCGCACTGGCAGAACTTTCGCAACCAAATATAAGTCCCCACTATTCCTATTCCGAGACCCACTTCTAGTCCAATAAGAAAGGCTTGGAGTGATGAGAAATCTTGATCGAATTTCTGAAACGGCGTTAATGGTGTTGGTGGTACCGGAGGTACGGTACTATCTGCTGTAATGTTCCACACATCATTTATGTTCACGTCTTCTCTTTCAGTTTCGTTTACCACAGATATCATTTTTTCAAACATTTTCGGCGCCTTCTTGCATTGTTTCTCGTACAATATTCCATGTGACACGATCCAGGCTTCCATGTCTCTGAAGTCAGGAGTACATTGCCAGTATTCGTTTCGTAGTTCTATTCTTTCTAATTTCCGTAAGGGATGAAGGACTTCAGTAGTTAAACTGATCATGTAGTTATCGCTCAAGTCTAATTTCTCTAAATTTGGCAGTCGCGTAAATAGTCTATCTGGTAAGGATTTAATTCGGCAGTTTTGAAGGTTGAGTATCTGAAAGAAATAAGTTAAATTGTTGGATCATATAATTCAATTCAATCGATTCCAAATAATACATAGTCAAACAAGAATAGATCCTGAACTTATAATAGAGGATAGGTACTGTGACTAAAATTATTGAACGATGTTTTCCTACCCTATCCAGGTAAAAACCGAAAAATTCATACCCCAAATGTTGGTTATAGAGCAATAACCCCAGGTAATGCCTAGTTTCCAAGTTTCCGTGCATAGAAAACCTGTTTAAATTAAAGAAAGAAGGGAATAATAAGTAAGTACCTGTAATTTATTATGCATAATAAACGGCTCATTGTTCAGCGACTCGAAGATGTTTCCTGACAAATCCAGGGTCTCCAGCTCCGGCGTGTCCCAGAACAGGTCTGAGGAGATTTGACGCAGCCTATTGTTGCTTAGGTCCAGGTGTAATAGCTCATCCAGACCGGAGAATGCGTGCAACCCGATCCAGAAGATGAGGTTGTACGACAGGTTGAGGATTTGTATTGAGCTGTATCCGACTTCCTGGAACGTGAATGTATTTTTAATAAAAATGGTTTCATCAAAACCGGAATCCGTATATCTGTGGGTTTAGCAAATCCTTGAAAAACGCGTCTGGTGGTCATTTTGTAAGTGGTTAATCAACTGTATTCAAAGTATGAAAGTTTCCATGAGAGTTTTCCATATACGTGTATGAGTAAGCGGATAAGAAATTTATGGAGAAAATTAATCAAGGAAAATTAATTTGTAATACAACGGCTTACAGTTCAACTTCGATTATAACGGAAATACTATAAGGGATAAGAAATAACTTCTTATCCATGTCAAAGAAAGCAAATAAGCCAATGAAAATGTATCTGTATCGCAAAGGCATAAAGTTCAATTTCGGGGGTATGTATTCCGAAGTACAGTCGACCATAGCTAACGTTTACCTTTGGTAGGTTGACCTACATGAAAATATTCCACCATAAATCCTAGTTTCCGGTTCTTACCTTGAAGCAAAAGTTTTCCAGCTCACTAATCGCATTGTGACTCAAACTGTACACTTGAACCGCTTTGGGCACACCCACATCTATATCGATAATGTTTTGATCCACACACATGGCCCTGTTCAACCCATTGTCCAAATCACAGTCACATTGCTTCGGGCACAAACCCCCAGTGTCCCCATTCACACCACTACAAAGGAACAAGAGTAACCAACAAAACTTTAACTCCATTTCTTATAATTTCGCACTCCTATAGCGGTAAACGTTGTTTTCATTATGTCCGCGTACTCGTATATTTAATATGCACTGACGCACGATTTCACTTGAATATGGAGCAATGATGGTGATACAAATTGATAAAACAACGCTTATCATTATCGCTTCCATATAAACGCGATAAGATAATAACGTAATACTGTCTTTTGTCTCTGCACAGTGGTCTTTTACTACAGACGCCAAAACGTTCTAACTTTTAAGATTCTACGTTTCTTAACTAACACCAATCATTTATAGCGAAATTTATTTAAGAAAAAAAAAATAGTACATAAATGTAGTTTTGATTAAATACCGAAGTTAAATCTATTTACTTAATAAATTCCCTTTCCATTCCAAATGAAAAAAAAAACTTTATTTTGTAAATAAATAACTTAGGTATTCGAAAACAACTTAGGCAGGAATTGTAGTTGGATTAGGTACAGTCAGTCACTCTAACTAAAGTATCTATCACTTTGATCAAATTTCAACCTTTTTGCCGGAGTTAGATGGTTTAGGTCCTTTCAGTTTGAAGTTTGGGTTGGTTGATCTGTGGTCGACTGAACTTGGTGGCTGTAAGGATGCGAGGCTCTTGGGAGGGCCAGTTAAAGGAATCAAACGGATGCGAAATGGATGCGAAACGAGTCAGAGGTTAAATCGTTTCACTTCGATACCTAACCTAGATATATTTTTTTATTTTCCTTTTTATACTGAGTCAAGAAGTACTTACATCGAATAAAAGAACAAAGAGAAGGGTTTTTATAAACAGATATAAGACAGAGAGAAATCGTTTACATTTTGGTACTTAGGGAAGGTTTTGGTAAGATTGTAACAAAGCCAATGATACCTTTGAACGATTTGCCCGCCAACATAATAATGAACACCCTGGCTGCGTACATAATATTGGAGATTGTGTTGCTCAGATATATTGAGCGCTTTGGGTGCTATTAACAATATGATAATTCTGACTGCGCAGATAAAATTGAACTTGTGTTCTTTAGATGGCTTTGATTACTTTGGACGCTAACATCTATCTGACGCTTACTGTACTAAAAAAGAAGAAGAATAGAAGCTAGCTCACGCAAATCGCAAATTGTAAACATGCCTGTTGCAAACCAGTGAGCATTATCTCATGAATTAAAATTTGCTTTGAGTTATTGTAAAGGCGTTTTAGTGTGACGCTCACATATTCATAGGATGGACGTACCAAGGTTGGAAAAAGGAGTTTCAAAAATTTATAAGTTTAGAATTACCTACTTATTAAAAAAAAATATTTTTATCGACAAAAAATCTTAAATAATTAGTACTGATAGAAGGAATCTTATCTCTGGGAATCCCAGCGACACTTTGACGTATTAGGTTTTTTTGTATTCGATAGAATCTTATCTTATCTTATCATATGACACGGGTAACCCCAGCGGCACTTCGACCCTCAGGGATCTTTTGTGCTCACCCCTTACCTTAGTCTCCTTCCTGTTCCTTAAAGATGCTTTGCATCAGGGACGCTGTACAGCTGTAATTCGATAGAAGGTATAAGATATGATACATATCCGGGGAAAATAAAATAGAGTCTAAATACGAGTATTTATAAATTTTGAGGAAAAAAATTAAAACTTTATTTTTCAAAACTAAAACTACCTACTTATTTCTTTTGAGTACAGAACCTCGGTGCGCGAGTCTGACTCGCATTTAGTCTTTTTTTAATTATTGTGTAAGACGACGTCACGTCGCTCATAGACATCTCACCTTATTATAATGTTATAAGTCAAGAAAATCATTCTAAGTATCAACATCAGCCTATTAATGTCTCCACTGTTGGGACACAGGCCTCCCCTTGCACAAGGGGGTACGGGCCATGATCCACCGAGCGGGCTCAGTGCTGATTGGTGGATTTCACACACCTTCGGATTTTTTTTTAATTTCCTCAGACATGCAGGTTTCCTCACGATATTTTCTTTCACCGTTAGAGCAGTCAGTAAATGTACGTAAGTCTACGAAAGAATCCGAAAAAATCATTAGTACATGGCATTGCATGGTTTCGAACCCAGTCCTCTCGCATGGGAGTCCGTCATCCTAGCCACTAGACCACTGACGCTCACTCGACGTTCCTCGACGTTAATTCCATAAAATTTTCACAAGCCTAATGTTTTTAAACACCAACTTATCCATGAGAATGTAGGGGTTCTAGGTCAGAGTGCGAAAAGCAATGAAAGTTGGTAAGTAATGAACATCGTAATGTTTTTATCACGTCACTGACATTCATCACGCCAGACCATGGCCTTTGTCACCCTTCCAAGGGCGTGTGGCGACGCACGACGCGCGCCACAACGATTAGTACCTACTCACATCGGTGTAGAACGCGCTATCGAAATTTTCCTGGGACTTCGTATATATACGAGTTCCAAACATCCATAGTTGGACCAGGACATCTGGTCACCAGGCACAACACCCCGCCTGGTGGAAGATCTTCCCTTTTCCCTTTCATACAACTGACGTTACGTCATTCCATGTCCAACAATAGCGCGTTCCTACAGGCGAATTGCGATAGGCATTAGGAAAGTCCAATTCCATTGTTTTACAGCGTTTGTTGTTCTTTTCCAATTAGCTATTACGTTTTCGTAGCGATCCAACTTTTACCTAATGCAAATAGTATTCTGTTATTAATACATATGTACTAGGGATGTTACGGAGGTGGATTTACCGGAACCGAAGTCGAAATCGAAGGTTTTATCGGAGGAACCGGAGTCGGAACCGGCTTGGAACCGGAGTCGAAGGCGAAGGTAAAAGAGAGATGTTCAGAAGACGTTCAAATTTTAAACCGTTTTTTAATTTTTATAGCTGAACTGGTCAATTGTTTTTTTAAGTTGACGTTTGCGTCTATAAAACATGTTCCTTTAGAGAGTAGTGTAGGAATGGGGTTAAGTCGTTACGTTCATGCGGTCATGGCGTGTTCGTCCTATTTTATTGTTTAAAAAAGGTTCACCTTGGTTATTTTTTCGAAAGACTAGTGTATTTTACCTAAAAATCGTCCGTGTTAATTGAACGTTATATAAGACAGTGAAATGAGAGTGAAATACTACAGATGGTGTGGATCCAGCAACCTAACCTCCAATTGCACTTGGAATGCAAGACACTAGGCATTCCTAGTGCACACGACTCTCCCTTAATCTCGACGTTGGTAAACAGTTTTTTTCAAAACAGACGCCAAAACGTTCGAGTTATTTTCAAGATTCTGACACGGTCATTGGCCAAATTGCAGTGTAAATCACGCAGTGTAATCAAGCAGGGACAATTCATTAAAGAAAAAAAATAGTGTAAAAATAATAATAATAATATAAATAATAGTATCCCTACACTATTTAATAAAATATTGATATTTGAATATGTTTGCTAACAAATCTTCGGTATAACCTACGATTCAAAATTATCGGAGCCGAAGTCGGAGTCGGAGGTGTAAAATCAATCGGAAGTTCCGACCTTTCGGAGTCGGAGTTGAAGCTCCGTAACATCCCTAATATGTACCTACGAGTTTCAATATTGCCATCCCGCTCAACAATATGACATCAATGAAGGACGAAAATATGGCCAATACCAATCGACTAAGAAGTTTTTATATCAATCGTCTAACTAAACTATAGCAATGCGGGTCTATTACCAAGATATTAAATGAAATAAATTTTTATCTGTAAGAATATACGTTATGAAGGATCTTAAAATTACATAGGTAGTTCCAGCATATCCTACCACATTGTGGTATGCAAATTTACGGTTTACGGTTTTAGACATTTATTTCACTAAAAAAAGGATATAATCCACTTTGCTTAGGGAAATACAGGATAAACTTATTGTAATTAACAGTGTACAGTAGACAAGGCTTATAAATTAAATTACTAGTGTATAATATAATCTAATAGAGCTGTAGTTTTTCTTAGCTGCGGGTAACTAGAAGACGGATAACACACACAACTTTATATATTAGATACATACATTTTACAAGCAATTAGATAAAAAAATTGATACTAAGCTAATTAACTAATACTCTTACTTTACATGTCAGACAACTTGTCATGTTAACAACAAAGACTTAGATTGAATGTCAGACAAGAACTCATACTCATACTCATATTATTTATTGCTTTTCATGTGTTACAATTGGTACTCTTACAAGGATCACAAATTACCAATTCATAATAACAATAATATAATGATTACATGTTTCTCATATCTTATCTTTGGATGGGGGCCGGGAATCCCAGCGACACTTCGACCCATGGGGATCTTTTGTGTTCAACCCCTTGTACCTATCCCTTGACCACATCACCGAATATGTCATGCATGAGCAAGACTATGCGTCTTAGTGGGAGGGATTTGAATTCCCTTGGGTCCGGATAGGCAGAGCCTAGCAGACCCATCCTTTTTGCCGCGAAAGCGTCACATTCACATAGGAGATGTGAAACGGTGTCCAGTTGTTCACCACAGGCTCTGCAAGATGTGCTGTCAGTCAGCTTCATCTTGTGTAGGTGGGCATTGGTGCTAAAGTGACCGGTGAAGGCACCAGTAGACGCAGTGATTACATGTTACATTACATTCCAAGATACAGGTTTCGACCTAGTTTGTAAGTGAATTTTTTTTTTAATTTTAATTTTTCTTTTTTGTTTTCATGTCAATTTATGTACATCAAATATTATTAAGTGCTAACTTTGTGTTCAAGAAATTCCTTAACACTGTAGAAGCAATTATTCATCAACGAAATATAAATTTTCCAAGTGGAACCTTTCATGAGTACCTCTTGGCCACGGGGAAGAGAAGAGGTTATGTCAGACTCTAACTGGCTAAAACCTCCACGGTATTCCAAAGCTCCACGGTAATCAATATGTTTCCATCTCTATTTTGCCCTACATAACACAAATCAATTGATAACATTATAAACTAGACCTTTCTCTCCAAACTGGCTCATTGTCATACGATCTACTTAGATCACATCTACGCCAATAATAACAATAAAACTAATGCGATCCATTATTTTCGCCTTGAACCAATTACTGCGGCCTTGGAGCATGTAACTACTGCCTATATTTGCAAACTGCCATATGGGGAAGAGTGATATCATCAGAATATCAGATGGCACAATCACATGTGACATTTCGAACAGTACCCAAACTAGGGGGGTGAGAGAGGTGGACCCGAATGGAATGGGTGATGGGGCGCAAGCCATTACGCGGCGCAAATGCCATCACTGTGGTAGGAACAGACATACGTAGAGCTCACTCATACCTACATATCTGCGTTTTTATGGAATTTAGAATTATGTAATAGGTAAACTAAATATTTGCTATTCGTATTTTGTATTTTTCGAAGTTTATCGCATTTTTCGAAGAATTACATACATTTACCGACTGCTCTAACGGTGAAGGAAAACATCGTGAGAAAACCTGCACACTGAGATAACCTGTGTGTTAAATGGGGAAGGCAATGGCAAACCACCCCATTAAATCTGTCACGAGAGTCGTTCTATGTGATTAATTCCTTAGAATGATCGTGATCATTCTAAGCTTAGTGATACCTTTGAACGATTTGCCCGCCAACATAATAATGAACACCCTGGCTGCGTACATAATATTGGAGATTGTGTGCTCAGATATATTGACCACTTTGGGTGCTTACAACAATATGATAATTCTGACTGCGCAGATAAAATTGAACTTGTGTTCTTTAGATGGTTTTGATTACCTTGGACGCCAACATCTATCTGACGCTGACTAAATAGCTTAGCAGAAAATTACATTTAAAATTACACCTATATCATTTATGATAAGGTCTTCATTTATTTTATAATTACTGATGGGCCCTGTGTCGTCATCCTTCTTTTGGTTCAATATTTTTTTTTTAAGAATATGTTAAACTAAATATTAAAAATTATTTTAGTGTTTAAATTCTGAGTGGATTGAAACCTGGATACGGCTCTGTTAGGTATAGGTAAGTCTAGATAGTTTTATTTTAGGTTCTAATTCCAGACCAAGATGCTTTGTTCGAGTTCCTGAGTCTCTAGTCATCTCAGTCTCTACTAACCTAACCCTTCCTTTTGGAATACGATTGATGGTTTGCACATAAGCCACTAATAATAATACTATAGGGCAATAATAATACATACTATAGGGCAATAATAATCACTGTCTAATTTCTTAAAATCGTGTTCCCGAGTTTTGGTATTTTAGTATATTTATTACATGGATATTAAGAAAATAAGATCCCGCATTTGACCTCGATCTCGCCTGATGGTAAGCGACGATGAGGTCGACGATGGAGCATGCGGGTCCAGTAAATGCATCTGGCCTTGAAGATCCCAAGGTTGTAGGTTTCGGGAAATACAGACGCCGGCAGGCTGTTCCATTCCTTAGCCGTTCGCATAATGAACGAAGACGCAAATTGCTTCGTACGAACAGATGGGATATCAACAACATAAGGATGGAACCCCTCCCCGCGCCTGGTAGTCCGAAGGCGGAATGGAGATGCTGGAATTAGGATAATTAATTGTGTGTGTGATATGTAAAATATTTTATGAACATAATAAACTGAGATTCTTTTTATTGATTACCTACCATACTCTGACTTTTGATTTTAGTGTTTTTTTTGTAGTTTTTAGCTTAGTGGCTAGAACACCGGACTCCCATGCGGGAGGTCCGGGTTCGAAGCCGTGCAGTGCCATGTACCAATGAGTTTTTCGTATTTTTCGAAGACTACATTTACCGACTGCTCTGTGAAGGAAAACATCGTGAGGAAACCTGCACACTGAGATGACCAGTGTGTAAAATGGGGTAGACACAAAAGATCCTCAAGGGTTGAAGTGCCGCTGGGTTATTCCCGGCCCCCTATCATAAAATAAGATAAACCAACATCAGATAATACCTACCTTACCTACCTATTAACCCTGTGTTAACAGAGTAATACTAACAGAACCGATTTCACTCGCAGCGACAGTTATTAGGGATCGGTACCCCGATCAATCTATTTATTGCTGTCCGTCCGCCCGTCTGTCACGTACTATCTCATAAACGGAATAATACACCTACAAACTTCAAAATATTCACATATTATGTATTCCCCCTTTGATCCAAATCCGAATATCGACTTAAGAATTTTGAAAAATTATTTTTAGATCGGTCTCATACCAAATAAACGGGGTCAATAAAAAAATTTGTTTGTTCCCCATCCCCATCTTATGGGGTATAATTGTTTGAAACTCATCAAGTAGAGTATGAATACTTACTTTTTTTTCATAAATAATTACTATGTAAGATGTCAATTTTAGAACACTTTTGTCATCAGTCTATGTTATGAACGGAATATAGGCCTATTTATGCCTGTAGATGGAAGGAATTATGTTTCCAATGTCTGCGATTTTGTGAGAAATTGAATGAATGAGTTGTAAGTTTTTTTATCTTTGTAGATATATGATTATTGTATTTAAGCTACTATTAAGATACTCATCATAGGCCTGTTACGTCTTTTGCAGACGATTTAAGTAGCGTCGCGAAGGCATCTCTTTTCGTGGCTAAATAAACCTATTCGGGAACGGCATACACGCGCGGCAAGCGAGTGGTGCACCGGGTAGATGAGTGAACAAGATAAGATACTACACGATACATTATGTACTGTATTGTGTCAATCATATGAATTCAGTTTTAACCGTATTGCTGTGCAATTTATGTAATAGTAAAAATAAAATATTAAAATAAATTTAGGCACTTGAAAATTGGCTAGAATATTGTCATATTTGAGCAACAAATAGGTACAAAACTTGTTACATCCGTTTTAGTTTGTTTTTATAATTTGTGGTCGATACTTTTGAGTGCGGATCCCTATAGCGCGAGACCCGACTCACACTTGGCCGGTTTTTCTAGACCGTACAGCATGTTTTCCAGTCCACGTGACTTGTTTCACGGTCCATTGAAGTACTAACCTATTAACAATGTATCGAAACGTGAAATTCTATTTAGATATTCCCTTTAGTTATTAAGTATCTACTTCATCATTATCTACCTATCTAGATACCTATGAGATTTTCCACGGTATTGAAACTACTCTACTCTTGTTCGTCACGGTTTACTCTAGTTCGAAATATGTAGGAACGTAAGAAATCATATTTAGCGTGTATTTAGCATGTTGTACGCCATGGGAAGCGGAAATTCAAATATACAAGTGTGATTTTTTTTTGCCGTGAGTGGGATCCGAACCCGCCCCTAGTCTTTCCGGGGCCTGCTCTATTCCAACTAAGCTATCACTTTATGGCTTTTCCTGTTTTTGTGTACAATAAAGGTTGTTATCTATTTATATATCGGTCTAATTACGGTCTGATGTCTCACACGACGAAATTTCTGATTCATCATACCATTTAGCTGTATTTTAGATTTACCTTTATTTTAGATTAAACTTCTGCGCTGGACTCCTTTGTCTGTCAAATTATTTAAAAAAAAATGTATTTAAAACAAATTCTCTAATAAACTGGTGGCGCATTTTAACTTTAAAATAGATTTCAACATTTCCATGCCATTTCGCATTCCAGTAGGTATACAATATAGTAAAGGTGTTTTTCAACAAGCCGTAAAGCAGGCAGTTTCCGGAACTTCAGGAGTTTTGAAACCCTACCATGTTTCCTAGAAGAGCCGCGAACAGACAATTTCCCGTGGTCTCCAGTGGTGGCCAGACAGCTCGGTGCCGTATATACCCTACACTGTTTACAAGAAAACAATCGATTCTGGAATCGATCATGTTCAGAACACTAATCGATTATTTTGTAAACTAACCATTCACTTTCGCGGAACAAAGTATTCGAACTTGACCAAGATAGCTTTTCATATTGCTCGCGTATTGTAGTTCGTATTTTAAAGAGGTAAGAGCTCGACTTGCATATAAATGATGTCAAAAACTGCAGTTTTTAAAACTACATGCGTGTACGCAGTCAATGAAGGACGGTGGCGTGATATGACTCATAGTAAGCATCGAGTTACTGATTCCTAGGCATCGTCGCTCATAATTAACACGTGGTCAAAACATCGATTTAGCTTCTGGAAATGGTTATAAAGAATAAGTACACGATTCCGGTAATCGATAATGGGACAGGAACTACGCAAAAGCAAACACCAAATGAAAAACAAGCGCATGTGCACCACGCAGTTTAGGTGCATTGTGCAGTAACAGTAACGCGTAGCATCAGTAGGTAAATAAGTTATTTTTTAAATAAGTAATATATGTAGTATTATGTAATGTTTATATTTATAAATACGTCTTCTTGTTAGGTATTGGCAATATTTTCCGAAAGTATTTATTAAAAACGCCTCTAGACAATTAAAGAAGAAAATATTTTTTAAATATTTTATTTCATATATATTTTTATGAATTCGCCATATGTTGCTGTGGGCCAGTCATATAGGTAGGTACATAATATCGAAAGAGTTCTTTTTATTATCAATCTCCATCGTTAAATCTTAAAAAGTACACCAAATACATACAGGAATTATTATTATTATACTATGCTACATGCAGCTTGGGTGAATGAGAAAATCATCTGTTTCAGCCAAGTGTATAATAGCATTCAGCACGGTCAGTAATAAGAGCTGTCTAAATCGCTGACTAGCAAATCGCGATTTAGCAAAAATAAATAAAATTAATTAATTAATTTTATTAAGGTATTTTTAAATTAGTCGTGTTTATTCCCTCTAAAAACAAAATAGTAAGTAGGTAGGTTCTTAATTGGAGAATCATCAAATCTGTGACAAAAGCATGTAAATAACAAAATGAAACCAGCCCATAATACACCTTGGCGGCCTCAATTTCCCTTAAAAATGTGAAACTACGTGCAAGGTGGTACCAAACTGCCAACTAGCTCGAAAAACGTAAACAATGTCTCGAAATTACATCTCTTATTCAAGATCAATCATTATTCCAAATTAGTTGTAAACACTAACCTAACCTAACAACAATTTCTGTCAATAAGTTTGAGAAGATCGTATGATCATCAGAATCAACCTAGAGCGGTACACACCCTTGCCACAAATCAGCAATAATGGTTGCATTTCAGTATTTTTGAAGCGTAATTACCGACACATGAGGTACTACGTCTAGTCGCAGAGCTCTTCAGAGTCAGTCTTTAATTATATTTTGAAATACAACTGTAAATCTACACTTAAGTACAAAAAAATCTGAACTGGTATCGGCCGAAATTTCAGAATAATTCCTGGCAGTAAGTAGATTCAATTAAAATTATAATGTGTCTAGTAAATTTGGTGCAAATTGTATGAAATCGGCCGCAAAAATAAATAAAATATTTTTTGTGATAGAACGGCTTACGGAGCTGTATCATGTGCGCGCCCGTAACGCTCTTGGCTGGTTTTTTTAATTTACGGGTTTTGACGGAAATGCGTACAGAACTTCAGGAATTCAACTAGGATTATTCTAATGCTTGCTTAAAAATACTACTTGTCCTTGAAAGGACAAGGACAAGGACTCTAAAGAGTGCTTTCGGGCATGAAGGTAAAAAAAATACTTTTTTTCTTTGTCTATGGCTTTCGGGTATGTTTTTTTAAATAAAACTTAATAATGAAACAAATATGGTTTTTTTCTATTGCCGCCGCTTGTGTGCGGAGAACCTCGCCTAAATATTGTCATAAAAGATAATCATAACAAGACGAGGCATTTGCGCAAACTAGCGCCGCCATTCGAAAAAAAAACATATCAATTAATTAAGGCATTTAAAAAAAGATTTGTATTAAGGTTCCACGAATGAAGAATTTTAAAAAAAATAGTTTTATATTCTCATATTTGAAACATAAAGCCAAACTGTCAAAAGTTGTGTGCAATGCCAATGTAATACAAATAACGCCTATTCAACAGATCCTAGAATAACACACTTAATTACGCGTTTGATGAAATCTAAAAAAAATCTAGATTTCATCAAACGCGTAATTAAGTGTGTTATTCAAGGATCTGTTGAATAGGCGTTATTGGTATTACATCATTGTACTCTAAGCACGGAAATGTTCTAAATCTTACTATAAGTAGGTACGTAATTTATCATAATAATAATATTATTATAAAATTGTTATGAAACCTTTTGTTTCATTACAACCGTCAACTCCTAAGGTTTACTTTGATCAGCAGAATGGAGAGAAGGGCGTACAAGATGTTGGTACACTTATTATGCGACTTCACGAATAATAGAATACGAGATAGTACCATATCAAAGATAGACGGTTCCTGAAACTTTTTTAAAATAACTCTAAATTAAAAATAACAAATATTTACTTCAAATTTAGGTAGGTATAAGGTAAATAGGTATGCTATAAAATAAATATAGAGAGACCATACTCACCGTTATTGGAATACTTTTTATACTATAATGTTATAAGAGGGTTTTCGATATGCTTGCTTTGCATTATTGCTCCTTTATTGTGACAGAAATAGATGGTTACTCCCCAGGTACTTTGCACGGACTGCGACTACAGGGTCTTACCATCTTGAAACCTGATCACTATAAAATACTCAAGAATCACGGCCCTAAAAATCTATTTTCATTTAAAAGTTTTTCCACTTGTATAGGTATCTTATTTGTGCAATACCTTTGTTAGTATTATGTGAGGTCAATCAAACAACACAGATTCCTCCATCTTTCTCCTCTAAGATTCTGCAATGCGATTAAGAGCAGATTGCTTTTAGACGTGTTAATCAATTTTCGTATAGTTCGTACCCACAGCCATCAACCGTAGGAATTCCTGAAGGGAGAAAAATGTGGTAATAATAAATGAAGGAACGGAACGTGGGTGGGTGGGATCGGCCGGTATGCAAGACGCTTCATTCTACGTTACGCCATCTCTACGTCCATCGTCACGTGCTGCCGCCTGATCCAGAGCCGCAAATAGAACCTGTTTTATAAGGTTATAAGAAAATGGGGTGGGGGATACTTCACATGTATAGCTTTACAACCGAAACACACTTGGCGCCCCTGCCTCCCCTTGCATACGGATCATGATCCGCAGTGCGGGTCCAGTGCTGATTTCACGTGTCTTCGGAAAGGTTATGAACTGTAACTTTTTCCATTTTCCTCAAAAATACAGGATTCCTCACGATGCTTTCCCGAAGGAAAGCCGTGAAAGCGGTGAACCGTAGAGTTTTTTTAAAATTAAAGAGTAAGGGTGTTATTGGAGACCTCGTTTTGGAAAACGTAGTGTGTGACCCCCCCCCCCCCCCCCCCCCCCCCCATGGAGCGACGATCAGCGCAAGGTGCGAGTGGATGAGAAGAGCCGAAGATCTGGCTAGCCGAAGATCCCGCAGTGGACTAGAGTAGGCTGCTGATGATGATGATGATGTGTTATTACATGGGCGCGATCGACATACATCGGTGGATTGATTTTAGATTGATAATAATAAATTGTTTGTTTCGTTGTTTACCGAACAAAAACCGTAAACCGTAGAGTTACTTATATCATATAGCTTTCAAATGAGAAGCCTAGGGCCTAGGATAATAATAAATTGAGTAGGTTAATTTTAATCGCTCCAATATCTAACATCATAGATTAATGGTGTTATTAAATGGGTGCGATCTACACAGATTGGCGGATTTGATTATAATCAAAGAAGGAAACAACAAACAAGTTTCATTGTTTACGAAAGCGATCAGTCATCGATTGACAATTAATCCGACGTCATCGATGCGAAATCGATTTATTGTGTTCAACAAAATATAAACGACACAAATGCTTGGCGGAGTCTGACATAATAGACTTAATAGAAAACGACCAGAATTACGTCAAAATGTTCTAAGAACTTATTAAAATTGTCATATTCAGCATTACGAAACAATTTAAGCTTTTAACCATAGGATATACGAGTAGGTTCTATTCGTGCCAAAATATAAATTTTACATATATATATTTTTTCCTTTTTTTATCGCTGTCATGAGTCACAGCCACATGACAGAGTATCGTACCCAGAAAAAAATTTCGAAAGGGAGTGGTGGGAGAGGCGAAGATAAGTTAGTCGACTTTAATTTTTAAACGGATTTTTAAGCGCTGGTTACGTGCCTGCGCCGGGTTGACGCCTCGTTGACCGCGAGGCGATACGGAGGCGATCCGGTGCAGGGTGGATATTTGTGTGACAGCCTTAATGCTTAATTCACCTGTAGCAAAGGCCACAAACAAGTCACATTTCCTTCTTGCATTTGCCTAAGGATATCTGAGATTTAGGATACACGAAAAAAATAGACAGGACTCGAAAGGATTTTTACCTGCTAGGATTTCCTTTGTTTTGGCACCTTTGTGCTTGCATACATAACTTCACGCTATATCCCTTGCGAAGTAGGCAGAGTGAATGGAACGCCACGAATATCTGTCTTGGCATGCTCTTGCTGCCTCTACAGTCATTTTTTAATAAAAAAAAATATTTACTACTAAACTCGCATCTCGCCTGATGGTAAGCGACGATGATGTCGACGATGGAACATGCGGGTCCAGTAAATGCCTATACACTCTGGCCTTGAAGATCCCAAGGTTGCAGGTTTCGGGAAATACAGACGCCGCCGGCACTGCCGTGTCAGGCCAATCTCGTGCAACTCAAAAAAATGCGTTTTGAGATAATTGAGTTTGAAGTTGTGGATAGACAAATTAGCCTATAGAGTTAATTATAACTTTTATAGTATATCTTTGTATGAAAAAAGGTTATAAAAATATTCAGGCATAAAGGGTCTTTAAAAATCCGCAGAAATAAATAATATTTTGCGTTTTATTCGAATAAAAGTAGTTGGGCATAACCACTGTTTCATACAAATGTGGCCACGCCGCATGTTGTAACTTAACATACAACAGTTTGCCGCTATCAGACAGGACGCGGTAAGTATGCGGTCCATCTCATGTAGGTGCTAGATGCATGAGATTGGTGTGACAGGGAGAATTTAATATTTGTTTTTAAGGTAATTTTAATTTGTCAATAGGTAAGGTACTGTAGTGTGTGTAGTGGTATAAACAAATTCAGAGCCTATAACGATATCAAGTTACCATACACCTGGACTCGTGGGTAGAATTAGGTTTATTAACAATATTAGTAAAATAAAAACCCGTGTTTGAAGTAATTTTAACTCTAATTCTCTTTATGAGCAAGGGGCTAAACAATATAACAATTAAAATTAGGTAGGTAGCAATAATTTTGAATACAAATGTAATTATCATTATATTTTGACTGTTGGAACTAAAAGATACTAACTACATACTTAGTAGAAACATAATAAAAAATTCGAACGTAACTAAGACTAAATAGAATACACAATATTAAATGATATTAGGAGATTACAATTTAAAAAATATATATATTCTAAAATCGTAACCGTAAATTATAAATAATTTTGACAGTCTTTTAAAAAAAAAATTCATCAGATGCTGCCACTATATCGTCAGTAACATGACATAGTGCAGTGCATAGTGCTGTGACCGGCCCGAAATCCTGACTGAATATGCGGGAGAATGTTATATTTTTCCACGAAATTCATGAGATGATGCTGTACAACACGTTCTATTATTTTTGAGAGGCAAACATATTTGATTGCTTGTTTGATTAGTCAGCTTTTATTTTGTCCTCGCTGTTTGACTGACACTTTCTCTTTTTCTGTTGCCCTTTAGATTGATCAGATTGCTTCCTTGATTCATCAGCTTTTATTTTGTCCTCGCTGTTTGACTGACTCTTTCTCTTTTTCTGTTGCCCTTTAGATTGATTAGATTGCTTGTTTGATTAATTAGCTTTTATTTTGTCCTCGCTGTTTGACTGACTCTTTCTCTTTTTCTGTTGCCCTTTAGATTGATTAGATTGCTTGTTTGATTCATCAGCTTTTATTTTGTCCTCGCTGTTTGACTGACTCTTTCTCTTTTTCTGTTGCCCTTTAGATTGATTAGCTTGCTTGCTTGATTCATCAGCTTTTATTTTGTCCTCGCTGTTTGACTGACTCTTTCTCTTTTTCTGTTGCCCTTTAGATTGATTAGATTGCTTGTTTGATTCATCAGCTTTTATTTTGTCCTCGCTGTTTGACTGACTCTTTCTCTTTTTCTGTTGCCCTTTAGATTGATTAGATTGCTTGTTTGATTCATCAGCTTTTATTTTGTCTTCGCTGTTTGACTGACTCTTTCTCTTTTTCTGTTGCCTTTTAGATTGATTTGATTCATCAGCTTTTATTTTGTCTTCGCTGTTTGACTGACTCTTTCTCTTTTTCTGTTGCCCTTTAGATAGATTAGATTGCTTGTTTATTCATCAGCTTTTATTTTGTCCTCGCTGTTTGACTGACACTTTCTCTTTTTCTGTTGCCCTTTAGATTGATTAGATTGCTTGTTTGATTCATCACCTTTAATTTGGTCTCGCTGTTTGACTGACTCTTTCTCTTTTTCTGTTGCCTTTTAGATTGATTTGATTCATCAGCTTTTATTTTGTCTTCGCTGTTTGACTGACTCTTTCTCTTTTTCTGTTGCCCTTTAGATAGATTAGATTGCTTGTTTATTCATCAGCTTTTATTTTGTCCTCGCTGTTTGACTGACACTTTCTCTTTTTCTGTTGCCCTTTAGATTGATTAGATTGCTTGTTTGATTCATCACCTTTAATTTGGTCTCGCTGTTTGACTGACTCTTTCTCTTTTTCTGTTGCCTTTTAGATTGATTTGAATGCTTGTTTATTCATCAGCTTTTATTTTGCCCTCGCTGTTTGACTGACACTTTCTCTTTTTCTGTTGCCCTTTAGATTGATTAGATTGCTTGTTTATTCATCAGCTTTTATTTTGTCCTCGCTGTTTGACTGACACTTTCTCTTTTTCTGTTGCCCTTTAGATTGATTAGATTGCTTGTTTGATTCATCAGCTTTTGTTTTGTCCTCGCTGTTTGACTGACTCTTTCTCTTTTTCTGTTGCCCTTTAGATTGATTAGATTGCTTGTTTGATTCATCAGCTTTTATTTTGTCCTCGCTGTTTGACTGACTCTTTCTCTTTTTCTGTTGCCCTTTAGATTGATTAGATTGCTTGTTTGATTCATCAGCTTTTATTTTGTCCTCGCTGTTTGACTGACTCTTTCTCTTTTTCTGTTGCCTTTTAGATTGATTTGATTGCTTGTTTGATTCATCAGTTTTTATTTTGTCTTCGCTGTTTGACTGGCTCTTTCTCTTTTTCTGTTGCCTTTTAGATTAATTTTATTGCTTGTTTGATTCATCAGCTTTTATTTTGTCTTCGCTGTTTGACTGACACTTTCTCTTTTTCTGTTGCCTTTTAGATTGATTTGATTGCTTGTTTGATTCATCAGCTTTTATTTTGTCCTCGCTGTTTGACTGACTCTTTCTCTTTTTCTGTTGCCCTTTAGATTGATTAGATTGCTTGTTTGATTCATCAGCTTTTATTTTGTCTTCGCTGTTTGACTGACTCTTTCTCTTTTTCTGTTGCCTTTTAGATTGATTTGATTGCTTGTTTGATTCATCAGCTTTTATTTTGTATTCGCTGTTTGACTGACTCTTTCTCTTTTTCTGTTGCCTTTTAGATTGATTTGATTGCTTGTTTGATTCATCAGCTTTTATGTTGTCTTCGCTGTTTGACTGACTCTTTCTCTTTTTCTGTTGCCCTTTAGATTGATTAGATTGCTTGTTTGATTCATCAGCTTTTATTTTAACTTCGCTGTGTGACTTTTTTCTTTTTTTCTTGTCCTTTAGATTAATCAGATTGCTTGCGTGATTCATTTGCTTGTATTTCGTCTTTGCTAATTGACTTGACCTTTTTCTTGTCCTGTTTTTCTTTAGATTCGCGTATTTGTATTCCTTCCTGGCTCTTTGACCGACTGGTTTTTTTTCTGTTTCTCTTTAGAATTACTAGTTTGCCTAATTGATTCATCTGCTGGTATTTCTTTCTTGCGTGTGAGCAAACATATTCAAATATCGATATTTTATTAAATAGTGTAGGACTACATAAAGGCATTCTAGCCAGTTCAGCTATAAAAATTAAAAAACGGTTTAAAATTTGAACTTCTTCCGAACATATCTCTTCTACCTCCGACTTCGGTTCCGAATCCGGTTCCGACTCCGATAAATCAAATTAAAAACCCACGGTTTCGACTCCGGTTCCGGTAAAACCACCTCCGTAACATCCCTACTTGAAAGTGCGCGGGAATATATTTAAGAGCGGCGATCTATTTACCAACGAAGTGGTCATGCGTATCTATTGTAACTAATGTTAACTGTTATAGCCCGCGTCCGCGGCATCTCGCCACCGCAACGCACATCTATGGCAACTTAAGTTGCACGAGTAAGGTGTGATTGCGCTGGCCAATGTCGGAGTTACATGACTTTGACAATTGAAGTTCCTCAACAATGAAGCAAAATTTTAAAAAAGGGGGTTTAGTATAATGTGTAAAGGGGTGAAAAAACACGATTCGCACTGGCTAGACGTAACTCGTGTAACTTAAAATAACAGAGATTGGCCTGACACGGCAGGGCAGGCTGTTCCATTCCTCGTTTCCTGTCATTCGACGTTTCACGCAATGCTCGCCGTTGGGATCGTCTGAGGTATATTACAATCTACGAGCACTCTGTCAAACTGATCTTTATTCGTGCTTGCAATTTGAAATAACATTTTATTTGTAAAATAGTTAGGTATTAGTAGTGGTAGATCCTGATGTGAAGGATCGCCTGGGGTGGTACCACCCTCTTATTTACATCTGCCGTGAAGCAGAGATGCTTGCATTTCTGTGTTTCGGTTTGAAGGGTAAGAGAGCCAGCGTGATTTCCAGCATACGAGGCAATCCATCTTAGTCCTCAAGGTTAGCAGCGCATCAAAAACCCTCTAAAATTAATACAGTGAGGTGAGATGTCTATGGGCGACGGTGACCATTTAACATCAGGTGGCCCGTAGGTGTGGCGCAATAAGAGGGGTGATGTTTCCGTAAATATTCAACAGCTTTACCAAAATTTATTCGATTTTTACCAATGAACTTTTAAATCAATTCGATCGATCAAAGACCATTTTGCGCAGAAGTGGGAAGTCGAAATTCCGCTCCCACTGGACTCATTATATTTGACCAATTTTTTAAGTCTTTTGTTGAAACCAATTATTAGTACCTACGTAGCAATATAAGTGATATAAGTAGGTAGTTGGTTCCTTTGATTGAACCAACGAACTTCAGACTAAAATTGTTATTACCTACCTTACCTATGCACATTTTCAAGACGTGGTCGGACACTTTAGTACATGACTAATTCAACGTTTTTTCACCTATCGAGGTTCATTCAACTTTTTTACGATGAGTCAATGAAAAAACAATGCTTTAACCGCTAACTAACGTATACCTGTCACTGTTTAGGCCAGTATGTCGTAATAATTGGAACTTATTGGCTCAACGTCTTATAACGGACGTGCAATGGTATGTAGCGTGATTTCAGTGAATGCAATTTGGCACTTTGACGATATGCATAGATGGTCACATAGGCCAAATTCTTAGAAATGCTCTTTTTCACTTGCATGGATGATTCACAGCCTCTTTTTAAAACTCTCAATAAATATTTTGAATCCCCCTGCCTGATGGAAAATCCACATTACCCGCAAATGATCAAATCGAACCCACATTTTATTCTGTACATTATATTAATATTTTTTCTCAAGTACAAGTACAGCTGCTACAATCTTAATTTTTTAGCCAAATTTTTATATGTAAATCGGCTTGTCTGTTCGCTCCTGTCCAGGTTATGTTTATGGTTAACATGAATTGTGTTTTAAATTTTAAAGTTATTGTAAAAGCATGACGTAAACAAGAGTTCCTGGTGTCCCGATGGTTTTTAATAAATGAGTATGAGTATGAGCTCTCTAATATTAACGCTGATGATCGTTAAATCCACATTATCTTCACTTCTGTTCTGCCATAATACGGAATAACTTTGACTCGGGTTATTTTTACTACTCATAAGTTTTTCAGTAACGACTTTTCCTTCTATCGACAAGGCTCCTCCCCTCGGTCTTCCTCATCAAAAGTTGGAAGCAGTCGTGGTTCTACACAAAGCAGGGCCCAGGCCAGTGGGGGCCATAACCCTGGCAACAAAACGGGGGCGGCAAAATACCTATGGATAAGATTAGCGCCGAGCTTCTGACATTTACAGAAATACTGCACAAGTGTTATTATTTGAATTGTCTTCCTAAAAAAAAAGATGTAATGTCCCTGAGACTGCACCAAACTTTTGAAAAAGATTTGGAAGATAGTAGAATATTTTCTAATAAATTGGGCAGCAAATTGATAGCGGTAGTTTGGTTTTTTAGTTCAGATTAATTTTGATTACAAGAGGTGGCACCATTCATGTCTTATAGAGAGATCTATCATATGTCCATGATTAAGTAAGTATAGGTATGTATATGTATGTAAGACTGCAACATGGCCCCAAAATTACAACTAAAACGAAGTGTTATAAATATTTATTTAAGGATTCGCATGCTCTGTATCTTAAATAAATATGTTTAGTACATATATGTACGTACTAAGTCTAGGTAAACATAGCCGTAACGGTAATGGTATGTGGGGCAATAACAAGCCTTACTCACCAACTAGCGTCGACAGACCACGGAGTCAGCAACCTTGTCCGAGTACGCAATGAAACATAACCCACGAGCGAGAGAACTGGAGCGAAGGGGGTCACGTCGAAAAAGGCGTGTGGGAATGGGGATGTTTGACAACCCTGGCATACTTAGTTGGTAGTGCCTTTTTCGTCTGAGTTCTAAAGTGCTTGTAATGAATTTGCTGGCGCTTTTTTCGATCTAAGTATCATTCGTGTCTTATCTCTATCTGGAATCGCTGTTGATGCCCAGGGTCGCTAATCGCTCACGGCAGCAACCATCGGTTCAATTGTGTACTCAAACTTGCAGTTTTTGTCTAGATATGGCCGCGAAAGACGTATTCTTTTCCTGTTATTGCTAAGACGACGAATGAAGAAAAAACAGAACCATAGAAAATATTGGGTGAATTCACACCTTTCTATAATGAACCATGCAACCAACAATAATAAACCAATACAACATCAACTGCCGAGCGGGTGCGCCGTGAGCCGGCGCGACGCACCGTACACGGCACCGTGCCGCGGCATGACGTCGTGCCGTTTCACGGCGCGGCTTATCGCCACCTCTTATCAAAAAAACGCCCACGATAAATAGAGGAAAGCCTATATACTTACCACAGTTTCAAGTTACGTTTGATCTTTCAAATCAATCTGATTTAATTTCCGAGTTCATCAAAAAGGAAGCCTAAATCCGCTTGAACGATTCCCAGGACGAGATTTCCCGGGGAACCTGCTATTTATAGAAAATTCACGTTTAATGTCTGGGCATGGAGAGACGGGGGCTCTTAACCACAACGAACTTTTGCGTTTGTCTGATTTACCTAATAAAATGATTACTGCTTCTGATGCTGACTGTACCTTTTACTGGTTTTTATTTAATTGTGGTCTTACTCCTGAAAAGTGTGAAAAGTAGAGTCACGGCCATAGAAAATCTTTGTCTAAGCCATAAATGAGTCTAGTAGTAGTAGGCAAGAATTTATTCATTAATTTCGAGGCACGTGCCTCGTATAAATAAATACCGTAGGGCGCCGCGCCGCCTTCAAATGTCTGCTCTCGCGCCTGATTTTTATTTCTAGCTGTCTGTCTACAGTCCTTTAAACATAGCTTGATTAGAATGACAGCTGCCATCAAAAGAGACGGCATAACTTTGTAATAGCGTCTAACTAATGATTAGTATTGGCAAACAGGAAATCATTCATTTCTCGCGTATTAATAATATTTTTAAAGACAGTTCTTCACATAATAAATGCATAACACATAAATTCAGCTTTAAAATTTTACCAGTGACTACAGATTCATAATTATAAAAATCAAGCCTAATTATTTACTACGCCCTTACAAGGTTACCTCGACTTGCAAAAATGTTAGGGATGGGACAAATCGACAAAATAATCGACATAGTTTGAGTGCCTTTTTTATATATGTTATTGTATTGTACAAATGTAAATTAATGGAATTAAAAAAAAATTATTATTGTTTTAGAAAAAATATTTTCTTTCCAAAAAATACCACGCGTTTGTCTTTTTTAATATTGGCAATACTGAGCACATTGAGCCGACATCTTGTTTGTCTGAGTATCAGTACGAGTGCCGACGCCTTGTATACGACTTGTGTTTCTCAGTTTTCGTTTCTTTTGTTGTTTTAGTATTTGTAATTTGTTTTTGTTGTTTTGTTATTGCCTTTTTGTTATTACGATGTCAAAAAGGGCTAGAAAAACTGTTTTAAATAGTGAATCTCGTGAGTTTGTGGTTCGTTTGCGTGACTATTTTGAACGCGAATACCAAAATGGTGGACCGCTGTTGCCAGTGTCACAAGTATGTGACAGAGTTGCTGACGCTCTAGGTATTGGAAGAGCTACTGTGACTAGAATCAGCAAAGAAAAATTTGGAGATACATCGATGGAGGAGATAAAGTTATCTACTCCAAATAAAAAGAGGAAGAAACGTTGCCCTGTGACTGATATAGACGATTTTGATGCCGCAGCAATCCGTAATCACATATATGCATACTACGCACGTAACGAGCTGCCAAATTTGACAAAATTAGCAGTTTCTCTGAAAGATGCAAACCTGTTCAGTGGGAGCCTACCATCTTTGTCAACAATATTAAAAAAAATTGGGTTCTGTTACAAAAAGTGTAATAAAAGAAAAATTGTTATGGAACGTACAGACATTGCGCTCGCACGTATTGATTTTTTTACGAAAAGTGAAAGATATTGATAATTGGGATAAAGTAGTATTCCTGGATAAAACATGGCTGAATGCGAACCACACGGTTTCTAAAACTTGGACGGATGATAAACCCGAATCGTCCACCAAGGTACCCGAAGGTAAAGGTCAAAGATTAATAATTTGCCATGCAGGGACCTCGTCTGGCTTTGTGCCAAATTGTCTACTGGTATTCAAGTCTGTCAAGACGACAGAATACCATGAAGAAATGAATTTTGAAAAATTCAAAGAATGGTTTATAAGCCTTTTAAATAATTTAGATGAACCCCATGTGATACTAATGGACAATGCACCCTATCACTCAGTAAAAAAAAATAAACCTCCGACAACAAGTAACCGAAAGAACGAAATAATTTCATGGTTGCAAACCAATGGAGTACAAGCCGATGACTCTATGTTGAAAAAAGAACTGTTGCGTTTAGTGGGAATACACAAACCCCGAACTCCAACTTATGTTTTGGATGAGATGGCAAAAGAACAGGGACATACTGTCATCCGCTTGCCACCATATCATTGCCAGTATAATGCAATAGAATTGATTTGGGCGCAAGTCAAAGGTATTTAATATTTTTTATGAAGTTGATGTCGAATTTAATTATTAAAAAAAATTAAATTTATCTCATATTATTTTTTTGTTATAGGTCATGCAGCAAGACACAATACCACCCCAACGTTCACGGCAAATAAAATGTTGAATTTGTTGAACAATGCATGTGAACATGTAACACCAAATGATTGGAAGAAGGTGGTCGATAAAACGCGAAGAATTATCACAGAAGATTGGCAACGTGATGTCCGCTTTGATTCTTTGTGTGACCAGGAATTAATAATTAATCTCGAAGATTGTTCCAGTGACTCTGATTCTGACGATGATGATTGTGACTTAGGATGTACACCTTTGTGTCAATAAATTTATTATTGTTATTTTTTTTTTGTTTATTTTTACTAGCCCAAAGTTAGTATTAGTATTTAAATAGTTAAAACACTGGGTGCATATTTAAATTTTTTAGGAATAACGTATCGATATATCGATTTCATTATTACGAATATATTCCCAGCACTAGTCACATTTGTTTGACAGCTGTCATTCTAATCAAGCTATATTTAAAAGACTGTAAGTCTAATTTTTTTAATACTACATTCGAAGTCATCGCCCATTGTTTTCACCAGTGACTGATAACCGACACAAAGTGGAGACAAAGTTTACTTTTGCACGTATGCCGCAGTTTTTAAACACAAATAATGAATCAGGCAGAATCTGACACGTGACTCACACAAGCTCCAATTTCTTCGTGACACTCTACGAAGAACTGTTATTAATTATTCTGGGTACAAAATAACTAATTTATTGGGTAAAGAGAAATTAGAATGTGAAACGTGATGATGATGTGACAATAAGATAGAATAAGATACTTGTACTTATTATGGTAAGTACTTGTCTAATTCAATTTCAAAGACGTTAGTTTATTATAATGATAATTAGATAATTACAAGGAAAGATTTTTTTTAAGGCAAAGTGAACTGAGCCCATACAGCCATGTCTGATGTAAACAACACCGCATTTGACCTCGATCTCGCCTGATGGTAAGCGACGATGAGGTCGACGATGGAGCATGCGGGTCCAGTAAATGCCTATTCACTCTGGCCTTGAAGATCCCAATAGGCCTAAATATTCCATATCCTTACGGCGAAAAGTAGGAACTACCTATGATGAAGGTGGTTCCTCTGTCTACCCTCTCGGGGATTATGGATGTGACAGTTATGCTTATGCATATTATGTGTCAAGCTCCCAATACAAAACGGTGATTTTGAACACAGAATTTTGGATGACCGATTTGTACGAAAACTTTAATACTGCGAATGTCAATTTTTCCGGGAGAGTTTTACTATTTACACTTTATTGTACAACAATAGACTTAATAAAAATAAAAAATAAAATGAGACATTGTACAAAGGGTGAACTTAAAAAAAAGTAAGTAAAGTAATTTTAAAAAAAAATAAAATTATATTATTATTCTATTTTTAATATAAGTAATTTAAAAAGATATCATCCATAATAAATAATCATACTTAAATGTAGATTATTAATATAGAAGGTTATTGAAAGATTATGAAATGTTGATAAAAATAATACCTATATCTGCACCTATTAAAGTAAATACATTTTAGTTATTTTGCTTATATTTTCCGTGCCTTTCACAGTTGAAGTTCTAAAAGTAAAGAAGGTAATCATAAAATTAATACTTACAGCAAAAAGCGACCAACAAAGTACGTAAAGGTTAACAGATAAGTACAATAACAAGTACTTGTGAATAGTAATTGTTTCGAGACTGACAATCAGCTCAGGTAAGAAATAACGAAGAATAGATATTATCTATCTGTGATGGAGCCTACCTGTATTATAATAAGAATTTTAGGTACGCCCCGTCCCAATGGAATGGAAAGTGGAATCGGGAAATACCGAAGACGAAAAACGTACCTACGTTAACGTACGTAACGTACCATAATGTAATGAAATAAATTAGTTTCACTACAAAGTTTATTAAGTATTAGTTTATTCTCTGGTAGGTAGGTAACAACCTACAAAGAACGGCTGCTTTATTTTTAAACAAAATATTTACAGGAACACATTTTCTGTATTATTTTTAAAATGTGTTTTCTCTCACACATACATTATGTCTGTGAATCTCCCAAGGGCGTACCCAGGATTTCAGCTAGGAGGGGGCAGCTCATACCTGTTTCGAGAAGATGGTTGGTCGGGTATATTGAAACAAAAAATCATGAAAATTGACTTCTATTAATTAGTTTGATTATGACACAAAACAAAATATTATATATATATATATATATATATATATATATTAATTTAACAGTAATCTTCTCGGATTTGCCGAAAATTTGTCTATGACAGTCTTTTGAATAAACTCACTGTTTTCTTTTAAATAATTGCGATGTACGCTCATCAGACGTTTTAACTCTTCGAAGCGTACTGAAGGACCGTTCTACGGTCGCCGTGGTGCATGGGATAGTGCTTAAAATAATCAATGCCTTTCTGACAGCAGGGTAAAAAATGTTGGCTTCGTTGAACAGATCAACTACTTCTATGTCCCTTAATTGATCATCTGATAAAGCATTCTTCACCCATAAATTATGCCAAAGGTTCCGTTCTCCGGTGATATCCAGGTTGTAAAATTCTTGGAATGATTCTGCGTTCTTGTGTAAGTCTGTTATGCTGGTTTTGGTCATATACAAGGGATGTAGCTTACTTAAAGCAAACGCCGGAGTATTTTCTTGGGAGAATCGAATATTCAACGATGAAATGAGTGAATCAATGTATGGTATTATCAGGGAACGCCGCCAATATTCGTTATCATTATCTGATGGCGGATTACTTCTATGTGTTTGCTTGTGAGCAAGACGTGGAACCGAAATTTCTATGTTCAAATCCATTGCAACAGCTCGCGCTTTTTGAAGCATTTCATTACTTATTTTATCAGGAAACTCGCGGTCGCGGTCTGAGAATGTCCTTGATATTTTTGATGTGTTCCCCCACCGAGATCATGTCGATCGATTTAGCTTGCAGTGCGTTAACTACTGGTTCTAAAACTGCTGAATATTTGGCTATTGTTTGTAGAGCAACAATAAACACTGGTTTTGTAACGGCTGAATGCATCTGATATGCAGATTTTCTGGTGGCATAATTTCCCTCTACGGATAACGTTTCTAGAGATTTCACAAGCTCTGGGAAATGTTGAGAAAACTTTCTGATTGATTTATATTTTTCGGACCATCTCGTCTCACACAATCGTGATAGGTTTGGAGCGTAGTTTCGACGAGTAGTCGATTCTCTAAAAAACGTTATAACATCCTTTACAGTGGCGACAGTATTTCTAATTTCTGGCACTGCGTTCGCATCATTCACAACAAGGTTGAGTTTGTGACTTGAGCCATGAAAATATAAAGCACGAGTATATTTTTTTCTCAAAATGGCTTGTACGCCACCTTCTTTCCCTGCCATTGTAGAACAGCCATCGAATCCAAACCCTACGCAATCTTCGGTTGGGAGGTTAGAACTAATCAAGAAATTGTCAATTGCTTCGGCAATTGCTGAAGCATTTTGTGCTTTTAGTTCAACGAACCCTACAAATTCTTCTCTGATTTTCCTTTTGCTTTCGTCGTAGAACCGCACGCCTATTGATAGCTGTTCTTTCCCAGCTACGTCTGCTGTTTCATCAGCTAAGACTGCGTAAGCCATGGTCTTCTGAACCTCACTTATTATATTCTCCTTAATAACTTCGCCACATAAATTAATCAATTCGTTTTGTATTTTTGGCGATGTGTAAACTGCATTGCGACGGCACTTTTCCAGGTGACTCTTTAATTTGTCGTCGCCTGAATTGATTCTCAACTTCAATAAATCTAATAAAACACCCTCATCTGCTTGTTTTCCCCTAAGAGGCATATCATGTGTACCGCAAAATACTATACAAGAAATAATTGATGACAATATTTGTCTGTTTTCATCGATTGCTTTTTGGTGTCCACTTTGCAATTGGATGTCTACAGGAACATTTTCAAGAAAAAATTTTGCAGCATTTGTCGCTGTTAGGTGAAGGTTGGTCGTTGCATGCTTTCGGCAGTCTTCATGCATATTTTTGAACTTTATATATGGCCTGACCATAAATGATCCCAAAATTCCTCTCACAGTGCTGATGGGCGGAGGGAACAAAACACAATGCTTACAAAGAGCGCCTTTTAGTCGCTTGGAATATACTAGACATGGTGCATATTGATCCAACCAAGCATGATTAAATTTTCTTTTCAAATGGCTTGCATCACTTTCAAAATCATAATTTCTGGGCGGGATCCAAGGATTTTGTAACAACTCCCTCTTCTTTTCCGTCGATAGCTGAGTAGCCAACCCAACATAACGACATAGCCATCGTCCACTATAATTTCAGGATCGACGTTGACGTCATAAGTTTGTTGGGATGTCGATGGAGAAGAATAGTGGGCAACAGATATATTTACAGGTTCTGCTGGAGAATGTGACGCTTGTGCAATGTTAGCATGCAATGATCTTGGCATTACATGAGTTTTATCATGGTTGTCATTTTCATCGCTTCCACTGCTACTTTCCCGACCTTTTTTCTTTTTTCGCGTGTTGTCCCTAAAAAAAGGATACACAAACATAATTACTCTTACGGTGTTTAGGCATAGAACGAAAAAAAATATTAATATACCACGTTTTTAAAACGGACTAAAAAGTATAAAATAATATTATTTTGACCTACAGTCAAAATTTCAAGTCTCTAGCTCATCGGGAGATCGGGAAGTTAGTTTAAAATCAATTGCCAGATTTGTACCGAACAGACAAACAGACAGACAAGAAAGCTACCTAATAAAAACGTGGTAATAAATAAAGATCAATCAAGATACCTATAAACACATCACATTCAAATATCATTTACTTCCTATACACTTACAAGAGAGCCCCCCTTAAACAAATCAAATAATCATATTAGGTACATATGTGTTTTGTTTTGACTCACCTCTTCCAAATAATTTCCTGATATCCATTTGACGGAGTAATATTTCCAGTTGTTGCGCAGTTAACGTAAATCTCGTGTCGCCGCAACTAAACTATAAGACACTATTATGGCGCATGAAATATTCGCTCGTATTAAACTCCGAACTGAATTGAATTGTATTCGAAATTTCGAACTGAAATGCCTTGCTCTGCCTCACGATCCCGCTTATATATTCAAATATTCTCGCTCCCGAAATACGTAGAAAATACTCGACTCTGTTTCCAACCTTGTCTCATACTTGCTATCACTGTCTTTCCTTTCCAGAATAGTCCATGCTAGAACGTTCTTCGTGGTATTGCTATTCAATACAAGATGTCGCTACGTTATTGACCGTATAAAATAAATTGATGCTATTTCTCTTTACTGGAAAAAGTACTGTCGAGTGACAAGTGTCGTGAGTCGTCCGTGACTAGATAGCGCTAGCGCTAAATGTTGTTTTCTCCAAATTATATTCGGCTTTAATCCTAGATGGCTCTGATTATCTCGTCGGGAGCGAAAACTACGAGATGCGTGATGCGACGGTTTCGCGGGAGATTTAAATTACATTGCGTCGCTAACAGTATACTATATCGAATGTTGTAGAATATTTAATTATATATAAAAAAAAAAAAAAAATACAAACAAAATAACAAAATAAAATATCTGACTGAAAAGATGTTTTGTTTCCAACTCTTCATTTTGCGCAGAGTAGGTAGGTAACACGTTTTTAATTCCCACTTGCCAGGAAAATTGACGTTTATTTTATCTTCTAGGGGGGGGGGGGGGAGCTCCCCCCCCCCCCCCTGCCCCTACCTGGGTACGCCCTTGGTGGTCTCTTTCATTGGATTGGATTTAAATACTGTTTTTCTAGTTTCAGCTAGGCTACAAAATATGTTTGTGTACGATTTGATTAGGAGGTTATCATACTTAAACAAAGACATTGTTGAGTAAAAAATGTATTCGTGTCATTCATGATGGATTAATACTTTACATAGCAACGGAACAGAGAAATGTGTGGAGCGGAATGAATGAGGCAGGTATAGAATCCAGTACCTACTCAAAACTATGAAATAAAACATGAGATGGCGTACTAAACAGAGACAATGCTATCGCGTTGATGTAGCGCTGTGTCTGTTTAGTACGCCATCTCATGATATCATTTCGTCGTTTTGAGAACGAACTCTGAATTGATCGGTAATTAAAATGAAAGTTTACATACTGTGTGACATGGACCTAACAAACCTAACTGAATACCTATTATTAAATTCGAAGTTTAAGTGTTTAACCCCCGACCGATCGAGGGAGGGCGTGTTATAAGTTTGACACGTTTGTCTGTCGGTCTGTTTGTCTGTGGCATCATAACTTAACCCAGTCTTTTTATTTAATAGAGAATTTTGACCAGTGTTCTTAGCTAGGTCTGATAAAAATTGGACCAGTGGTTTCGAAGATCTTGGAGTATCTTTGATCTCAGATGGGATCTCTGGAACGGTAATAGCTAGATGGTTCGAATTTGAGCTCAAATGTTCAGGTTCATGGAGCGTTTCCGACATCTGAAACCTTGAGGATCTGATGATAACCAGCAAAAAGTAGGCGAACTTCAATTTCACAATATGAAACTGGAATAATTAGAAGATTATCAGCCCGTCGAAACCATAATAGTTAGATGGGGTTTTCTCGAAATAAAGTTGTGGGGAATCCTGAGACAATACAAGAGCAAAAATATTTAAAGGTGGCGGTCAAAAATAAATGTAAATGATGTGGAACTAGGAATTTTAAGATAGCCATGGCGAGGCCGAAGGCCGAGATCCGCGTAGGGCATAGACCGGAGCGTCACCCGCCTTCAGGCGCCGCAGGTCTAATTATTATTATTGTTGTGTACATATTAGGTTTTACTATTTAATTTGTTGAATGTTCTTAGTCATGCCAGACGAAAATTGGATCAGTGGTTCTAAGATCTTGGAGTATCTTGGAATATTGGAGTACGATGGGATCTCTGGATCTGTAAGGGTTAGGTGGTTCGAGTTTGAACTCAAATGTTTATGAGCATGGTGATCTGGAACCTTGAGGATCTGATGATGACCAGGAAAAGTAAGGGGGTCTCCACAATCAATAGTACGTCGAAGGTTTATTAAATTTTTAATTTAAAGTTATATATAAGTTTTTAAGAAGCACCCACTCCATACTTTTCTCTGTTCTGTATTGTATACAAATTCAATACTGTTTACTTATACATAATTAAACAGGTAATTAAAATACAGAGCCAGGTGACTTTTAGAGTCCGTTTACAAAGACAACACAATGGAAATATTTCAATAGGTTATTTACCAGTATATTATCGATACCCAATACTATAACTACCTACCACATAAGAGAATTTCAGTCTCATAACTTACAACAAAAGCACTAATTGATCGGTACATTATTAATGTATTCCTAATACGTTCTGCAGATCGCATCTAAGAAGTTAAATTAAATTAAATTAAAATTATATTTATTAATTTCAAAGTACAACTATGTAAGGGCCTCCGACTTACAAACTAGGTATAAACCTGTATTTTGTATAATCGGGATTCCATCGTACTGTCTAGCAGGTTGAATTTATATTTATATTTTAGTTATAAAGATAATGTACAAAAGTAAAAAGGCATTAAAACAATTTATAAAGTTAACAATTTAAACAGTAAGTATTTATAAAATTTTGTTAAATTTTTGAAAAGTAACAGTTATTAGAAATAATGGTAGGTACAATAATTATAATAACAATTATAATTATCATCACAATTTACTTTTATATAATAGTAAAAGTAAATTACAATTGTGTTGTTTGAACAGAAAAAGACTAAGCCAATTAACTGAAGTGAGAGTATGTGAGAGTGAGTGTAGGTGAAAGTGTAATGTGTGTAGGTGTGTGCGGGAGTGTATTTGGATGTGTGAGTGTAATGGAGTATGGAGAGAGAGTAAGATTAAGTTTGTGTGCCGGAGTGTACCTATTTAGCATTATGGCAAGAGAGAGGGCAGGGATGTCTGGCGTTGTTAAGCAATTAATCGGTGTAGGAGTAGTACCTCTGTGTCATCATAGTTTAAGGAAAGTAACCATTTCTTAATTTGGGTTTGACAGTTGTGACTGTTTAGGGGAAATATATTTAGTACGTTGTTTATATTATTATACAGCCTGGAGCTTAGCGCATATTGTTGTTGGGATGCGTATGTTGTTCTACATTTCCGTTGGGGACACGGTTTTTTTCTGCGTCGCCTATTGTCCGAGCTGGATGTATAGGGAAGTAATTCATGTTTGCACATTACAGCGCGTAGAATAAAGAGTTGTCTTACGGTGAGGACCCTGCAGTCGGAGTAGAGAAGTGTTGTGGGGTATCTGAAAGGTTTACGCGTCATGACTTTTAGTATAGCTCTCTGTGCTCTCTCCAGCTGTAAGAACTTGGTTTTGGAGGCTCCTCCCCAGATCGGGATGCAGTATGAGAGAATCGACTGGCACAAGGCGGTATAGACCATTGTTAGGGTGTTTTGGTCCGTGCGGTCACGGAGTGATTTAAAGATTGGAATTAATCTCCTTACCCTTGTTTTTAATAAGCTTATTTGTTTGTGCCAGTTTAGACTCTCATCCAGCTGTACTCCCAAATATCGGACGTCTGTTGCTCGTTCAAGATCTATGCAGGTGCAATTTGCAGTCTCGTAAGGGCAAGTGTGCGCTGTGATATTATAAGAGTTGTGTGGGGGTCTCGTAGGGCTCCTAATAGAGAATGTAATAAATTTCGTTTTAGAAAGATTTAGAGTTAAAAGATTACTATTTAACCATGACATGACCAACCGTAGCGAAATTTCAGCACACTTTTTTACGTCGGCCCAGTCGTTTCCGTGTACAATTAGCGCTGTATCATCAGCATAGGTATATATGTTACAAGATGGAGGAGATAGCAAACAGAGCTCATTGACATAAATTAAAAACAGCGTTGGACCCAGAATTGAGCCCTGAGGAACGCCAAAAGTCAGAGTTTCCTCTCTGCTAATATAGTTGTCTATTTTGACTGACTGGGTCCTGTTGGTAAGGTAATCCCTGAAAATGTCAAGAGTCTTCCCTCGGATTCCTATTCCCTCCATCTTGGTGATGAGGATAGGGACAGAGACAGTGTCGAATGCTTTGGACAAATCAAGGAATATTCCAATACATTTGTTATTGTTGTCTAAATTCTTAACTACTGTTTCTGATAATTTCGAAATAGCGTCTTCTGTTGACATGCCGGATCTAAAGCCAAATTGATTCGGCGCAATTATATGATATGCGTTAAGAAATTTGGTTAGTCTATTATTCAATATTTTCTCAAGAATCTTGGACATCATTGTTAATATTGATATTGGTCTATAATTGTTTACACTGTCTCTGTCCCCACTCTTGAAAATAGGAAGTACCAGAGCTCTCTTAAAGGCAACCGGAAAGATACCAGTGGTAATAGCAAGGTTGCATATGTGTGTGATAGGTGGGACTAGAACATTGCGCGAGGCTTTAATAATTCCTGGGGTGATCCCATCCCACCCCGTAGCACAGTCGCTTCGCAGGTTTGCTATTATTCTTTCGATTTCAGCTTCATCCGTGTTAAGGAGAGCCATGGAATTCCCTTGAGGATTGGGATCCGAGTTAGTTAATTGAGAGGGGAGATAAGAGGGATAGTTAGACAAGTTTATTTTTGCTGCAAGGTTGCTGCCTATACTAACAAAGTGCTGATTCACACGTTCTACGGATGTTTTCGGGTCACCAGTTATATTAAGAAGGTCTGTAGGAGGGGCTGAGGCACGTTGAGTATTGGTGATATTTTTAATCGTTTGCCATAAAGCTTTAGGGTTATTTTTAGCCTTTATTAATGTTGAGCGCTCATAATTACGCTTAAGTTTACGCAGTAAGTTGTTGCAGAAATTACGATAGCGATTATATGTTAGTTTTAGTATTGCGCTGTCAGGATTACTTTTAAGATCTTTATGCATCCTGTCCCTGTTTCGGATACATCTAAGCAATCCAGTGGTAATCCAGGGTTTAATGATTATGTATTTTCTTGGGATGACACTGACGCGTGTGTGGTTTTTAATGACAGCAGAAATAGCAGAGATTAAGGTGTCTGTGGCATGATTAGCGTCTGTACAAGACATAACATTACTGAAGTCAGTAGCATCAATATCTTTAATTACACTAGCGTAATCGGTATATGTTCGGATTGAATTTTTCTTATATTTATGTTTCTTTAGAGTTAATCCTAGTACAACGGGAGAGTGATCAGTCACTGCAGATTCCAGGATAAGAGTGCTAGCTTTGAGCTTAGTTTTAAGTAGGACATGATCCAAACATGCATTAATTCTGGTGGGTATCTGATAAGCAGGCAAAAGACCATGTGATGCGGTGAGATTTAGATACTGATCAGAATCGCTGTTCTCGCTGTCCGGAGCAATGTTAATGTTTACATCTCCTATAATTACTATATTCTTAAATTTTTTAATCGATTGGAGGACGTCATCTAAACTATTCTTGAAATTATCTATGTTTCTAAACGAAGGGGATCTATATATTGAAACTATAGCTAGATCATTGTCAAACTTACAAATCAAAGTTAATTACAGGTCGCGAATAAAACTTGATCGGTTTGAAGTTGAAACGAGTGGCTTCGCTGTAGACGTCTAAAACACAGGTTCTTACAGGTTTTAGGGTGGGGTGTAGTGGGATGGCTCCCCTAGCTCCCCTGGATCCAAGGTTTAGGGTGAACGGACAGTGTTTGCGATCCACGCTTCAACTTCCACCGTCGAGATGTTACCTTGTATGTTCGCAATGTATAACACGTTGAATATCCTATGCAAATCAAATTTTACAGGTGGTAGATCCGAATGTGTAGGATCGCCTGGGTTGGTACCACCCTCTTACCTATTTCTGAGGCAAAGCAGCAATGCTTGCATTGCTATGTTTCGGTTTGAAGGGTAAGAGAGCCAGCGTAATTACCGGCACATGAGGCACTCCATCTTAATCCTCTAGGTTAGCAACGCATCGAAAACCCTTGTAGGGACACTGTGTACAGACACAGTGCACACTGTTTTCTACATTGTGAATTATTATGTCAGCAGTTTTAAATGTCACGCGGCTGCGCCCGCGTCAGGCTAGTCGTTTCTCTACCACCGTCATGTATGGTATACTGTTTAGAAATATAAGTATCGGTTAACAAGTCCAGTGTCTTATTGAAGATGACCCCTCGAAGACATATCCTGGCTAGGACGTAGGTATAGACATGTGCCGAACTCCTAGACCAGTAAAGAGGTACAACTCGGTTACCTCTAAACCCTCTAATAACATTATAGTGAGGTGAGATGTCTATGGGCAACGGTGACCACTTACCATCAGGTGGCCCGTTTGCTCGTCTGCTGCGTCTCGAAGTACAATGAAAAATAATATCTAATCGACAGTGCCTCACAAACAGCTAAAAAGACCATCTAATCTATGAAATGAGATTAACTGAACAGATTTGAGTTCTGCCGCTGTTGCGTGGCGGTCGCGGAGTAGCACCGCTTCATTGTGTAGTCTATGCTCATGATAGCGTTCCTTACATCGTGGACCGAAGAGTTGATGTTCTCGAATGTGGTGGCCAGTCTGTCTACTGCTAGTGCCTGGAAAAAATAATACCATAGTAAGCCTCGGACTTCACGACGGCGGTTCCATTCCAGTTCGGTTAGGTTCATCCAATCACAAATGCCGATTTCAAGTGGGGGGAGGGCGGAATGCATGTAATTGCAACATAAATTGGTTGCAGTTGTAGTGAACCGAACCGTGGAACCGGATCTGTGAAGTCTTAGCCTTAAGCCAAGCCCAACTAGGTTTATAATAATGGTATCCTCATGGCATACCTAGCTCATTATATTCCTAGCACGGTTCACTTTCTGGGGTTTAGCCTAGAAGAAAAAGTAAGGGGACCCTATTTCCATTCATTCATAGTTCTCAACTCCCCCTATTTTTTCTTCAAAGCTAAATTCAAGATAGTAAATATGTAGTTGGAAGGAAGTGGTTTCTACTCCAGGATTCCTGGTCGGCTATGCCCCTGTATCCAAAATGATTTTTTTCAGATTCTGGGTGTCATTTAGGTGTCTTCACAATGGATGAAAAAAAAATCCCCATAATATGGGTAGATAGTATAATTATCGTCTCTTTTTCCATGATATAAGGAACGGAATCCTAGTAGACCTTGAGTGTAGTTATGTGGTATCTTGTGTTGCCAGGTATAAACATGGCCAATAAAACATAACCGAATAGGAGATAATCCTGCAATGTTTTACCACTAGAGGCGCCACTAGCATAATGGTATGTAGCCAATCAACATGTAGATACGTTCCTGTCCACCAAATCTTTTTTTTACCCTTCAGACTCGCGCCACGCTGTCTTAACAGATTTTTTAGGTCTACCATTTTGAAATGGCCATATGATGTCATGATATCATCACAATTTTACTAATAGCTTTGAAAAATTAAATTAAATTAACCCAAATAACGAGAAATTTGTGATATCTTCAATCTTCGATCTAGTGGCTCCATTTACACAACGCTTTGCGTTCTATGTCCTATTTAGGCTAGTAACAAATGAAGTTTTCAAGCTGAAATACTTAAAACTACCAAAATAATGCTTATTCTAAGAGTTTTAAGATTTTATTAGACACCTGGATATGTGAGGCTTCTGCTAACCGCTCCAGAGCTTTTGAGTTATTGTGCGACGCCTGCGCCATTTGAGTCATAGCTTGGGCTTGCTGGTCCATTACTTCAACCTGCAAATCAATAAAGTTATTGTAAATTGGACTGGAAAGGGTGGCACAAAAGAGTGGAGGCAGTGGATCAAAATGGGCTGATGATGATAATGACGAAATTGTACCCCGAAACTTTATACACTTTAATATACACGAGTTGAAAGCCATGGCATAGATAGCATGCTATGGTGGGGCCATTTAAATTCCCATCGTTAGATTATTAGACATTTTTTTTAAATAAGAAAAAAACTCGTCCATTCGGCGACCTGTCTGACACCCTTGAATCAAGAATATCCCAGTATTAGTTCCCTAGTCGTAATAATGATTGATATTTCACATTGTATTAGGGTCTATTAAATACTATTATTAATGGTTACTAAACCAGGATAATTAAATACCCTAATACAATGTGAGATTTGAAGCATTATTAGTAATTATTACATATAGGAAACGAATACAGGAATATTCTTGATTCAAGGGTGTCAGACAGGCGGGCGATGGAGCCGCCAGATGGATGAGTTTTTTTAAATTAATTTTTTCGTTTAGTAACGGGAATTAGTGACCCTGCTAGATTGAGCGACAATCTTCGCAAACTGGCACGCCTTGAGATGTCCTATGTCCAGCAGTGTGTATGATTCAGTATTAAAAAGTAAAAACCACAAACCAATTTCTCCATCATGTTCAACTGCCGCTCTTCTGTCTCTGACGATAGCAACCTACTGCTGTTCATGTGTTCTAACTCCTCAGACTCCGGGAACAGATCCTCCATCGAGTCTTCGTCATCATCTCCATTGCATGGCTCCACTTTGACACCTTTCCTCCTTTCTGCAGATGTAGGTGTCATATTCATTTGTTACAAGTTAAAAAAATATTGTAAAGACTTTAAAATTTACATGGTAATTTATATGGGAACAAGGCAGCAATTCCAAAAGCCCGTACAATATTTATGTGTGATTTGATTTAGGATCAAATTTTTTAAAGTTGTTTTCTTAGGCTATAGCTATGAGTACTACAAGTTAACAGAAAATGTGCATCCAAAAATCTTAATTCAAAGATACCAATCAACCAATCTATAAATTGTGATGGTTGTTGATATAAAGAAGGTACTCACACAAAATAAAAATAGAAACATGTATTTGAAAAAAATAAGTATAAATTAAAGCAAAAGTAAGATTGGCTTAGTGGAACTGGAAAAGCGACAAAAGCACTTACTTGCTGGACTGGGCTTGTCATTGTGTGGTACATTCTGACACAAGTCATAAATTTTCTGTTCTATGGGAGCAAGAGTGTCTTTAAGTTTGCCATCCTCTATTTGTTTCTGTTTTATCATTATACTTCTCCGTTTATCAGACCAAAACTGAAAAATATATCAATTAAACTATTTCAGAATCAGGATCACCTATATAGTTTTAAATTTGCTTTTATAGACAATTTGGGAAAATTAATGTAACATTTGTGTCGATCGATTTCAAAAGCAGCCAACTTCACTTTACCGTTAAAAATATTGATAAATTCTTTATTTTTCATTATTGATCAATAATGAAAACCACTAGCCACCACTAACCACACAGCTATGTCAGTTTTCTAATAAAGAATCTTTCTTTTTAATTTTTTTAAATTAAAGTTTATCATATATAACTAATAAACTTTAATATATACAAGAATTAAATTATCAGTGAAGCAAGGTAACGGGGATACGTGAGACACTCAGGGTTTACAGTGTATTGAAAACATGCTTGGTATATTTTAGATGTCTATAGTGACAGTGACCACTTACCATCAGTGTGTCAGTTTGAAGGTTAAAAGAGCATAATTACTGGCATGTGAGGCACTCGCATCGAAAATCTTGTAATAATATTATAATGAGGTGAGATGTCTATGGATGACAGTGACCACTTAATAACAGATTTTTTTTTTTTTTTTTTTTTTTTTTTATTAAATAAGGAGAGCAGACGAGCCAAACGGGCCACCTGATGGTAAGTGGTCACCGTCGCCCATAGACATCTCACCTCACTGTAATATTAGAGGGTTTTTGATGCGCTGCTAACCTTGAGGACTAAGATGGAGTGCCTCATGTGCCGGAAATTACGCTGGCTCTCTTACCCTTCAAACCGAAACACAGAAATGCAAGCATTTCTGCTTCACGGCAGAAATAGATAAGAGGGTGGTACCACCCCAGGCGATCCTTCACTTTAGGACCTACCACTACCAAAATGGACCATTTCCTTGTCTACTCTCCTTATATAATGAAAAAACATTATTAAAACTTACTTTTATCCACCCTTTTGTAGACTTCAGGGTACCATCGAGGGAGTTTGCAATATTAGAAAGCTGTATCCAAAGTTTCTTAACCTTCTGGCGAGCCACACCATTCCTTAGCTTTCTATGAGCCAGATCTGGATGTTTTTGTATGAATTCTATTAGTGCCTTCACTTGGGCCAGTGATGGTCTTGAAGGCTGGAAAAGCAAAGAATGTTGTAAAGGAGTTTTACTTGCTTTGGGTCCTATTTCGGAGGGAATTTTTTAATACAAAGATTACCGCAATTATCAATTTATCACAATTTCATCCTTTGCGTGGTTGTCATAATGCAACCTAACATAACCGAGTAACCTTACGTAACCCAGTTGGTTGTCCATCCACTAGTTTTCTGTAATACAGCTCATTTTTTAACAAGTCAGAATTTTCTAACACTTTTTTCTCAGGCGACACCCCAACCCAATTTCCAGTATCAAATCATTGAAGGACTGAGTTTACCGGCTGCGAAGATAAGCACAATTTTTTTTATAGGGTCCTGTCATATCCTATCATCCACTCTTCTGTATTATGGGGATGTGAAGTAACAACAGGTAAGGCAAGATCTTGTCTCAGAGGGTAAGATCATGGTGCCCTGAATACATATGCACATATATGCTTCTCGAAATAAATATACTAGTGGCAACTTACGCGAACCGTATTGTCTGAACTTTCCACTTCTAACAGTATGTCATCCATAGCACTGGTTTGTGAATGTTTATGGGAGAACTGCAGCAATGTCGCATGTGTTCGAAGACAACAATTTCATTCAGATTTTCAACAAAACCATGACAAAATCCAATCCAATACATAGAGCATAGCAACAAAGAGTCTGACTTATTTTTTTGTTCAACTCATTCGGTTCGGAAATGAAAAGACAAAGGGATTTAAACCGATACAGCCACGTCTGACGTAAGAATGGCACCGATTCACCGGGTCCGAAGTCGACGCCATAAAATGGCATAGTCAACCTTGTTCTACAAAATTCATATGCAACATTGTAAAATTTAACATGTGCACCAATTAAGTGTCACTACTCGCTAAACTAAAACATCGCTAAACGAAACGTCCTTCACCCTCCGTCTTACACGATTTAGCAAAGTGAGTGAGCATATAACAATTTTATTTAGTTTTATTAACTTGGTGGTATTCTATTTCGAATTCGACTCCATTTACCATCAAGAATTGATGTCAGGTTTGGCTGATGGGTCAAATGACCAATGCCATAACATAATAAAAAAAAGTGAAAAAAAAAACTAAAAAATACGAATCATGGAAAAAAAAATCTTTTCCTGAAATAAAGTAAATTTTATTGAATTGTGGAGTGATTTGCGATTATTTTATTGAATACATTTAAACATAGGCTATGTACTATTGTTTTATTCATACATAAGTGATAAACACGAGGTCCGTACGTCAATGAACTTTATTCAGCTGTTTGGTGTTTACAAAATCTTTTGCAACATTTATCGACGTAAACTCATTTGCGGACTGTTTTCAGTGATGTATTCTTTCGAGGGTGACTTCAGGCGGAAGCCGCAACAAAACTTGGCGGGTGCAAGTGCCCAGCATAAAACAGACAGGGATGCTTTGATACTACAATCACAACAACAAAGGCAGAAACGAGAGGTTAATTTTTATAAATAGTTTTTTTGTCTCGTGGTAAGAATGACCTTAGTTATTGGGTTGCCTTGTGCTGCCCCTGAAAAACAGTGTACATAATTATTGAAAAAACATGTAAACAATACATTTTGCTGTTGGCAAACAGAAGTACCTATACCTACCTATTTCAAATGCAAATTGTTATGCCTGACATGAAACAAAGTAATAAACACGAGCATCCACATTCAGAGGAATGTTGCAAAGTGCGTTAAAACAAACTTTCTTTTACAGGAGCATAGAAAACGTCTCAACAGTACGATAAAAATCCAAGCCTATGTGAGGAGCTACCTCGCAAGAAAGCATTGTAAACAGAACGAAAGGGAACAGTTTGACAGCATCTTCCCAAGAGCCAATGCTGATGATCAAGCTCTCATATCCTCTCTTGTTGCCAAAATACTCTTCTTTTACGATGACAAAACAGATTTTTCAAGGCTGGTGTGTATAATTAATTTCTCAGAATATTTTTCCTGACCTACTTATTTTTGTATGGGTACTTAGTATTCCATTGGAATAGAATTCTTAGCTGTACAAAACTCCCTATGTTAGTGGGTTTGGCAAAGTACATAATGCAAAAAAACCACGTACTTTCAACATTTATAGATTAACAAATGTCCAAATTCTGATAGAATGCTGAAAAACTAGTGACCCCTATGGTTTTTCTTCCTTCATTATTGGTTAACTTTTCAGGTTTCCATATCACAGTTGCTTCTAAAACAATGGAAGAAGGTGTTTCATAGTGGTGGCTCTTCAATCCAAATAAGAAGACTACTTGCATTACATTTAAGACTGCTGAGGAATGAATCTGAGGTAGATATTAGTTTATTCATTGAGACTCCCGAGAGATGGAATTATTGTATAAGAGAGTCATACATAATGTATACACAAGACCTAGCCAGACTAATTCAAACCCTATTTTAAATGCTATAAAAATACTTTTACAGGTGCCTCTAGCTGTGCCTCTTAGAATGTTTGAAGTATTCACTTCCTCTAATTATGCTGAGACAGCCATGGACTGTGATGAGACTCTCAGTATTGTGGGGAATACATTTTTATATCTTGTTAAAAGAGGTAAGCAAAACAAAGCACCATCTTTTTGTTTCCATTGTGTATTGTTTTTAAATAAATTAAAATAGTCTTGATTCTCTAACCTAATACATAGTTTTCTTAATCTATAATTATTATTTAATATGCTGACAGACATGAGCAACCTTGATTGTTTTGTTGGTCCTCCATATTGCGCCATTTCTGGCGGTCCAGAGTTACCCTTTTCCATCCCTTTTTGTAAATCATCTTCCCATCTCTTAATCTGCCTTCCTCTGCGCCCTAGAGACAGGAATAGCCCGTCTCTAGGGCACCAGACAGTGATGTCTTTCGTCCATTTACCCTTCTCCGACCTAAACATGTGTCCAGTCTGACGGCATTTAATATTTCTTATTTTCTTTATCACATCTAACTTTGTAACACACATAACTTTGGTGATATTTCTGTTTTTTGAAAGCATATCTTTTAAGCAATCTCTCACTGAGCAATGATTTCAATCATTCTTTCAAATTTACCCTCACTCCTTGTTCTGTGAGAGATTTGTAAATACAGTTATGGAACAATGAGTCAAAAGCTTTATAGTAGTCTACGAAAAAAAAAAAATCTTAGTTAGAGGTTGATGTATAGCATCCATAAAACCTTTAAGTAATTCATTAGTTATTTTATCCTCTCATGGTGATTTGTCGTTTTTATAGGATATGATTGCTATTCTCACTTCACATATATTGTATTTATGTACATTCAAATCAAGCTAGACATCTGTAGTCGCGATATTTGGTATGATTGTAGAAGATATTGGCGGTAATTTCTGATTTTATCTGATTGTTATTATGGAATAATACCGATTTAGATTTGACTGTCCGCTGTTTCCATTTGGTACACTCCCATGTTATCTTTTAGTTAGTCATAGATTATTCCCAATACTTTATGTAGATTATCTGTCTGTTATTACTTTCCCAGGCTACTTCAGAGACTTGCGAGAGCTGGTGTGCGAAAGGACGCCGCCACTATATGGGCCTTCTGTAAACCCACCCACACCTCTTTGTGGAGCATTATTGAACCTCATCCAGAGGCCGCTCAACCTAGCTACGCATGTTAATGTTCCTAATTATGAGTAAGTTACAACATAAATAACAAGTTTAATATATTAGTAGAGACAGACCGTCTCTACTAATATTAAACTTATTTATCCAGCCATAAATTATATATATTGACCTTCTAGTATAGTCACTAATCCTGCGAGCGCAGCGTTATTTTTGGATTTCAAGTATAGGATTATGCAATCTAGCTCAGTTTCTATAAAAGTTAAACCGTGTAATTCGACCAATATACAATCGAAATATGGTTGATATCACATTAATAAAATATTTATCTACTATGTTACATCGAGATACAAAAGAAATATTTCAAGATCATGCATATTTATTTGGATTTAAAAAACCCTCGACCAAAACTATGATGTAATTTTAAATGCTTGTACGAATTACGATGAAATTAAGATGAGCACTTACATAAGTAGGTAGGTACTTGAATTTAGTTAAAATAGGTAATCATTATCATTAATTTAACTAAAATAACGATTTAAATTTAGTTGAAGTTATGCGCCCCAATACACGCATACATTACAGCAATTAAAACAAACAAAAAATTAAATTAGTAGCGTTTTTGTTGTTCTCGATTACAATTCCAACATAATCTATTAAACGGAACGTTTCTCTACCGAGTCGAAAGACATCCGTAGACATTTATGTCGATAGAGATTGAGAATACCGTTTTCAGGTAACACTCGACTTTTTCAGTAGACATTTTACTTTCGACTTATGTCGAAGATAGAGATTTGTCGAACTCTGCGAGAATTGCCTTCCAGGCCCGCACCCACTCCTACCCTTCAGGGTTCGAGTGGACGACCCGTTTGATTTGATTGGCAACATATTTCAGTGACATCGTGATGTCGGAATTCGCATCAGCATTCCTCTGCAACCCGTACCCGGAGCCTGTAGAACTATACATCATCCCAGCGTTGGGTCGTGACCCCCACAAGAACTTCCCGTTCCTCGCGCTGGTACGGTGCTTGCAGGACGAAGGCCGGTTCTGTAGCAACAAGCTGATAAACGACTCCTGGTTGCTGCATTCTGTTCTGTCCTTAGAGCCTCCCGATTTTGGTAAGTCTAAAGATTTTGAATTTCATATTATTATTTTATTTATGTTGAAGGAAAGTAGATGAGCTGATGGGCCACCTGATGGTAAATAAATAGTCACTGGGGCTCATAGACATCTCACCTCACTAAAATATTGCAAGAGGATATTCGATGCACTGCTAACATTGAGTACTTAGATAGAGTGCCTCCTTCACCATTAACACAGAGTTCTATACATTTATATGTATAGAATGAACCCCGTAATTATACTGGCTCTCGCATAAAGCCTTGCTGCTTTACGACAGAAAAAGGTAAAAGGATGGTAGTCCTTGCCCAGGCTGATTCTTCACGGAGTCATACAACAAAAAAATATTTTTCAATATTTAAATGCTATTTTTTTTTTCAGTGAACGAAATACGTAACCTGAACAACACAAGACTGCCAAATAACCCTATCGTACTAGACTACCTTAAAATTATAGCTAAGTTAACTGTAAATGTGTGTAATAAACAAATAAGTTATGAATATGAGGACTCGTTGTACAGCCAAGAAACTGTCGCGGACAAAGATGACGATAGTGACAGTGAAAATGAACCTAATCCGACATCAATGAGAGAACAGTTGCTTCTGACCAGATGTATAGAGATCTTGAATGAACCAGACCGCTGTATTATGCTCACATGCTCTCAGATAACAGAGTTCGATCTCAGCGATGACTTCCTAGACTGTGTATCGGTGATATGTCACAATTTATTGTTGAGTCATAGAATGGCTTTGCATAAGTACAGGTGAGAATTACTTTTAAAAAGATTTATTTATTTATTTTATTTATTTAGGTATGCCAACAGCACATAAATTTCACATTTCAAATAATCTTAATAAAATTGTACTTTTACTGATATATGTGCCAATTAAAGGCATACACAGTACTCACTAAAACATCGGATACTTACTTACGTACGTAGTACGTTACAATATAGGTCTAGTACCTTATAACAATATACCTTATATAACTAACAATTACAACTAATAGCAACTAAAAACAATTTAAAACAATTACTTTTAAAAACATAAAAAAGTATACTATATATACTAATAATATAATATAACTAATATAGATTTTAAATGTATACTGTACTAATTCTCGTAATATCATTAGTGATACAGTCGACCACAGGTTAACCTACCCAAAACGTCAAAATTTGAGAATCTGAAATGTATCATATTGCGCAGGCATAAGGTTGAGATTTAATTGAAGGTTTTTTGACAAATGGTATACTATAGCTTGTGGTCGACTGTACTATCTGACGGTATCATGGGAAATACCCCGAATTATTGCGCGTGAAGGACCTTCTCTATTGATTATAGTGCACATGTCTTTACAAATAAAATATTAAAATCCTAAAATTGTTTCTAGTATCTTGATCTCGCGCATATGTATGTTCTGTCTTTGTCACTCGCGAGTTGTAATTGGAGATCGCTGTCCACCGCACAATGTTCGCACTCTGTTCTATTTTATTTATAACAACTACTCAATTTCAGGTTACTATACACGTTAGCATTCAAGCCGGTATTCCTTCGCGGGCTCTGGCGATGGCTGAGCAGTATGAGCCACGAATCCTCATTCGGAGGCTCGGCGACGCCGTTGCTATCCGCTCTGTCCCGCGGCATGGGAGCTGAGACTTCAGTCATAGGAGTGTATAGGCTATTGGCACCGCTGGCGGTATTTTGTGCATTGTTCTCGCTGTTGATTGGCACGCTGCACGATACGGAGTTCTGTAGAGACACGGATGACGAGGATAAGATGAGCTGTGAGTTGGTTTTGAGTTATATTAGCAGTATGAACGCTGTTTCTGGTGCCATGAGTGAAAATGAGCTACTCCAAAGATTTTGAAATTCAGCCTATATTTAGATTGCTCGCTGGAGAAGTTTTATATGGAAACTGTGCCTGCCAGATGTGTGAATGTGAATTTTCCCATACATTAGACGGGCATTGACATGTCAAATGCATGGAACTATATTCCTATGTAAATTTTCACAAACCTTTTGGCTCACTGTCAGTGCTTACATCATCATTCTAGGGGAGGGCGCTACTAGTGCGATTTCTGAGAGCTACTCAACTCGAGACTAAGTTAAACATCATTTCAACATGGTTTATTGAAGAAGAAGAAAACACTTTATTGTCACGAAAAAATACATATTTAGTTCACTCGATAATACTATTGGCAATAGGCACCTGGCTCAGCTAATGCTTCAGTGAATACACTTGCGTGTAAACACACAGCGCTGATTTTCAGCCAGTCCTTATATAAAGTTAACCAACTAACAATTGCGACAATCTAAGTATCGATGGTATTATAGTAAATATTGTTTGCTTATGATGATAAAAATCTAGACATGTCCATTTCAATCTATGTACGAGTTACAGCGATACAACATTACACAAGCTTACTTAGTTTCTTTGGCAAGGCCCCTGGAGCCTGACATTTTTGAGAAAATTAAAACACTATGAGAAAAATCCTGTTTCATCTCAGTGACAAGTACAACGGGCAGCATCAGCGGCGGTCGCGTCCACGCGTTCGAGTTCTCTGAACTGGGCGGTCTGTGCCGCACATTGCGTCAAGTGTGCCTCGGGCTAGTGGAGCTTGCGTACCCGGAGAGTCGACCGGCCGTGTGCGGGCAGTACAAGGACGCGGTGTGTGGGCAACAGATCGAGCTCTCGGGCAAGAACCAGACGCCGGCGTGGTCGCATCTCTTCAAGGTATCTTACTATAGTCACACACTATATGCTAAGCGTGTACCGGGCTAGTGGAGCTCGCGTACCCGGAGAGTCGGCCGGCCGTGTGTGGGCAGTACAAGGATGCGGTGTGTGGGCAACAGATCCAGCTCTCGGGCAAGAACCAGACGCCGGCGTGGTCGCATCTCTTCAAGGTATCTCACTATAGTCACACACTTTATGCTAAGCGTGTACCGGGCTAGTGGAGCTCGCGTATCCGGAGAGTCGGCCGGCCGTGTGCGGGCAGTACAAGGACGCGGTGTGTGGCTAGCAGATCCAGCTCTCGGGCAAGAACCAGACGCCGGCGTGGTCGCATCTCTTCAAGGTATCTCACTTTAGTCACACACTTTATGCTAAGCGTGTTCCGGGCTAGTGGAGCTCGCGTACCCGGAGAGTCGGCCGGCCGTCTGTGGGCAGTACAAGGACGCGGTGTGTGGGCAGCAGATCGAGCTCTCGGGCAAGAACCAGACGCCGGCGTGGTCGCATCTCTTCAAGGTATCTCACTATAGTCACTCACTATATGCTAAGCGCGTACCGGGCTAGTGGAGCTCGCGTACCCGGAGAGTCGGCCGGCCGTGTGTGGGCAGTACAAGGACGCGGTGTGTGGGCAGCAGATCGAGCTTTCGGGCAAGAACCAGACGCCGGCGTGGTCGCATCTCTTCAAGGTATCTCACTATAGACACACACTATATGCTAAGCGTGTACCGGGCTAGTGGAGCTCGCGTACCCGGAGAGTCGGTTAGTAGTGGTAGATCCTAATGTGAAGGATCGCCTGGGGTGGTACCACCTTCTTATCTATTTCTGCCGTTAAGCAGAAAGGTAAGGTTTCGGTTTGAAAGGTAAGTGAGCAGCGTAATTTCCGGCCCATGAGGCAATCCATCTTAGTCCTCAAGGATAGCAGCGCATCAAAAACCCTCTAATATTAATACAGTGGTGTGAGATGTCTATGGGCGACGGTGACCACATAAGGTGACCCGTTTACACGTTTGCTCTCCTTATTTTTATTTAAAAAAAAGTGTTTTACAGCTCACATACGCCCCACTGCAGGTTATAAGCCTCCTCCCAGTAATACGAGCTGTAAAGTCCATTCGCTCAAATCGTCTCGCTCTTTGAAAATGCCGCGCCGCCGCCGTTCGCGCCGACGATGGTCAATCGTCCAATATTGATAAATCAAGGATAGGTATGTTTAAAAGTCCATTCGCTTAATTAGTCTCGCCTTTGAAAAGTGAGCGCGGCGGCATTTTCAAAGAGCGAGACGTTTCCATTTCAGTCCTTTCGGGACTTTAAATGATGATATTGTTTGTCGTGCCCAGGTGTGCACGCATCTGCTCCGCGCGCTGCACGTGCGGGACTCGAGGCTTCAGTTCTGCGCCGGCTGGCAGTGGCCGGTGGCGGGCGCGGTGCCCGAGGGCGCAGCCGCGGTCGCCATAGTGGCCGGCACGCACGTGCGGCCCAACCCGCGCCAGCTGCGCCGCCCGCCCAACCTGTCCGCCGCGATGGCACTGGCCCAGGGTGAGTCGTGTTAGAGATAAATATAAAAGATAATTCGATAGTTTCCAAGTAACAAATAATAAATGCATTTCTTAAAAATTAAGAAATTGATGGTCAAATGTGAAAACCGAATTGAAATTCATTGAAAAATAATATAGCTACATGCAATCAAAAATCAAAGGATAGAAAGAAACGGCAATATTACATTATGACGTCACTGTATCGCCATACAAGCAGATCCTGGCTACACATAAAAAAACTGTTTTGCTAAAAAGGGACAGAGCATCTATACAGTACTAACTTAAATCATTAATATCTCTGATGTTAGTTGAAATATCGAAAAACGAATTTTAGATTATTCTTCAAGATGTCCATGTAAGTTGATTGATGGAATGAGAAAAAGTCAAATACCGAATTGTATTAATTAATGTTTATTTTATTTTATTAATTTGTTATTAAATTAATTCCTCATTGCTGAGATTCTAAGGAATTAATCACATAGAATTACTCTCGTGGCAGATTTAATGGGATGGTTTGCCATTGCCTTCCCCATTTCACACACTGGCTATCTCAGTGTGCAGGTTTCCTCACGATGTTTTCCTTCACTGTCAGAGCAGTGGCTAAATGTACGTAAGTCTGTGGAAAAACCCGAAAAACTCATTGGTACATGATATTGCATGGTTTCGAACTCGGACCTGGGAGGGAGTCCGACGTTCTAGCCACGATGTCACCGACGCTCCTGTACATTAGAGGTCAGGAAATTAGCCATTGGTGGCCGCGGAGTGATTGAAAATTCTTTTCGCAGAGGCTTTGTATAGTACTTTTGTCAAATAATGCGAGGAAATCTAAAAAAAAAAGTTCATTACAAATGCTTGCAGATACCAAGGTGGAAGTTCTAAACGCAAGAACTTTAATATAATTAAGATATTGGCCTCAATTCCAGTACTGGTAATAAATGAAACTGTCACGCTCACTTATATACCAGAGTTATGTAAGAGTGAGGGGAGCGTTTCGTTAATAATCTCTGAATTTGGTGGCCACCCTGGAATCGATGCCATTGCTAGTGATTGTGCCTTCACTAGTTTAGCTAACATTTCTACTACCTACTGTCAAACAATACAGCAAAAAAAAAACAATAAGTTACCACCATAAAAGTAGTCTAAACTGTCCTAAATCAAAGGTTGGCTGGAAGAGATCCCTATGGGATAAGCCCGCCTTTGTACATATTTTGATTTTTTTAATTTTCTGTGTATTTTTTTGGGTGTGCGATAAAGTGACTACAAACAAACAAGTTAACAATAAGGTTAAATAAGGTATCTTAACTTTTCTTTTAGAAGAAATACTTGAATACATGAATTGATTTTGATATTCCAGAGGATGGACCACCGCTGACCATCAAAGAACTTAGAACAGTAACAATATTGAGGGAGATTCCTTTCGTTGTCCCGTTTTCTACGCGAGTTTTGATATTTCAAGGACTACTTATTAGGTTAGTTAAATTACAATAATCAATAAACTCTATTATCTAAATAATAAAATGAGTATTCGAGTTTGTTGAAATAATGTTTATTTTTTAGGGAAAAACACGATCACTGGTACGAAATGACGAATTTCAACGAAGGCCCATCGATAAATATCAGTGTTCGAAGAACGCACTTGTATGAAGACGCTTTTGATAAACTCAGTCCTGATAATGGTAAGTTAACTACTATTCAACGGTAAATAAAAAGTTTTGAAGACAAGACAAGACTAATATAAAACAAATAGAGAAAAAAGTAGTTCGCTTTGAGCCATTTCTTTTTTTAATTTGTTCTATATCGACAAATCCCCACTGGATACGCATCATATATGGATCAATTGAAAGGCCTGCTATGATGCCTTTAGCACACTGCAGCGACTTTGAAACGGGGGAGGACCGAAACCATAGACATTTTAACAGGTGGTAGATCCTGATGTGAAGGATCGCCTGGGTTGGTACCACCCTCTTATCTATTTCTGCCGTAAAGCAGAAATGCTCGCATTTCTGTGTTTCGGTTTGAAGGGTCAGAGAGCAAGCGTAATTTCCGGCACATGAGGCAATCCATCTTAGTCCTCAAGGTTAGCTACGCATCAAAAACCCTCAGGTACCATCAGGTGGCCCGTTTGCTTGTCTGCTCTCCTTATTTAATAAATAAAAAAATATAGAAATCGATCCTATGGGTTCGGTCCGATTCTGTTTCAAAACCGCTGCAGTGTTCTACAAGGTCCTGAATCAGGGCATCCGGCATCATTCAATATGTATTGCCGCCCTCAACAGTGAGGACGTGGATCTTTTAGAACTGACCAACACTAGGGGTGAACATTAATCGATTTTACAGAGCCGGACATGAAGCTAAAACTCCGCGTGCAACTGATCAACCAGGCCGGAGCGGAAGAGGCAGGGGTCGATGGCGGGGGTCTCTTCAGAGAATTCCTCTCTGAACTTCTCAAGTAAGTAAATTTAAGTAAGTTTTTTTAAAATTGTATTTGAAGAGCAGACGAGCAAACGGGCCACCTGATGGTAAGTGGTCAACGTCGCCCATGGACATATCACCTCACTATAATATTCTTAGAGGGTTTTCGATGCGCTGCTAACCTTGTGGGCTTAGATGATGTGAAGGAAAAACATCGTGAGGAAACCTGCATGTCTGAGGAAATTAAAAGTTTCCAAAGGTGCATGAAATCCACCAATTAGCACTGGGCCCGCTCTGTGGATCATGACCCGTACAAGGGGAGGCCTGTGCCCCAACAGTGGGGACATTAATAGGCTGATGATGATGTACCAGGAATACAAAAACCCTGCCAAGAGGGCGCCATTGGTACTTTTATAATCTGTATTATGGAGTTCGCTGTGGAAAAAAATATTTTTTACTTACTCCGCTGGCTTAGCGACCCAAAGTGGATCTTGGCCTCTGCAACCTAGAGACGCCATTTCTCCCTGTTCTGCGCAATCTCCTGCCAGATCTTGGCCTCTGCAACCTGGAGACGCCATTTCTCCCTGTTCTGCGCATCTTCTCACCGTTACGAAACTGAAACCAAGAAAATTAGTAAAAAAATAGTTCTATTTAATTCATCAATATGGCGAGTGTTTATATAATCCTGGTCAGGGTAAATTTATTAATGTAGCTGTTATTTTGCAGGTCAGCATTTGATCCTAACAGAGGACTATTCAGGCTAACGAAGGACAACATGCTGTATCCCAACCCGGGAGTTCATTTACTGTACGACGATTTTCCCATGCACTACTATTTTGTCGGAAGGATGGTGGGAAAGGTAACTATTGGAATATTATACCATGGCAAGAAGCGCGCGGGGCGGGACGTCAGAGGGCGAGCATGCAAAACAAAACTTTTCGCCCTGAATTCGTTGTGTTGTTTAATCGATAGTGACGTCACACTTGACAGCGTCATGGCGGATAACGTTTCAGGTCACGTGATATACAGATTAAAAAAGGCGATTTTAAACTAAAATTATTAAAATAAAATCGTGATTTCATGATCGGAAATCAATATATTTCTGTTTCCCATTCCTTCAACTATCATATTTACATACTCTCATAATTTATTGTTTATGATGGCAAATAGCCTATTAAAGGCCCTATCCGTAACCAAATCCTTTTTTCCAGGCACTATATGAGAACCTTCTCGTGGAACTCCCTCTGGCGGAGTTCTTCCTGAGCAAGCTGACGTCATCCCGCGAGCCGGACGTACACGCACTGGCGTCACTCGATCCGGCCCTGTACCGCGGCCTGCTGATGCTCAAGTCTCACCGACGGCAGGACGTGCCGGATTTAGGACTCGACTTTACTATAGTTAGCGACGAGCTGGGCGAACAAAGGGTGAGGATGTCATTTTTCTTTTGAACTCCCTCTAGCAGAGTTCTTCCTGAGCAAGCCGACGTCGACCCGCGAGCCGGACGTACACGCACTGGCGTCACTCGATCCGGCCCTGTACCGCGGCCTGCTGATGCTCAAGTCTCACCGACGGCAGGACGTGCCGGATTTAGGACTCGACTTTACTGTTGTTAGCAATGAGCTTGGTGAACAAAGGGTGAGGATGTCATTTTTCTTTGAACTCCTAGCAGAGTTCTTCCTGAGCAAGCTGACGTCATCCCGCGAGCTGGACGTACACGCACTGGCGTCACTCGATTGTTAGCGATGAGCTTGGCGAACAAAGGGTGCGGGTGACATATTTCTTTGTACCTACCGTTGGTATCGCTTTTTTACCCCCGACCGATCGAGGAACGGTCATGTTATAAATTTGACACGTTTGTTTGTCTGTGGCATCATAACTTAACAACGTATCATCCGATTTGGACCCGGTTTTTTTAATTTAATAGAGAATTTTTTCGAGAGTGTTCTTAGCTAGATCTGATAAAAATTAGACCAGTGGTTTCCAAGATCTTGGAGTATCTTTGATGTCAGATGGAATCTCTGGAACGGTAATAGCTAGATGGTTCGAATTTGTGCTCAAATATTCAGGATCTTGCTGCGTTTTTGACGTCTGAAACCTTAAGGATCTAGTGATGACCAGGAAAAGTAAGGAAACTTCAATTTCACAGTATAAAACTTGAAGAATTTGAACATTATCAGCCTGACGAAACCATAATAGTTAGATGGGGTCTTCTCGAAATTAAGTTGTAGGGAATCCTGAGACCTTTCAAGAGAAAAAAGTATTTAAAGATGGCGGCAAAAAAAAAGGATTTGTAGAGAGAGGGATTTTAAAAGGGGGTTAGTTAAATCTGGTCATTCTATTATAATAACGTTTGCTTTTCAGATAGACGAACTAAAACCTGGTGGTGCCAATATTCCGGTGACAGCTGAAAATAGGATAGAATACATTCATCTAGTCGCCGATTACAAATTAAATAGGTATGCAACTCACTAAGGCAATATTTATCAACATAACAAATAGGTGGGACTGTCCAATACTGCACCTTGACAGGTCAGGACAGGTCCTATAAAAATGAGTATTATCCCCGGCATATAAGTTGAATAAAAATGGCGGTCATTGCGCACAGGTAAGTAGGACATAAAACACAAAGCGTTGCGTAGGTGGAGCTACGAGTACACTCCGTATACAGAAAAGCAAAACGAAACGTCATTTTTGAAGATATCACAAATTTCTTATTACGAGTATTCATTTCTCAAAGCTATAGTAAAATTGTGAGGATATCATGGTATCATATGGCTATTTCAAAAACGCAAACCTAAAAAATCTGTTAAAACAGCGTGGCGCGAGTCTGAAGGAATTTGGTGGAAAGGTACGTATCCACATGTTGATATTTGGTTTTATGTGCTAATTTAAAGTTTATTAAACACAAATCTTTTAAAATTATCCATTATTACCATATTTATCAAATTATTGTCATTGAAAACAAAAAAAAATTGGTTATCTTATGTTTAGAAACAAAATCATCAAGTCGTACACGTACGCCGTATTTTTGAATATTTTTTTTGTAACTGCTAGTGGCGTCTCTAGTGGTAAAACATTGCAGGATTATCTCCTATTACGCTGGCTCTTTTACCCTTCAAATGGAAACACGGCAGCGCGAGCTCGCTGCTTTGCGGTAGAAATAAATAAAAGGGGTTGGTGCCTTCCCAGCCTGATTTTGCCATACCACCTTCATTTGAATACTCTAAAGAAGTGTTATCTTTCTAGGCAAATAAGATCGCAATGCAATGCGTTCAAGCGCGGTCTCACGTCCGTGGTCAATGCGGAATGGCTGCGAATGTTCTCATGCCGCGAGCTGCAGCTGTTGATATCAGGCGCCGAGGTTCCTATCGACCTTGAAGATATGCGGAGATATACGCAGTATGGAGGTCAGTAGCTCACTTGGTTGAGGTCAAGGTCACAATAATGTGTATTGATGGTTTATTTCTTTCTACGTGCTTTTAGAATAAGTTTATAATTTTCTAGCCTTTCCCTCTGCAGCGTTGTCAGCGGATTCTTGAGGTTATCATGGTTGGCTGAATCTGAAAACCCTTAAAAATCCGCTGAATGTCAATTTTAATCTGAAACCCGTTCCCTTGTTAAAGACGCGTGGAATGTATATGTCGAACCTTTCTACCCGCCGCATTACCCGTGAATTCCTCAATTTCAACAAATATTTATACCTGAAAATAGTTTTAATGATTTAGGGCCTAGACAACATAGATAGATAATCGTGTTATTATTCCTGTAGTTTTTACTTTTCCTGATTTTGTGTACAATAAAGTGTTTCTATATATCTATCTATAGATAATGTCACTCGCCTGAAAATACGCGTTGGTAATAAAACTGTCTAAAAGCTTTTTTAAAGGCTACAGAAGTAAAATATATTAACATTTCTTTGTAATGTCGTTCACTCGACATATTTTGATGATTCAGGTGTACAAAGTACTGTAAAGATGAGTTCCAGAAGTAAAATATCGTGATAAAGATATACGAGAAATAGTTTTTAGTGATCCGTGCACCGATGATGGGCAAACAAAGGCCTATTGTGGCTCAGTCGGTCTTGAGTGATATTAATATTATTTTTTGTACATTTTAACGTAACAAAAAGGAAACAAAATGTATTCATTTCACAAAAATGAAAATTATCTCATTTGTTTAATTTTACCATAGTAAAATTTTACAAAATAATGGTTAAAGATTACATTTTTATAATTTTTTTTACCTACTTGTTACGTTTTTACATGTCAAGATGTACAAAAAAGTTTTAACACTCGTAACCAACCCGCCTGTCTCTTTATCTGTCACAGATCGTAAACAGAATTAGATACTGAATAAGCCTCAAACTTTTATACATCGCTTGCGCGAAGGAAATAAATTCAGAGATAACTTGTAACCCGGGTTAAATCACAAAAACGTCTTGCACCAACGCGGGTTAAGAAATATCATTTATTTGTAAATTTGGTAGGTAAAATGTTAAAATTAAAGTAGGTAAAGTTAAATGTGGTTAATTGCACAAGTGCGGGTTAAATGCTTCATTTCAGGGCTAACCCTGAAATGAATCAATGAATCATATTTACATACTCTCCTAATTTATTGTTTATGATGGCATACTTGCCTATTGTGAAAAAAAATAACTAAACTCATCTGAAACTGAATTTCTACTTAAAATTCTGTAGAAGAGGTTGAATAATGTTATGTATTTAAAGTCGAAATTATGAAAACAATAGATATTTAAACTAACTGAATTTCTAATTTAAAATTTTGTAGAATTGTTATTTTAGAGAGGTCCCATTTGCTTGTATGGGCTTACAAAGTGTTTCGATTGCAGGTGGTTTTTCGGCGACGCACCCCACAGTACAATGTTTCTGGAAGGTGGTAGAGAACTTCACCGACGACCAGAGGCGGCAACTGCTCAAATTCGTCACGAGTTGTTCTAGGCCTCCTTTACTGGGGTTCAAGGTAAGCAGAACCATAATAATTATGTCAAAGAGACAAAAAATTGGCTTTCTATATGATAGAGCATCGGTGGCGTAGTGGCTAAGACTGACTCCCAAGCGGGAGATCCGCTATTTTTACTTGTAGTAATGTTTGGTAGAATGGGAACGGACGGTTAGAAACCATGTAATGTCGAAAGATGTGCTGCTGATTGTTTCTTTCAGCTCTAGCACTTTACGAAGCGGTGGTAGAGTAAAAAAAATAACTTTGTAAAAATGTACTCACTGAAATGGCTTTGCAATTAAAAAAATATACTTGTCATGTACTATCAATGAGATTTTGGGATTTTTTCGGAGACTTACGTACATTTACCAACTGCTCTAAATGCATATCTGAGGGAAGTTTCCGAAGGTGTGTGAAATCCACTAATGAGTACTGGGCCCGCTGTACCCCCTTATGCAAGGGGAGGCTTGTGCCCCAACAATGGGGGACGTTAATAGGTTGATTACTGCTAGTCGATGTTTGAATATATTTCAAACATTATCGCTTATCCCACTGATATTTCCCAGGACCTCCAACCACCGTTCTGCATACAATCAGCGGGCGCGTCGGACCGGCTGCCGTCTTCCTCCACCTGCATGAATCTCCTCAAGCTGCCAGAATTCCACACGGAGGTGCAGCTCGCAGAGAAGCTGCTCTACGCCATACAGGCAGGCGCCGGCTTCGAGCTCAGCTAAAAGGGCGTAAGTAAGATATAAGATCGTATGGTTTAAACTTTCCTAAGGGTATGGTTAAAAGGGTTTCCTAAGGGTATGGTCATATGATTTAAAGTTTCACTATGCCTTGACATTGTCTGAGATGATCCATCAATTTTAAAGCTTTGTAGGTGTATGTAATTAAATTAAAAAACGTCAAACAGTGTCTTGGGGAATTTTGCCAGTCGCTATGATCTGATAAAAAAGCTGTCACTTTTTTAAGTCTTATTTCTACAGGTGTTAACAGAAACATTCGTCAGACTTTACCATGAGATCCACTCATGAATGTAAATAAGTTTCTCCAAAAGTTTTCAAAATGACGAACTTTTTCAGTCTCCTCCGTATAAAATAGGCGACTTTGAGCGACTGATTTGTATAAAAAGTCTGTTTTTCGTAGGTTAATTTCAAAACTTGACAAATTTGTTCAAATTTATCAGTAGAAAATCCAGCGAATATAGTTTATAACGAAAATGAAAAAATTTTAAAAAATTAAAAAGTTTATTTACTTATTACAGGGCACACAAAAAAAGGACCTCCGACTTACAAACTAGGTCGAAAACCTGTATCTTGTAAGTCGGGATTCCGACGCACTTTCTGTGCAAGCGAATTACAAATTATATTCTTAACCTAAAAGGAATTTGGAAAATTTAATCATAAAGGAATTTAGTAAAGATAATGGTAAGAGTGAGTGTCTAATGCCCTACTTTAGGTCAATTTGCCGACAGGTGTCGCTATACATCTATACCTGGCGGCATCGTTTTGTGACCCGGGTTTTGTATAGTGTTTTTAATATTTCTAATAAATTGTACTCTTCGAAAGTTCATGGCTTTCTATTCTTTTTGATATAGGCGCCCTCTGCGCAACCAGTGAGTATGGGTGGGGGTGTGTAATGATAGTTCATAGTAGACATAAAATTAATATTTTTCCCTTTTATTTTATTCAACAGGTAGCCTGCAGGAAAAGTTTAAATGTATGTACCTATTTTGTGAATGATACATAACATTTTAGAACATAGCTTATTTTTCCACCCTTAACACTGTTATTGTTCATAAATCTCATTGTGATATATACTTATTTATAGTACTCGTGACGTAATTTCTTTTTTTTTTGTAAATAAAATGTTATCCTATGAATTAACTGTCCCACTTTTATTTTTATTTCATTAAATAAATAAATAGCAAAAAAGTTTTTTGCTACTTCTGTTTCTAATAAACTAAACTATTTATTCACTAGGAAGTAGGCTTTAGATCAATTTGTAAAAAGTTATATAAATTCAATTATAGATAAAAAAAAATATTTACGAAAATTTCTGATAATTTGGGTTATTTGGGAACTTTGTGTAAAAATGTTTCTGTGGAATTGATTATGATTTTTGAATCTAGATAATCCTATTATAATACTATAATTATGTACAATGTATATTGTTATTGTAGCGGTATATTTTCTCGCATTTAACGCATACATTTATGTCAAAATTGCGATTTTTATATTTTAGTACCTCAAATTAAATTGTCGTATGTGGTTGAGTAGTTTCCATTCCCGCTCCCATGACATTTACAGTTACGCTCAAAACACATGGCAAACATAAAAACAGGCATACGGCACAGGTTGTTACAAATATACATACCTGTTGATATGGGTGGTAATTAACCAAACTTCTATTAAATAGCATTTTTGTCTATTGTAAAACTAAGTTGTCCTCTGAATTACTAGTTTGGCGACCAACTATGAGAATCTAAAAAATACTATTTCAGCGTCTAAATATTGTCAAAACAAGAAAGATTTATATAACCTCGGCATAGTAATTTACATTATAGCCTCTGAATTTTCGACAAGTCATTGACCCCCCTAAGGTCATTGACCTTTACCCCTCACCCCGAGGAAAGCAAATTCAAACAGTTTTTTCTGGGTTGTTATAAAAAATAACCTAAGGCTAGGGCGGCAATAAGGCGCTACGCTACACCTATTTGCCGCCCTAGCCTTCAACCTAACCCATCCGTGTCGGTTTCGTTCCGACATGTAAGTTAGCTTGCAGGCAATACATTTTTTTAGGTTATTTTGGGTATTATCGTAATGATTATCGTAAATCCATCCGTAGGGGATTATCGTAAATCCGTTGCTGCAAATCAGTTGCTGTACTTAGTAATTTATGGGCTAATTTATTAATCGAAGAGCTGAATCAAAATAATTGTTGTTCTTTACTTGGTAATTTATTCGTAATAATCAGTTGGTTTTATAAAGAATATGAATTAGTTTAGAAGCGTTATTATTATCTCGTCGCCCACGCATTTAATAGGATGTTAGGTTTTTGTCGTCAAATAAAATTCCGATCGCTTGAATTTTAATAATCCCCATTAAAAAAATATTCACGAAGCGAATGAAAGCGAACGAACGAAGGTACTTTAGATATGCCATACCCTCACTCGCCTCCAGTGTGGACAACACTGATGCAGACTGGCTTTAGCACACTGCAGCGATTTTGAAACGGAAGTGGACCGAAACTAGAAAACCGAGATAAAGATTTCTATAGGTTCCATTCGATTTAGTTTTAAAATAACTGCAGCGTGATAAAGGCGTCAGTGGCGTCGTGGCTAGGACGTTAGACTCCCATGCTAGGTCCGGGTTTGAAACCAGGCAATGCCATGTACCAATAAGTTTTTCGGATTTTTCGAAAGACTTACGTATATTTACCGACTGCTCTGACGGTGAAGGAAAACATGGTGAGGAAATCTGCACACTGAGATAACCAGCGTGGGAGGGTGAATGGGGAAGGCAAGCCATTGCCTTTGGGTGCCATTGGGTGTTTGCCAAAACACCCCATTAATTCTGCCAAGAGAGTTGTTCTATGTGATTAATCCCTTAGAATGATCACGACCCTCAGCTATGAGTAATACGACTAAGAAGATATAGACGTTAGGACCTTATCACATAAGGCTCTAACGGTTAACGCTGCAATGTGCTAAAGGAGTAAGCGTTTGCTCTGCCAAACTCACCATATTATTATATTCGCTTTCTATCGCCAATTATCCTACAGTCGCTTGATCTGTTCCCAATATTACAGAAAGACTCGTTACACCCATTATCACGCATGTCCGCCAACTAGAGCCTAAGTATCTATGACGTCACCACAGCGGAGCGAAGAGCGAATGTGAAGATAATCGAGATAACTAGACAAGCTGTATTTGATGCGCGTACGCACACGACGCGCCGCGATGCCTTCGTGGGTAGGAGGTAGGCTATAGAGAGAGCGTTTCCAGGGACCACATGATTGCACGCACAGAATAATATTCAATACAATACAAATATTCTTTATTCTTTTTTTCTTTAATTTTATTCTTTTTTTTTCTTTTTTTCTTTCTTTTTTTTAATTAAAAAATTTACCCACTATCACTATCGCTCCCACTAACATCTTGGGATAAGGGGGGAAATGAAAAACAGCGCTGCATATTTGGTACCCGAGTATGTCAGCATTTGCTGATTTTCCCCCCTTTTGCCAAATATACATTACATATAGTGCTTTGTACTTTAATTTTAAATTTATATGAGTATTTGGCAATAAATGTATTTCTATTTCTATTTTTTATTGCACACAGGACAAAAATACAGAACAGAAGAAAAGATACAAAACACTTACAATTGGCGGCCTTATAGCTTATTCTATGCACGATAGAATATTATTCTGCCGCCGAAGCTGAAAACCCGGGCCGGTAGACTCAGTTCACCTGGGCCTGGGAATGTCTAAATAAATGGATATATCTAGACTACAATCCCTGTATACCGGGATCCCGACCAATTTTACAGTCCTGATAAAGCGGTATTACAAGAGCGGATTACAGCGGGACTAGAATAAGCGGTGGTAGAGTGAAAAAAATTACGTAACAATGTACTTTATGGTACTTACTTACAATAAAAACATTTTGATTTTGACTAGCTTAAACATATTATATTTATTTATTTATACTGTATTTGCACACATAAATCACAAATGAAAAAAACAACAATAAGAAATTTAACATACACGTTTTATTTGGTTTTTACTTTCATTTGTTTGTCGTAGAATGGCGAGAGTTGTCAATGGGTTAGGAAATTCACCATTTGTGGCCGTGACATTTAGAAGAGAGACCATAGGATCCAATTTAAAAAAAATAGAAATGTCGAAATTAGAAATCCGTAACATTTTTACTGTACATGAATTTCCATTCTCTGAACAGCACCGCACCCTCTTACTTTGTATTTTACAAAAAGTCCATCACCCAGGGGTTGCCTGGAAGATATAGCTTAAAGCTATAAGGCCGCCAATTGTATTTGTGTTTTATATCTTTTCTGTCCTGTATTTTTATCCTGTGCAATAAATAATATTCTGTATTTGTGACAGCCATAACAATAAGGCTCCACACGGTTAAAAGGTTATTTCGTGGTTAGTCGTGGATGAAGAAAAATAGTCTAAAGGGCGGGCGTTCGTTCCTTCATGCATCCACTACTTACCTATTTCGATATGACTGTTTTGTTTCGTGGCCCTCACCGGACAGGGGCGACCACCGGCCGCGTTGCCGACGTCAAAGACATACGTTCCATACGTTACAGCGTATTATAGCGCCGATGGGTACCAGTTTAATGTGAAAACTATAGCCGGCTGTCTATTGTCCTAGTGTACAGTATAATTTAAATACGAGGAAGTTATTCACGTGACATTCAGTGTGGCTCCGCCTTGAAGATTGGCAGGATTCGGGATTAATTTCGAATATACAGAATAGTGTTCCGGAGGATATGCATTAACTTCGCCAAACACTTCTGTAGCTTTTAAATAATATATTTGACAATGGAAGTGATCCTCAAAAACGCTTCGTTTTCGAATTACTCGTTATTTTATTTTACTAAATTTAATTAAGTTATACGATGAGTAAGGGTCTTTATTTATGCCCGTAAGAAAATCTGAAACAAAACAATAACGAACTATTTGCCTTTCGTTTGCACATGTCATTAGTAACTTATGTCATGATTGTCAAGTTTAAATTAATCAAAATGCGACGTTGCCAGCTCGGATAAAGAGTGCGGCATTAAAGCAAGGCATTTAGTTTGTATGAAAATAAAAAAAAAATTTGTATTAAAAATGGGACAATATTGATAATGACTACTTTGACGTTCTGAGTACAGTGTCGAAGTTAATACATAACCAAAGGAACACCTTGTATATAGCATAAGACATATTATATATTGCTAATAAAAGTCATATCATTTCATAAAAAAATACGTTGTAAAAATGTACGTGCAATAACAAAAAAATATTGATGTAGTATCTAAGTATGTATAATATAATCTGTTAATTCACATACCTTACATTACCTACTGAATAATGAATAAGTATGACAAACAGCGCTGTTATCCTGCTTCTTATTACCTGTCAGATTTCAATCATTCTTAGATGCTGAATAGGCGATACGATTTTAATTATAGATTTATTGCCACCATTTGCTTTCACCTCCCACCTAGACTCTGTATGCGGTACTACCAGTAACAAAATCATGTTCTACAAATAAAATAAATGAAATCTTTCAAAGCCATAGCACTATAAAAATTATAGCAGACTTTAAGGACGTTTCTAGCAACTCATGATTAGCCTCATAAGGCCCAGAGATTTTCATTTGGAAAAGAATAAACCTAAGGCCTAATATATAATACTAATTTCTGACCGCCAAAGGCATCGATTAGTCCTATACAAAGTATCATAGGCTTCAATTGATAGATTGTATTTTTTGGGTTTGGGTCTGAATGACTATAACAATTTAGTCCAACATATAGGCCCATTGGCCTAACGAGGATAGATACCTAGACAGAATTTAAACGATACTTCATGCAATTGATTTCTTGATCGTATCGTGGGTTGTTATTTGTCCTCGTCTTTCATAGTGGGTATTACTGGATCTATTACATCAGCAGCTACATCAACGTACCCAATGTCGAGGTACGGTGCCACGTCTCTTTGTACGATCCGAGTAAGTAGCTTGGGACCAGGATTTTGGTGTAGGTACCTAACATCCTTGTTGTTGGGCACATGTGTTTTTCTCCGCGACTGCCCGCTCCATACATGCTAACGAGGTTTTATCACCGGCTCATTTACTCCACTCGGAACAGGTATACAATGTTTAATAAATTATAGGTCTAATAAGTAACCGTGAACTTGGGCTGGTTCATCAATAACAAGCATTAATATTGGCTTAGTGCATTCATCGGATCCAATATGGCGGGCTCTCGCCGCCATTACCGTTTTGACAGTTGCGATCAATCAGGGCTGATGAATGGCGTTCGCGAGCGTCGTGCGTGGCGGTTGGCGGCCCGCGTGCGGTAGCCGGCCATTCGGGTCTTACGAGCTGGCGTGCTTGCCAAAGGGACTGCAATAAGAGCAATGCCGCAATGTATGACATGGATGGATGTAGATTTACTTAAGATAATCGGTAAGTACTCCATACGCAACAAAAACAAAACAAAAGAATAAAAGATCTTAACCTCAAAATCAATATACATTTTGGAGATTTGTTAGGAAACATACACATTTGTATAAAAAAGCAGAGGACCTACACAGTACGCCATTTAACACTCGCTACCTGAAAAGACTTGCTCTGCCAAAAACAAAATTAAATCTACACAGTTCTGGACCGTTCGTTATGTCTATAAAAATATATAACAAAATTTCACAAATCATCGACAATGAATTAAAAGACTCGATATTCAATAAAAGATTAAAGTTATATCTTCTTAACAAATGTTTCTATTCACTGCAGGAGTTTTTTGATGATAAAAACAATACTTAACTATAAAATCAATTATGTATAACTTATATTATAATTTCTTATTTTATATTGCGGTGCCCTACTCAGGGTTTCATGTATGATGATCATATAATATATATTTTTTAAGACCAGTTGTAACACATGAAAAGCAAGAAATGGTATGAGTATGAGTACGCCCAAGAGTAGCTCTTTTTTCTTCAAAAATTCTTTTTTATGCAAACTTATAAAACAAATGCATAACTAACTTAGAGTTATACAGTACACATGATTTTGTTGTTAACTTCAACAGGCTAAAAAGACAACTAAAGTTATTTACATCATTAATAAATGCTCATTACAAACTTGAAGTGTGTCAAAGTTAAGTAATAATTTTACGTTATCGTATAAATATGTAAGCATAGTATAGACTTTACTTTACTTTTAAAATTAAAGAGTTGATGAATAAGAGAGCTGGTTTACCCGATTTCCTAGTCTAAACACAGAATTTCTGTTATTTCTTCCATATCTAGTTACACGTTGCGTAAAACTGTAGCACAAATTCTTTGATGAAGTGAGACCAACTGGGATGTCAGTTATGTTTTATGGCAAAACTAACTAGCAGCGCTAAAAGTTCCCGAACCCGCGTTAGACCTCAATTTTACCTGGTGGTAACTGACGATGAGGTTAGTAAGTTCTTCAATTTCTTCATCAAAGTTAACGTACTTATCAAAATAACTTTTCTATTGAGGCCATCAATCGCACAGAGCTGTCTTTACCGTGATATGTTCCATACAGACAGATGAAGGATGGCGCGGCGCAGACGCAGTGAGTCATCGCGGCCACCGCGCTCGCCCCATTCTGTACCAATGAAAAGATTAAACGACTGCCTGTCAGCTCGAACGTAATGTGAATCAAATGAGCACGGCATTATGAAGGTAAATTCTTTACTACTACCTACTCTTATATCTGTCTGTTGTATGATTCAGGGGGTATTGAAGCTGAAAATTCCCCAGTACAGTTTAGTTGTTCTTATACGTTTCGGTGCTTAATATGTTAATCTATAGCAATGTGATGTGATACTATTAGTTATTTGGGTAATTTTCGCATGATATTGTCAGTCGATAGAAGAATATGACTGATACCGATATACAACTACGATGCATGTAATTTTTTTTTAAGGCAAAGTGTACTGAGCCCGTACAGCCATGTCTGATGTAAACAACTCTTTTAAGTCTTCATTAAAATGCTGATATGACACATTTCAATGCTATCTAGGAGAATCTTCCACGCTTCTGCACCATCCGAACCAAAGAAGAAGGCGTCCCGGACGCAGTATAGTTCTTCAAAATCCAGCCAAGTACGGATCGGGCTGCAGCGTCTTATTTTACTTTACTTTACTGTCCCACACATTATTCACATCTTGTAGAAGTTAACCAAGCAAGAAACACCATTCTTACTAGACTAGTAGCACTACTGTAAAACAATTTGCAAGACAAAACGAAACAAAGCTGACGTGGATGCCACAAAAACGCGGGAGAAATTTCCACGATACTGTAAAGTAGTATTTTTTTATTAGACGGACTAAACTGTGTGCCAGTTTTTGATGAAACAAAAATAGTGTTGTGACCAAAGATCAAGTTCAATCACTGACCAATAGTTCACCAATCGAAGTATATTTTATTTTCTGTAATGTCGTGATTTTTTTGTAAATTAAAAAGTTAAATCGCTGAGTCTCACTTTGTATGGGAGCAAAATCCATTTTCTTTTAATATATAATTTAATGTTATCTTTTTGGCTCACTGTTTGGGTGAATTAAGGAAACTGATTCAAAAGTGAACTGTGCGCATAACTATTTCATTAAACATGGCAACATTATTTTACAAATTGACATTAGCACCTGTCAGTTTAGTCCATATGTAGAGTACTCTTATCCAACACATTAAACCTACAGAAGAGAGTACCTACGCTTTTTGAGATAAGTAGGTGTGAAAGCTAAACATTAATAGAATGAAAAAACTCCTAACCATAAGTAACATTTTCGGCGCCGTTATAAATTCTGAAAGAAAAGTTCCAACACCTACCTGTTGCCTTTCCAGTCCTTTGCATTTTCGACACATAACAATGTCTCCAAAACCTTGCGGTCTGCAACATTGTTGCTGTTCGATGCACTAAGATTAACTTGTATGACCTTAAAAGATGGATTGCCGTCTTAAGTAGGAACAAGGCCGTATTTTGCGCCCCCCTGCACTTTGTTTTTGGAGGCATCCTTAGTTGCAAACAGCCATACCCCCACAGATATTTTAACTGTGATTACCCCTTTTAGATCCCGACATATAAAATAGGCCACACGAAATGCGGAAATAAGATGAATTGAGAACCACACAACGGCGAACGAGCCAATTTATTTTGTAGATGTAGCTTACTTACCTACCAATAGGTATCGAATGTTCACTTGCAAGTTATTATTCTGTTCGTGATCCACCACTGTTAGTCAGGTGGCCGAAGTACCTTAGATTTCGGGATAGGGCACGGAAGAGTCACTGTAATCTGGATAGGTCCAGTGGACCCATAAGTAACAGGTTCTCCAGCCAGGGGTGCCAACCCGCACAATCAGTGAATTAATTTCATTTCTTGAGTTGTTAGATAGCGTGTTGTTATAGTGGTTACGAAAAAAACGAGACATTTTGTCGTTCGGTAACACTCTCGGAACTTTCGAGGGCGCCAGTGACCCTAGCTACAACACTGGCACTGAGTGGTTGACGCGCATGGGCCGTTCGCAGTCCACTCACGCGCAAGCACGCGCGTCCGTGCCGATTGTCACACAAATTCGGCGGCTGCTCGTTTAATTCGCAACATTGTTCGTTTCCAACTGCAATTCTACGTGGAAAGTCTCTAAGTTGCTCGTTCGAGAGCTGAATAAAGAATGTTTATGTGACATGCATGGCTGAAAAATTTAAATGCAGGTGCAGTATTGGGAATTGGGATTGTATTATTCAATACAAAGTGTAGTATGGTGGTAAAGAATCAAAACGGGTTGCTTACCTACTCGTAGCATAGGATAGGTCAGGAAAGGTATGTAAGTAGGTACTAAGTATTAGATATCTATGGCACGATACCCATGACCATATGTTTTGAAGCGCCATGTTGACATCCTACTCCTATATATGTCTATCCTTGTTTTTCTGTGAATTTTTATCCAAAGTAGGTTACGAGAATTTCTGGAATTGCAATTGAAAACAGATACCTCGTAAACATAAATTCTACATCAATTTATTTCTGATAAACGCAATGCATACCTTAGTTGCAACTTGCAAGGCTTGCAAGAGCCATGTTGGGGTATGTCCAAGTTTGGCTTAGATTACCTTAAGCAGAAATCAAATCAGATCAGTTATCTTTACATAATAAATCGCAATTTATCGACACTTGCGCCCACCGGGTAGTAAAATACAATCAAGTGTCGTAGAGACTGATATTGGTCGTACTTGATTGTTGGGACAGAGTTACGAAACTAGTAATTACTTACTTATAACTTGATACACTTAGAGTTTAAGTCTAACAATAATATGTTTCCCACAACTGGTTAATATAAAATTGGTGAATATAAAAACTGATCATACAGAAGTTTAGTTTATGACGATAGGTACAAATATGGCGAAAAAATTAACTGCATAGAAGGTTGGTAATAGGCAATAAAAGTAGGTTATTAAGATTTAATTAAGTAATGTTATTAAGGTTTAATTTTATCGTGTTATGTATGTGTGTGAAAATAAATTTTATTTCATTCATTCATTTATATGTAATTAATTTTGTAGCTACCTAATCGAGAAAACTTTATCCCATTATTAACCACGGGCTTTTTCCACTCCCACCTGCAACCGTTATTAAAAATTAAAAAAGAAAAAAAAATATCATCCATCCACCAATGCGTTCGCCTACTAGCTCATTGGTCCTTTATTTATTTTTATAAATGCACTAATGCGTTAATGCACACGGAAATCGAAATGGTTGAGTCTTTGAATATTAGGTACCTACTAACTTAAAGGAACGAACAAACTACCATATTTAATGACTAAAATAAGCTAAGTTACTCCAACAACCTGCCATTCGCAAAGCAATCCAATTAGGACACTGTCACACAAAGAAGTCACCAACAAAAGCTTCAGTTATTAAAATGTAAGACGACATATAATAATGGTATTGTGAACTTGACGCGCCAGCTATGGCTTTGAGTGTCTATTTCGCTTGACAATATAGCAGTCGGCGTCGCGGGTGGTCTGCTCCTCCGCGAACATTGTTGGCTCAGGCCCACTTCTCAGAAGGTCACACCGTAGGCTTTGTACAGTGAAGCCTTAGTCTAGCTAGGAGCTCGTAAAACAACGCTAGGGTCTATAATTATAGGGGACTTGGCCAGTCGCCGCATATGAGGAAGTGGATGGGTAGCTTTAGGGACGTGTAATGATTGGGTTCGCTTTCTCAGAATGAGTTTTTATGGGAGGTTTCTGGGGAGTTAAACTCGGAACATTTATGTTTAGTAATTATGTATGTATCGTAATATTACCTGTGTAATCTGCTGACAATTCAGTATCGATGATATTTTGTTTTCGTACGATTCTGTGTGTTTTCTCGTACAAAGTGATTTCTGCTGTAATGATGCTTAATAATGTTTCTTTGAATACTTACACTCATTTAATGCACTTTATTGCACGAAAACTTAGTATGAACCAATGCGTACAAAACGATTAAAACAATCTAGGCGGACTTATAGGTAAAATCAATCTCTTTCAGACAACCTTTTTGATACCATGTTTCATGTTGGACCATACCGCATGCCTTTTACTTACCTACGTTACGATTAAACTACCTATTAAAATTTCGCAAATCCTAACTTCTATACTAATTAATTAACTATCTTAATTTCTCGACGTAAACACAGGTAACGAAGGAAATTTCGCAGTGTAGGAATGAAAGTCCCTATTCGTATGAAAGTAATCTATCACCCATCACGGTTTGCGTCGGCGCCGGCCCGCAGGCGCCAGGTCCGGCTTCAGAGACACGACACGGAAAATGTTCCGAGGTGACGGATCTAGGTGCACCGGTGCACTAGATCCGATCTGACGCGACAAGAGATAATTCCGTAACCGGTAGGGTTGCCACACGATATGATTTAGTTCGGAATTCGGACACAGAAACACAGATTTGGATTGAACCTTGTCTTTCGAAATATTACAAAAAATTTACGGGAAAAGTTTTTTGCGATTTCTGACTTTTCTCTAACTTCAGTTGGTCCCAGAGTCTTTTCATCCTTATAAGAAACAGAATCGAGTGATACCAAAGGTATAAAGAAAACGTGAGAACAGCTCTTTTTCTTGCTCAATGTACTATTTTTTTTCAAAATCTGTAAATGCAGTTGTAAAATTTAATTTAATTTTTTCCAATAGTTAAGGAAGGTCTCCTGAGAACGTTTTCCTGTGGCTACTCGTGGCTGCCTTTACTGCCCCGTCTCAAGTTTCAGACCTGTATGGATTAATTATAATTAGATAGAAAGAAATGCTTTTCACAACAACAGCAGACCATCAGACATGATTTCAATATGTTTACCTTTGACTACATAATTATTTTATCATAATTATAACTGTTTCGGTTATTGCTGTGTGTGAAATAAACATATTACTTACTTAAATGCATTGTAAAAATTGTTTTTTTTAATTTCACATTAAACTATAACCTCCACACTAGGCGTTGCCTGTGTCGTGGAGATTACATAGGTACACATTGACCACTTTACTAGCTATGTGTCAATCAAATATTCAAATTCCAGAATTACAATTTTAAATTAATCACACAGAGAAGTACATATTTTAAATCATATTTAACAAATAGTAGTCAGCCATGACTGTTCCGTTTGGACACTGAAAACTGATGGCAAGCCTAGCACTCACTATCTATTTCAGCTCTATCCAACCGGGCGATATCTTACAAATCTCAGCCTTATTCTGTCTGCCGCGAACGGCCGCGAGACCACCCAGGTCGTCACACTGCCACTCCTAAATATAAAGCGGCTGTCTATCTGTTTATTATTTACATCCAACCAAACGAGAAATTAAATCTGATAGGTTTTATTAACACCAATATTTTGAGTTTAGAATCTGTTGATTGCGAGCTCCGTATACAATGAGTAATAAAATAAAATATGCATAGTCGTAAATTATGTCCGAGAGCTGGAAGAGCCTTGTAAATCGAATGACATTTTCATTGCGGCCGAACGAGGACTTAATTTAGCTAAGATATAATAAGATATGGAGTTCTTTAGGTCGTCTGTTTGTGAAGTTTAAGTCAGGGACGAATTTAGGCCCAGTGTTATATGCTGTGCAAAATGACAAACACAGAAACAGCCAGACAAACGTGTAAAACTTATAACACGCCCTCCCTCGATTGGTCGGGGGTTAGAATTCTTGAAAAACGTAATAAATATACAATTAAACGACATGAATTCATGGCGATCGGACCACGCGACCGTTTTTTAACAACAAACTTGAAGCGTCCTATTTCCTTCCCTTACGAGAGTTGCAAGAAACGCCCTTAACGCTTCATTAAGCCACCAAGCCTTTCAACGGTGTTACGAATTATGACAGTTCTTTTTAAGGCTATGTGACGCTGACATCCTGCATGCTCTTTGAAAACTTCACCGGTGTCTAGCCATTTTTGGGTTTCTCGTGATCACTCATTTTCCACTAGTGACGTCACTGGTTAGGATGATAATAAAGAAGGGTTTTATTTTTTGGCGGTGCGTGAGACCCTCATATTTCAAGATGTCCGGTCAAAGGGGATTGTCATCGCGTGGTCGTCGCGTGTTATACGTTACGACCTAACTTACCAATGGATGCCGATCGAGCACGAATGAAACATCCGATATTCGCCATTATTATATTTCAACGATTTATTAGATGCCATACATGCTTAACATTCATTTATCGGTATTTCTTAAAGTCTTAAAAATATGTAGCCTACTCAAATATAGGTAAGGGAATTTCAGCTTGTTTACAGCCTTTTTTTATTCATTCGTTAATAGGTTTCCACTTATAATAAACAGTAAAATCAAAATGGATTTTAAAGAAATCATCATAACCAAGTAAGTAGGTTCCATAATAGTGTACAGTGGACAACCCATCAGGCCCTTTAGTAGGCTTATTTTTGTTTGTTTATATTGTTTGGCATAACTTTGATTGTCCTAAATTTATTTCCCCTAATGTTCATTCATAATAATCATTTGCCCTAATAATTACTTCCCATAATTTTATTAGACCTAATATCACTTACCCTAATTTCGTGAGACATAATGATCATAATCCCGAATATCGTTTGTCATAGGTAATGTTCTTATCACATAATAATCAAAAGTCATAATTTCACGAGTCATAATATTTAAATGTCATAAAGTTTTTAGACATAGGTAATCATTGTAACTCAGAATATTTTAATATTCCTAAAATTCTTAGTCAAAATCATTAATTGTCATAATTTTCTACATGTTGTCCATTGCAAATCTTCCTGACGCTTATTGCATAGCAAAATATCTTATAAGCAAATTCTAGTATTAGCACGGAGTATTTATGCACGCTAGCAACAAGCATGCAAGCAAGCATGCATGCAAGCAAGCATGCAAGCAAGCAAGCAAGGAAGCATGAATGTAAGCAAGCAAGCATGCATGCAGTTGTCTTTGGGTTGTTATAAAAAGGACCTAACGAAGATTAGTGCGGTAAGCGAAACGCAGCGAGCGGAACGGAGCATGCATGCATGCAAGCAAATGCATGTAAGCAAATCGTTGTCACTGAACTTTTGTAAAATAAATATGTAACAAAATAATATTTATGACGAAATTTCGTATTAGAACAGGCATGTTTATGGGAAACAAAATTAGATATTATGACAATTATGAGTCACATGTTTATGGCAAAAATGTTCTATGACGTACATGTTTATGGCAAACGAAATTAGGTATTATAACAATTATGACACCAAAGTTTAGGGCAAACATGTATTAGGAAAATCGATAATTATGTGTAACAAAAATTATGCCACTCGAAGATTATGGCTGAAGACGATTATGCCAAGTGATTTTAGGACAATCGATATTATGCCAAGAAAAGGATCGCCCCTTTAGTACTTTGTGGCTTAAACTTATTTGCCACATGCATACGAATGTCAAGGAATCATAACAAAAACTTATTACGACAGGGTTCCACAGAGTATAGCTTGATTCGTCTTCCACTGTACTTTTACCATTATGCCTCTGAAATTGCAAAAGTAGTAAAATTAATGGTTTCGTATTAGATAGGTTACATTACAGTTATTTAATAAATTAAACATTTGTATGTAAACTGGGTAAGTGTTACTCGGCCAAGAGACTCTAATGACTTTAATAGTTATGATTGCTTACACGCAAATTATAGTTAAGACTCTTGGAGAGTTAAGCGATAATTTTTCGAACAGTAATAGGGTCCTATTCGAAGAAAACCCTACATTGTATGCTAGCATGGAATCCGATAATGAAACGTTTACTGTCAAGCGACTACCTTAAAAAATTTACTCCTGACTATTTGTGTCCGTCCGTTTGTCTAATAGAAAAAGTTGGCAATTTTACTAAGTGTGTGTATTTAGTATAATGTCTTGCTTGTAGTGTAATTTGATTAACACTGTACGTATGTATAGGTAAAGCTGTAGTGTAGACTATAGAAAGGAAACAAAGTGACTGTTTTAGTTTTTTAGTAAAAACTAAATACTTAATGTAAGTCAAGTAAGTTCTAATTAAGTTGAGTTATATTCATAACTTCCATATAAGAAAACCACCATTGTTCACTATAATCATAAAGCCTTTTAAAAGTGCATTTAGATGCATTTAGTGCATCTATCAAGGATGAAACTAAATTAACTTTTGTTGTTCATAAGAGTTACTGCGGAAAGCCTTTTTGCGCCTCACATTTGTTTTCATCATTGTAAAAGCCAAGACCACATTCGCCTAATGCTTTTATGTGATATTACCGCGTTATATCGCACGCACTGTCGTCGTGGGTGGTATCTCTTGTTTTGTTCCCTACAAAAACAAGGAAAAAGGACATTTAATCCCCAAAGGAAATTAGTCTCCCTAAAACATGTTTCGGACATGTGTTACTTTTTTCGCTTTAAACATGTCTCACGCAAGATTTATAGTTCGGTTTTCTCATTCGATAATAAAGCTGTGGTCAAGTAAATGTAAAACGTGTATTAATTAAAAAAATGAATGTTTTTTTAAAATTCTGAGTTGAAAAGAATTTCTAAAATCCGGAGTTGTATTTTTATTGCTATCGGTTTGTTTGATTTTAAAACCGTCTTTGGAGTATTTACCTGTGGATTGTGGAGTATTTTTGTGGAATGATAAGGATTGTATGCGTTGGAGAGGCTTTGGGATGTGCGGGCGCAGGCCAGGTAGAGCGTAGTACAGGTAGCACAAACAGCTACTGTGCGCGTCCTGAGTACACAGCTTACTCATACAATACATACGGGTAGGGCAACTACGATGGCGGGCAGAAAAAGTAAAATTAAATAGTCTCATCTTGATAACGAACTCTACATTCGAATCACTAACCTGCCTCTACTTGTTCTTTGATAAGAAGTGTTTAGAGAAATGGTACAGAATTCACGCGTTATCTCAACACTGAGCAATGCAAAAGAGGTGCTCTGAAAAATAAGATAGCGTAATACGAGTAAAAACTTACATCTATGAAAGTGTAATTGTGGTTGCATCGTTCATTACCAAATGTGTGCTCTATTATACAAAAATACCCTATAGTCGTGGAAGGAGGGTGTTCAGTATCCATAACAGAACAACTTTCACTATGGGGTCAATACTGAAATCGCGAAAAAATTCAGCTGTTCCATACAAAAGCTCAATAACTCGATCGAAATGTATGAAACAGATGATATTTTTTTACCATTTCAGAGTTGGCTCCATATTCATTTATGCGTGGATACTGAACACGCGAGGTGTTCAGTATCCAGTATTCGGGACTATAGGGAGATTTTGTTACATAACAACTGGGTTATATAGGGTGGTGGGTATACTGATACCAAGGGCTACATGCTTACTTGACCAACATCAAAGAGTATCTCGGACAGAAGAGTAAGAGGACCTCGTATCTCGTATCATCACTTTTTAATCCGCTAGCGCATAGGTCTACCGTAAGTAAGATTTTGCGAAAATCACCGCAAAATCTCCTTGCTCCTCCCACTTATCCCACAAACGGCGACACCATGGAGCACCCACCACGCAACAATGCGAAACGTGTCGGAAGGCCAGGCTGACAGGGAATTAAGCTCGTTGTTTATCCTGTGCCACTCGAGGTAACAAGCGCCCGCTAAATGTCCGCGCAAACACACCTCTGTCCGGTCGTCTTGTACCAACAGTTTTTTCAGTATTGACACAGAGCCTTCTCGTAACCGATGGGTTGACAGCTCACCGAAATACGCGCAGATCAATATTAGGAATATCTTTCAAAAATTGTAAGGAGGAATATCGTAGAAGGGTACGCGAAACATCAGATAAAAAAGGTAGCTACGAGGGAAGATGTAGAGGTACACACGTATGTTCAAATACTAGACGCATAGAAATATGTATTTAATGATTAAATTATAGAAGAAACTCGTAAATAATCTGCGACTTTTCGGATTTAAAAGATATTACTTTACATAAATTGAGGAAAGGAATATGTTAGAGTGGGGCGTAGTAGTGTTGTGCGTAGCCAGAAATAGAAATCGGGGAAGGCACAGCCCATTGCACAAGAAGAAAGGCGTACCAATCACGGATTACACGATGTTCAACGATGTTCACCACCGCACAAGGGTACGTCATCAAACGTAACACTCGTTACGTGACGTGAACATCGTGCATCCGTAGTTGCTATAGGCCTTTCTTTGTGTGCCATGGCATATCCTATGAAAAATTAGACACTTACATAATAAACTAACCAAGTAACTTGAAATTTTTTAGAATTATACTTCAGGGCCCTCCGAGCCTTTCCCATATACATTTACTACAATATTACAACAGCATCGAATTTCTTTGCCTTTGGTCGGACAGACAGAAAACGTCTCTGGTGCAATTAGACTGAATTCCAACTTGGCATTAGCATTATAAATTTCGGATAGGTATTAAAATTTCGGACAATAAAATCTGAATTACCAAAGTTAGGCGATCAACTACCAAATCGATCGTGAACGATTGACCATCAATAATTGCGTTTGCACGAAATTAGTCCTGGGAACCGATCGACTGTTTGGATTGGAACAAGTGTCGTTCGTTCTCACAGGACCGGTAGCAACTGGCACTGGCTGGCACCGGATCGGATCAATGTAAATAATCGCTGTGATCTTAGGGCTATACCAGCTCAGGAAGCACGGTTATCACTGTATACCTGGACGATGCCGCCGCCGCGCCGCCGGTTCGTTTCCACTGTTTGAACTACTTTGAACTATGTTTGGTGTTTGTTTATTATATGGTTGTCAGAGTTGTTCAGGCCGCCCGTCGGCCTATGAGATGGCCTATAACGACTGCTGTCGAACGACAACAATCGGGACCGACTGGTTAACGTGCTCTCCGAGGCACGGACGGGCTCAGGTGAAATGTGACACTGGCGGTCACCCATCTTGGTTCTGACTCCCCTCCGTGCCTCGGAGAGCACGTTAACCGGTCGGTCAGAACTTCTGACTTCGCCCAACGTGGCTCAACTTACATACTATTCAAGACTCTAATCTGAAGTCTGATGTTCTAACGTAACAATAGGTTCAGACTCTAAATATTTATTGTTAGGTATGTATAGAGGTAAAATTATAATTGATATTACGAATTAAGAATTAATAAACTTAAAGAAGAAAGTTGCTCAAGTATCAGAATAATTAGTTACTTATTTTATTTCAGTTCAAATTGGACCTTCAAAAGTCCGTCTCGTCTGATGATAGTGGAAACAAAGCCACGAGATGAAACGAAGATTGAAGAATGAATTATCGATGTCGCGCTCGCGGGCAAGTTTGTTCAGCCACCGAATAACACCGCGACGGGATGAGAAAAAATTTAAAAAAGCAGATGGGAACTACAGACATCCTGCCCTTTGATAATGAAACTTTCAGTTTTTCCCTAGCACTGGCCCGCTCTGACACAATTATCCGTTAATGATTGATTTTAGATGTTTACTCTCGATTTTTGTGGTGTCACTGTTTGGTTTGTGGTGAGGTAGAATTGGACAAAAAATATTATTTTCTAATGTATTTTCTCATCGCGGTTCTCTACGATGTCATCTTCAACACCAGCTACGCTGAAGTTTGTAATTATTGGGGGTAAGTTTATGGGGTTAGTTAGTTCAATGTTTATGGTTAGACCATCGCCGTTCGAAAAAGTTCCATTTTGATACATTTGACATGCGCAAAAGAAAGAAAAATTCCATTTGTTATATTATATTTTAACACATTTTACGTTAGTTTTTATTTTTGTTTCGTTAGAATAACACTTTTTTTTAAATTCTTGTGTACGAAAATTTCGTAGTCAATAACAACTTTGTGATAAAATGCAACAATTGTAGCCCAAGAACAATCCTTGCAAGTGATCCATTGTAATACTGATACATGATTTATAACAACCTGCGCTTGTCAGGATATTCCTACACTCCAAAAAGTACAGTAGAGATAATTCTGAGTAACCCTAAACAACCGGTGGCTTTTGGTCAGAGCTATTTACAACCTATTGTTGCGGGCTTATCTGGTGTCCCTCTAATTGAGTCATCCTACACCGGCACCGTTGGCGTATTGTTTGCGAAAGTTACCCAAGCTGGCCGCAGACTTGAACCATGTGGGTGGTCTCGCTTAGCCCCATCTAAGAATGCTATGTTATCTATTAGGTAATTCTATGTTTTGTTTACAAACTTGCCTTGGGCAATGACGGGAAATTATGAGGGTTGTTCCGATTTTAAGGATGCTTAATAGAGGAGATTATGTTTTTGGTTGTTTAATATAAAATGTCGCAGTATCCAATTTTACTTACATACAATCTTTGGCAATTATTTCTCTGTCTTATTTTTCTGTATTTAATAATACATAATAATGCGTGTACAATAATGCGTGAATTTATTAATGACCTAATAGGGACTTACTTGCACAAAGCAGAAAATGAGGAGAATATTTCACACGACGCAATATTAAGTTTTACGTCAATTTTATGTCGAGTCATTACCTAGAGACTTTGCAGCCGATGCAATTATCTGGTTATGATAGCAGCTTTTCTCAGTGCCTAGGCAATAAAATTATACAATATATCTAAATGATTACATCCCTTTCTTTATTACAGCTTAGATAGCTGACTACCACACTGAGAGCAATGTTTCCTTGTGTGTGAAAAAAGCTTTATCTACTTGTTAAACTAAAACAGTAACTACTTGGTAATAATATGTAACCAAAGGCACATTTACATGTAGTAAACCCATTGATATAGATAATATATATAAGTCTATGAGTCAACCACTTTTGCAGTTTCAAAGTTTCAAATGAACTTTGGTAATGACTTGATAAACTTTGTTATTCCGCAATAACCGAAGTACACATTTTGGTATTCGTTTTTGCCAGGACAAGAAGCAGTTAAGGCTGTACTTAGCCCAGAGCATCCGTAGTAAGGCAAACAAATTGGTTTTCGGCCGGAGTTTGATTATTGACACGAGGTGGTACATTCGACTTTTCAGGAGGGCAATTCAAATAGGATTTCATGGGGTTAAATGTAAATTGGAACATTGAATCCCCAAATCTCACCAAATAAGGACCATTAGGTGAGATTTGGGGATTCAAATTGGGACATAAAGTATCCCTCGTTTCAAAGTTTCACACGGAGATGTAGAAATAATATAATAGATACATGCGCAGACAGGGTGCGTAACGAAAAGTATCTATCTATCTATTCACCATTTCACAGAGGAGTGCGGGGGTGCGTCTGCGCACCGAAGGGCGTACAAATTGATTACGGCGCGGTGACGGACTGGCGGAGACCACCCAAGTCGACAGAAATCAGAATTACGACTCTGATGCAACCACCTTTGTACTAATGTACCTTTAGTTGCATTCTTTGAGGGGAGTTCTTAGATATTGAGATATCAGTCACGCTGGAAATATGTGAAACTAATAGCTCTGTCTGCTGCCGACTTGCCGACCGTAATATCTGCAAGATGAGCGTGAAAATGGTAAAGATGGATGAGTTTCGGTACTCAGCAGCCTTTTATGGTGAAGGTATTTCGTAACACAGATCCTGTAAATCTAGATATATAATTACGACCCTCAGTTTACAAATTCTTTTTGACACCCTGCATTACTTTTTATGCCAACGAATGACTAAAATATATATATAGGTAAACTTCATTGCACAGAAGCTTAGTAGGTAAACAAAAGAGCATACATAGAGGGTATATAGGTAAGTACCTATAATTGTCTCACTTTATACAGATGAAAGTATCTATTACAAGTCAGTTCAAGCATCCTGTAAAGTGAAAGTAACGTTTATGTGCAATGAGCATTATCTCGAGCCAAAAATCTGTGACTATAATTATTTATAAAATATAATTATTTATACTAATTTGTAAATGAATTTCAGCTCAATTCAAAGCACTTTATTGCACGTAAACGTTACATTCACTTTACCGATTGACTATTAAATTAACATCATCGGTTGAACATTAAAGCTGATGTCGATTGCCTCGTAATTGTTATATTAAAGTTAGCCTCCGGGAAGCCTTCGCATCCCATACGTACCTGTAGGATGCGTAATTACACCCGGTACCGGTATCATAGACTCTACCATAGAATAACAACTTAAGGTACAGTTTTTTTATTATTAAGGAGAACAGACGAGCAATCGGACCAACTAATCCTAAGTCGCCCACAATAAGTTGAAAGAGAGTGGAGAGAGTTTTCGATGTGCTGCTAATCTTGAGGATTTAGGTTCATATTTCAGTGCCTCAAGTCCCGGTAATTACCCTGGCTCTCTTATCCTTCAAACCGGAATACAGCAATGCTTGCATTGCTGCTTTGCGACAGAAGTGAAAGGAAGGCTGCACAGAGTCATACCACCGGTAAATCTCTCTATCTACGAGTATTTCTTTAACCTATTTGTTTGGTCCATGCAACTTGGGGAAAAGCCTTGCATGCGGTTGCTGATGATATATTATAAGACACACAAAGTATTACTTTTTAAGCCACAACCACATGCTCATAACCATAGTCTGGACTATAACCGACTCCTACCATATTCTCTTACAAACCTTACAATACATCAATACAGTTTGCTGGACTACTTATCATATCTACTGAGACCTACTCGTACGTACGTAGGTCAGACAGGTTACCTCGTGACATTCTTTTTTACAATTACCTCAAGGAATGGACATATTCTACGTCAGTATAGGTTTAATGCACTCAAGTGCATTAAAACCTTTAATAATGACGTAGAATTATTAGATACTAGGTAAGTTATGTACTTTAATTTTGGATATCATCTTACGTATTAACGGATGTACAACGATATTTCCTGGTCATACAGAGGTTCGTCCTTTTTAGGCATCCAGCAATGCGCAACTTCCATTATAATATAGCTAAGTATAATGTACTTTCTTATCCATAATCTGATTTATGATCACAGAATAAATATTAAGGCGATACCACTCTCGGTAATGGCCGCTCACGTAGGGAGGTTCCTTACTATCCTTTCCTGCTATTAGAATCCTTAATTGCTCTAAGATTGGTCATGTTACTCTCTTTTAGGTAAAGCGGTCAAACTTAATTGTTTTTATGAGCGTCTGTTTTTTGAGCTCTGAATTATTAGTTTTGTAATAGTGGTACAGATGCAGGTGGCCTGTCATTAGTCGGGTTGGTTTGTCTACGGCATTTTAATAGTCTCTAATTAATTAATTGTTTGGAAATGACTCCGATGTCTATTTGCATCTTAATGGAATGTTTACGTTGGATAGTTTTATAGCTAACAATTTGCTTTCAACGTTACCTCGAAGAGTTTTATTATTTTAAAGTCTTGTCAACGAGGATTGCAAATAGAATGGAAAATAAACAACACTGAGATGGCATGCAATTATTGTACTCGTACAAATAACTTTATATCTTTTAAAGTTATATCTTGGCTAATAATGTAGCAAAATTTTGTGATGACAAATATTGTGTATATTTTAACAGTATTTTTATTTAATTAAGTATGAATTAAGTAGTATTTCCTGCTTCACCAGTCAACTCTTGTCATGATTCACCCAAATCGTGCCACTGATCTTTCATCTCTTTTCGCGTCTAGTTGGATGATTATTTGGTAAATGCGGTAAAATCTACTTACATTGTAAACCTACTTGCCTACTGGTACGAAGTCTGCACTGCACGCACAAATATAAGGATATAATCCATTTACCGAGTTTACTACCGTTAATGATGCCCGACGAAAGAGCCAATAAGGGCGAAGGCACGAAGCTTGAACGGCAGTGGGTTACGCCGTGAAGTGAAACGACCTTAAATCACAGCAGTATTTACTTTGTTTCACTGTTCGACAGTTGGCTGAATGAAAAAGGAAATGAATTGAAAGTTGCAATTTAAAGAATGAGATTATTATCGTATAGGGTAGGTACTTGCAAACTTGTAGAAATAAATAAATAAAAAGTAGAAATAAATGCGAAGGAAACGTACCGAACTTGGATCTTCCGAAATAGGTACTTATAGGGAATACCTTGTATAGTGAACCATATCTAAAGTATTTATACGTAACCACAAAACCTTCGAATTATATTGTAGGTAGGCATATTTTGAATTAGGCTTCATGTAAAGGGTCAATCTAAAGAAAAGTTAATACTTGCGGTTGTTGGTACTTGGTCAAACTTAAAAAATGAAACTTGAACATGAAAAATATAAATAAAATAATAAAATTATAAACAAATACCTGAAGATGTGTAAACGAAACCGGTCGTAATTAATAAAAAACAATAAAAATACAGTGAAACAGTATATGATTTAAGTCTAATCATATAAAGAAAAGTAGTATATATTTTACCGGTCGACAAGTAATTTATCTGAGGAATAAGCTGCATAAAAATTTACTATTCTCAATACAATTTAATATATGGAGACTTTGGCAGCGCAGTGCAAGTGTGCGCTACTGCAATTACTATTGTTCCACTGATGATTGCCTAAATTCGGAAGGTAGAACATATAATTTTACGAGTTTGTAAAGTCATAAAAAAGCTAAATATGTATATTCAGATTTACTCTATATTTTAGTATATAGAAGCTCTCACAGTTTTAACACAAATGTATAACTAAAGCAGGAGTATTGTAAATGTCTATAATTTTAATAAAATGTAGAGTAGAGACCAATTATATTAGTGTTTTTTTATTCCACTTGGATATTTGCACAAATAGAATTACGTTCTACCAAAGCCGGTAGAGGCCGAGTCGAAAAGTTTTTTGCGAATTCCCATGCAATCTTTTACAGCCCAATCAAGACCTCTACTCCATTATATTTACGATCGCGTATTAAGCTGTAAATTAGCAGTCAGCGTAAGGTAGGGTCAAGTGAGTGAGGTAGAGTCCCGGACCTCATTTTAGTGAACACAGTGTCAAGTTGACAAATTGTAATAGATCTGACTGAATATTGATAGAGACATACATATTATGTGGTTATGTACTTATATTGTAAATGATAGGCAGGCATTCAGTCGCGTCAATAGGGTTTGACGATATAATTCATAAACATAATTTCTTTATTTGCATAATATAGGTTATACAGTTCTATGGTAAATAATGGACATATATAGTACCTCTATATTCTGCCTGCCAGTTAGGTGTGCAACATTTTTTATAATAATTTGTAGTTGTACTGGTAGTACAAAAACCTATTTTGACTCTGAAAAAGTGCCGGTGCGGTTGTCTTACAAATCTAATTCGCCAATAAGTATGTATTGACCAATTATTTTGTCTGTAAACGAAGCCTTTTCTTTGTTTGACATTTAATCTCAGGTGAAATCTAATCTTCGTATATAAGCTTATACCTCAAATCGTAACTTATTATTATTACGTGGGCATTAAAAGTCAGAGTTTAGTGAAGTGATCCTGCCAACCAATAGTGATGTTAACTGATGTTATACCCATTTTATTATGAAAGTATAATCGTAAAGGAAATTATCGTCATAGGGTCAGTTGAGGTGTTCAAAGCATAGATGGAGCATGGTCGTAAAATGATTGTGCAAGTTAAGACAGGTTGGGCGAGGTTACAACCAGGATGGGTGACCACTACTGGCATATTTCATCTAAACGTCTTCGTGCCTCAGTCGGTCTCGGCTGTTGTTGTTCGATAGCAGTCGTTATGCCATTATCAGAGACCTACGGGCAGCCTGAACAACTCTGACAATAGGTTGGCCTCTAACCATACGATAAACAGGGTCAGTTTAGGCTGACTGGCTTGACTGCTTGGCCTTACGTAGTTACAGTTTGAACTGAGGCATGCGAAATATATCAACTAAATTTTTATAGCCGGAACAGCAGTGATTTCTACTTCCTAACATGAAAAAGGTACCTATAAAATATATAAATTGGTAACTGGACGATTGGAAAACTGGAAAAATCACCTGCACCTGTTCTGTCGAAGGGACGGATTCATAATTTTTTTTGACATCTTTATATTTTATTTTATTGCAAATAATATTTCACTTTTTTTTCTTCCCTTTTATTCGTAATATTGATTTTTAAATGCTGCCTACGAGTATATCAGGGTAAATATTTATTTGAATCGACCTCTGATCGATGGACGTCGCCGATTAGATTGTCAACGCAGGCAGTTTAAGTGTCCCTCGTGCTGTCGATTCTGCCATTTTTAACCATAGAGTACACTTGACTATTAGAATGGACTACAACCGGCCGTATAGTAAGCCGAGCCCTGCGTGTGCGTCCACCTACGCGCACCGCGGCGCTTGCGCACGGAGCGGCCGGCGCGTGTCACTCGCCGCGATCCCTGCAATAATCTCCCCGAGCGATTGCTCTATCCGGTGACGGAGTAAAGTATCGCTAGTTGATTATTGTGTTTATTTGCGCGCGCGCATGTGTTGGTGCCGTGCGCGGCTGTGTGCACGCGTGCGCGCGGTAGTGGGCCACCCAGCGCGCGGCCACACGCGGCGCCCACCCACATGGCAGGGGCGCCGACTCACGGCCCGCTCACTGCAGCCCTCGCTCTCATAGTGACACCAGCCTAAACTATTTCCCATTTCCTAACAGCCACTCAACGATGAGGCTACGAAGGAAATCCATGCGGAGGCCGCAGGAGAGTTGTACCTATCAGTTCCATTGTTACCTAAACTGAAACTTCTTTATTTGCTCTTCAATCTCTGTCTCTATAAATCTCTACTGTACGTCTGTCTGGAAATATTAAAAGCGTCGACTCACTGAGTGCTTTTTACACTGCGCCAGTACACCACAGCCTCATACGCAACCGGCTACCGGCAGACGCGCCGCTGGACATCGATATCTCTGATTGACATGTGTCAGTCTCCGCTACGACCGATATGAATTGAAATCAGATTCACTGAGTGATACGCCGCGTTGCTAAGACGGTAGTTCAACGCGGCTGCTCTTTATTTTACTACCGAATGGAGAGCACAGTCAGATTTATTACAGTCCTAAAGATATGCTCATAATTCAAAAGACACATTGACACAATTGTTACGATAACTTTGAGATATCTTTATTAAATTATTGCTCTCTATCAGGATTGATTGTCGTCTTGTAGAAGTCGTAGACTCTTCGTCGTAGCAATGTCATTTTCGATTCAATTTAAATTAACTGAAAACCCGAATAACGTTTTTCAGAATTAGTAATCTATTATTGATCTTGATACCGACTGGGATATTTTCCACTGGGACGAAGCCACTAACAAACCCGAGCAGGTAAACATAAGATTCATTATCTTATGTATCTTATGTAGGGTGTACTACGTATAGAGTTTGCTTTGCTTCCGCAAATAAAGTGACTGTAGCATAGCATCAAGTTATTTTTTAGTTTGATTGACTGTAATTTACCGGAAACTAAGCATTTAGTTTTATAAATACCTATATAATGAAATGAAATGAAATAAAGAGTCACTCACTATCACACAAAAATCAAAATACACCTACTGATTATACCCGCATCCCACGAAAAATACCTATGTAATGAAATGAAATGAAATAAAGAGTCACTCACTATCACACAAAAATCAAAATACACCCACTGATTATACCCGCATCCCACGAAAAATACACGAACGTTTTCATTTCCTAATAACTCGCCGGGCGCAAGTTTTCGTAACCACTAATCCAACCAAGCCCACATCTTTATGGCATGTGGTATGCGTTTAAAAATTGGATAATCGCATATTTGAATAGATTTATGTCCAGACCAAAGGTCAGGTACAAGCAAGTGTCGTAGGGCCACCTCGCTGCCGAGAGCCTGCATTATTCATGTTTAAATGTTAATGGGTTTCTATATGTTAAAAACAGACATGGTATGAACGAAACAAAGTAACAGTTTAATTTATTGCTGTTCCGTAAATAAGTCGTAATATGGAATTAATTGCGTACGCAGTTAAACACTTTTTTAATGTCGGTCATGAACGTCAGTTTAAGAATTAAAGGCTTTACTTAAGTAGCACTATCATTTGTTAAAACTTTTACCTCCATGTAACTGCTTTAATTTCATTACGATCTATAAATATTTTTCTTACTCAACAGTATAAATGCTGATGGATCGGTTTTCCCTGCTGCATGTCAATATCTTCAGTCTATCTCGAACTTTCCTCACTTACCTACTTACTTCTTACCAGTAGAATTGATTATTGATTATGTATCTCATATGAATTTAGGCGGACTCCCTCAGATCAAATATCAAATCTACTCCTTTCACAGTACTTGTCAGTTTTTGCTTCCTGTCTGTATGTATGTCAAATTACAGAAACTGTTTGCAATCTTATTTGATTGACCAATTATTGATTTCCAGTTTTTCACAACTCTCGAGTAGCCATTGTGGAGATCCCCTTACATTTTGCTGTTCATTATCAGGTCCTCAAGATTACAGATGTGGGAACAAACTCAAACCCCCTAACTGTTACTGTTCCAGAGATCCCATCTGAAATTAAACATACTCCAAGGTCTTGGAAACCCCTGATTCAATTTTTTATCCGCGTCCAAATCGGATCATTGATTGTTAAGTTCTTATGCCACAGACAAACACGTCAAACTTAGAACACCCCTTCTTCTATCGGTCGGGGGTTAAAAATGAATTATGTAGCATAATAAGGAAGAGCGCGACACTAAGCATTTTCGTACTCCATTGACACACGGCACATCTTGGTGAACAATTCACTGATGTTGCCATATCATTTCTGAGGTGAGTGTCTAAAATGAGGTCTAAAATCGTTATTTTAAGGGTTTTATCATAACGGCGACCATATAAAAATAATTGAAATGACGGAATGCAAACCTCGGTTGCACAACGCCTGACCAGACGGAGAGCGCGTGCGCCAATAGCTGCCGAATTTTTGCTCGCGCCAGCGCCGCTGCTTTGAGTGACTTTTGATTAAACTTTGCAAATTCTACAAAACTTGTGTCAAATTTGAAAGGATAATTTCAGAATCTACGTTTATTCTAGACTTTGGTTATTAATTCTGGTCACTGACTGTTCTTTGTATTTTATAATTTGTGTAAAATTGTATTTATACTGATCGTTTTCAGAATGACTTCGACCGTCCGTGTCAACAACTGAATACTTTGATGTACGGTACGAACCTCTGAAAATTTGCCAAAAAAGATGGTAATGTGTATTAAGAGAAGCCTAACCATAGATTGACGGCATACAATTTTTGACGAAGTTCTAAGGTACAAACTAAAGATTTTGAAATTCAGAGGAGAGAGCGCTACTAGTCCGCTTTCTGTGGTACAAACCAATATTCAACGATATTTTTGACTATATAGTATAGAGGAAACTTTAGTTTCAAATGTTTTATACTATAACATGTCTTTTCGATTACTTTATCCGGTATAAGATGTGCTATAAAAAGAACCGATGGACCGGTGATCCCAAACGCATCTGTTTCTGAATCAGACCCCCTGTAATATCCATTGAATATCCATATCGAAATGCAAAACAACTGAGACGATATCCGGAGCTCTTTCCTGACAAATCACTGGTTACATTCCAATCACGCGCGCCATTTTATTGGAGTAAGGGTCTACCGCAGCCATACCGAAAGCATCTCGAGTTATGGAAGTCGTTAGCGGCGTTCATTGTGATGGTCACCTCTATTGGCCGTCGTCATCACAGCAACCACACTTCGTGTCTTGTAAAAAGCCTTACTCATTAACCCTTACGATTTCGAAGGATCCTGTTTAGAAATTTGCACTGTTTTAGGATAGAATTTTAAGGATGTAACTATAGATGTAAAGAAAAGTGTATAGTTATTTTTAATATGTATGCTTTATAATTCGGCTAATTCATGTCAACTACACGATGAGCTATACGTTTACAGGTCTTTGTTGTTCTTAACATAGGGTGTGTGTGGCATCTAGTTTGCTCAGCAGTAGGCTTGTTGATGAAAACACAAAGGTCATCTTCGACGTATTTCTCATTGATGAAGGTCATGATTATTCTATAGAATTAACCACATGGAACGATTATATTTTATTTACCATTGTTTTCCCCATTTCACACACCCCGGTTAGATAACTGGTTATGTAGGTCACGATGTTTTCCTTCACTGGTAAGTCTTCGTAAAAACCTAAAACCTTATTGGTAACATTGCTTGGACCCAGAGTCCCCCGCATTTCTTAGCCATCACGCCACCGTACCGACATCGCCCTTACAGAAGACATACGAGTACATAGTCGATAAAACAGACGGTGCTCTTTTACAATAATGTATGACTACACGGAACAAGCTAAATAGTAAAACCTAATAATGACATACGGTTCTAAGAACATAAATCTCAGATAATAGCATTTGTCATTCAAGCATTTCTTGCTTCCATTTTGGTCAATTTTAAATTGCAGGAGAGACAGTTAGAAGAATAGATCCATTCCTATAGAGGGATGACGATAAAGGTAACATCTAAATAAGGACATTTTTTGTGCAAGCATTATCACATCAAACCCAATGTCGGTAACGGAGACTGTCGCCACCTAATCACCATGTCTACTGATATGTTTGCTGCTACGGATTGGCAGCATTGACTAGATGAACCTTTAGTAGATAGGACAGTAAGTTGATACTGGAACTCGAAGCCTGCTCTGTTGACCGTAGTCCATGTGCTAGGAAAGGTCTGTGCCCTAATGTTGGGGATGTAAAGCGGTAATGATCCTTATTTTATCTACCTAGTTTTTTCGAGAGTTTCAAGGGTAGATAATTGTTGACGTATTGTAGACAAAGCACAGACCACGTGCTCCAAAGCTTTGCATAGATAAACCATACGTGGTCGTCTTCGTATTATCATGTGATTAATACTGTAGTAATAGTACAGGCCGACATAATTCCAGAGTTGTTCAGGCAGTCGACAATAGCCGGGACTGACATGATAATTTAAAGTATCTCGACTCGACATACGAGTAGAAAAGCAAATCCGTTAATATTAGAGAATTTTTAGTGTAAGACTATGGGTATTTAACTTCCCAACAGTTAGTCATGTCTGCTCTTAGAATCTGTGTTCCGTAAGAAATTGGTACCCTTTAATCCCGCCGCTCACTACCGAGAACGAGGCGACTGGGCGTGCCCAATCACATTGCCATCAATCTGCGCCGGAGCAGAGCCGACCGGCCTATAGAGACATTAGCAAGCATTTTAAACATGCAATTACCAGTGGATTGGGAGTGAATGGATTTCCGTCTTTGCGACTGTTTTACCTGTCTAGTCTATTCTTTTTTTATGTGGATTCTTCTTTGGGCAATTTTGAATATCAGAAATATCTATGTGTAGTCGGGTCTATAAAGTCGATAGATCTACAATATGAGTTTTTTCGGTGACTGTGTGTATTATCGTGATAAACCCCGACCTTATATATGTCGCACGCATCCAAGAGGTAACTCGCTGCTATAAGAATAAGTTTATTTGTGCGGTAATATGACAAAGTATTCATAGTCAATACACCAGTAGGAACTTAAATAGGTTAATAAACGCTGACCTCCGAACTAGGAAGTTCTTGTATCTCGGAGGACAGATCTCTTCTGTGACCAGTGGAAAGAACATGTAACAGAACAGACGTTGGCCAAGCCAAGAAAATATGAAACTGACAAAATTTAAAAGAAAGACAAAAAAGAACAATAATATAAGGGGTGGTGGGAATGGGAATGCACTGTGTGTGTGTGTTTGTGTGTGTGTGTGTGTGTGTGTGTGTGTGTTTGTTTTGTGTGTGTGTGTGTGTGTGTTTGAGGGTGTGCGTGTGTGAGAGAGATGACTAGTGGGTGTGTAAGAAGGTGTGTGTGAGAGGGGGAGGGTGTGTGTGTGTGGGAGCATGTGTTTTTTAAAATTATTGTGTTACCTTTAGAAGTTTCTCAGTGCCCTATCTAGAGGAGATTTTAAATATGACATAGCTATGCTGAATTTAATGACTCAAATTATACCCAAACGTAATAATTTAGTCTTATACGACACGTAATAACGTAAATAGTTTTACGAATAGCCGTTGAGCCCTAAAATTAAGTCATTACGTGAAACGACAACTATTATTTAATTATTGCGTGGTTGAAACAAAACAATGGCCCGATTGTTCCAACAGTGCTCTGTCAGTGAAGCTCCGACCCGCACACTAGGTCGATGTATATCTGGCAGTGGACAAAAAATCAGTCAATAATTTGTCTTTAAATATCAATAAAATTAACCTCAATCTATGTACAACTCCCTTGAAACCGTCAGTGAGAGATTATAACCGATTATTATGATTATTATTATAACGCAATGGAAACATCATGCTTCGCTATTTCTGTCAATGACGTAGAGTAAAATACAAATTGGAATGTAGTATTTAAGATACCTAGTTCATAAGTAATAGCGTTAAAATTCAATTATAAGTAAAATGTTATAGGAGTTACTAAGATGAAAATAAATTAATAAAAAAGGTATACTTTTCTAAAATAGTTATCAGGCTCGCTTGACAATTTAATCAACCCTACTACGACAGGCATAATTTAAAGATACATTTTCCCACTATTACAGCTGAAGGCGAATTGAATCCCGATAGTAAACGATGCAGCTGTTCATGTAAAATTAACCCATTCGTTTTCAATTAACTTGTTAATTGTTTTGCCTAGAAAATGAAGGCGGTGGCCCACTGTGCAGCAGAGCTACGGGCGAGGACGCGTCGCATGCGCATCGCTTTCTATGGCAACGGGTTGTTCCGTTCCGCCATCTTGCCCGGCTTTTTGTGCCGGACCACCCAACACGACGCTACATTATTTTATTGTACAATAAACAAATTTATTGCTCCATATGGCTGTTTGTATTTTTATTTATAAGGGCCTTTTGTTACCGAAGAGGTTACTAAAATCTTTCGCGCGTAATCATGTTTAAGCTGTGGTCAAAATTGTAAATGTGATCGATCATGTAAGACAGTTTACGCTCGTGGTCTGTTTTTGATCGATGATTAATAAAAACGATGACAGTCGTCGTGTTTAGCCGGAAATTGTATCATCAAAGGTGCATCGGTTATCTTGTCATTTGTCACAGACTCGCAGCTGTTTCTGCTGTTTATAAAAAATAGATATTTAAAAAAAAATGTCTTATTAGACTGAGCGTGGTGACGTAGTGGCTTCTGGCTAGGAAAGTGTAAAATCAGAGCACTGGGCCCGCATGGTGGAATCAATACTTTGTTGTGCATGGGAAGGCCCGTAACTGCTGTGTTTCTTTTAGTAAGATGTAAAATTATAACGATTCCTAATACTAGCGTCGGTGGCCTAGTGGCTAGGATGCCGGACTCTCATGTGGGAGGTCTGGGTTCGAAACCATGCAATGCCATATACCAATGAGTTTTTCGGAATTTTTCGAACACTTACGTACATCTACCGACTGCTCTAACGGTGTAGGAAAACATCGTGAGGAAACCTGCATGTCTGAGGAAATTAAAACTTGTCGAAGGCGTGCGAAACCCCCCACCCCCTGTACAAGGGGAGGTCTGTGCCCCAACAGTGTGGACATTAACAGGCTGATGATGAATGATAAACGATTCCTAATGCCCCAAATTTATCTGTAAGTTATATGTATGTCACTTGTGGGATGGCATATAGGTTTAGGTATGTTTTTAATTTAGAATTACTTACTGCAGTTATTGTATGGTTTTATGTAACGTATTTATTTCGTGTTACTTAAAGACTGTAAACAAGATTGACTCACTGTTCAGTTATTAAGTAGTTGAAAAAAAAACTTTAATCGCTTTAACTGTGCGTACTTATGTCTTACAGGTTTATGGCATATTATCGGCTATCAGCAACATGTCCGTCCAGTGATTTTACTATCGAGATAAATTATTTATGAACACTGTCCCCGTAATGGCGGCTTGTGGCATGATGCAAACATTGATTAAAATTAATTAAACTATCCTTAAGTGCACGGTGCGCCGCCACCGACATGCATTAAGTATTAATTAAGTCTGTTCATAACAAAAAACCGTTTCTGTATCATTAATGGGAAAATATCCGTCCGGCTTGCATTATGGATACAGTACAGTAGTGGCACCATGTTTGTTGAACTATTTTCAGGACAATTTTACCCGTAGTTTATTTATTTACATTGTAATTTTAATTTCAATAATTCTCGAACTAACTGATCTTTTTTCCCGCAAAATTACTTATTCAAAAAGCATAATTCGCAATACAATGAACTCACGTTCTACATACCAGTATCAGCAGCATATTAATGTCCCCACTGTTAGGGCACAGGCCTCCCCTTGCACAGGGGGTTATGGGCCATGATCCACCGAGCGGGCCCAGTGCTGATTGGTTGATTTCACACGCCTTTGGATTTTTTATTTCCTCAGACATGCAAGTTTCCTCACGATGTTTTCCTTCACCGTTAGAGCAGTCGGTAAATGTACATAAGTCTTCGAACCCGGACCTCCCGCATGGGAGTCCGGCATCCTAGCCACTAGGCCACCGACGCTCGATACAGATCAGGCCTAGTGAGAATCTGAATGCAACCACATGGTTTTGTAAAGTATTTTTCAATTCTAATCATAATGCTTAATTTATTGCCAATTTTTGACTACAAAGTCAAACTTGGGTCTAATAATTTCCACATTATGCTCGATGGTAACCCCAGTGGGGCAAAGTGGCAGATGTAGTGAATTATAAGGACATTTAGATGCATGTTCATGACTCGGCGGCACATAGAGACGTCAGCCCGACCACCCACGGCGATACGAGCTACCAGCCGACGATACTCGCATCGATGTCTAATTTTTGATGATTAGAGATACGAGGGGCGGTCCATGATTTTTAGTCAAATAGAAAATAAAAGAAATATTACATATGTTTATTCACAACAAAGTATTCCCCTGCGGCACTTATATTTCTTCAGAGATTTCTTCAACGTGGGGAACATAAAGAAATCACACGGAGCCAAGTCAGGACTTTAGGGGGAATGTGGTAGCAATTGCACGCCGGAATGGGTAAAAAAGTCCATGGTTATGGCGGCCGTGTGAGCGGGAGCGTTGTCTTGGTGAAAAATTATACCACGCGTTCCGCTCCTAGGACGATCGTCACTCAGCTCCTGGAAGGCTTGCGGCAGGTAAACCTCGCTATACCATTGGCTATTAACTGTTCTTCGATCTTCTAGTGGAATTACGGCTATAGGCCCATTACGACGGAAATAAACGGTAACCATTTTTTGTTGACACTTTGATGGTCATGTAAAAAGGTGGAAACGGCCTGTGAACCAATCTTTAGTTCATCCTGAATCTTTTGGTAATGTTGCGACATTCCTTTATTAGCCACTCCACCCTGATGACGTTTTCTTGAGTGAGTGCCGCTGGTGGTCGCCCCGGTCTAAGGTTTTAATCAAAATCAAATCTTTTAGGTCGCTCCGACCACTCTTAAACTCATGAAACCAATAGATTATGGTGGCAAGTGATGGACCCAATTCCCCAAAATCACTGATTAAATTTTCATGTGATTCCTTATATCGTTAACCCTAATTTAAAATCATAGTAGATCATAGCACGAAATGCTTCCCGCGTTACCTCCATCGTAGCGATTGAGAAGTGATATACCTTTTTTTTAACAGATAATAAAAAAATAACTAAAGATCGCCAGCCAGTGATATTTGGCCAAAGAGTTTGTAATAAAAATTTCCTCTAAGGAATAATAAAAGTAAAACAATGAGGATAATAACAAGCCGTTGACTAACAATTTTTGGACCGCCCCTCGTATACAATTTTCTTATAAGAAAATAGAAAATAGATTTATATCTTAAACTTCTAAGTCGTATTCCTCATTGATGAGGTTTGTGATCGTTCTATGCAATTAACCGCATAGGACGACTTTCTTGGCAGATTTAATGGAGTTGTTAGCCATTGCCTGCCCCATTTCGTATATTGATTATCTCAGTGTTTTCTTTCATACACGAAATGAGAAATTTGTTCAATATTTTTTGTGGGATAGTACCAATAACTGTAATGTTTACTTTATTACTTCATTAAGTTCGATTCTTCGCCATAGTGGTCAATATTTGGTAGGTATACATGTTTGTGTATATTACGATTATTTAACTTAGTAAATTGTGTGCATATGCAATAGGCAACTTATATGCCCATATCCAACAAGATACACACGGACGAACACGTCGGAGTGTCATATAATAATAAATAACACTTTAAGCGTATGCGGGTTCATACGATTTGTACGCACGCTTACGCACGTAGCATTGTTACATAATAGCAGTAAAGGCACAATTTGTTTGATTCTGTTTATCGTATGTCTAAATCGGCAATTTATCCAATTAGCCGGCCGCTCGCGGCGCCCGCGCAGCCGAGACCACCCACGACGGCCGCTATTAAACATAAATTATATAATTTGGTAACGTTTATTTTGGCCCTCGCTCCGATCTGATTGCGGTTAGGCAGTAAATGTTGCTGCACTCTGTAATACTGTTTAATCTATTTGTTTATTATTGTTATTTAATGGGTAATGAAATATTAATGTAATATAAATGTTAATTTTTACAGTACCTGAGTGATTGTGTTCTTTATGGAGGGATTCAATGTAAAATTCGACATAGATTCTCTTATAGTTACACCCCCCCCCCCCCCTCACAGGACCCCCCCCCTCACACATACACGCATACTTAATTATTTAATTGATTGCATAACCTTATTATGTTATCATAATATAGATATATGGGAAGAGACTGGCCCTAACAACACGGGGTATCCAAGTGTGGGAGCCAGGGAAATCTGAGAAAATGTAAAAGATACTGTGTGCATGAATATTTTTATATTTTATTTATAGTTCCTCGCATACCCAAGTAGTAAGAGTGAGAGTCAAAGATTTTTGGTGAGAGTGTTAAGAAATTATATCGAACAGCTTCTTTGCACTCTACCTTCACAAAATCGCAATTACAATTTTGCAACATTGAATTTACACTTACAAACGCAGATAAATTATAAATCATACAATTTATTACAGTAACTACGAATATAGTTAACGAGGGGTTGCTATGACATACCTTTTTATTGGACGCCGACGAGGTGCGAATCGAAGAGCGTGCAATTAAAATACTTGAGCGAATTGATTTAGTATCGAGCTAATGCAACATCAAGAGTCAGACTTGACTGCAAGCTCCAATTTTTTGGTCTTGGTACTATTTTCGTGTCTTATCGTTAGTTGTACGAAACGTCCTTAAAGTTAAGTCTTCAAAAATACATGCTATCCCTTTCCACGCCATAGCCAAAGAATATTTAAATGTTAATACTGCATACTGCTCTAGATAGAGATAACACGAGACTTAAGGAAGCTTTAACAATAAGGACGTTTCTTGCAACTCGCGATAAGTCTTTTTATTTTTTTATTTATTTATTACAAAATTTACAGCACTTAAATTTAAAAACAAAGGAGTCCATTAAAAAAACATACTGCCAATTAAAGATTTCCTTTTTTAAAACAACGCCTATAGGGAGAAATAAGTTTTGGTGTGTGTGTATATGGATGTGTTTATTGGAAATGTTGTAAGCGTGTTTGTGTAGAAGAGAGTGAAAGGGTGAAGGGGTGTGCACATTTGTATGTATGTCTTTATTAAAATAATAAAACAACAGCTAATTACAAATGACTGTAGAGGAAGCAAGAGAAGCGTGCCAAGACAGAGATTCGTGGCGCTCCGTTCTCTCCGCCTACCTCGCAAGGGATATAGAGTGAAGGTAATGTATGTAATTACTAATTACGTATTACCTTGTTCGGGTTTTAAATATGGTCACAGGTCCGTAATTGGACCAACTAGGTTGTTATTATTATTTATTTAGCACTTTAATGCACAAAAATAGTACATTAAGCGAGCTTAATGCCATGCGGCATTTTCTACCAGCTAACCATTGGTTGTTGTTATTATGTTGTAACAAATTACAGTTTTGTATATCATCGATCTATTTCATTCCTAATTGAATCAGTAATCAGTAACTCTTTACTGTACACACACATATTACATAACAAACTCAGACAAAAATATGTGAAGCACAAAGGGCGTGACTTATCTCTAAGAGAGATCTCTTCCAGCAAACCCCATTATGTGAAAATTTGATACGAAAAGCAGGCGAAGTGTGCACCTATCTATATGCTAAATAAATATACATACTTAATAATACAAAATAGAAAATACGTACATAAAAATAATAGGTACAATATATAAATATACACATATAATATATACCATATGAATGTTAATTTTACTAATAAATATTGCCCTATTCGCCAAATTTATCAAGCTACACTATTTGACTGCCTCTTATATTGTCATGGTATGTTTGGTTGTATCTATAAATTTCAGTTTCACGCAATACAAAACTTTTTTGGTCTTGGTCCCATGCATATCAGGATAAAGTTGGTTACGCGCGTCGACGGTCCGCTGTGACTCCATTCTTGGCTCCAAGCCCCCAGTTGCATACAAAATAAATAAGTACAGACAGAAGGGAGTCTCAATAGTAGGTAGCGTTTCGAGAGACACATAATCACACTGACTGTCGGATACTGTTGGGCAGAGACGGTTCGGGTCCGACTCGATTTTCTACATCCAATCATCTTGCGTTCATTTTAAGTGAGGAGTGGGCGGCACTTGAAATCTAAATATTGATTAGATGTAGCGAATTGAGCAGAAGCCGAAACGGCACTATATAGTTCCAGCCAAAGTAATGTAAGATCAATAACGGCAATACTCGCGTGTAATCCAATGGCGGCCGCACGGCTGCGCTGCGTCGTGTGTATGTGCATCGCAAGGCGAACGCTTTATTGATGAGATTCCATTCTGTACTTATTATTTTAGTGTCCATACGTACCTACAGACTGCAAAACACATAAGTTTTATTGTTTCGCCCATTCATAATGCTGTAAACACGTTTTACGACACGACGACGCCGTCGCGTCGTTGCCTAATTTATAACGACAACTAATGTCTATTCGCTGTGGTGACTGTTGGTTCACTTCTGCACTACCCATTTTTGGTCAATATAAACAGAATACTTTTGAAGAGTTTGCTTAATGCTCCTAAAATTTGCATATTGAACTAGATATCAGAATCTATAATTTACTAATGCCAATTTTTACAAACTAAAATATTTATCTATAGGTAAACTAAATGTATTTTTGCTCAATGCTGAGGGTTGTGATCATTCTAAGGAATTAATGACATATAACGACTTTCTTGTCAGATTTAATGGGCTGGTTTGCCATTACCTTCCCCACTTCACACACTGGTTATCTCAGTGTGCAGGTTTCCTCACGATGATTTTCTTCACTGTCAGAGCAGTCGGTGAATGTTCATAAGTTTAAAAAAATACCGAAAAACTCATTGGTAGATGACACTGCATGGTTTCGAACGCGGACCTAGCACAGGAGTCCGACGTCCAAGCCACGAGGCCATCGACGATTTTGATGAACTATACTCGAAGTAAACCGCAACGAAAGCCAAAATGAAAGTAAATTAAAGTATTTGTAATTTAGCATTAAACTGAGAACTTAATTTTTAGGATACGCAATATCCAGTTGCGGAATCGGTGACCCTCTCTATACTATATTCGTCCCGCAGCACAGCACTTTGGTGATTTTACGAGGATAATAAAACTAAGCGCACACGCGTCCGCTGCGTCCGCGTACCGCATGCACCTCGTGTCGTGAACTCGTGACAATGAACACGAATCAACACCATACATTTTCTGGAAGGAACTTTGCAATAACCATTTGATAAAAATTATTAGTAAATCACTAAAATAACTTTTAAGAACTTTTTCATAAGTTAGGCAAGGAGAAAAGAAAGAAGAAAAACTCTAATTGCTACAAAAAAATACATATTTAGTTCACTCTCTGGTGCATCTTGGAGTGGCTCAACAACCCGATCCTGGAGTTGCACTAGCGACCGCATATGCTGCATTTTGTCACCGTTGGCAGCCTGTCTCTCAAGGTCGGGTTTGCCTCTTTCTCCTTCCTCTTACGTCTTTTCTCTGCTTCAGCTTCCACCCGCCTCGAAAGATTTTGCAGCTTTCTTCGTCAGGTCGCGCCATTTTGACTTGTTTAAGGCACTATCCTCCCATGAGTTGAAGTTGATGTTGCAATTTTTCAGATAGTGCTTAAGGGTGTCTTTGTAGCGCTTCCGTTGCCGCCCTGTGTCTCTTTCCATTTTGTCAACTGTGCATATAAAAGGGATTTTGGTAGCTGGGTGCCCTTAGACAGTCGCTTCTTATAGTAGTTTTTAAGTCCACCTCCAGGCTGGAGCGCACTTAACGCTCGCCCCAAAAACCCCGGTGAAGCTGTAAAGGTCATTAGGACCAATAGCAATTCATCAGCAGCCTATTCTAGTCCACTGCTGGACATAGGCCTCTCCCAGGGCGCGCCATTGAACCCGATCTTCGGCTCTTCTCATCCATCGCTGCCAGCCACCTTACGCAGATCGCCGCTCCATCTAGCAGGGGGGCGTCCCACACTACGTTTGCCCAAACGCGGTCTCCACTCCAGAACTCGTCTACCCCAGCGGTTGTCGGTTCTGCGACAGATGTGACCGGCCCACTGCCACTTCAGCTTGCTAATCTTATGAGCTATGTCGATAACTTTTGTTCTATGCCGGATCTCCTCATTTCGGATTCGATCCAGCAGAGACACTCCGAGCATAGCTCTTTCCATAGCACGCTGATCGACTTTCAATTTGTGAACCAGTCGCACCGTCAGTGTCCACGTTTCGGCTCCGTAGGTCATTACTGGTAGTACGCACTGATTAAAGACTCTTGTCTTTAGACATTGAGGTATGGGCGACGAGAAGATGTGACGTAACTTCCGAAATGCTGCCCAACCCAGCTGAATTCTTCTGTCGGCTTCTTTCTCGAAGTTGTTTCTACCTAATTGCACAGTCTGCCCGAGGTAGACGTATTGTTGCACAACTTCGAGGGCCGTACCATCGACGATAATCGGTCCCGGAACGACATGGTCATTGAACATGACCTTAGTCTTGTCCAAGTTCATCCCGAGACCGACACGTCGTGAAGCAGCATTGAGATTGTCCAGCATTTCTTGAAGTTCCTGCAGCGACTCCGCCATTACGACTATATCATCGGCAAAACGTAGGTGGGAGATGTACTCGCCGTTTATATTGATGCCGTGTCCTTTCCAGTCCAGGGTCTTAAAGACATCCTCCAATGCGTTAGTGTTGGCAATAGCCATTGCCAGTACGAAAAAAAAAGTGTCCATATCCAGTAGCTTTAGTTCCATACAGGTCCAAGCATTTACAATCTAAACTCTGCCCGACCTGTGCAAGGCGCCATAAATTCGTCAATGTCACGCTCTGTCGCCGAAACGAATCCTCTGGCGATTACGAGTATAAACACAGTCTGGCCACTGATCGGAATCGTAAGTATAACAGAATGCGTGAGTGGTTTTCTTAGGATATTTTGGATACTGTGTAAATTGCTGGCTTTGATTGATGTAATCTAATAATTCACCGAGTATGTTATTTACGCCTTTAGCACGCTGCGACGATGTTGAAATGGACTCGGATCAAACTCGTAAAAATCTATTTTTCGGTTTTTTAGGTTTCTATAATTTCTGTTCGCTTCCCTATCATAATTGTCACATCACTACAGTGTACACAATTAAATCTAAGGCGCAAAACATATACATGAGGCGTGCCGGCAGCGCGCTGCCAGCGCAACGTCAGCGCGCCGCCTCTGTCTGTTTTGCACCCGTCACTTTCATACATTTTGTATGCAAGTAGATTAAAAGGCGGCGCGCCGGCCGCTGTGCCCGTATTCAGTAAAATATATGAAAGTGAATCGGCCCAAAACATACAGAAGAGGTGTGCTGACCGGCGTGCCGTCAGCGCACCGCCTGTTTATTTAGCGCTTTATGAGCTTCGTCCGTGCAAAATTTAGTAGCTTAATAGTACGTAAGTAGTGTCTAATTATTGATTTAAATACGCTAAAACAAACTAAACTTAACCAATACAGGAAAACAAGGAAAACAAAATTAAAGGTAAAAAACGGTGCACAACCTACCTTTTTCCACCAAAATTGCTCCACCAGAAGGTTGTCTGGAAGAGATCGCTTTTAGCGATAAGACCGCCTAGATTGTATTAATCGTTTTGTACGCATTGTATCACACTAATTTTGTGCAATAAAGAGTATTCATTCATTCATTCATTTGGTCTAAATCCTCACGTACCCAAGAGACTGGCTTTGCCCCGTTGGATAGATAAGCTTACTTTCAAATTATGTACAAATAATTCTACAAAGTATTCCCTAAAACATACGAGTAGCAAAATTATAAGCAAGAGCGCGTGCGATTGTTTGAAAATATACCATATTATAAATATACCATATTATAAATATACCATATTATAAATATACCATATTATAAATATACCATATTATAAATATACCATATTATAAATATACCATATTATAAATCACCAAATACGAAAATACCGACTGCGTCTATAAAAATGTTTTAAAATATTCCGTTATTGATACAGTCCCCGTGCAAGTCAATATGAATATCTTGTTACACCGCCTATATACAAGTATATATTTTATTAGGCATACAAAAATATACGTATACATATGCAAGGGACATAGCATGAAAGTGTGTATTTTTTATTTTATTTTATTTACTACTAAACCCGCATTTGACCTCGATCTCGACGATGGAGCATGCGGGTCCAGTAAATGCCTATTCACTCTGGCCTTGAAGATCCCAAGGATGCATCTCGTATGCATGTATACGAGTATGTATGTATAGTTTACTATACAAGAATATACACTGCAATATCACATGGCTGTGCTATGGCACAATAGAGTTATTCCTAAATATTTCTCAATCATAATAATTGAAACGCTACATTGTGGTCTCAATCCATCTCACGCGAGGTTCCCAGAAGACGCATAGAGAGGCGCCCCGCTGCGTTTTCGCCCGAAGTGTCAAAATGTCGAACGAACGAACCACCCTCGCTTTACCACATTATATTTACTATCCACCAATCCAACTGCTATTTAAAATTCCCCTTTAACTTCAGCTAAAAAAAGGTTGATCTTGTTAGCTAATTCTTGGTTGTGATCGGTAAATTAAAGTTTGTAATGTCGTTTTGCGGTGCCTAATATCGGGAGATCGATCTATCCCCTCGTATTGATGCCGTTTTGGGGTAAATTCCATTCAACGGGGTCGTTTACACCTACGCCGATTCTCGGAAGGTTGGACTGTGAAATCGACTTGTCTTCAGGTGTGGCTTAAGATGTTCGATGCGATTGTTGGCTGTAGGCACCTGTGATCCGATTTTAAATACGTAATGCAAGTTATATTGTAATCAGTAAACCAATTTTAAGTGAATTATAATAGTAGTTTATGGAACGGCCACGTAATGATAGCGATTTTAACACGAGAACTGTTTATTAAATGAAGCGAAGCTGAGTTTCATAATAGATGGTTCGAGCGTTAAAATCGCCATTACGTGTGTTGCATACAATACTTTATCTACGACCATGAAACATATAAACAGAAAATACAAACCATTACTGAGACTTCCTAAAGTACCAAGTAGTTGGCCAGTGAAATGTAGTGCATTTAAAACGAAAGAGTTCTTGTATGCAGTGCCATACAACAAAGAAAAATTTATATATTACAATCGAAAACTATTATTTAATTTTTCATTAAAATACTATTTTCACACGACCATGGACCTCGTTATGTTATTGGTTTCTTAATGAACAAAGTACGAAATATCATTAGAAAAATGCTTTACCATAATCACTACAGAGTTTACTACCTTTAAATGAAGCGGTCTCATAGAAAAGACATCAACGAGACCAACTTTATTATTAGTGAAATTCTTAGGGATGCAAAAAGATTCAGAGTATTTTTATCCACTTAAATAAAATTTAGATGTTGTTAGATACACGATAATTCTGGACAAAATCCTTAACGACATGTAAAATCTTAGAAAGTAGTAAGTTTTCCAGAAAATTATGCAAGAACAGAAGAAATTGTCCAATCGCGGTAATCTTACATAGAGATTCATACAAAAAAAGCAAAAAATTCCAGGGTCTTTTATAATATTTAGGCGTTTAGACACACGATAATTCTGGAGAAGGATCGAGAAAATCTTTTATTAAACCATTATGCAAAAACTTACAAAGTAATTTGCGTAATTTTCTTAAAAAAATACGCATGTATTTATATCACAATCGGAACAGCCGAAATCGGCCAATCGCATTAATGATACCTACTAGATACATTACCGACTATTGTGTGAAATATAATTATAATAAAATTAAATAAATCAAGAAAAAAATCCAAAAAGAACTTGTACGATTTTTGAGAAAGTTGGAATACTTATCTCTGTACCTATAAGTGCTGTGCTCCATCCAAATGAGTACTTAGGTACCTAATATAGATTTCATATTCTATTTTATATTAAATTAAAAGTCGATTACTCTAGCAAGCATACTTTTAAAACCTTTCATTATTGCTGTGAGACCCGCCTGAGGCCTGAATAGCACATATTCGCAATCACCGAGACGTACTTACATAAAAGGTTCTATTTTAATTCAACTATCGTTACACAGGGGACATTAAAAACGCATTTACATACATTTGCATGTGGGTTAAAGTTATGTACATGTATAAGTTATGTATATGAGCATACAAAAGTAACTAACGTTATTTCATGGCGATGCCTGAGAGTCCTGAGAAACGTCCTTAAGTAAACTGGTAAAAGTGGCCACGTTTGACAGTTTCGATTTTTGTTTCTTATTGTTTCAATATGAGAATACAAAACTATTTTTTTTAAATTCTTCATTCGTGGAACCGGATACTACCGGACATAATACCGGACACTTTTTTTTAAATGCCTTAATTAATTGATATGATTTTTTTTTCGATTAGCTGCGCCAGTGTGCGCAATGCCTCGTCTTAATGTTAAGTTTCCTTGAGTCTCGAGTCATTTCTAAGGCTATGGCGCAGAAAGGGATTACTTTGTACATTGCAGATTTTATTTAAAATAAAATGTATTGTATAATGAGAACAGACGAGCAAATGGGCCATCTGATTATATGAAGTGACCAAGGACATCTCACCACTCTGAGAGTTTCCGGTTCGCTGCTAACCTTGAGGAATTAGATGTAGTGACTCATAACACGCTGGCTCTCTTACCCTTCAAAACGAAACATACCATGCTTGGTACTACAAAAGGGTGATACTATCCCTGGCTGATTATATATTTTATTTTAATTATTTTAGCGAACTTAACAGCTTTCTACTTAAAACTACACATATATCATAAACGGTTTATAAAATAATAATTGTAATTTGTCGAACTTTATAATTGGCTGTATATGCCAATTATAAAGAAGTAACACTGCAAATTAAAAGAATCCCAGTGGAAATTGTCTGTCGCGTTGCATGCTGTGTGATATACACAGAGACATACCACCTTCGATAAAATCATAATCATCTGGTACTTTTGCTGTGGTTTTATATCACTACCCGGGTATTTGGTCCCAGTAGATCGCCTTTGCAATTTCGCTGCCGATACGTAAAGGAATGTATGCGTCTGCTGTATAACCCAATACCTAAATTTTGAAATCAATTATAACATATGACATTTAATTTAATTTATCTCGTTAGCATTTATTACTATTATAATTTATTATTATTTCTTATTTTATATTGCGGTGCCCTACTCAGGGTTTCATGTATGAACATATAATATATTATTTTAAGACCAATTGTTACACATGAAAAACAATAAATGGTATGAGTATGAGTAACCCCACATCACATCGTACGTAACGTTGTGTGGCTACAGCATATTCGAAATTTTACAACAAACAAACATACGACCCAATAAATACTTTCTATTAAAAGCGTCACTTAAATCATATCAGAACACAATCCACGTACAGCCCAAAGACAATAAAACAGAGATAAAAATCAAATGTTACTCGGGAATACTTTTAATTGTCTTCGGACATGATTATGCAGGCCGCGTATTGCCAAAACGTCGTCAATACTTATGGATTCAGCGAGTGTGGGGCGCAGGCGCGGCGCTTTGACTGCATCGGCACATTTATCACATTGACGTGTGAATAGGACACCGACGCGACACGTTGAATATGTTATGTATTGACTACCTTGATGATAATGAATTAATGATATTTCTAGTTAATGTAGGTACATTTCATTTCACTTCATTTATTCATCTATTGGTACTTACAGCACACTTAGACATACTAATACCATTTATTGCTGTTCATGTGTAACAATTGGTCTTAATATATATATATATATATATATATATATATATATATATATATATATATATATATATATATATATATATATATATATATATATATATATATATATATATATATATATATATATATATATATATATATATTATATGATCATACATGAAACCCTGAGTAGGGCATCGCAATATAAAATAAGATATTATAATAGTAATAAATGCTAACGAGATAAATTAAATTAAATGTCTTTAATAGTCATTATATGTTATAATTGATTCCAAATTTAGGTATTATACATTCCTTTTAAACGGAACAAATTAAATTAAATGTCATTATAAGTTATACATAATTGATTTTATAGTTAAGTATTGTTTTTATCATCAAAAAACTCCTGTAGTGAATAGAAACATTTTTAAGAAGATATAACTTTAATCTTTTATTGAATATCGAGTCTTTTAATTCAATGTCGATGATTTGTGAAATTTTGTTATATATTTTTATAGACATAACGAACGGTCCAGAACTGTGTAGACTTAATTTTGATTTTGGCAGTGCAAGTCTTTTCTGGTAGCGCGACATGTCAGTATACAGTAAATAAAAAAAAAAAAAAACACAGCCATTTATTTCTCATCATATTACATGCAAGAGTTAGGTCAGTTGCAAAAATTAAAATTATTAAGAATTATTATTATTTCTACCTGAGAACCCCTCTGCGGGTAAAGGCCTCCTCCAGAGATAACCAAGTGTCCCTTGTCTTTCGCGACGTTCATCCAGTCTTCTCCAGCGCATTTGTCTCTTTCATCGACCCATCGTGCTAGGGGTCTGCCCGGTCTTCTTGTTCCTTTTGGTCCTATCCATATTGTTGCTTCATGTAACAATTTGCTTCATGTGCCCATCTTTTGTCTTCTAGTCTTGTCGAATACTGGAAGACAGTGTACAGTACTTAAAATTAATACAGATTTATTACTTATTGTTTATAGTGTAGGTATACAAACTAATATCTGGCTCGTTAGCACAATGCATCAGGCTGTCTTGGATGAAAAAAAAGTGTTCCTTATTAGTTAGTGTCCTATATAGTATCCGGAACGTTGTTAAAAAAGTCTTAGTGGATCGGCAGGAGGTCAGGCAGCATTTTGAAAAACATAGTTCTTTTGTTTTCGATACGGGCTACACTGTTGGCCTCAGAGAGCCTTTACAGTTTTACCGGGCTTAACAGCATAATTCGTGCTCATACGGTTGTTGTTAAAGAATATCAACCATTGGGGACCTGTATCTATATGGGGCGGGTACACATTCCTTCTTTCATGGGTTCCATTGTGAAATCATCTGCTGATTGCTGCTTATTACTTGCTTTGACCAAACTAAAACCGATGGACTCCATTTTTAAGAAGTCTCTAGCTCCTGACCCACACTACTTATAAAGTTCGTCCTGTAATGAAAGATGTAGTCCTATATGCGATCTATCAAATGCACTATGTTTGGTTGGAGACGAAACAAAAATAAACAAAATCAGAGGAATTTAATATGAAGACAGTTTTTGGTCTCTAGCTCCTGGCCCACACTACTTAAGAAGATCTTCGTGACTGCTTGCTTTAGTGGAAATAAACATTATGTTGACAATTTTAGAACTGAAACTCAAGTGAGACATTTTAAAGAGATAGTTATAAAGTGGGTAACACAGTTAAATTATGTTGATAGTTATATTAAGTATTAAGTATGTATTAATTAGGTATTATTTATTATACATGCCTATAGTTATTTTTAACCTGCGACCGATTGAGGGAGGGCGTGTTATAAGTTTGATAAGTTTGTCTGTTTATGTGGCTTCTATGAGGCAGTGGAGTGGTAGTGAGCCTGCAGGACTCGGCGGCACTCACCCGCTCACGCCGCTAAATAAATTCATTAGTTAAATCACCGCCGGCGGCGTTTTATGTCGGTGACTTCAAAGGGCCAGGCCGCCGCCCTGCCGGGGGCGCGCTCGTCCAACTTTTTACTCAGAAATCTCTGTAAACAAAATGATATGGTGCGTCCGAATGTTTGATCCGCCTTTATTATCTGTATACAGAGTGAATGTTTAGCTAGCAAACGTCCTCTCTTTGTGGTAATTGTGGAGATGTAATAACTTTTGTGAGTGCGGGTAAACACTGCTTTGAAGTGTCTCTAGGACGCGACTCCGTCACATCCTCATTGCCCTTTACATACTCGTACTTTGGAAATTATTAGTTGTGTGAAGTTTTGATATACTTTCTTGTAAGTCCCATTAATGAGTTCGGGATCAGAACTTTACTGGATCAAATGGTATAGTTCTGTTCTCTGATGTTTTACTAGAAACTTTATGGTTTTTTAATCTGTTCTCTCCTTGCATTGCATTATGAGATGTGCAGTTGCAGTGGTGTAAGGTGTTCCTCTTGAGACCTCATTTCATTCAATGGTTTTATTTTGCTGTACCTTCCCCCCTTTCCTCTTCATGTGTGAGGGAGATAGCTTATTCACGTGTGTGGTCCACGGGCAAGCCGTTTCGTACACCTTCGTTGGAGATCGGCTGAGTTCGTGTCTCAGAACGGCAACATAGCCGACGGACGGAATCATGATGGCGGTTCAACAAACACCCAGTGTACGCACTCGGCGAGCGCTCGCTTCAAGTCGCTTCAGTGTTGCTCGAGTCGCGCCAGTGTTGACACGCGATCGCGTTGCGATATCGAAACCCGGTGTCGGTCCGCGTTCCGAACGGTAAAGTGCTGGATAGAAGTGAAGAATCACGGTGTGCAAGTGTGTGGTTATGTGGCGGCGAGTGATATGACAGCGTGCGCCGCCAGACGGACTCCGGCCGTCTTCATGAGGATACTGGTGACAAGCCTGGCCCCGAGATCATGGTGGCTCCCGATTCCGAGGCTCCTTCGAATCCTCGGATAGCAAGTGCCGCCAGTGAAAGCCCCTCCGCTGCCGAGGCGCGCCACAGCGCCGACCTGTACATTCGTACCAGCTGGGTGGACGCCGCTCTAGCGCTCTCCGAACTTGAAAAGGTGCAGTGCCCACTAGATACGCGATTACACGAGAATGTAGTGTCGAGTTTCGGTTGTCATATTGCACGTGTGATTGTTTTTCTGCGAATGTCAATCGCATCGAGGAACGCGGCAGCGCGGAACTGTGGCGCCGACTAGCGGTAATCGTGCGTACTATCAAGGCCGCGCGTATTCACGTGAATATACCTGAAAAACAATGTTGTAAATGCTTTCCTATACGGAAATAAAATGTGTAAATAAACAACGAATTATTTTACATTGCAATTTTAAAAATAACGGATTTTGCTACCAGTTTAAAGTATAACCCGAATCAAGTAAAACTCAATCAACTTCATCCAGAAATCTCATTCAATCACATACAGGTACAAAAACTTGGAACGCGTAATTTATTATTGCTGCGCTCGAGCTTAAATCTGTATAGGAAGAAAGAAAGCATTGAATTGGTCTCACTATAGAGGCACAGGCAGGTTCGGGGAAGGTAGCGCTTTCCTAGAAGGCCGCACGCAAGGCTCGCCCGCGGTGCCGCGCACCCCGCCATGCCCATTTGCGAAACCTTCCCGTAAACGACTCTCGAAAAGGACAACACAATAAAAGTAAAACAAGCTTAGTCATAACAATATTTATGATGATTGACGTCCACCTAGTGTCAAAAATCTATAAGAGAATACTGAACTTCGATTAATGTTGAATTTAATAGGATTACCTAGATTCTAGGTCCTGGAAGGTAATTTCAGAATTGAAATCTAATCAGTAATTACAGACACTTAAAAATATTAAAAAACTATAAGCAGTAATCTAGGAATATAGGAAATATGTATATTTACATACTCGTTTATATAAACAAATTAAAAATGAAAAGAATACAAAACAGAAAAAGAAATATATATTATAGGAAATACAGTGAATGTATAAAAACAGCTGGTAATTTGTGGTGAGGTTAATGTAACGTATATTATGTAGCAGTTAGCTATAATGTAGGAGCATGGTCGGGCGTATGCAAGATGAAGCAATTAAGGCGCAGTAGGGGAAGGGCGCGGAGAGCGCGGAGCTGCGCACGCGCAGGCCAGCGCAGGGCCAACGATAGAGACATCAACGCGAACCGGTGCGAAGACTCTATTAGAGGAGTACGGGGGAAAAGATGGCAATTGATCATGTGAGCATAAGGACATGTTGACAGTTGATAATAACGAGCAGCTGGGCTATGTTAATACAGAAAAATGATATCTCACAGATAAAACAGAGGTAGTCTAGTCACCAAGTAATCAGTAAGAATCTGCTAGTTATTATACAGAAAGATAATTGTTACTTGCTGCCCTGTCAAATAGGTTGGTTTGGTCCATTCTGTAACTGAGTTTTGGTTTAAATGTTGATGATAGTGTCTTTAAAAAGTACAATAAGAAATAATACGACAAAAGTTCCAATACTTATACCAAAAGGTTCACTCGAGCACATTTACCCCTGTTCTTAACTTCATTACACAAATATTTATATTTCCTACATAACTGATTCTCCAAATTTAAAAGAATGCGATTCTATAAAGTTTAATATCTGGCAGGACCGCACAGCGCTCGACTCGTGGAATTGAGACATCTTGTGGTTTCCGATCACTTATCCCTTTCTTTCTCGTAGCTTCTTTCCTTTCTTTGAGATTCATTCTTTGTCTCTTTCTCGCCAGTTTTTCCCACATATCGTCTGTCTTCGTCCAAACATTGAGCTTGCCGGCGGGTGGCAGCTGCGATGGAGACCTATAAATGATTGTACACCCACGATTTTCAAAGGTGCAGCTTTTGAGTCCGACTTCTGGGAATTATCAGTTGTGATGTATAAATTAAGACTGATAAATGGAAATCTAAACATGGAGTAAGCGAAAATGAAGCTATTGACGGTAAAATATGCGAGGAGAGTTATAAATAAAGAAAGAAACTTGAACCAATTAACAAAGATAAACATCCTACCTTACCTAATAAAATTCAGAATTGTAAAAGAAGGAAAGAAGCGTTTGTTTGCAAATACGATACTTAAATAATTAATTATATAAAAAAAGAAATTATGACAGCAAAAGGTGAGCGTAAGTTACAACTTAACAGTACACATCACCGAACACTTAAAAACAAGACATAAATAAGATAAAAAAAAGTATCAACATTGTAAGAATCTATTTAAACATCAAATTTTAACCTAAAAATTTCAAAACTCTCTAACAAGATCTCAGTTCTCAAGGCAATCGACGGTTAACTGCAAAAAGCAGCACTTCTGGTATCAGATTTCGATGGACATAAGCTCTTTGCCGCCTGCCACCAGCTCTAAACGCAACACGTGGCTGCGTATACACATCATTGCACATTCACTCGTTTTTCCCCATCACTGCCCTTCGCTTCCGTCCCAGTAGCTGCTCCACCAGCTGTTTCAACCGCAAAGTATAGCATATATCTAGGGTTTCGAACTTGTCCTTTAGTATCATTTCATCGTCGTGTGTTTAGTGAATAACCATCCTAACGTTCGTTTAATTAAGTGAAAGGATGTCAAATTGCATGTTAATTGGATTGATAAATAAAATATTGGATTCTATATTTTTTTCTAAGACAGAATCCTATCTGAAAATTCTGATTTGCACATCTCTAGTGATATACATTACTGTTTTGTAGTTCACATTACCTAAGCATTACCAAGCTTTAAGATTCTATAGTCTTCGAAGTTTACTAGTAACCTAGTGCATTACCGATAAAACGGCTATCATATGGCCGCGGGAACCGGTTCTACTGTCACATAACTTGGCAACTTTCTCGAGATGAAGTAGCTTTCCGATTTGGATTAATATTAAACATCGTTGAGACAATCTTTCCAAATGAAAATGAAGAATGCTGCACATTCATAATGATGATGTTTAGATTTAAGGGGTTGCTTGAGCGACACTAGCGCCGCCAATCGAAAAGTGCCCAGTTTTGACAGATTCGCTTTTCGTTTCTTATTGTTTCAATATGAGAATACAAAACATTTTTTTAAAATTTCTTCTTCATTCGTGGAATTACCTGTACACCATTTTTTTAAATGCCTTAATTAATTGATACGAATTTTTTTTCGATTGGCGGCGCTAGTTTCGCTCAGGTAGCACCTTAAGGTTAAACGTTAATTTTATATTAGTAAAAAGATGGGGCGGTATACTTAATGCACCTGGGGTAATTCATCTGGGTGCATTAAGTACACTACTTTGTAGACTTGATTCAAAAAGATGAAGAAATGCTACGAAAGTTAACATAAAGAAAATGATGACGGCGCCGATAAAAACTAATATTAAAATCGTACAAGAAGTAGATACCGACTGAGCCAATAACGATTGAACATAGCTATAAAAAAGGTTGTCGTATATAATTAAACATGATACAAAATACTCGAGTATGAGTCAAAAATAATCGTAGATGTTGGATTTGATAGACACGGGCAATGTCCTCGAGCAACTTTTTACAAGTTGCTGTACTTGAAGAGAAATCTGCACCGGCTTCATTAGTGGCAAGCTACTGGATATAATGTATAACTTTTCGAATACAATATGAACAAAATGATTGATGCAAAATCTTAGCACCTGCGCTTAGACTCATAAAATAACATAAATAACAACGTAAAAGTGTCATTGACATTCAAAAGCGCGTGATGGTCGACTGGCCAATTGGCCAAGTTGTAATGTCCTTGGCGATCGCCACTCACTTTTGTATGCATTCATACAAACATCTCAGTATCCTGTACGTACGTGTCTGAAATGATTTTTTTATCTGCATATACATTTAAGATCAATAACCTTGTTGACATCTTGTTAACGATGATATTACACATGCAAACTTCCTATATTATATCTATAAAATACCGTCATTTCCTGCATTGAAATTAATACCAATATTCCTCCTATTCATCCACAAGAATGTGAAAGATCTCACCAAGCAAGTCTAAGAGTGCAAGTAGATGAATCTACATACGAGTATAAACAGTATGTTATTTTCGCCGTAGTAGCTCATGCCTGCAACTTGCACAATGTTTAGAATGCTAAACCATTCTGAGTTAGAGTGGAGCTTAGCGCACGACGCCTCATGCATTCTGATGGGTTAATACAGCCCACACCCACGGCCCATTATATGCAGATGCCGGAACAAGCGTTCGGTGGATGCCTTTGGACACTGCTGGATACTAATGGATGCCGGATGTCAGGGATCGCGCCAATCAAACTAAACTACAAAATATTACTGACGTTAACCCGACATGAAGCACACGCTCGAGTCGCACGACTCATGATCATGACGTGACAGAAAATTGATGTATCGGTGTAACAAAAATATAAGGCATTTGTTTTGTAAGAAACAAATCTTTCGTTTTTGAGAACAAGCCATGAAATTATCTAACGCATGTACTGAAAAACGGAAATAGACAAACAAAAATAGAAATACTAAAAGTTTTCCTTCCTCCTCAACATCAATTAAATAATGTGCCAATAACCTCAAAGTAACCTCTGGAGTCTTCAAACTTAAGTCTTTTTGTGCCGGGCTCGGAAAGCCCAAACGTGTTCTGATAAACCCTACAATACCTAACGAACTGCTATTTGGAGGCACATTATAAAGCAATTAAATTGAGACAATTATTATTACGGGCCCGACCCCAGATAAGAAACAAAGTCAGCCGGCAGTGCGGCCTACGGCATATCGCCCACTATATTCTCAGTATTTACATCTAATTTATCTACGTAATATTTCCTGATGATAAAGAGGTCTGTTTGTATAATGTATTAATTGACGGCACAATATAAAATTTCAATAAGCGGGAACAAATTGTATTTTCGTTGATAACATCTCCATAGCTCAACAAAGAGTACCGTATCCACCGGTAGTCGTGAGAACGTGCTCGGAGTGGCCCAATCTCTTATCTGCAGGAAGCGAAGTCGCCGGCGCCGGCGCATTGCGGATCACAGAGACTAATCCTGTAACGATTACGTCAGCATCACAAGCAACTATAATAGAGATGCACCGGATAGGGGTTTGACCGGATATCCGTATACCGAATACCCGGCTGACGCCCGGCTGAATGGATGGCGCTACAGAGAGGGCTGAAATGTTAATGTTATTAAATCAGAATTTAAAACTGATTGACTTTGAATATTGAATAACCTTGAATGAAACTTTAGCATTAAGTTTATACAATATTGTTTACTAATAATTGTCTGCTAATGTTGATTTATAAATAGTTTTCTTACTGTGATTTGAAAATTAAAGATAGGCAAAGATAGATAAAAATTGTTTTCTTTCCAGATTTTTTTTATTATTACGAAAGTTTACGATTATTTATTTTACGATAGTATTGTAACTTAGTAATACGTTAAATAAATAAACATGTCTCATATATAGATTAGTGTAACTTGATTTTTTGTTCAACTTAATGTCTGAATTAAGGATATTAGCATCCACTATCCGGTATCCGGCCGGACAGCAAAAATCGGCCGGGTAGGCCGAATACCGGATAGAAACCGGATATCCGGTGCACCTTTAAACTATAGTACTGACTGATAGAAAGTAGATAGATAGAGTTTCTCGCTCATAGACATTTTAATCAATCCATGCTGAGAATTGTGCCCCGAAACTGATAATTGCTGAAAGCGTCCTTAAACTCCAATTTGTATCGTGTCATCCTTTTCCAAAGGGTTGAAATTAGCTATGACGTAGGGAAGTCCATTTGTGCTATCGACGTCGTCGGTGAAAGCTAAACGCTCTAGATGTGGCAAAAATGACGTTTGCACAAGGTGCGCGTATCTGACGTATTCGGTGGCTCAATGAAGAAGATTGAAGTGTTGTGTTGATGCGGCGTGGTGGCGTGTTGCGTACGCTCCACGTGGGCCGCGGGGCTCGGGGCGTGCGGGCGGCGCGGGCGCATTCCGGCCGTGACGTCACGCCCACCCAGCGCGCCCGACATTCACCTCCTCTCGCCTACCGCTACCCGCGCCGTCCTCGTCTCGGCTCTCGCTATATCTGCCATTATTGTTGTTACGATTATGTACCTAACTCGGAAATCTCGGAAGCTAAACAACTCGGTTTCGGCGGGAAGCGGGCTGGTTCAGCGAACTCGGTGCTGAAACAATGGCGTCCAGTCAGTACGTCCGATTGAAAATAAACACCGAGGAATTCGCTCGAGTCACTAACGATGCTTTAATTGTGCCTTCGGTGTCGGGCTCGCGTTTCGTTCTCGCGAGGTGAGGCGCTCGGTCTGCTGTCCGCACTCCAAGCGCCATGCCTTCAACCGACTTGACAATCTCAATTAAGAATTAAAATTATTCTTGTTTTTCGGATGCACAACACTATGGCATCTCCATCCTTTCCAATATCTCTGGATGGTGAGGTGAATGCTAATGGGGTGCTCATTGTGGCAAATTGGGATGCAGTTCAATGCGGTAGATCTTACGCATTTTTATCTTAGGGCGCCCGTAGAGGACCTGAGTTCACTATACTCACTAAGAATATTCATGTGGATTTATTTACTTCCCATGTTTTACTTACTTTCATACATTACTTATTTACTTAATATCATACTTTACTTATTTACTTCCCAAATAGAGACAATTATCTCCAATATATTTAATCAATAAAGTAACATCATCTTTCCAATCAAAGTACTATAGGCAACACTATCATTTTGCTACAACTAGAGTGTTCTGTATAAAATACATTACAGTATTGAAGGCTCTATGGTTTTATGGCCTTGTAATTAGTAATTTCTTTTAGAATTATTTTCGGTCTATTATCATCATATCATTTATAGGGTCACAGTCAGTAATGGAGAAGTCATTTAGCTGAATCTTTGGTATCCTCTGTCCTATATCCCTTCGTACTTATCTTTTCCTTTTCTTATCTCATTCTTACATAATCTTATTAAACTATACCTAAGCGATTAGCATATTCACAAAAAACTATATACTTGTAGGTCTGTTTGAAATTGATCATTGGTTGCGGTCTGAACCAGGTTGGGTGACCGTTAGTGACATATTTTTAACTGAATAACTCCGTGCCTTGGAGAGCAAGTTAAACTGTCAGTCCCTGATAAGTTTTTAGACCATGTTAAATGACAACGGGTGGCTTGAACAACTATGACAATAAGATTGACTACTGAATTATCTACCTATGTATGCTACATACATTTCTTCGAGAAATGATGCTGGAATAAAGTTGAAAGATAAAATCATTCGTGAGTCGTGACACTAAAGGAAACTTGGATATCTACAGCTTGTTTTATCTCATAATCACTGGTCTTCTCTCTTTCATTAACATAATTATCTTCTCCTTCCTCAACTTGTAGTGTTTCATGTAACTAGTTGTAACTGCGTTCAAATTACCGGTGTAATTACGTAAACGATCACTTGTGGGCTACAGATTGGAGAGCTGTTTCAATAATGGGTTTTAACGGTACGGTACCTTAGCCGGTATACCATACTAGAAGGCAGATAGATACTTAGGACTTAGGGGAAACCATGCAGTGATTGCCCGCTTGAGTAACTACCGCAATAATAGAGATAGAAAGAAAAAATATATATTAATCCGTGTTTATTTTGTATGGTCACGAACTCACGGGGCGATTTCCCTGCTTGAATGACCCTTCGCTTTAAGGAATATGTGTGAAGACCTTTACACTTGACTGAATTTAATTTAATCAACGATTAAGTCGACTAATTAGACAGGCTTCGTTTATATACTGTAAATCGCTGACTAACCGAGCTGAATGCATTTTTACACTTCGGTTAATTTAGTAAATTCAGTGTAATAAGCCCATTACATAGGTACCTACGCATTGAATTGAGGACCTTTTCTTTTTTTGTCTTCGGTTTAATAAAACTTAAAATTACAAAAAAAAATGCGTTGATGTCTTTTCTGTGAAACAACTGTACATCAAACTTTAAACCGATATCTTTAAACAATTCATAGCCGAATATGAATGAGTAACAAGTATGAATTATAATTTTTCCTCCACGCGTTTTTAGTTCCTCATAAGCAAATTATATTCCTTGGTATACCCTGACCAGGAAAATAGAAACCCTGTTATTATGGGGGTCCCACTGGTACTTTTATAATCTGTTTACGGAGGAAAAATAACTTACAGAGGTTCATTCGTCATGGTCGTCTGAAAATAGTGTATTGATGAAATATTAAATAACAGTTTTCGATTGTAGTATGAAAATTTTTATTTTTTTGTGGCACTGCAAACAAGAACACTTTCGTATTAAATGCCATATAATTTTATTTAAATTTCACTGGCCAACTACTTGGTACTATAGCCATTACAAAAAACTCGACACCTGCGCCTGCGGGATATCGACAATACCTACCTACCTACCTCAAAATGTCTACGGTTTCCATAGTTACTAATAATATATCGACGCTGGCAGTAATAGTCACCAATTACAATTAAAAAAAACATGTCAAGCAGATGCAATATACGGATCCGTGTTAATTTATTTCTCTGAGTGAGTGATAATAAATAATAATAATAAAAAAATCTGTTATTTAGTTCATGGTCGTAGAAAAAGTATTGTATGCAACACACGTAATGGCGATTTTAACATTCAAACCATATTTTATGAAACTCAGCTATTTCGTTTCATAAACAGTTCTCATGTTAAAATCGCTATCATTACTTGGCCGTTGCATAACTACTATATAAGATTCAAGGGATTCACTTAAATGGATACGGCTATTAGCCCGCCCCCATACAATGAGGGAATTAGGCCACGATGGTCTGGGTCTCGTAATGGCTGCCTTCGACACGAGGCCCCGATTGAGTTATTATTATGCAATTAGTAGACGCTTCATGGAGATGGAGCCAGTATTAAGACTTCCTCCATACTGGACTGGTGTAGTTGGCGGTGTGTAAACGCAGCAATGATTGTATTTGTGCACTATCGCACCTTAGATCCAAAATTAATGCAACAATTGTTGTGTACGTGCGATCGCATCAGAGGGCAGAGGATGAATGGCTTTTCTTGGACAATTAAAAAACAATTAGCCTGACATTGTTTCAGTTTCTAAGTGCTTTTTTGTATGCACTGTGACCTGGTGACGATTGACATCCTGCTTATCACGTACGTTTACATTCACAAGAAAGATAGGTGTGATTGTAGTAAATTGTCGTTCGACTTTTGTATAATGGTTTCTTCTCACTTTATTTAAATGAAAAAATATATATATTAAGACGAATTTCAGGCATAATCACCTTCTTGGATATAAGAATCAATAGGCATCTATGCTTCCTTTGGTATAGTAGTCACTGCTATTTCGCTGTACTTGTTACCGCACCAGTATGAGAAGTGGCCGAGTCCCGTGGCTCGAGGCATCTCCGTGGTATGGCGCCACGGGTGCGCTGGCAGCCGCCATTAATCACAATCGCCATGGAAATTATTTCCTTAAACTGTCTGGTGATAGAACAAAATACAGACATCAAGTTTCTGAGTTTTTACGTCACACGAATAACATTATAGAATTGTCACGAAATTGTAACTCAATTGTGGCCAAATATTGTTTAAGAACTGTCGATCAAAACATATTTAAAATAATAATTATGGAGTATTTCGACCATAGGTCCAACCTACCCAAAATGTCAAAAATGAAATTAAAATAAACCATATCACGCTGATATAAGGTTGATACAGAGATTACTTTAGCTCGTGGTCGACTGTGCAGATACATTGTCTTAACATATTCCAATTGAATACCTATTATAAGACCCTTTGCCTTAACTTATACTAAAATATGAAATACGTCTAGATCTTTTACACGCCCGAGTCGCTTGTTATTGGCACGCCATTTTGAACCATATTTTTAACCCCCGACCGATCGAGGGAGGGCGTGTTATAAGTTTGACACGTTTGACTATTTGTGTGTTTGTTTGTGGCATCATAACTTGACAACGGATGATCCGATTTGGACCCAGTTTTTGTTTGTTAGAGAATTTTTTCGAGAGTGTTCTTAGCTAGGTCTGATAAAAATTGGACCAGTGGTTTCCAAGATCTTGGAATATCTTTGATGTCAGATGGGATCTATGGAACGGTAATAGCTAGATGGTTCGAATTTGAGCTCAAATGTTCAGGTTCATGGTGCGTTTCCGACATCTAAAAGCTTGAGAATCTGATGATGATCATGAAAAAGTTAGTGAACTTCAATTTCACATTATGAAACTGGAAGAATTGTAAGATTATCAGCCCGCCGAAAGTATAATAGTCAGAGAACTAAAGTAGACAATACCCATTGACAGTGCAACGTTTCAATTTCAGGGTAACATCGAGGGCGGGCGCACGTCGCTCTGGATCCGGGCGTGGCTGCAGGAGCAGTTGTTCATCCTCGGCTGCTTCCTCCAGGGGGACGCGGGGAAGGTCCTCTTCGTCGCCATCCTTGTGCTGTCCACCTTCTGTGTCGGGCTCAAGTCCGCGCAAATACATTCTCGCGTCGAACAGCTATGGGTGCAAGGTAAGATAAATGATACATGTATTTCTCATCACTGTTTTAATACTTTTCATCAGCCTATTATATTCATGTCGGGGGATAGGACAATTTTTATTTATCTACCTATGCCTAAACAGCCTTTCATTACTTTTTAAGAAAAATATTTAAAAATCAACATTAGTCGACAATTATAAGTTGACGCATGCGATTACATCACTTGTATGTAGCGCCTTCAATTCGGACAGATATTCCGGCCAGCTGTCGGCATCCTGATATCCGGCCAAACCCCTATCCGGTGCATCTCTAAATGTACGTAAAATCTTTGAAAAAAATACGAACAGTTTAAGATTGCATTTACTCGTAGTCTTTCTCTCACTTTCAAGAATGAATTGAGTTGAGTATAGTTATTCATTCATTTCATTATCATACTCGATCGATTTCAACGAGAACTGGAATGCATTTTCAATATCATCTTATCAAACTCGATATTCCTAGAAATAAACTTCTGTTTTCAAAATCATCTTTGAAACCGCAAGGGCTCTCGAGTCTCGATACGTCAAGGCCTTTATATCCTATTTGTTTTCAGCACAAAGCAAGCATTGTCCTTATCGGGTGACGATCTAAAAAGCACATCTTGATCAAGACTTTGTGGCACTTATGCATCCCGTAGAATACCAATGCGATTGTGAGAGGCACGTTTAAAAGCCGCTTCCGTCTCACATACGTGTGTTGCATCCAGCCGAGACTTCACAGCGCGCCGCGTGTGTTACCGCCCTTACACAATGCACTTGACGAATTAAAATTCCTCATTCGACAACCTTTAAAGTAAATCAATTATTCAATTAATGAATAAATCTCTCATCGGGAGGTACTTACGCCTTAATTGTATTTCAAATTAGCGTTTATTGCGGTGTATTGCGTGACGTAAATTAGCAATTTTTATTTTATTGTTCTTGCTTGTAGGTGCGACCGGTGCTTTTGATGTCGGTGGACATCCTGTCGGATATTAAAATGATAAAGTTATTCACGCTCATGGTACGAATATACACTTATATATACTTTCCATTCCAATTAACCAGCAATTTTATTAAATGAAACAAAACTGAAAAAATGTAGGTAGGTAGGTAATACCTACACACACAAACACACATACCTACCTACCTACGTAGGTAGGTATGTGTGTGTGTGTAGGTATTTACCATTTTCTGCAGTACAGTGGCTAACATAATCAGGCTACTTTGTCGCTTTATTTTATTTCATACATTCATACGAATTTTAAGCAATCATAACAAAAATTGTAGGCGACCGGTTCCACAGAGTATTCCACTGACCTACTATACTAGTCCATCAACAAAATTAGCTTATTATTTTTTGATTTTGTTTTTGTTCACCTAAATATCTATAAGTTTAGACTAGATTGGAATTTTTATCAAGAATTAGAAGGGTTGTTAAATTTGCTGCATGTTCCTCATTCATATTCTTCATCGTGCCATTGTTCGTAAACTCATTCATATTCTTCATCGTGTCTTCTTTATGACTGATAAGACATGCAAGTCATAAACATAAATAAAAATTTATGGCGGATCTATCACCGTGCACCGTCCACATAATTGGCGAGTCAAGTCTTCCACTATGCAGATAAATTGACACATATATAGAGTCAAATATATTTTTCGGAGCGTGTCGAAATGTCTATATGTTTTGATTAAGTATTGCTTTATTTTTCGGTTGTCGTTTTTTTTTGCAAAATATTTGCATAAGTAGATGTTATTAGAGGCTTATTAGCTGTGATTAACTTTTTGGAGGCGCCTTGAATGCTTTGTAAATACCAAATTACTCAATAAGTCCAGGTTTTTATTCTATGACCAGATTTGATTATATGGCCATTGGTACTTTTATAGCCTGTGGAATTCGATATAGTTCCATTCAACTCCGCAATTTGGCAAGGGTTTTTATTTTTCTGGTCAGAGTTTATTTCACGCTACAACATTCGATATCACATTTACTTTTCGTCTTGATGCAATGCCGGAACTCCTGATTGCGCCATCCGGATGTGAATGACGGAAATAGTATTATAGGTCACCTATATAAGAAAGGTCCAGTACTGTACTCTATACTTCTGTCTCGTCGCATCGCATAATGTATAATACGCAAAATATTCAATACGCAAAAAGTTCAATTACGCATAATGTTCAATACGCAGAATGTACAATATGTAAAATGTTCTACAATTAATGTATCGATCGATGTGACACGGACGACACGGGGACGACCCAGGAGGACACGTTGACGACCCGGGAAAGACACAGACAGGACACGGGGGCTTCACGGGGACGACACAGACACGTCACACTATGTCATTTTGCGACATATGTCTTTTGGCGTGTCATTATGTGTATGTGTCATTATGCGTGTATTCCAGCGAAATGAGATATTGAATATTTTGCGTATTGAACATTTTGCGCTTTGAACATTTTGCGTATTGAACATTATACGACTTGACAGTGTGATCTATTCAATAGTCTACACAATTACACATAACAGCAAAATGCTGAAACAGTAGGCTGTAGTTCTACCTCGCTACCCGCGCCTATGTATAATATAATCTATAGAATTTATCTTCTACCTTGTATAGAAGATAAATTCTATATTAATAAAATAATACAAAATCTTGACTCAACAAATGTGGAACTTCTGTTCCACAAGAGTTTAGAAGGGCGATGATTTTTCCTATAACCATTTTATAGGAAAAATCGTCGTTCTTATATAATTGTGACAATGTCTTTTATTTGCAAGAAACATTAATTTTTTTTGGCAAAATTTGCAGAAAAAAATGCTAGAAGTAGCGTTAAAATCCCCCTACATGGCTATGCATTATTTCGTTTACAAACTGTATACTTAGCAGAAGGATATTAAATACTAAATGTCCTTGAAACCGAGAAGCTCAAAAGGAAGAAATAACAGACTCTTTTTTTCTTATTTAGATCCTTTTCAAAGCCGGGTGGTCTCAAAATGATTTTATGAATAAAGAAAATTATAGACGTAATAAATTAAACGACCTTCCTTGATACAGTTTATTTGCTTTTATTATGTAGAGTTTAAAGATTTCTGAAAAGTTTCCCATCGCGCCGCTAATATAGGACGTGATGACGTCACTTTTATGCAGGAAGTAGACGAGTATAGGATATCCGTTCATCTGTGTGGACTTTTACGCAATATCCTAAGCAAATATGGAAGTACTTCATAATAACAAAAAAAAATACCAATCTTTCTTATTATGTAATTAAATTACATACATATTTTCCTTATATGTATCAATAATACGTCATTAGTACGTCAGATATGTATTGAACTGCACAGCAGTTAGTAACTGACAAAAAGAGCAGCAGACGTACAAAAAGGAAAGACTTGCAAAAAGGAAGTGGCCGATTTTGTGGAACCACCTGCCGCGCTTATAGATATAGGATATAGGTACCTACAACTGTTTCCTTTCTTAACGAACGAAGAACGAATTTTGTGTATTTAAGTGCCTTATTTTTCCTAACACTGGTAGGTATTCATTCAACCTCTATAAACCACTTATTTGACAACATTTAAGCACACTAATATTAGGTCTTTACCTATGAAGTTATAAGTATTTGTAAAAATTGTACCGCACTGTATAAATCTGTATCTCATCAATAAGAGTTCCAAATCCCATTCTTTATTAAGTCCTCAGCTACTGTCCAAACAATACAAACACATTGAAAAGCAACAAGCTAACAGAACCTTATCGCCGGACAATGCCGCCTCTGTTAAACAAAGCCGAGGGCCCTGGAGTCACCTAACAACTTAATTAGGTGGCCCGCGGCCGCCCGTAAATATCCCCACGTGAAATTACGACCAATAAAACTAAAAAAATTTATAACATTTCTATTGACTCACAAAAAACGAGGGATCCGATTGTCCGGCCCGCTTTGTGTGAAGACGCCTCGCTGAGCGTAGCTCCATTCCACACTCGATTTTTCTGCTTTGAACCCTGCCTGAGGATTACTTTCCTCTCCGTTGAACCGAGAATCAAAAAGAGCAGGGTTCAGAATAGAATGGTGCTCGAAGTTTTCGAATCATAGCTCACTGAGCGTGGAGAATGTGATGTTATTATTTGCGGAACGTAGGTGGATGACGGTGATTGCGTTTGGGGGAAAGGGAAAAACAATTCAATGTGTTGATTCTTAACTGATCCATAATATTATTATATTTCAACCAAGACCCAATCACAAAGTTCCAATACAGTAGTTCCAATAGTAGTTAGTGAACTGATAGAATTAAGAAAGACGCTGTCCTACTAAGCAGACTAGCCAAACTCCGTTAGAATATGACACAAGCACTTGCACAACGAAAATAATATGGAACTTATGTTAGTCGTTTCTCACTTGATTTTAGTGGAGCCGAAGACAACATTACGATGCGATCGGATCGCCAATGGATGGAGGCTGGAGCTTTTTAAAAGTTGTCTCAAATGTCAAACGAGACGTCGTACGTGAGTTATTTGTAACTGATACGGTATACGCGTTTGTATCATCTGTCAGTCGCTTATGGCACGCCGCTGCGTTATTTTTTGTTCGAAAACCGGCCTCGGCCCGATCGATTTGGCGACCGTGACCGGCATGTTACGGATTTCTCCGCATTCGTTAGGTATCATAGTTCTTTTATCTCTGAATATATATTGTTATAGCTCTATTGTATACTTTCACTTCCTTAAAATTATCATTGTCTGTCCGAATTAAAATAGTTTGTTTCTAATATTTATAAAAATCATAATATATGTAGGTACTTATAACCAGTTCCAAACATTCCCTGTTCAAAAGGTTTCATGCTGTAAGCTGCATTTGCACGAGTCTTGTAAGGTCCATGCCCTACGGGCAATCAAAGAAGGCATCGCTAACAATGTCGCTTCGAGTTGAAACGACTCCGCGGCAAGCTGCGCCCGCGCCGCCGCGCCGCGCCGGCCGCAAAGGACGCGCGGTTTGTTTATTCCGCCATCCATCTGTTGTCTACGCTGGCTAATTTGCATAGAGGACTCGTGAGGGGCGCGCGGGGGAAGAGGCACGCCGGACCACACGGGCGCGGCGCGGCGAGCGCGGGTGGCCTCAACCACATGCGCGGGCGCACGTAGCGTCCCCCGCCACCCGCCCGCGACGTCATTCATTGCGATCGTCCGCGCTGATCGCCCGCTACCACATCGAGTAGAAATGCTGTCATTATCGGCGCGCACGCATCGAGAATGCAATAAAAGGTTGATTGGCATGACTGTTGCCAGTACACATTGACAGATTTAGATACCATCCGAGGAATCATTACGCATTGTGGTGTCAGAAGAGGCTGGTCGTTAGTATTATGCAATGTTTGTTAACGTTGATAAGGAATTGAAGTTCCGTCAGTTGCAAGATGATGAAAGCTGCCGACGGCTTTGAAGTAGCGGTGTGAGATACGGCAGACAGTTGCGATGACCTCTCGTGACCTTGCCGACTGCCCTGGTTTCCACACTTACAGCCCGCCTTGCTTGCATCCGCGGCGCCGCCTCGTCGCGTCTCTGCACGATAAATAGTGCTGAGTTATAGCTAGCATTGACACATGACATGTACTTTGAAGACAACGGTCAGCAAATAATGAATTTGAGAATTTCCTTTACATCTGAATTCAAACTGAAGTCGTAATAGGTAGGTATAGATTTACTAATTCCCCTACACTTAAGAGTATTCTCAGCAACTCGACACTTAAATCCGTCTCGACGATGCAGCATCAGTAACTTTGGCATCGTAAATCGCGCCCACCACGGCCCTGCTACGCGGGTAGGTGTTAAAATAGAGGCGCCCTGTGCGGGCCGCCATCGCGCGATCCCATTCCACTTGCTTTATGATAATCCCCGATATCCGGCACGGGCTATGTTTAGCGTGAACGATTACCGAAGGTTGACCGCCCCTGACTCGACGATACGAACGTTAAATTGATCTTAAATTCTTAACCTCTGTAACAACGTCACGTTATGTAGAGTCGGGCGTGTGGGGTTCGTTCACTTGCTCAGTGAGTTCGTTCGTTTACTTTCGATTTAGTTACGTGTACTTACATAATATTTAAATGTCAGAGACGCGTTTTAAGTAAAGATAAACTATAAATCCTTAATGATCCATAACCAGTGTAACCAAACATTGATTTATTCCGGATTCCAACTTATAGGATATCCGAAACGTAATCAAACCTATACCTAGCATGAGAAATGCATAATAAATAAAATATAAAAATAATCTTTCAATTGATGTACCTAGTAAAATATTTTCATATATTATATGTATTAAGTTTGTATGTAGATAAATGTTCAAAATTAGTTAAACGTAGAGTCTTTATGTTACATGAGCAAAACATCATACGCACGAACAATTTATCAACCCACGATTCCAAAAACGTCTCGGCAGATCCCTTCATCACATTTTTACAAACTCTTTTTGTATTATTTGATGCTTATTAATCTCATTTACATACACAGTGTTCGGCGAAACTTAAATGGCATTAGTACTCGTACAATCTTGGGAGTTGGGACTGACAAACGAGCGACCGGCAGGTGGGCCGGCGTTATGAACCGAAAATAAGCTCACTGACACCGATTCTGGGGTATCACTTGCTAAATTATAACATCGCTAAACGAAACTTCACATCACACTCACTCTTATATAACCTAGCAAGCGATTGAGCGAGACAGTTTCATTCAGTTTTAGCTTCGAAAAGCGAAGCCTTTGCATATTTTTGCTTATGAAGAAATAAAATTCAAATCGCCAAGATGATTTACTGGGTGATGATTGAAGGTATTATCGTAACGGAATGATTTACGATAATTGATGGATTTTTGATTTGAATAATTAAATAAATTAGAAACAAAGATAAATCTTGCGTGCCCTAACAATAAATCGTGACAATAGCTTCATTAATATATAGGTACCTACATAACATACATAACACGGAAGAGACTACGTAGTACAGTCGACAACCAGCTAAAATATACCATCTGTCAAAAACCTTCGATATAACCTTATGCCTACACAATATAGTGCACTTCAGATTTTCAATTTTAGACGTTTTGGGTAGATTGACCTGTGGTCTACAAACGTCACATAAAGTTGCTGTCAAGACACGTAAATAGAGCAGTTTGTTGTTACCCAGAAATAAAATAATAACTTCGAGTTACGATCAGTTTATCAAGCGAGACGCATATTTTTAATATACGAATAATACTTATAGGAGTCAGTCGTAGACAGTTACCAACACTGACCAGGAAATAAAAACCCCTCGGCATATTGCGGAATTAATTTTTTTAAATGCCTTTTTTTCATAACGAAGTCCATAACACATAGATTATAAAACTACCAACGGTTGTATACATACACAAGAAGGTAAGTGACGTTACAAAACATGCTCGTCATTTATTTGCGAAGCGTAGTAAAATCGAGCCCGACGAAAAGCTTCATGCAACACACAAGCAAGAGTAGTGAGTCCACTCGCTCACTCCTCGAAAGTTTCTGTTTTCAAATTAAGAAGTTCAACATCCTATCCGTCCCACCCATCCCATCTCTTGCACGTCGCTACATCTCGAACACAACACGCGGTCGCGCTATAAATTATCTACCAAAATAAATAGCATTCCTCGCGCTTGCAGCGCGGCCGTTAACTGCCTTTTGCCACTGCAGTGTTACACGACACAACAGTTGCGGAGACAGCCTTATACCACTGATTACTGACATATTCCGACACGCTGCGACTATTTACAAGGAAATGGTTCCCGGTATAACTGTTTTAAACTTCGTGGAAATGCTGAGTTCGGATCTACATTTAGTTTCCTAGAGGCTGGTCCAGTTTGAGAGCATACAATGTAGTTCATGTTTTAATAATAAATTCGTATTTTGGGGAAACAAGCTAAAGACTATTTTCCAACTTATTTTCTTGCAAACTTGTACTATGGTGTGAACTTAATTTTGGGATAACTTAACCGCTTATTATAAATCACTGGCTGGGTGTCAATTGGAACGAATTCACTGGACGTTTCACGTTAATATACGTCCTAACCTGCACTTAAACTGCAAAAAATGTTCTCATTTTTTTCTGTTGAACCAAAGGAAAGGAAAAAAAATATTTGAGAGTCGCATAAAGCATATAACGCAATTCGAAAATTACATTTGAAGATAGATTTATACTACCTGAATCTTAGTTCCAAAGACAAGACCACACATAAATTCGGCATAAAATTATATTTTCCACAAAAAACTGATTTTTATTTTAATGAAAGTAGTTTTCATTTAAGTCACTTACTACCTGTCAGTTTCTTTAATTACCAACAGTATTTGAAAAAAATCAAAAACCTTTGTCAAAATTAATTAATTAATTATAATGTTTATTTATAACCCTCTATTTTCTACATTCTCCATAGTGACAGTAAGGTGAGAGTGATATTTTTTAAATTAATTCCATGGCGCCGACAGCGAGTTCCATGGCCCTGTCGCAGCTTGCGATAAATCACGCCGGATGCGTTAACTATCACGGCTTGCCACTTCTCTCAAACAAATGTGTCGACACTCACCAATATAAGGTGCCGATGGGGTGCGACAGTTAAAATTAGACACTTTTTTTCGACTGTTATGGTGGATCTAGCTAAATCGACACTGGGATTTCAAATTCTGAGATAAAACGCTTATTCTGCGATGTAGAGCCTCATAAACAGACGCCTGGCTAATTAGTACACTAAACCGTCGACTGAAATCAATCTAGGAGTCGTGTTCAAAATAGAATCTACGTATAAGTATATCTACATTAGATAAATCGCGCAATATTACACTGTAGACCATATTTATCGACTTCGTCTTATTTCAGAATATCACATTCAGCAGATAAAATTAGACCAGTTCATTGAGCTGTCCGTTACAAATAGAATGGATTTGATGATGCCTGAAAAGCTAATACATTTTACTGAAAGGTTAGATACGCATCTGCTATCCGAAGTACAGTCAGCTGAAATTTATATTATATGTACATATTGGTGACATCCACTGCAAGGGGGACTTCGCAAAAAGCAAATTTTATCTCAAAACATAAAAACTCTTGCAATAAGTTATTGCCAAATAACACACAGCACACCTGCAATTAGCTTTTAATCTTATCTTATTGCCATTCAATTTATTGTGTCAGTCTCTCATAAACTCAAAGCGTAAACGTTTACTGCGAACGCAGAATAACTCAGCTCGTAAATAAATAGCTCGGGCGCAAGTTGCAACACATTAAGAATAGTGACGTACATACTCGTATGCAAATGAAAAGGCCATGCAGAACATTATCGCGACGAACAAGTAGTACACGAATAAGTTAATTAAGTTGTCTGTAGCAGTACCATAACGACTCAGCCATTACACAGACGATTTATTTTAATGAACCAAAGCAGGCGACGCACCTCACTTTTGCGTTCACAAAAAATGAATTTAATGCGAACTTAATTGCATTTTTATTAATACCCACGGGTATAATTGCGGTTTTTGCTCGACAATTGCTCGACTAATTTTGGTATTGTTTTTATTATGTAGAGCGGATGGCCAATTTATTTTTTCTTAATTTTTATTGACTTCTTGCTAAGATTTTTAAAACTTACTTTATGTGCGTGCGTAGGTCACTTGGTAGGTAATATTTAATCATAGAGTCGGCTAAGGAATGGAACAGCCTGCCGGCGTCTGTATTTCCCGAAACCTACAACCTTGGGATCTTCAAGGTCAGAGTGAATAGGCATTTACTGAACCCGCGTGCTCCATCGTCGAACTCATCGACGCTTACCATCAGGCGAGATCGAGGTCAAATGCGGGTTTAGTAGTCAATAAAAATAAAAGTCATTCCCCATTCGCCTGATTGTAATTTTGTATACCTATCAGTCTCCTCTTATGAAGAGAAAATTTTTCGTTAATGCTTCAATAAATAAGCTTTCCTCGTGCCTTTCCTTTTCTTTTATTTATAAAATACCTACTCGTACAGGCGACCATCGGTCAAAGGTTAATTAGATTTTGGGTTGCCAAAAGGTGAAAAGTGAATCGTGAAATAAACCCGGACATAATATTGAAATTTGATCGAAAAACATTGGAAGATGGTATATAAAACTAAAGTCACTAAAAGCGACCCACAGTATCTACTTTATAGGTAGATAGATACTGAGTATATCATACGAACGACAGCAAACATTCACCAACTTCAAATAATGTTCAACTGTATTGTCCATAGAGGGCGGTAGATTAGAAGCAGAGTTGAAATACACTGCAAAGGTGCTGGGAGAGACCGAGTCCTCGACGCACCAGCTCATCATCCAGACTGCGAAGGATCCAGACGCTTCAGTGCTGCATCCTGGTGCGCTGCTTGAGCACCTAAAGGTATGTCGCTCTACGTTAATATCTGTCTCTCTTCATTAGTAACTCACCAGAGTTTGTCAAAACCATCATCAGTTTTAGAAAAGACTCCCACAACACTAATGAAGTCACGTCATGAAGATCTTATCAATCGTATCTACCGACATTTTGTTAGTAACAGCTGATTTTGTTTGCTCTTATAATTTTATTGATATTTATTATTTACAAGACAAATACTTATTATAAATACGTATTATCCTGAAGATTAAGTGTCGTGGAACCGTTCTTACCTGTTTTCTGCTACGAAACGAGTCTTCTGCGCCGAGTTTCACGTCGACCACCTGGTCACTCACTGGCACATGCACAAGGTACCGTACACCATCCAGAAATACACTTTGTACTATAACGTGAACCCCAATTCACTAAGACCAAAAATGTCTTGCCATAAATGTGGTGAGGTTATATTCAGGGGGGATGAAATGATATGCATGGCGGCGGGTTGCCAGAAGAAGTACCACTTTAACTGCGTCGGTATGGCGGAGGATAAGTTCAGAAGGATGAGATCTACTATTAAATCCGCCTGGGTGGGTCCTTGCTGCTCAGGTCGCTCTGCAATAAAAACGATCGACGTAATTAGCGCGGAGGCGGTGGCGCGTAGTAAATCTGCGCCTGCCACTCCGACCGCGGGTTGCGAGGGGAAAGCCGGCGGCGACGGCACGGGCACCATCTCCGATATCGATAAACAACTGAGCGTCACCTTGGCCGCTAACGCTAACTCGAGCGACCCTTTGCATCCCTCCCGCCATAGCCCTGCGGCAACATCCATTACGGCTTCTACAAACATTGATGAAAATATAAGTCGTCTGTTTCAATTATTTAAGACCGAACTGGAGCAATCGCGTGCTGAGCAGAATCGATGTCTAGAGACCTTTAAGACAGACATTTTAACTTCAATTGATGAAAAACACAAGGCGCAGGAGGAAACAATAATTAATTTGACAAAGTCCGTAGATAAATACTCGTTGGAACTTGCGACTCTCACAAAAAAATACACGGATCTAGAGGAATCCCATAAGTTTTTGAGTAGCGATCTTCACGAACTACAGACCAGCGTAAAAACATTGAAGGAGGAAGTTAAGAAGTTAAAATCGAGTGACAGCACTGTAGAGGAGTTAAAACTGAGACTAAATCAACACGAGCAAAGGGCTCGGTCTGAAAATATTGAGATTTTTGGCATCGCTGAAAGAAAGGACGAGAACCTTCCTGAAGTAATCATAAGTTTAGCTAGATTGTTAAATGTACAACTATCGCCCAGTGACATATTATTTGCCGCTCGTGTTCCTCCAAAGAACAAATCCAATAATCTACCCAAGCCCATTGTGGCAAAGTTAAGCTCCATGTTATTGAGGGACCAGCTAATTAGCAGCATTCGAAAGAGGAAGGGTTGTACATCACCCGAGTTGGGTATCGAGGGCGACTTAAGGAAGATTTTTGTGAACGAACACCTGACCGCTGACAACAAACGCCTCTTCAAGGAAACCAGGGCAGCTAGCGCGGTCTTGGGGTTTCAGAATGCCTGGGTGCGGAACGGCAAGATATACGTGAGAAAGAACGACAACAGTCCAGTCAAATGTATTCGTACGCCTATGGACCTAAAGAAACTGAAATAGAACTCGTAACCATCTGGTCATCTGCTAATCGACACTGGCCTTTTCTACTGATATTTTTTTCTATTTTTTCTATTTTACGTGTAGTAACAATAATGTACGACAATTATTATCCTAAATCCCTTAATTATCACAGATATCCCATACACACACAGACACACTTTATACATCACAACTCTCATTCGACATGCAAACTCACCTCACAATCACGCGACACTCGGACACACGTATATAGACATTCTCACCATCATGTATCACGCACGTTATCATTTATCGAAAGATCGCAACCGCTCAACTCAACCTGTACTAAGTGGATGCAAATGTCAATGACCTCAAATCACATTCAAAGAATCATAGTTATTGAATGGTATTATTTTATTCGGTTAAATACTTTTATTAATATTTATGGTTTTTCATTTGCAACAAATAATATCGATTTTAAGTATAAATTTGTGGTAATTACGTATCACATTCACGGTCTATTTTCAAAACTCACGTAGTATACGTGGTAAAACCATTCAATTTAGACAAGGATTGGCCAATAACGATTACGACGTAGTAGGTATTGTGGAGACTTGGTTATACGACGGCGTGTTTGACGCGGAGGTATCGGACGGGCGGTACGACGTGCACAGGCGCGACAGGGATCAGCGGGCCACGCGGTGCGCGCGGGGCGGGGGGGTGATGCTGCTCGTGCGCCGCGGGTTGGCCGCGCGCCGCGACGACTCGCACGCGCCGCCGCCGGACCGCGCGCTGTTCGACTCGGTGCACATCGTCATACCGTCTCGCGCTGTTGACTCGGACCGCGATCTGCACATCGTGTGCGTGTACCTGCCCGGTACACGTGTCGCAGACGACTCCATGTTGAGGCAATGTACGCACTACTTGTCATCCATCTGTAATCAGTACTCGGACGACTCGTTTGTAGTGCTGGGTGATTTTAATATGAGCTCGGTGCACTGGCGCTCGGACTCGGGGGGAGCGTTGGCTTCGTATGGTTGTATGGCGGGTGATATACAGGATTTCACAGATTTTTTACTAATATCAGGACTACAACAATATAATAATGTTTCTAATGATAATAATAATTTTCTTGATTTAGTAATAAGTAATACCTGTGTCACCGTCAACCGTTGTGACGCGCCTATAACTCGGGAAGATATGCCACATCACCCCTCTCTTGTGCTAAATTTACCGGATTTAAGTAGTAAGCCAATTAAAGAACCTCCAAGGAAAATATATCTGTTTGGTAAGGGCGATTATGACACAATCCGTGACATTTTGAGCACGACAACTTGGCATGAGCGGCTAGCTGAAGGTGATGTCAATGATGCGGTAGAATTTTTCAATAATACCTTATCCAATGTCATAGAAAATCATATTCCTAGTTTTGTAACAATGGGCAGCGAGCACTATCCTACCTGGTACACAAAAAGCTTGGTCCATATTATACGAGAAAAGTTAAAATATCATGTAAAATGGAAGAGGTACGGAAATCCCCGCGATTATGACACTTTCTCCTTGTTAAGACGCCGTCAAAAGAGAGTCCAGGAAGAATGCTGGGTTAGATATTTGACATCATGCGAAAAGGCTATAAGTAGGAATCCCAAATCTTTCTGGAAATTTGCGAAGGACTTAAAAAGTTGTGGTAGTGTTCCAAGGCAAATGACTGACGGAACTGTAACTGTGACTGATACTAAAGAGATTTGTAAAGGTTTTTTGGAATATTTTCAGTCAGTTTACAGACAGGCACCGTCGTCATCTGCATTGAATATTACAAGTACCCAATTTCTGCCCAATGCAACCATTGGTAGTATTTATATTGATGAAGATCTGGTACTTAAATATCTTAAGGGTATAAACATTAACAAAGGTCCTGGAAGTGACGGTATTCCGTCAATTTTTGTTAGATCATGTGCAGTAGAACTGGCGGTGCCTTTAACTTTAATATTTAACAAATCTATCAAACATGGAGTTTTTCCGTCAAAGTGGAAGGAGGCCATTGTCGTGCCGATTCATAAGGGTGGACCCAGAGCGCGTTTCGACAAATACAGACCAGTCTCTATTTTATCTGTGTTTAGTAAACTTTTTGAATTGATAGTTTTTGATCATATATATCCTTTCGTGGAACGGTCGATATCGGTGCAGCAACATGGTTTTATGCGGAAAAGGTCGGTTGTAACCAATTTGGCGGTATTTACAGATTATGTTGCATCAAATATGGATAACAGAGGACAAATAGACGCCATATACACGGATTATGCCAAGTGTTTCGATCGTCTTGACCATAAAATCTTAGTATCAAAGTTAGACGTAATAGGGATACATGGGGATTTGCTGCGGTGGTTTACTTCTTACCTCGAGAATAGGTCTCAAGCAGTAAGAATAGGTACATGTTTATCTGATTTTGCTTACATACCTTCAGGTATTCCTCAGGGCTCGCATCTCGGACCGTTACTGTTTAACATCTATATATTTGACATAGTCACGTGCTTCAAGCATGCACAATTTTCAATGTACGCGGATGATAAGAAAATATACTTACCAATTAAGGATATAGCCGACTGCTTGCACCTGCAGGAAGACCTAGATAGGCTGTGTGAATACTGTCAGGCGAATCTCCTGGACCTAAATGTATCTAAATGTCAGTGCATAACTTACACCAGAAAGAAAAACGTTGTAAGATTCCAATATAACTTACATAATTCCATTGTACTTAGGGTCACATGTGTCAGGGATCTCGGAGTGATGCTGGATGACAAGCTCTCGTTCAGGGATCACTATGAGCACGTAGTACAAAAGGCTTATAAAATGTTGGGATTCATAATAAGGATAACCAAGCCTTTTAAACAAATCCTGTCTTTGAAAACGTTGTATTACGCATATATAAGAAGCGTATTGGAATTTGCTTCACCGATATGGTCACCCGGGTATGCGATCCACAGGGATAGGATCGAGGGAATACAGCGCAGGTTCACGTCTCTTTTGCATCGTCGGTTCGGCGACGGGTCTCGGTTCCCCAGTTATGAGGAACGGTTAGAGCGATACAAGCTGGTGTCGCTGGAGGACAGGCGCACGCTGGCAGACATGGTGTTCCTGTACAACGTGGTGAACGGCGAGGTAGACTGTCCGCAGCTGCTAGAGCGCGTGGGGCTGAACGTGCCCGCCGCGCGCACGCGCCACACACGCCTGTTCCACGACTCGGTGGCGCGCACTAACTGCGCTCGGAACTCGATCGTGTCCCGGTGCACTCACACATACAACACATCGTTTAAAGGTCTTGATATTTTCCAAGTGAAACCACGTGCGTACAAGAAGCAGTTAATGGCTGAGATTGGGTCGAGAAAAGCAGGCTCGATTACATGATTAACGTGCAGTTTACACACACAGAACATAACAGAAATCTCCCTCTCTCTCTCACACACCCACACACCCTTTCAATACACACAATTACACACTCTTACAACTTACATACTTACACACATACCCTTTTCTTTGTTCTCCCCACTCCCTATTCCACTTTCCCACCTCCATATTTTATTAGCTGTTACTAATTATTATTATTTTGTATAAATTAAGGAGACCTATTTTTTGGCTTGCACGCATGTAAAAAAAAAAACAATTCAGGAATTACATAGCTGTAAGGTTTCTCAGATATATTAAAATTAAAAATTAAATTATTTTGAGTTAATGACCATGTATCCAGCTTTCCACCTTGAATTCGCAATGGGTTTGGCATTAGCCAGCACCTCGAAAAACTCGTATCCAATTGGTTGACAGAAGAAAAAAGTTCTTATTGTCAAGGATCAACTCGATGACCATTTTTAATTTTTAGGGAAATTTGATAGTCAAGAAAGTCTTATATAGCCACAGAATATAAAGTTATACTACCGGTAGCCAGAAATTGATTTTGGGGGGTTTTGGTGTTCCAGGGGCGAAGATTGAGGTTTCGTGGACGGTGGTTCTGTACTAAATATTACCTTACTTCTGTTTACGCAGGTGGTCCACGCAGCAACCCACGTCACTGTTCACTTATACGACACAGACTGGAACATCAAGGACCTGTGCTACAGCCCCTCCATCCCCGACTTCGAGGCCTACCACATCGAAAAGATCTTCGACAACATCATCCCTTGTGCCATCATCACGCCCCTAGACTGTTTCTGGGAGGGGAGCAAGTTGCTTGGACCTGATTATCCTATTTATGTCCCGTAAGTGTTACAGACTTTACACTTTTTTATTATAAATTTTTACTTATAAAGGTCTACCGCTTAACTGAGTTGGTTTCTGAGGTAGAGTGTGGTGCGGAAGGGATATGGTGACAGACGTTGTGGGATTCAGGGTAGGTGGTGCCTTTTATTTTACCTCGGGAATGGACTCAGTAGAAAGACTCAGAAGAAACGGACTTCCTGAACTACTGGTCTAATAAATAATCTGACGAAATCCTGCAAAATTATAAAGATGACTTAAAAATCCTGACCGAATCCACAATGATTCTTTATGTAATGTAATTCATTGACATATTTCAGTGGTCTCCAACACAATCTAAAATGGACACACCTAAACCCTCAAGAAATAATAGAAGAAGTAAGGAACCTGAAATACCAGTTCCCTCTGGGCACGATGGAAGCTTACATGAAGAGAGCAGGCATCTCCTCCGCTTACATGAAGAAACCGTGCCTGGACCCCACCGATCCCCAATGTCCCGACTCAGCACCCAACAAGAAAACAGGACAAGTGAGTTGTTGCATAATCTCTGATAAATAATAATCTACATTTTATTCTATTTACGTCAAGGTTAAACGTGATCTCCATGATGTTCAGGTAGTAGATGATCCTTTCTTTTGTATGGGTGAGCTATACACGCAACCATTAGTTCCGCCTCCGTGAGACCCACATTAGGGACCATTACGACAACTCCCGGTCCTTTTATGAAGACTTCAATTTACGACAGTTTTACTGGCACATAAATAAAGCGTGTAGGATCACGACAAATAAAATAACTTTATCGAGGCGAACGCATAAAGTTTAAATACTTTCCATAATAATAAAATATTTTTGGAAACGGTAATAAGGCAGGATGAAAGCGGTCGCCGCCGGGCAGATGGCGCGGCTACCTGCCGATCCGGCGTCGTCGGCCGACGGCGATGTGCCGAGAAAGTTATGTCGGACCGAGTATTGAGTGTCGTCGATACTATCATCCCGGAAACATTTACTGTGATTTTGTTTCGCAACCGAAAACGTCCGTTAATTTATTCATTTTGTACGAACTACAGCATGTATTCGACGAATTTGTATCAACAAATACACAATAAAGACCTGTATTTGTAACGGACAACTGTTTTATGTATTTCATTGCCTTACAAATAGCGTATTGGGACCGCAGTCAAGTGGGTATGGTTTTGTGGCTTGGGTACGAGCAAGGGTAGAGTAGAGTAGAGTCGGCCAGACCGCCACCCACGTTCGGCGAAGGACCGCGGCGCAGAACGGGCGCGCATTGTTCCCTGCGCCCGCGCATCGGACCGGCGCATTATACGGGCGCATTGTACACGCTTCAATAGGCCTCGTTTGCTGCCGCTATCGTCCATCACAATGACACTATTATATGTATCATAATGTGTGCCCAACGCAAGCGCAGTTTCATGGAAACCTTGTATTTCTTCGTATCTCTTTGTCGGGATAATTTTGTCAAGTGCAGGTGACATTTTTAACCAGTAACGACGTGACAACTACAAATGTCTTAATTTGTTACAGTTTTGGTTTATTTATTACCTTAGTACTGGCATAAGTATTACAAAAGTTATGTACCCTTTTCATTCATTCACTTTACAGAATTTGTTTGGGTCTCGCTTAGTACCAAAAATTTAACTCAAATCTACAACATTTTAACTCGGTTTTCAAATGTAGCGTACCTTGTTAGACTACATTTTTCATTGCACAGTGCGATCTTATCATTAAAAGACATCTCATCCAGACAACCTTTGGGTAGATAAAGGAAGGGGTAGGTTGTTTGGCAACTTTTTCATAAACATACATGTCAGCCCCTAAAACTTGTGGTATGATAGAAATTGAAATGGTTATCAAAACTGCTTTTTCCAATTTTGAATTTAGAAAGAAGATCTTCATTATCAGTCACACCTATCAACTAAACCGACATCTATTTCCCAGATCCCAGATGTAGCAGCAGAGCTCTCGCACGGGTGCTACGGCTTCGCGGCCGCATACATGCACTGGCCAGAGCAGCTGATCGTCGGCGGAGTCACCAGAAACTCCACGTCGGCCCTACGCAGCGCACGCGCACTGCAAACCGTCGTGCAGCTGATGGGCGAGCGAGAGATGTTCGAGTACTGGGCCGACCGTTATAGGGTGCTTGTTAATACCTACCTATCTATATCTATTGGTAGTGTACTTCACGGGCGGAAGTTTGGAGATTCCATTCCCCCTTCCAATTGCCAGCCTCTGTTCGTCTCCCCGTAGGTCGCAAACCTTAAGATAAAATAGAACAGTTTTCGAAAATCTCGTCTCCCATATGAAAGCGATAAAAAAGCCCGTGTTGTACCTCGTTTTTGTTTAGTTAGGTTAGTTTATCTTCGCTTCTATTTATCGTAACAACATTGTTGTACGGCTATTAAATTATTAATTTCTTGTTCGACTCTAGTGTTCGTTATTTCGGAGAACATAGTTAGATAACAACGCAAGAACCACCTTACTTTATCCTACCTACCTTCTAAGGCCCAACGACTCACTAATCCGCCATTTTCCAGGTGCACCACGTCAACTGGGACCAGGAAAAGGCGGCTGCTGTCCTCGATGCATGGCAGAGGAAGTTTGCTACTGTAAGTATTCATTCATTGAAGTGTATTGAAAAAAATAGAAATAGAAATATATTGCAATATTCGTCAGCATGTTTACATTTCCAGTCTCCTAAACTACCTATAGTATAGGGCTACAATTCGAGGCAGTGCGGTTGCATGGATTACACAGATTCGAAAACGAGAAATTTTTCTCAGGCATGCGGGTTTCCTCATGATATCGCCATTCATAGTCACCAGTAATTAGTAAGTCGTCGACATATCCCAAAAATCTCTTTGATACGTGGTGTAACCAGGAAAAAAAGGGTTCGACCAGGTCTGAAGTCCTACTTACTGATATTCCAAAACGATGTCATTTGAATATTTTAATGGGCATCAGGAATGTTTCTTTTGGTCTTCCTTTAATGGGATGTAGGATGTTTGATGGATTTAGGTGATGGATGCTGCGAGGTGCGGGTGGGTAGTGTGGGTATTGATTGGTCATCCCTCCCTCCTTCACCACCGCACAACTACCTCATGATCTCAGTTAAACGTTGATCCTATCGTAAAGAGATTGTTGACGTTCCTGAAAGGACCTTCAAAGCTATCGTTCTAACAAAATTGTTAATTTCCTTTGCAGGAAGTCCGTAGAATGACAGCATCAGAGTCAGTATCTCCGTCGTACAGCTTCTACCCGTTCTCCACGTCATCCCTCAATGACATTCTCGGAAAGTTCTCCGAACTGTCTCTCAGAAACATCATCTTAGGTTACATGTTTATGGTGAGTTTGTGTTACTTCTTGTTTCTATACTTATACTGCTTTGTCAGTAGTTAGTTAGGTAGTTGAATCTTGAAATAAATTACTATTTTAATAAAAATATCGTCATTAGTGTCAACTCCTCTTAGTGACCTTAATGGGGCTGACATGGTCACCTTGTCGTGTACCAAAGCCTCTAAAAAGGGATTGAAAAAAGAATACCGTCATGAATTTTGGAACTGATGCCACAGTTAAAATTAGGTATTCCTTTTGCACTTTAGTTTAACGAACACCTCCAAATTGCGAAAATTACTATACCCACATAAATATATGTTTTCTTAAATTAAGATTTTTTTCTTTATCGGTATTTCATTTTGACTTTTGGTGAACTCAATTTATCTACAATGTTGATTTATATTTTACTTTACCTTTTTTACTTTCAATGATTTAGTACCGGAAATAGTTTTGTTTTATTTACTTATTATTTTATTTTCAGTTAATTTATGTTGCGGTAGCTCTGATGCAATGGCGAGACCCGGTGCGATCGCAAGCCGGGGTTGGTATTGCTGGAGTCCTACTGCTTTCTATCTCAGTCGCTGCTGGACTAGGCTTTTGTGCTTTATTAGGTGATTATTATTATTTTACCTTATTTGTGTGACTTCTTTCTGGTTTATTTTATTTTCTAACATACAAGCATCATCGATGTACTAGAAGACTAGATAGATAATCATTCAGGTTCACGAACTCAGTATGTCCGCTCCCAAAATGACCGCTTCCCAAAATATCCGCTTTTCAACATGACCACATTTTGTCACGCGTCGCCTTGAAAAGATTATTTATAGTCATTTAAAAAAAATCCACTTTCATCATTAATACTGTAACTATATTTTTTTCAAATTGGCATTTTTTTCCAGGCATACCATTCAATGCATCAAGCACGCAAATAGTGCCATTTCTAGCTCTGGGTTTGGGAGTGCAAGACATGTTCCTTCTCACTCACACGTACGTGGAACAAGCGGGAGACGTGCCTCGGGAGGAGCGAACGGGGCTCGTTCTGAAGAAGAGTGGGCTCAGCGTTCTTCTGGCATCCCTTTGTAATGTCATGGCGTTCTTAGCTGCGGCTTTGTTGCCGATACCTGCTCTTAGAGTGTTTTGTCTTCAGGTGAGTGTACTAAATTGACAACCTCACATCTTACGTGGGTAACATTCTTCTTGAAATCGGAAATCGTGGTGAATTAGGGCTGAATAAAAATGAAGCATTTCAGAACAGAGAAAAGAGAAGTGAAATATCAAAGAACCGGATGGTAGGCCGTAACTGGTTTCACAAAAAAGAGCAAGCTTATGTTTGAATTAGGATGGGCATGGGATTTATTTATGTTCTGCTCATATACATGATATGAAGGGAAAGAGTTGATCTGCAATCGATGTATTATATCATGTATAATACATCGATTGCAGATCAACTCTTTCCCTTCCAGATGGTTATACTATATTATTTTTCATTCGAGGAATCAAGATTTTAGCTAAGTAATTTGAGGATTACTTACAACTAATTCTAAGTTTTCTTTCAGGCTGCCATACTTCTCCTTTTCAATCTGGGCTCGATGCTACTTGTGTTTCCGGCAATGATCTCTTTGGACCTTCGTCGAAGATCGGCGGCGAGAGCAGACCTCTTGTGTTGTTTGATGCCTGAGAGCCCTTTGCCTACTAGGACTAAAGCAACTGCCGAGAGATCGAAAACACGTGGAGGAAAGACTGAAAAGGTACAACGAATACCTAAAAATTTAAAGATAATAATTCACGTAAAATATTTGATAATTTAAATGGATTTTAATGCGTGATTTTCTTACAGAGTAATTACAAAGACACAACAAGACAACCCTTGGACCCCGATGTAACCGGAGACGATGCCAAGAAAACGTGTTGTCTCAGTCTTTCGCTTACAAAGTGGGCGAAGAACCATTATGCGCCTTTCATCATGCGTCCCGCTGTAAAGGTAGTTTTCAAAATGTTGTTTGAAAACATTCGTGTCGTTGTTGTATGAAATATTAATAATTTTTTCCTTTTAGGTAACATCGATGCTAGCTCTAATCGCCGTCATATTAGCCAGTGTTTGGGGAGCCACGAAAATCAAAGATGGTCTGGATCTCACGGACATTGTACCCGAAAATACGGACGAGCACGAATTCCTCTACCGCCAGGAAAAGTACTTCGGCTTCTACAGCATGTATGCAGTCACCCAAGGCGACTTCGAATATCCCACCAACCAGAAACTCCTATACGAATATCACGATCAATTTGTTAGGATACCTAACATAATAAAAAACGACAACGGTGGCCTTACGAAATTCTGGCTCAGCTTATTCCGTGATTGGTTGCTAGACCTGCAAGCTGCGTTTGACAAGGAAGTGGCGAATGGATGTATAACGCAAGAATACTGGTGCAAGAACGCAAGTGATGAGGGAAAATTGGCTTACAAACTTATGGTGCAGACTGGACATGTGGGCAATCCCATCGACAAGTCACTTGTTACCGCCTACATGAAGAATAGTCATAGGCTGGTGGACAAAGACGGAATCATTAATCCGAAGGCGTTTTACAACTACTTATCAGCATGGGCTACTAATGATGCTCTGGCTTACGGAGCGTCTCAAGGCAACTTAAAGCCCCAACCTAAAAGATGGACACATTCGCCTGGAGATTACGACCTGCAGATTCCCAAGTCATCACCTCTAATCTACACTCAGCTCCCGTTTTATCTATCTGGTCTCAGCGACACGGACAGTATAAAGAATTTGATAATGTCAGTACGGGAGTTGTGTGTCAAATTTGAAACGAAGGGATTGTCCAATTTCCCGTCTGGTATTCCTTTCCTGTTTTGGGAGCAGTACTTGTATTTGAGGACATCGCTACTCTTGGCTCTCGCTTGTGCTTTGGCTGCTGTATTTGTGGTAAGCTCAGGAATATTTTAGCAAAAATGTAATTCGTGTCTTTTTCTTCCAATAATCTAACCGAACATTTTATTCCTCAGGCGGTCATGGTACTCCTGCTAAACGTCTGGGCGGCAGTACTGGTGACTGTAGCTCTGGCCACCCTGGTTCTGCAACTACTTGGCTGCATGGCTCTCCTGGGAGTGAAGTTATCGGCTGTGCCCGCTGTTTTACTTGTATTAGCCATCGGTCGCGGCGTGCATTTCACAGTGCATTTATCTTTGGTAAGATTTCTAAACCATTTATAATTTATCGATCTACATTTATATCCGAGGTTTCTAGAAGCCCCATTTAACCAAAATGAAGATGATTGATAATAATAATTTGAAATAACGGGATAGTTCTGCTTTCAAAGCTAGTCATTGACTATATGTATTTTAGACAAGTTCTTCTATACGAAACGACTAAGACCTTCTTTTTATTAATTTACAGGCTTTCATAACGTCAATCGGCTGCAAGCGCCGTCGAGCTTCTTTGGCCCTCGAGTCCATTCTAGCGCCCGTAGTACATGGGGCGCTGGCAGCCGCACTGGCAGCGTCAATGCTGGCAGCCAGCGAATTCGGCTTCGTCGCTCGTCTGTTCCTCAGGCTGCTGTTGGCTTTAGTGCTGCTTGGAATTATCGACGGACTGTTTTTCTTCCCAATTGTACTGGCGCTGTTGGGACCGGCTGCTGAGGTTTGTTAATTTTTATTGAGCTTTTTACCACCAATAGCTGACACAATTGTCATCAAATTTTATTATTCCACTCTATGGTATTAAGCTACTCCTTCTGGTGTTACCATTTTCGATCTCGTGTTAGTCGCATCCAGTTACAATATCATCATCAAAATATATTTTTACCAAATATTGTTTAACACCAAAATTAAATCTAATGATCAACTCATTCCACCCAGGTTCGACCATTAGAACATCCCGAACGACTATCAACACCATCGCCGAAATCTTCGCCAGTGCAATCTAGGAAGTCCAGCTCCAACTCGACCGGTGGAGATAAGTCGAGTCGAACCAATAAATCAGCGCCATCTAGGCCGTCTGCGCCGTCCCTCACGACGATAACTGAAGAGCCCAGCTGGCACAGCTCGGCGCCTTCGGTGCAGTCGTCAATGCAGTCGATAGTAGTACAACCCGAAGTGGTTGTGGAAACGACGACATATAATGGAAGTGACTCGGCGTCTGGGCGGTCGACGCCGACGTCGAAATCACAGCATTCTGGCGCTATTACTACTAAGGTGAGTTTGAGATTGAACGTTTATACATTATTGTCCAAGATTGATCAATGTTATGGCTTTTGTCCGTTATTCGAATAACCTAGTTAACAGAGAATGCTCGTAGAGCTGTTACAATCAGCATGATTTACAGATGATACTCTTATTTTTGGTGAATACTTGATACATATTTTTCATGATAGGTTATTAGCTACACAACGAAAAACTAATAAAAAATGTTTATGCAGGTCACCGCTACAGCCAACATAAAAGTGGAGGTAGTGACACCGAGCGATAGAAAATCGCGGCGATCCTACCACTACTACGACCGTCGCAGAGAACGCGACGACGACCGAGACAGAGACCGCGACCGAGACCGTGAGAGAGACAGGGATAGAGATAGGTCAAGAGAACGCGATCGAAGGGATCGGTTTCGAGATGAAAGGGACCACCGGGCGTCGCCGAGGGAAAATGGACGGGACTCCGGACACGAGAGCGACTCTTCCAGACATTGAACCAAGACCAAGGAGTTAGCCAGAACTATTTCATCAAGGTCGTTGCTGTCAAAGGTTGAGTTGCCTTTAGACGCCTATGGCCAATAGACTTTTCAATTTCGAAATGAAGTATACAACGAACTATGTAAAGTGAGTAAAATAAAATACGTAGTTATTTACGTGAGTGCATTTACATTAAGTATGCTGAATGAAATGACATCTTTACCTAAAGTTACGATGTTTCATATGTCTTTTAGTACGAGGATCGTAAATAAACGTGTTTTAAGGTTCGCAATAACGCTTATAATCAAAGCCTTAAGACAGTATTAAGAGAATAATTTTAAGTCAATCCTTTCATTAAACTACGAATACAGTGGAGGCTACAATCAATCGGTTTGCGAAAGTGCTATAATTCCTTAGACTTGGCATTATTATGGCGAGCGCTTTTTAAAACGCATCATAATGAAGCGCACTGATTATTTTTCGTTGCCTATATCGGTATGTTCAGTTATCTTTTATACGACAGACGATGTCTTACAGAACGGTTCTAAAACTACCTCACTTCCCAAAAATACATGCACGTTTACAAGCGCTGGTCTTATGATGCTTTATAACGAAGTAACTTTATAATAGGTAGGTACTGTTATGGTATGCAGGATGGTACTGTAATCATTCCATAGTGTGGCACTAGTACATCTATATTGAGATTCAGTATAGATGTGTTTCAGTGTGATGAATTCGTGGATTCTGTAAAGACCAAATATCATTTTTAGAGCGTCATAATTACTTATACAAGTTTATTTTGTGTGTTCCTATTTTTAAAGACATTTCCATTTGTCTCCATTCGTGTTTTTTGTTACATTATTTACTTCTCTAAAGACTGTGGTCAAATATTATTTTTAATTTATCATATTATTTATTTAATGTCTATACTTAATTATTATTCTATCACCAGTGAATCTGTGGGAAATCTCAGATGAATTTGTACAAATTTTTAGGTAAATTAGTATAACTTTACATTAGGCAGTTATTTATGAGATTACTTAGTTATGTACCTAATTGTATTTTTGTGATCTATAGGTAAAAGTTCAATAGTTGGAGTTGCATTTAGCGATTAAAACACAGTATTGTGTGGTATAAAGATGCGGCGTACAGATCTGAATTACTGACCTCACTAGGGGAACTAACGAGTAGCGTTGTGAGATGTTGTGCATTGTACTTATTAGAATATATTAATTTATACGTATATAACTTAATTATATTGTGTACATATAGTGATAAAGTTAGGCGTAACTTTACTTGCGCAAGGTGCGCGAACGCAGCGCGAGTTGCGTATTTGTATCGTTTATTTTTATACAATTTTAACTGACATATTGTCGAAAAACTATAGATTGTATTGTAACTGAAGGCGTTTTATGTGCTTTTATAAAAGAAGCAACATGCACAAAGTAAAAACTGACGACAAATCAATATTTTTGTATGCAACTTTGAATAAACTTAACTTTAAACTTACTTTACTTTGTGAAAACTTTAGTTTTGTGTATAAACACGAACAACAGCCCTATTGAAATCACATAAGGTATGGTCGATTGTGCCGAGAACTAAAACTTTCTTCGTGAAAGTAGGTACTTATAGGTTTTTTATAACTTTCATTTCATATAAAAAGGGTTTAAATAAAAATCAGGATTTATAAATATTGTATAACTGCCCTTTCTCATTTATTATTTTTTATATATACCATAATATTTTAATTTAAACTTTTATTGTCAACGATAAATGAGTTTTTTGTTATTTTTACTTGCAACGCTTGACAATATACCTTCGTTGTTAAACAAAAGTTAAACTGTCGACTGTATTGAGAAAATAAAACACTTAAATCTATATTATTTTTTAATTTTATTCAGTCATCTCTACCCAATTCTTTAAGTAAGCAACAGATGGCGTTAACACTCAATGTATCGAATCACTCAGAATAGTAGTAAGTTTATTTTTCAAGTATTTACAACTTATGATTTGAACGTAAAATACGAAGCTCTAACTTAGTTAATATACCTACTATTGCAGCCAATTAAAGTAATATTTATGTAGTATAAAGGTAACAAAACTCAGGATGTAGGTAGGCACATAAATAGGTATTTAGTTCATATTGAAATTTCGGAGAAAATGTAAGGGCGGTGACTCCCGCTCTGGATCGTAATCGTCCAAAGGATCTCACTGGCTATCTATCGTGGTAATGCTGCCAGTGCAATGGGTACCTTAGGACGGGGGTCGATTCAGGATCGGGAGTAGTAGGTAATGACTTTACATTTTTTTTAAATGTATATACCTATTTTAATTTATGGTTAATTATTTATATTTGACGAAAGATTTTTGTGATTTATTTAGTATTAATATGACGTGTAATTGATAGGGTAAACCTACCTAAATCTATTAAATTAAAAGAAAAGCTACTATGCCAAATTCCAACTTTATTAATCGAGCAATTCTCTGTTGTTTATATTGACAGGAGATCCTCGAAATTAATAATTTAAAAGGCAAGAGTAATCCGCGCTTCCCACGTTGATCCGCTTAGACCGATTTATAATAGCGGGCGGGAATTTTGGCGGCAACAACGCCTGCGACATTCCTTAGAAAGCGGGAGCGCGGGAATCAATAAAGGATTTCCTGGCGGCGTGCCCACGCATGTGCGTGGCTGCAGGCGGCGAGCCGACGCTCCGGCCCTGGCGCTCCGCCTCTACCTTCCACACTAATTAAGATTACAAAACCTTGAGCAACATTTATAAAATGCCACAATTTCAGGATGTTTTCAGCGCGGTAGCAGTGGACGACCTCATGCAATAGCGAATTAATCTTAGTAATAAGTGGGCTGCGTTATTGGGCGTATGATCTACGCGCAGCGTCACTGCGGCTCGGGGGGTTGGGTAGCGGCGGAGGGGTTGCGCGCGGCGTCGCCGGCGAGCTAGAGCCGACACGCTCTGCCTTGGTCCCGCGGTCCGCCCGCGCCAGCCGTAACCTAACACAGTGTCTCGATGACTCATGAAACGTACGCCCTTTGGTGACATTGCCCGGAGTGTGGTGTGGTTGGTGTTCAGTGTGTGTGAGTGATGTGGGTGCGCTAGCATGGGGCGGGAGACGCCGGCGCCGCTGGCGCTGCTGGCGGCGCTACTGGCCGTGGCGCTCGCCAACCAGCTCGAGGACATACCCCACAATGAGTAAGTAAGAACGACAAGAAATTTGCTTTACATGGTTATTACCAAAATATGCTACAATAAACACAAGTTCAAGCAACCCCAACCAACGTCCTACCAGACGTTTATATGAACAATTTCGAATCACCATTGCTCCCCCATCAACTTTAGTTCTAATAAAGCAGTAAACCACTCAGTTTGAGACTTCAAAAAGAGAGATTATCTATACAATTCGGCTACATATCTAACAATCTTTTCAAGTCACTATCGAAATAACTTAAATACGGAGTTAATACGAGTCAATGTCAAACCGCCTATTGCTCTGAGAAACATGTGAAGTTTATAAATGGATTATTAATGTTCCAAAGTTACCCAGAATACTATGCTAATTTTGTGATGTATTCGAACTGTTTTTATATGTGAAATCCAAATATTAATCTTAAAATTTTATAAAATTGATATTTAGAGGGGGATACAACTAAAGAGGGTGGAAAAAAAAAGATTTTTTGTACTCTAACGTGTGGGTATCGTTTTTAGAGCTCATCAAGTAGAGTACGAATATATTTTACAAAAAAATATTTTTTCGTATCAAAGTTGTCAATTTTAGAGCAGTTTTGTTACCGGTCTCAAAAGTGGTCTCAAAAGCACGCTAGAAACTAGAAAATTGGCTAAAATATTAGTCATATCCCGTGTTTCAAAAATAAATACTAAAATTTGATACATCTGTAATACTTTGTAAGTTATGGGCAAAAACGGTAAAAGGTTTTTTAATTCAATACCTACACAGAAATCGGACTACTAGCGCCATTTCAAAATCCTTGATTAAATACTTACAAAATAGTCCTTAAAGTACGGATCTCTATAGATATGGCGAAGTCATGGCGAAGCCCGAATTGCGCTTGGCCGATTTTTTCTAGACTAGTTTCAGCGTCTAATAACGACGTTTCTTCAGTCTTCTAGCTATTTTGAAAGTATTTATAGATAAATACGTATATAGCAAAAAAGTTTAATTACATAGATAAAGAGTTACAAAGGAAAACTCGTTCTAACGATCGGTTCAGAGAATTTTTCCTGTAAAATACTTAAACTGTAATTAAATTATGTAAGCTACCGGTTTGATCTTCTCGATTTTTTCTTGAGAATTTAGCAATTTTTCCTCAAACACCTACCCTACAATTAGGAACTGAGGGCTTATCCCGTAGGATTCCGTTAAACGTTTTACTAAGCGAAAATTTTGACGACGGGTCTCGTAAACCAAGCTCCATGTACAACAGCGCCACAAGTAGTCTGACTGTAACAGAATTTCAGGCAGAGCACACGCATACAACGGATGGAAGATTGGAAACGCAATTTTGCAAATAAATAATTGTACAGAACAATTCGTCAATTTTATATATTATGCATTACTCGTGCTAGGTAGGTAATAAGCTTCGAATACCCAGTATGTCTCAGACCTCGTTTTCCAAGAGAGATTTTCGTTTCGTAATTGTCAAACAGAATCCTACGGGATAAGCCCTCTGAAGGTGGTATGACTCTGTGCAGAGACAGCTTAAGCTGATACCACCCATTTACATATTTCTACCGCAAAGCAGCAATGCTTACATTGCTGTGATTTGGTTTGAATTAACCTTAGACTTAGGACTAAGCAGCGAATCGAAAACCCTCTAATAATAATACAGTGAGGTGAGATGTCTACGAGCGACGGTGATCACTTACCATCAGATGGCCGGTTAGCTGATTATGCTCTCCGTATACAAATGTCTAAGGTAAAAAACCAGGTTAGTCAGACATGTCAATGACTTAGTTTAAGACTTGTACAAGATCGCGAAGAATGACTTTAAAGAGACGATACTAAGCAAGCAAGTATAAATCTGTTTGTGCTAAGACCTGATGATGAAGATCTAACCTTATCGCTAAGTTTTGATGAGTTTAAGATCTTGAATTATCCATTTCAATGACAATCACCAATTTTAAGAAACAGATAAAATACGAAAAACTTTGTAAATCGGACAAAGAAAGAGAAATAATCTGCTCTCTTCAATTTACACCGGATTCTGATATACTGGATACATAATCACCAGTCAGGCCTCCAGGAAACGAGTAACCTAACATAAAATTTGAACTTTCCACCTTTCGTCTCAAGATTGTATACCTTACAAAACAAACAAAACATACGTATGCTGACAAAAAAACAACACACACACACACTCACTCACCCTCAAACACCCTCTCACAACAGTTTATTTTTTTATTTTATTTTTAAAATAATAATATTTTTTATCTAATTTTTATATAAGTGTATCCCCCAGGCCATTAATTAGACTTGCTATCTACTACGCTGCAAGACGGCCGATGAGGCCAGTGCAGGTAGTAGAGACCGATATTTACTTATACATTGTAACTACACTATTGTTAAGTGATTATAATTTGAATATTTTTGGGTTAATAAATATTTTTGTATTTGTATTTGTATTTAGATATTGAAGTCGATTTAGGTAAACAAGTGTATTGTTTCCCGATGATGTAGATCTGTCGCGAATAAAGTAAGAAAAGTTGGTAACCTACTAAAGCTGGGTATCATAATGACCCGAATTTTTAAAACTCAATAATTTCTTGTTGCTAAGCCCCTAACCGAAATTTTATTCTGGCTACGACGCAGCTCTATAAAATGTGCAAATGATCAGAGCGTCGTGGAGACTGCCACATCGCTCGGGGCCATTAATCTAGTTATGTCCGTACACCTGTTGCGACAGTTCTCGGGTCTCCCTATACCCTGCCCCTGGGGATGGATCTCAATACCATTTCCCTATTCTAAAGTGAACATACAGTTTTATTTGTCTTTTCTCTCAGTAGGAGAAGACCTTGGTTGGCTGACATTTGTAAATAAGGTAGGGGCGCTCTAAGTAAGAACCGAAATAAAATAATAATGTACCTACTACTATGTATAAGGCATTATTTGGCAGAGAATACTCAAACCTAGCCTCCGTTAACTGCTTGCAAATCGGCAAAATAAGATCGCGAATCGGCTGCGAATCGCCCAGTGTTTATAGCGAAACACATCAGTTTAAGGCTCTTACGCACATGAAAAATTCAACACCAAAATCTACAATAAATAACTACAATAAAAATCTATAATAGTATAATAAAAATATCGGTTCCGGTATCGGTATTTGATAAAAGTAATTTATAAGAGCGTCGGTGGCCTAGTGGCTAGGACGCCGGGCTCCCATGCGGGAGGTCCGGGTTCGAACCATGCAATTCTGAATGCCAACGAACATTTACCGACTGCTCTAACGGTGAAGGAAAGTTATGTGAAATCCACCAATCAGCATTGGGCCCGGTCGGTGGATCATGGCCCGTACCCCCTTATGCAAGGGGAGGCCTGTGCTCCAACAGTGTGGACATTAATAGGCTGCTGATAATGATGAATTGCTGCTTAATGCTGCTAAAAAGATTCAGGTAACCGCTTTCGGTAGTTACCTGTTTAGCACCTGTTATTAGAAAGAACGATAAAGATTTAAACTACGTACGAGTATGTAACAGCTTTATCAATGTTTTATGCATACGAAGGCGCTAACCCGATGAGGGTAGACTTGCCGTGCCGCCGAGCAGCCTATTGGCAGGCAATTACAGCAGGAACTCCTCGCGCCGCCCTCACCCCCTCACTCCTCCTAAGAAGATGAATTTCAGTAATGACGTGTCGGCGCCTGAACGCCACGATTAGCTAAGTGGCTAAACGAAAAAGTTCACAAGTGACAGTCGGGAGTCCGCCCGAGATGGATCAATTCGTGATAAATGGATGCTCAATTCGGTTCCGACACAAAATACATAAGAAACAGTAGAGGAAATCGTTTCTAGCCTTAATACGCTAGTAACGACGCGTTCTGACGACAGGATTCCATCTATTTAAACAACAGGTAATGACAGGACAGTCCACCAATTTTTCAGAAAAAAATCCGTTCGAAACGAAACCAATAGACTAAAGTCCAATTCGTAAATTTTGTCGATCAAAAAATGTAATAGCCCCTGTATTCATTGCACTCCCTACTGCGATTATCGGTTATTCATTGCCCACCTCTAATTACCGATCGCGAAGTAGTAGTTATTTCGTTATCTTTCTCGTTAGGAGCACAAGTGTATGATTGCATTTTTTGTAATATCAATGTTTTGTCAAGAACTTCATGTCCATCGACTAGTCATATAATATGTCTTTGCTTTCACACATAAGGAAGTTCTAGCCCGTATAAGTACGACATGTAAAGGACAATTGTGTGAACGCTAGTAGAAAAGAAAACTTCTTTTCTGTTACTTATCTACAGCTTACTACGAGTATAGTCCGCGACGAAGCGCGCACTGCTGACTATGCTATGAGGTGCCTATAAAAAGTTTAGAAGCTATAGGAAGTTGTTATAATTAAATATGCAACTATGTCCAGCGAAAAGTTCACATTTTTAATTATATAGGATTCCACAAGTCTTTCAGGCGTCGAAAACCCCGTTACAGGTAAGCGAGATTAGTGCATATGGGCAACGGGATCCCTATATAGTTTCGAAAGAATAGATGATAATGATAATGTGAAACACGCTACTTTACAACTTGCCACTAACCCAAAAATATGACCAACTTACATATCACGTATCTACCTACTTACCTATTACCTGATTTTATTCGCGGTAAAGAAAGACCCAATGAGTCTGTGCGATCCAGCACTAGAGATGTTACGAAAAATACCAATGATAGCTGTTTTTAAATCAATAATTAACTATAAATTTTGTCAATGAACATGAATTCTGTCGTCGTTAGAGTGTCGGTGGCGTCGCGGCTAGGACGCCGGACTCCCATGCGGCAGGTCCGTGTTCGAAACCATGCCAGTACCAATGAGTTTTTCGGTTTTTTTTCGAAGACTTACGTACATTTACCGACTGCCCTAACGGTGAAGGAAAACATTGTGAGGAAACCTGTATGTCTGAGGAAATGAAAAGTTTCCGAAGGTGTGTGAAATCCACCAATCAGCACTGGGCCCGCTCGTTAAATCAGGACCCGTACCCCAATAGAGGGGATATATTTTCAGGTGTACTTTGGACGGAGTACTTGCCTACTATAATTAGGTTAAACTTCGAATGGAATGTCAACTACAATAACATAATAATGAAAAAAGAAATAAAAACAGTAGATTCCAACTAAATAAATTATTCAAACGTACGTGAAACTGAAATGTTTCACACATAATTACTCATTTCCCGTCCAATTATCCAGTACAAGCGCCATCGCCCACACAAATTAATTATGAAAACAAGTTAGGTTTTCACATGACCTTTACCAACATAGCTTTTGAGTTGTATTTAGTGCTATATTAGCATCTTTTGCGGGAGGCCGCCAAAGGAAATCGCGCGGGGCTACATACAATCTAGGGCCTGAATAACAAATGCTAATTTTTTAATTATCATAATAAAATATAGCCACTTTTTAAAATATTGTGCAATATTAGTGAAATAATTAATGTTCCGCTTTTACACAATCAAGGGTGACGGTTTCATTTCTATTTAATGGCTCAATAGGAATTGAGGTCACTGTCAATCTGTCCTATTGAAATATAGGAACGTTTACGGTGGTGATATGCTGATGATATCTAATCCAACCGCCAGTGTCGTGTAGCACTAAATACAGCCTTGTGCCTAGTTTACATTATTCCAGTAGACATTCCAATCTCGCAAACCAGTAGCTACTTTCACCGAAATGAAAAATAGACCACTATCTGGGATGTCTTTTTTGCTGGATTTATGAAAGATGATGAATATTTATTTTCGTTCATTATATTAAAATTACATATCTACATTGATAAATCTATAATAATACTAAAGCTAAAACTAAACTTAGACTAAGAAGAAGAAGAAAAAAACTAAATATAAAACATTTGGGTTAAGTCCTCCATATCCGGCAGTGTGATTAAAGATAAAGTAGCTAGTGGATTCGAAAGTAGCTCCTGGATTTCGCGTCTGGAAAATCTACTGGAATCATGTAAAGTAGGCATTGTGCGTGGCCTCTGTACAGTATGTGAGCAGCTAATAGTTTATTCCGACTGTACTTGGATTCGGGATTTGTCAGGAAGGGCAAGGGTTAAAACTATTAATTTAGATACGTACTTACTATATGCATAAGATGATATGTACCTATTTATAGACAGGCAGCAGATATGCTGATGCGTGTTGTATATTCATAGTGTTTGATCGAAAGTTTTGTAAGTTCTTGGTTGTCACAGTTCATAGTTTTCACACACAATCATTCATTAGATAAATTATGCTAATATGAAACTTTGTGACACGTCTAAATTTCAGGTAACGCTTGAGGATGATTGACGAAACTTACAGTAGGAACCTAGAACCTATTAGACCAGGAAATGTGTATTTATTTTAATATTCTACTTCAGATGGTGTCGACAGAATGGCTATTCGTTTATCGCGGGTTTAAATTGCGGAATTTATTCAACCTTTTTCTCATTAATTATCAGCTTGTGGATTTGATCAACTGTTGACTTGACTGTACGTGAATTTACGGATTTATAAATTAAAATTTACGTCACCTCCATTTATAAGCGAGAGGTCAGAACCTCTCGTGAAAACATCTCATTTGGAGTCAACATGTTTGTTTTATATGAAAGCCACTCTTTGTGTGGGCGCCGGGTCCGAATGGCGAGTCAGCATAACTTTAACCGACATGTGTTGCTTGAAATTAAAAGAGAGATACCAAAATAAAAATGCAGAGTAGGTATAAGATATAGATTTTGTACAATCTTTGGGTAATCTTTTTTTATTCGATCAAACAACTTATATGGACATCTTGAAGAAGGATCTAAAATTCGTTTTTCGATATCTCATCTAACATCATAGATATTAATGATTTAAGTTTGTACTGGAGAGATTCTCCTGTCCTTTGGGTGTTCTAAATATGCAAATTTTTACATTCTTTGCTCAAAATGCATGGTTCATTATGAAGCTGTGTAATATCCGATTGAACTATACCAAGCGTCGCCGTCGTGCGTAGCTCTGTAGCAAAAACATTACCAGTTCATTTGCTCCAATAATGACAATGCAACTGGGTGCATATTTGTGAATAAAATTCTGGTTTTAAGTAGGTTAAATAGAATTTTGAATAAAACGATTACCAGTCTTATTATGTGACACAAAAACAAATATTATTTCCCGAAATATATTATACAACCTTGGGATACTCAAGATAAGAGTGTATAGGCACTTAGTAGACCCGCGTGCTCTATCGTCGCTTACCATTTATGTAAGATTATGGTAAATCGCGGGACTACTCCTATTATATAACAACTTAATTATTAATAATGTGCCCGGATATGTGGGCGGACGGATATGCGAGCTTTTATTTTAAGGGCGGCTGAGAATGGGAGTTGAAACGACTCCACCATAGCTTGCTACCGCTTTCAACTCGTCTCAAATAAAACATAGGCTCAGATACCATTTCTAAAAAGGCTGTACCCATTCACAGTAAAGCATGTCTACTATACCTACTTACAAGTAAAAAAAAATCAAGTCCAAAACAACAAAAGTCCAAAGCGCCTCTACTACAACTAAAAAATCTACTACTTACAAATAAAAAAATCAAGTCCAAAACAACTGACCTAGAAAAAGTTTCATCAATTAGTTTTTTTTTAACCGTTCGCCGGCCGGGTAGTTATGATCTGCTTCCAGAACGTAAATATTTGCGGAAGGCACGCGGGGCACATGTCAAAGGCGCCGGCTCCGGTATTGATCTAGCGGGGGGGTGGGGGAGGCTGGAAGTGAAGGGGGGACGGGCGGCGTACTACGGAGGCTGGCTTACGTAAGGGCGCAGCTTGTCTGACACCCGTCTGCCATGCCAGCCAGCAAGCTCGGCGCTGATTAATAAAACAACGGTTATCGACTGCAACCGAGATATCATCGCTTTCTATCTTTAATGAACTAACTTTAACAGCCTATGTTCGAAGCCAGAGTGCCACAATAAAAGCCGTTTGATGGCACGCCGTTCGATTTATTTGATTCGGAATTAAATTATAGCTTCCTGTGAAGTTTATCAAGTTTGCATATTTTTAGATAATTTCTTGGTCAGCGTCCTAAGGTCATGTAAAATAATTTTTAATTTAACAAAATATACGTTTTAATTTTTTTCCGTGGTTGGGAAGGATTTGAATATTCCACTGGAGAAGCGTGTCGTAAGAGGCGACTCGAGTAACTTTCTGGTGGTACCCCTTCAGGGTTCGCATATTGCTATAGCGATCACACTTCTATATAAAGTCTGTTGTCAAATATCTTCTCTCGATATTGATGTGTTTCGGCAGTGTTTATAGAAGAGCCACTACTTACTAAGCTCGTGTGCTCCATATTCTACCTCATCGTCGTCGTCGTGAAATTGAGGTCAAACACGGGTTTAGTCGTAAATAAATTTTATTTTAAAAATTGACTTGTAAATAAGTTAATAAAACGTGTCGATGTAAACTCGCCTGAAACGTAAATCGTTTGTGCCCTGACTAAAGAGACACCCTATACGGCGCCCTATATACAATTTGCAGGGTTAAACCGATTATCGAAACAAGATATTTTAAGCGGATTCTGTCGCGTCGCGTTTACTCTCTTCAGTCCCCGACTCCTTATAAAGTATGTAATTCGTGTCGAACATTATTTATTGTAGAGAAAAATAGGTTGAAAGTCCAAAAGTTGATCATGGTATTTGACCATTCTCTTTGGTATTATTTTTTTACTGAATTAGATGTTTTTTGTAGTATAATGGAATTGGAGACATTAATTTAAACAATGTCTTACGCAACCCAAAGGAATGTAAGTTAAGTTTAAGTTTTAAGTTTTTATGGAAACTTTAATACCTATAATATTACATTACAATAGATAAGTGGATTTATGCCCCGTAGTCCAGCGGTAAGTGGCCTTATTTCAGCCTGACCTTGCAGATTGGCGTACTGGATTTCAATTTGCTACAATAATTGTACACATTCATAGCTTACTTTTAATAAGTGTTGCCACAGAGGCACCACTTGCACTCGGCCGCCATCTTGAAAAATATGTTACTATTCTCATTTTTTTTCAAAATTGTTCGTAAATGATTAGATATGTAATAAAAGAGTCTATGACGGATATGGTCCTTAATAAATTTTCTACAAAATGGTCATATATTACTTTTTGATACTACGAATAGTTTAAAAGTTACAGCTGGTCAATTGATTTTCCAATTTGGCAAAAAGCAGAATTTTGTTTTTTATTCTTAAATTGTGCAAGAACCAAGCAAGAACTGAGACAGAATTGGCCTATCTTGACTTTTAAATCAAGCTTTAATCAATCATATTTATTTTCATAGGTGTAATATTTTCCGAGTTAATGAGATAAAATCCTCCCCTAGTATCTACGTCTAATTAGTTTCTCTATATAAAAAGAAAATCAATTGACGAACATTCGGGACTATTTGTGTAATTCAACTAGAAAGTAATAAAAATATAAATTTCATTTAGAAATTTAATATAACCAAGGAAAAAAACTAAAAAATAGTCAAAATGTGGGTACATTAAAAAATTGGTAATGTGAACTATTTCTTTTGAAATTGCTGCTCTAATTTAGATGTGGTTTTCACTTGTTGTAGAACAAATTTTTAGGAAAGATTCAATATACAAAATGTGCAAAGTGTGCCATTAGTAGATCAGGATGCTTTATAATACAGGAAAACGATATTTAAATTAGTGTAGTAGTTTTGAAGAAATAATTATTTTAATCTATATAGCAAATCGGCATTTCTCAAAAAAATATATCGATGTTATTACTTCAAACTGTGAACAACGCCAAATATAAATGGCAACCCAGTACGCGAAAATGCAAGGTCAACACCGCTAACCGCTGGACTACCGTCATAACTAGGTACCTAAAAATCATAAATTTAATCTTTTAATCGATTAGAGATAAGCTGACTATAACTTAATTCACGAACATATTTAATTCATCCCAATGACAATAGTTTTAATTATTTTATCAAAAAGACATAACCATCCCCTTATAATAATTCAAAGATTCGAATTCGGATCGGAAATATAACCGTTTCAAAAAGTCGTTTCCGCTAAGCTCTCCTTTCCTTTGGGCGGGTGTTACACGAAGGATCGCAGACGACCACTTGCGAGCACCTGGTGTGCCGGCGTCCGCGCCGAACATGAAACTAGGATAGGGCTTAGTACTGAAGGAGCTATTTTTAGGTGTAACTTATAGAATAAGGACAGGTGTTGTGCAAATACAATGTACAGTCGACCACAAGCTATAGTATACCATCTGTCAAACACCTTCGATTAAATCGATATTGTCTTCCGCTACTTTAGTAACTACGTGGCAGTCTGATATTTGCCTTATTTTCATTAATTCCCTTTGTTAAATCTATTACGAGTATTTACTCTCTTGATTGCCAAATAAAATAAAAATTTCAACCTTATGCCTGCGCTATATGATACATTTCAGATTCTCTAATTTTGACGTTTGGTTAGGTTGACCTGTGGTTGACAGTACATATACTCATAGGGTATTTTACATTAGACGATACCGACACGACATCGTTATGTATATGGTATCGTGGACGACATAGTGTGAAAGCGTTTATTACAAAATGTATGAGATTCGACAACCAACGATGTCGTTATCGTTATCGTCTAATGTGAAAACGCCCATAGTCATGTATACAGTCATATTATACGTTTAATTTCGTCTAACTGTCCACAAATATGGTTAATCCCGTGGATGAAAAAAAAAACTAGTCTGCCTAGTTGTTCTAGTTGTTCCTTCATGGTTAATCCAGAAAGACAGAAAGTCAGTTCGCGCCTGTAGACTCACTTCACACTGAATGAATGAATGAACCAATAGCGTAACGCGATTACACTCACCCCTTACGACGCAAACTATCGTCGTCGATGACGTTTGGTGCCGGTAGCTATACAGCATCTTAAGCAAGTTCTTTCTTTGGTGGATAGTAAAGTAAGAGATTGAAAGGGCCTATGGAAAGAGCGTTTAACAATTTTAAATCCCCGGCCGGTGGCTGTGACGGCCGAACTCGCGCGAACAATGCCCGCGAAACCTCCTCTGATTGCTAATGAGGACATTGTGGGCGACTTGAATGAAACTGAACGGAATAAGGAAATAACGAAGAAAGACACGACCAAGTTTTCACAAAAATGCCCTTAAACGTTGTCGCCGCGACGTTTATCGATGATATTTTCCTTTTTACAAGACATTTTGCATGCATTTTAAGAACGCTTTTGTTTCTTTAGTTAATGCTACGGCGTAGCACAATGCTACGGTTTTTTAGGTTTGTTATTCTAATGGTCCGCATATTCATGACTTTATTAGTAGTTTTTCTGCATGAAAGAAATCATGTTTTTCTGAGAATGTTTACTGAAAAATTAGATTTATTCCGAATTGGTCCCAAATAATTCGTCCGAATTCAACTTTTCGAATTCGTCCGAAAAAGTGTGGATTTATATTTGTTTACCAAGGTTATAAGCGATACCTGACTATTGAAATTGAATTAGCTTATAACAGAAACAGAAAAGTAATATAAGTCATTGGTCAATGTTTTTTTTTAAATCTAGTCACACGTGATTATATTGAGGCACCCATCTTCTGTGGAGCGCTCCCCCACCGCTCCCCCCACTAAATGGTACTTACTACTGGAAACTTTTTGGTACATTCTTCTTTAAATTACTATAAACTCTTAATCTTTTCTATCTTCATGCTATTAAAGCGCTATAGGTACATACACAAAATCAAGTTTGTTTGTCCAACGCGGCGGCGCTGCAAGGTCTGGGAGTGGATAAATGTTTGCTGTTCGCCCGGCACGCCTTCGATTGATTCGCTATTTGCCCTCACTGCTGTACCAACTTTACACAGTACTCAATATGTTTCAAGGTATTAATAATAAATAAATTTATTTAACGACAACTCTATACAACGGAAAGGTACAATGAATACTACAAAAAATTAAATAAAAAACATACATATTTCCTAATACCGACCCTACGATTAGCACCCACACTAGGTAATCCTGTGTCGTGGGCGCTGTGGTGGGGAGTGTGTGTTGTGTTGTACCTAAATGTACTGTAAGTTATGTGATGTGATTCTCGGCACGCATTGTTGTTATCTCTATTTACTACTCAAAATCCTCACAATCCCATATATACATACACACACACACACTCTCTCAAAATCCTCACAATCCCATATACACACACACACACCCTCTATCTCCTATATACACACAACCTTCTTATCTTCTTATCTTATGATAGGGGCCGGGAATAACCCTGCGGCACTTCGACCCTTGAGGATCTTTTGAGCCAACCCCATTTTACACACTGGTCATCCAAGTGTGCAGGTTTCCTCACGATGTTTTCCTTCGCCGTTAGAGCAGTCGGTGAATGTAAGTTATTACCTAAATATTAGCGCATCATGATTGAAACATATTATGTATTGTATTAACTATTACCTTTTGCTGCATCTTAATCGCAAAGAGACGATATTAGTTGGCAAGATAGGATACTGTTGCCGACTACTGCGTATTCGATCGACCGATAAACGATATAGTTTGATAATCGGGCGACCTTTGCTCAGCGGTAAGCATGTATTGTAAACGTTTTCACACTATTTATTTTTATTGAGCTGTGTCTTGGTCCGAGACTTGGTACATGACTCAGCGCGATAGATAATATTTGGAGGCTTTAGAGATGTGGTGCTGGAGAAGGATGGAAAGAATAAACTGGACGGAGAGAGTAATAAATGAAGAGGTATTGGCAAGAGTAAAAGAAAACAGAAAACATCCTGAAGACAATTGAAAATAGAAAAGGAATTATGGTGGGCCATCTCATACGACACGACGATTACATCAGGAATCTAACATAAGGAAAAGTTGAAGGCTAGCGTGGACGAGGAAGACCGAGGATATGTTATTTCGAGCAAATCAAAGAAATGCTAGCGTTGCGTCGTATAGGGAGGTTAAAGAAAAGGCTTTGGACTGGACACGATGGCGTTTACCACATAGACTGACTGACTCTTAAATTCAAGAAGAAGTGCCAAGTAATATCGATAGGAATTTAGTCACCCACAACACAGGGAATACTAGTGTAGGGACTAGAGTTCTTCAAGAATGTAATTAATGATGAACCTCCTTTATTTCTTATTTACTAAGATCTTACGTTTACTTATATCGCTACCACTACATCGCTACGTGTAAAAAGGCTTTTTGGTTACAATAAAGATTAATCTTATTAAATTCAATTTTGCCCCTTATCTTAGAAAATACACAGGTATAGATAGGTATGCTAAAAATGCAGCTCCAATAAATCGCTAAAATACTGACAACATCTTTTACGAGTAAAAGCGGTACAAAGTACCTATCTTTTACGATTTACACAATTGACGAATGTTGACAAAAGCGAAAAATAAAACAACAGGCTCAGACTGGGTGCCATTCAACTGGAATCGTTTGAAATATTACAATGATTTAAATCTCTCCCGTAAAAAGTATCCGATGCCTGTAAGAAACTGATAATTAATGGGAAAACATTTCCAATCGCGGCCCGCAAGCCCGGGCTACCTGCGTTCCAAACCTTAATTAAATGGGTTTCAGCCCATCACGATGATTGCTATACATTTATATTTGTCATTTCGCGACAAAAATAAATGTACCGGTATAACTTCTGAGAAGGCATTTGTATGAAATAAAATAAGGGGTGGTTGGCGAACTGGAAAAAATGCTTAACCTGCTTCCCCCAATCACATTTACCTCCCTGTGACAGAATTATGATAAATGTTTAAATAAGGTATTTTCTCGAACGTCGTCTTATCGGTTTCCTCTAGACGTCTTTTAGCTTTTATGTAATAATAATTGTATCTTTTATGGGAAATTCTTTCATGTTTTGCCGTGTCGTGTTTTTAGTGTAGGCAAGTATTTATTTTCATCAAAGAGCAAATGTTGAATTAAGCCGATGTTTTTACCTTGTTTCAGAGTGAAAAATTGGGCGTTAAAATTCGGAGTGGACTTGTGGGAGTTCGGGAGGCACTTCACGAAAATGAACCAAATACAAAACGTAAGTGAGAACACCAACATTTTAAGCTTTATATTTCCTGGTTTCGGTTTTAAGGCGTATTTGAAAGCGTGTGAGTTTCCGCATTGAGAAGTGTGAGAGCATGGAGCAAGTAACTAGCCTCATGCTCATCGGTCGGACACGTCTATACAAAAATGCAACGGGTTGGCGGGTTCTCCCTTCACCCCGAGCTCACCCCCCTCGACCCAGTTACGTGTCGGACCGGCGAAGCCTCCCACTTTCGGATGGGATATACCTACACACGGCATACGCTCACCGTACTCATTCTTTGCTACAATTAACACGGCCAATCGATTGTAAAAGCAACAATTAATGGACATTTTTATTGCTTCAGTTATTTTCATTTTGATTTTGTTACGGGACTGAATCGGGAATTAACTGTTCATTTTAGAATGATACGATTGACATATCTATAGAACGTAAATGTAAAAAGCGTGCATGTGTCGCGTGTGCGTAATTACCTGTGGGATTTCCAACTTACGTTTCTGCCATTCGAGATAGATGGCGCTGCATCTAACAGGAATATCAAAGTGACAGAAGAGTTGTTTTGACATAATGTTTTTTCATTGTATATTAGGTAGCTTTGTGTAAAAATATAGAAATTCATCGAATTCATCATTTCCTAATGATAAAACAAGAACCATGTGCAAATAAAAAAGAATTAATGTCGACGATCAAATAATAAATAAGAAAGTATTGTTTAATTCCAATTTTATGGCCTAGGTACATGCTAGGTACCCATATTTTGGCACATTTTAACATTCCAGTATACAATCAGCGCCATCTAGCGCCATTTGGTGTCGAGTTTAAGATTGAACTCTACAATCGATTTATCAGATTAATATTAAACCCAAAAAATAGTAGAGATAAAAATAATTATATCTATGTAGGTATTTCAATTATGTATACCTACGTAGTAAGATTGTAACGGAAAGTTATTAGGGATGTTTACTTTGCGAATTCCCTTCCCAAAACAAAAGTTGTTCAACATGTCAAGATGTAAGTACTTTCAGATTCTTGCGGCACCCAACATCCGTGCCATTCAAGTAGGTAGGTAAGCCATGTCACCATTACTTTACCATTAGTTAATATCGCAAATTCGCAAGTGACGGCATGTCTCGGTTTTGACAAGAGAGTATCAGCAACGAGAAAACATGTTGTACAGTGGAAGACACATCACGCTTATACTCTGTGGAACCCTGTCGCAATACATTTTTGTTATGATTTTTTGACATATAAATATGTAAAATAAGTTAAAGCGACAAAGTAGGTACCAAAACCTGATGTGTTAGCCACTGCACAGTTGGCGGTCAGAAAATGTTATCAGTTTTCAACAGAAAAATGTCAAAAATATTATAAATCGTCGGTAGAAAGAAAAAACACTGAAGCGCCATATGGGCAAAAATGAGTTATATTTATTAGGAAAAAACACTAAAGCGCTATATGGACAAAATGAGTTGTATACAACGATAACTTTAGAATTTTTTCCTTTCCACTGGCGAAGGACTTATCTTAACGGAAAAGGTAGTGTAATTGAAGGAACTTTTTATTTAAAACTGCAGTAAAATAACTAACGCTAAAATATACTAAAAATTACTTATCTAAAACAACAATTTAAAATGTCACCTCTTGGAACGTTCGATTTTCAAATTAGAGCTATGCCTCATAATGTCTGGCAGCAACCTTAACTGAGTGTGCACGCATTTATATTCCTTAGGGTGGTAAACATTTTCTGACCGGCACTGTACATGTTAAATTCTCGCTCATGTGCGCTTGCCGAAGGGTAGGCTGTGAGAGATGGAGATTTCAAAAGGCTTAAATTAATTTAAGTCTTCCAAATTGAAGTAAGAGGTCTTTGTTACAATTGCTAAGAATAAGACAAAAGAATAGGTATGGTTTTCTAAGTAGGTACGATTAGGCCCCTACATTATATTGTTTCAACGTTTTGATATTAATTATTTCAGGATCAGAATAGTAGATTGTCTAACTAGGGTGGAAAAAACCAGATTGGCGAACGAGTCTAGTTCGAAACGCGAGCTGTAGACGAGCGTTGTGGACAAACGAGTGCGCCTAGTGGTCTTTCCGCACGAGTTAGGCATGATATATTTTTTTACAACTGCGAAAATAAAATTTACATAATTACCTTAATATCGACATAATGTCTTTGAAGTCCTACCTAAGACCCAAATAAAGTGGCCGAATAGAAAAAGGTTAAATTGGGTCTTGTAGCGTACTGCATAGAAAGGAATATTTCTGGAATGTGAGAGTTAATTCCCACAATTAAGCTTTTCTTTAAATATTTAAAACTGTAGTTTTTTTTAATTATAATGGTGATTTTGTTTTATTAAAATATCAATCATAAAATGTCATCACTATTCATCACTTACTAGTACAAAACTTTTAGATAAAAGGCACAGTTTGTTTGTATTTGGTATATAGTTAGTGACTTATTGTTCAGTACTTCCGATAGTGGGTAATGGATTTCCATACAATATTCCCGCACTAGTGCGGCAATGTGGCACTTGGCACAGAGTTTTCTGTTAATAAATTTGTTTAGGACCGGACTCTCATGCAGAAGGTACAAGTACGCCATGCAATGTAATATACCAATGTTCGTTTTTTCAATTTTTTTCGAAGACTTGCGTAAAACTGCGTATATAACGGTGAAGGAAGATATCGTGAGGTAATCTATCTTATCTACGTTACAAGTAGATACCTATCTTATAATTTTCTTTTTTCCTTATTTATTCAATTTACTTCCCCTCGATCGCCTATATATTTTGTATTTCTAAGATGAATCGACGATATTTCATTATTATGTCCGCCACAGTAATAAAACAATCAAAATTCTGCCCGAGGAGCCCCTCAGAAAGTAATATAATGTTTCGCGAGAAACTTCCCCATCGGAACTTATTCAATATTAGCAGGCTCTGATCGACCCTCACTACACTTACTATAGGATAGATTCTATCACTCCCATGAATCAGAAACAAACAGATAAGTAAGTAACCTACCGCAAAGTTGCGTTATGAATTATTATCTAGATGGATCTTAGGAACGAATCTTGTATGTGATATGAATATACTCGTAATGTTTGTACCTACGAGTATATTGTTACTAGTGATGTACCGGAAATTCCGTAACGAAAACAAAACTGAACTTTGATCGAGCAGAAAATTCGATTAAAATCGAGTAATTCAACTTTGGACAATATCGAATTAATTCGGTTATAAATTGAGTAAGTCGGTAAATTAAAGGGATTACGAGTAATTTGGTAATTTGTAAATTTGTACAATGTGCTTCGGACAGACGGGCGGATGAGCTTTTTTTTTATTTGGGTTGTTCATGGGAATTCAAAGGGCGCTAATTTCATAGGAGAGTGATTAAGATCTAGATGAGATTCAATACCATTACGCTATGTGCGAATTAATGATCCGCACTTCACGAAGTGGCTAAGAATCTTAGACAGATAGTGTAGATCTCGACCATTACAGTAGGTACCTGTCTAAGATTATTAAGAGTTCTTGAAATGCCTACGCACTTCGTGAAATGCGCCATTGGGCAATGTGTCTTCGACATATATAGTATCTACTCACTATGTTTTACGACCCTTGCATTCAGAAAAAAACCCGTTCATTTTATATAAAGTATGTGGTTTCAGTTAAATAGATACTTTATATTCATGCCATTCGATTCCATTTCGGATATAAGTAATTAGATCATGAACATATTTAAACTTAAAACTTTTATCTATAATACGCTTTTTCTTATCTGCCTGTAGTAACGGAATTGCGATTGCATTAAATTACATGATAAATTTGTTATTCAGCGGCACGTCATTCAGTAAGGCGGCATCTCAGCGCGTCTTCTCTAAAAGAGGTCTTCAATTTAATTACTAATATATCTTTAATTAATCGTCCTCGGGCATCAAAAGTTCGACATTTCATGCGAAGTCGGAGAGAGGAAATTCTTAATTGTTTAAGATGACACTCCTACTAGGGCAAGTTACACCAGCTTACAATTAATTTTCAGCTTACTAAGGAGGGTGAATAGCTCTGTAACTTGTATAATTAGAAGTAATTTTGTAACAAAATGATAGTAGGTACTCTACTATGATACTGGCCGCTAGAGAGTAGTAGTGTTCTGTGATACTGGCAGACACAGGAATGAAATGTTAGTTGTGAAAAAAAAGTTTTCACGTGTATCGAATGCCATATTTCAAAAATATTTACCAGCAGACCGACTGTACGTATAAAATTTCAAATAGAGTATGACAGAACACTCACAGATAAGGTAGGCAAGTAACTCTCAAGGGCAGTAACTCTAAGTTCCAACAACTACTATTACCTAAAGACCGATTCTCTTTTCTTATTAAATTATTGAGAAAAAGAACAAAATTATTTTCTTATTTCCTTGATAATGTCTACGTTTCAGTTACCTACTGAAAATCTGAAATCTTCATTTTCAAAGCGTCAATATAATGCGATGTTGATTTTTGTATGATAGAAGGTGATACCAGCAAGCTCTCCTCAAAATATTTGCATGAAATAAAATAGCACCATATACTTTTTGTTCCGAATTCATCCTCAAAATTCATAATTCGGACGAATCGGGAATTTAAATTCGGGCGCATTTTTAGTCACCAATCCGGTATTCCAAAATGAATCGTATAATAATAATTCTTTGACATTATTATTTATTCAATAATTCGTTGCAAGGACTACATTCGTTTAACAAAGCAACTTTTCATAGATTCATTGAAAAGCTTTTGCAAAATCCACGTAGGGTCGTACGAATACGAGCAAGACGGAAAACCTAACCAATCAGGGTTGACAGAGATCTGACGACCAATAATTTCCGGGCGTTCAGAAATTTTGCTATAAATGAATAATCCCGCCGGGGCAGCCCTTGTCCCAATGGCCTTTCCCAAAAATATGCCTGAAAGGAAGTTATGATAATGAAAACACAGAAAATTGACCCACAATACAACTGAAAATAGTTCTTACTGTACTTAAAATAGTGTATCCCAAAATCCCATATTTTTTGTCTTGTTTGCAATTCGCGAAAAAAATCTGGCAACCCTATGACCAACCCTTCTCCGTACATATTTTTTGCGGGTAAATGGAGTTCCCTTGTGCGGGGCACGCACAAATGCGGCCGGCCGGAGTGGAAAATCCTGTCCGGCGATGGCAAGAAACGGCAGCCGGACCGGTGATCTGACCGGATCGTGACAAAGCGTTTTTATCATTATTGTTCACCACGGTCTTTTATTTACGGCTTAATTTAAAGGACATACCAAGCAGTAATTTAATCATGCATTTGTCGAAATGAAATATTAGGTACGTTTTATTCGAATCACGAAGTTTTATTTTTAACTAAGCCTTTTTACGTCAAAATCACTTGATGGTAAATGTAATTAAGAAATTACTTGCAAACTTGAAAAGAACTGGCTGTTATTTACCACAATACTTGTGAAAACAAAGGATTTTTGTAATTTTTCTTGTTTATAGTTTATGCATTGCATTCCAATCTCATTGAGTTTATGTAAGTATCTAAATTGTATTATAAAATTGAATTACCTACAAATGTATTGCATATACAATGGCTTATTTAAAATATTGTGGTATAATAATCATTATTCATTCGGTACACGTTTCCCCTTTATATGCAAAGCGTTGGAACAATAACTAGGGCTCTTTTAATATAATTAGGAGGACAATAAATCTTCTGCGGTGATATCACAGCAATACGCATTTACTAATAATAGCGATTTTATAACCTTACATTTAGAATATAAACATACTCGAATTAGAGTTGCATGGGAAATGGCAGAAAAAAATCTATAGATTTGTATAATCTATAATTTTTGTTTGTATGTCGCACGTGTTTGTACGCACATCACGTAAACACTACTGAACGGATTTGGATGGAGTTTCCACCGATATATAATATTTAAATAAGTCCAGATTGACTATATAGGTTTTTTCCAACTTTCGTTCGACTTAAAAATGTGTCAAATGGGGGGGGGGGGGGGGGGTCATGTTAGTATGGAGCACGAACGAAGTAACAGCTAGTAAAATATAAAATCATTATTTGATCAACACTTTACAACACAGCAGTAAACAATAGACAGATACACGGGGATACAAAAATCGGTGCTGTAATGTGATGCCAAACAGGTCTCCAACTCAGCATATTGCTATAGTTATATAAAACTACAATGTACTCGTATATATTCTGACTGATTTTCAGTGGAACCGCTCCAGTGACGTACGGACGTAGCGCCTACTTGAAATGAATGCTTTAGAAAAATATAGAAATAAATAAATAATATCGGTATAAATAATATATGACAACGATTACCTGTACAATAAATATCTAAAACCAGTAGCTCAGAAAACAGTGATAGGAATAGGTTTGGGGTAATTTACCATAACCTAGTTTCTCAAAACTGATTAGCTGTTATTACCATTCTCAAAACGATGAAATAATATCATGAGATGGAGTGCTAAACAGAGCATTTTAGTTCTTATTGTAAGTGTTGTGTATTTATAATGTAATAAAGGCTAGAGAATTATATATTTGGTTGTCGCTAAACCGAGACAATGCTTAGAGATATCTCTAAACTCTGTTTGTTTTAGCAGACCTACTTACAATTAAATTTATTAACATGCTTTTACACTACGCTACATTCTTCAACGCTGGAGCGATAACTTTCAAAACGGAAGACGTAGTTAGTGCGGGTTTTGCACAGCGTAATTACCTTCTGTTACCAACGCCTCGTGGCAATTTGAGGCAATTTATCGTAATAACTAACCACAAAGTTTTACTACAACTTCGTATGTAGTATTCAAGAAAGCGTGCGTCCCCCAAACTGTGAAACATTGTAAATAACTATATATGACATTGTTTTAATACACTAACTTTTAATTAGTATTTACAGTTGACCTTATGTTACTTTTCTAGTAACTTTGTATAAATTATGTGTCGACTTTAAGTTTAACTTTTTTGTAATCTATTGTCAAGAATAATCGTTGTTATTTTTCGTGCACTAGTTTGATTTATTTCATATTATTATTTATAAAATAAACGACATAATATTTCGTAGCAAATAATTTACTTATTGAATTGGATTGAATTCTTCACTCTTATGGACACCCCTCTTTTCTAATTGTCATATATTTACGCACTTAGCACACTGCAGCGATTTCAGCGACCGAACCCATGGAAATATATTTTTCGGTTTTCTAAACTTCTATGTATTATGTCCAATTCCCTTTCAAAATCGCTGTAATTCAAAAAGTTTACTGTAATTCAAAGTCAAAAAGACCCTTTTTAAGGCATATTGTCAGACTTTTTACACGTGCAGTCTGTGGGTTAATTATACCTAAAAGGCTTTCAATGCCCTGCAGAGCCAATATAATAACGCCTTCAGGATGCTGATGGGGCTGCCGAAATACTGTAGTGCATCGGGGATGTTTGCAGAAGCCCGCGTGGATGGCTTTCACGCAATTTTACGAAAAAGGGTTGCTTCCCTGATGCACCGAGTAAATAGCAGTCCCAACAGCATCCTGTTGACGTTTGCCGAGTCCCCTGACTCCCCGATCCTGAGGCACTGGATATACCTGCATGTCAATGCGAAGTAGTCGTCCAGTGCTTTGGGGTCGGTACCATGGGCTTGGTATTATTTCTATATTATTTTTTTACTAACATAGCTTTAAGTAATATAATATACTAACTTACATATTGTATGGACTATGTCTGACTTAAATAAATAATAATAATAATAATAAAAATCGCTGTAATGTACTAAAGGTTTTAGAGTGTAATACGAAAAACATATCATACCTCAATTTGAAATAAAATATTTATGGCGGTATTGTGGTAGTTATAGCTGAATGGTGGTAGTAATAACTTAATTTATCAAGTAAATGCTTGAAAACACGTTTAATCTTCGGCCAGTCAGTGGGTGGCGGTGGGTGAAGTGATGTACCTACAAAGCGGATTAAATTAACTGGCTTAATTGAATTTAGGTTCTTGTTAGGCAACGTGTCCCCATGGCCCCTCTCTACCGGCCATGTTATGCGATGCGAACTGCCGACTCCGTTCGCTGTGATTATTATTTAGGCATCATGGTAACGAAATTCTTGTAAATTAAACACCGACCGACCGAATGAGTTCTTTTAATTAAAACAGTGTTGTAACTAAATATATTGGTAGTCTCTCTGCACCTCCACTTGACAATATATTAAATTACAGTTCTGAAAGTTACCTAGAAAGTAATAATGTTTTACTGAAACTAATCTTTTAGTTAACAAATCAACGGGCATTTCAGAAGTTTGCAAATAAACAACTTTTACAAAATTATATGACGCACATCAATGTGCTTTGTCCTTTTATGGAACATAGGATTGACAGACGGTTGAAACACGGTAGCTTGCGACTGAATGAGTTTTTAAAAAAAAATAGTGTTGCCACTAAATATATTGGTAGGCTCTCAACAGAAATACGGTACGATGTGTTCGAATTAACCCCAGCGGACTTGACCCATTCTACTGATACTGATAATAATCCCCAAACAATAAGTTAATCCGGTTAATACGACTATCTTACTCGATGCTTTTCTGAACAACTCAAGCATCTAATCTACTTGATCAACTTTATTCAATACAAATAAATTGCTCTATGTAGAGTTTGTAGACACCAATGTAATTTCAATCTCATTGGTAGATACATAGAGAGAATGTGTTAAAGGGTCGTCGAATTGAAAAGACGTGAGTAATTGGTTTGGAAAATCGTGTTATCCATGTTTAGTTTAATCTAACTTACCAGTTGTGATAGATTAAAAAGTAAGTCTCTCTATTTACGAGTATCACTTAAAATCGTTTTATTTCTTTTAATTCTGAAAGACTGATTTTTCGATACTGCCAAATTGTTTTCGAGGATCCGAAGATTTATGATACAGTTGAAGGGGTAATAAAAAATAAGATGTTAAAGACCACAGATTTGACAATACAACAAAAGGCGACATGGTCGGGTATAATCTAAAAATTCAATAACAACGCAGCACTGGCAGCACGGAGCGGGCGTCTGCCGAATACGGAATAACAATAATTTGGCAGCCAGCATCCGCCAAATTCCGGACGTGTTCGTTCCATTTTTAAATTTGACAGGTCCCAGCCGATTCGCGCTCCATCCACCGCGGCCATGTTGGCTCCAACCAATAACTCAACGCGTAATGTAGCGGGAGTGCTACACGATTGTTGTCATTTTCGCAAATTATGCGAACTCTACATGCCTACTGACTGCCAATGTTTATCTGTGCTCGTGAAAGCATTAAATTACGCAGTGGCTGCTCTACACAGATATTGCTAGCACTAGTCTATTTACTCTGAATTATTGTGCCCAATAAAGATAAACATTGGTTGATAATCACTTCCCATAGTATGTATATTTCTCATTCTATTTCTACAGTAACTTCAATTGATTACAATACTAAGAAAATAAATAATCTATTATAGCAACAATGGCACAAAGGCTATATGGTACGAGAATGCGGGGGAGATTCTGATGAACCGATGAGGGTGGACCGCCTGGCCGGGTTGAATCCACCTCTGGACTATTTTTGTGGACCATTCTTACCACAAGCATTTTAGCTTAGTCGAAATGGATTAAAATGTATACCTAAGTTCTATTACCAGTTTTGTTTTAAATTAATACCAGTCATTGTTTGTGCAGAAATACCACGAGTACAACGTGGAAGTTGTTCGCAAGGACGGCCTGCTGCTGGTGCGGGAGCTGGCTGCCGAGGTCAAGAACCACATGGACTTCAAGATCAATGCTGTCATGGTAAGTGTCCATCAACACCTACTGATACTAGTACCATTTATGCCGTTATAAGAACTCATCAAATGTTGGCTACAGCCGTGTATAGCTAACCAAGTTTGATAACCAGTCACCTAAAAAGAAAAATATACCTCGTAGATAACCGGGTTTTAAGGTATACCAATCATCATAATTGTAATAATCCATGTATGAAAAAAATATTCATTTAATATGGCGAGGGTATTTATATTTCTGGTCAAGCTTTACTATACGCTTTTTAAAACCGACACCATAGGAGCACAGGAACAAATTTCTTCTGTTATCACTAAATCCTGACCTACTACAAATACTTACTAAGTACAATTAAAGTATCTAAGCTTAACTTTATATCATCAAAAATTTCGATGCTAAAGTTAGTTAAGAGTTATTTAATAACTCGGCAGATTTAAGTGCTCTTTTTGTTATTATTAAATCTCGATTTGAATTGTAGAAATAATGTAACACCTTAATAAATTGACATCAATCTGCTTTCAGACAAATCTATCGATATAGGTATTACAATACTTTGAAAGGTGCAATGAAATACTCATTCTTTTGCTTTTTAAAATGGAAGGCAAAAGCGCTTACAAAGCTTTCCAAAGGAACGGAATCGGAGCAGTTCCCTCAATTTTCCACTGAAGTACATTGAACTCTGCCCGTTTTATGTGGCGATTGACGCGTATCTTTTGTGATTTATGAACGGTACAGCGATCAATGCGAACGAAGTTGCTTACTCGAAGTTAAAAGCTCTTATTACAAGATCCTGAATACAGTCCCTGTATTTTCCTACCGAGATCATAGGTTATTCTTGCCCACCTACTGGCTCTGGATCAGACTTTGACTTCTTAAATGTGTACTATAAGTACTTAATATAAAGCACACATTTAAATAAATAAATTTGTTATCAATCAGATATGTGACAACAAATATAATATACTTAAACTTAGAGAATTTATGCAATGGTAACTACTCATAATTCTAAAAAATATAAAGGAAAGAATGGAAGAAAGTAAAAAGTACAAGAACAAAAAAGTGACGTTTAAAACAAGGACCAGTGAGAGATCACAAATCGTTTAAGAGATCAATAATCGTTATGTCTACCATAAGATAATGTAACAAAGTGTCTGCGTCATTTTTAATGGGCGGAAATATAGATTGATACCAATGACCTCAATTACTAGTGTACATATATATATCGATGATTGATACTTACTTTAATAATTTGTCATGAGGATATTTGATTGTAATTTTATAAAAGCTAAATGTCGAAAATAATCGATTCAATATTTAGTTGGCTAAGCTTTGAAAGCTTCTCGATTCAATAACAGATTCTAGACAACATAATTAGAAAGAGATCGTGCAAGTTTGCAAGGTGAAAACCAGTATGGATGACTGCTAGTAGCATTATTTTTCACTGTCGGTCCCAGCTACTGTCGTTCGATATTAAGCCATGTTAGAGGCCTACTGGTGGCCTCAACAACTCAAACAAAAGGTTGCCCACTAACGACACAAGAAAATATACTTTGTCCAATGACGTACTGATACAAGTAACTTTCCTGAACGCTAAACATTGACTGAGTACTTCAGCAAAACCCAGTAGGTAATTGAATTTAATTAGCGTCGGGCTAAACTCACTTAAACCCCCGAAATTGCATAGTCACAGCGTCCTCAGATCGTGCTAAGACGGTACGGGGCGTGTGAGTGAAGGGAGCCTCTCTAGAAATCCGCTCAAAGTGAATTGTCATGCGAGTGAGCTCGGGCGGTGACCCTGATGCCCCTACCATAGGTTCGTAAGAGTCATAGTGTAGACGTAAGTATCACAGAGATCATACGGACTTGTTTGCGTCAGTATAAAGATGCTATTGTCTGTAAATACACACAGATGCCTAGCTCTGTAATTTTTCTGTGATCTGTTTTCTAAGACAATATTACACTCCTTTCTATGAGAATGGTTACACTCCTTCATGTCGTTAGGAAATATGTCGAAGACCTAAACAGGGAATTAATAAATTAAATGACCATTTCCCAAAATACCAGACAATAATTTACCAGTCCCAAAAATACTAGTAGGTAATGTTAACAAAAATAACTTTATTACATTGAAACATTGTGGAATTACTTAATGTACAATTAAGGCAGACTTAATGCTAATAGCAATCTCGAATAGGTTACAGAATGACCAGTCTTAATTCCCCTCTCCACATTTATACATTTGGAAAAGATCTAGTTTACCTCAAGGCTAAATAAGGATGATATAGACTTTTTAATACTAAAGCTTCTTCCAATACATCTTCCATTTATTTAGAAAGTTCAGTTTCAGAACGAATTATCATCATGAAACAAGTAGAGGAATTTGGGTTAAAAGTTGTCTCTATCTAAAGAAATTCCTTTACAGTCAGATAAGCGATCATGTAACAAAATTACGGAGATACCTTGGTAAGGGGTGCTTGAGCCGGCTTCGTTTAGAATTTACCAACATAGCCTGTTGAAGCGGATTCCGGCCCTTTATTGTGTGCACTTTGAAATATTCGGCGACGTATTTCCTTGGTTGCAATATAAGCAGCTTATTGATGAAATAAACAAGAAACTAGTGCAATAACTTTGCAAAATACTATTTGTATTTTTTTCAGTTCAATTTTAAATTATGGATAAGACATATTATATTATACCCTGACCAGGAATATAAATACCCTGTCAAGAGGGCGCCATTGGTAGTTTTATAATCTGTGTTAAGGAGTTCGCTATGAAAAAAATAGTAAGTACCATTTAATTCCGTAATAAGGCGAGAGTATTTACATTCTTCATTGTACTTCAGTCGCGATTTTTCGTTTCGCTGCGAAATATGTTTTTGGGACAAATATGAACTGTCAATGGAGTAGATAAAGCAGTTTACACCATCAGAGTACGACCATACCTTACTGAGGGACGTATAGAGGCGGAACGTGTAGCTATGTATGAGATTTTATCATAAACTACCTGATTTTAAGAAATATTTCTCTGGTCTATAGTTTAAAGTGATAGTAAAAGAAATTTTCATTCCCTGAGGTGAATCCTGAGATTCAAACTCGTCACCTCGTTTACAATTACTAAGTTTCCGCACTTGTAAGTATCACAACCTACTATTAGAATCAGTCTAGTAGATTCTGTATATATCGTAATCATAAGAATATGTTGCCCTTGTATTCTCTGAGACGAATGTACTATTTATGACACTTTAGGTAATTTCCTTGAATCTTCACTCCTAGTATAGCAGAAGTTGCCGTCGCCGGCCAGCGCAATATTATTGAAAAGTAAGTATCGGTTTCGAAATAAAAAGCAATAAGAATGTGTCTGCCAAGGTTTTGCGGCGACAGCGAGCGCATTAACATATTCAGCGATGGCCGATGTCTGCCGCCCCGCGCCCCGCTCCGCCGCCCGCCCGGCGCACCCGGGAACTGGGACCCGTCTTTAGCGATTCGCCATCCCACTGATATTGGAATACTTTTGAATCTCAAACTAGTCTAGGCTGCTTCCCAACTCAACTTTCAATTTTGTGCAAAGTTGACAATTCAAAGGAAATAACTTTTTCTTAAACTTAAAACTACAGATGTTCTGTTATGCAAAGAACTGGAACAAAGCTTAAAATATCGAAGCGACAACTGCTCTAAGGCTAGGGCACGAGACTGTGACGCAAGCGTCGCCAGATCCACTCCCCAATCCACCGCTGGATCATTGTGGCTTTTTCACTAGTTGGAGTGGTTAGTGAAGAATAGCTATTCGTAATTTTTAAAAATAAATAAATAATTACAAGGGAGAATAATAAAATGAAATAAAAGTTTAAAGCGTGCACGATAAAGATCACTTTATTTCGAGAGAGTTTGATAGGCGTCTACTCACGTTTTGGTAAAACATGTATAATTCAAGCATCGCGAAGTAGAAGGCAAAGTTTTGTAAAGGAGCGACAATGTTTGGAGTGTGAAAGCCAAGTTCGAGCATGAGCCGTGGCGACGCGACGTAATTATTCGATCCACGCCACCTCCCGAATGTCATTTGTGGTTTTTGTCCGAGTCCCGCGTTCTACTTTCCGTAAAAGTTCGTTTTTGTCGATTCGTTCCCCGGCCTCTAATGAAGGCCTACAGGATTCAATTAACCGGAGGGATTGGAATGTTTTGTGATTTGTACTCGGCAGTCGATACGCAATTCCATCAACGCCTTCAATTCAATGCTTTGCAACATTCTTGCAAATTGATTCAGTCAATTTCTACTAACCTACATACCCACATGTACCTACAACAAGTATAGTGTCCCTACAAAAAATGGTTGCGGACTGATAATATTCTAAAATAACTTTTAGGTGCGTCTTGTGAGATCTACTCCACTCTATTTGAGTACAATTTAGAAATATATAAGTAACACTAAGATATACTGTAAGTATTTATAATAAATAACTCATCTAACTTTAGATGAAGAAAAAAATTGTGTTCCTTTTAGGGGCGCATGTTCCTTCTTGCATGCACTCTTAAACCTCTATAGTAGAAATAACTAAAAATATTACTATTACATATTATAATTAGTATTTAATTGAATTAGCATGTAAGTAAGACTTACGTTATTTTTCTTCAGTATATGACTATCTATTCATGAAAAATTCAATAAGCATTTGAAATAGAAATACATTTATTGCCAATTTCTCATAAAAATTTAAAATTAAAGTACAAAGCACTATAACAAAGCACTATATGTAATGTATATTTGACAAAAGGGGGGAAAGTCAGCAAATGCTGACATACTCGGGTACCAAATATGCAGCGCTGTTTTTCATTTCGCCCCTTATCCCAAGATATTAGTGGGAGCGATAGTGATAGTAGGTAAAAAAAAATTAAAATTAAAAACTAAACATCAAATAGATTAAATACTTATGTGAAGAATTTAGATAAGAATTTGCCAAAATGAAATAAATAAATAGCACTAATGACCTGTGACACATATGTGATTATACATATTTGATTTTAAAACTAAGCACAGAGATAAGAACTCGTGAGTAGGTATTGCATGGTGGCACTTTAGCGAGCGATTCAAAGGGTAATATTCCGGTCGGCAGTCCCCAGCTCCGAACAGAATGCACTCAGCACTGCAGCTTCTCTGTATTTGCATTCTGACTCTGCATTCCCAATTTGAAGTATTGTCGGATGAACGCGAGTCTAGAGTAGCTGAGCTGCTCTAGGTTTCTAAAGTTTTCTATTTGGATTACCTTGTGAAAGTAAACTGCTCGTATATTCTTACATATAATTTTATATAAATATAAAAATTTTACTTTTTAATCGACCTGCTTCTGTGCCTTTGAAATCTTAAGATTTTACTTCTTTTTTTTTTTTTTTTTTTTTTTTTTATAATAATTTATTTTTGATACATTTCATTACACTATATTTACATTAAACTATAGGACTCCGCACTAGGCAACAGCCTGTATCGCGGAGGCCGGTTCAATCTTATCTAATAATTGCATTAATTTATACTAAGATATATTTATTTATGAGATATTTAATTATTATTATTTTATATAAATTTTATTACTTATTTATATTATACATTTATTAAAATAAAATAAACAGAAATAAGGATAAGAAAGTAATTAACTATGGGGTGTTGTACGACGATGAGCGTGAGTGTGCTAGGGTGTCTTAAGGTGAGTGTGTGTGTGGATGAGTGTATAATGTGGTTTGGTGAAAGAGGGAGGATATTCATGGTGAGTGCAGTCAAGTGTGCCGTGGAAGTCAGTGATAGAGCGATCGCGAAACAATATTTTCGGTTTCATCATAGGTTAGCGTGAGTAACCATCTTTGAATTTTAGCTTTTGCTTCTTTCGCGGAAATATGTTTAATGTTGCAGTGTTTTATAATTTTATTGTATATGAACGCGTTTCGGTAGTTTCCAAACCGTTTAGAGAAAACCGTTCTCACATGTGGCAGCGGAATTCTAAAAACTCTGCGCTTCAGCAGATCATTATATTCGTTAGAGTTTAGGAGAGTTTTGTGGGCAGTGAGACCGGTTTGCAGCAGATATAATTGTCGCACGGTTAGAACTTTGCTGTCCCTGTATACGTTAGTTGTGGGGTATCGACGTGGCTTCCTCAGCATAACTTTAAGCACTGCACGTTGCGCTCTTTCCACAGGTAACATTGTAGTCTTTGCGGCGTTACCCCAACAGGTGATGCAGTAAATTAAAATCGATTGACAGAGAGCAAAATATACCTGTCTTATTACTTCAAAGTTTGCCGATTCGCGTATTTGCCTCATTATGTTAATGATTTTTCTAACTCTACCCGATATCATTTCAATATGGTTACCAAACGTCAGTTTCTGATCCACCAGAACACCCAGGTATCTAGTGACTTCAACCCTATTTATGCTTTCGCAGTCGCATGTTCCTGCCGTTGAATCACAGGTGTGCATCCTCAGAGTAGGTAAAGAATTCGGCGGAGCAGACGCACTTGTTTTGTGAAAACATACGTACTGCGTCTTTTTAGTGTTGAGTGTAAGGAGATTGGATTGCAGATTGGACTTCAGTTCATACATACATAATACATACACACATGTCTTCTCTAACGGGGTACCTACCCCGTTAGAGAAGACATGTGCGCGGCGCTCCATTCTTTTTTTATTTTATTTTTATTTACCGCCCTTTGTGTTTCACATTTTTTTTTTTGGTATAAGTTTGTATTATATTGTGTACAATAAAGAGTTAATAATAATAATAATAATAATAATAATAAATTTTTACATGTTTTAAAGTTTACAGTTGGACCCCGCACTAGGGCGACCCTGTGTCGCGGCGATCCTTAATCACATTAACAATAAATTAAATTAACTAATTTGGACTCAGTTGTATTTTGCAAATGTTTGTGTGTGTGTGTGTGTGATCTAAATCAAATGATTTGCCCTCTTATTGTGGAATGCACAAAGTTGCCTCCGTAGCACTGTAATCCAGTTAATTACCATTTGGTACCATTACCATTTGGTAAATTTGGTAAATGGTTAATAACCATTTGGTAATTTATTGCTTAGCTTCCCTTAGAGAGAGCATTTTTATGTCGCAGAATTTTAGGATTTTATTATAGATAAACGGGAACAAAAAAATACTGAACCGTTGCGCGAAGGTAGTTTTTACTTTTAAATTTTCTACTTTGAAAACTCTTCTCTTCAGTACCTACCATTCTCTCTACCTACCCCGCTAGAGAAGACATGTGTGTATGTATTTTAGACTATAGAGTCTAAAATGAAATTGATTTTAATTTCTTGAAACAAAATTTTAAAGTACCTTCAAATTAGATTAGCTTAAACCTATTAATCGTGCAGGTTAAATCGCGGCAAATTGATACTTAGATGGTATATTTCAGTTGCCGTGGCGACGTACATACCCGTTCCTATACATTATCCTTTACTTGCACATAATAATAGGTCTTCCAAGGCATATCAAAGCACCTGATTCCTTTATAAACAGGAGCGTAGTTCAAATTCCTGTACGTACATGAACTTGGGCAAAATTCTGAAATTACGGAGCGCGGCACGGCTCGGCGGCGCATCGATTGAGCAATAAATCATAATAATATAATAGGTATAAAGTAAACAGTGCCTGCGGGATGTGCCCACCCTCTAGCCTAGCCTATCCCCCCTCCCGCCCCGCTCGCCCCGGCTCTGTCCACACCACGCTTTATTAGAGAGATGAAAATGAAAATCATGGCGCGACAAATTAAAAGTAAATGGATAAACGTTGTTTCACAACGGTAATTGGTATATCAAAACAGATTCGACTCATCTATCTTCGCTAGTAGGATGATGGGCACTTTTGGTCCACGACCAAAGTCGGAGGCCACTTCAGGAACCTTTAGCTGAAACGAAAACTCTCGTCGTGCACTGTAATTAGTATTAAATGGTTCAAGCAGCAGAAATAGGACTACTAGGGGAATTTCAAAATCCTTGGGTCCAAGTCATTTGTGTCATTTGCCCATTATTATTTGATTTATTAAATAATGTGAATACTCTCATGTGATGTCCTTTTCTTAGTCCTAACGAGACTGACATGGTCGGTCACTTTGTCTCGTTTAGAGAATCTCTTGGTTTACAAGAGATTTAAAAAAATGAGAATAATAAATCAAATATTTTCTGTTGTGATCATAGAAATTCATGAAGGTACGAACGCCCGCTCCTTTGGGAAAGGAGACAAATTTTTCTTTCGTCCATGCAGAAATCGGATTGCTAGCGCCATCTTTGTTAGTGACATATTCCATGGAAGCTACTAATTTTTCCAATTTATTTTATTTGTAAATTATATGTAGAATTCGTTATAAGCTCAATTACATCACCAATAGTTACACCGATTCTTATTCGATTACCCATACTATTATAATAACTAAAATTTCAGGATATTTTTTAGAAAAAAGGAATCGGAAGGTGCAATTAACTGGACTAACGGGTTGCCTGTCTGCAATACACGATACCCATAATTGCTATTACAAAACAACGATTCTTTACAACGATCTAAATTCCAACTATTACCGAACACGAACTTTTATAATCAATAAATAAGTACTGAAATATTTTCAGCATTCAAACGATTCTATTCAACATGTCTACTTACCTACTATAAATAGCGGGTATCTGTTTCATAATTTCGCGGACGCATTCACCGCATTTGCATTAAACGTAATTAATTGCGTGGTTTCACTATAGCACACGCACATTATAGGTGAATCAACACAAATACGAGAGGGTAAATTAGCAGAGAACTCTCTGAAATTAGAGCCCAACCAATATGTCATTTGGTTTTGGTTTCAGTCGCATAAACCTCGGTCATAAATAAGCTAAAGGTTTTACTACGACTGAAGTTTCAAAATACCGTAAGCATAAAGCTTTTAAATGGTTAATTCGCGTTACCCCACTAGCCCCGCCAATCGAAAAAAATACACATTTGCTTGAGCCTCCGTGGCGAAATGGTTAACGCGCAAGGCTACGTAGCCTTGCGGCTACGGTGAAGCTGGAGGTGCCGGTTCGAGTATCTTTTTTCACTTGTTTCTAATATTTCTAACATAAAAATAATTATATGATGCTAGTAGTACGATATTAACCTAAAAAAATATTGCATCAAACAATTTACATGGACATCCTAAAGAAGGATCTAAAATTAGTTTTTCGATATCTCAACTAACATCAGAGATATTAATGGTTAAAGTTAGTATTGAAGACATGTTCTGTCCCTTCCTTTTTAGCATAACAGTCCTTTATATGCAGCCAGGACCTGCTTGTATGGTGCTAGGGAACACTGACGTCATAATACTTATTTCCGTTTTTTTTCTACCGTCCTGATTTTTGATTGTCTGTAGCTATTTTATTTGTCAATGATTTTTAATTGTGTTTTCACATTTATGACTTTATCTTAATTTTTAAGAAATGTAATTAATATGTGATACTTGGAAACTACCCTATTTAATAAAAAAACCGGGTCCAAATCGGATAACCCGTTGTTAAGTTATGATGCCACAGACAAACCGACCGACAGACAAACGTGTCAAACTTATAACAAGCCCTCCCTCGATCGGTCGGACGTTAAAAAAGCATGATATTGGAACCAGTAACTCTTTTAATCACAAGTGACATTATACAGAATAGGGGCACAGATTACGTCATAAATTCGGCCTCGGTTTCAACAATGATTTAAAAAATCAAGAACAGTCTGACACTAAAATCAACACAAACACTCAAGAGTAAATTAATAGGGAACTATATGGATGTTAAACCTAGATAGTTGGAGCGCTAAATCGGATAGTTTAATTTAGGTTACAGGCCGCGTTTATACCCTAAACTTGGTCCTAGGCGTGTTCAAAGTAATCCGGATGTATGTGATTGTAGCTACTCTGGAAATTAAGCTAACTGGAACTTTTATTATAGCAGATGAATATTTAGTTTGTCTGGAAAAAAATATTGGCATAAACCGGATTACTATTATTGAATAAACCTTGTAGAATGTATAAATCACTACATAACAGCAAGTAGAATACACGATACTATTGATAAGTTATAGAAATACTACTTATTTTCTTACAACAGAGGTTTACGGTTGCTACGAATAAATATGTAGAATGAATAAAATTATTGTAGCTTGTTAGTACAAGTATCCGCGTCTGTAAATTGCAATTAAACAATCTCTAGAGATCGGGGAAAAATAATGAATCAGCTACAGTGTGGTTACTCTGCAATGAAACTTTTAAAAAAATACCTTATTTATAAAAGTTCGTAGCGTTCGTAAACCATTCGTAGCATTTCCTGTAGCACTTTATTCATTGTCTTATAGAGAAACTGATTTTGTTTTTTTTCTCTATATAATTAGTATGTAACAGTGAATTCCTGGTTGGAACTCACTGCTCCATTGGGATGAGTCAGCATGGGGAACTCTGAAACTATGAGAAATAGAGAAATATGTTCTAAGTAACCATGTCGTCGATTTTAGAGTTAAGAAAAACTGCATTCATAGATTTACAAGAAACTCATACACGACTCGGGAATCAAAACTGCGACAGGTTTCCACAGAGTATAGGTTTTTAAGTCTTCCGCTGTACACTTCTCAATTTTTAAAGGACCATCCAAGAGCGTCCTTTGACGGCCCACTTCGTGACGAGAGCAACAATCTCGTAATATGTTACGCTATACAGCGTGTTCAAATTCCGCTGCAAGCCTAAGTGCAAGGCGCACCGCCAAATTCCGGAGGCGTGCCGCAGGGCGTGGGGTGGCATGTCATCCCGGGACGCGGGGCGGCCGCGGGGAGGGGGAGAGAGGACTACACAAAAAAGATACGTAGATAGATAGATACAGTAGGAAAACTTAGTTATGTTTGTCTAGAGAACATCGTTCTTAGCAAAAACCACCTACTATGACACTGATTCTGGTATGTCACTCGCTGAATTAAAACATCGCTAGACGAAACGATTTCCTCACTTTTAAACAATCAAGCATATGAGTGAGCGAGACAGTTTCATTTAGTTTTAACTCTTTCAGGCCAGATGGTTAGCGATGTTGACCACCTGATATATATTTTTTCTTAAAGAGTGCCAATTGGAATAACTATTTGAGAATGATGAAATGTCGATAAAAAAAATCGGCAGTGAGATCGGGATTTCTCAGTATAATATTTACCTTCAATTTTACTATTGTTTAAGATTTTTTCGTTGTTAGTTAAAAAGGGTAAATAGAAGATTATATTATATTTTTGGGTTCTTTCTATTGATTATGGTTAGCTTCAAAGTAGTACTGAAATTATTATTTTATAATTTAATTAAAAAAAAAACATATATTTTTTTTCTATGGAAAATAACGATTTTTTTACTCTAGTGTCACGGTGGTTATCCTAACTACCCACCCTATTCCTCGACTTAGATTTTTTAACTACTTTTTCTCAATATTTAGACCCCAAGTAAAGTTATTTGTCTAAATTACGAAGTATATGAAACTGTGGCCGAAAGAGTTAACTTTAGATATGGCAGCCACTAAGGAAACGACGCCATTTTATCAACTGTTTTATGCGCTTTTTTAAGGCTGATGATATACAGTCCCGGTTCAACCCCGGCTCGGATCGCTACATCCAAACACATGGATTTTTATTATTTTCAAGCAGAGAGTGGGCGCAGCTTGAAATCACCACATATGATTTGATGTAGCGAACCGAACCAGAGCCGAACAGACTCTGTATGTATAGTTCGGCCTTATACTAACATCGGGCGTGTATTTTTTTCCATTCTACTAGCGTTCTAGAGCGAGGCACTCACACATTCGCACGCTGCACCCTGTCAGTTATATTACAACGTGTAACATGCACGAAACATTGCGAGGAAAACTTCACACTGAGAACCAGTGTGTAAAATGGGAAAGGAAAACCACCCCATTTTTGCTCATGAAGTTGTTCCTCATTGGTGAGGATACTATAAAAAGAAGAAGACTCGCATAGCTGGGAGGAAACTTGCTTCTGCGGACGGGAACTCGACGTGCACAAGCGGTTGCAAAACGCAATGCGTGGCGTGTAATTGATTTGAACGCTAGTTTTGAGTTTCCCTTCCGTAGCTACTTAACTATTTTGTGAGGACCCCCCAGGAAGTAGACCACTGCACTTGCCCGACCTTAATGCCGCCATCAGCAAATTGCGAAACACCAGCTGTTTGTGACAAGAAATCTCTGACATAATTCACGCCATTGGACCGCAATTGGTGCCGGAAATTGCTATGACAATCATGTCCGATGCTAATGTGACGTTTAGTACATGCTGTTTTTCATTTGCATTTTCGTCGTCCCCGTGTCATTCCTGAGTCGTGCCTGTGTCGTCCCCGTTTCATCCCCATATCGCCCGTGACATTGGACGCATTGTACACACTTGTACACAATTGTACATACACAGGACGTTTTGCGGTCTTGACATTTTCCGATCTGGACATTTTATGACTTGGACGTAACTTGGAGTCTTGACATTTTACGACTTTTACATTTCCCGACGTATCGGTTACATGCAAGTGACGGATAGTCTAAAATTCCTTTATTGTTAAAAAAATACAATAAGTACTTAAATGTATGTGTTCACAATCCTGTGATTTACTCCAACGAGCTCATGCCTTCAAGAACTCATTGGCTTTACCTACCCCCGTAAAATAGAATTCACTATACAACGACACACGTCTAGATTCGCTCCAACATGAACAGTTTACAACCGCCTTTGAGTGAATGAGGGTCGAGTAATATCTGTCGGGGCGTGCAGGCAAAGCCGAGGGTTATTAAATACCATCTCACAGGCTGAGTGCACCGTGACCCATATCCACCCGCTGCACCGCCCGACTTTATACGAGTGGACTTTATTGATTCGCAGTCTTGAGACGCTGCCTCCGTCCCGCTCTCACGTATTTCGGGACACGAGCAGGACCGAGAGCGGTGCTTCCCGTAGGCTACTTACTCAATATTCTAAAGGCGCTCCGGGACGCTTGCAGTAATAGGACTCTTAGGTAACACGCACTGTACTAAACGAGAGTTTTATACGCGTCCATTCTATAAATCGTGCGTATTCTCCATTCTAAACCCCGGAGGGATTTGTCAATCCTTTGATTAATAGGAAAGGGTTTAGTTAGACGTATGATTTATGCCGGGTACTTCAGTTACGTAGAACGCTGTAGCTCTGCTACGAATGCCCTCTACGCCGTAGCAGAGTAGGAAAGGTTTCATAATCTCCCATAATTATAAGCTACATTTTCCATTTGCTAAAATTGTTCTGATGGCTGCCATTCCACCCCATATAATTGTATTACAAAATTACTGTTATGCTACTGTATTACTACACAAAGCGTACTATTCTTTTTTTCATTGTCTTTAAAAGAGTTCTTTTAAAAGACTTCTCGATCTCATATAATTAAAGAAATATCATAGTTTTTTTAAGTGACCCGTTATTTTTGCGTTCCAATGTAAATGTCCGTTACTACTCGTAGCGTATAGTATAGGTAGTAAAGATTCGTACGGAAACTGCGAAGCGTTAAACTTTAATGGGAACTGGGTAGTGAGTCAGGGGAATAATCTCGGACCGAGCTTAGCTCACTTTCAACGCGTACAATTGCGAGATCGCAGAGTCGTATCCAGGGAAGAAACTATAGGGCCACGAAATTCCATAAGTCCATAGACATAGACATATTTTATTTTACACGTCAAAATACTAAATAATAATATTAAAATAATAGTAATAATAATATTATATACTAATTTAATATGCAGCATATACTAAGGTATACACTCAGATAAAAACAAATACACAAACTTCAGGAGGAACTACAGAACAATTATTCATTATATAACAATGTCAATTATAATATTGTGTCAATTAAATTAAACTAATCATCATATCATATATGTACCTAATATTTTCCAGTCTCGTAATAAATATTTTTTTCTGATGGCTACGAGACGCTAGTGTTTAATCTGCCTACTGTTCCCAGCACCGTATGTACAGGAGTTTGGGTCGTATTCCAGGGTCTAAGGCGATCCCAGAAACACATTACAAAATTTCGAATTACGTTATTGGTACAGCTACAGTCACACGTAGCTAAAGGTATGCAGGTAAAGAAACATGTTCGTGATTTCCTTATTCTTAAAATTCTGTCACTATTACATATGCAGATGTAAATCAATACGAGTATGCATGTTAGTGAAAGAATTATTTAAATCGGTCGAGTAACTTTTGAAAAAATCTCACACATAGTGTGGAGGTCAGAAAGTTGTTACCTGCAACTTCTTCGAAGTCGTATTCCTCATTGCTGAGAGTCTTGATCATTCTTGGCAGATTTAATAGGGTGGTTTGCCATTGCATTCCCCATTTAACACACTGGTTATCTCAGTGTGCAGGTTTCCTCACGATGTTTTCCTTCACCGTCAGAGCAGTTGGTAAAAGTACGTAAGTCTTTCGGAAAAACTCATTGGTACATGACATTGCATGGTTTTGAATCCGGATGTCCCGCATGGGAGCCCGACGACGTCCTAGCCACGACACCACCGAGTACCTGCAACTTAAACAATCGCAAATATCTCTGAAACTACTGAATTGATTTCAATGAGCTTTCACCAGATATTATTGTGCTTTCAATAGCTATTATAAAAAAACATAGATTATGTAAGCTGGTGAAAGCATATTTAAATCAATCCTTATTTAGTAGTTTCAGAAAAAATTGCGATGGTGTAAGTTGCAGGTGGTAAACTCTTTCTGACCTCCACTGTAAAATGTTAATCCTGTTTACCATTTCCTATACACAAATCGTAGGTCATCTTCTTCTTCTTTTCTTTTTCCAGACTAAAGTAACCCATCTATGGGTATAGGCCTCTTTATGTGCACACCATTCTCCTCGGTCTCTAGCCGTTCGCATCCACATCCTCCCCGCCGTCTTTACAATGTCGTCGGTCCGCCTACCGACACTTCTAGGCCACCTATTTTTCTCTAAAGACGGCTCTGGTTGTTTCTGATATTATGTGCTAAATACAGTGGTGAATTCACGATTCAAAGTGCAACCCAGAGGGAGGGGGGTTCGTTTGTCGGTGTCAGGACATAAGCGGATGCAACGGGGTCTGTGTTAAAGTTTAATGCGAACGGTAGAGAGCTCGGGGAGTAATTTCAAGTGTGGGCTTAGAACGCGAGCCAATTAGATAGACGTGAGGTGCCAAGGTTTTTAAATAATTGAATATACACGGTTGAGAGCGACTGTGGCGTAGTGGCTAGGACGAGGTTAGGACTAGTGACGAGGTTCGGGTTCAAAACCATCCAATGTCATGTACCAATGAGTTTTTCGGTTTTTTCGAAAGATTTACGAACAGGGGCGGCCTGAAAGTGTTTATCAATTTTCAATTTCATTCCTTATTCATATTGCGTGCAATAAGGTATAATAAAAATTAATGTAGTTACTACGTTTTAAAACTGTGCAGCGTTTAAAAGTAAATCAAATGCATATTATATACATATATGCAAGAAGTTTGTTATTTGTTGTAATTTTACAACAAAACGACATCAACCAAATGGTCTCCTTGTATTACTTTTTAATTTAAGATACTTTTTAATTTAAGATTATTAACTAATTTTTGTTAATTATGAACTAATTTCATAGCTGTCATGGATACTATATCAGATATTTTAATAAAATCACAGTAATAACATTTTAGATTCTTTTTATCTAAGCTATACCTAGTATGTCACCTCTTTGAACGTTTGATGTTTCAAAGTAGCCTTCTATCTATGTCTAGTGACAATTTTAGATAACGACCTTATAAAACTGACGTGTTCATGCTTTTGTAGACCTTTGGATGGTAAACACTTTCTGACCGCGACTGTACAGCACACACTGAGATAACCAGTATGTGAAATGGGCAAGGCAATGGCAAACAACCCCATTAAAATCTGCCAAGAAAGTCGTTCTATCCCTCATCAATGAGGAATACGACTTGGAAAAAGAAAATAGATAGCATCCACAGACTCTACTGACTAACAAAATAATAGTAGAGTAGGTTTTTGGGTTTCAAAACACTTCCTTATTTTATTATTGATCAGTGATATTCAAGGATTTTCTTGTAAGTACTATACATATTTTTTTTCACGGCAGATGTTATAAATCAGCTTAAATATGTATCTTGAATTGAATTACGTCTAGACGCTTACATATTATTAGCTCGCTGCTGAAATAAAAATTGAAATACGAGAATAAAAAATTGATGAAAATGTTTCAATTACAAAACGATCGTTGCCTTGAACAACCAATTTGTATGAAACGGCAAAAAAAAACCGGCATAGTTGTTCATATATCGATGTATAGATACTTAAACGTGGAGTAAGGCTTTTACTTCCGCTTCCTTCAAGACATTATAACATGATGAAAATACATATGAGGAATTTATATTCTATACAGTATACAGGTATAGATGACAATTTATTTGTTAGCGTCAACGCTCGTATGGTTGTGGAGGCAAAAGTTAAACTTTAATAGGAGCTCGGTAGTGCCAGGAGAGAAATGTTTTAAAGCGTTGCGCTGCGGTCGCTTTAGTTAGACCGTTTCGTCCGTTGACCCATATTGTGTCTAATTTATAACTAGGTTGTATGAAGCTGAATCTAAAACCTATCTAATTACAATTACCTCTATTTATTCATTTTGTTTTTAAAACCCAATTATTTATAATGACATCTATTTAATCATTTTATTTTAAGTGGAATGATTTAGGATTTGATTTGCTTACATTTTATAATTTTATTTTTTTCGTTCTCTATATTTAACTTATCTGCATATCACAGTAGAATAGTTCAACAGCCATCTTATGAGGTTTTATTTACTGAAAATACACTTTGGAAGAGGTAGATTGCACACGTATTCCATTTTAGCAAAAAGAATTTAGCTCACCAAACCTCGTAGGTACCCCAAAAGTAAAAAAGATTGGCGACTCATGACCTGACTGACTTGGCACCCTAAAATCTTAAGACCTTTGCACCCCAATATATTACACCTGGCACCGCAATCTTAAACTATAAAGCACTAAACCAAACCTATATATAATAATAAAGTTTATTATACTTCCGCTTTTATTTTTATGCTGATTAAAAATAATATGCATGCTTTTGTAATCCTTCCTTCACACCAATCCAATCCAAAACGGTAAGCAAATCTATAATTCGCTGTACCCGCGTGCACTATAAATATTTGATCGTAAATCCTACGTGTATACGAAGCCGTAGGTACGCGAGGCGTGGGCGGGCGGCGCGGCGCGGCGTCGAGAGGACGGCCAAAGGGCGGGGGTCGACGACCTCTACGCGCCTGATATTAAAGCGATTTCGGCGACCACAACCCCATCCAGTTTAATAAATGTTTTACTGAAGTAATCATGTTATTGCTCCGTTTAAACGTGGCTTCGATCCAGATAAGATTATGTTTTGTGTGAACCGCAGTTAGTGCTGGGCTTTGGGAATGTGATGAAAGGTTTTTATTTGTTTAGTAGGCTAACATGGCTTGTACCACAGAGTACTACATATATATTGACGTAACTTGTACATAGATTTGTTTTTCTGTAGTTGTTTTTCATTGCATGGGTTGTACATATATTTAGTTCGTGCTTCATAAAAAGAATAGATTTACCTTGAATATTTTTTACTTAAACGATCAATAAGAATAACCTAATTATCTTATTATTTGAATAAAAAAATAATAGTTGACCAAGGGAACCAAACTTACAATTCCTTCAAAAATACAACGAGTATTCCAAAATATTCGATCTGTCTTAGAATTAAGTAGTGATATAGGGCAAAGAGGAGGAAGGAGCACACGAAAGGACTATGGATACAAACAGCTTGAAATGGTGGAAAAGAAAGATTCACGAATGAACGCACACCTATAGAAATTATAGAAAATTGACACATACGAGTACTTACCTAATGTCACAACAGTGCTAGAGATTAGAGATAATTAAACCGAACATACGGATGCAAGACAGACGGATCTCTGTCGGCATAGGATTACAAGTGCTCGCAACACAAAGCCGTATTGCACCACAGAACGCGCAGAGGATTGAGGACCCGTCATACTTCAAACTTTTTATGTTGTCTCTTCTATACGAAAAGGTATCAACAATGATGATGGAAATCAAAAGTACTCGTAAAAGCCTTTCGGTAAATGATAAGCGAAAAAAGGATTGCTTGATCGTAATATTGTTCAGAATTCAGAAATCCCATAGCGTGTATCGCATCAGCTCACGTACTCACTCCATTTTGTCGACACAAAATAATATTCAATCCTATTCGTATAAATTTTTGCGAACATTTTTATTCCCTGGTATTTAAAACGTTATGCAAATATTCGGCATGGTGTCATGAGCGAAAAATAATGTATAAGCAACGTTATGTTATGTTATATATACATCTTTTTTTGCTATAGTTCACTATCTAGCTAGATCTACACTCCCATGTGGGAGCTCGAAACCAAGCCATGTCAACCAATGGGTTTTTCGTTTATTTTGTGAAGAATTACTAATACTAATACATTTACCGACTGCTATGAAGATGAAGGAAAACATTTTGAGGATTTTTAAAAAAAAATTCTGACATCATGTGAAATCTACCAATCAGTACTGGACCCGCACGGTGGATCATAGCCCACAGACCCTTGCAAAAGGGAGGCATGTGCCCAACAGTAGAGACAGGGCTAATAATGATGGTTATGAAACACCATTCGAGCACTATAATGTTATTAGCGCCACGGCAAACCCAGTTCGTCGCAGACATATTGCATTATGTCAACGCCTCACGCCTCGGGCGACCGCGCGGCGTCGCATGCGATCGTGTCATAAACACCTCATACTACAGAGGTAGGTACAGGTACAATAGTAAAACAAATAATAACACAACGAATTAGTCCGGACTAACATAGTTAATATGTTTATGAGCTATGGAAACGTTGATTGCTGGATAAGATTTTATGTTTGATAAATTAAATTGTAGTACGAAAGCTGTTACGTGTTAACGATATAAAATAAAATTCCTTTATTTTGTCACGTTTGGATCTTATATAATCATAATTTAGAATTCAAGTCTGCGTGAAACTTTTATTAGCACCAATATATTCTGCAAGTTCTTATTTGTAATAAAAAATATTAACTTATTGACGTATTATTTACTCGTAAAAACCATCTATTAAGCCCGTGAAGTTTTGTCAGGGTCATTTTTTACGATTTTGTACCTTCTATTTTTCCCTAAAGATCCGCTCTGCAAATCATGTTTGAAAGGAATTAGATACAGATTGATTTCATCTTTCATATATAAATTTTTCACACAGTTAATACAGTCACCATACCATACCTAAATGGTACCTATGTATTGGTTTGCAACATGTAGGTACGAACGCCCGCCCGTCGCCTGAGTAGGGAGATTAATTTTTCTTTCATCCATGGTTTGCAACCAAAATTGACAATATCGATATACGAGTATGTTTTTTTTTTTTATTCATAAGGGAAATCTACAGCTATTAACAATTATGAAATTACACATGTTTTAAACTTAAAGAAGGCCATTTACAGATTTCCTCGTTTATAATTGACTTGTATACCTATAGAACGCGGTTAACTTTAGACTAATAATATAGAATTAACAGTATTATTTCATATAAATAAGTGTCTCATGAATCATACATAACTAATTAGAATACGTCCGCTAACAAACTAAGGGGAAACTTACATATCATTTCCTCTAAAAAATTACGAACGAGCACAAAATGTGTAAGGCCCTATATTTTGGCAGTGAATAATCCCAGTGCGTCGACCACCCGGAGCGGCGGAGGAAGCCCGCAATAAATTCACACGGATATTGCGGCCGGAGACTAATCTACGCTACTTGTCCACTCGCCTATTCATGAACCTCACCTCCCCTCCCCCGCACATCCTCTCTTCATTCGGAGGGACACCCGAGCCCCTCAGTTCAACCCTGTTCTTTCATATTTTAAAATTATAATTTTAGGTAGTTCGTCAAAAAAGGTCACTTTATTAGAAGTAGAAGTTCTGAATTAAAATTTTAGAAATTCATTTTGACCAATCTTTTTATGAAATCTATCAGGCTAATATATAGAATATAATGCATAACTCTCACGTCCATAGTCCCTGAAGGAGTAGATAGAGGAACCACCTACAGCATAGGTAGTTCCCACTTTTCACCGTAAGATTTGGTGGACAAACGTGATAGTTGGCGAGCCTACCGTCGTCGACCAGGTGTAAAATAGTACCCACAAAATCCCTTAGTCGACTCGTACGACATCCACGGGAAGAGTTGGGGTGAAGCTATTCTATAGAATAGAATGAAGGAACGCAATACATATGAGCAATATTAAGCACTCAAATAACGTACTCATTTAAGCGTCGGTATTTCGCGTCACATTGAGCGTCAACGAGTCGGAATCATAGGAATACAGTCGAGTTTATCTTAGCCGTTTATCTTCCCCTTTATTCGCTCGCAAACCCGGTCTTTACCGGTACTATCATATGAGGAAAAAGGCCCAGAATCCTCCTTAAAAACGTCGTGAATGTCGGTCTCTTTCGCGCAGTATAACAGGTGATAAAGACAGACAGAACATTCGGGAGCAAATTTGTTTTTTCCCGGTCATGATGCCGCCGGGAGAAGGCATCGTTCACGGCGACCCATTTAGCCAACAGACTCTCAGTAATATCACTTTGCCCCACTATCCTTATTTCCAATGTGTTTTACGCGTGTGACCGTACCTTACCTAATCTACTCGCACGAATGGCATCTGTATCTCGTGATATGCTCTAATTAGGGTCAAATGAGCTTAAAATTGTTAATTTCTTCCAGTTAATATGACTATTTAAATAATTCTAAGTTAGACCTCTAGTTTAATACTGAAAATTGTTGCATTTATTCTAAGGTTAACAAAGGTTACGAAGTCAATGAAAAATTTAAAAACTTAATAATTTCTAACGTACGGAAAAGACATTGTTAAAAGTAGGCTATGATTCAACAGACAATATATATATATAAGTTTATTCAAAATAAAATAAAAATAAAATAACAATAAAATAAATGCTTAAGCTAAAATTACAAAATACCTAACTATTTTACAAATAAAATACCTGACCTGAGATACTCATACAGACAATGAGTGTTATTATTATTATTATATTTACCAACAATATTTAACAATGAGTGTTATTATTAATATATGTTCATGTATTTGTGTTTCTAATCGAAAATTACAGTGATGGTAGCTCTGCTAGCTTATGTTATCTATTATATATGTCTGCTAATATATGTTATCTATTTCACGTACTATGTTACGGTCTTACGGTACGTAGCAGAAATTTCACAATTTTCTTTATTTCCCGATACATAATGTCGTTAGCGTTGAATGAATCCTACCAAAAATAGAAAGATACCACTAAGTAAGTAGATACTATAATAAGTTCAGAACAAGATTCGCCGCGGCGGCACCGCGGCGGCGCGGCGTCGCGTTGTGCCGAAAGCGCCCGAACTTAGCTCAACAATAAAGTTGAAAAATCGAGGGGATTGCTGCGCTGCGGGTGTCGCCAAGAAAAAACGATGCCGACATTTCGCACTTAATGAAACTGTAGCGAAACGAAATAAAGGAGCCGTATTTACTCGCTGTTCTAACTATTGTTTCAAGACGAGGCTTTTCACTGCGATGTTAATGGCCGAATTAAAATATTCGAGGTGCGGTGATGTAAACACGGAAATGTAATTATACAATTTTAAACAAAGACTGGGGATTTGGACGATGTGTTCTCTTATTTTCCTTAGTCATAAATTTCTGTACATTTTAGTTGATAAATAAATTAAAAAAAACATTGTAAGTATATAATAAACATTGGAAAATAACAAACAAAGGCTTTTAGGTACCTACATGTTTTAACGTAATGGTTTTAAATCAGTGACAAAATCAGTACATTTTTTATTTACTTACTAACTCGTATTTTTGCTCCAGGCCACGTGGTTCGACCGCATGGTTCGATCAATCGGACTACGTGAACTTTTTTTTCCAGTTGATTCGATTTTAGAATATTACTAGGTGAACTACTAAACGCCAGGACAACGTAGTTCGACTCCATAGTCGAACCACGAGGACCAGTTCACCTGGTTCGATTCATCGAAATATAAGGAATCGCAAGTTTTCATAGTCCGACTACCGACCCCCCCGACCGATCGAGGGAGGGCGTTTGGCTGTTTGTGTGTTTGTCTGTGGCATCATAACTTGACAACGGTTGATCTGATTTGGACCCGGTTTTTTTAATTTAATAGAGAATTTTGGCGAGAGTCTTCTTAGCTAGGTCTGATAAAAATTGTACTAGTGGTTTCCAAGATTTTAGAGGATCTTTGATGTCAGATGGAATCTCTGGAACGGTAATAGCTAGACGGTTCGAATTTGAGCTCAAATGTTCAGGTTGATGGTACGTTTCCGTCACCTGAAACCTTGAGTATATGATGATGATCAGGAAGGAAGATTTCTTCTTCTGAAGGGAACTTCAATTTCACAATATGAAACTGGAAGAATTGTAAGATTATCAGCCCGCCTAAACTAGAATAGTTAGATGGGGTCTTATCGAATAAAGTTATAGGGAATCCTGAGACATTACAAGAGAAAAAAAAGTTAGCGGCCAAAAAATAAATGAAAATTAAGTGGAGCTAAAAATTTTAAGATAGCCATGGCGAGGCCGAAGACCGAGCTCCCCGTAGGGTGTATCCCCGTAGGGTGTATTCAGGCGTCGCAGGTCTAACCTGCTGAATGTTCTTAACCATATCAGATGAAAAATAATCAGTGATTCTAAGTTCTTGGAATATCTTGGGATCTTGGAGTATGATGGGATCTTTGGAACGGTAACAGTTAGGCGGTTCGAGTTTGAGCTCAAATGTTTATGACCGTGGTGACCTTCCCACATCTGGAATCTTGAGGACCTGATGATGATCAGGTAAAAGTAAGGGATCTCCACAGTGGTACATCGGGGGTTTCTTAAATTTTTAATTTAGAGTTATAATTATAATTAAAAATGTATTTTCTTCAGCTTTTTATACGAATTAAAAACAATTGAAATTCACAAAAATACGGCTCTCCGTACAAATTATTAGCAGAATGCTATTTATATCGAAAATTATATCCCCAAAAGCCAACTCTGAAACTCTTCTTCTTTATATTTCGCAACACCTCTAGGTACATTAACAAGGCTGTAAATACTCGTACTGGCACTTAGAGCTGTTATTGAAATAAAAACACTTTAAACTGGAGTGCCGTCCGGCCAAGGCGGTGCGGTAAGGTCGCGGGGGGTGGGGATGCAAGTTTTAATTACTTCGCCCCCTCCTCGAGCCTGTTCCCACGACGGCTAGTCCGTCTCCGACTAAAAACTCTCATTTATAAATTGTTTCTGGGAGTCTCCGTGGAATTGCTGAACATAAAATTACCATTCTCGTTGTCTAAATCATGGCTCGAAAATGAGCTACTTCTGAAGCTGAACTAACAACTATCGATCGGCACTTTTGTGAATAATTCATCGTTTCTAAGATGAAGTTGAAAAGGCAAAGGCTTTACCAAAAGGCAAAGAACACCTATCAATCATGCCTGGGGAAAATGTAAAGATCCTTCGAAAAAGAAAACTGGTTGTCCTATAAATATATCGTGGTATAAGTATACAGAATTTAATACAAATTGTATCAAAGGTATGCCTAACACTGAACAATTCGTGGTTAAGTTAGGACCTAGACTCAAACTTTTTACCGCGGATATTCGGTTTCAGAGGGAAACTCTAAACCGCGTACATCGCCGCATAGCGGAGAGTTCAATATAGGTATTGGAATAAGTATTACAGGTATCCTATAGAAATCACAGGTAAGCAAAACGGCCAAGACGTGTGAGCTCGAAAGGGCTGGACGGCTCGACGGGCAATCAAGGCGAGGTCGTTAGGCGCACGCGACCCACACTATTATCAAGCACTCGCGGATCAAAGGGTTGCCGAATGTCGCCGTGACCTGGGCAACGGGTAATGGGCCAACCTTTGCCTATCGGAGCTATCACGAGAGATAAGGTATAATATCATCTATGGGGACGGCAGTAAAGCTAATGTAATTAAATAGGTATTCCGTTGGCGAGTTTGTTTTTGTTAGGTATGTCACTGAGTCAAGTGTAAACAGATAGGTATACTTACTTGTTTACAAAAACACGCGAAGTAAACTAAATAAGTTAGGTAAATGTATGTACGAGTAAGACAGTCGATAGAATACGAATACACGTTAGTAATTAAGTAATGATTTCACTTTATGTCATGACTTTTGGTACTCATAGCGTAAACTTATTAATTTCCATGAATATGCAAGTTCTATTGATTTACCCAACATGTGTGTTCACACAACACCGGATAAGACAAAACATACACCGAGCTGGTAGAACTCAAACAATTTTCCAAACAAACACAGTCATGTCAAGAGGCAGATTAACAACCGATTCTGTCGCCATTAAGACGGCTCGGGGGCTGATTATTTGTCATTTTTCAACGCGTCGCTAATGCCTCGGCCGGACAAAGGCAGCTATCGATCAGCCGAATTCTACTCTGACTAATTGCCGACGATTGTCTGGGCTTTCATTCCGGCCACTCTTTGTGTTCGATGCTATGCCTCGCGCACCCCTTTTACGATCAAACCCCTGAACTTGCTGCGGAGGCAATGCGGACACTCTTTTATATACTCGGAATGCACCATAGATTTTAACACAAGCTACAATGGCTCCAAAAAGTCGTATAAATGAAAGGTTATAAAAGTATGTCTGCACGGTCGTTTAATCAAAGCGCAGAGTTTCTACACACCTTCGTATTCGGATCAAAGGATATTAATTTCGAATGAGCGCACGTCGACATCAAGGTCAAACCTTTGACCACAGTCGGTTTCTACTTACCGGAGGGGACGATAAAAGGGAATCTCTCCTCCGTATAACTCGGCTACTAAATTAATTTTGTATGTTGTTGTAGCGGATCATGGACTCAGCGGAGGCTGCCGCGCTGTCTTCGAGCGGTAGCGGCGAAGGTGCTCCTGGCACGTACTACGACGCGCGCTGGCTGAACGTTCACGCTGATGACGGCACGTTGGCGGAGCGAGCTCGACGACTGGTGCTCGCTCCCAGTCGGCACTTTGATCACATCGCTGTGAACACGAGCTACAGCGCTGTGCTGATGCCTCCCTATATCAATGTTGAAGGTAAGTTTATGAACTATACTTTATACAGATTGTAACAAATCCCCTATAGAGCCGAAACTGTTCAGTATATATTGAGCTTTTGTTGCGAACGGAACAGCTGATATTTTTTGCGCGATTTCAGTGATGCCACAGAGAAAGTTGGTCAGTTATGGATACTAAACACCCCTCTTTCGGCTTTCTATATCTATATCTTTCGGTTTTTATTACATTCTGTATAGCATTGTAAATATAGAAAGGCCTACCCAAACAATGGGAACGGAAATATACTTTGATCTTTTGTTACTGTTAGAGAAGCGTCTCCGCCGATAGAGCTAAACTTATCGCTGACCTCTTGACTTGAACATAAGATAAAGTACGCTGTGCTTAAAGAAAAGAAACTCCTAAAGAAATTTATCCCATTCATCCCAGCTATTGTGTGGAAATTTCAAAATTTGCATAAACATCAACCAAGCGTATTCAACAAAACAAGAACCTTTTCCGACAGTTATGTAATCCCTGAACCGAGAACTGCGACGGGCCTTGTCTGTTGTCCTGAAATAATGACACCTAATATATTGTTGACACACGATGGAAGAAACCACCCTCGGCAGGGAAGGGTGGAATGATTTATGAACAAATTGACGTTTTCTGTCTATTATAGTTGCTAACTCACACGGACAGTTACTAGTTATTTGTGGTGACATAAATCGCTGTAGCAAATAGAAAATGTTCTTATTTATTTATCTTGTTTATTTAGATGGACGCCATCTGCTTCATGTATATATTATCGTACCACAAAAAGCGCATCACATTTGTCACATCACATAAAAGTGATTATTCAAAATTACCGAAATGACTTTGACTAAATGACCTCCTAAAATACTTGCTTAGAATTTCTTACTTTTGAAATTCATTTTACTGACACTTCTATTTCTCTATAGATAAGCATTCCTCTGTAGAAGAAACCTAAGATATTTTAGCACGAAACTAGTTATGTCAGTAATTTTAGCTCAGGTATTTTAACTAAATGTTGTTTTAATATCCCTTCTTTATTGAATAAAACTATTATAAGTATGTATACGTCATAATTCATCCGCTTCTAGTGCGATACCAAAGCACTATGGCTAATGAGGTTAACTAGCCCACAAAGATAGAGTTAACCTTAATACAAAGTTAACTTTCATACTTACGATATCAAACTGGTTTACGACAAGCAAAATATACTCGTTCAGTATGAGAGCAATAACATCCAAAAGTGAAAAATGGTTTAAAGCTAAATAATTAAGTTGAAATGACGCAGAATGAAGGTAAAGGCCTATTTGGTCGGACCGCGTTCACTTCACAAACCATAGTACGACCCGAACCATTAATTTTTCCACCCGCCGGTCCACGAGAAACCAATCACGGCTGCCCAATGAACCAAGTTTGCCAATTACGCTTCTTTTAATGGGTAGTTAAAGGAAATTTCCCTAATTGTTCCACACAGTGCCAACCGTGTTGTCGGGAATCTGCTAACAAATTGCCTCATACATAATTCACAGCCAAGCACTTTTTATTTCGAGCGGAGTACAAATTTCTTGGATAACAATTTACATTAAAAGCCTAAGGGCTCTCGACATCAAAATACGAAGCGAAGATTATTTTATGAGATTTACCTTCACAACGACAGTACCTAATATAAATAATCTAATCAGCCTCTTTTTGTACAATACTGTCATCTCATTAGTAATGTCCCCACTGTTGGGACACAGGCCTCTCCTACACAGAGGCACCTACGGGCCATGATCAACTGGGCGGGCCCAGTGCTGATTGGTGAATTTCACACACCTTCCGAAACTTTTTTCCCTCAAACATGCAGGTTCCATTCCTTCACCGTTAGAGCAGTCGGTAAATGTACGTAAAAATCCGAAAACTCATAAGTACATAGCAGTGCATGATTTCGAACCCGGATCTCCCGCGCCCAAACACTATACGCCGCCGACGCTCGAAATAACACTGCACTTCATATATTTTTTATTATACTTATGGTGGCCTCAGTCTCAGAAAGTATGGATCAAACGCAATAGGGTGATAGCTGACGTCATGGTTGTCCGAATCTTGGCGGTTCATATGTTATTTAATTTTTTTGCATTTTTATGTGAACTTACTAAAACACCCTTTATGTTCAAATGTGGGTAAGTACCATAATGTTAAAAAATACATAATTTTACTCACAACAGAAAGCGAGGTGCAAAATCAAATCGCATGGACGGAGCACCTAGACCCACTTTTCGTGAATAACTACGAAATCGATGCCTCGCTCTCGTGGCAGTACTACGCTTCTTCCAGCGGATTCATGAGAAGATATCCAGGTGACTAAACTCCGAGACGGCGTACAGTTCCCATTGAATTTTGCAATTAATTTCAAAATAGACTATTTAAAATTCAAATGTATAATTTCGGAAAATAACTATAGTTGCTTAACAAAGTCATGTTTTATAGTATATAGAATCGGCATTTATTGTAAATACCTACCTATATTAAAACTCAATAGCAGTACCTATTAAAGATTTCAACAATTATTTAATTTTGCAAGGTCCATCTCATTATTACCATGTTTCAAAATTCTTACCTTTTCAACAATAACCAATTTCCTCCACCAGCCATGTCCTGGCCGCCAGAAGACGGATACTCCCACCATGCCCGCGATTTCTACGACTTCAGGTCTTCCAACTGGTTTGTGGAGGCTGCCACCTCACCGAAAGACCTGGTCATCTTACTAGACGACTCGGATGACCTGGGATCTTCGTATTGGAGACTGGCCAAGGCTACAGTATCCGGTATACTGGATACGCTGGGACCGAATGATTTTGTGAATGTATACCGCTACAGTGACACAGTATCGGAGGTACATCAGTGTTACACGAAGATATTGGCGCAGGTGAGTTTTGTTTTAAGGTGTAGCGTCACCCAAGGTTCTTAGGTACCTTTTTATACGAGTTGAAAACCATAACAAGCTATGGTGGGTCCGTTTCAACTCCTATCCACAGCCGTAAATAAACATTAATCTCTCCCATCCACACATCCGCCTTCTAGAAACTTTTTAATAATTTTCTAGTAACCTCGTATTGAACCAAAAAGAAGTAGACAGCGAAAGTGCGAAAAGTGCCCGCTTTTAGCATATTTACTTTCTACTAATTTTGTATCAATATGAAGTTACAAAATTTAAAAAAAAATTATTAACTACCACAGTTAAGAGAAATTAATTTCATTTAGGGAGTGCCGCTAGTTTCAGCCGGATTGAATCTGGCACCTGTTCAAGATCAATATTAGAAGCTATTAGATTCTTCTATAGCTTATAAAAGAATAGCATAAAAATCTAACATGAAATTCTCGTTAGAATGAGCTACAAATCCTCAGTCTATATTCCCGGATTTTCATCATCATCATTGTGATCTCCTTTCAACTTTCAGTTTCTCGTATCCACATTTTGTCGGCAACCCTTCTTATATTGGGTTACTCTTACCACCAAGCAAAGAGGTTACAATTTGTTTCGAGTAATACGGAGTCAGTTATTGACTTTATACTTTAAGTGATATGATATGATTACTGTTTTAAGAATTAAACTTTCGTCTTGATATTAATGGTTAGAAATTTATAATGTATAAATCTTAATTATATCCTCGACGTCCAATTTTTAACAGATATCCACTTTCTATGCGTCTGTTTTGTTAATTATGGGTTGAACTAAGAAATAAATGTATTTTTTTTTAATTTTATTAATATTATATGGGCATGGGTTTCGGCATTTCGGGGCTCCAATCAGGCTGGGGGCCCTGGGCTCGTGCCCCACGTGCCTTTAGGGTAACGTCGGAACCGCACACTCGTCTTGATGAGCTACGATGACATAGCTTGCTACGGCGTAGATTTCCGCACGATAACTTCAATGAAATTGATGTGTGTAAAGTAAAATTATATTATGGCTATCAACACATGTTCAAATTAATATTAAACAACACATTTTATGTCACTCACGTGTTATGGTACAACGTTAGGTGACTGACACTTACATAAGTTTAATTAAAACAATGTTTTCGGATACAGGTGGGAGTTACAAATTGTTTAACGTCAATCCTGATGAAAACATGACGTAAATTCTACCGGGGTTTAAAATAACACGGTTTACATGTATTTTATATCAGTAAATGAAAAAGGTACTACGATGTAGGTATATAGATTTTCTGTGGTGCTACGCTACGATTGTAAATAAATTAGGTACATTAATATTTTATAGAATATCACAAAAATACCTGTGAGTTTGGTTTCGGTCAGTTGTATAAATCTTGAAGTAAGTATAATATGATATAAAGAAGGCTGCTTACTGGGATTAAACAGGTTTGTATGGAAATCTTTTTTGCAAATATCTAAAATCTGTACAACACAAGTTGTTTTTTATCATGAATACTTTAATATGTTCAGGTGAGTCTTAATATGCTATAGATATTTTCAACACCTTTTAAAAGGTTAGGGTAATATAAACCGTAACTCACGTAATATCGATTTTAGTTTGTAATCGCGTAATCGGTATTTGTAAATTAGTAGGCAAATGCAGACATTGCGTGAGAGGCTCTGCATTAAGCGATACGCATCTGTTGGCCAGTACATACCTCGCACGCATCACCTTAATGGATTCAAACAAGGCGGCTTTAATAAACCTCCATTAGAAGCAGACCATTCATAAACAGAAAGGCGGAAAAGCCTTAATCATACTAGCGTTTTTCTAACGCGTTGTGATGGCGTTGAGAGAACGTATCTTGATAAATGTTCGAGAGGAAACTGTGCAAAAGCCAAAACACTTATCTGGGTCGATTAAAAGTAGGATATCTCTACATACTTAATCATAATCACGCACCTCATTCTAAATGACGTTTGGTATATTTACTAGTAGGTTCTGGAGGGGGGGGGGGGGGGGGGAGTCAGGACACTGCGATCCTTCCATCTTAGCTACAACTTAGCTAGCTATGGTAGAGGCATGTTTAAATAAACTAATCAAGAGTCCAAATCCAATCTTGATATACTTACTTGCTATTGATATCTATCTCTATATTTTGGTATATCTAACTCGGTCTCTATTCCCTTACCGGGCCGCGTTATAATAGCGCTGACCTGTAATCGTTTTGCGCTAAAAAAAACTTCTCCACTTGCGTAGAAGAAACGCCCGTCTGAAGAAGTCTCTAGACTGTTTTCAGTAGTCAGCAGTTGACCTACAAAATATGGCACAGGGGTCGCCCGACGCAAAAGGACATGCTAGTAGCCACTTTTTTTAGGGTGGCTTATATTATCTATCATAAATAGGTATAGGTGCTGAGATAATTGTTTTATTTGTAATTAAGTATGTCCGCAACTTTCTTTTTCAAAACTGCTAAACGGAAATAGAATCAATTTAAAAATGGATACCTTCATCGAGGTCGACTAAACGATTTATATCCATTTTTATTTCCATACATAATAATTATGAACCTAAAGTATAATTATAGCACATATACTTAAGTCTAATTGCCTGACGATAGCAGAGAGGTTCGTCGTTCGTCGTTCGTTAAAGCATCTTACTTTAATGAAGTATTACCTAAGTGTAAAGCTTTTAAACTTCCACTTGGATATTACGTGTCATCACTACGAGTGTGTTGAGAGGAAGCTCTTATCGAGAAACGTTACAAAATGTAGACAATTGAAATACTTTGTAGAAACTTCATCGCATTTCTCTAAAATCACCAACTAAAATGTTTTGGTTGACTCAACAAGAGTATAAATTGTAGAAAACGGAGATTTCTGTTTTGTAAATTGTTGTGTGAATTATTTGTCCCTTCTCTTCTAGTCTTTTTTATCTACGTTATTGTAACTACTACTAAATGTAGACTTTCTTCATGAAGAATAATATCAAAATATGTAATAACGATGATTTCCTTTTTACAATGAATCAAATCAAATCATCATTTCATTGTGGCAGTTTTTTATTGTTATCGTCATACCTAAATAACACAACCATTCTTTTCTTTACCTCCAACCCTTGCCCCACATAACATTTCGTTGTTACCTTTTACCTGATAAACCTTTTTCTACATTCCCCAAGGCGTGTTCAAAAGTTACCATGTTTCTGAACGAGTATTCCATTCGCTTGCAGTTCATAAGTCTGGCAAAGTTTCGAGATAAAATCTTTGCCACAAAGAAGCGACTGGCAGACAGGTGGGGGTGCGACCGCGCCCTTATCGCAGACAACTTTGCCCCGAGGAATTGATATCCACTTGCAAAATACTTGCTCCAGTAACACGGTAGAGCGGCGGAGGCAAATGCGTGCGGTATCGAGCTTTATTTTATTGTAAACCTCAGTTAAAAACTGCATTTATGTCCTCATGAAATATTGTCCATATCAGAGGATCGATAAACTTTTTTTATTTTTGGGACTTACAGTTTGATTTTAAAGAGCAGAATTTAAATAATGGCAACCTTTACTTGACTCTTATGGAAATAGTATGGAAATAAAAAGAGCTTTATGATAGAAATGTCATTGCGATTTGACATCGATGCATAGAGGTAATGTTGCCAATATTTGAATTTTATACTTTAAAATCAGACCACAGAGGAATGAGAAATATAAATCAATGCTCCGTGAATCAGACGTTAACTAAGGACTATAAAATCTAAGTGAAGCTTACAAAAGCAAGTTTCTTGATAAATAAGTAACGTGATCATATCACAAATCTAACGGCTTATAATATTTTAACCTGCGAATAAATTGAATTCCTGAGAAAATTTCAAGTAGACAGGGACAATAAAGCTGGTTTCAAAACTAGTATACAAGATAGGTATCTATGAAATAGGCTCACTACCTACACAATATTTATTTGTATGCCTCTACGTAATACCTCGTATACGAGTATCAAGTAAGTAGTTATAATGTATTTCCTAGTATTATTATTTTATTATTGTCTGGATAGGTAAGAATGGTAGGAACTCAATTACATTGGTTATTCTCGATCATAATAAAGAATTCTTCGTATCAAATCGTCGACATTGTTAGGGTAAGCTTTCATCTGTCTCAGCTTTCATTCGACAATAACGAGGTCACTACAATCAAGCTCTCGAATCTGTTCGAACGAGTTTCCCCACTCGAACTTCCCTAATATACGATCCAGCAATTACCCCACAGCAAACATTCCCCGTTTATGTCATCCCGCGCGAAATGAAACCTTGTATATTTAAGAGTTGTTACACACATAAAGTTTAATAGGTATATTCGTATGTTTATTCACATTAATGACTTGTGTTTAATGATCTAATGTTTAATGCTTGTTTGTATTGATTGCTGGCTTTAAGAACTTATTTACCGGTACAGAAAGCTATTTTGAGTAGGCACGAATGTAAGTAATTATTATGGAGCATTAATTATCTCCAGATATGGCAATTTTGTTTGCTAAAATGCCTACGGGCGGCGAAGTGCGTGGGTGTAATTTTACCTTAATTTCATCGTTCAAAAATTTAATATTGCTTTAGGATTACCGTTTATTATACTACAGTAGATAAGATAATAATAAACGAATATTTCACGATATTAATTCTGATGAGAACGAGAATTTCACAATTTCATCTAATCGTTATTAAAGTGAAACTATGACTCCTACACGTCGAAACTATGACTCCTACACGTCGAAACAATGTAACTACTTTCATGTCCAACTATCAAGGTTTGCTTTGTGTCCAGTCAAGGCTTTGTTTTGTCTCATATACACAGTATTGTATACAGACATGAATGTAAGAACAGATAAAAGCTTAAGTATCTATAGGTATTTTTAAAAGCTAGAAAACGAGTGTTATTGGGAAAGTTCTATAAGTACATAGTTAGGTACATAGTTACTTCGTTTTCCCAGTGGATTTTAAAGATCCATCAAATGAGCAACCTTTGAAATGACACAAAATGATCACATAACATGCACGGATTACATACGAGTAATACCTTTTACCGCCCAATAGACTACAGACATCTTTTTAGCCGATTTGAGCAGCGAGCATCTAGTACTCTTTAGAACCTCTATAAATTCATTGCTCTTTACAAATTCTTTATCTTTCTCTTGGCCCTGTCCTATAATTCCACTTCCCAGTTCTACTCAATTTAGAAATCAGAGCTCGAGTACACAACCCGCAACAACGCCATCCTTGACCTCACAACTTCAAAGGCCGGGCTACAGTGACTAGCACGGTACGGCGTCGGCCTCGGCTCACGATGCAGCAAAACTTCGCTATTATGTAGCCACACTCATCAACTATGCACGAACACTCAACTGCAGTGAGATTATTTAGTTATATAGTCAAGGAAAGGGTGGGACAGGTATCTGTATTGAGTTCAAGGGAGGGAAAGGTAACTGTTGGGCGGTACGCGTGTGAATCTACCTTAGACACATGGCAGTGTGTCTGTCAGGTTCGGAAATCATCCTCTGTAGTTACGGACCGTAATTACATTTAAACCAGGGCCGTAGCTGTAATAAAGGATGATTTCCGAACTTGACGGACACACTGCCCTGTGTCTAAGGTAGATTCACACGCGTACCCTTCAACAGTTCCACCAGGGGAACTAATTTTTCTCACTAGTTCCCCAGTGACAGATTTTGGAGACATTTTGAACTTACACGATTTGTATTCATTTTTTTAATAATCGCATCGGTATTTAATTTTGCTAAATACCGATGGGATTAAGACCCATTGTCGTACTTACTTCAAAAATGAATACAAATCATGTAAGTTTGAAACACACCCACATCACACCCATCTTCTATAGCCATAATACAGCGCGATCATTATTCTGATTGGAGACTAATAAGGTAAAACCCCAGACCAATGAAAATAGGTATTTAGCGGATAATTTGATTCGAGTGCGGCCCGATTGCCACTTTGTTAACGTCATTTCGACTAAACGCAACCCGTTCATGTTCCATTGGGTATTCAATGATCAATTTCTTCAACAGGCTTTGCCAGAAACGATAAGAGAGCTAAAGACGGCGTTATGGGGAGCTGAAGCGACTGGTGGTGCGGCCAATTTAACAGGAGCGCTGACTACCGCCTTTGAAATACTACATCGGGTAAATGCTTTCGTCAAGATTTTAAGAATATTTTTTTTAGTTTACCTGAGAATGGTTAAGATATTAGAAATGTGCAAATAAAATCTGCTGTAACGTACCTTTTATTTTCAGTATAACCGAACAGGCCAAGGTTGTCAGTGCAACCAAGCCATTGCAGTGGTGGGCGCTGGCGGGGGTTCGGGAGGGGTGAAGGGGGTGTTCCGAACATGGAACTGGCCGCACATGCCCGTGCGCATCTTCACTTACCGAGTGGGGGGAGACGCTTCAGCGGGACATAATCTGAAGGACATGGCGTGCACCAATAAAGGTATATTTGCTAGGGTATACAGAATCTTATCAAAAGACAGGTATAGTATGCTACCTCCCGCTTCGTTTCGGTTTGCCACTCGATTCTGTTTAGAATAGAAAGAGTGCCAAAGTTGAGCTTCCATTCTAACTGGCATTTTATCGCATAGGAAACCTATTCACATTGATCTATTTCAAAGATTCTATCATATAGAATGTTTAATAGACTTCGATAGACAGTGGATGGAGCTGGTCTGGTTCTTCTGTTAGGCGTTTCCAGGCATTACAATAGACCCATAAGAAGTATACTACTCACCTTGACTGGATTTGAGCTGCGTCTCGTGGAAAGGAGCTAGGCCACGTGGTGTCCAACAGTGCACATCAGTTTTCTCACTAATCACAAAGTTTTGGCTAGGTTATTTCCAAGAGAAAAATAAAAAATACACATACAAAAAATTAGGTATAGAAGATAAAAATGATCATAATTTCAAAACAAATATAAGTTAAAAATAAATAAAATTTGATGAAGGTGGTGTACAGCACCGGAAAAAAGGGTGGCAGTACCCTTTTTTCCGGTGCTGCACACCACCTTCATCAAAATTTATTTATTATTAACTTATATTTGTTTGAAATTATGATACTACATCCTGTTGCCGTAGTCATAATAGTCAGACTGTTAAAACAGTCTTCCATCTCGCAGGGTTCTACGTTTCAATCAACGAACACCCAGAGATCCGGTCCAAAGTGCTACACATCGTGGAGGTTCTGGCGCGCCCCCTAGTCATGTACCAGACCGTGCACCCAGTGCATTGGAGCCCCGTCTACGTAGGAGGAAGGGTACGTTCACAGAGTACTATATATACTGACGTAAGTACGTTGAATCTTTTGTTTTATCTTTCTTTATCATAGTCAATAAATTTGAAAGGGTCTCGACCACAGAAATCGGACTACTAGCGCCTTTCAAAATCCTTGATCTCGAAGATTTGTTGCCCATGACGGTACGAGAGGGGGCGGTTAAGAAACTTGGGTGCCTGATCCGTACTCTAAAATTACATTTTGTCCATACGAAATTACATACTTCAGGTGAAACATTAACTCCGTTTCCACACAAATTATTTTACACATTCATGACGTTGGTACTTGTGGAATATTTCATTGAAATTTTGTTACTATTAATTATTACTAGTTCAATTATGCTGTTTCACTATCGCCAATATAAAAATAATTCACTTTAGGACCTTTAATAAGTAATAGTAATTAGTTTTCGACAATCAATATTTGTATGAAAACCTTCAAGGGCATAAATAAACCTTTAAGTAAGATTAATTAATTTTTTTTTGAATTGGCGACAGTATAACAGAATAACCGACTTGATGGTAATAATATTTCAGTAAAATATTGCACGAATACGACATGAATGTGTAAAATAACGTGTATGGACACCGAGTCATATCGTTGCTCCATAAAGCCCAAACTTCTATAATTTTGGAAGCCTCGAGCCCCTCCTTCCTGGGTACTAACCTGGGAGTATTCCCCTGGGGTCTAATATGAGATATGCTATGTTAAGGAACAGGAAACGAAAACACTGCTAATGCTTAGCTGACGACTACCACTCGAGATCGGAAAAATACTCTGCGCGAAATTTTATTACAATTATTGAATATTCACGAAAATATAAAATTAGAATCCAATAATAAACCGAACAATATCTGAACTGATTCTTTAAGGGGTAGAGCTGCCGATTATTAATAATAATTTATTTCGGAAATTCAGATTTATCTATACGTTTGAATATTGAATTCTAAAATCCGTAATCTTAATTTGAAAGACCCACTATTAACCTACCAAATGCCAGAAAGTACTTGTAACTAGAGACTTATCCGTTCCAAACACTACGAAATAAATGTAGGTAATTCTTATAAGTTAAGTATATCATTATTTTAATTACAGAGTAGCAGCCTCGCCGACGACGGAATGGGACAACTAATGACCTCAGTCACAGTACCTATCTTCGACAGGAGAAATCATACGGTACATATTATGACAATTATAAAGGCTAATAATAAACTTCCGCGGGAATAAAACCTAAAATCTGTTATCATTTCAGCAAAGGGAAGCAAACTTATTGGGAGTAGTCGGAACGGATGTGCCTGTCGATCAGATAAAGAAGCTCGTGCCACCGTATAAGGTAATATTCAATGTGTATTCTACTGCAAAGTTTGTGTAGATGGTAGACAGATAGATAAAAACTTAATTTGTTGTTACAATAAGAAAGCTTACAAACTACATGGTACCGACCTACCTGCTCGTGCTTGTACGATGATACAAAAACAATTCAAAAACGCTAATTGTGACCCGCCGTCGTTTTTTTGAATAAGCTTAATTTTATTTGACATATATCGAAGATTAAATGAAATTCATAAAAAATAAAAAATAGACATAAATTGATTGTCAAATGTGAAAACGGAATTGAAATTCGTTGAAAAATAAAATAGATACAGGCAATCAGAAGGTAGAAAGAAACAGATCAATCTTCAGAATGTCCATGTAAGTTGATTAATAATAAAAAAAATAGTGAGATACCCTAATACGTTGGAGGTTACGTATTCCCGAAACGCTGTTTTATCGGACCGAACAGCTTACGAGTTTGGAGCAGTATACAACTTTTCCTTTTTTTCCAGTTGGGAGTCAATGGTTACTCCTTTGTGGTGGATAACAACGGGCATGTCTTGTATCATCCAGATTTAAGACCATTGGTAAGTTTCATCATAAAACACAATACCAAAGACCATTAAATTAAATTTAAAAAAAGTTTCATCATCTTTCCTAGGTTTTATATCTAAACTTTCAAAAGTTATAGGTAGTGTCTATTAATACGATAAGAGTAATACAGGGTGTAAATACCTGTATTGAGCCCTTGCAGGTCGATTTAGTGTCCGTACCTGAACAAATTTAGCTAGGTGACTCTTCAGGCAATTCTTACAAATGAATCAGCAAAATATATGGCGAGTTAGACAAGTTTTGCGAATTTCTCAGTAAGTGCTTGGCTCAAAAAGTTTTTTTATGCAAAATTTTCTCAGTTTACACCAAGAATCGATACAGATATATTGTTACAACCTGTATAATTGCCATTTCTAACACTTACTTTGGTTTTTACAGCACACGAACGAGGAAGTAAGTATCACAAAAGAACCTTAAGTAATCATTTTAATCTCCATTATCGAAGAACCAATTAGTTTCGCTCACTCTCTATTGCATTTATTTTCGTCTCACCAATCCAAACATTAACTCTTAGTTAATTATTAACGCCCTTTGTCTAAAGCTACATTTCTCTTATTTTCATGAAACAAATGCGCGCGCCAGACTTTTTTTTCATTCGAGCCTATTTTGTTTTCTAGAGATTTTCCATTGTCAATGTTGTATATCAGTATTAAGAAACAATATAGCATTGCGTGTCTGTTTTTAGCTGAACCGTGTCACTATTATTTTAAACTCCGACGAACTAAATTGGTAGATTGTCTGAACTTTATACAGAGGCAACATGTACAACTTCTTTAAAACTACTGGAATATCTGTAAACCTGAACGGTGCTTTCTGTTCTGGACATTCAAAGTCGAACAACTACGGAATTTGTTGTTACGCTCACATATACAAAACTATGTGAGTGAACGAGAACGACTGAAATATTGATTTCGACTTTTGAATGGCGAAGATGCTATAATTGCTACCCCAGGTCCACAGATATTTCCGACGGGTTGTACGATCACGGACCTTAATTTAGAATCCACTTTTAAAACTGAACAACCTTGTCGTAGACAATACTCATTAACGCTAGTATTAGATTCTTATGATGGCCTACATGATGGTCTACAAAGTCGTTGAATTTGTAAAATTGGGTCCCAAAGTAAGGTTCGTGACTGTACTTGCTCTAATAAAGAAATGAATAGTTACTAATAAATGATTGTCCATTCATCTAGTACACAGAGACTCTACGTCCACTGTACTCCAGCGTGGACATAACCGATGTGGAGCTCCTGGTGGACTCTGATGAGAACTCCAGGGTCAACCTCACCTCCTTGTTACTTGATGTAAGTATCATTTATTCAGTGGGTACCTACACCACTTATAGTTTTCAGTATTGCTTGAATTTATCAAGCAATTCAGCAGCCTATGGAGACGGTTGTCACCACTGTTGGATCACAAACCCTAAGGGTTTCGGACATGATTAAACAGGTTTCCTCGCAATATTTTCCTTCACCCTTGGAGAATAGTCAGTAAATGTACGTATAAGGCTTACGAAAATGTCATCAATACATGGTGTGAACTGGTATTCCAGACGTTCAATATATATTATGTAGGTATCCGATAGATAAAACTACGTCACTAACGCTCCCTGGCAATCGCTAATAATGTTCATTTTCTTTCCGAGTTATTGTTTTATCAAGTGAATAACTTATTTTAGCTGCGACACGACATGATAGAGCAAAGAGAAGGAGAGACGGAAATCGCAGTCAAAGTGCAATATGACAACATGAGGAGAGTCGCCACGAGGCGGCAAAGGTTCGTTCCCAAAATAGTTTACATTTAAAGTTGCGCGTCCATTGCGTCGTCATAGCAGAGTACGCTGCGAACGGAGTATCGGTATTTGCCGAATAGTACGGTCAAAATGCAGACGTCCGGTTCGGATTTGCCGATCCTAGTGAACGCACTATATATCAAAACACACGCTGTCAACACATGATGTCTTCCCAAGGTCCTCTCGAACCGTCTCTATTTACCAAGTTCCAGAGTAGATTTGTATAAAAAGAATTCCTTCTGTATGGAAATTTTAGTGTATAATAATCTGCCTAGTCGCCTTAAAAATGGTCCTGCTAGCCAATTAAAAACTAATATTTCCAAGTGGCTTCTAGACAAATGTTATTACTCCATAAAAGAGTATCTCAACGACACTAACAAATAACAGAAAAGATTTGCATACCGTTGTCGGTGGAACATATGATACCTATGCTTTTTAAATCACCTGTAATTTTCACTATGCTTTTTAAATCACCTGTAATGTTCTGGCAAATAAATTTCATTTCAACGCAGTTCCATAGGAATCAATACAAAGCAACTAATCCGGTCGCAGCGGACGCTACGATGACAACGCAGTGGACACGTAGCTTTATTTGTGAATATAATAATGATTTTATACAAGGTTTAGACTTTTAGAATCTAACACAAACCAAAAACAAGTTAAAATTTATATCACTAAGCCCACGGTAAAAGTGCTCTAAAACTTGGTTAAGTTATTGATACCAGTGTACTAGTTAAGTTTTTGGATTATAGTATAATTAGAGCACAGATACATATTTTTTTGCAACATGTACAAGTTTATACGTACAAGTTTTCTTACGGACATGTCTCAAAAAAATTACAGTTCCCTTTCGATGTACTGAATTAGTTGTTTTATGCATGATTATTACATCTATGGCTGATTAATTCCAAATTATTTCAGATACTTCTACGGCCCGATCGATGGCACACCATATTCGTTAGCCATAGTGCTACCCGATGGGTACGGAATGTATGAGCTACAAGCGGAGCAAGAAGTCAAACACAGTCCCATCAATGGTCAGTATAACTCATGGTGTACGATACTGAGGTGTGGTTATATGTATTAATAGGTACCTAGTATGCTAATATGTATTGACCGAATTTCTTAATTGATTTAATTTTTTTCATGCAGTTACGGAATTTTTCAAAGGCGAAAATTGGAAAGTGCACCCTGAATGGTGAGTATTTTTTTAAGAGTGTGTATTCGGTCCAAGATATTATACAGAGTGTCAAAATTCAGCTCCACTGCCCTTCCTCACCACCTTTAGGAGTTCACGTAACAGTTTCCCATATTTTCGCCGTTTCTGTTTTCCCAATTACAGACGAACATAATTGTGACGATTTTCAGTGGTGGCGCTAGTAGCTATGAAAATCCGGTTACTATACTGATGACCTATTTCATCAAAAATTGAAATAATTCGACGACGAATGAAGACGATGATTTCTATGACGGGGAATTTGAGCTGATAATACAAGGCACACATAAAAATCAAAAAATGTTTTTGAACTCCGTGGTCTTTTTTATATACGCTCTGAATCAACCCCTTTTTGGGCAGTTTTGCGAAACCTTCGTAAAAAAAATATTGTGTATTAATAATGTACGGAGACTAGTTTGTTTTTAGCCCATAGATCTGAGGAAATAGTCTTTATTTTGGTACCTATAATATTTGTTTAGATAGCTATATTAGTTACGACCAACAATGGTTTTGAACATTAGTTTTAAGTCTGAAATCTCCCAGCAATTATATATAGTTAATAGAATCATGTGTTACTTTGCGGAAATACATTATTGAATATTAAAATAATAGGGGGAAGAAGGACCCGCCCTTCACCATTGGCAACGATTACTAAACCCAATCAGTGTTGTTCACACACAAAACAAACTGTTCCGAATCTAACCAAATACTTTTCAAAGTTTGCCTGATTGTGCTTGAGTGTTACATGTTATAACAATACGCATTCATTCCTCAGGGTATACTGTGAATACGCGTCAACATCCGACCAATCATTCAACACTCCTGAGGAGCAACTGGTACACTTCCTGTCGCGGGCAGGCCGGCCCGGCTGGAAGTGGATGTCAGTGCGCCCCAGGGCACTCATGCTGCACAACGCGCACAAGAAACAGGAGCGAGACTCTTACTACTGTGAGTATGCTACTGCTAATCTCTCCCCAAGATCGTCAAATGAATGACGAGTCGTTCAACGCCTCTGACAGGTGAACTTCCTATCAAGGGCAGGCCGCCCCGGACGGAAGTGCCTCTGCGTCCTAAGGCACTCGTGCTTACTTCTGTGACTTATTATTGGTCACAACACGCGTCTTGGTGCGTTCCTTCAGTGGATTGGTTTAACTTCACGTCTAGCATCATATATTAAAGATCCTGTTTATGCTATGCTGTTTCCGGTTGCTGCTACGTTTCTAGATTTAATGGAGTCCCTTGGCATTGTTTTCCCCATTTCACACACTGGTTATCTCAGTGTACAGGTTTCCTCACAATGTTTTACTGTCACCGTTAGAACCCTCGGTAAAAGTCTTTGTTATATGATGGTTTCGAACCCGGACCTCCCGCCTGGCATCCTAGCCACTAAACTTCCAAAGTTCTACTTAGACATAATTATCTTTAAGAAGAATCAATAGACGAAAACCTCCGTAATACAAAGAGTACCTAATATCATGTACCGTTATTTAATTTCAGGTGACAAGAATCTCGTTCAGTCCCTCATTCGGGACGCAATGGTAATAAAAGAATTGGACGCACACACTGGACATGCAAGCCATCATTCACAGTAAGTAATCACTATTATCATAGCATGTTTTACACAAACAAAAACGAAAGCTAGAGAAGAACATATTGAAGACCAAGAAGAAAACCTAATATTACATGTAAGATGACGAGATCGCATCATCAGAGCGCAATTACTGAAATAAGGCTCGATTCAGAGCGCCACCTACTTATCCACCTAAACATCAAAAGAAGTGATGAAATCAGTGCATTGTCCTTTCTAAGATTAGAAGAAGCAAATACAGCACTTTCTTAACCTTGCATGTTAGCACTGAAAACTCTTTAAAATTAAGGTTTAAACCGCACCTTTTTAAGTTGATTTTATGTTGATCACTAATGCATATGTGTTTGTCACACAAATAGCCCGATAGCAACTTTAATGGCACTACTCACAAGGTAACGTAACAAGAAACTCTTCATATGATTCTAGTAGATTGCTAGAATATTCTAGAAAGTGAATTAAAAAGTTATATCGCTATTGCTAGAATGCTAGCGGCAACAATTGACAAATCTTAAATAGCACAAAATATTTTACTTTAAAATTAGGTTATAAAGTAGATCTATAAACAGAAAGTTGGAAAGCTTAAATGTTATCGCTTAATGTTAAGGCAATAGGTACATAATGTATTGTAGTTTACAAATTGTAAGTACAATAAGTATTCGTTTCTGAACCCACTGCTAGGTAATGTTCTTTATACAATACTAGCTGTTGCCCGCGACTTCGTTCGCGTCATATAGCCTATGTCACCCGGGGATAGTGTAGCTTCCCAACGGTGAAAGAATTTTTCAAATCGGTCCAGTAGTTTTGGAGCCTATTCAATGCAAACAAACAAACAAAAAATCAAACCTTTCCTCTTTATAATATTGGTATAGATCTCCAAAGATCTCTCCTTCTCTCTCGTGCGTTACAAACATGAATTAAAAATAACCAACTTTTTCGTTCGTTTCAAATTCAACACAGTCGTGGACAACGATAAATAAAAAACACTTCAAAGAAATGTTACGATGTAATAATTCAAACCGACATAAAGTCGACCAATAATAGATGTTTTTATAAAGTAAATGTGAAGCACTGAATGATATTTTTTTATCGTTTTCCGCTGTTTTGTAGCGCGTTTATGTCGTCCAAATAAATCAGCTTCCAAGGACAAGGTAAATCGTATAAAGAAGTGTTTATTAACCATTTTATAAAAGCTGCCAGAGGATTTTGATGTTTTATAGTCTGCTCAGAGGACCGATTTGTTTCAGCAATCATCACTGATTATGTTTTGTTTATTTAAATTTGAAAACAAATGATGAGCGACAAAGAATGACGGCGACCCAGGGCTCAGTTATTTATTACATAATAAACGAAGACCTCTTCATAAATTATATAGGTATAGTTTTCAATATTATAACTTTATGCTAATTTATTTAATACAAGTTGTACATTTTTAGTAGTCGGGAATGCAGAATTTGTAGAATATGTTTTTTGAAATGAATGCAATAACAAAACGCAATTGATTCAGTCCGACATAAGGACCCTAACTGGACCACTCACTATCTGGCCTATTTTTCCTCTTCGGGTTATGTCAAAACAAAAAAACAACCTTGTGCGGGGTAATAAGTTTTAATCTCATTTTTACTTTTAACGACTGTTATCTATCTAGTGAAGGTAGAAATCTATGGTCCGACCTCAGATAGACAGAAAGAATACTGGCTGCCAATAAACTGTCAAAAACACTGGGTTTCGAAATGTATGGAAATTCGCCATCCTTCTTTTCAAAGCTTCTTTTGCCACAAGATTAACACTTAAGTCGCTTTTGAGCATTAATAAGTTAACAAACATAATCAGTGATACAGATAAATTTATATATATTTAAGTTAAGTTATATAAGCTAGCTAGCTAGCTTTGTTTTTAAGCTAGTACCTAGACCAACGAGTAAACCTAAAACTATTTGACAAAGACAATGTTCCATACTATGCGTTTATCCCTAGAGCATTAGTAAAACGCTCCAACAGCCGCCCCAAAAAGAGTGAAACATTTATAGCCATCAACGAGACATCCATTAGCATCTGTCATACAGTTTTTATACAAAACTAGTACAAGTGCTATCGTTCCTGAAATCTACAGACATAACTATCAAAAAAAAAATTGTACCTACGTGTAAACAAGCTAGGTATGTGTTTTGAGCAAATGAACGCTTATTATTTATTAATTCTCATTTCCTGCTTAAAGAATTCCACCCAATCCCCGAACTTCTACACACCGACTGCCTATACTACTAAGGTTTTGTCTTGGGTAATTCTGACCTACCTAATAAAATTTGTGACGACAATTTTATTTGACACTAATTATCTTTACAGGCAAGGCCGCTTCCACAAATTCGTGGTAACGCTGTCCTTCATCGCGACTCGGAGCGGACTCCTCAAGTGGACTGAGAACACCAACAGTTCGAGGACCACTGAATCTTCTGAACCGTAAGTTTGATTATTCACACCTATCACTTGCAAGGATTTTCAATGTCATATTCATATCTAGATCTAGCTCTCTTTTCCCTTCTATTTCGATGGTAGGTAATTCTCGTCCAAAATCCTCATCTGCGTATGTCGACAAACCATCGATTTTGGTCTATCTCCACTTTAAAAGATAAATAGCGAAGGGTTTGCATCACAAACAGTATTTTTATCAGTAGGTATTGCATCCATCACACATGCTCATAAAGCGCAATTTTCAATAGAAGTACCTATATCCGATCGAAAGTTGATCATTTCGCACTAGTGCGTTTTACTTTTCTGGAACTGGGATCGTTACTCGTACAATAAAATATTATGATTTCGATTCAGATATCAGTTCTGAATACGAATCTTTTACTAGTGGTATTGCAAGTCATGCTGCGGGCAAATGCGCATTTACTCGGCAGTTGTGATGTTGAAATTGTGTACAATAAAAAACACAGACATATATACTGTACGCACACAGAATATGTTACACACTTAGACAAAAATATGTGAAGCACATAGGGCGTGACTTATCTCTAAGAGAGATCTCTACCAGCAAACCCATAAAGTGACAATTTGATATGAAAGGCAGGCGAAGTGTGCACCTATATGCTAAATAAATATGCCTACTTAATAACACAAAATAGAAAATACGTACCTACAAATATACAGGGTGTAACATTAAGAACGGTCAGTATGGGAAAGTCTGAAACTATAAGACATACGAACATCTGTTCTTAGGAACCATGTCATCAATTTTAGTAACAAGAAACACTGTATTCATACATTTAAAAAAAAAGCTGTACTCAGCCTGGGAATCGAACCCGGTTGTTTTGAAAAAAAATCCAACACTATTTCTATTTAGATATCGATTGTGTAGGTCTTAAGGAATAAATGTTAGTATGAAACGTGATGTTTAAAATTAATAAAACGCATTGTTTCCATGTCTTTTAATTTATTTTAGTAGGTGTTCGAAATGACTACCATTTTGTAAAATACAACATTCAACTCGTTTAGGTAACGATCTTACTATTGAATGTTGTATCTTCAGGTGGTGAATTTGCGTTAAAACTGTCTTTAGCTGCTTTTAGGTCTTCAATTGTGTCGTAGCTTGTTTTGTACACTTCATCCTTAATATCTAAATATAAATAGTGTTGGATTTTTTTTCAAAACAACCGGGTTCGATTCCCAGGCTGAGTACAGTTTTTTTTAAAATGTATGAATACAGTGTTTCTTGTTACTAAAATTGATGACATGGTTCCTAAGAACAGATCTTCGTATATCTTATAGTTTCAGACTTTCCCATACTGACCGTTCTTAATGTTACAGCCTGTATAAATATATACTAACATACGTGCGGCAAGGCATTTATAAACTCAGGTCGTAGAATCCCACAGCTAACCCCTCAGGCTTCAAACTCGTCACCTCGTTTACAATTGCTAACTTTCCCATTTGCAACACAATATCAATTTAAACCTTCAATTTCTTTCGATACAGACACTTCAGTGAAAAATACGCAAACGCGTTCGACTCGGAATGGTACCGTCGAGCCGTGGAGCACCACGCGATAGAGCCCGAGAGCTTCGTGTTCTCCGTGCCTTTCCGAGACGGGTCGGAGGTCGCGGACCTCAGTGGCAGGCCGCCGCTCGTCCTGGCCACGCACGCGGTGTTCGTGGAGTCGAGGGGACACAGGGCGCCGGCAGCGGTCGTCGGACTGCATTTCCACCTGGATTCGCTTGCGAGACACTTCTTGAATGTTACTTCTACGGTAAGACTGACACACAGCACAGTAAAGACTTTCAATTTAAAAACATTTCGACGTGTAAGTACCTAATCTGTCTGTCTGACAAAAAAATCTTTGAATCTGTTGGAAAAACACCACAAGAAAAGCATGGAAACGAAAAAGGCTATTTTATCCATTTTCACGTTACGACTAACAAAGTTACAATAGCTTTCGACAATTATTTTACAGTGCACCGCTGGCAACGTATGCAAGAAGACCTGCGCAGGAGACGAACTAGACTGCTATATCCTCGACGACAATGGTTTCATCATTCTGTCGGAAGACGTATCTCAGACTGGGAGGTTCTTCGGTCAAGTGGACGGCACGATTATGGACTCGCTTGTGCAAGACAAGATCTACAAGAAAATCACAGTGCACGACCACCAGGGGAGGTGTCCTGATTCGAGAAATCCTTTCAGCGGCGAAGGGAATCAGCTAACGGTGTGTATTTGATACGTTTCGGCCCAGATAGGAAGACGGCATGTCATAAAACGCGCCAAAATAATTATTTTATCTACCTAGTGTTTTCTGGAATTCTTATTTGAAAATATCTCGAGTTTTCTGGAATTTTCATCGTTTTTCATTCGTTCGTTGTCTGTTACAGCCATTGAAGCCTCTATCTTGGCTCGGCGGATACCTGACAAGCTTACTGACAGTTTGGTTCCCACTGTGGGAATCAGTTCGAGCACGACCACATCCATATGGGGACGAAGAAGTTGGTAAGTATGATTCTGCATAAAAACACACCACACATGAGCATTTGTCGTTAGGGCGGCGAGGCAGTAAACAAGGAATAAATTTATTTAGCTAGCTCTGATGACAAGAACCCTTGGCAGTGCTGCTAAAGTACTCGTTTTCCTATTGTAATAGAGTATTCGGTCCTTACTTTCTCTTTTTGAATTTAGCAGATTATGAAGACTACGAAAGCGAGGGCAGCGACAGCGAAGATTTAGAGCGAGATCGAGGCACGTACGAGATTATCATAGACGGCCAGGGCAGCACCGAGGACAAGGGCCCCGAGCCGGGCCCGGGGCCGGCGCCGGGGCCCCCGCGAGAGCCACCGCGCGAGGCCGCGCGCTCCGCGGCCGTGCGGCCCTGCGACACTAGTGCGGAGCTGTTCACTCTACAATCGACCAGACTTAACGCCGCGCAGCCGCTGAAGGGAAAGCTGACTAATTGCCACAATTCGGGATGCGAGAGGTACGAAGAATGCAAAAACTAAGTATTTTATAAGTGACGAAGTGGTTCATCGGAATGGTATCGTAGTAAGCCACAAGATCGAGGAGATAAGCATGCATTGGGGAAGACTTACATGATATCTTGTCAATCCCGCAACACATTAAACGGTCAAAGAAAAAGCAAATTGCATCCAGCAGTGGGCGAATGTCTGTGGAAGAAATGATAATAGGCCACAACCTTAATCTTTCTATTCGGCATTGAAATAATTAATTAACAAAACATCTACATCGTGTGTTCTTGATGAAGAAGAAACTAGGTACATTTCGAGCATCAGGCTTTACATTTAAAAACGAAATACCATCTCTGTCCAGGCCATTCAGCGTGCAAAAGATCCCGCACAGTAATCTGATCCTGCTGGTGGTGGACACGCTGTGCCCATGCGGCGCTAAGCGGCTGGACGTGAGGCCGCGCGAGGCGCCGCCCCGCGCTGCGTGTCGCCGCCACCCGCTGCACGCGCACCGCCGCCGCCCGCGACACTGCGTCTCCTACCACCCCGAGGTACGTCCTTTCCTGAACTAGTCACGCCCTCTACTACGAGCAGGACGTACGGCCGCCGCCCGCGAAACTGCGTCTCCTACCACCCCTAACTTCAACTTATATAGGTACCTATAGAGATCTTACAGGGTTTGAGGAGACCATGGCCCCTGGATCCGCCACTGGGTGAAAAGCAAAGTCTATCAATGACCTCCTAGTGTACCCATCTTGTATACTGGTTTATAATTTAAGAAGATTTTAAACAATATATATACCTATGGTAATGCAATACAAGTTTGATTTTGAGTTTGAATACCTGGGAGATGACTATGCTAGAATGTGGAAAACCATTAATATACTTAATCGCATTGATATCGATGTGGAAATGCCAATAACAAGTGGACCACAACATTTTTGTGTATGTCGATTTGTGCCCGTGTGAATTATATTTATTGGGGGAAGAATGACCCACCCGCCTCCGTCACTCACCCTCGGATATCAACTATCTTGTGATCATGACGGCGTTCTCGACATTCCATTACACTATTCCATTACGTGTGAGCGTGACAAGACATTCGTAGCGTTAGACTTTTGTATGTCGAACGCTGCGAGAATCGTCCTCCTGATCTAACTCAATCTTTTTATTATTTTCCAGGAAATCGAGATCCAATCATGTGGCCGCGGGTACCGGACGAGGCCGCTACTCGGCTCGCTGATAGTCATAGCTCTACAGTTGTGGCTGTCCTTCGACACGTGACTGTCGCGACATTAACCCTAAACCACCAACCACTACTGGACCGATACCGGTCTTAGAACGTCGCCTATGAAGCTTTCTACTTTTAAACCCAATAATGAAATAAGAATGTCCCTTGAAAGCTTCGTAAGCTAATCAACGTTCAGTGTTCGAGCGTCGTGTTTGAGAAGTTTGTTTGCAATAACGTGAGGACAGATAGCCGCAGAGGGACTGGCTCCGGCTTCGATTCTGCGGCACTCGAGGAGTGTATGTTATTCATCTACGCGAGGAGGTTAAAGTTTTGATCAATTTTTACCGACTGAAGTTTTGGTCCGACCAAATGAACTTTTGATCTTGTTTTGAGACAGGATTATCTATTCGAATTAGGATACGATAATAATAAAAAAAATACTTCCCCATCTGTTAAGTTGGTCACTTTCATATTGTAACTATAACGCAGTTGCATACAGTAAATAGGTAGGTAACTAATCTTGTTAAATTTAAATTGAGGATTATCACAAACTTGGAGATCTTATAAATTATAGCTAATGTTAATAGGTATTGAAAGATAATTAATGTAAAATAATATCGTTTGAAACTGTTTTAGAAAAATTTACCTATGTTGAACCTAACTTGGTTTATTTCTTGATATCTGATTCAAATTACTCGCAAACATATTGACTAGTTGCATAGTTGGTGTAAATAAGAGATGTTTTTATTTGTAGGCTGTTTCTTTGCTGAATTTGTGTGTGCCTGTGTAATAATTATGTAAAGATTGACGTGGCGTCGAGGTGGCATCGCGGTGTGGTAAAACTAGTAATTACAATTGATGTTATAGGCTCAGTAAAGTTTAGCTAACGTCTCTAAATTCTAAAATGTGATCTATATACTTTTACACAGACATAAGTAAGAGTCATGCCTAACATAAGTAATAATCTTAACACCAAAACTTTGTTATTAAGAATGTATGGTCAGTTACTCTACTACCTGACACCCTCTTTACTTTGACCAATGTTTACTCAAAAACTAAAAGTATGATTATTAAAAAAAATCTGGAAAATAATGCAAAATGTAATCTATCTACCAGTGAAATAATTTTTATAATCGATCTGGTAGTTTTTGAGTAAACAATGGTCAAAGTAAAGAGGGGTCAGGTAGTAGAGTAACAGGACTGTACTATGTAGACAATATTGAAATAGTATATTGTGTGAGGTAAGGGCAACATTGTAGCCCGAGAATGTTATGTTGAACTAATCCCAACCCGACTCTAGGCGAGGGTTGTGATACATGAGATGGCACACGTGATACACATGATACTTTATGTAACACATGTGAGACAAAATAAAAAATAATCCATGAAACATCAAATTACTTGAAAACACTTATTGGTACTTATAAAAGTGTCTTAAGTACCTACATTGTTATTAACAAACTGGACCCATGTTGTTCCGATGAATAAAGTTCTTTTTTTTAAATTATTCATTATAAAAACCGTAGACGGCGGCTGGCAGCCGACTGTCAGTGATTTCTATGGCGAGCAGATCAACGGGACTATCGGCTTTATTGATATACCGCACAGTTACGAAAAATTCACTTCTCGACCAGGTGTTGCATAAACTATATTATGTGTCAATTTAGTGTCTTAGGTGTGTATTTGAAACCCCGTAAAGGCCTGTATCCACCCGCGATGCGGTCTCCGGCGACTTTGTCTTTCGTCTAGTCGTTAGATTTTCTCGCCTAATCTTCGAGTAATGTTGTATTGATGAAACTGTAAACAGTTTTCTATTTTTACTGTAAATATTTTACTAACTTAAATGGCCTACTATGTACGATTTAAGAACGTGTGTTGCTAATGTTTAAATCGTTGGAATTCGACTTCTACTGTGACATACATAGATTTCATCTTATCGACCTAAAATAATAACTGCAATTATTTTACATATCATTTTGCATATAAATTAGGTCACATTTTAAAGGCCTCACTTCATTAACATCTGCACCTAAATCTCATACGTAAATTTTGAAGTATCGCGGTGTAAGTAAGCATATTTAATAACTCGTTTGTACCTACCCTAAATGTTAATGTTAATTAGTAATAATATTGAGATCCATATATATACCCTACTTACATACATATTATAGGTTTTTATAATATCATATCGAATAGTCCTAATTACCTGAACGACACTTACTATTGTCCTTTTTATCAGTCACATATACTTAGCGCAAAAAGATAAAGGTATTGTCAATTTCTCACATGTAAAATAGGTAGTCGAGTGCCAAACCACAAATCTGAATTTATTTCGCATACACTAAAGATTTTAATGAACTTGGCCGAACGTTTTGAGGACAATAGCAAGAATAGAGTTCGATCTAAAAATTAATTGACCACAGTAATCTCTCGGTGTGTTTTCAGTAGCAATAATTACATAGGGTATTGTCACCAGCGATATATTATACCCTAGACGAGTAACTTCCAACAAAATTCCCGTAAAAGCCGGCACCAAACCTCACGTCACTGTGCGAATTGAAAATAATGCAACACATTTGTCACACAATGAAACTCAAATTAATATTTCAACAAAAATAGATCTTAAGGCGATGTCACAAAGGCGAATATCCGTCTACGTAACTCTTACATAGGATCGTATGATGCAGAGATCGATTTCAAAATTTGAAGTCAAACGCAAGGCGCGATTGACTCACCACTCGCGCTCCGTTTTAAGCCCCGCCCATCTGAGTACACATTTTGTGACGCCACTCGCGTGCATCTATTACATTTCTAGGGTATATTTCGCTTATTGTCACCTATTCAAAGGTACGTTGAAGTACAGTGGAAAACGCATCGACACTGTACAAACCTGTCTCAATACGCACATTTTATAGCGACTGCACCGATTCATAACATAGTTATCGAGATTACTGTGATCAATGGGCACATATCATCTACTAAAGTCAGTCATACATAATCATACAACCCATACAGAACACGCATACAATTGTAATACAGAATTGTTGGAGGGGTTTTGAGAAATTGTACATTTTGTATAAATAATACAGTAAGGAGTCGATTTAATGGCGTAGAGTTCGTTTTAAAGGTGAGGGGCGAGCGACTGGTCGTATTGAGTGCTTCTTGGTAAGCGTCGAGTCTTCCATAGCAGTCGAGCGCACGGGGAGTGGTTACTATAACGTCTAAGTATTAAACGATAATAATAGCGTATACTTATATAGAATAGGCAGAGGCTCGCGTCTTGGGCGGTGTGCAGATATTTTTACTTGCACTTCGCGGGATTTAGTTAACTATAGACACAAAACAAATACCTCGTTTAGTTACAAAAGTAATAGCTAGACAGAGTTAGCGTTTGTTTCGCGTTTAGTTCTTGGACATATCAATTCAGGCACCAAATGATAACTATAGCGTAAGCAATTTTTTAATGTTAGCGACTGTACTCTTTTCGTCTACGTATCTCAGTTCGTATAAGGAGCTGTCGGTGATTGTTATGACTTTTAAATCTCGACTAAAGCACCTAATTTTGGACTGGTTGTTTACAAAATATTATATGTTACGCACGACGGGTTAATAAGTCAAATATTGGAAGTTTACGCAAATAACTTCAAGCGTTCGACGATACATAGTTCATTGTTCAATGTCATCTCATTTGAAAGTCAAATACCATGTGGCCTCGTAAAGAATAATATTATTTATCTATTTACATACGGTTCCAATCGCAATCTAATTTTGTCGAATAAAATCGACGAACTGTGAAACTTTGCTATTCTTTTGTTTTCTGCTATTGCTATTACGATAATAAAATAGCAAATGAACCAGTTATAATTATGATTTATGACATACAGCTCCTTATAAGAGATGAGATATATTTTTGTAATGAAATTTATCGCGTGAGGAGGAACAGTGATCTCTGAAACTTTGCCATATTCTCTTTATCGGTGTACAATTTTCTATGAAAACTACTCAGTTGTAAATCTCACTGTCGATCATTCCCTTGTTAACGCTTTTTAGAAGTAAATTATATTCAAAATTTGTACGAGTAAATTCAAATTTGAAACAACAAATTTTGATGTCACTGTTTTAAATAATTATTTTTGTTTGTACTGTTAGTTTTAATGAAATAGTTGTATCGTATCGGGCACGGCCGACTGTGAACATGGTTCTCTAGTGTAATTCTAGTAAAATACCTTTCATTTTGTTACTTGCCAGTTCATGCTATAGATATACCGTAATTAAAACAATAAAGTTCTCTTATAACATTGTGAAACGGTGTTTTATTATTTGGGACCATTTAACTGGGCCTAGAGAGCAGTCTCGTAAAGTATACAGGGTGTAACATTAAGAACGGTCAGTATGGGAAAGTCTGAAACTATAAGACATACGAAGATCTGTTCTTAGGAACCATGTCATCAATTTTAGTAACAAGAAACACTGTAGTCATACATTTTAAAAAAAGCCTGTACTCAGCCTGGGAATCGAACCCGGTTGTTTTGAAAAAAAATCCAACACTATTTCTATTTAGATATCGATTGTGTAGGTCTTAAAGAATAAATGTTAGTATGAAACGTGATGTTTAAAATTAATAAAACGCATTGTTTCCATATCTTTTAATTTATTTTAGTAGGTGTTCGAAATGACTACCATTTTGTAAAATACAACATTCAACTCGTTTAGGTAACGATCTTACTATTGAATGTTGTATCTTCAGGTGGTGAATTTGCGTTAAAATTGTCTCTATGGCTGCTTTTAGGTCTTCAATTGTCTCTATGGCTGCTTTTAGGTCTTCAATTGTGTCGTAGCTTGTTTTGTACACTTCATCCTTAACGTAATCGATATCTAAATAGAAAGTGTAGGTTTTTTTTTTCAAAACCACCGGGTTCGATTCCCAGGCTGAGTACCGGTTTTTTTTAAATGTATGAATACAGTGTTTCTTGTTACTAAAATTGATGACATGGTTCCTAAGAACAGATCTTCGTATGTCTTATAGTTTCAGACTTTCCCATACTGACCGTTCTTAATGTTACAGTCTGTATATTTATGTCGACTTTTCAGATAACTCGAAAGCAATATGTCATCGCATCGAAGACCTGGAAGCGACTAGCACAGGATCGTATAGGGTGGCACAAAAGAGAGGAGGCTTATACCCTGCAGTGGGACGACATGGACTGATGATGATGATGAATATGTCAAAGTCAAAATGTTTCGATATTTTGTCAACAAGTCGAGGAGTGAATGTTGGCTGCGATGAACGTATTGTTGTATGGAGTAGAATTCATTCTAAGAATCAATATAATCACATACAAGTAGGTACTAATAACATAACTACATAATTACATACCTTTGACTACATTATAACTGTTTCGGTCATTACTGTGTGTGAAATAAACATATTACTTAATTACTTTTTTTTTAAATAAAATAATTGAAAATATAATATAATATAACACTAAAATAATACTAAAGCTAAAACTAAACTAAGGCTAAGAAAGCTAAGGATAAAAAATTGGGTTAAGTCCCCCACATCCGGCAGTGTACCCAAGAGACTGGCTGCGTTGCCCCGTAGGATAGCTAAGCTGATCCGCTGGGCCAAATAGGAGCCAGATCTTGGGTCTTTTGACGCGTAGACCAGGCGCTTTCCGAGGTCCTTGAAGACGCGGTGCTCCCGGGCCCCAGGGTCCCAATGTTTCAACCCCAAACGGCTCAAATATGTATGTTTCACCCAGATTAGTATATTTGCACCGTTTGAGAGTTTCTGCAGCAGCGGCCGCAGAGCCGGCTCTATAAGAAGTTTTTCTTTCTTTCTTTCATAAGAAGTGTCTGGAAGGTGAGACGGGGTAAAGGTGTCGACGCAGGTGGCGTCCCACACCAAAGGCCGTCCCATCTTCCAAGGTACGAGGGTCATTCCGTCGGGCCTCTTGCCATCGTCGCGCGTCAGTCCGCTTGGTTCAAGAACTTACTTACTTAGGTACAGAAGTTTACGTAATGACGACGAGAAGAAAATCAAGTTTTAGCTCTTAATTATTGAACTATTTCGCGATCGTTAGGAGCAGGGTCGCCATGTTCTTTTAAAAGTTGTCGGTCAGGATATCTATAGAAATAGGTTCTATAGACACTGGCTGAAGATGCACCAGGCTGCGAATAAAAAGTAGAAAACTAACTTCTATCATGTTTAAGGTATTCATTCTATCAAATCATTTAATACTAAACAAAATTATGTAGAATAACAATGTCAATAATATGAATATAAAATAATAAAACAATTAGAATAACATAACAGATAATTATCATCAGTCAATCCTAAATTTAAGCTAAAACCTCGTCACTACACCGAAGAGCTCAAGGGCTTAGTAAAGAAAGGCCGCCTTTTAGCGCGCCCCGCCGAAATGTTCCCATTATGCATGCTGCATTTCCTCGCTGAATAGCGAGATAAAGGTGCTGGGCCAGGAAGTATCCCAATCGGGGGTCACACCCCCTCTCCCTCAACCTCTGAGCCCCAGGTTCATGTTATTGTATTGTTATAAAACATTCCCTTTTTGGTGAGTACTTTTTACTTTTAATTAATTTTTTTGTTTATTTTCATTACATATTTTTTTATTCTACTTATTACTGGTATTTTTACTAAACTTGTACTATGGGTGTAATACCTGATAATAAAGATATTTTATTTTTATTAATTATTTAATTTCACGTGTCCCCACAGTCCAATAAAAAATGTACAATTTAAAAATGAATATGAGTAGTCGCTTACAGTTATTTCACATGTACAAACTGGCGGCGAACACTATGTCTCTCTTCAGGAGTTTGATCGCTTCGCTGAATTTGTTCTCTAGGTCAGTATTACCGATGTTCTTGGCGGCTTGGCACAGCTGTCTGAGCACCTCTTCTAGTCGCCGCATACACCTGATTATAGAACCTGAGAAAAGGAATTATTTTTAACGCAGGAATTATCTATAAAAACTGAAATTTAACTAAGAAACCTACTGAACAGATTCAACAGTTTATTTTTTATAAAGGTTTGGCAGATTTCTCACTGATGTGGGTCGCATTCTTATGGAGTTTAAACGCTATAAAGACTGCAGTATAACTTAAAAAAACAGTCAAGTGTGAGTCGACTAGTCAACTAGCGCACCGAAGGTACATCAGTTTTTATTTTTTTATCAAAAACTATAAAATGTTTAAAATTTCGTTATATATTTTTCCTGAAATACATACAACACCTTTTATAAGTAAAATTTATTTTAGATTTTTCGATCACAAACGGTATAACTTACCTTCATACACGTCAGTCATCTTACAGATCTGCAGGAAGGGGGCACCCTTGGCCCACGTGAGCACGACATCCATGAGCGTGTACTTGAACTTGCCCACGTATTGGTCTTCATCGAGGTCCATCTTAGCGTCGATCGACACCTTCGCTATTCGACGAGCGTACTCCTGGAAGGAAACCGCAACATGTTTAACTGTGTCTACATTTTATAATCTAATGTGGCGACGTTAGTCGTACAATAGGCTTGAAAGGGGAAGTAAAATGCGACTATGGAGTGGTATAACCAAGATTTATCCATTTTATGTATTCACCAGGAAAATAAAAAGCCTGTCATGAGGGCGCCGCTAGCACTATATAATCTGTGTAATGAAGATCGCAATAATTTCGCAATATGGCGAGGTTTTTATACTTTTGGTCAATCTTTAGATTGCTCGCTATAATAATTCCACGGAAACTACAAATCTCACTTGGCGCATGCGCTGTGAGCATCTTCCCATATAATAGTCTACCACTGAGTTGTTCTCGTTGCACACCAAGCAGCTGATGAGCTACGCCCTGTTCCTGTCAGCTTGTTGAACACTACACAATATCAACTGTGTGACAGTACCTGCAACTGCCGCAGCACGCCTCGCAGCTCCTCGCCGGTGGCCGAGCTCTGCGAACTGTTCTCGTCACACACGAAGCAGCTGATGAGCTACGCCCTGTTCCTGTCAGCTTGTTGAACACTACACAATATCAACTATGTGACAGTACCTGCAACTGCCGCAGCACGCCTCGCAGCTCCTCGCCGGTGGCCGAGCTCTGCGAACTGTTCTCGTCACACACGAAGCAGCTGATCAGAGATGCACTCTGTTCCGGCGTCAGGTTATTGAATACGCCGTTGAATATTAGCTCTGTCAGAAGCAGTTCGTCAGCGCTGTTGAAAGTTGTTAGGTTATGTTACTTCTTCATAAAATCTGAATTGAAATAATTTGTGTCAAGAAAGTCCAGATCTTCCAAAACAATCAATATATTTAAAAACGGAAATGAATGTCTAATTGCGTATTTGAACTGTGGGGACAAAAATCAGAATAAGATGGAACCTTTTGTACTGACTGTTTAATATCGTCTTAATGGCAAGGTTTTATGAGTTTTTGATTTGTAAAATGTTTACGGTTCCAAAATGTATTTTAATATTCTGGTTTGTCAATCAGGAACAAATCAAAATAAAGTAACCAACGACCAACCTGCTCAACTCGCACGCTATCCGTCCCTTTAACTCTATGACATCCGCTGACGTGCAATACCCCATTCTCCGCAACACTCTTTTCCTTTTCTTCAGTTCATCCATTTGCAGAATGCTCTTCGCTTTCTTTAGCTCGGCCTTAGCTAGCGACAACTCCTCGTATAGTTCCTGTTTCCTTTCGTACGCCGCTGTTAAAGCGCCACGATTTTTGTCGTTGTGTAATGGATGTGAGTATAATCTGAAAAATGGGAATGTCTTAGGTACGTAATTGTATCCTGATATATTTCATGCAGTTAGTATTTAGGTCTGATTGTTAGTTTAGAAATTTCAAAGAAATACGACATCATACTTGCATCAAGTGTTTTACATCACTGGAAATACTGGAATAGTTGATTACATAATATTTTAAAAACAGTCTGCATTAACTTGGCACTATTTATACCTTGACCAGAAACTAAAAAACCATGTTCAGAGGGCGCCAATGGTAGTTTTATAATCTGTGTTACGGAGTTGGCTATGAAAAAAATAGTACCATTTAATTCCGCAATACGGCGACGGTTATTTAGTATCTAGTCAGGGTATAGTCAAACATTGGCACCAATTCTGGGGTGTAATTCGCTAAATTAAAACATCGCTAAACGAAACGTCACCCTCACTCTTAGCAATCTAGTATAAGTGTGAGCGAGACAGTTTCATTTAGTTTTAGCTTTAGATAGAAAGACTACCCCAGAATTGATACCATTATTGGAATAACAGACAATCACCTCTCTTCCAACTGTTTTATCCTCTCAACGCAATCCTTGAACACTGAATCTTCGATCTTCATGTCTTTAATCGGATTTAGCTGAGGAGGTCCTTCCGGGAAGCGTTTCTTCACTTCCCCTATGGTCTTGAGAACGGACTTGCGGTTGTCTGCCGGTCGAAGGTCCTTGGGGTAGTACACACGGAGCGAACTGATCTGATGGATCAAGGTGTGCAGTACTGGAACCACTTCTACGTCTCCTTGCTATGTAAATAAAATAAGGTAGGTATGACATAAATACAGATTTTCCTAAATGAACGCAGAATTGCAGATATTTTTTATCGCCACCGCGAAAGTGTGCCTTGGGCCTTAGTTTCTATTCTAAATCCAAAACTCCACTCGCTCCATCTTCAACCACGAGATAGTAATTTTCAAAAAAACTTACTTCTCCATGCGGGCACGGCACGTTGGTCTCCGCGTTATCCCCGCTGGCCTTCTTCACGTGCAACAAGATGTCCACGACGATGACGGTCTCGGAACTGAGCGGGTTCTCCTCGTGCGATTTCTTGCCTTTGCCCGTGCGGTGTCGGAAGTTCACTATGACGCCCCAGTCGAACTCGTGCTTTTCGGTTTTCACCTGCATCAAACAGCAAGTTAGCAAGTCGTTTAGGCTTTGTAGTCGCATAAAAAAGATATAACTCAAAAAATTTAAGAAACCCAGACATGCCATTGTGGAGTTCCTGGTTATCATCAAGTCCTAGTCTATCCAAGATTTATTTAATAAACTGATATTCATATACCTACTTTGAAGCTAACAGATTTCCAGATCTAATTTTCACGCACAACTGTACGTATTTCAGGTAGTTATTTGTTAATGAAACTAATGGGAACTGATATTCCTAGTAATACCGTCAACGGAACATGTGAGAAAAAAAAGTCTCACTAGTTCCGTCACGGAACTGTACCATGGAACTACTGGGACCAATCCAAATTCCAATCCACGAAGGATTTCAAAAAATACAGATACTTGTTATGTCATTCTTCTGAAAATCGAGACTTATCTCACATACATACCTTCACGCTAAGTCCCTTGCGGGGTAGGCAGAGAGAACGGAGCGCCACGAGACTTATCAAATAGTATCAAATTATGTAGTCATCGGTATCGGTGGCCTAGTGGCTACGATGCCGGGCTCCCATGCGGGAAGTCCCGGGTTCGGAACCATGCATCGCCATGGACCAATTTTTTCGAAAACTTGCGTACATTTGTCGACTGCTCTAACGGTGAAGGAAAACATCGTAAGGAAACCTGCATGTCTGAGGAAATGAAAAGTCTCCGAACGTGTGTGAAATCCACCAATTAGCACTGGGCTCACTCGGTGGATCATGGCGCGTACCCCCTTCTGCAAGGGGAGGCCTTTGCCCCAACAGTGGGGACATTAATAGGCTGATGATGATGATGAATGATGATAATAGTTTGAAGCATTACCTTGACCAGTCTGCCAGGCTGCAGGAAAGGCTTCAGATACTCCGGGCGCGTGATAAACGAACGGAACTGCGCGCCGAGCAAGTCTAATTGATACCGAATACTGCAGTACGAGCCTATTGAGTGCTCTTGTTCAACCGCCACCGTGTCGTACTCTTTCTGTTTCGCTTTCACCTCTGTCAAGAAAGATATATTTATAAATAGTTTCTTATATTAATTTCCGAAGGTAATATGACTATGTGCAGAGTCAGCCTCATGTAATAAAATGTGTAAATTTAATTTAATGGAATGACCTTTCCGAGGACAACAAAAATCTAAAAAATATAGTTCGTTAACTAGCAAAGGGAAGAATTCAGAAGACTGGAGGAGGCCTTTGCCTGGAGGCACACAGATTCTAGTTAACGTAAAAAAATGTAATAGTATGTAAGTAAACAAAAATCTGAGAGGCTGTAATAAATAAATAATAAAAAACCGACAAAGAGACAACCAGGTTTTGGACCAAATGTCCAGGCAAGAATAGCTTTCGCAATGGCTTGTATTTTTAGTAGAAATAAAAGTTATCTTACTATCTATGAGCTCAGGTATAGCAGCCTGATTCTGGAACTGGAAGAAACTTCTTTCTAGCATGTATTCTGGATTGATCTCTTCCACACGTAACAAATTTAATACCTGCAGATACAGAAATTCATTATTCCATAGAACTAACTTTATTTAGCTAGATAAATAATCTAATATTTTGGCTCACAAATCGTAAGACAAACAGATATACCATAGAAACATGACTAACACTTTTCAAGCTTACGTGGTCAATACTATTTTAGTTAGCCTAGGGATTCTTACCTGATATTTTTATTTTATTTATTAAAGAAGCCGAAATATCGGGAGCTGAACCAACCCCAAAACCGTGGTAAGAATCCCGTGTCTAACTATAATAGTATGTCCTAAATACTACAAGACTTATAATGCACCTAAATCACAAAATCAAACATTTATCTCAACTCACCATATTATAAGTGAGATGGAAAGCAGAGTTGATGGGGTCAGCTTTTCCCTGCACCATGTCTTTGACCACGGCAGGCGTGACTTTCTGGTCAATCATGAGGATGACAATACCCTTGTCGTCGAGACCTCTACGACCGGCGCGGCCAGACATCTGGATGTACTCTCCGGACGTTATCTGAAATACATTCAGTAAATTAGTTGCTCTTACTTTATTAATTAGGAATTTATTAAATTGTTTTTGTAGTCGCCGTAGGCTAAAGATAACATGAAATAATATTTATATAGTAAATTCATTGGTGGGCCCTATTTCTTTTCTATACCGTATATTATCAGCTCCATCTTTTTTTATCTTTTGATGGGGGCTGGAAGACCCAGCAACACTTCGACCCATTAGGATCTTTTGTGCAAGCCCATGTACCTATCCCTTAACCACTTAACGAAAAGTCGTAGTGGAAGAGATTTGTATACCCCTGGGTCTGGATAGGCAGAACCTAACATACCCATCCAATTTCCTGCTAAGATTACCAGCTCCATACTCGATGTGCCATGCGACCGGTCCTGACTTTCAATTGCGACTAGACTGTCATGGTTTCACACTCGCGCGCTTTCTACAAACCCCAAATGATAATGAAAGAAGCTGACGAGTGATAGAATTTCAATTTCTCCCCTTTTAATTTTCTTCAAAAAAGGGCCAAGCACATATTTTTCACGACAGTATGTTGATCTGTATCCTACTTCTATCTTACCCATGAAAGTTCGCCCCAAGGCGCGGCGGCGGGCCTTATTCTTTGACAATAACTAAAATGAAAAACATTAAAATTAATATATTCAATCTGAAACTTACAAATCTGAAATCCTTGCCATCGAATTTCTGGCAATTCGTGAAGACTACGGTCCTTGCAGGCATATTCAGGCCCATGGCAAATGTTTCAGTGGCGAACAGAGCCTGAAAACATTAAAATTATCAATACTCTATGGCTTATTTACAATTGCACTGAGTTTCTCTTTTCTTAAGTACATAAAGAATGAAGTTTGAAGCAATAGTTAGCCTCGGACTTCACGAATCCAGGCACGGTCCAATTCGCTGTAACCAATCACATGCGAGGGAGCCCTACCTCCACTTGAAATCAGCGCTTTGCGATTGGATGCAGTGAACCGAAACGGAATGGAATGGGCCTCGTGAACTCCAACTCTAAAGTTTACAACAAAGATTTACTACTTGTACTTTATATGTATAAATAGAAGATTGTGCATACATACATACATATCTTCACACATACATATGTCCCTTGGGTAGGCAGAGAGAACGGAGCGCCACGAATCCCTGTCTTGGCACGCTTCTCTTGTTTCCTCTACATTAGATCCTCCTTTATTTAGATTGTATATGTTTAAAATTCCAATAAGTACCTTTATAAGTCCTAAACCGAACAGAATCTCAATAGTCTCCTTCAGTATCGGCAGGAGACCGCCATGATGGATGCCGATGCCTCGTCTCAATAATGGAATGACGTTTTCAACTTGCGGCAACTTGCGGTCCTCTTCGGAAAGAACGTCCATTGCATTGTTGAATACTTCGTCTACTAACTTCTTTTCTTCAACTAGAAAATAAACGGTGGACAAAGTGATTCTTCAAAAGAGTTAATAGATAGAATGTAGAACATATTAAATTCGATTAGTTCGACAGACAGATGGACAACAAAGTGATCCCATGAGGGTTTTGATTTTACCTTCTGAGGTAGGAAAGAATAAAAAGATGCTCAAGATTATTTTTCTTTTTTTAATAAAATTGTATAGAAAACTAGAATAGTATAACATTAATAACAGGGCGCTACTAGTCTGTTTCTGTAGTAATAAATAAAACATAAAATACGTAAATAAAATATTATAATTTTATATATCAGGCATATTTAAAATATTGTAATTTTATATATCAGGCATATTTAAAATATTGTAATTTTATATATCAGGCATATTTAAAATATTGTAATTTTATATATCAGGCATATTTAAAATATTGTAATTTTATATATCAGGCATATTTAAAATATTGTAATTTTATATATCAGGCATATTTAAAATCGCAATATTTGTACATCGTAACATCCACAAGAAGTAGACAAAAGACTGTTGACTAATACCATCATCATGAAATGTTATTTGGCGGAAACACTCTGACAAATCAACCCAGTTTTATTCAATTGTAGTAAAAAAATATTGCAATTTTAGGGATCCGTACCTAAACGGTAAAAAGGAACACTTATCGTGAGATTTCGGTGTCCGTCCGTCCGTCTGTATGTCACAGCTGTTTTTCTCAGGAACTACTAATGATATCTTTATGATTGCTCTTACTTGTATTAAAATCCAACTTGGCCATCTGCATGGCATACAGTTCACAATCCTTCTTGCTGAAGCTGAAAATGATGACAGGCGCGAAGTTTCTCTCCATGATCATCTTGACAATGTTAAAGATATTGGTTTGGTTTTGGTTGCCTCCACGCGGCCCCCCGCGGCGACCGCGCTGGTCGCCTTTGCCCGCGTCTCCAGCGTTGCTCAGCACCGCCATAGCGGTGTTGAAATTGTCTTCTTTGAATTGACCCTGGAGAATCATGGTAATTAAGCTGTCATTATAAAAGACTTGGACATATATAAAAAAATGTATGCTGTTTGGCAATATACATTTATAATAAGTTACCATCTGAATTTAAAGCCATGCCGTTAAATTAATTTAAGAGGAAAATGTATATTTGGTTGATGAATAATTGCTTCTACAGTGTTAAGGAATTTTTTGAACACCAAGTTAGTACTTAATAATATTTAATATAAATAATTTGACATTTAAATTAAATTGACATGTAATCACTATATTAATATTTCTTGTAAATAGTTCTTGTCATCTAAAGCGTATTAGTTAGCTTCGTATCAATTTTTTTTTTAAATTTTATGTTATCTACTATATAAATTTGCACACCACAATGTGGTAGGATATACTGGAACTACCTATGTAATTTTAAAATCCTTCATAACGTATATTCTTGCAATTAAAAATTAATTTCATATCATTTCCAAAAAAAAAATCATTTCAAGAGCTATGCTCGGAGTATCTCTGCTGGATCGAATCAGAAATGATAACATAGAACAAAAGTTACCGAAGTAGCTCATAAGATTAGCAAGCTGATGATGATGATGATTATAAACTTTACACACACTTTATAAACATCCTGTCAAAAGTACGCCATTTAAAGCCTAGATGTCAGAGGCCTATGCCTCTGACATCTAGGCTTTATTCATAGGAACAGCTCTGACAATAGGTTGCTTGGCCCTAACACACAACAAAAATAAGACTAACCTTTTCATCAACAACAAGATGTATACCATCTCCCCCAGCTGGGAAGATATAGTGCTGCAGTGGCGTGGGCCTGTATTCCGTGTACACGACATGGCACGGTTGTAAATGCAACCGGCAGACCCATTCGGCGAACTGACGCGCGTTGGGAATGGTGGCCGATAGAAACACGTAGTGGACGTTGTCGGGTAGGAGGATTAGAGTTTCTGGAGGAAATACAGACACATGAGAATAATTGTATTATAGTTTAATGTAATGGCACTAAACAGAAAACAATTATAAAACTGAATGACATACAATAATCTTTTTCTATATAATTTTGTGTGCGATAAAAATTAAGAAACATTACTTCCAATAAAAAAGTATATCACTATTATGACAATATACTAATTTCATAGTATAATGGTTTCGTATGTACCTTTTGTCTTACTGCCTAACTCATTGACAGTTAAAACAAAGAGAAACCAAGAATTACTAAGGAAAATCAACTCACCTTCCCAAACAACACCTCTCTCTTTATCCCTCATGTAGTGTATCTCATCAAATACCACCCAACCCACTTCTCTCATTACCTCTGATCCTCTGTATAACATATTCCTGAGAATCTAAAACAAAAATAAACTAAATTCTCTAACTGTAAATTCTAAAAAAAAACTGATATTTCTTGCGCCAAAAAGGACCACTTTTGGCGATAATGCGTACAGTAACTTCAGGAATTCAACTAGGGTTATTAAAGCTAGCTTAAAAAATACTACTTATCCTTTCGGAGTGCTTTCGGGTAAGTTTTTTAAAATATAACTTAATAATGAAACAAATATATTGAATTTTTGTTCTGCTTGGTTCATATTGAGTGTATGCAATAAATCCTCATGTAACATTTCCAATGTACGCTTACCTCAGTCGTCATTATAAGACATGATGCCGATGGATTAATAGTAACATCTCCTGTGATGAGACCCACATCATGGAACTCTTCAGAAAACTCTCTGTACTTCTGATTGGACAGAGCTTTGATAGGTGTTGTGTATATAACTCTCTGTTTGTTCTTCAATGACAGGGCTATGGCATACCTTGAGAAAAATTAAATGAGTATAACCTGCTTATGAAAAGTAGCATAGCATAACTCTCATGTCCATAATCCCCGAGGGGATAGACAGAAGAACCACCTTCATCATAAATCCCACTTTTCGCCATAAGATTTTGTGGACAAACATGATAGATGGATGGTATTGCTGTCTACTAGGTGTAGAATAATATCCACAAAGGCCTTTAGTTGCCTCAACACCCATGGGAAGAGTTGGGGTGGTGCTATTCTTTATGGCTGGCACAACATGGCACTTATGAAAGGTATTAAAGCATTTTATAGGTACTGTATCGTATATCAAAATCTAACATGTAACTATTGAATTAAAAGTAAAACTACAATTCTTGTAATTACAAGTTTCCATAAAAGTAGCATCAATGTTGGCATTTTAGACTTGTACATACAAGGATTGTTGTTTCATGAAATAAAGCCCTGGTAATTCTGACATACTATTCATTCATTACATTATTCTGCGCCCGGTGATACTGTAAAGGCCAACAGTGATGTTAATATTTTTTGAAACACCCTATTGGTTTAACACGCTATTTCACAACAAAGAACAATGTATAAAAAATTAAGTTACTTACTCAGCAACCACAGTTTTTCCTGCAGAAGTGTGAGCGGACACAAGCACAGACTGTAAATTGTCAATACACATGATGGCTTCTTTTTGAAAGGGGTCCAATATGAAACTATACTGCTTTGCGGGTTCAATGGAGATCGGCATGAGTGGCGCGTAATCATGGTTTGGCGGTATCGCCACTTCGTGTGTGCAGCCCTCGTGCGCCTCTAGAGTGTGTATCACAATGCGAGAATTGAGAACATCTAGGCTGTAACATTAAAATAAAAGCTGTAGAATACCAATTGGACATTTTTGGATTGTTTCTTGCTGAACATTTCTCACAGTAAACAACACTAGAAACCTAGTAACTTACTTCATATCAGCAATAAGTTCTGCGGCATCCTCATCTTGTTTTGGTCTCTTTGTTGTGTCAGCGTATTCAACTTCCTCGTGAAGACGTTTATTACTGATAGCTGGTGTCTCGTCAGATACTCCTCTGAAAGTATAATAGCACTGAGGTTCAGGGTTTTAGAGAAACATGGATCATGAGAAACGTTATAGGTTAGAGCAAAACTTACGGCGTTTCATCTTCTTTTTTAACTTCGTCCTCTTTTTTAACATTTGGGAATTGAATAGCAGCTTCATTGTGTGCGCTTTCTTCGAAACAATCGAACAAGCTATTTATGTCTGCCATTATAATTAAGATATGCTATTTTTGCAAGAAAATCCAAATCACACACACCACACGCATTGTTGTGGAAATGGAAAATTGTTTTTTTTAAGGCAAAGGGAACTGAGCCCATACAGCCATGTCTGATGTAAACAACTCTTTCAAGTCTTCATTAAAATGCTGGTGTGACACATTTCAATGCTATCTGGGAGAATCTTCCACGCTTCTGCGCCATCCGAACCAAATAAGAAGGCGTCCCGGACGCAGTGTGGCTCTTCAAAATCCAGCCAAGTACGGATCGGGCTGCAGCGTCTTATTTGACTTTACTTCACTGTCCCACACATTATTCACATCTTGTCGAAGTTTTTCGAGCAAGAAACACCATTCTTACTAGAAAAGCACTACTGTAAAACAATTTGCAAGACAAATTGAAACAAAGCTGACGTGGACGCCACAAAAGCGCGGGAGAAAACCGGAAATGGAAAAAGAAAGAAGTATTTTTATTCTGTGCATTGATTAGAGTAGTACCATTTTTTAATTCGTTTCAATCACTGGAAACTAGGATTGGAAACGATAATTTGAAATACCATTATAAAATCGATTTCAAAGAAATTAAAATCGATTTAAATATTTTTTTGTAAATGGCAACATTTGTTATGACTCAATGGTCACGTGACCAAAAAAAGCTTGGGTTTGGTTGGTTTGCGTTGAAGTGTTTCTTGGAGTTCTACGCTTGCATTGAAACCGTTCTCGTGTGAATTGTATTTTTTGTGTTTGTGGTGACATAAAAATTGTTCACAATGTCGTCAAAAACAAAAAAGTCTATGACATCTTCGTCAAATATAAGTGTTGTGTCTTCTGTGCAAAGCCCACCTCAATCGAGCACTCCTGTCGGCAGCCGCCCTTCTAGTTCTGCCGGCCGGCCCAGCAGCCCATTGAGTCCTACGAGACACAGCCGACTCCAAGAGAAAGATGCTCTGCAGAACCTCAATGACCGATTGGCAGCATACATTGACAAGGTCCGGCAGTTGGAAAGTGAGAACTCGGGCTTGCGTAGAGAGATCCAAACAACACAGGAGGTGGTCACACGCGAGGTTTCGAATATCAAGGGAATGTATGAACATGAATTACAAGATGCTAGAAAGCTGTTAGATGATACATCCCGTGAAAAAGCAAAGTTGGAGATTGACTTGAAGAGGTTGTATGAAGAAAATGATGATCTAAAGAAACGGTGAGTTTACATTTGTTATCGTATCGAATTACCGAGATAACGGTAGGTATTTAATTTAGCTGAGTGAAATGTTTTAGTCTTCACTCTGATGCTATGCCTGTAATGTTTCATGTCAGGAACGTCTTCCGGCTAACCTTAGCATGAGTTTACGTCATCGGCGGCGATTCTAAACGGGCGCGGTGTGACGAGAACGCGCGACCTCGCTTTTACGACACAGTGACATCATAGCTAGATTTAAACGGAACCAATCGCATGCCTAAGCATTAGAAATAAGTTTAATTTCTGTATTGACATCAAATGCCGTAGTTTTATAAAATTATGTGTTTAAATTAGAAACTAGTGCTTACTCATAATGAAAAGTTTATGATTTGCTGAATAAAATATTTCATTATACATTAAAATACTTGTTGGTAAACAAACTTCTCCTTACGAAGCTTACATACAGTCTTATGCTATTTCATGAACACTTAAAATAAAGATTATGGTACCGTGCAAGCAATCAGAAAATTATAAGAAAAGTGGATCATGACCGTTTTACAGTAATGGATGAACAGTTAATAAATATTTGTTAGAATAGATACCTGTTTGTTCTGAAAAGTCATCTAAACAAACACGACGGAAAAATACTATCAACCACGACTGAGAGTTAGTGAGCACCAGGGGATCATAGCACAGTGTGCGCGATAATAGTGAGCACACCGGTGCTCGTAACACATTTGACAGACTAAGATTAGTGGAATTGACCTAGATATTCTGTGACGATGCATTAATCTTTGTGACTAATTGAGTCACCTCTCATTTATTCCACGCTGTAATAAACTTTATTGTACCTTATCATGATTTGTTAAAATTATTTGTTCCTAACTTAGGGCTAGGGTATCTATGCTAATGAGTCTTGCCTACCAAACAATTACAAAACACTGCCCTAAATTATTTCTACATACATACACATTTTCAGCCATAACGAAGTAAAGTTTGACAATGGAATGTTAATTTTATTACATATTGGGTTACTTTATCTATTATTGACCTAATAATAGAATTAATCATGTACACTTTCATTTTATTAGAGCTGGAAGAGTAGAAAATTGGGAAATACCTACGTGTTTATATTATTTCCATGTTGTGAATTATGATGTCATACAGCAAAGTAATACTGACAGTCTAGTAGGTTATTGTCTACACCTTGACCTTGGCACAGTTTGCCATTTCTAGATCGATTAATGTCAGCGGCAAGCGCAGAAAGGCCGCGACCGCGCGCTCGGTGCCATTTCCGAGTTTATGTCGAAAAACGCACGCGACTATATTTACTACCTACAGTATTAAAGGAGTACAGTACTGATAGGCACAACCATGAGTGGCTAACCCTAAAGGGGTTAGAACACTAAGAAATTCATTGGGGACAAAGTCACAGGCTGGAACAGCAAGATCTGGGGGCTGAATAGACGTCAAGTGCGCCTACTGGTCGGTGCCTTCACCGGTCACTTTAGCACCAATGCCCACCTACACAAGATGAAGCTAACTGATAGCACATCTTGCAGAGCCTGTAGTGAACGACTGGAGACCGTTTCACATCTCCTATTATGTGAATGTGACGCTTTCGCGGCATAAAGGATGGGTCTGCTAGGCTCTGCCTATCCGGACCCAAGGGAATTCAAATCCCTCCCACTAAGACGCATAGTCTTGCTCATGCACGACATATTCGGTGATGTGGTCAAGGGATAGGTACAAGGGGTTGAACACAAAAGATCCCCATGGGTCGAAGTGTCGCTGGGATCCCAGGCCCCCATCCAAAGATAAGATAAGATATTTACTACCTGAACAAATACCTACCTCATTTGATGTATCATGCTTTTGCGGATAGCAAACCTGTGTTTTAATTAGCCTTTATAGATTAATGAACTTAATTATCTTATTAAAAGATAAATGCCTCGTTTAAGTATTGCTGGTTTACTTAGTGTTAAAATTCTTACCGGCAGTTTAATTTCATATTTAAACATTGTATTGGCCTCAATTCTAGTGTGGCCTCTGAATCTAAACTGTTACACTCACTCGTACACTAGATTGTGTAAGAGTAATTGGGACGTTTAGTAAACTAGTACAAGTTTTATCAACTTTCAGCACCAAACTACCAAGTAAGATGTATTTGGATATTTTATTCTAGACCTTATTACTTGATCAAATCACTTAAAGATACCGGTTATTTCGCCGACTGTTGACCCTGAAGACACGTCGAGCATCCCAAACGCGTCAACTCACCGGCTTCCCGCCCACAGCGCCAGCAAGCTTAGCTCGCGTTACTACCGAAATAAGTAAAATAGGCGATAAATATCGTAAGGCACTACACGAGCCGGTTCAGCGCCGGTTCGGTTCGCTGCAGCCAATCACGAGGCGCTGACTTCAAGTAGGGGTTAGGCGGAACGCTTGTGATTGGCTGCAGCGAACCGAATCGGCACTGGAACCGGACGCGTATAGTTCAGTACTAAAAACTAATCAAACTGAATGTCTTTTGAGATTTTTATAGTTGTATGGCAATCTGTTTTATTTTAATTTCCCATCCTGTTGCATGCACGGTATACTTTAACTAATAGACGCGGCTTTAATCATGATCATGACCAGTGATCGGAGTAGGTAGAGCTATTTCGGGTCAATGTCCTCAAAGGTTATATTAATATGGATATGATTTCGGGATCCCGTTTTAAGTTATCGAGCAAATGTTTTAAATTACTTTTATAAACCTCGCCCTTACTCGGCGGATTACGATTTTTTTTAAATTGTGAACTTACGAAGAAGTTAAAACACTACCATAGGTACACTAGCGCCATGAATCTTAAAAAAATATATTTCGCCACCAATCTTAAATGTGTATCAAAACAAATATGTATAACGTTAAAAATTTAAATAATATATTTATTCAATCCCGGAAATGCCGGGATTATTGCGCATACTTATCCAAATTATGACCGTATATGGCAAGTACTAAAAACAGCTCTACCTACTCCAATCACTGATCATGACGTAACTGACATTTATATCGATCGATCATTACGACACCAATGCAGCCTTCCTCAGAACCGAAACTGTAATATTAAATACTTGATGATGAATACTTTTAAATAATGCAATGACGTCAGTCCGAATTATCGTGAAATACCTCTATAAATAGTTTCGTACGACATCGCTGAAAGCAAATAAGCTTAGTAATTCTAAATAAACTTGCACATTTGCTACCCCCACATACACCTCCCGCGTCGACGCGCGATAATTCTAGTTTTGTTGCTAATATTCACATGCTTAGCGCCGTTTCTGCAGTAGGTATTGAAATTACCTTTATAGTTTTAAATACATATGTACATATTTTAGTTAGGTACCTATGTCGGTTTTATGAAAATTATATGCTCACCGCCCATTACCTATTTCCGAGGCTCCGAATATGACGTCACCATCACCGGTATTTTAAATATTTGACCTTCAAGGTTTTGAGCAATATTAGGTAACAGAAGCCTATTGAGCACCGCAAATCATCGTCATTAGTTTGTCACGCCTAAATTTGTTTACAGAATTCCGTCATTGTTGACTCTATACCATACGATTGCTCAATGGCTTCAATGAAATAAATTCTTATCTTTCAACTAAAAAATACCTCCTCTATAGTTTCGTCGCGCGGCCCAATTTCGTTAGCCTTGTAGATGTAGAGTGTAGACATTTGTCATCCCCTCAATATCCCCCTTTCTCTTTAATTTGTTTGGATCACGCAGTTTACCCGTCGTGGTTATAAATGAAATATCGGCCAAGGCCTGCCATGCGGGCCTCCGCCCGCTACGCGACGCGTGGTGTGCGCTACACGCGGGATTTTAGTGGGATTAAATTAAATCTTTATTGCCTGATTTGCTGACCTGCCGACACCTCACTAATAAAATAGCATATAATTTTGTAATTATTATTCATAGTTCTCCGCTATTGCTGTTTACAAACTCACAGAAAAACGGAGCATTGAACATACGCGCGGGGACCTCGCCGGAACTAGACACGATGATGTGTTTACATTCCGTGTATGGCATTGCGCAAGAGTGCGCTCACATCGCGTCGCTCGGAGACGTGGTTTTACTTGATTTTTTACCTTATTCATTCAATGCCACGGTTCCAATAGCTGGGAATAAGCGACCTTTCCGTTAGTAGCAATGTCGACATTCTTGTACTAATTATTACAAAGCAGGTTTCATTTTCGAAGTGAAATTAATGGTAATAATAACCAGTAATAACTATTGTGACTCATAAATACTAAGTATAATTTTAAAGTTATGCAGTATTTTACCTAATTATAAATTCCTTAGCCTTTTTAATCTTTCAGCCTTACCAGTTTTTATCAGGAATTTTCATACGAAGCCATTGTATTCAAGACTTTTGAGTATGATTTCCTTATCTGTTACTGATTGAGGGTCACATTATATCTTGTCTTTCCTAAAATTTAACCTTTTGTTGATGGTTAACAACTTTGAATAGATGATATCATTCTCCTAAAGATTGATATGTCAACATGTCAAGTATAAATAAATAATATATTATATCTTTATTAATTAAATTATTTCGATTAAGTTACCCGTAATAGCCAGTGCTTAGTCACAAAATAGCAACGTTCTTAATTTAGTGTTGAAAGTTTAAAAATAGTCGTAACAAAATTTGCCATTTTGTTTCAGCTTGGATAAGAAGACCAAGGATTGTACGCAAGCGGAGAACTTGGCGCGTCACTACGAGACACGCTTCACAGAGGAGAGTAACAAATACAACACCGCTTTAGCTGACAAGAAGAAGGCGCAAGATGAAGCCAGGGTAAGTTACATCTAGTGTTCCAGTTGTTAATACTTACCTAGTCCAAAAGTAAAGCTGAAAGTAGGAAACACTAACATAATGGCTTGTTAAATCCTTCCTACTTATCATTACATTCAAGTAGTATATTTTTTTCTACTATTTATCACTATGTAATGTACTAATGTAGGTAGAGAGCAAACTGAACTAATTCCTTTGATGTTGTCGTGAATGCAGATAGCCAAATTATCATAGCAAAAGTGGAAGAAACAAGGCGAGGCATACTTTTCAACTCCTACAGTTCAAGTATGCAATCGAGTCCACTGCATTCCCATAATATGGACGCAAACGCGCTCGATGACCTCTTAATTATGAACCTATAGGTACAGTACGTGAGTTCTTAGACAGGGTTTCGGATCTTAAAATTTCGGTTAATACACGAATGTAGTAAGACAGATACCGATTATACCCGATACCCGGATCTCTTAGAAGGGGTCTAAGAGATCACGAACGGGCGGATCATTAATTGAAAACGAACGGTAATTGAAGAAATAATTAGTATGAATTTTATATGCAAATTCTTCCCCAGGAACTGGCCAAAGAGCTGGAGAAACTGCGCAAACTGTACGCTGACACGCGCAAGACCCTGGAGGAGGAGATGCTCTGCCGCATCGACATGGAGAACACGGTGCAGAGCCTGCGCGAGGAGCTCTCGTTCAAGGACCAGGTGTTCCAGCAGGAGCTGCAGGAGACGCGCACCCGGCGACAGGTCGAGATCACTGAGATCGGTGAGTCTCTATAATACATAGCATAGCATAACCGAGGAGGTAGACAGATGAACCACCTTCATCATAGGTAGTTCCCACTTTTCGCCGTAAAATTTGGTGGACAAACGTGATAGATGGCTAGCCTGTCGCTGTCTACTAATAAGAATCGCTGTAGAAGAGTATCCACCAAGTCCCTTAGTCGCCTCGTACGACACCCACAGTAAGAGTAGGAGTCCATTAATCGGCTACAGGTAGTTGGTATTTTATTACTCATACTCATTTATTAAACACCATCGGGACACCAGGAACTCTTGGTTACGTCATGCTTTTACAATTACTTAAAATTTAAAACACAATTCCTGCTAACCATAAACATAACTGGACAGGAGCAAACAGACCAGCCGATTTACGATTGTAGCAGCTGTAAAGGGGCTATTAATCCAATTACAGAATAAAAATCTACCTAATTCTGTGCTTATTTAAAGTACTACCTCCATTTCCAGATGGTCGTCTTGCTCAGCAATACGAAGCCAAGTTGCAGCAGAGTCTGCAGGAGCTCCGTGAACAGCAGGAGGCTAACATCAAAGCCAACCGCGACGACTTCGAGGCTCTCTATGAGAATAAGGTAAATGACACGTTTATGAAAACCATAGTAAGAATATGAACTATATATCAATACTCACTGGCCCCAGTGGTAAATCATGGGGACATTGATTATATCATTAGTAGTTTAGTGACACATCATATTTGTAACTAATAAATAGTTTATTTATTAACTCAATTTGTTATATCTTTCATATACAGTACGATACAACTTAGAAGTTACATTGATGTACCTTCCAACAACCAATGACAATCGCTCATCACGCCATTCGCCCAATGAATTCCTGCCTCATTCGATTGGCCAATGACAACAATCAGTTCGTAACTAGTTCGGAAGTGATCGGTTTTACGAATTTTGCCGATGCTACTTCTGTTATGTCGACCTGTAATACGCTGTTGACTATCCAATAACATGAAAATACATAAAATGTTGTTGTCCACAGCTGAAGAACTTGCAGTCTGCCGCCAACCGCAACAACAACGCGGCCACGATCGCCGTGGAGGAGCTGCGCACCATGCGCACGCGCATCGACACGCTCAACGCGCAGCTCAACGACTTGGAGAACAAGAACGCTGCGCTTAGCGTAAGTATTCACTGAGGCCTGGACTACATGCGCCGGATCCATCCCCGGTTACGGAACCGGGGATGGAACCGGCGCATTTAGACAATTGGGAGGCACTGACTTCATGTGGGGGGAAGGTGGAACGCTTGTGATTGGCTGCAGCGAACCGAACTGGGGCTGGAACTGGTCGCGTATAGTCCAGCACTTTTTCGAAAGATAGGTCGCTCTGATATCGTTCGTTGCTAGTGGTGCGCCAGTAGTGTAATATTGATGTCGCAGTAGGAGAGCGGAAGGCAGGCGGCAGAGCAAGCGCAGCAAATCTAGCAGTTTGACGCGACCTGTACCGTTTCTATATTTTATTCGAATATTGGAGCATCTGAAGGTTCCACAGCACAGACATCTATAGACAGAGTCTTGAAGCCTTTATATCATGTCGCCATAGAACTTCCAATTTCGACGGATCTTCCAATTATCCAATCAGTCAGTTGAGTACCAATAACCTCAGAGCAAACTATTTTCGCTGTATAATAAATTCATTAACAATGCAATAAAATAATTTTATTCCAAAAAAATGCCGCCATTTTGTTTATATGTGGTTTGTATAAACCAACGCCAGAAAACAATTTCTGGCTAGATTTTGGACCACTTAATTTTTCAGTGATCATTTTGTATGGAAAGCGGAATCTGTACAAAATCAGTGACTTCTTTTAAGAAGCCCAGTTCCGGGTTGTTCGAAGAATTTCAATATTCCAATAATCTAAACACTACTTTCAATCAACAGAACCGCTGCCGCGAGCTTGAACGCCAACTGGAGTCTGAACGCGCTCGGCACGCCGAGGACCTGGCCTCACTGGAGCAGGAGCTGGCGCGCCTGCGCGACGAGATGGCGGGGCAGCTGCGCGAGTACGCTACCCTCATGGACATCAAGATCTCGCTCGACCTCGAGATCGCCACCTACCGCGCGCTCTTAGAGGGCGAGGAGGACAGGTAAACAGAACTTTGGAAGAGGCATAAATGGAGACTAGATAGATAGATAGAAACACTGTATTGTACACAAATACAGGAAAAGTAAAAACTACAGGAATAGTAGCACGATATGTACAAAGGCGGCCTTATCGCTTAAAGCGATCTCTTCTAGGCAACCTCTGAAATAAAGAGATTAGCGACAGTGTAGTGTGAAGATATGAAATAGGTTACTATTACACAGTAAATTTAGTAAAATAAAACACTTACTAAAATAGTTAAATGCATAGATATACATAATATAAATAAATATATAATTAATAAACATAATAGATAGTAAACAATAAATATACATAATAATAAAAATAAAATACACATCTACAACGACAAATAATGATGAGTGAGACCCGCTTTAAACGAAGCCAGGGATTCCGAATGCCGACTTCGACGAGGAAGTGAGTTCCATAGGTGTGCTGCCTTGACAGCAAAGGAGTCAGTGTAGTATCTGGTACGACACATTTATTTCTTCGATGTCAGTGGTAACTTCACCTTGGAGTGAGACGTAGAAAATAATGTCGGTTAAGTCAGTATATCCATGGAAAAGAAATATCTCAACTGCTAGGTACCGGAGGGGAAGAGTGTCATATGAGTTAACGTATGTGTAAAGTATGCCATTAATAATTATCTTCGCTTCAGCGTTGTTTACGATCCTTTTCGATATATTTACTTTTCAGTTTTTGTCTTGTTTATTTTTGATATTACATCGTTTCTTGTTTTTCCTTCAACCTGTGTTTGCTCTACTTATTAGCTATAATATTAGTGTTAGAAGGAACATTTTAGCCCGTGTACTTCTTCGGCCTTATTACCGCTTCAGTAGATACAAGATCGAACACGCATTACTTGTAAATAACTTGGTTGGGAGTGGGATGTGGGAATAAGGGCTCCATGGACCAAAACATTTAAGCTCAAACTCGAACTATCTAGCTATTACCGTTCCATAGATCCCATCTGACATCAAAGATACTCCAAGATCTTGGAAACCACTGATTCAATTTTTATCAGACATAGCTAAGAACACTCTTGACAAAATTCTCTATTAGATGATAGAAACCGGGTCCAAATCGGATCATCCGTTGTTAAGTTATGAGGCCACAGACAAACAGACATACAAACGTGTCAAACTTATAAAACGCCCGCCCTCGATCGGTCGGGGGTTAACAACATTATAAGGCTGGGACTATACGACGACGGTTCCAGCGACGGTTCGGTTCAGGTACCGTCCGCATTCAAACTCATGCGTTTGAATGCAGCGTGCAGGCCGGTTCCAAGCTGAAACGTCGACGTGCAGTCGGACAGCGCATTTTTGTTTGAGTTTATATGAAGCACCGGTTCTATGGAACCGTCGTAGGAACCGACGTCGTGTAGTCCGAGCCTAATACCTTAACGTCAACAGGCTGAACCTGACCGGCCAATCCCCTGGCCGCGAGTCTCGCGCATCAGCCAGCGGCGCGAGCGCCAGCGGAGGACGCGTCACTCCCGGCCGCCGCGCCACGCCGCTCCGTGCCGCGCGCAAACGGACCTTGCTAGACGAGAGCGAAGAGCGTAGTCTCAGCGACTACAGCGTCACCTCCAGCGCTAAAGGTGACCTCGAGGTCGCCGAGGCTTGCCCCGAAGGGAACTTCGTCAAGATCCGCAACAAGGGAAAGAAGGTTAGTTAACATTCTCTCTGCATAACAGTTTATTAGTCTGTCTAGAGACCATTGCTAGATGAAAGTGTAGCCACAGCGACTACAGCGTCACCTCCAGCGCTAAGTCCCCCTTAGCTTCGCTGTAAGGTGAATCAGAAAGTTGTTATTGGGCTCCTGTTTCCGCATTTAGACACTTGCTGATCATAAAATTATGCAAAGTTGTCAGAATCAGGAACGGGGACCGCTAGTGGTAGATTTTCATCTAAACCTCTCCATGCGTCGACACGTGACAGCGTTTCAGTCTACAAGCATTTGTATTAACAATCCCATCTTCAACAGGAGCTAAGCCTGGGCGGGTACCAGATACTGCGCAAAGCCGGCGACCAGGAGACAGTATTCAAGTTTCACCGTACGGTGAAACTGGAGCCAGGCGCGGTGGCCACCGTATGGTCCGCAGACGTGGGAGCCGACCACGACCCGCCCCGAGAAATCGTCATGAAGGGGCAGAAGTGGTTTGTCGCCGACTCTTTCACGACTACGCTCGTCAATACTGATCAGGAGGTAAGTCGATGGTATTTTTAAAATTATAAATCTATTATAATAACTACATAGGTTCTAGATTATAATGTAGGAAAAGAAGTACTATCAGCCGACCAAAGAGCGTCGGTGGCGTATTGGCTTGGTCGCCGGGCTACCATGCAGGAAGTTTGAGTTTTTCGTATTTTTACAAAGGCATTTACCGACTGCTAAAAGTGAAGGCACACGTGACACGTGAGGAAACCTGCATGTCTGAGGAAATACATGAACCTTTACCAAGCTCAAGTCCGGTCGTGCATGGAGTACTGCTGCCACCTGTGGGACGGCTCAACTAAATACCAACTGGCTGCCCTTGACTCAGTGGATAAACGCGCTAAGCGCCTTATAGGTGACGAATCGCTGGTGGAAGCTAGACTGCAAAGTCTGGAACATCGGCGCAAGGTTGCCTGTCTATCGGTATTTTATAGGATACATTTCGGAGAGTGCGCATCGGAATTGCACGACCTAATTCCAGCATCTCCATTCCGCCTTCGGACTACCAGGCGCGGGAGGGGTTCCATCCTTATGTTGTTGATATCCCATCTGCTCGTACGAAGCGATTTGCTTCTTCGTTCATTATGCGAACGGCTAAGGAATGGAACAGCCTGCCGGCGTCTGTATTTCCCGAAACCTACAACCTTGGGATCTTCAAGGCCAGAGTGAATAGGCATTTACTGGACCCGCATGCTCCATCGTCGACCTCATCGTCGCTTACCATCAGGCGAGATCGAAGTCAAATGCGGGTTTAGAAGTAAATAAAAAAAATAAAACAGTTTTGTAAAGTGTGAAATCCACCAATAAGCACTGGGCCTGCTCGGTGGATCATGGCAGTACTACCTGCTTTGCAATTTTCTTTACGTTTCTTAGTTGAAATTGTTCATTAACAATTCTGGATTGCTCTACAAATAATCAATAGTTAAATACAATCATTTCCGACACTATTTCAACTGCCAGGCAATATGTATCCTTTATCGGGTAATTATTACCTGTTTTGGAATGCTTCCTTACACTTAACTCACTCAGTGTGCACTGTGCTGTGCAGGTTTCCTCTTACACACGGCATTCTTACCACGGTTTGGGGTTGTTTTGAGCTCCTGATATTTCGGCATCTGCACAACTGCATGCGCCAAGGTCGCGGGTAGACGGGAATCCCGTGTCTTAACTATAGCATTGACAATAACCAGGAAAGTTTAAAAAGGTTTCCGTCTTCGAAATAAAGATCTAGGATCTCGTGTGTCTACTCTAGCCTCAAGGCCACCGATGCTCTGAAAGCTGTTATACATGACAATAATATTCGTACGTGATACAGGAGGTGGCAGTGTCAGAGCGCCAGCGACGACAGGTGAGCACGACCGCGCAGAGACACCGCGAGCTCGCGCACAAGTTCCCGCGCCGCGAACAGGTTAGTTAGACCATGCAACAGCATCATTCCGTAAGTGTCAAAAACTTGAGAAATATGTATTCTTAATTACTTCATAATCATTTGATCTAAGTCAGGGTAGTCATTGCTCATGTCTCAAAATTGATAAATCCAAAACATTAAAATATCTTGGTGTTATTTTGGATGAAAAAATGAACTGGCTTCCCCATATTGAACTCGTCACAGCGTGCACTCGTAAACTCATCTGGACTTTCATGAAACTGCGTCAGGCTGCTGATTTTAGGCTCTTACGTACTGTATATTTTGCGATAGCGCAATCGATAATTGGATATTGTATAAGTGTATGGGGGGGGGGGGGGGGGGGGGCCGCATGTAAGACATTTTTGATACAGCTTGAAAGAGGCCAAAGATGTCTATTAAAAACTATGGCTTTTAAGCCATATAGATTTTCTACAAAGTTATTATATGAACTTTGGGAAGTGCTCACTGTAAGGCAGTTATTTATCTTTAATTTGATTACACAATTACACGCGCATACACCTTATGATCCGGAGCTTTGTCGTAACAAACGTAAAACTCCCAACCTACTAATACAGTAGCTCCTCGTTTTCGTTCGGCTTTCGCAAGGAGGCAACGTCCACATCTTTCGGTCTTTCTTTATAACAAAATAAATAAAATTTTAAATTTCTACCCTCTATCACCACACGAGTGCAGAAATAAAATTAAAAATTGGCTTCTATCTTTAGATTATCAAGAAACAGAAGATTTATGTAGCTAAATGCTATATTAAATTAAACAAACAAGACAAAGCGAATTAGTCTTACTAAACTAGATGACTTGAATTACATACACTATATATTTTCTTACTTATTTACAAATATTATATATATATATATATATATATATATATATATATATATATATATATATATATATATATATATATATATATATATATATATATATATATATATATATATATATATATATATATATATGGTTAATGGTTTTAGTATATTACATTTTATGTATATTACACCTACATAAGTATATTTTATTTATAAACTAACAATTTCATTAATACTTACCTACTTTTAGTTAGAGTATCATAGTGCTTTCAAAATTATTAAAGGCTTTGTTTGACATTTAAAGTATAACTTGTTTTGGGAGAAGCCACTGACACCTGAGATACAGGTATATTTACCTAGTTTGGGTGTCAGAGCCTTCATAGGATATTGTAAATCTTTAACATGTCAATAAAGAAAATTATTATTATTATTTTGAGAAAATGCAACGTTCTTATTTTACGGGAGAGACGGAAAAATTATAACTATGATTTACCAACAGTAGGTTGAAGAAATGTTTTTCCTAATATCTTGTGTTTGAATGAAATCTATTTTAGATGAGTTGTTCTTCCTTATACGTGTGTTAAACACACTGCTCTGAACACAAGCGACTCCATTTTTAAAAATTATCTTTCAACCAATCAAAAAAAATTGTCAGAATGAATTTAAGTTCAGTTGAGCTGGTACCCTTTTTGGCACTGTACCACACCAGATGTTCTGTGCTGCATGTATTAAACTCTGTATACTTCTGTATTCTAGTGTTTACAGTGCTAAATAAACGTTTTCAATTTCAATTTTCACAAAACAATGAGTGTACATTCATATGTAAAGCTTGGCCAGAAATATAAAACCCATCGCCATATCGCGGTGTTAAATGAAATTATTTTTGTCAAGTACCAATGGCGCCACATGACAGGGTTATAGATATAGTAAACATGTCTCTAAGCTTGCGTTTCGTTTCACAGCTGGGCGAGATCCGCGAAGGCGACGAGAACTGCCGCATCATGTAACGTGCGCACGCGCACTCGCCGCTCGGTGCCTCACGCTTCTCTCCGCCGGAGCACTACAGTCTGCCCTATGGGCACACACACCCCGTATTACCCGACCTTGTGTCTACTTTAGGTAAAAAAATTAAATGAAGTGAACTCTTGCAAGTAGTAGTGTTACAGTTTAGGTGCCTACATAATAATAGGTGCATTTCTTTGACTTTTAATTATAAGTTTCTAGAATTAACTTTGTACTTACAGAAAAGTACTACAAGTGTCCGGCTCCGATTTGATTTATTTTAAGATATATTGCAGAGAGCATTGCAAAATAACCCGTGGCGATTTCTCCCACTAAACTCCCGTTTAGTGGGAGAAATCGCCCTTCGAAGTTTTCGAATGTATTGGACATAGTGAAATCGGTTTTGTACATGTTGCAGAATTGACTCCTCCGATTTGATCCGTTTGAAAATATGTTGCAGAGCATTGAAAAATAACTGACCCATATATTTTTTTATCAGCCCAAATTCATATTTAGTGGGGGAAATCACCCTTCAATGTTTTCGAATTTATGGACATAGTTAAATCAGATTATCTTAAAATCAATCATATCGGAGGCGGACACTTGAGGTACTTTCCGTGTTAGTCAAACAATAAGTTTGCAAACAATACATATTGATAAATTACAAGCATCGAATGTCTATTCGAACACATTACCACTACATCAAGAGTTCCCTTCCTTAAGTTTTTCACCTATACTCATGTCCCTAGTTCGCACGAGTAGTGGATCAACGCAACATTGTGTTTGACGATTCCAGTTGATTATCTCACACTTGCTGGCTGATTCTGGTTCTATAGACATATTTTCAATATCGCTCACATCCAAGGAGATTTTCGTTCGTTTTACTTTTGTATATTCCATCGTGCCAGAATCGCTCCCTGGCCTTTACTTTACTTAATTTAAACAAAATCTCGAATATGTTTTAGTTTATTCATGTTGTGTTGATCGTAAACGTAACATAGCGTTTTTCTGGATGGATTAATGGATAAACAATGTTATCGACGTGTGAACTACCCAAATCTGTATTTGTTTATATGACGCTGTTTGATTCACAGCTATTTTTCTTTGTCAACATTGTTTCATAGATATTTATCTAACGTGAAAGATGAGTGCCCCAACAGATATTCAGGCGATCTTATCTCTAGCTACCGCCAGCGACATGGCGTGTAAATATGTAATGATAACTGTTGAATATTTTTTCGCGTTCCTAACTTTGTCCAACAGCGCCGAAAATTTGTAAATGATAACTGTTGAATATTTGTTTGCGATCCTAACTTTATCAAACAGCGCCATATATCCTGGTAATGATGACGTCATAGGCGTGTAACGCAACAAGCTCGGAGGGAGCTGGTTACGAAATAGAGAAACATTATTTCCTATGTATTGTTAATGTTCATCAATGTTGTGAGAATATGCAGTCTCTGTCGTTTGAAGTAGTCGTGCACTACACTGCCGCACTTGGCTTACCCTATCCACCTGAGTCTGTGAACAAAGTACAAAGATTCTCGTTCACTATATAAAGGTAAGTATAGATTTATTTTAAAAGTTCTATGTCTGTAAGGTCCCCATCCCGTAATATTGCACTAGATTATAAGTAATTTTGTGTTGTTTAAAATTATCCATCAGATAACAATTGTAGTAGATTAAATCTACTGAAATAATCATATTGTGTCTAAGTGACTCGGAGTAGAACAATCATTGTGTAGGTTAAGTTTCCAGTTGACAGTGTCATTTAGATTGTCAAATTAGGATAAGTTGCAGATTTTTAAATTTATAGAATAATATGATACACAAGAAATAGGTGCAAGTCTCAAATAAGGCTCATACGAAACAATAACTTTAATTAATGGACTGCATTTACAATCATTTGCAAAATGGTTTGTTTATCATGAACAGATTTTATTATTATAATTTTGTACTTGGTTGGTAATTATAACGTAATAAATAACATAGTATGTATTTTTATGTATTTCACATGGTGTTTTTTATTTTCAATGGAAGTGGATACGATCTATTTTTTTTAATTTTATCATTTATCACTAATTACTGGAATATTGAAGTAATACCTAATCATGAGACCCTTTTTATTTGGACCCAGTTTATCTTCCATGTGTTAAATACATTTTACGTAAAATAAAATTATATTTAGGTTTAAATTAGTGTTTTATTCCTTTTTGATGACTCCAACCCAATGTAAAAGTATGGTATTGCTTAGGCTCAATGCAGACGACGGACTGTCCGCTGCGTACTATCCGTCGCGTACTGTACGAGAACTGGGCGGCGGATAGTACGCGAGGGACTCGCGGTCTCAACACAGACGACATACTTATTTCGTCGGCGAAACTCTAGGGAGGAGATTGTTATGGATAAACAACATTCTGAGATTACGTTTATTATCTACCTACGAGGTACAAGATGGTAAATCGATATCAACATCGAGCGACGACGCGACCGCTCAACGCGGACAACTAAAGTCCGCCGTCTGCGTTGATATTTGGTTGATATTGATGCGCCTATTAGTCGAGCGAGTACAAAAAAGACATCGAACGAAACGAAAGTATCGATACTTTTTGCGTAACCCAGTGTCTTTACCCGCGCGCCCGGTGGTTAGGCTTGACACGTATTATTTTGGGAAATACCCGCGTACTATTGTCGATCAAAAAAAAAAATGTTCCTCGTACGCGGGACTTTTTGTCTGCGAAAATAATTGTGCGCCGTAAGCGTACTAAATAGTCCGTCGCGTCATTGACGTAGAACCCAAGAAAATTTTAAGTGCTATGGCTTGACCGTAAGCGCTATACCGCGCCATAGGAAGATGCGGGGGAAGAGAGGGGTAGCTGCAGGGCGAGACGCGCCCGCTCTTTCACCCGTTTTCCCTCCTGCACATCTGTCGCCAGCTCGCCACCCTAGGCGCTTGCGCGAAGGTCGAATTCAGAGGTAACCTGAGAGTTAGTGCCTAATCCGGGTTAAATTACAAAAACGTCTGAAACAATGAACGCAACGCAAACTCTGAATTTTTTTGTATGAAAATCATAGACAATTCGGAAGTTAAACTCGAATTAAGAACATTTAATTTGCACTTTTACGCAAGCGGGCCATAGGCCGGCTTGTTATTTGCTTGAGGCTTGAGCAGTCCTTGACACTTCCCTCTGCTCACCACCAGAGAAGAGACGTAAAATAAAGCAATTTCTTCTCACTATGATGATGTATACTAATAGCTCCCAGAATCGACGCCTATCTTTAATCAATCATCGAATTTTGTCCTGTATACAGGCCATTATTTAAAAAAAATATCAAATTTTGAAATCGATTATGTGAAATTATATTGAAATCGATTTTGTTTGTTTTTTCAAAATCGATTTCAATATAATTTCACATAATCGATTTCAAAATTTGATTTTTTTTCAAGTGGCAAGTTTAACAATCTTCACATTTTTTTGTACGTATTTGACAATATTTAGTATGCTAGAAAGTGACAACAATATGAAGTTCAGGGAAAACGTAGGAAGCATTTTCTTCTACAAAATAATTGGTGCAATCAAGGTACCACTACAAACACAACAGAAATGTCTTGGATTGTTTGGCTATGTTTGATTTCCTATTCTATTAAATTTTCATTTTGTTTCGCTTTGTATGTATTTGGTAAATATAAAAACAATAATGGCACTAATGATACTCCATTAATTTATAAATAACCTAATGGTCCCGGCTATTGAAGTGATTTTATTTTGATGTAGAAATCTGACATGCACTTCTACTACAGGTATTAATTTATTTTATTAGTTAAATTTACGTGTGGAAAAAGGGCAGAGGAGAAAAAAAGAATTATAGACGTCGTAGATATTGGAAACGGTACTTACCTTCAAAGTATTGGGTATTGCAAATTCTTATCAGATAATAATATAATGTACTATAGAGGTTGGTGAGGTATCAATAATTTATAATGCATAATAGACTACAGTCTTAGAGGATACCCTACTAGTAATAGTAAGCCTACTATTGAGTACTTACAGAGCACTGTAATAGTATAATAATAGTGGAAATATTATTATACTATTACAGTTGTATTACAGTTACATTGGAGAAGTCAATTGATTTACAGCATATAATAAAGATTATAAATAAAGTAAAAACTAGTACAGAAATACAACAATCCTCATGTCTGTTTAGTAACTCTACTCATGAAAACTCAGGTTGCGTTCAATAATTCCAATGTGTATAAGTTTTTCTCTACTATCTGTCGAAATGAGCGACACATCACACTTCTTCCCGGGTTCGCCTTCCAAGTGCCCTTGCCAAAATAATCATGTGTACTCTCATATGTTCTTGACATTTATCTGTTATATGCCACTTGTTATTTTGTTTTCTAATTATTAACTGTTGTTAAGTTTTTACCATAACAAAATAGCAATATTAATGTTACAACACTAAACAAAAACAGGGTGGGTAGAAGTCGGGGCTACTACTGATGGTTTTATTATTTCATGAATTCATATTTCGTCCTCGGCACTCACAACCTTGGTTAACCTGGTTCGAGCCGGTGTCATTTTTCTGGGTTTCTTTCTTTCTTAAACGATGAAGATGAAGTGGTTTTGGTCAGTCGCAAATGTGATTTAATAATTTCAGCCTTTTATTCTTCGATCTTGCCATTTTCACTTGCAATCAATGTCAGAACTTTATTAATATCGCAAACTGTATTTTTAACGTCAAACCGTAGCATATATATATATTATATTCTATTCTTTAAAATATTGTTAATTTGGTCCAAATCCGTCGAGTAGTTTCGACTCATTTTCAGTGTTCACTTGATCCTAAGGGGTAACATTACATTTTTAAATATTAATGCGGTATTTTATCTTATACATATGAATTGTGCATTCCAAAGTGCCGAAAGTTTACGGTACCTAATTACTTATTTTTTTTTTATGACATTGAATTAGTTGATGATGACACAGTATAGTTAGTTTAAAGTCTAGAGCAATGAGAATGGGATAAATTAGGTGGTAGATCCGCAGGGTCCGGCGTGGCTTCCGCACCTTGACCCAGGTGGGCGGAACGGCGCAATAGGTCACAGGAGTGAGGCTGGGGTGGGGGGGTGTTTGGGCGGGCGTAGTAGCGTAGTGACGTCAGAGGCGCGCAGTATCGACTCCGCCAGCCGTCACAACACCCCTCGCGCCCGCCCGCGGCCGCAGCCGCTCCGCGCATCTACGCAGCGCGCCGGCCGGAAAGCCGCCTCTAATGGAAAACATGGCTCGCCTTGATGAGAACCAGGCCTGCCCGCACCCTTCCTTCGAATGGGATTAGCGGTGACATCTTGACAGGGGTGCCGTAATCTCCGTGCCATCTGCAATTCCACACAAAATGCTTGGCCACCGTTGTGGTTATATTTAACTCCGCGCATCGATCTCATTGTTTAATATAATATATTATTATAGCTTACGTTACGATCAGGTTAGGTGGGTGTTTGTAGATTGTAAGCTTTTGTACCTATCTACCTTACCTATTATGAAACCCTGTATGACAGATCGATAAGAAAGAACGCGCCATGGATGGTGTGATGCGAAAGCTAATTAAAACAAATACAATGATAACCATTGTACAGAAGTTCTATTGTAATCGTTATATTTTATTTGTACCTAATGTTAGGGTTCAATGTTTGTTTACTTACACACTTCTATTATGTGGAATTTGGTTTGGGCGTACTCAATCACTGTCCACGAAGTCAACACGGTTAGGTTAACAAGTGCGCAGTTACGGCGAGGCGTAGCCGGCAAGGGCGGTACTTCCCTCCGATTTTTTGGTACAGGCCTTGACCCAAATTCAAAATCCTCCCTTGTCTGCTCGTTGGAGCTACAATATTATTCAGAACAATAATTTTCTCTGTTTACTCGGAACTGAGACGTTATACATATTAGGCGAATACCAACAAACGTTATTTATTTAGGCAGCTACAAGATTATATTAATTTATTGTATCGTCAGAACAATATATTTCATTAGTTATGTCATTATACTTTCAGGTTGTTCAAGTGGGTATATCTAATCTAATCAGTAATAAAAATTGAATATGATTTGACACACGTACCCATAATAATGACTGAAAATTCCGGAGATGGCGTCCTCCCGCCATTGAAACGGTTTAAAAAGGTTCCTGTTTACGTAGTAGAGGAACACAATGACGCATTACAATTCATATACTCCGCCATTGGGGGAAAGAAGTTACCATTAGAAGGGACTACGTTGTTGCATCTGGACGCTCATCCCGATATGCTCATAGATCGTAAATTGAAAGGTTCGGAAGCACGCTCAGGAAGGAAACTGTTGCCTTTGCTACAAATAGAAAACTGGATAGTGCCCGCGGCAGCGGCAGGACACATCAGTCGTGTGGTATGGCTGCGACCACCATGGGCGAAGCAATTTACAGATGGCTCCCGAACAATACACGTTGGGGACCATCCCACGACAGGATATCTCCGCGTCGATAGCAAAGAACCCTATTACATGTCCGATGCTCTATTTTCATCACAACTTTTAAACAAAAGACAGTTCAATCTCACAGTCGCAGAGCTTTCCGATCCATTAACCACAGAAAACTCGAAAAACCACATACAGGACCTAGCGAAGAACCTCAACATTTCACAGCCCTACGTACTCGACATAGATTTAGATTTCTTTAGCACAGGAAATCCATTTCTATTTCTGTATGAAAATATTGGATTGTACGATTTATTAGAACCTATATTCCACTTCGATATCCCTGACGAGCGCGACGCGGAGACAATGGAGGAAGTTGTAGAGTTACGAGAGCGACAACTGCAGGAACTGGAAAACTTGTTCCAACATCTAGTAGAGAACGGCAATCTGCGAACATATAAAGGGGAAAAGTCAGAGCTTTTTAACATGGTTAGTAAAACTATTATTTTCTTCTGGATCTGGATAAAGTTTCGTTTTATATTCAGATCAAAAGTGTATTTTTCTTTGAATCAAGAGAGGGTATAGATAGTATGCGTTAATTTCAGTTTCCATTATTTTAGGTGTCAAATTTAGTTGCAGCCGTGTCTTCAGAAGCTGAAAAAATTGGTGAACCGCCGGACTGGTGGGCAGTGTTCGCTGGGGGTTGTACGAGAGACCAAGGAGGCTTGCCCTACCACATTAGTTCCGAAGAGGAAATAAAGAAAACAGTTGAAAGAGCCCTGATGCCTCTATTGAAGAATCTGCCTGCACCTGTGATGATTACCGTGTCGAGGTCTACTGAAGATGAATATTGTCCTCCGCATCAGGTAAAATTCAAGAGATAAATAGGTAATATTGCAGCTCTTTTGTTTATCCTCATAGGATGAACAAAAGTAACTATGAGCAATAGAAGTAAACGTCTGAGTCTAGTTAATTTATAGGTCAACAGATAATCAACTAGGTAAGTCATATCCAATCACGTATTTCTATTTATTGTTTCAGGTGGATCTCATTCAGTCTCTAGTCCTACAAACGCTGAAAGAAGTGTACGATACTGATGACCCAGCTCTACACTACTTAACTGTAAATACGTTTTAGTTCGACTTTTGTACGTTATTTTGTATATTATTTGTATTAGAAACGTAATAAATGAAAATGAAAAATAAAGTTCTTCAGAAGATTATTATCTTTTTTATGTTTTATAGGAATGGAACAGCCTGCCGGCGTCTGTATTTCCCGAAACCTACAACCTTGGGATCTTCAAGGCCAGAGTGAATAGGCATTTACTGGACCCGCATGCTCCATCGTCGACCTCATCGTCGCTTACCATCAGGCGAGATCGAGGTCAAATGCGGGTTTAGTTATACATAAAAAAAAATGTACCTCAGCTTACTTTCGTTCGATTAACAATAATGAAACAACTACCTACCCTCATACCTAACTAAAATAACTTCGGACTATTTTCCTTCTTGTTTAATTCAATATTTTATAGCCGATACTTCTAGCATCTAGGCAGCTGTTGATTTATTAGCGCTGCACGTGACGTCTCTCATTACACGTAGTCTATTATAAAAACAAACTTTCAGCAAAGCCGACAAATTTCAATTTACATTCGCAGTGTTAATTAAATTACAGAAGGTTGCGTAAATTTCGTGTGAAAAATTTGTTTGTACATACTGAAGAGGAATTCAAAATTGAATTAATAGCTCGTTACATTATAATCCGGAAAGTGGCGACGCAGAGGCGCGAACGGTCTCTACTCGTAGTGCCAAAATGCATACCATATTTCACGTGTAATGTGCATAACGAACGCTTCGGTATCATTTATAAAGAGTACAAAAATTTTCAAATGCTTGCATAACAATTCATAAAGCGGTGTAATAAGGGCTGTAAATAATTTATTATTATGGGAGCGCTTCCCGTCTCCTATAGTTTCATGGAGCTCACACTGTTTTGAAATGCTTTGTTATTTTTATATTGTTTTTCTGTTTCCACTTACATTCATCTACCTACATGTAAAAACTCAACCGAAACTTTAATTTGAATTATAGAGAATTAAAAATATAGTTTCTGTTTTACTTATTTTTGATAGATGACATTTGTTAGCAACATCGCTTTTGTTACAACCACAAAAACAACTTTACATAAACATGATACAAATTGTAGATACTTATCGATCGCCAAATAGTTCTTTACTAAGCCTTGGATAGGGAAACGACCCTCTCGCTCGCGCGCTGCCGGCAAAGTTCTTTCCTTCAAGATACTAGTATCCATGCTGATTTAAAAACTTATTTAGAAGTTAGTCAACGTAAACTAAATTTACTGCCACTCACAAAGGACATTATCGTCCCTACAAAATAGAAGACTGCGACCTGTTGAAGAACCATCACGTACACACTGCATAAGTTGGACCGATGTTTTTTGTATTGCATTGTTATAAATGGAGAGGAGGTAGGTACGTAGAGGTGACAACTGTCAAAGTGGTAAACATTTAGCGCTGTTAAGTAGGTGTCGCGCAGGCAGGCGGGTCGGGTCAATTAACAATTAAAAGTGGATCGTCGACGCCGTCCCACCGTTCTACCACAAAATACGAGTATATAGATACAGAAGGTCCGCTCAATAATAAAGCCGACACTACATAACGCGCGATATTGGCCCACGTCAACAAGCGATCTCAAGTCGTTGTTGTTTGTTTTTTTAAGGCAAAGGGAACTGAGCCCATACAGTAATGTCTGATCAAGTCTTCATTAAAATGCTAGTGTGACACATTTCAATGCTATCTGGGAGAATCTTCCACGTTTCTGCACCATCCGAACCAAAGAAGAAGGCGTCCCGGACGCAGTATGGCTCTTCAAAATCCAGCCAAGTAAGGATCGGGCTGCAGCGTCTTATTTCACTTTACTTCACTGTCCCACACATTATTCACATCTTGTCAAAGTTCTCGAGCAAGAACACCATTCTTACTAGAAAAGCACTACTGTAAAACTATTTGCAAGACAAAACGAAACAAAGCTGACGTGAGTGCCAAAAAAGCGCGGGAGAAACTCCTATCTCAAGTCGATTCAGACGAACTTAGTCGCGAAATAAACGCGCTGTGGCGCGATCAAGTGAATAGGCATTATTTTTTGTACTTAAAATAAACAAAATACATTGCCAGAAATATTTTCTGCCTAGCGTAGCGCTGCAGTCGAATGTAGGTGATTGATTACAATCGTGGACGACCGAGCGGTCCTTCTGTATCTTTATAATAGTTTGTGGGCTTGTGTCTACAGCGTCCTTGCAACAACAAAATTAAATAACGTGAGAAACAAAACAAGTTTTTATGAATCAATATATGCTGCGTGCGGTCATCCTTTCATTATAAGTTTTGGGGAATTCGAAGTGTCGTAAAAAACTGATCGCTAGGTAGGTATCTATAATTACATTTTTCGCTCTTGCACCGATTCTTCACTTTCTAGCTGCTCATGAGTAAGCGTGACAATTTTCTTATAATCTTATTTAAAAAATATGTACAAAAGGTATAGCATAACTCGTTTCGAGTTTTATTTAGTATTAACTTTAGATTTAGCAGCCGCCCCCGGAAGCGACTATGAAAATATGCGCCGATCCCAACCTTATTTTTATCTTTCTAATTTTATATCAAACAAAGTGAACCTACCTAAATAATATCTCGAATACAACGTATATTATCCATTGCTACTCTGGAATAATGTCAAATAATAGATTTGGAGTTCATTCAATTTCATTACGGAACGCTATCATGTTCATTCAGCCCATGAGAATGTAGAACTGTAGGTACCTAATGCCGGTTGCAGACGATACGCAGTAGTTTGCGCAAGTACTACTACTGTACATCAAATTTCATCATGTAAACACTTTTTGCTTAGTGAAAGTGCAAGTTACTTAGTTGTTTACCCTCACTACTTCACCACCCCCGCGCTACTCGCCTTCTCGCCCACTGCGCATCGTTCAAACGCATACTGGCGCCAGTTCATTCTTGCTCGCCTGCGATTGCGTTCGATAATGTGTCGTTTTATGCAAGGTGCCTACCAAAATGAATAAAATAAGTAAATAAATAAATGAATAAATTTCTTCTCTCAGAATCATGTCTGTCTTCTGAACTTTGTCACTTATTTTAGCCAATAAACAATTAACATTTTCTGATGTGATTCGCATTACTTTTTGATATTCCTTTGGATCCTCTAAAGCCAGTGCCTGCACGAGTACATTTGATCCTCCAAGCAATTTACATCGTTCTATCCACTTCCTCATTCATAGTCTTTTCCCTTTTTCTAGTTTCTGTATTTCTTTCATCAATCCCTCGATTATTATTACATTTAGTTATAGAAGTCATCACATAATTGAATACCAAACGCTGGCTGTCTACTTTGAACTCGCACTGTACAAGGCAGCTGCAAGTGATCTACGTTTGAACGCTCGCTGGCGTCAGTAGGCAGTTACTAATGATTAGTACTTGCTCAAGCTGATGCGCATCGTGTGCTACAGGCTTAAGTATACACAGCCTACGCAGTGTCGCTTTGAAAGAAATGGGGCATTTGATTGTATTATGTAAGAGAACCTATTTTTAAAATCTTGTTTGTGAAGATGCATGGTCCATGGCACGTAGGCCATTTTTTTTCTTAATTCACCAAGAACTTGCATGCAACTTATTGCACAATGGAATCGCGGCTTCACTTTCGGGTTAGAAGAGGTAAACTAACACTCACTGAGTCAATTTTAAGAATTTGATATTAAACTTGATTTAGAATTGGCAAGTTATTCTTCAAGGGCGGATTCTTGAAAACTTTAGGTACATTATAGGTACTCGTATAGACTGATTCTGGTTACTGTGCTCAAAATACATAAAAATAATGTAAATGTTTATGTAAAACTGACGGAATGGAATCTGAAGAGGAAAGGTACATAAAATGTAAAGGAATATTTCGTGTTCAGGGCCACAGTCTATTGGAATTCGGGTCAATTTTGATATATATTTATAATATGTATCTAAGGAGGTACCTTCCTACCTACATATTGTGATTATGGTAGGTAAGTATCAGATGCCATAAATTGTATCTTAATATCAGTGATCGGGCGAAACAATTGAATGCTTCGATTGGGGGCGATTGGGGTCAACTGCGCTTCGAAGTGTCGACACTTTCGTGACATTACATCATGCAGTCTGGATAACTTATGTGGTGGCAATTAAATTCAATAAAAAGCTGTAGGTAGGTCCTCAGAGTGTTATGATGTTGTTAATTAAAGAAAAAAAGAGTTTATTTCCAATAGCGCACACATACAAACAATTAGGTACAGAAGATAAAAATAATATTAAACAAATATATTATAAAAATAAATAAACAAAAGTAATTAAGTTTGATGAAGGTGGTGTGCAGCACCGGAAAAAGGGACTGCCTCAGCCTGTTGCCGCAGCGGATGTAGCACTGCGGCGCTGAATTTCAGGCATCACCTGTGTGATGATAATTAACTGGGTTTTTTTACAGATTATCTCGAATCTTTGAAATTGATTCAACCATCTGATTCAGTCTAACGGCTAACTAAAACCTCCTAGGTTTTCTTCCAATAGTAAAAGCGCAGTAGTCATATAGTCGTTGACCGCTTTGGCGACCGACCTACGGTCACCGACCTCCGTTGTTTACACTTGGTCGTTGGTCGAAGACGTCCAACGTCATACGCTCGATGACAACTTAGTCACACTTTGACGTTCGCCGAATAGTTCGACGACTAGTAATTTACATAAACGTGGCCGCATGCTGTGACCGCCCAAGACGGTCGGCGGTCGGTCGACGCCCAGGTGTAAGTAGGTTAATACTCGTAAGTACCATTAAAATATAGGTACGTATACCTATAGCTACCTACCTATACCTTTACCTGTTTGTCTTTTTTGCACTGGAGCCGAATTTGACATCGTTATGTCAAACTCGGCTCCAGTGCAAAAAAGACAAACATTTGAATCTCAAAAGTTTGTCCTGCGCATGTCTCTATTTCCATTGGTAAGTATAACAAGTTTTTCTATATGCCCTACATTGTTCCCTCGCAATCAGGAATGGATCCTGGAATTGGATTGGAATTTGTCACAGCGAGATAAAAATTTAATTATTGTAAATGTAAGTATAATATGGAGGGACAATCGTGGGCGCGTTTCTTCAAAAGATACCCGGCCTTCAGTGAGAGAGACTGGGTTATATAGGATTTTTTCCACTAAAACCCCTCGATGACCGACCCCGTGCATCTCGGAGGACTCCGGGGTCTCCAGTGGAACTCACCGGTGCACCCCTAGCAAGTGCTAGCACCTTCCCTAGCACAGCATCCCAAGTTCTCACTTTATGAAGCTACACCACTTGGTAGAGTTTTTTGGTACATTATGATTCTGCTTTTTTCAAACAAATATTACAGGAGCCTTGGGGGCTCCGGGGAGGTGTTATTCATCTACCTAACTTTAATATTTGTCTGATAAAAGCAGAATTCGGTAGTTTCCAAGTAACAAATATAAAATGCATCTCTTAAAAATTAAGTAATAGTCATAAATTGATGGTCAAATGTTAAAAAAGAATTGAAATTCTCAAGAATCAAACCTAAGACGATAGAAAGAAACGGCAATAGAGAATTATGACGACACTGTTCCCTATCGCCATACATGCAGATCCTGGCTACATATAAAGAACTGTTTCGCTAAAAAGGGACGGAGCATCTCTCCAGTATAACTTTAACCATCAATATCTCTGATGTTAGTTGAGATATCGAAAAACGATATTTAGACCCTTCTTCAGGATGTCCATGTAAGTTGATTGATGGAATTAAAAAAAAAGTCAAATACCGAGTACCTACCAAAGAACTCTACATAATAGTACTTACTATTAGCTCAGTGTAACTTCATAGTCAGAACTTGGGATGCTGTGTACGTATCCCAGAAGGGTATACAAACAAACATGAATCCTATTAGCAATACTTATATACCTAGGTATATTAGCATACACGCGGTACGCCATGTAGCCAATTTTATTTGAAGTATATTTTTTATTTATTTACACGAGGAAATTATACAATGGATAGCCGGGTGTTCCTTTTTTGCGCAGAGAGGGAATAAAATCGTGCGGCACGCCACGTTACCTGAATCTACAATCTTGGAATACCTACATCCAGTATTTTTATTTTATATCACTCTGTTTTGCGCTCGACGAGTTTACGATGCGTTATGATTTATGTATTACTCTGATTGTTGATACTTGCGAACGTCGGGCACGAAGATTATAAACTGTTTTACGAGGCCCCAAAACATTCAATACTACTTGACGGTGCCGTAAATTAAATTATAATGAGGCCGAATCACAGGGCCGAACGCATCACAGTCGCACTGCGCAGAAATGAAATATATGAGATTTGTAACGTTCCTAACTTTCCCAAAAGAAAAAGAGATGCCCACGTCGCCCTGAAGCCACGTGGTGGTCCAATGTTCACAAAGATATGAATATCTGTGATTTGAACGACTCTACAACGCAGATAAGACACATCTAGAGCAAGCAGTCAAGGACCCGACCCCAAGTAGATGGGATAAGGGAAGGAAAAAGAAGAAGACTCTCCAAAGGATCCAATTTGGTAGTTTCCAGTAACAAGTATAAAATGCATTTCTTAAGAAATAGACATAAATTGATAGTCAAACGTGAAAACAGATTTAAAATTTGTTAAAAAATAAAACAGCTACATGCAATCAAAAATCAGACGATAGAAAGAAACGGCAATATTACATTATGACGTCATTGTGCTGTAGCGCCATACAAGCATATCCTGGCTACATAACTGTTTTGCTAAAAAGGGACAGAGCAACGAATTTTAGATACTTCTTCAGGATGTCCATGTAAGTTGATTGATGGAATAAAAAAACTTTAGTCAAATACCGACGGTCGTACAACTTCCTCCAGCGATGACAAAATGATTGGTGATTGATAGGACGGTCAGGGTCCATCGACCTATAAGGACGCCCTCCGTGGAATCTGTCGGAATATATCTCCGTTTAGGAATATAAAAATAAAAGCTGGAAGTCTATTATTACGTGGGGCGGTCCAAAAATTATTAGTCAACGGCTTGTTATCAACCTCATTGTTTTACTTTTATTATCCCCTGGAGGCAAATTTTATTACAAACTTCTTGGCCAAATATCACTGGCTGGTGAACTTTAGTTATTTTTTAATTGTTAATAAACATTTCTGTCACTTTTCAATCGCTACGATAGAGGTAACGCGGGAATCATTTCAGGCTATGATCTATTATGATTTTAAACGAGGGTTAACATATAAGGAATCACACGAAAATTAATCAGTGCTTTTGGGGAATTGGCTCCATCACATGCCACCATCACCTATTGGTTTCGTGAATTTAAGCGTGGTCGGAGCGATCTAAAAGACGACCTTATACTGGGGCGACCACTAACGGCAGTCACTCAAGAAACTTCTTTCACGTCATCTGGATGGAGTGGCTAATAAAGTAATGTCGAAACATTACTAAGCGCGAGATTCAGAATGAACTGAAGATTGGATCACTGGCAGTTTCCAAAATTTTACATGACCAACTTAAAGTTAGGAAGGTTGCATCGCGATAGATACCCCACTCTTTCACAGAAGAGCAGAAAGTCCGATGTGTAGACTGGTGTCAGTTTATGCTAGATAAATTCGACGGAGGTAGCTCATAACAGGTGACCTACATCTTGACTCTTCCGATGAATCATGGATATACAGCTACGACCCGCTTACGAATCAGCCATCGACAGAATGGGTCTTTGACGATTTACCCACTAAGGTCGTTCGCGGTCGAAGCGTCAACAAAAACATGGTTGCCGTTTTTTCCCTCGTATTGGGGCTATAGCCGTAATTCCAAAAAAAAAATCGAAGACCAGTTAATAGCCAATGGTATAACGAGGTTTGCCTGTGTGATCGTCCGAGGAGCAGAAAGCGTGGTATAATTTTTCACCAAGACAATGCTATCGCTCATACGGCCGCCAGAACCATGGACTTTTTAACCCATTCGGGCGTACAATTGCTACCACATCCCCCTACAGTCCTGACTTGGCTCCGTGTGATTTCTTTTTGTTCCCAACGTTGAAGAAACCTCCGCGGGGAAGGAAATTTACGACTGCGGACGAAGCAGTAGACCAATTTAGGCGGCTTTCATTCGTCCTTCCGCAAGAACAGTTTTTCACATGTTTTGAAAGCTGGTTCAGTCGAATGCATAAGTGCGTTGGGAAAAGTTGTAAATAATATTTCTTTTAATTTATATTTGACAAAATATAATGGATCGCCCTAGTATTAGTCTACGACTATAGGTATAGGTAGGTAGTACCTAGTTACTTGCTTATTAAATAAGTAATTTTTATTTTTATTTGTGTTAAAAGCCATAGCAAGCAAGCTACGGCAGGGCCATTTCTACTTCCATTAAGAGCCATTGAATTTATTTATTTTAAACTCGACCATCTAAGCACCCTTATGATTTAGATAATAATAGGATAATTAGTGTTTATTCCTCAATCGATACTTTTGTTTTTCTACAAGGATTTGTGGAATTTTCCTTAGGGCGTCGTCGCAGAGGACGTGGGTTGGCACGTGGATGGAATTCTCTGGAGAACTCAAAGGATTTTGCGTATATTAATTTGTCAGGAAAGTAAGTACCCTACATAACGATTTTCCGCGCCTTTCCTGTTATGGCAGAAACTTAATATTTTTCCATGATAAAATACACCGTGGCTCAAAATAACGTTAACAAAATTAAAAAGCTTTACGATTTTATTTGTTATCTATTATTGATTTCGCTTATCCTGGCGTCATTTTAACATTGATTCTCAGTCTTGTCTTTAAAGCGTACAGCTATTATAGCGTTGCACGAGAATGGAAAACGACAGTGTGAGATAGTTAGGAGTCACGCTCGACGTTAGTCGCCAGTTAGTTTCTTCAACGATTAAGCGATTTATGGAGATTGACAACATCGCCGACCGTCCTGGCAGAGGAAGAAAAAGAACTGTTAGGACTTCTAGAACGCGGCATATCATCAAGCAAAGTTTGGCTCGTACCTAATCCACAGGTAAAGGTGAGAAAAATGGCTCGAGATCTCAGAATAAGTCGAGCTACAATGCAGTGTATTCTTAAAGATAATCTAAATTTAAAATACAAAATACGAAAAGCAAAGTTGTGCTTTTCACAGATTTTCACAGATAAAGATTTAAAAAATCGTCTTGGTTTTTGTGGAAAATGGTATTAAAAAGAACCAAAACAACCACAGACAAGACATTTTTAAGGCTGTTCTTCTTCCTTGGAGCCAACATCATTTTGGAAACCAACCATCAATATTCCAACAAGATTCTGCTCCATATCACAGGGCCTTAAGTGTTCAACGGTGGTGCAAAGAGAAATGCCTAGGTTTCATTAGTTCGCAAGAATAGCCACCATACGCACCTGATCTGAATCCGGTGGATTACAGTATCTGGGTCTATCTTAGAAGCGAGGGCATGCGCTACTCTTCCCAGAAATTTGAACTCTGTGAAGGCTGCGCTGAGGAAGGAATGGGACAAAATATCAGTGGAGGAGGTGCAAAAATTGTTGATAATTTTACCAAACGTTTGATGCTTTGTATTAACGCTAAAAGAGGGTATTTCGAAGACAAATAAGTATTATTGATCAAAAATAGTTGCATTTTATTACTTATAACTTAATTTCATGTAATTTCATGTTACTTGAGTTTTTTTGTAAAATTAGTTGTCAACGGTTTTTTTGGCTACCCTGTAAAACACCTGTTTAGTTATTTATTATCTGCTACTATTAGGGACGTATAAGTATTACATACCTACACAAGTAGACCACAGAAAAAGTTAACGCCTATAATTATTATTTACCTACTCGTACAGCAGGCAACTGACCAAAACGAAATTAATAATACCTACTGTGTAAAAAAAATAAAAACTGATTCCTCCGTAAACCGATAATTACGCACTAATTTCATTCTATGTTATAGTTGTACCCGGGTTGTACGGTTGTACCCCTTAATTATTTTATCATGGGTAGTAATTTCTTTGGCGGTTAATTACCCTTTAATTAATTATGTAGGTACGAATCGTTGTCTGGTGTAACATAAAAGTTTGTAAGTCTTATCATAAATTCGAGTGAGTGTTTCCTGTTTCCTTTTTTGCTTCAGCGAGTGAGGTGCAAATGTGTAGGCAGCGATGCATGACAGCCGCGAGGAAGTTCAATTATCAACGCTCACGAAACTATCATAATTTAATTAATTAAGTTTAAAACAACTAAGCATATCGTGTAGGTATTCCCTATCTCACTACATTTGTAATTGGATGTATTTTTTTATTTAGCCATGTACGTGTATTTGTGTGTGTACTTATTACTCTTTGTTTTTTTAGTTATGAATGAGAAAGCTTAGAACCATGAAGGATTGAACGCCCGGCCGCTACCGTTGAGATGGGAGCTTGTAACGATGTCGACTTCATCGTCCATATCAACTTCCTTGCCATCAAATTCAACCTCATTATTAGCGTTTATCTCACCTCATTTCGTGTTGGCATTTTCATTTCTTCGTTTATATTTTCAAAATTCAAATCATATTCCCAATCCATTTCTAAATTCCATTATTCCATTAATTTCATTGTTTTTACTCACTCTCTCTGTAATTTTGACCTGAATGGACGTATGTCCGTTTTATAAAATTTTCTCCTACTACTACCTTTTTTCTACTATTGTGTTGTTCTGTTTATGATAAATATAATATCTACTATTATCAAGTTCCTTCAATTACTTCATCTGCTCACTGTCCTAGAACCCTGCTAGCCGGCACCTAGAGGACAGATTGCAGCTTAGGAAGGGACTACTTTTTCTTTCATACATGGAAAGAACCGTTAAAGTGACTGTTCGGGCGCATTATGAAGCCGAAGATCGACCAAAGCTATTATCTTCAAGCGGCCCTCACTAACTCCCATAACCGTTCGTTATTCAATATTTCTTCTTGGGAGACTTCTTCTGTAACTTCGGAAAAGTAAACTTTCTGAGTACTTTCTACTTAAGTATTATAGTTAGACACGCACGGGATTTTTATCACGGTTTGGGGTTGTTTGTTTTAAGCTCTCGATATTTCGGTGCGCCATGGTTGCGGGTAATAGTAGTTTATGCAACGGCCACGTAATGATTGCGATTTTAACACGAGAACTGTTTATGAAACGAAGCGTAGCTGAGTACATACGTGCTTTGTATACAATACTTTTTCTACAACCGTGAACTAAATAACAGAAAATACAAACATTACGGAGCGTTCCACAGACGCCATAATTGCTGTTAAATCGACAAAACAGTGCGAGTTCTGTCCGATTTATCGTCTCCATAGCCACCAACCATCAGTTATTTCAGATGGTATTAAACTTTCGCCAATATTATTTTTCTTCAATTTTCGTCGATTATTAATTATTATCACTCATTCAGAGAAACAAATTAAAATGGCGCCGTATTACTGCTTGACATGTTATTGGTAACTACGGAAACCGTAGACATGTGTGTTTGAGGTATTGTCGATATCACGCAGGCGCGGATGTCAAGTTTTTTTTAATGGCTATAGTACTATAAGTAAGTACTAAGTAGAAGGCCAGTGAAATATAGCGCGTTTAATATGAAAGAGTTCTTGTAAGCAGTGCCACAAAATAATGAAAAATTTACATAAGCCAATCGAAAACTGTTATTTAATATTTAATTAAAACACTATTTTCACACGACCATGACGAATGAACCTCTTTATGTTATTGATTGTGGTTTCTTAATGAACAAATTACGAAATATGAGTAGAAAAAAGACTAACGATAACGCTATGATGCGCTAGTCCGACTCGCACTTGGCGGGTTTTACTTTCTAACAACCCCAAACCGTGGTAAAATCCCGGTCTAGCTATAATAGTATTGACAAAACCCACCAAAATTTAAAAGGTTAGGTTAGGTTAGGCTTCCTCAGCCCGAAGGTTGCCTGGATGAGATCGCTCTTAGCGATAAGGCCGCCTAAATTGTACTTCACTTTTTCCTTTTCTATCTCATGTTTGTTGTTTTATATTTGTGCGATAAAGTGTAATTTACTTATACTTTACTTTATATTTTCCTGTGGATCATTCATCTGAATAAAAAAAAAATACAAAATACAAAAATATTAATTAACCCAAAAATATTCAAATTATAATCACTTAACAATAGTGTAGTTACAATGTATAAGTAAATATCGGTCTCTACTACCTGCACTGGCCTCATCGGCCGTCTTGCAGCGTAGTAGATAGCAAGTCTAATTAATGGTATGTAACTCGGTTTTAAAGAAAAATTCATATATGCTACTATAGATTTCTATAGTACCTAACTATTGTATAGTATGAAAATAGTAATTTTTTTTATTTTTTATAATAGCCTATAGGCTGTCCCACTGCTGGGCAAAGGCCTCCCCTCCTCCTTTCCATTTTTCCCTATCCTCGGCGTCCTTATACCATCCTTTTTGGAAGTGGTCGATATCGTCCTTCCACCTACGCCTGGGCCTGCCTGAAACTAGTAATAAAAAATAATAAAAATAAGAATGAAAGCATGAAAAAAAAGAATGAAATGATTGTATATTACTTATATTAGTAATGGAATAGAAATGAAGAAAATATAATAATCAATAAATGAAACGAATAGTAAATAAATAAAGCGTAACAGTGTAAAAGTGGTAAAGCAAATAATGACAAATAGAAACAATAGAAGAAATTTGCATATAAGAAATTTGTTAAATCCTTTGTGTGGAGCATAGCCCTTTACGGATGCGAAACTTGGACCATGACTCAGAGAGATAGACAATATTTAGAGGCGTTTGAGATGTGTTGTTGGAGGAGGATGGAAAGGATAAGCTGGACAGAGAGAGTGACAAATGAAGAGGTACTGAAGAGAGTAAAAGAAAAGAGAAACATCTTAAAGGCTATTGAAAATAGAAGGGGAAATATGGTGGGCCACCTTATACGACACGACGAATACATAAGAAACCTTATAGAAGGAAAAGTTGAAGGCAAGCGGGGAAGAGGAAGACCGAGGATAAGCTACTTCGATCAAATCAAAGAGAAGGCTGGCGTTGCGTCGTATAAGGAGGTCAAGGAAAAGGCCCTAGACAGGACACAGTGGCGTTTACTACACCGACAAGAGCATAGCTCTTAAATTGAAGAAGAAGAAGAGAAACAATAGAACGACTTAACATATATCACTAATAAAAAAATAAAAAATAAGAAAAACAAGGACTCCGAAAGATTTCTATCGGAGGTGAACAGAGACAAACAAATCGTTAAAAAAAACTAGTGTATGAAATAGGGCTACCTATTTCATACAAACTTCGATTGTACGACGACGTACGTACGTACGTACCGATAAGAAAAAAACATGCTTTCATTGATAAATACTGCTTGCGTAAACTGTTTTTCAATGGTGATAAGACTAGCACCCACTCGCTGATAACATGTACTATATCTACTCGAAAATACCATACCATAACATCATCTATCAAATATTCTATCATATAAAATTAATCTGTTCTTATACATTTCCTGAGGAGACCTGGAATGTTCCTTCCAGTTTATTTTAAAGAAATCGAGGGGCTCGTAGCCAACTTGCGAGCATGGTTTGGGTGCGGTCAGAACCAAGACGGGGTGACCACTCTAGTGGTCCATTTTGATCTGAGCCCCCATCCCTCGGATAGCACATAATAGAGATGCACTGGATAGGGGTCTGGCCGGATATCCGGATACCGAACATCCGGCCGAATGGAAGGCGCTACATACAAGTGATGCTCACGCGCTCACACGTGCATTTACTTATAATTGTCTGCTAATGTTGATTCTTTATGTTTAGGCATAGGTAGATACATAAAAATTGTTTTGTTTTAACATCCCAAAATTACGAAAGTTATTGTAACTTAATAAGACGTTATATAAACAAACGTATTGTCTCATATTCATAACCCTGTCTTGATTTTTTGTTCAACTACTATCCGGTATCCGGCCGGATTGCAAAAATCGGCCGGATAGGCCGGATACCGAAAACAAACCGGATATCCGATGCATCTCTAGCACATAAAGCTGTCGGTCCCGGCCGCTGCAGTCGTTAGGCCACCTCAGAGGCCTACGTGCGGCCTGTACAACTCTGACAATAGGTTGGCCACTATAAAACCACACGACAAGAATAGAAGTTATTGTGAATTTTGCAGATAAAAATACGACTAGTAGGGAGGTACAGTCAACCACAGGTCAACCTACCCAAAACATCAAAATTTCAGTCTATGAAATGTATCATAATGCGCAGGCATTGATGAGATTTAATATCATATCATATCATTTATTCATAAACAATTGTAAATTGTGTTTGAATATTTACATGCCAAAAATAATAATTAATCTCTTCCAGTGTCAACCTTAGCTAAGTTATAAGTACGTTAAGTTAAGTTATAATCGATGGTTTTTCTGTCAAAAACCTTAGCGTCAATAACTTTAGCGTCGGTGGCACAGTGGCTAGGACACCGGACTCCCATGCGGGAGGTCCGGGTTCGAAACCGTACAGTGCCATGTACCAGTGAGTTTTTAGTATTTTTCGAAGACTTATGTACATTCACCGACTGCTCTAACGGTGAAGGAAAACATCGTGAGGAAACCTGCACACTGAGATGACCAGTGTCTAAAATGGAGTTGGCACAGAAGATCCTCAAGGGTTGAAGTTCCGCTGGGTTATTCTGGGTTATGATAGGGGTATCATAGGATAAACACGCTGGGGAAGGTAGCAACGTGCTATGGCCGCACGCTGCTGTGACGGGAGGAACCAGGAGGTGGAATGTACACCTCCCAGGAAGTGGAAATGCTACGAGGGCACCGGTGCGTTCCACAGATCCCGGAGCCCTCCGATATGCACGAGGCCGGCCATCGAGGGGGTTTTAGTGAGTAAAAATCTCACATTACCCAGTCTCTCCCCCAGGAGGCTGGGTATCTTTCGAAGATTTAACCCCGTTAACAAAAAAAAGTGAGTATCATAAGATAAGATAAGATAAGATACTATAGCTTGTGGTCCACTATACCTACTATCTTGGTGCTAGACGTAATAGGTGGATACGTAATGCGTGGGTGTATTGCACCGACTAAATATTTATCTTCTAGTCTAGACTCGTGATAAATCCCCATAGAATAACTTCCTGGGGACCGATTACAATATAATCTCAATATATACGAGTAAACTAAATTGCAGCGACCTCACGTTTTTCGTATGCCACGCGTTTCGGTCAAACCAACAATCGAGATGTCCGCTGATATATGATAGCGTGGTGTTAGCAGAATACGATTTGCAGTAAAAGTTGGATCAGATACCTACTGGTTACTTATATATGTTTGCCTTCACCGTTAGTCTTCGAGAAAACAAACATCATTGGCACTGCCTTGCCTGTAATCGAACCCGGCGACCTAGGACTCTTATGCGTTCGGCGTTATGGCCGATTTACATTGTCAAGTGTTTAGCGAAGTGGGTAAAGTACGTCTGCCAGACAGAAGATCGTCAGATACTACATCGAAAGACTAAACTTCGTCAGGATAATACACTGGGACGCAAAAATAACTGGCCGGTTACAAAAATCGCAATATAGAATTTTGTATGGGAGAATTTGTCCTTCACAAAACGGCCGCCCCGCTGGCCGCCATTTTTAATTTTTTTAAAGTCGGAATTTTCTGGCAAACTACATTGTATACCTTGTCAGATCACACCACTCTTGATTTCCCAGCGCATGCGCATCAAGGAGATCAATTCGGGTCTTTCTATAGGTTGAAAACGTCAAAACCTTACGTTTTTTGTAACCGACCCGTTCTTTTGCGTCCCAGTGTAGTACAGTGCAGTGGTGTAAACCGATCGGACAGTGGCGAATACCATTATAGTCACTGTAGGTACTTGTACTCGCCACTTCGCTAAACATTTGACCAATAGGACTTTCCAAGTAACAAATATAAATGCATTTCAAGGATTTTGTCCGAGGTGTGAGCCGACGACTGAGAGAGCGCTCAGGTGACCCCCCGCGCCGAGTCGTACCTGGTGCAGCGCATCTCGCTGGCTATTCAGCGTGGAAACGCTGCCAGCGTGATGGGCACCTTCCCGCCGGGTGCGACTCGGGGCTGTTTATTAGATTAAGGATTTTATTATATTATATTAGGATTTGGACACATATAATATGTTTATATTATATTTTAAGGTTATTACTTTTTTAAGGTTAGTAGGTACTTATAAATTTGACAATTTGTATTATTGAATTTGACAATAAATTAATGCATTTCATAAAAATTAAGAAATAGACATAAATGGATGGTCAAATGTGAAAACAGAATAGAAATTCGTTGAAAAATAAAATAGCTACATGCATTCAAAAAATATATATATTATTGTAAACGGTGCACAACCTACCTTTTTCTACCAAAATTACTCCACCAAAAGGTTGCCTGGAAGAGATCGCTTTTAGCGATAAGACCGCCTAGTATTAATTGTTTCGTACGCACTGTATCACACTATTTTTGTGGAATAAAGTGTATTCATTCATTCAAAAATCAGACGATAGAAAGAAACGGCAATAGAGAATTATGACGACACTGTTCCCTATCGCCATACAAGCAGATCCTGGCTACATATAAAGAACTGTTTTAGTATATAGTAGTCATCATATAGTCGTTGACCGCTTTGGCGACCGACCTACGTTCACCGACCTCCGTTGTTTACACTTGGTCGTTGGCCGAAGACGTCCAACGTCATACGGTCGATGACAACCTAGTCACACTTTGACGTTCGCCGAATAGTTCGACGACTAGTAATTTACATAAACGTGGCCGCATGCTGTGACCGCCCAAGACGGTCGGCGGTCGGTCGACGCCCAGGTGTAAGTAGGTTAATACTCGTAAGTACCATTAAAATATAGGTACGTATACCTATAGCTACCTACCTATACCTTTACCTGTTTGTCTTTTTTGCACTGGAGCCGAATTTGACATCGTTATGTCAAACTCGGCTCCAGTGCAAAAAAGACAAACATTTGAATCCCAAAAGTTTGTCCTGCGCATGTCTCTATTTCCATTGGTAAGTATAACAAGTATTTCTATATGCCCTACATTGTTCCCTCGCAATCAGGAATTGATCCTGGAATTGGATTGGAATTTGTCACAGCGAGATAAAAATTTAATTATTGTAAATGTAAGTATAATATGAAGGGACAATCGTGGGCGCGTTTCTTCAAAAGATACCCGGCCTTCAGTGAGAGAGACTGGGTTATATAGGATTTTTTCCACTAAAACCCCTCGATGACCGACCCCGTGCATCTCGGAGGACTCCGGGGTCTCCAGTGGAACTCACCGGTGCACCCCTAGCAAGTGCTAGCACCTTCCCTAGCACAGCATCCCAAGTTCTCACTTTATGAAGCTACACCACTTGGTAGAGTTTTTTGGTACATTATGATTCTGCTTTTTTCAAACAAATATTACAGGAGCCTTGGGGGCTCCGGGGAGGTGTTATTCATCTACCTAACTTTAATATTTGTCTGATAAAAGCAGAATTCGGTAGTTTCCAAGTAACAAATATAAAATGCATCTCTTAAAAATTAAGTAATAGTCATAAATTGATGGTCAAATGTTAAAACAGAATTAAAATTCTCAAGAATCAAAACTAAGACGATAGAAAGAAACGGCAATAGAGAATTATGACGACACTGTTCGATATCGCCATACAAGCAGAACCAGGCTACATATAAAGAACTGTTTCGCTAAAAAGGGACGGAGCGTCTCTCCAGTACTAAGTTTAACCATCAATATCTCTGATGTTAGTTGAGATATCGAAAAACGAATTTTAGATCCTTCTTCAGGATGTCCATGTATGATGATTGATGAAAAATAAAAATTGTCAAATACCGTATTATAAACCGGGGGCAGGTTAGGGCCACTGTCAAATGCACGTGCCACTATAAAACCAACATCGACACTTCGGAAAAGATTACCACAGTAGAGTCTCAAAAAGATGAGGCATATCGTGCACTGCAGTGGGATGATATGGGCTGCTGATGCTATCTGGAGCCTATAGAACTGAAAGAAACAGATTTTGGTGTTGTTCTATTTCATCTTTATTTTTTTCGGGTTTTCTGTCTGCAAGTTCGTCTTCTGCCTGCAAGATCGCGTACTTTTATCAATTAGGTGAATGAAGATGGAATGAGGTACAGCAGCCGCAGCTTCCCACTTGTTCATTCCCGGTTCAAGGTTCCAGATATCATCAACAGCCCATACCCAGTGCAAGATGCCTCATCTCTTTGTGCCGCCCTAACTTCACAGTAAGTCTGAAAAGCTAGGGGGACGGTCTGATGATGGCTCCGAAAAGTCATAGCCCCCCATGGGGCATGGGGCAATCCATGTAAGTCATGTATAAGTTTTTCGGTTTACCGACTGCGGTGCTGTGACGAGAAACATAAAACAACGACGTAAGAGGAAGGCAGGCAACAAACCACCCCAGGAAGTTGTTCTATGGGCAATTATCTCTAACATAATTCATCAAAGAGGAATAAGAAGAAGAAGAGGCCTGCTTGTGCAAGAAAAGAGACTGCTGGATGGACCTCACCCAGGCCAGGCTACCTATAGTAGTGTAGTAGTAGGTGACTCAGACTTCAGTGCCACTGTTGAAATTGAATCTGAACAATAATCTAATTTTTTAGCTGGATATTCAAGTATTCTATTTATAAGAATATTATTAGTTTTATAATTATTTTTTGTAAATATTTAAAATTTTATATTTTATTTTAAAAGAGTGAACATGAGAGAAGATGTGCTGAAGCTGAAGAGCAACAACAGGGCGACGGTAGGTAGGTACAGTCGACCACAGGTCAACCTACCCAAAACGTCAGAATCTGAAATGTATCATATTGAAATGTAAACTTAGGTTTTTGACAGATGGTATACTATAGCTTGTGGTGGACTGTACTAACTAGGTAGGTACTCTCGAATCGCCAAGAGCGCGCCCTACCGACGACGACCAAAAAAATAAGCACGCGAGAACGGGCAAGCCGCATTCCTCGACTGGGTCGACGACGGCACGGCCCCGCGCGCGCCTCTCGCTCACTCCCGTCCCGCGTCCGCCGCGCCGCGTCGCGCGCAGTCGTTCGCGCGCGCCCGACGTGATTACTTCTGTACATGTCCGCTCTCTATTGTGCTGTGTTTACAATACAGTGTTGTTGTTATTATCAAAATATAGGAGCCAGTGATCTGTGTCGGTGACCAAAGTGTGAAATATTCAGTTGTGTGGAAAGATTATTTGTGTAGGTACTATTATTGTGGTCGTCGAGGAGCAGACAACCACTGCAGGCGCCGAGCTCAGGTACATAGTACTTATAATAATTTTCTGTGACGTTTTTAGCTCTCACTATCCTGGATCTGGCGAGGAGCTGGTTTACAGGTGCTTAGCAATAGCAAGCAAAACAAGTCCACGTGACTGCACTGCAGTAAGCAGATTGGTTGGCCGCTACCGTTCGCTCACCACGTGGTGCGGACGAAGCGATGGTAAACAACTCCGCGTCTTCAGCGCGGGCGAGGACGCGATGCGCTTGCATGGCATCACACGCATCGCATCCCATGCATGCGTCGTGTGTGTCTGTTATGTTTATATAGGTATTGCTCTTTCCAATAAGAGCCGGCCGGACCTTGTTATCTGCCAAACAAAACAATTAAAATTCCGCTATGCAATTTAGATAGGTAGGTATTTAATACCTACTGCGATGCCTACTTGTTTTTATCGGTTTATAATAAGTATTATGTAGGACTACTATGTGAAGTTGGAAATTAGGCGCTTTTCATTTTGCTAATGTCGTGCATAAGGAAAGAAACGCCATACTTTTTTATTTCATCCAAGACAAAAGTCGATACCAGGTCCATACTTTTGGATTTCGGTTAAATAAGGCCAGTGGTTTGGCGATAAGTCGAGTTGAAAAAAAGGATAATTTATAATTTCCCTTAAGAAAACCAAGGAAATAAGAAGTACTGGTGTATGTAGTAGATATATACCTTAACTACATAGCCTAGCCTGGTAACGAGCATTGTCATAAAGTGATCGTGTAAAGCCACGTTGGGCGAGGTCAGCATCAGGATACAGGTGGCCGGCGCATTTCATCTGAGCCCATCCGTATCTTGGATAGCACGTTAAACAGTCAGTTCCAGTTGTTATCGTTCGACAATATTCGTCAGAGACCTACGAGCGACCTGAACAACTCTGACAGTAGGTTAGCTACTAACTGTACGATAAACAAACAAACATAATTTCCTTTAGGAAAACAGACCAAAGAGACTGTAAATCTTATTGGACACAAATACCTTGCTCTTTGGCAATTACCTACCTACTTTCTGAACGGAATATCAACGTCAAAAAAGTTGTGAACTTGTGACACAGTTTGACTTTTCTTTTTGTTTTCTCCAGTTGGAAAAATACAAACTAAGTAATAAAAACACTAAAACTGTTAGGAAAGGCCATGTATATCTGGGTCATATAATATTCTAATTTTGTTACGCAGAGAAGACTGTAATTGGTAACGAAAGTGTAAGTAGTACCATATACCTACCACAATCTGTTCAATCGTAGATCACTTTTTCCTATGTATATGTAAGTCTATATTAGGAGGTAAGGATATCTCAATAATTCTAAAATAAAAAATTAAGAAACCTTCGACTTACTTACTTTTGCTTGCTCATCACCAGGCCCTCAAATAAGTCAAGATCTTGGAAACAATTGATCCAATTTTTATCAGACATGGCTATGAACACTCTCGATATAATTCTGTTACATAAAAATCCACATTAAAATTGGATCATCAGTTGTTAAGATATGAATATGATGCCACTCACAGACAAACAGACAACAGATACGAATTAATGTACGAGGGTTGTCTGAAAAGTTTCCGACCTCAACATGAAGATGGTAAATCGTCAACAAAAGTTGGGGAATATGTTTGCGCAACCTTTGAAAGGTACTCACCAAAATTTCAGCAATTTTGGACGTGCAGGAGTTGTTGGCAAGTCGATGTGAAATCCGACAACAGATACAAATTAATGTACGAGGGTTGTCTGAAAAGTTTCCGACCTCAACATGAAGATAGTAACTCTCGTCAACAAAAGTTGGGGAATATGTTTGCGCAACCTTTGAAAGGTACTCACCAAAATTTCAGCAATTTTGGACGCGCAGGAGTTGTTGGCAAGTCGATGTGAAATCCATCCGAATTTTAGTCTAAAAATGGAAAAAATCAAGTGTCGAGCTGTCATTTTTTTAAAGACAATTACTGTAACTGATTAATTATGTAATCTATATTAATTAATCGGCACCAAAGCTCTGATTTATTGCGCCTAAACTGCGCCAACAGAGAGTTGAAGATGTTTATTCGAACACGTTGGTCCCGGAGTGAGCAAAGGCGGCAGCCAACGCGCGGTCATCTTTTTCATGCCTAAATCTTTTGAATCAATATGTGACAAACACATTCTATAGACATATTCATAGCCTCTGCTGTCTCTAACCTTAATTCGACGGTAGTCTAGTACCATTAGGTGACCTTAAGCGATGTTATCGTCAGTGGTTGCAATTCTTGGCCGTCGCAGACATTCATCGTTACCCAAGCTGGTCTTAGCCGGATTAAATTCAGCAGTTCAAAATCTCACGGTGATAAATGATGGTGAAGAGTCCTCGTACACAGCGTCCAACTCGTCTTTAATTTTCGTAGGCGTAATGGCGTCAAAATAAATTATTTAATAACAGCTCAATACTCGATTATTTTCCATTTTCACAAAAATATTCACATTGACTCATTAAATTGCCAAACAACTCCTGCGCGACCAAAATTGCTGAAATGTTGGTGAGTACCTTTCAAAGGATGCGCAAACATTCCACAACTTTTCTTGGCGAGAGCTGCCATCTTCATGTTGAGGTCGGAAACTTTTCAGACGACCCTCGTACACTTGGATGAATGAAAAAAATAGTCTCCCTTCGTTCGTTCCTTCATGAACATACAAGTCAAACTTGAGGAAACCATCTGCCAACATCATAAGTCAGGGCCGTATCCAGAAATTTAAGGTCTAATTAGTGGGGTTTTTCTCCAGATCTTGTTTTTATAAGGAGGATTGAAACCTTAAAATCCCTTACCTACCACCATGTAGTTCCTGTTAAGTTCCTTACCACACCTATGTCACTATTCGTTAGGTAGGTAGGTACTAGATATTAACTATGTATTAAATTCAATAAATCTCAGACTCTTCATCATAGACCTAGAGATCATACCATACTTAACCATACGTCTCATCCCAAGTATATAATATCACTATGGTATAGGTAAGCGCCTATTTACTCGTATGTAGTAACCTACGCATGAATCAGTTATCTTCTACCTAGGTTTATCATATCATATCATTTATTCATAAACAATCACAAATTGTGTTTGAAAAAAAAAACATGCCAAAAAATAATAATTAAACTCTTTCAGTGTCAATATTAGCTACAGTATAAGCGTTATAAAAATAAATTTAAAAAATAAATATTCAAATCCATGTCACAAAAAATATTAAATAATAAAAAAAAAACAATGTCAAAACAAGTACAACACAATAAATTATAATTTGATAATTAGTCATATTTCCGTCACAGGTTTTGTACACCTTTCTAAATACTATACTATTAAATCCCCCTAATGGAATCGGGGCGGGCTTAAGTTTTCTTTGGGGTTCGAACATGTGATTTTATTTTCAGAGCCACCTGCTAACTTAGGTACCTAATATAAGTTGGCAGGTTGACCCAAAGGTTAACATTATCGAGAAAATACCTCTTGAATAAAAAACAATTTTTCACATCGGAAAGTATAATAGAAAACTAGCAACAAAATTAGTCACGTCAAAATTAGTACCTACTATCCACTAGGTAAATACTAAATATATTAATTAACCTATTACTTACTACAAGTACCTACTATGAAGGGAGATTTTGGCTTACCATACTTACCTAGGTAGATGTTTTTAATACCATCCTACTCGATAATTGCTGTACCGATTTTAATAATTCTTTCATAGGATCACATAATATTATGTGAACTTCATATTCCTGGGAATATTTTAGTTATGGTTTTAGTATACAATACACGAGGATTAACGCAAGCCGTTGTGCTTGTAAGGCACTTATTTTTACATTTTATTTCGTCACAATTTGAAATCTTATTCTATGAACTCCAAGGATTTCGGTTGTCTTCCTACCTGGATACGACCCTGCTATCTACCTACCTTACCTACCCAGTGATAGATAAATACGTGTTGCCTGATTTTTACATAAATAGGTTGACGAAAATATAAACTTAGTTAGGTACCCAGGTGTATTTTTGTTTTTAACAATATAAACACTTATCAAAATCGAAATTTGTAATACGGTTCCGATTAGATTAGATATTGAAACTAGACAATTGCCATAGTCGAAGGTAAATAACTTGTTAGGTTTTAGATTTCTTTTTTGTAAATTACGTTTAAGAAGCAAACATAAAAAATCTTTGCTCTGTTATCGATAACACTGCGTAAGCATACACCTTGAGGCCTTATCAAAACGTTTTACAGTTCATTCGACCTTGAATTAATCCTTGATAAGTGATCTTCTTTTGCATTCTTTCTCTTTAAACTAAGTACTTCATTAAGGAAATTACGTTTTTAATATATAGGTAACTCTATGTAGCACCTGGCAAAGTAGAAAAGAAAGCGCAGAGTACGTAACTAAGCTAGAATGTGGTCCTGAAGATGATAAAAGAATAATGTCACACCGACAGTCTTTTCTATCCACATCATTATGCACGATGGTAGACTGAGAAATATCTATAATACGAATGAAATATGACCTATCTAATGCACCTGCCTATCAGAATTTGTTTATTTAAAAGAAGCGAATTGTCTTATGTTTATGTCTCATCCAGGAAATGGTGCGCAGTTTTCCGTAGTGCGCTTTCCTATTGCGTTTTGAGCCCGATGTGGGGGTTGGGGCTCGGGGTGCAATGTTTTGGGTGGCGAGTCAAGGCGCGCCGTCGCACTGGCCGCGTGCTGATCGATCGTGCTGCGCTGCGCTGCTCTATTATTTATTACCAAAATATGGTGGCGTGGTGCGGCAGAGGCACTCGGTCGTCGACCTCGCTGCCCGAGTGCCCGCCCCGAGGCCCCGCCACGCCGTGTAAACAACTCTCTCAGAATGCAGCGCGGGAAACGAAACTGGTCCCCTCCCTACCTGCCCGGGCACGCCGCCGCCCGTAGGACCCTTCACGCTTCGATTTCTCCTCACAAAAAAGGTCCATGTGCTCGCTTTCGCGGTAATTTTAGCTTCTACGAGACGCTACTCCAGTCTACTACACGTGTAAAACGCGTGCACGTGTTTTGTTTTTCTACGATAATTGGGGCGATTACCTCTCGGTCGTGATATACTTTGCTGATCTATTAGGTACGGTAAAAATAATTATCATAACGTGACCTTTTTGTTTAATAATAGGTTATTAATAGTAATTATCATCTATTTAATTTATATGCACCTGCCTTACAATATCTGTATGGTTAGCTGGTAGAAAATGCCGCATGGCATTAAGCTCGCCTCTTGTACTATTTTTGTGCATTAAAGTGTTAAATAAATAAGAATAAGTTTATTGTGCGGTAAGATTACAAAGGATTCATAGTCCATACACCAGTAGGAACTTAAGCTTAAGTTATATAAACTAAATAAAATTAATGAACAACAACTTAGTATTAACATTTTATTATAAATAATATAATAAAGAAATTTCCGTTAAAGAAACTAACTAAACTTAACTTGGGTAAAGGCTAGGTTTGTAAACCTAGCCTTTACCCAAGTTAAGTTTAAGTTAGTTTCTTTATCGGAAACATCAGTTTCTGGAGTGTTGTAGCATTTTGAGATGAGATCAGTCAGACCTTGCCCTATTTATTAAAGTAATATCCATGCCAGTATAGAACATAGGTTCCGAACCAGAGACATGAAAAGCGACAAAAAAGATTTATCCATGCAAAAGACATTATACTCGTAGGTTCCAAACCAGAGACATATTATATGAAAAGCGATAAAACTTCGAATATTGAATGCGAATTCAAATTACGATTATATACCCAGGTAGTTTATATATATTATCGTATTAAGTAGGACTGTAGGTACCTACCTACGCGGTGTAGCGTCAGTCGAGCGTCTACTGGCGTCACAGTGACGTAGCTTAAAGGTACATATACCTAGGGCGATCCATTAATTTTTTGTCAAATAGAATATAAAAGAAATATTACTAATGTTTATTCACAACTTTTCAAAGTATTCTCCTGCGGCTTCAACGCCCTTATGCATTCGACTGAACCAGCTTTCAAAACTTGTGAAAAACTGTTCTTGCGGAATGTCGAAAAAAAGCCGCCTAAATTGGTCTACTGCTTCGTCCGCAGTTGTAAATTTCCTTCCCCGCAGAGATTTCTTCAGCGTTGGAAACAAAAAGAAATCACACGGAGCTAAGATAACCCTCCTTTTGAAATCATAACATAATACACAAAATGCTACTCGCAGTACCTCCATCGTAGCGATTGAAAAGTGGCAGACATGTTTTTTAATTAAAAAATAAATAATGTTCGCCAGCCAGTGATTATTGGCCAAGGAGTTTGTAATAAAAATTGCCTCCAAGGTATAATAAAGTTGATAACAAGCGGTTGACTAACAATTTTTGAACCGCCTCGCGTACCTACGCACATACGCACTATATTTTATTGTTATAGGTGTATATGTAATATAATATCCCTGACTAAGCACATCATGTACTTAATCATCATTCTGTCATGTAGGTAAAGGTAATAAAATACGGGGTTAAAGACGACGAGACCCCAATTCATTTTTCATTCGGTTTTGCAATGCAATAGAACGGGGGACGAACCCTGCCTGTGGTTTATTTCAGTGGATCTCTGGCATATTTAAGTAAACGAAAGAACTTTACAGTTCGCCTTTACGAATGGCCGAACTAGAGTAAAAATATCCTCAAATAAAATATCTGCGACCAAAAATCAGACATCAAATTATTCTACCCACGCCACGTCTCTAATATTACGAAAAGTCTAAAAAAAGCAATAAAATACGACTTGCTCGAGTGAGCGGGTTGGTCGGTGGGCGTCGCCTAATGCAAAAACAACATGTTTGCAGCCCTCGAAAAGGTTTTGACTACATTACTCACTATTTTTATATCTCACACACTATTTTTATATATCTAGTGAACTTATTATCCTGCCAATTAGGATCAAATCAAGGAAAAGATGCCTTTATATTTTGTAGAGTTTAGTTTGCCTTGCCTTGTCATCCATCCATTTATCATCATTTACTAAAAGATAGTCTCTACTCGTCTATTGTCCAGTGAAGCGTGGCCACCGTTGATAAGATTTTTAACAAATCACGCCACTGACGTGTGATACGAGGGTCACGCAGGTTTATAGGTGCCTATCGGAAAAACTAGCTTTTGTTTACGTTTCCACATTATAATTGCTTGCTTGCTTGCTTATCGTATGGTTAGTGGCCAACCTATTTGTCAGAGTTTTTCAGGCCGCTAATACTTGCTACCTATATAATTAACTCTCTAATTAATCTAATCTAACTATATAATTACTCGAAATTGTCCAAGAATATGTCTACCTAGGGCAGACTATTCAACTAGGGAAAAACAATTTTGACAAAGAAGCCGATAGAAGGATTCGTTTGGGCTGGGCAGCTTTTGGGAAATTGCGTCATATCTTTTCGTCGTCGATACCACAAAGTCTTAAGACGAAGGTATACAATCAGTGCGTCCTACCTGTTATGGTATATGGCGCTCAAACGTGGACACTCACGGCAGGGCTGGTCCGAAAGTTCAAAGTCGCTCAACGAGCTATGGAGAGGGCTATGCTCGGTATCTCATTGATGGATAGAGTTAGAAATCAAGTCATCCGTCACAAAACGCGAGTTACCGACAAATGATTAGCAAGTTGAAGTGGCAATGGGCTGGCCATGTCTGTCGCAGAACCGACAACCGTTGGGGTAGACGAGTTCTAGAGTGGAGACCGCGGACAAGAAAGCGCAGTGTGGGACGCCCCCCTGCCCGGTGGACCGACGACCTGAAGAAGGTTGCTGGCGATGATTGGATGAGTAAGGCGGAGGATCGAGTAATGTGGCGCGCCCTGGGAGAGGCCTATGTCCAGCAGTGGACAGATACGGGCTGATAGATAGATAGATATAATTAACAAGAATCGTTCATCACCATTGTTCTTATTTAACACGTTACTGTCTTACTGTCGTTGTTATTTAATGCGTTACTTGTCAAATTCAACATTTTAGTCGTGAAGGTGTTAAAGGAACCTATTATTGTGGTCGGACAAAAGTACGGAATGACTGACGTCGTAGTTTATAAAATATTTACAATGATAAACTGAACACTACGTTTTTCTATTAACTGCGTAGTTAAACGGAGAAACGTGAGTTTAACCTCGGCCGTGACATCAACCTTACGAGCAAATTAAAATATTTTATTTCTGTGTCGACATTTTGATAACAAATAAACTAAGTTAAGTTTGCTTTATTTATTAATCATTCATTACAGGAAATTATCCTAACACGATTGTCAACAGATTTTCCTTATTGTAATGTTTAAAGGATTTGTTGCCCTAAAGGTGCGGTCACACCTGGTCGTCCACCGACCGTCTGGGCGGTCACAGCATGCAGCCATCGCCTTCTTTTTTCCGTTTCGTTAGTTCGTTCCGTTCTTCTTTCACCCGTTTTCACTATATATTTTAGGTAGGTAACTACATAAGTATCGCATTACCCGTGTTTGTCTACTTTTAGCATTTTGATCTGCGCAAGGTGGCTAACAGCGACTGGATGAGAAGAGCCGAAGATCGGGCTCAGTGGCGCGCCCTGGGAGAGGCCTATGTCCAGCAGCGGACTAGAGTGGGCTGCTGATGATGTCTACTTTTAGACAAAACATGCTATGATTACTAAAACACTACATCTTAGATCTATAAATATATATAACACACTACACTCGATAATTCTACTTGTCTAATTCACATCAGCGCTTTACCTAGTATAAATAGATAATTAGATATTTACCTTGTACAATGTACTTAGGTACGTAGTTAGTAATTTATTGAAATTCAAGTATTTCAGGTTCATTAATACTTACTAACCTAATTAAATTACAACAAAAAAAACTAATTATATTACGATAATTGCATGTTGTCTGTGTTCGATTTAATTGCTAAATCTAACATCTATTTACCCATTTTTAATGCTATAACACAAGGTTAAGTCGTACTTTATTTTGAGCCTAAAACACACTGAAGAGTTGTTATCGTCTGTGACGTGTATGTGTAATTGTTACTGATTTCAGATAGCGTCGAATAGGAATTCTAATTATGAAATTCAGTAGCTCAACCTTGGACCGTGGAGTCAATGAGTCTAGTGATTGGGTTAGGTTCATTTAGGTTCAGTAATTCTTAATTGATATTTTCCTGTTACGGCCGTTCCGTGGGAACCTAGATGGCTCCCACGCTAATTACCGTGGCCTTTGAATCATTGCGGTCTGCAAACCGGCGACGGCGCTTCCATCATCAATGAAATTTATATTCATCAATGGAGCCGGTATTGTGTACACAATGAAGTTTTCAATCTGCAGATAATGGCTCTGACACGGCGTCAAATTATGATTAATCATTCGACGTGCACGTAAGCAGTAGTTTTATTTTATACTTTTATCCCATGTCCATAACCTCTCTAGCATAGGACGTTCAGTAGATGGGATATGAGTACATGAAATATATCGAGGTAAAAAACGAGGGAGAAACACTTGAAAAACCTTGTAATTTTACTGTAATTACGATACAATACATCTATTAAAAATGCTGAATGCTGTTTTTCTGCTAGGTACAGATTTCTTATGATGTCGAGATAAATTTTGATGTATCAGCTTTAGGTCTATATTTACAAATATCTTTGCATGCATTTTTGTTTTGCAATAAAATTGTCTATTGCAACTTGTAATCATGTTTATTTAGTCCAAATTAAATGGTATTTGCATGATAAGCTGTCAGTTTTAAATGTACCTACGTACGATCTGTATCCGATGAACTTTCTCTAGATCTTTATTTTTTCTTATTATTTATTTAAATCCACGGAATTTTGGAATAATACGTGGTATATCAACATCTACATTTTCTACCTACATTATAGGTAGGTATTTACCTATTTTAAATATGTTTTGACGGATGAAGTAAAACTTGTTTTAGATTCGAAAATCTGTCTGAATTTGCTAAAGGGAATATATTCAATCTTTTAAACCTCCGATCGATCGGGGGAGGGCGTGTAATAAGTTTGACATGTTTGTCTGTCTGTGTGTTTGTCTGTGGCATCATAACTTGACAACGGATATTCCGATTTGGACCCGGTTTAAAAAAAATAGAGAATTCGTAATAGTAAAGTCGAGAGCGTTCTTGGCTAGGTCTGATAATAATTGGACCAGTGGTTTCCAAGATCTTGGAGTATCTTTGATATCAGATGAGATCTGTGGACCGGTTCATGGTGCGTCTCCGACATCTGAAACTTGAGGATCTGATGATGACCAGAATAAAGTAAGGGCATCTCCACAATGGTACTTTTAATTTAGAATTATACTAATTTTTAATTTAGAGTTATCTGTTGTTTACAGCTCGGGACATGTGGTTAGCAGCGAGTTGGCACGACGCGGCGTGATGCGGCGCGCGTGCGACGGGCTGGCGTGGTCGGCGGTGGCGTGCGCATGCGCGCTGCTACTGGCAAGCGCGCGCGCAGCACCGCCGTCCAATCCCATGGAAATTGCACCCGGCGGTGAGTTACCTAACTTTTTTTTATTTTTGCCGCAAACCAGCAATGTTCCGGTTCGAAGGGTAAGAGAGCCAGCGTAATTATCGGCCTGACTTCTTTGTCGATGTTATCAGCACTACTGGTTTAAGAAAACATGAGGCACATAAGACAAGCACTCCATCTATAAGTCCTCAGGGTTAGCAGCGTGTCGAAAATCTAGTATCCCTGCGTTGGATGTTTTACCTTATATCTCATATGTTCCAAGTCTGAGGTGATGACTTTATCTGAGATCTCGTTCGTAACTTATCAACACCTAGTTCCTTAGTGGACGAACACCTAGTTCCTTAGTCAGGCAGCGAACCAGTACAAGAATACCAGCAGAATAGAATGTTGAAATTGATCGGGCAATTAGAGGCTGTTCATGAATAATGTAAGGCTCCCAAGGAATTGGGGGGGTTAAAAAAATCTCTACATGGTTTTAAAAGCCATTCTTACGTAATATTTTACTACAAGTCGAAATTCAATTCGTCTGTGAGCGCGCTTCAAACGCAGCAGTCACCGAATTTGTAGTTTTTTGACTGATTAGTATTCTTATACTTAAAGATTGTTTCAAATCTTACCTTTAATAATACGCATTTTCTTAACTAAATAATTATTTTAAAAAAATCTTTGGTTTATGTGTTTTAGTGTAAACTGAACCTTTTCTAACGACATTTACCTATTTAACGCTTTTTAGGGATACCCTAGGTAAAATCCTATGTAAGAAGGAGGAGGACCCCCCTCCTCCTTCTTACATAGGGAGAAATCTTACACTGAGAAATCTTATGTGTTCCTACATGGGGGTGGGGAAAGATGGCCAAAATAGTCCTTACGTAATTAATGAACGGCTCCTTACGAACCACCTCGGGTGGCCACGTGTAACGGTGTAACCGTAAAGTTGTTCGAGATATTTTCGTCCCTTGCTCTACAGACATGTCACATGTAGGTACTCAATTTTCAGAGCTGGAGCGTCTGGCATGTCTGTCGGCACCTCATCCGTTGCTGTATCCGTCACCTTTTGCTCTCGTCCCGCACAGGTCGCTCCTCTAACATCTCCTATTATAAACTAGGTATATTACGGAGGTGGTTTTACCGGAACCGGAGTCGAAACCGAAGTTTTAAATTTGATTTATCGGAGTCGGAATCGGACGCGGAAACGGAGTCGGAGGCGTAGGTAGAAGAGAAATTTTCAGAAGAAGTTCAAATTTTAAACCGTTTGTTAATTTTTATAGCTGAACTGGCCAATATTTTTTATGATGACGTTTGCGGCAATAAAACAATCCTTTATGTAGACCTACACTATTTAATAAAATATTGAAATTTAAATATATGTTTGCTCACAAATCTATTCAAATTTCAATCCGAATCAAAATTAATTATATCAAAATTATTTTATATAATTAATTTACCGGCTCAAAATTATCGGAGTCGGAGGTGTAAAATCAATCGGAAGTTCCGACCTTTCGGAGTCGAAGCTCCGTAACATCCCTATTATAAACACACCAACGAATGCTAGACTAAAGTACCTACCTAACCTTATTTTATGTTCTTATTAACAAATCTAAATGCCTACCTAGCAAGACCTATGTACCTACTTATATTTTGGGCGACGTAGGTACACCGGACAATTTCGTCATCGGTTGCTAAAAATACCTACTTTAAATTTTTAAGATAAAAAAACTTGACTTGAATAGGTAGGTATGTACATATTTGTTTAATCCAGTTTTCTATAGTAGAGACAGAGAGAGTGAGCCTAGAATAGATTTACTTACAAGCAATTTTGTGATAGAAAAAAAAACGTCGTAGGTAGTTTTGTTTTATACTTTTCCTGTTTAGGTTAATTAACTTGTATCTCAAAATCCCAAATTATATTATTTTGGGGAACTAATTAAAGAACGAACAAAATCACTTTGTGATCAGCGATAAATACCTAACCTACCGGCTTATTAAATATTTGATCAGCTTTAAATTGAATTTAGTACCTACTTACCTACCAACCAAAGATTTAATTACTTTACCAATGCAATTTGATTTGCGGTATACCTATACGTACCTTACCTACCTAGTTAATCTGATAAAAATAGGTGGAATAAATATGTGATTGGTGTTATTTATAACGCTTTGATCTTAGGCTTTGATTGACAGTAACAAGACAATCTACTCCGCTCTAATGCTGCATTTCAGTTCTCACAAATTTGAGAAACCTAAATATTTAATTGTTAAAGAATTTTTTTTAAGTTGATAACTGTATTAGATAGATAGACCTACCCAGAAAATTAATGACTGATGATAAAAAGATGAAGTTAGTATATATTATGAAGATTAGTATCTAGTTCTAAACTCGCTTCGTATCAAAACAAAACGTATCTTTGCCTGACGGTTTGGCTTAACTCATACATAACCCGCGGCCTCACTCGAAATACGAATAACTTATTCGAATTAGCCAGGGTATCAAGCAAGTCCGATGCTGACATTCAGCCCGTAAGGTTCTAAATAGAAATAGAAATTGAAATAGTTTATTTAGCGCTGTAAACACCAGAATACAGAAGTATACAAAGTTTAATACATGCAGCACAGAACATCTGGTGTGGTACAATGTCATAAAGGGTACACCAGCTCAGCATAATGCTGAGGCAAGCCACAGCGCTGATTTTCAGCTGGCCCCTCAGTGACTGCACAGATGAAGAAAGCAACAGTGTGTGCGTGTTGTGTTGTATGAATGAGGATATTAGTGTGTATGTGAGGTACTGAGTGTGTGGGAGGGTGATGGCATGGTGCGGGTGTATTTACATGGTATTATGTGTGTGGATGGTAGGAGGGAAGGGTCCCGCGGACTGCGGCGCGTGTAAACAACGCTCACAGCCGTTAGCGCGGCGGATATTAGCAAAAACTTCCGCGGCCGTTGATCCTGCTCGCCCGCCCGTGGGGCCACTCGTGGGCCGCAATTTTATTTTTATTTATGTATTTTTTGCAGTGTTTGTACGTGTGCTATTGAACTCGGAGTCGCCGCCGCCGCCGGCCGCGGCGTGCTCAGTATCGCGCCGCCGTTTAATCCCTCAGATAATGAGTCGATGTGTTGTTTGTTTGTAATTCTCGTGCGCCCGGCGAGCGGGTGAGGCCACGTTTAGGAGGCGCCCGTGTTATCTTGCGAACCGAACCGAAATTCACTCGGCCGTGTAATAGCGCGACGATATCGAACTTGGTAAATTGAACACGCATCCACGACAACACTCCAGGCGAGTGCGTCGTTCATGATCTAGCCTGAAACAAATAATGTTACCGTTTTTTGGTTTTCGCTTATCTATTGTGAGAACTTAGTATGTGGCTTGTAGCTACGTAAAGCCCAATCTGTTAGGATACCGGTAGGTATACCTAACTCAAATCAAACTCATCGGTAAATCGAGATTTTCTTAATTTTTTAATTAGTGTTAGTGTGTTTTATGTAAAACTTTAGTGGCAACTCTATGTTGCTACTAAAGTTATACATTTTATGTTAAATAAAAATTACGTAAGTGAAAATAGTGAAGGTATCATTTTACATTTATTTTGCACGAGGAATGCCATATGGATAAACACGTGTAAAATGGTGTCACATCGTTCATTTTATCAAATTACGGAGACAAATAGTGTGTACCTATCTCGAAGCTATTTATACATTTTATTACCGAATGTCCAATTATTTATCGTAATAAAGTAAAATAAATACCTATCTACCTACCGTACCTATAGGCTTTGATTAATCACTTGAAAATATAATTTTGATCCTCGTAGTCGGTGGAAGATTAGATTTAGACTTTAGGGATTCCTTACTTACCTCAGAGATACCTTAAGTGCTTTACACTACAATGAATTCAGTTGGACGAAACGTCCTTAAAGTTAAGTCTCCATTAAAATACATGTTGATTCCTTTCTACACCAAAGCACGTTTCTTACAACTCACAGCCAGTCTCTGAATTTCGGCAGGTGTAATAAATAGCATTTCGATGAATTTTACGATCCTGATTAGATTTCTAAATTCAGTATAGTGTAATAAGCGCTTTACCTTTCCATTTCTACTAAAATCCATTGTACAAAAGAAATAAGATTAAACAGTTTAAATTCTATTTCTTTCTTGTTCTATAATATAGGTGATATGAATGATGCAAAACCAATAGGGAAATCTTGGCTTTATTCAACTTTATAATAAATCATAGGAACATACTTTAGATGACAACAGAACTGAATGACATTTGCCACCTATTTCTTTCTCTATAAAACTACACGCAAGGAGACCATATCAATAGGTACCTTTTTTTTCGGGGGGCAACGCTCATGCTTACCTCTTCGCCGCATGGGGGAGACGAAGAAGTTATGCCGGACTTTTACCGGCCAAAAACCCTGTTCCTGCGCACCGCCTGACGGCGAAGCCACGGGAACGCTTGCGCATAACTTCCGCGACATATCAATAGGTACCTACCTAGTCTTACAGAGAAATAGACACGTTGTGATTTATAAGAATAAGAATAGTTTATTTGTGCGGTAAGATTACAATGGAGTAGGAACTTAAGCATATGTTACAAATGTAGAGTTCAGTGCGTACGAGTATAATTAATTGATTGATATTCAGGGGCAATTGTGTATATCTAGGTAGGTCAGTAGGTATCTATGTCTAGGTATATACCTAGATAATTACCTGACAATTATGAGCAAGTATACCTTTTTAACAAAGGCTACATGGACGGTCAGTAGATAACTATAAATAATTCGCTGTTGATTATTGAAAACGTTTCAGTTTCAACAACATATCGAATTATTTTTAATTAAACAATGTAACTAATTTCATTATTTTATGATAAGCACCAATCTATGAACTTATTAATATAATAATATTAATAAATTATTAAAAATAGCTGTTGCCCGCGACTTCGTTTGCGTGTGTAGTAAAGTAAAGTAAAATACACTTTATTACACAAATATAAAACAACAAACATGAGATAGAAAAGGAAATAGTGAAGTACAATTTAGGCGACTTTATCGCTAAGAGCGATCTCTTCCAGGCAACCTTCGGGCATTTAGTATTATTCCGTACTAACTTTACTCCACATTTGACCCATTTTTAAGTAGAATTTTCAAAATGTCTATGGCCTACATGTCAATCTGGACTTATATACCTATCCGGGAAAACTCCATCCAAATCCGTTTAGTAGTTTTTACGTGATGTGCGTTCAAAACTTCAGACAGACAAACGTTAAGTAAAATCCCTAGCTAGAGTATTCGGCTATTTCACTGAATTCGGCTATTTCCCTGCGACTTATTGATTACTGACGTTAAATAAAATCCCTAGCTAGAGTATTCGGCTATTTCACTGAATTCGGCTATTCCCTGCGACATATAGATTACTGACGTTAAATAAAATCCCTAGCTAGAGTATTCGGCTATTTCACTGAATTCGCCTATTTCCCTGCGACATATAGATTACTGACGTTAAATAAAATCCCTAGCTAGAGTATTCGGCTATTTCCCTGCGACATATAGATTACTGACGTTAAATAAAATCCCTAGCTAGAGTATTCGGCTATTTCACTGAATTCGGCTATTTCCCTGCGACATATAGATAACTGTTATGTTGTTGTTGCTGGTCAATTGTATCCGGCATCGAGTAGGTATTCTGGACTAACTTCGGTTTATTTATACATTCGATTCAATTAACTGTTAACTTATTTATTACGTACCATAATAAAAGAAGAATAATTAAACAATAAATGAAATGTAATATTAGAATGCAAGTAGTTCTTTTACACTTATTATGTATTGAGAAATGTTTATATAGTTGTGCAATGCTGACAGCTGTCTCACCATTACGTATGTGTGCAAATAAATTTTAATTAATTCATTCCATACCTACCTACCTGGTATCTATAGAACGGTCCTCTGATCCACAGATTCAGAAGGAAAATTCGTATTTTAAATTGTAATGTTTGTGTTCCAGTTTATATTTAGTGCCGTTTTGTCATTGAATTTAAGAGACGTGCACATAAAACTGTCGCTAGATAACAGAATAACTCCACGTTGATATGAATATAATAAAAACATTTTAATAACAGAACTTTGTCCGACGATTGAAGTACTAAAACACATAACTAAATTAAAATTTACCCCCGTCTACCGTTGTGAAGTTCTCTTACATTTTCCTGGTCATCATCAGGTCCTCTGGGTTCCAGATGTGTGAGGGCACCATAGTCCACACTGATCGTGTGCCTTTTTGGCAATGAATTGTAATTTGTTACCTTATAGGTACTATGGTACTTGTATCTTGCATTTTCCATAGAATGTCAAATAAATATTTTTTCTTTCTTTCCTAAACATTTGAGCTCAAACTTGAACCGCCTGTTCCAGAGATCCAATCTGACTCTCATCTCCCATCAAAGATCCTCCAAGATCTCGGAAATGGCAAAGAAAATAACGCTCGACAAAATTTTCTTTCGGGGATCGAACGCCCATTTTTTATTTAAAAACGTAATAATGGGACAAATATATTTTTATTGGCGGCGCGCCCTTGCCCCTTAAAAAAAAAATCCGCGTCTATATCGGATCATCAGTTATTGAGTTATGATTATTTTATGATGCCACATTAGAGGCTTCACTAAGGATGCCACAGAAATGCAAACTTATGCGTCAAACTTATAACACCCCTTCCTTTTGGTCGGGAGACAATAAATAAGACCCCTGTCCTGTCACTTCCCTATCTATCTCCTAGCTATCCCCAAGACATCTCATACATCATATACACATCGGCCACCCCACAATCACCCTTTGTACTCGCCAGCCTCTATCTACATATTACTGCACCTATAATATACCTGACGTTGTTTACAACGCATGTTACTACTATAGTAACCAGCTGTCGAGACGGGGTCATTGACCGAGACTGAGGCGACCCCTTCTATCCTACAACCCTCCGTTCAAACATTTGCATAGAATTACAAATTGGCTAAAAAAATATATGTGACTGACTAGTACAAGCGGTTTAATAGGTTTTTTTTCTTGAGACATGGCAACTTCTTAACTTATAACAACAGTACTTATAAGGTATTATACAACGTCAAAACTCCAAAAAAATGTCATTTTGATTTTCTTCGATCCCGTTACTGTAGTTCCTTTGAACATCATTTCAGTAACTGGTATGGAGTTATGGTTATTTTCAAAACCATTCGATAACAAATATGTATCTTTGATTAAAGAGTTATATGTAAAAGTACTTTGTACTTTGATGCTATAGGTAACTGTAGTTAGGGTGTGGTAACAGATGTAGGGTGTTGCGAAGACAGCCAGGGTGCGGCGATACCAGCGGGCGGCCGGCGCGACTCTACGACGCCGATAATTCTGCAAATTATGTAGGTCCTTAGGTAAATACTGCAAAACAAGCTGCATTGTTAACCATAATCTGTATTTATTTTTCCCTATTATTTCTATACAGGATGTCCTAGAAGCTATATGGAACAAACAAAGTTGGTGACTCAGGTCACATCCCTACGTCCGAAGCCGATGGAGGGATTCCCAGCCAGTACAACCCAATATGTGGATATCCTATTGTTGTTTATTAAAAAAATTAACTCAAGGAGATCCCCTTACTTTTTTCTGGTCGTCATCAGGTCCTCAAGGTTCCAAATGTGGGATGCGCACTATGATCCTAAACATTTGAGCTCAAACTCGCCTAACTAACTGTTACGGTACAAAAATCCCATCAGAGATTAAAGATCTTAAAAAACACGAGATCCAAATGTTATCAGAAATGGCTAACAACACTCTCGACTAAATTATCTGTTTATAATCGAACGAAAAGTTTTATGTACCATCAGACTGGGTCCACATTGGCGGGTTTCGCCCGGGCTGGGTAAATCGTTAAATACCGGATTAAATACCCGTTTCTACTCATTTAATACTAATTTCAACGGGTAGAAACCTTGGCTTGCCAAAATAGTTCCCTATTTTTTATCCGATTTTTTTTGTTCGAATTTACTCGTTTTGGGTCTTGGTATATTTTTTGTCATTGCTACTCATGATGTTTGACATTTACCGGGTTAATACCCTCCAGGATTTTACCCGCTGCCCCTGTCTCTAATCCCGATGTTGGCATCTAACCGGGTCAGGCGAGCGATCTCCTGTGTGACAAGGCTATAGATTTGTATTTAATTTGCGCCTCCAAGCTACCGGCCGGGCAAAACCCGTCAATATGTGGCCAGGCTTATATTTTATCGGTGAACGTAAGTAAACACGAAGGTGACTGTAGAATCGGTCACTGGTTGTATAACTGATTATTATACGTAATTTCATGACTACAGGTGTTATGGTTTACAATCGTACTGACTTGCTTTGCTTTACAAACTGAAAAAAAAAACTGACGTCTAGTACCTTGTGTTCTGGATGTTTCTGATCAGTACAAATTATGGAACGATCATTGAAATGTGATCAGTACTGATCAGCGAACAAATCAAGATGATCAACCCATCAAATGCTACCTATAACGATCAGCTGTAATATTTTTTTATTCACACTAAACAACTTATTTGCATTGTATGCATGTAATATAGTGTATGTTAATATCGTACAGTCGACTACTAGATAAAGTATACCATCTGTGAAAAACCTTCGATAAAATCTCAACCTTATGTCTGTGCAGTATGGTATATTTTCGATTCTCAAATTTTGACGCTTCGGGTAGGTTGACCTGTGGTCGGCTGTACCTAGTTATCTACGTGTGTAAGGCTGTTTGTAATTTCAATAACTCGTGAAACCTTCTTACGATTAAGTTGTTATTTCAATATCCGTTTTGTTTTGTATTATGTTCAGTCCTATGACTCAACCGTAAGCTATGTGTTTTCGTTTTAACTTATGTTGATAATGATAATACAACGTTACGTAGGCTGTCAGATTCGGAAAAGCGATAAGAATTCAAGCAAACACGTTTGATAACAATCGATGGCGCCGAGATATTCTATCGAATTTCATTTCATATCATTGTAGGTACTACTAATACGTATATCGGCCGTACTTGTTTGGACATTGGCAAAAAAACAAAACACAGTTCATTGCGTCATACATATACGCGTATGCCTTGTTTTGCCTACTGATGCAATAAATAATAGATCGGTAAAATTACTACTAGAACTCATCAGCATCATCAGCAGCCTATTAATGTCCCCACTGTTGGGGCTGTGCCTTCTCTTGCACAAGAGGGTACGGGCCATGATCCACCGAGCGGGCCCAATACTGATTGGTAATTTCCTCAGACATGCAGGTTTCCTCACGCTGTTTTCCTTCACCGTTATAGCAGTCGGTAAATGTACGTAAGCCTTCGAAAAAATCCGAAAAACTCATTGGTAGTTTTTCGGATTTTTTCGAAGACTTACTTTCAGAACTCAATACTATGTAATGTACTACTACCTTGATTACCTAGTACTACTAGGTTCATACTCGTATTTCGCAAAAACATAAAACGTAGGTAATACGAGTACCATTTTATCTTGTCTAACAAACATACCCATTAATTAATAAAACTGTTGATTCATAACCGACGAATATGAATTTGTTATGTAATGTAATAACGGGCTGGTTTCGGCAACTCGACGTCTTCAGCGCCTATTTTGCGTGTGATGGAAACAACTACTCACTCGAGCCACCCCAACCTCGCCAGAAAGTCCAGCAGTCCTTTAATGTCCTGTAGGACTTCGGGAAGTGATCCTGGGGTGCCAAGGTTTCCTGCCCGGCGGTGGTCACCTCACTGCATTCCAACAGCACGTGGGCGACCGTATCCTCTGACTCCAGGCATACTCTGCACAGGGGGCTGCCTGTGATACCTATGTTGAAGAGGTGTCTGTTGAGTGGACTGTGTCCGGTTATTATCCCGGTTACCTTCCGCAGTTGGGCTCTGCTGATCCGCAGGAGCTGTCTGGTGAGTCTTGGATCGGCCTTCGCCAGGGCTGTCCACGATCTTGGCCCAGCTAAAACTCTGTATATTTTTCGTGCGTTGGCACAGCGACGTCTTTATCCATGCAGAAGGGCCCACTGCCCTTCACTCTGACTCTGCTCCAGAGCCCCCATACATTGCAGAGGGCCCTCTGCAACCATCTCCGATGCCCTTCAATATACGAATATTAATTAATATTCATTGTAACACTACATGTCACTACTCACTACTTAGAATGCCTTGGGCCTAGTCGTACCTAACCTACCCACTATCTACCTACATCAACTAAAAGTGTAGTATTATTAATATTAAGGAGGTACATTTGACAACACATCAGGCCATTTAGTACTTTGTCGTTTTAACGAATACGAATACGAATGTCAAGGAATTATAACAAAAAGTTATTGCGGCAGGGTTCCACAGAGCATTATATAGCTTGGTGTGTCAAATACGAGTTCGATATTGACTGGAATGCTTTCACTCACGATTCCACTGACATAATTTCTATTTGACTCATTCAGTCACTGACCGGATCTCCGAAATGCCAGAGCTAGGAGTCATTGTAACTATCTAAGTAAAAGTTTTTATTCGCTTTTCGATTCATGAATGAGTTAGACCTTAAATGCATATCTAAGGTATACCTTTAGAAGGCATCTTCCACCTACTTGATTTACTGATATTACAATGTCAATCAAAATATTAAATACAAAGTTTAAACTTCAAATCGTTTATTCCAAGTAACAAAATATGATACATTTAGACCAGTCTTTCTCAAAGTGGGCGATAACGCCCCCTTGTGGGCGCTGGGGGTCTGCATGGGGGCGGTAGAAGGTCCATAGAAAATGGGGGGGGGGGGGGGGGGGGCGTTAACGCGGTCTAGGGGGCGATAGCAGATTTAAACGAAATGCGATAAATTATGCTTCCCTGATATTTCAAACTAAAATTAAATACCTACTGCAACTATCATTAATTTCGATGTTATTCTTACTCTGATTTTGTTTTATTTGTCACGGCTTTCTTAGCCCGTGTGTAACAAACTCTTTAAAGTGCATCAAATTCATCCTTCATATTAGATAAGTTTTCAATCAATCAATTATTTATTTCTCAGAGAATACACAATTTTACAGGTCTTTTAAATTCAATACTTAGTTTTAATTTGGATAAAAATACCCTTAAATAAGATTAAGTATGCTTTATATTGCTCAGAAATAGGATATGGCATGTTAAAAAAATATTGCAATAGCTGTTTTTAAGATGCGCAACAGATAGTAAGTTTAAAAATAATTACGAGCGTTTGAAAATTTTTGATTCTCAAAGTGGGCGGTGGGCGAAATAAGTTTGAGAACTTGTGATTTAGACCGTCACGTTAGACAAAAATTTCTTATATATTATCTAAATTATTCTATTGATTAATTATAAAAATGATGTACATAGGTAGGAACCTAAAATAAATCAATCCTTTGATATCGTCATTATGTAAGGGTCGAACATTCTTTTCGGTACACTGATGTATTCGTTTATACTGTAAAAAGCATTATTTTCAAAATATCTTTTTGTAATACTTTTAAAGTCAGAGGAAGGGAATGAATGAATGAATGAATGAATACTCTTTATTGCACAAAATTAGTGTGATACAATGCGTACAAAACGATTAATACAACCTAGGCGAGGAGGGAAGGGAGTTCCGTTAGTTCTAAGGGTAGTTTATTATACAAAGATATTTTTATAGAGATCCCTTGCTTACTAGTTTTTACTAATCTCGTTTTGGGCACAACTAATTTATCACTGTTTCTCGTATAATATTTATGCATATCTTTTATCCTTCTCAATACAATATTCGTTATTAGACCCTTAGGTTAGATCATAATCCAATAAAAGATTTACTGTATAAACTGATCGATTTACTGTAATATAATTTAATTTAAAAGGACTGGTTGGGTAATTTACAATAAATGAATGATACAATTAGAGTCGGTCGTCAATTAGAACAAAGTAACGTTTGCGATACGAGTACGACCTCATAAACACCTATTATGAGATCTAATGATGTGAAGCAAGTGAAATTTTCTAATGGTTCTAAGCGAGTTATTGCGGCCAAGCGGAGTTTAACTGTTTACTGTTATTATTGTTGCGTAAGTGAGTGTTTCCCCGGCCACATCCGTGTGATGTGGAAACCTGCAATATTTCGTGTCACTGCACCTGACACGTCTGAAAGTGTACCGTGCGAAAATAGAGCCGCACTAACCGCAGATTTAAATGTATGTTGCGTCTGCGCTATCTTTAGCCAATGCGGGATCACAGACAGTACGAAGTACGCAACTCGCCGGTGATAGCTAGGTACAGTGGACAACACGTCGGCCTTTAGTACTTTGTCTCTTGTAACTTATTCACACATTCATACGAATGTCAAGGAATCTTCACGAAAACTTATTACGATGTTGTTCTACGGAGTATTGAGATCTGGGTTTAGTTTAGTTCGGGTTTTAGGGACCTCCACCTTAATATAGTACTGTTTCATTTAAACGCCTATGTTCCTACATAAAATCTAACAATATTAACTTTGCTCCTTTCGATAGTGTGAAGTTACGAGTATCTATGTACCACCGCAACTTAGATTATAGGCACGATTGACTTGATTAGAAAACTTGCAAATGTTTTATTTCTCTTACATAGGTAGGCATCGATCGATTCAATATAATACTAATAGTTTATGCAACTGTGACGTAATGATAGCCATATTAACACGAGAGATAAGTTTGAGTGATAAAATAAATAGCCTTTACGCAAGTGCAGTGGCATACAATATTTTTTCTACGACCATGAAATACCTAAATAATAATAATACATACCTACAAACTACATTTACACTGTTCAAATGCTATTTTATGCAAGGAGATAATTCAAGACACTATCCTGTCCACTATACTGTCCTTTGCCAATATCTAGTGTCCAATGTCGAGTGTCTAGTATCTAACTGGATTCTAAATCCATAAATCTATTAGACGGTTACTATTACACACGTGTTTTAATATTACATTGAATCCGCAAAGTTGAATACTGACTAAAAGTTTGGGACCAATCGATAAATCGATTTTAACACTACCATTAGGAATCAACTACTTTGTGTTAATGATTGTGGCATCGTATTGAACAAATTACCAAATGGGAGTAGAAAAATGTATTTGTGGGTAGGTATCTACACACTTTAGTACCATCACAGAATATTTAGGATAGATGCGGGTAAGCAAGTCCTACAACTGTGTCGAAGTTCAAGTCGAAAGCGTTGAAGAGAAAACAGACGGGACGAATGGACACCGACCGAAGTCTCAACATAGGGGTTCCTATTTTACCGTTAAGGTGCGTAACCTTAAAAATAGAACGATAAGCTAACCTACAATCTTGGTATGTCAACGTAAGTTATTTGCAATAGGTTAATAACATTCTTGAGCCTATTTATAAAATAGTGATTGATCAAAGTCAGCGAAGGACAATCTAATCACCGAGAGGTAAGGTGTACCTATGACGTGACCTACGGCACGACGCGCTTCCTCGACGCGACCATTAAGCCCCCCCTCCCCCCGGGCCCCCCAAGACTCGAGTAAACAAACCTGCAGCCGACATCGTTTGACGGTCTTTTGTTACCACCATTACGCTCGCAGCGTGGATCTCATTGTCAATACACAGTGCACGAGCACCGGCCGAACTCGAGCAAAACGTTATGATAACCATTAACCAACTGTAATTTAAAAGGTAATAGGGTACATACATCCGCAACTGTTTTCCAAGTTGAATTAGGCCCGTGACATGCGATTCTGATGAGGGCGTTCAACTTCAGAAGTCTAATTTGATATTATCTTGTTGACTAATCTTAATCTTGACCTCGGAGTTGTTCATTTTGTGTAAACGTAATCTTATGGCCTGTATGGTTTCGTTTCGCATCCTCGTTCTAAAATGAGAACAGGTCAAGAGTGTATTGTCGTAGGCAAAGGCTGGCTAGGCCATTATCTATCATGAAAGTGAGTCCCAGTATAAGATGAGTAAACGACAACACGGCTCCCTTTTCCCTTTAGAGTATACGGTTCTCTAAAATGCTGTATTTGCAATATTCAAACAATATCTGCAGTGAACTGACATCCAGTTACTGAAATTTCATTGTAAGGTGCGTGATCAGATCAACCTTGCCCTGTAGACACCTTGTCCTTAGACGTCTTGAGTACCCAGCTTTCCAATCTGTCCGCTGTCGTGTTTGGTAGGGATTTGGACCTTATATCTCGACTAATCGATCAAATCAAATCATATTTTTTTATTGTAAGTATCTTAAAGTACATTTTTACAACGTCATTTTTCACTTTACCACCGCTTCGAAGCGGCGCAAGAAACTTTTAACAGCACTTCTTTAGAAATAAATATATCTTACAATAATTATGAATACAATCATATATGTACACAATGTGTTTACTAAGTCTAAAGAGTGGGACTTCAAGTTTGTTATTGTTTCTGGTATGGAAATCCGTGGCACACAGGTGATGCCTGAAAATCAGCGCCGCAGTGCTAAATCCGCTGCGCCAACAGGCTGAGGCAGTCCCCTTTTTCCGGTGCTGCACACCACATTCATCAAACTTAATTAGCTATATTTATTTATTTTTATATGATACTTGTTTAATATTATTTTTATCTTCTGTACCTAATTGTTTGTATGCGCGCGCTATTGGAAATAAATTCTTTCTTAAATTATGATTATCGCAGTTTTTCGGTTTCTGGTTATCTTGACCTACGTGTCTATGACACCTGTTGCGCATTGCACCGCGACCTGCACTTATCTACATAAAGCGAGCGATAAAACTTGACAGTCCCCGACCTACAGCGCGCACGCCTATTACGTCACACGTCCGCCTCTTGGTGAGAGTGAGCCATGTGGTCCCCCCCCCCCCCCCCCCCCCCCTCCTCAATGCATTACATACACACGATCGGTCGGGACGTGCATATAAAAGCCACTCTGTTTACATAATTACCAACAGGGAACGCAAAAAAAACCTCTGTGAGTCGTCTGTTTCCAGAGACAGCTGAATTACCACTCATTCCTCATAAAGTCATTACGTTTTTATTAAACAGAGTTGTCGTTCACCGCTATGAGAACGATCTTCACCGAAAAAGAACTCTTATTTCTTACGGTTGTTGTTTTAATTAATATTATCCTGTTTGTTATGTTGCCGTCAAAGATCGTTATTTTTTGATGTTTATAAAAGTTTTTTGGTTATTTATTTATGACTGAGTATTTTTACGGCGAAGGAATAAAGGGGTTTGTAACAAAAACACTGCTCAGCTCAGAATTGAATGCATGTAGACAAATTCAGCCCATTACTTTATCAAATGTGTCTCGTAACAATAATATGTTCTTCGCCTTCGTTAAATCTTATGTCTTTGCATCCATCGAAATAAAAGTAATTGATAAATCGATACCGTGAATTACTGATGATTGTTAGCATAATACTAGCCAAGTTACCAGTGAATGTACAATTCCTTATTCATTAATCGAATCGTGGTATCAATTTGGTCCGATTTCTATTCGAATCGGAATCAAAAATGTATGAAACCATGATATCGAAAAAGTACTTATTTGTTTCTTTCATACGTTGACTAGTGATTTTTCATGGAATTCTTAGAAACTAGGAAGTTATGGAGAAAATTTCCGAAAGGTATTGTGGAGACATATTTTATTGTAAGATTCCACTGCTATCACGTGATGCGTAGATTCTGAGAGCTTTCTTGCTCGCCCACAAAATGTTTCAGCTTAAAAACACCAGCAACAATAAATCGCGATTTAATTTCAACCGATCCATGCCAAATTCCTAAGGATCTACAAAACAACGGTCTCCGGCCGACGATCAAATCAAAGTTCATTATTTATTATTCAATCTCTTCGTTATATGTTTTTGAATGAGACGCCTAAAATGCAATTTCAAGGTTCGAGTCGCTGTATCATGTGAAAGATTGGTTTCAAAAATAGACGTTTGTTGTGTAATGATAACGGGCGATAGTGCTCCACTGTGCCGCCCATGCGCATGCGCGGGCGGCGCGGAGTATCTCTGACACTTGTCATTCATACACACACGCTCATTATCTCAAAAGTTATGTTTATCGTAAATTTTAAAAGAGAAAACTTAACAGCGTTATTGCTAATTTAATTTACTGAGCAATTTCAGAGACAAACTGCCTTCTCGCCTAGATTCTCAATTTGTTTCGCACTTTGCGGTGGTAAATGATCGTAATTGATTTGGCATACATATTTTGAAGTTGTGTACGCATTGTTACGTAAGTACATCAATTTTACACTGCGTCTGTACGCGATTGTAAAGTATCATTCGTTTTGCAATTTTCTATAATTTTCTAACGTTGTCCACGCCTTTTGTAAATTAACACCTAACTCTATACACCTATTTCATTACGTGGTTGTTAGTTAGTTTTTCAAAGAATACCTACATCGTCACTATTGCATCCCCGATACGACAGGTAAGAGTTTCGTACACCGCTTTTCATTTTGAGTATACCTAACATATCTCGGTAATAAGAAAAATATAGATAGGATAGGTCCTTATATTTTGTTTCTTCTTCTTTTTCAGGCTTTATTCATCCACTGCTGGATATAGCCCTCTCTTATATATTTCCATGTAGTATTTCTGTGCTTTGTATTGCTTCTGAGCCAAGTCACTCCAGCTCTAGCCCTGATGTCGTCTGACCACCTCGCTGCTGGACGTTCCACTCTCGTCGCGCTCGTGCGCGGTCTCCACGTAAGTACTCTGTGGGTCCACCTGTTGTCGGTTCGCCTAGCCACATGTCCCGCCCATCGCCATTTCAGAGTCGCTATGCGTTTAGCTACATCTGTGACCTTTGTGCGCAGCCGGAGGTCTTCGTTTCGTACTTTGTTTCTTCGGGAGACTCCGAGCATAGCTCGCTCCGTGGCTCTTTGGGTAACTTTGACTTTATGAATGGCCTCAACCATTTGTTTATAACTAAATATTTTGTTTATCAGCAGTTTAAATGTTTGACTTTCAACTTCCAATGCTTAGCGAAGCTGTAGGAAATAATCGAAATTCTGGTTAGAATTTATACCTATTGTCAGTTGTCACATTACGCATACCTTCTTGGCTTTAAAGTATTTCCTGTGCGTTCTATTTATGTTCGCAGAACTGTTTACTTTTCTAATTACACGCCAAGAAAGAAATAGATTGCCGTACCGACCGGCTCGCGTTATATTTATCCCGCCCTATTTTGCGACGATAATAAGATATAGGTCACGAGGAGGTTGTCCCACGCTTGGACTTGAGCCGATCCCTATTATTTTCCTATTATTTATCAACGTGGGCGCTGTTTTGTTGCGTGTTTTGCTATTTCCTCTGGACATTGCAAGACATTCGTGTAATCGTTTTAAAACACTCTTCATTTAAATGCCGACCTCCTGCCGACAATAAAGTTAACAGTGAATTACTTACCGCGAAATAACTTTACTGAGAATTCGTACTTCTTCAAGTCGTGAGAAAATACTTACTAATCTATTTGTATACTTGTACCAGAGAATACTTAATAATACTCCGCCTGTATCTGATAAACTAAAAATAACTAAAAAACGATCTGGAATAGGTACCTATTTTTATTCACCCCCGACCGATCGAGTGAGGGCGTGTTATAATTATAAGTTTGACACTTTTGTCTGTCGGTCTGTTTGTCTGTGGAATCATAACTTAACAACGGATGGTCCGGTCCAGTAACCCGATTTTCCAAGATCTTGGAGTATCTTTGATGTCAGATGGGATCTTGGATCGGTAATAGCTAGATGGTTCGAATTTGAGCTCAAATATTCAAGTTCATGCTGCGTTCCGACGTCTGAAACCTTGGTTTTATATAGTGATGATCAGAAACAGTAAGCAAACTTCAACTTGAAGAATTTGAAGATTATCAGCCCGCCGAAACCATAAAAATAAGATGGGATCTTCTCGAACTAAAGTTGTAGGGAATCCTGAGACATTTCAAAAGAAAAAAAAATTAAAGATGGCGGCCAAAAATTATTTAAAAAAAAGATGGATTTTAAGACAGCCATGGCATGGCACGACGAGGCCGAAGCCCGGAGCGTCCCCCTCCCCCGTCCCTTCAGTAAAACTAAAACTTCTTAAACTAAGAACTACCACTTCTACTTCTTCGTTCTAAGATCTTGGAGTATCCAGGGATAATGGAGTATGATGGGATCTCTGGAGTTAGGTGGTTCGAGTTTGTACTCAAATGTTTATGACTATGATGCTCTTCCCACTTCGGGAACCTTGAAGACCTGATGATGAAAAGTAAGGGGATCTCCACAAAGGTACGTCGGGGCTAGCTAAATTTTTAATTTAGTGTTATTTCGACTTATTTTTATCTGGGATCACATTTATTTGTGTTTTTTTTTGTGATTTTGAGGCTCAGTAGGTTAAAAGATTTTTGGATCATTATCTACCACTTGCTGAGCGACGTCATGATCATGACAACTATGAGAAGTGTGAAACAATACCTATGTGCTTAGATTAGTTAACAAAAAATCTGAGAATCTAGACGGCAATCGGAAAATATTTACGAGAATCTCCGCATTGCACCTCTGTCTAAAAGCTAATTCGAATGACTTATATTCGTATAATACTACGAATCTGTTCTGTTTGTTTTTAGTAGGTACCTATTTGCGTTTGTTTATTCCATCGAATAGCTCATGCGTGTACCAACGAATGCGTTGGCAAACCGAATCGTGTGATCGTTCATCCGTGGGCTGTAAGGTTTGCAAACTGAGTTTTGTGAATAAACAAGAGTCAAATTGTGGTGATATCAGATGTCGATCGATGGTCGTCCGTGGGTGCGGCTCCATCGACGACCGCAAGTGCCGGGGCCGCGGTGAGGCCCACCAGAGGCCGGCGCGGCCCCGCGCGGGCTAACAACCTCGCGAAGGTAGCCCGGTCGACGACCGGCGCTCGTCATCATTGCTCGTTCCAATTAGTGCGGCTAGGTGTAAGTATTTATAGCGGGCCCCCGATATGGGCCTCTTTCGCCCGCGTACATCGCAATTATTAGCATTGCGATTGCTAAAATTTCCCCATATCAGCTCCACCTGAACTGACTGAACGCATGCGCGCCGCCGCCGGTCGCTCCACTTTGTTTTTACGTTCAATGTCAGTGTATCGGCTAATTTTATCGCGCCTCGCATACGATACGTAACCGTCTTGTTTGATGGGGCCAAAAGACGGTTTGTTTTGATTTCTCACTGCCCAAAATATTGCAATAGATTAAACAACATGTTAATCGAGGTTGTGAACCAGAAACGTCACTTTATTGAATATGGTTAGGTTACATAAGATAGTACCGGATCTTGAAATAATATTCTATTCCAGAGGACTGGTCTACCCTTACAACAGGGAAACGTCGTGGACCATATCCAATTCATCCTACATCGACGGATTTCAGTTCATCTTCGAGCTAATGATAATCAAAATGTCTTTACCAAATTTACTGAAGATGAGTTCTGTTGCTTTGGGACAGGTCCTACATGAGGTTCAGATAAGCTACTACTCTAAAGTTGAATACTTTACCTTGTAAAGTGAGTACATTACATTTGGATCCCAATTCTCTGAATTCCTTTAAAACTAGATTTAGGTGTAACACCTACATAGAAACTTGAAACGCGGTCATGCGTTCTAATCTCGTCTAACATTTAGACTACACTGCATACAGTAAATTGGAAAGCAAGGATGAATGAATGATGCTTCGTTATGGATGGAGGTGAGATCCAGGTGAGGAGGTGACATGACAGTGATACGCGGTAGACGACGGAGACGGCGCGATGGTCAACCACGCCGTATAATAAACGGCAGTAAAGCATTACGCCAAGCACGCCGTACAAGGCGTAAGAAGATACGATATGACTCTCGTTCCTTGCTGTAGCATTGGCATTGGTCGCAGACGGGGCGGTTAAAGAAAAATTCGCCAAGTTGAGTTGAGATACACTAATGGATATGAACAACTTTCTTATGGACTCCTAATACCATGCGTAAGCTACCGATTTCTATATAGGGGTAGTCGAATTTTGAAGACATTTTCGGATAGTTGTTCATGGGTATTCATTCTATTCATGACTGGAACAGCTGGAACTCCTGCCTAAATTACTTATAAAACCGCTTATACCTAAGCACATGGCTTCATTTGTTTCGCTGCCCGTTCCACATAGGTACGTACCGGCCGGTAGGTCGGACCGGTGTAGCGCTTCTGGTCAATTCTGTGGCGGAGGCGAGGTGAACGTGCTGGCCGGCCGCGCGTCACGCGCCACGAGTGGCCACGACACGACGAGCACGCTTTTCGTCGCTATTTCCGCAAAGTGTTGTTTTGCAGAGAGAGGCCCGGGCGGGCGAACCGATTTGTCTCCCACGTTTGCAGGCATAAGTGGTTAGGGGTTCGAGTCCTGACCGAAGACCTGGTTGTAGCATTGGGTGTGCAGTCTGGGTTTGTGTTGTGGGATCCATTTGCTATGTGTAAGTCCTAGTTTGGCCGAGCCTATTGTCTCAAGACGATTTGACATTCTGGTATTGTATCTGTTGTCGATTTGACATCCTGGTAGTGTATTGTAGCTAAGCGCTTTTACCAAGTCTGGATGTGAGTTGTTCAATCCGTGGACGAGCGAGCGAGTGGAATCGTCTCACGACGTTTTGATTTCCTTGTGCACTTACCTTATGTGCACTCTTATTGTTGTCTACGTCCAGCCCTTTCTTCCTCCTGTTTTGCTAGCTTTAGGACATGAATTGGTAACTCAAAATCTGTGACACTTTTAGATTGTAAAACTGTTATAATCTCAACATTGGACTTCAGCCGCGATCCGAATTTTTTGGTGAAAATGTTACGTATATTATGTGTATCCATAATTTATGTGATTTGATATACTTATCTTACCCTTGCTTGAATAGCATCACAAAATTAAATTATCTCGGATTTTTCTATCTATACAGTAACAGAAGCGTATAGCAGCGATCCGTTATACCGAACCACAGTCTGGGTGACTTCATATAATTTAGAATAGAATTTTTTCGAGATTGTTATGAAGCCATGTGAGATAAAAAATGTCAAAAATTGATCAGTGGTTTAAAGATTTTGGAGTTTCTTTGATGTCCGATGTGATTTCAGCAACGATTAATAGTTAGGTGATTCGAGTTTGAGCTCAAAAATGTCTGGAGCTTTAAGGCCCTAATTGACCAGGAAAAAGTAAGATGATCCACGATGGTAAGTCGAGGGTTTCTTAATTTTTTAATTTAGAGTTATTGCTCGCTATAGTAATGTTCAGTGCTTTGCTTATACCTTACCTACACTGACTATAAGTGAAGATGAGGCTGAAGATGAAGCACGCGGGTTTACTCGTCCTTAAGATACCTAGGTTTTTGAGTGAAATATTTATTGTTAAAATACTACTACTAAGTTTATCGGCAATGTGATATGTTTAAATATTAAAATATTGTATCTTGTAGGTATGTAGGTAGGTACCTAAACCTAACTATCTACTAACATAATTAAGTTTGAACCCTCAGGGCACGAGTCTACTCGCACTTGTCCGGTTTTTCGGATCAGTAATAGATAGTTTACAATGTTTCGGGTATCTGTATGTAACTCATGATTATGCATGAATAAATGAATTATGAATTATTAGTCGGGCAATGCCTCCAATATTTGAACTTATGAGAGCTAGGTATTTAATTTATTTGTTACAAAGACATAATAAGATCCATAAAGAATGTAATACACGTACCATCCCCACATAAACAGGTGATCTAGTCATGGGGCTCATTATGAACAAAGTACGTGTGAGAACAACAACTTGGTATGATACTCGTACCTTGAGCGATGACGTCGTAATATTGCATGTAGGTACGAAAAGATCTGAGAACAACAGGAAAATTAACTTACCTCAATTTTTTTCTTCATTTCTATTGAAATTTGGGCCTTGTATTACCTACATTAAAAGCGACTGTGCGATCTTTAAGAGAAGAGAAAAGATTAATGCATGGCACTTGTAAATCGATCAACAAGATATCAATATAGGTACTTAAATGCGCCTTAGCCTACAAGCGAAGCGGGCGCAGCTTAGAACACGCGGGCAGAGTAGTGAAGTGAGGAGAGAGGCAATCTGCACCGACCTGCATTCCGAGCGCATTCCACGACCGGCCGGCGAACGACCTAGTGCCTCCGCAGTCCGCCGCAAATATGCAGCCACGGGAATGCCATCAGCCGTGTTAATAAACATCGTAATCAAACGCTATTACGAGTACTTATAGGTAGCTATGTACCTTCATTCAACATACTCGTAGACATTCCACTGGATGTAGCTAAAATTCAATTGAAATTGAAAACGTTTATTTAGCACTGTAAACACCAGAATATAGAACACAATACAAAGATTAATACATGCAGCACAAAACATCTAGTGTGGTACTGTGCCAAAAAGGGTACTCCAGCTCAGCATAATGCTGAGGCAAGCATAATGTTGATTTTCAGCTGCCCCCTCAGTGACTGCATTTACGTTACCCGCTTCCTTTCTTGAATGTTACGTAGTCGTCATAGCTTCAATGGTAAAGATATAGTCATTCACCCACAATAGCAAGCGCTGCGCGCTGACTTGGCGTTCATAAAATGACGCTGCGCTGGTTGTTAACGTCTTTACAGCCTCTTTAAAAAGAATCTCCAATGTTTTCCCTACGATATCTGTCCATCGTAATGGTTCTAAAGCCATGTCGAAATATAGAGGGCGAAATAGTGAAAGTACAGGTTTTATACATATCTACGGGTGGGCCTTTCTATCTCAAAAGTAGCGGAAGGACCTAGGTCAATTAGTATTAAGCTCATAAGCTGTGTGTTACAAACACTGACTATAATTTCTCCTTATCATATCAGTAGCATTCGCATTACTGAGAGATAATATTTATTACCTCTACGTGTAACGTGTAACGCTTTATTTCATATCAGCTAAAGGACGTTTAAGACTTAGTTCATATTTAGAATTGTAAATTATCTGAACGATTTCTTGTTTGAAATGAAATTATTTCACACTGTCGCTTCATTTCTCGATTTGGTCAAACTTGGCTCCAAGTTCGAGCACAACAATATCTGATACTAACGAGCTCTCATAAAATACTCAAAAACAGTCTGAGAATGTAATGCGCAATAATGTTCTGCGGATGAGGAGGGGTGAAGGGGGTTGTCTCGAGTAGGGCCCCCCGCACCTCACTTCTCATGGGTTCCGGGTCGACGAACGTAGCCCGCGACCTTGAGGCCGACCTACCTCCTAGCCCTTTCCAAGTTTTAAGCGAACCGCAAAACTATAGTATTGTTGCAAACATTGTAGTCTTGGGAACTTTGTAGAGGTCGCAAGCTATTTATCAGTGATTTAATGACATCAGCTCATTCGTTCTCTTGTTTCGTCACTACTAACAAAATTGTTGGTAAATATTGTTCTGTCGATACTAAAGTGATCATCTCATTACACAGTTATACTATCGTACCGATTTCTATAGATTTTCTATCGTTACTAAAGTGATTATCATCGTCGATAGATCATCTTTAGAGAGTGACAAACAAACGTACCTAGTATGTAGGTACGTTACTAACGAGATGTTCCAACAAATCCATATGGCAAAACAGCTAGAAGATGAAGAAAATTACTCTATCGACACCAAGTTAAATAACACCTGCTTAGAATTGCCTAGAATAACATTATTGAAATGCCACGGCAAACACGAAGCCAACGAGCAGGATTTTAATAACAATTGATGTTTATCAGTTAACAGCAACTGGTGAGATTTCACTTGAGCACTGCAACTGCATACTGGGAAGCTTAGCTTTATGAAATATATGCATTGTGTATCTAGTGGACGACACCGATCTAAATTATATAAAGAACCGGTTCACTTGAGTTCTTTTGATTACATTATCTAAAGCTTGTCTATAATTGTGTTTATGAGTAGAACCTGTTGAGGTCGAGAAAGACACGTTTAAATCATCTTATACAGCTTTTATTTAAATACGCATTACAAAAGTTAGTTTAAGAAGTACCTAAATAAAGGACACCCGCTTAATACGACCGAACCATTTGATTGTCTCGCGTGGAGTGCGTTTTCATAGAAACATTCATATCTTTGATCTGTGAGTGCGTCATCCACAGCGCACACCTGTAAAACATTCAAATTTTGAATCACATATCAGCCAGTGCTCCAGCTGTTTAGGAGATTGCATACTTCTACAGAAGATAACCAAAACAAGTGAAATGTTAACCTTTGGTTTTTAATCCTTACTCATAGTTTAATAGCGGCAGGTCTTTTGCCTTGTCTAAATTTGAATGCAGTTTGTCTCATGGTATCGTATGACACAGTGCCTTGAGTTTCTGAGTCACAGCGTTTGCATTATGCTTGGTGCGACACGGCTGCGATGTAAACAACCGACTGAGTTCGTGGAGTGGCGAGAAGTCGAACTCGCGGCTAGGTTAGGTGCCCTCCGTCAGAGTGCCGAGCCGAGGCCACCGTGCGCAAATAAACGCGCCTCACGTTTGGGTGTACCGCCAACTGTTTTGTTTGACGCCAATACGTAAATACCACTAAATGCTAGAGGTGCCTTAATGACGTAGCGAGAACCTCAAACATGTTTTTTCTGGTTTCAAGTGTTTGGTGTTTGGTTTCTTATTTAACTTTGTTCGTATTGGTATTTAATGGTTACAATACATATGTTAGGCTATGGTTACATATAGTACATATGTTAGGCTCAAAAGTCTGGCAAATGTTAGACTCAATGAACGAAAAATTCAACCTCAACGTATTGTGGCATCTCAAATAATTCACAACGCGAAATTCGTGTTGTGTTGGGATTGGGACCCTAGAAAAAAACTACCACAACGCGTTGTGGTAATAAATAAAGAAATGCCGCAACGCGCCCTGGACAGTAGAAGGAAGGCAACTACGCGTTCTGGAGACACGACGGTGATTGGTGCATCACACGGTGCAAGAAGATAGTAATTTCAAAATCGGTACATATTTAGCCATATTCGGAATTAGTACCTATAGCTATGAAGAATGTTCCGAAGAATTTGCCCAAAATTACTAGAAGGCAAGTAAATCACAAAAAATGAGTTGGGGGATGGGGGAGAAGCAACTTGGGCACGGAACATATACTCGAGTTGTAATTGGGATGGTTACCTAGGTTGGGATTAGTGGAGTTGGAATGGGATGTGAGGTGGGATGAGTGTAGTAAGACGGGAGGATGAAACCCCTCATCCTCCCGTCTCACTACACTCATTCACCAACCAACCGGTTGGGTTGAGTGATGTGGGATGGTTAAGGTGGAGTGAATGATATGGGAATAGGTGGAAGTGGTATGTCATATAAGTCCTGGACGAATCAGAAGCCACAACGCGTTGTAGTCTTTGAACTTTACACTAATCTATTCTATGCATGTACTTACATTTGAGTTCATTTACATTTAAATAACTATTTCTTTGCCAATTGCTTATATGAGTCACCTTAAAATTTTCACACAAAGTACATATTTTTTATAAATAATATAATCATAGTTTTTAAACAAAATTTAAACAAAGATTTTTTGTAAGAATTTTGCTCCAGTCATACATAAATTAACATCTTCTAAAGTAGGTAAATGTACAAAAATACGAATTAACCGAAGGTAGTACAAAATTCGGGGACCCTCTAATCTCGAATTAATTACAAAGGTAAATAAACCACATTCAGAATAAAGGTAAACAAACAGTGGATTTAATCGCACGGCGGAAACAGTGGAATGTGCAATTAAGGCGGTGTCGTCGGCGTAATTGTCGACCCTCTGCTCGACTAGGTGCGCTGTGGATTGTGGTCGACTTCTCCATTTGAAGACATCTGTTTCAGGTTTCATTTTCATAGACAATAATTGTATAATTGGTATTTCAAAGCTTTTGAAATCATACGCTTCTAAAGCGCAAATGAAACGAACTGCTGTTACAAATAGTTTTCTATGTCACACGTATAAAGAGTCTATTAGACGTATAAAGATTCTATTTGCACGTTTTATTACCCAAAACCGGTTACATGCTCGTTTCACGGTTATTAGATAGATAGCATTTTAAAATTAAGTGCCGAAAAGTTAGTTACTCCGTTGATACTTAATAGTGTGGAACGAAATAATTGGCAGCAACACGGAAACACGGCCTATCATTAATCCATGCATGACATGAATACGAACGTCCATGAACTTTTCAAAAAATCTATTGAAAGCAGAGGTCGGTACATACATACATACATACGAGTAGCTATGTACCTAAATAAAAGCTACTCGTATTACCATAACTGTTTATAAACAGACTTACACTACGGTGATATCTAAACTGAACTATTGTGAAAGTCGTTACCAAACTCTTATAAGCAGGGACCGAAAGTGGTTACCTGAATCTATTTTACGAGTAACACATATGCATAATAAATTATTTTTTCAAACACCTGTAACCGATACCGATATTTCACGATAATATTTAATGCAATTTCTATACCTTCTACGATCAAGCATTAGCAAAATAGATTTCGGTAACCGCTTTCGGTCCTTTTAACCCGCGATCGATCGAGGGAGGGCGTGTTATAAGTTTGACACGTTTGTCTGTTTCTGTGTTTGTCTGTGGCATCATAACTTGACAACGGATGATCCGATATGGACCCGGTTTTTTTCATTTAATAGGTCCAATAAAAAATTTACTAGTGGTTTCTAAGATCTTGGTGTATCTTTGATGTCAGATGGGATCTATGGAACGGTAATAGCTAGATGGTTCGAATTTGAGATCTACTGTTCAGGTTCATGATGCGTCTCCGACATCTGAAACCTTGAGGATCTGATGTTCACTAGGAAAAAATTAGTGATATTCAATTTCACAATATGAAACTGGAAGAATTTTAAGATTATCAGCCCGCCGAAACTATAATAGTTAGATGGGGTCTTCTCGAACTAAAGTTGTTGTGAATCCTGAGACACTACAAGATAAATAAAATTAAAGATGTCGGCCAAAAATAAATGAAAATGATGTGGAGCTAGAAATTTTAAGATAGCCATGGCGAGGCCGAAAGCCGAGGTCCGAGTAGGGCGAAGCCCGGAGCTCCCCCACGCCACGCGATTACGCGATTCGCGCGAACTTTGTTCGTATGAACGCGCGATCAAACATACCTACTGATGTCGAATATAAGTGTCCTAATTGACAGTCGCGCGATGTGTTTGAAAATGTTTGATGTCGCATCGCTTAATCGCGCGATAATCGCGTGGTCGCGTTGTATTAGGACGACCCCTAATACACGATGTACAGAAACTGCGTAGGTTGGCCGCAGGCTTTTTGCGGAGGACATATTCGGGGAATGTAATAAAATCGTTGCGGCGCGGCACCGGCAGCGTTGCGGCGAGCAGGGCCGGCGCGTGACCTGCCTCCGAAGATCCACCTCTCTACTCTACAAGACGCTCTTTATTTACGCATGCAGCGTACATGTTCGGTAATACCAGTAATCCGAAAAATGCTAACTCCGAGGATTAATTATGCTATTAAAAACAAGGCAAGGTACGAGTAAGTTAGTAAGTGGAGTCTATACCAATACGTAACTGTAATTTAAAAGTTTACTCCCCGACGTACAAATGTGGAGATCCGCTTTCTTTTTCCTGATCATCATCAGGTCCTCAAGATTCCAGATGTGGGAAGGTCACCGTGGTCATAACTTTTTCCTGATTCTCATCTGATCCTCAAGGATTCAGATGTCGGAAACGTAACGAAACCGTATCATGAACCGGCTCAAATTCGAAACATAGCTATTACCGTTACTGGGATCCCATCTGACATCAAAGATACTCCAAGATCTTGGAAACTACTGGTCCAATTTTTATCAGACCTAGCTAAGAACACTTTTGACAAAATTATCTATTAAATTAAAAAAACCGGGTCCAAATCGGACCATCCGTTCTCAAGTTATGATGCCACAGACAAACGTGTCAAACTTATAACACGCCCTCCCTCCATCGGTCGGGGGTTATCAGCCCTCGTGTTACCGAAAAACTTCGTCACAAAATCCACATAGGCGTCGAATTAAGAACTTCTTATTTTTTTGGTCTCTTTACTTGACTTGACATGCGATTATTGTGCGTTGCGTTGCGATGCGTTAATTTTTAATTTCTTAAACCTACTATAACGCTTAATTTATCATTCTACAAAGCAGGTGTTCCGGTCTACATGATTATCGATCACCCGTACTAAAAGAACCTCGAATGACGATATTTGTCGCTCACGTTTGAAATCAGTTACTGAAAAGTCAAGTGAAGTTCAAACTCGGGCAAGCCAAATTATTTTGTGCACATCAAAAGTTCAAAACAATAAATGTTTTACTTTTAAGACTGAAAAATGTTCGACAATGCACATAAGTTTTAGAAATTCATGAGATCTGATTTAATCCACATACATCCATCAACCTAAATTGTTTTTATTACCTAAATGTAACATTGTTGCATACGGACAGGGGTAAAATGTGATTTATCTAAATCTAAAGAAATTCGAGGAAATCGTTCGTGGACGAACCTCCAGTTCAAAAAGAAACATCGCCTTATAATAATTCATAACACGTATTTCATTGACAACTTTCAAAATCTCGATTTAGCAAGGGCGGTTATAGAAGCCTTCCATTCCTGCCTTACGAATTTTTGGTACCATTGTTTCACGGAGCTGGTTGGTCCCTAGCGTGACCAGCTTTCCATTAGTGCCCTCGTACCAGCCGTGCTTTACGATCGTGATTCGTGACCTGAATCGTGGTCGGTGCCTTTTCCTCTCTTTATTGTCGAATTACCATTACATTACTATTATATTTGCTCAACCATTGACATTCTATGTACTTGTTTGATTTACAACTCTTGTGGTTTGAAAAATAAACAATTTACGAGCACTCAATAATGTTCTTTTGATGTTATGTGGAAGTTCTACTTTTGAAAATATTTTTATTATGTTTTGAGAACGTTTATTTCACCGTGTAACAAAAATAATATACTGTACAAAGCGGAACACAGTCGAGGATCGACTATTCCCAACATATCACGTAAGAAACATAAATATCGTATGGTAAAAATGCCGATTCTAAAAAAAAACCTCTGCTATCTAATATGATTTGTAGCGTTTATAGCACTGTTTCCAACTTGTATCTTGCTCTACCTTTGTCCTTCCTCACATTTCGTATTCTGTGCATTATGTTTTGACGACAAATCCAAATAAATGGCACGATACAGATTATATAGTGGCTGATGTTATTTTAGTAAATCGTCTCTATATATACTATACGTTCTTCTTATGAGTTATAGGGGATTTTGTTCAGTCTAGATACAGCATAATATACTTACTTGGCCGTGGGGCTTTTACTGTCTGCCTGTCTATCTTTATGGAACTTGTTCCCAAAAATCTCTGTCTTGTTGGTAATGTGTTCCGATAGGATTTAAACAAGAGCCGCCCCTCCTTTCATCGCATCTCTGGTGTACCAGATACACACTGTTATCGCATAAGACGCCATACGTGAAATATGGGTAATGTAATATAATAAACCTTAATCCTATGCCCCCACTGCTGCTTCGTTTTAACCACGCACCCTTTCCCTCTTGAGGCAAGATTTATTTTCTTCTGAAGGTTTTTTCGAACGTGGCGAAACTATTTAGTTAACCGTCTAGTAACCTTACTGTCATTTAGATTGGAATTTTCCTACCACCCTCCGATTGTGTGCCCTTCTTTTGTCATGTTAGCTTATCGTTAGCAACGCGGATTCTTGACGACCGTGTCGTGGTCTTATTATATTTCTTATTATTATTCTTGTTACTAACCGCGTTAATTTTTATTGTTCTCATCTGGACGATAAAATTGTTCCAGTTGTCGCTATGTAGGATGTGTAATCGATTTGTTTTTAATGCAACCTTATTATAAGATGGCAGTATTAAAAAGAAATCGATTAGAAATACATTAGTTGTTAACTTGTTACCTACCTACATTATTTTCGATATGTTGTTCATGTATGAATGAGCCAGGAAGTTGTTGGCGTGGTATCCGCGGAAGTCGAGTCATCGTCGTCGGCGGACAAACATCACTCGCCATAACAGGGATTCTTGGCTTCTAATTTGAATGTCAGTTGTTTTGTCAATATCATTTCCGTAAACACCTTTATTTGCCTGATACTTCTTTTAAGTCGTATTCCTCATTGCTGAGGGTCTGGAATTATAAGGAATTAATCACATAGAACGACTCTCGTGGCAGATTTTAATGGGATGGTTTGCCATTGCCTTCCCCATGACCAGACACTAACCTATCAATATTTACATCTTGTCACTTATTCTAGGTAATTTTTAGATTCCTTATTCTACATACTCGTAGATAACAGATTCTTGTCTAGGCGGTTATATTCCAATTCCAGTAAATTCTAATGATACCTGAGAGATACCTACATTTAAGCTCCACATTTTTTTCTAAATTCACTAGACTGCGCAATTTGCCAAAACTCCTAGGTACGTTTACATATGAATGCACTCTACAAATATTGAAAACTTCCTTCAGATCAGACGAAGATATTGTGGTGGAGACCGCAAAAATCTAAATACATAGAAACTTCTACCTATAAAATCTGTTGTGGAATCTTAAGATTTAAAGATGTTTTTTATTGGGTGTAAATGAACCACTTAATCGACGTCTATGTTTATTTAATCAAATAGATTACAAACCCATCAGCGGAGCGAGGGGCCCGCTGTGACGACAGTCGGGTCGGTAGCGCCGGCTCGGTCATAAATACTGTTTACGACGCTTTATCGACAGTCAATTATCAAAATGGACAGAACAAAGCGCACGGTCGGTAAACTAGGCGCCGCGACGACGATGTGCGCGTGCGCCCTTCACGCGCTCACTACACTCTCTTCTCTCTTCTAAGTCGTGTTCCTCATTGCTGGGGGGGCCGTGATCATTCTAAGGAATTAATCACATAGAACGACTCTCGTGGCAGATTTAATGGGGTGGTTTGCCATTGCCTTCCCCATTTCACACACTGGTTATCTCAGTGTGCAGGTTTCCTCACGATGTTTTCCTTCACCGTCAGAGTAGTCGGTAAATGTACGTAAGTCTTTCGAAAAAACCGAAAAACTCATTGGTACATGGCATTGCATGGGTTCGAACCCGGACCTCCCGCATGGGAGTCCTAGCCACTGTGCCACCGACGCTCACTACACAATAACCCTGAATATAGTTGTCATCATAGTTGATCGGGTCCAGATTCCAGATCCCCAGAAATATATTACTTTATATGAAAATTTTCTTCAGTTTTCCTGATATGTACGAGTTTAGGTACAAAATAATTATATGTAGAGGCATAGATAGTATGTGCAGATTTAACATTCAAATGTCTGTCTACGGAAATAACTTTTATTTTTACCATAATAGAGTTTATTTGAAATACATAGGTAATGGAATCTACGTATATAGTTTCTTTAGATAAAAGCTTTCATGATGAAACTTGAAGGAAACACATTACACAGAATGTCAGTAACAACCTACACCTGACCATCCAAATAGAATCGACTTTTAATAGGTAGATGTATTGGAATTTGGCATATTGACATTTTTAACAGGTTGCTTAGCTTGTTTTTTACAAATGTAAATTAATCACGGAATAATAATTTTCAAACCTACTTAATCCACCGTAACTCGGTCAAACAATAAACAACTAATACCTAAAGATGGATGTGTGGGACACTATGTGTAGATTGATAGATTTCCGTTATGAGCGCGGCCTGCAGCGCGAAATAATTTTAGTAATGCAAGCAGCAGCCCAGCTAGACACGGCGTGGCGCCCACATAAACCAGGCGGTTAAAGCCGGCTCGTTCGTTATCGAGGTTGTGCAACTTGTTTTGCTCCACATTTTCTGCCACCTATTCGTGAGGCCCACTCCCAGCACCACAACGTAAATATACCCACATATTTTACAATCCTCACTGATTACGTAGCAAGCTCGCTTGATAAAACTCATGTTTTCTTTCACGCGTCATTGTTATGTTAATTGCCGATTAATTGGAAGCGTGAGCGATTTGTAAATTGATTAGGTGCCTATCAATAGCTCGTATTTTAAAAAATACGCTCGTCATTGTTATTTCGCTAACGATACTCGTAATGAAGCAGTTGAGTTTTTATTCGACGCCACAAACGATTGAGATTGCAAAACGGATGTGCAAAAACCATTCGTAATTTGCATTTGTCGTACGTAACGAGCGGTGTGAATGAACAGCAACAATAACAGGCACGGCGGGCGTGGAGGCAGGAGACGCGCGGCGGCGCGGGCGCAGCGCTCCGCTCCATGTGAGGCGACCATTGATATCTTCATTCACAGACCGGAAACATAAATCAGTACCGTGACGCAAGGAAGGATTATTCCGTATATACTCATATCTTCAACTTGTGCCCACTACCCGCTGCCATTTGCTTTATACACGGTCTATTGTTTATTCAGTTACCTTGGTAAATACCTCCTCCTCCTGCGTTTCATCCTAACCTCAATGCTGAGGATGCTATCTGCTTATAATTTCCTCTTTTCTTTCGGTCTAATGAGACCTCTTCATGCTCTTGCCAGAACATAACGTTGTTCATAACATCAGGCTTGCGTTTATCCACCAGGACATGGCTCCATCAAACTTAGGGCTACTTTTGAAGAATGATCGTGTGTTCTGTTCTCCTCAGAACATGGCCTAGCCTACTTAGAAATTAACCCAGTGAAATAAGTGAATGAGGGATTTTCCAGCTTAAGTTTCTGCCATTCGAGATAGATGGCGCTGCATCTAGGAATGTCAAAGTGACAGAAGACTTGTTTTGACTTTATTGTTTTTTTATATCGAATTCATCATTTTCCAATGATAAAACAAGTACTATGAGCAAATAACAAAAAAATATTGTATATTATGTCAATTTTGAAATTCCACAAGACTGCACTGCTCAACCTAGTGAATGCTACAGCGTGGACATAATGTATCATACGTACTAAATTTGGCCAAAAGTTCTATAGCTATCTTGGACCGTATTTATACACCAAGGTAAACAAATTACTCAACGTTGTTAATCAAACACGATATAGGTGCAAACAATCTCTAACCACCTGGCTTGCAACCTTGGACTATGACAGCGCTGAGAAAGTGTTGGAATGGAAATTGTAAAATGAGTAAACACACATATACTAGTCTGCAGTAACACACCCACACACTCTCCCACACCCTACACGCCGCCTCACCCACAACAACAAACCCCACAATATAATTATAGTTCACAAATAAATACACACACTTTCACTCCAGCGGACATGCTTACTTCTTATTATCTTATTTTAATTTAAAATCATATTCGAATTTTTGTTATCATTTATTATATTCATTTATTTTTCCATTTATAAATGACAATTGTACCTACATAGAAGAGACTAAAATACCCGCGACACTGTGTATCCTAGTGCGGGATTTAGAGCATCAACAACTTTTTGTATTAATTTAAGTTGCAAAATAATTTAAAAAAATATATACTTAAATCAAATTTTATGGCCTAGATACATGCTAAGTACCCATATTTTGGCACATTTTGACATACCAGTATACAATCAGCGCCATCTGTTGAGTTGATTAGAAGCTGCCGGAAAATCCCTCATTGGAAAACCAAAAGCTACAAACTATCCACGTATACATACTAACTTACTTAAAATGAAGATGTTACGTAACTACTTCTTTCTTCTTACATGCCAATCGTAAATGTATCCAAGCGTTACGATTATCGTATCGGCAAGTAGGTGGATAGTTATTAAGATAACCGGATGTCCGGTAACATAAGCGCATGTGCAATCGCATGCATCTAAATGTAGTCCACTGAGACGCCAATTATCAGCAAACAAGCAGTTCTATCTATTTGCAGTGAAAGTGCGTGAGTCATGCGCACTGTCTCGGGAGAAGCTGCGCTTGCACCGCCGTTAAGTGGGCAACGAGGTATTGCGCGAGATGCCGCGCCATGGCAAGAAAACTTGACATACCTGTAGTAGGTGCCCCCAGTTTTTGTTTAGGCGGAGCTAGGATATTACGGAACCTGAAAATATTAAGAAGGAACCACTTATGTATGATGTAACTTGCCAACTACTGATACCAAACCCATTTTTAAATAGATTTATTATGGTAATATGTATTTTTAAAGACAATAGGGGAGTTTCCAAGTATCAAATAATAAATTGATTGTCAAATGTGAAAACAAAATTAAAATTCGTTGAAAAATAAAAAAGCTACAGGCAATCAAAAAGCAGGACGGTAGACAGAAACGGCAATAAGTGTTATGACGTAACTGTTCTCTAGTGTCATACAAGCAGGTCCTGGCTGCATATAAAGGACTGCTTTGCTAGAAAGGAACAGAGCATCTTTCCAATACTAACTTTAACCATTAATATCCCTGATGTTAGTTAAGATATCGAAAAACTAATTTTAGATCTTTCTTTAGTATGTCCATATAAGTTGATTGATGCAATACAAAAAAAAAATAGGTTAATACCGCATTATTTTTTAAATAGATTTATTTGTTTATAGTTAAAACCTAACTATTTGGTGTGCTTTGGTAGAAAATCACCTACGAGTTCCTGTACTTCATCCAGCAGAATCGTTATTAAGATTCCATATCGACTTCGACCTATTTGTTTATCAATTCATCGGTACCATTTATAATATAATATCAGTAGCACTAATCAGCGTTTGGGCTTCCGAACTTGTTAGGTAGTATTGATTTTGAATTTGGATAATATATAAGTAATATAAGATATAGCTAATAAATAATGTTTGCCTACTCATTATTAGAAGGGACTCTGACCTCGACTTGGACATAAACAGGAAAAATGCTACAAAAATAATTCATCACGTGACGATAATCGTTACAAATCTGTCAAATCAGAATAGACTCCGTTTTACCTTCGATTTGGTAAAATATTATTCAGCTGAATTCAGTTCTGTATGTTGTTCTTGCATAATAACGTACTCATGACTATGCATACAGGTAAGTACACACTTTATGCGTTCTTGGCGCACAAACAACGTTATTCTATTCAAACTGCGTAATAATAAACAAACAACAGTACGTTAATTATTATAATGTACCGGCCCGTTGTTGTTTGTTTCCTAACAGATGCCATGCCAAGTACGAAGGCACTAAAACGCAGAGCATACATGACGCGCTGTGTATCACTGCATATTGCAGCATACACTATACACTGCATGTGTGACGCAACCTGTTTATTCGAACACCGCCGAGCATGCTCAATGACTATAATTTTACAAAATTATCGTAAAACGTAAAAGCGACGACGCTCAAGCCACCATTAATAACCAGCCGCCACCTCTACCATCGGACACGTGATAATCGTAAACTCATTCTGCGCTCCCTTGAACTTTAGCGATTGCTACGTAGATCGTAGGTCGGGATTCTTTGTAAAGCTGCAATCGTATGCTCACTTTTAGATGTTATCGTTTCATGAATTGCGTGGTGGTGTCGTGGTACGGAGGCGAAGGGTGCGGGCGGCGGAGGCTGTAGTAGCGACGTAGTAAGCGCGGTGGGAGGGGGGCGGACGGAGGGCCGAGCTCGTCGCGTTCAATATTTGTCAGTAGGTACAAGTGTGGCCTGATAGTGATGGGACGGTACATGTTGTTATCGATAGTTTTCCAGATTTTCTATAAATCGAAATGCGTTAAAAAATTTTTGGAGAACAACTTTAGAATTTGTATTACTATCACAGAAACCGAACTAGTAACTCTCTATTCTCTAAAATGATGATGTGGGCACTGACATCGAGCCAAAGGGTTTGGACAAATGCGCATATTTTATATGTAATTTTGAAAAGTATCATACATTTGACATTTCGATTCAACTGGCAGTCGCGGTTTCCATATAAAATAGCTAGCGAACAATCTACTTGAATTTCAAAATCTTTGGATACTGCCGTGTGCTGGTGTGCATACACAATATTGAGCTTTATTCCTTCGTGATTGCATTATTGATTGGATAATGTTGACCTTAATTATTTTGTGCGTAAAACTCTTAGGTGTATTTGCGTCAATATTTAACCCTGGATTAACTTGTAAATTATCTATGATTTTTTTCTCTGATGTTGGCTCAAGACGGCCTTAAAGTTTTATAAAATCCGTTTCCTTACAGCTTTGGTGAACTCTATATGTTTATGGTTTATTATAATTGTTTAGGTGAGACTCTTGCGTGATCCATACAATTCAAAAGCACCCCTAATTTGCTTTTCAAACAGGTTTTTAAGGCTCCAATAAACCTTTACTTTATTTTTAAATCTTGGTGACCAATATTTATCGATAAATCACCAAAATATCGATCTTCGAAAATTTACATCACTGTTTCTCGTGAGGAGTAGTACAATAACATTCCATACTCTATAAATATCCGCTGGGCCGAGTGGGAGGGGGCCGCGGGCGGCGGGGCGAGGCTGTACGGTGCGGAGTTCATTTGCATCGCTATGCACTGCGAGTACTGCGAGTACTGCGACTGCACCGACCTGACTGATGTGTTCTGTTCTGCGTGCCCCCTCGCAGCCGTCGCACCCCCGCTGGCCCTGACGCCGTCCTGTTTACTGGCGCCTGCGGGTTGGCGTTCGCGCCAATCTTGCTGCATCTTGACTTACGGCCGCCATCGTAGTACAATACCAGGCCAAAAATAACGCAGAAAATGTAGACATTGGTTATGTATGGAATAGCGACACATTAAATATGGATGTACTTGTGTAGGTTAGGTACACAGTTTCGTGTCTATTCTCTACATCTCTGCCACGAATATTTGTCTCTACATCGCTTATTTTCACGAGCTTCTCGATATGTAGAGGCGTCCCGTCGAGAGTAACTGCATGTGTATTGGAAAAATTTACAATGTCGTCATTTTGTTTTGATTCTAATTGAAATAGAGTCACTCTCTACTTTGTATGAAAGATACGATGTAAAGGCACCTATTGTATCCACTTTGTAGCAGCATAGCAGTCAGTAGAGCCAATACGCGTTTGATGCTAAAAGTCCTAAATCCCTTGAGCACACCTCTGTATGGCATAGGATGCATGGAGAAGCTACGGTTTGTTTACGCGGCGCCATCTTGTTTCGTCCCGCGTTTTCCTTGCACATGCGCCGTGCCCTCGCCTCGAAGTGCGTATGTTTTGCTTACTGCGTAGCGTAGAGATCCGGCACCGAAACCTTCGCTACTACGCAGTAATTCGACCTTGCATCTTGTTTTACTTCAGTACTTTTATGGTTATGACCATACTACACTAAGGACGCTTGTATAATTATCTAAAAAAATCAATATTTTCAGTAAAAGTAAAATTGGACGTAGTCGGCATACGAGTGAGGAACCCATGGTAAAGGAAATGGGAATTGTAATTTTCGATCACCGATCGGTCGAGTAAAAGCGATGCCAATCTATGTATTGACTCTTGACCATACTTCCTAATTTGTTCAAGATAGGTACATAACATACCCTAAGAACATACATACACTGAAAGAAAAGCTTGTTTACTTCAAACAAGAACATGTTTCAATACGAGCATATAAAGTCGGCTTGTTCACTTCAACCAAGATCTTAGTCGTATCTATCAAGTAATTTGTTCAAATGAATAAAAATTACTTTATATGCTCTAAATTAAACAAGCTTTCTTTCAGTGTATCTTTGATTTCTCTAATAACCAGTGACAAGATTGGAACCTGGAGGGCAATTTTGAGTAGTTATCATGACCATTGGTTTGACTTTGACTGGACTTAAATAATTCAGAACTCAGTCCAGAGTTCAAAACAGCAACCATCACCATTCGTTTATGAGTTTTGGCGGGAAAGTCGCTGGAGAAGGTTCTACGGTGTTTATTTTATTGCTCAAAAATTGATTTCTGGTGATTTTTACAGCTAAAACCGGTGTAGTTTTGTCTAGCTGAAAATGTGTTAAACTCTTAAAATAAACTTCTCGTTAGTGGTTCATTGTGTAGTTTCACTCTGTGATTCTGCGGCGGGCCATGAGAATTCGCCAGAGACTAGATCGGTTGAAATTTCCGTCATAACTCCTGGGAGTGTTAAAATGTGTCTACAGTACATTTTGATGCTGAAAAACTAAAAACTATTTTAAATCGCTTAATGTTTAGGCTGATGGCCTGTGTTGCCAATGCCTTGTTAAATAAATAAAAAAATAAAAACCATTCGTTTATCAATTTGTCCTTATCGTTAATTTTCACGTTACACGTTTCTATGACGATGACGTACATACGTATGCACATTATATTTTGTGTCAGTAGTAGTATGAAGCGCTGACGTGTCGCTGCCGTGCCGTGTCGTGCCGGTAATTGAAACTGGAACCTGCGACACGTGATAATGTAATACCTATCGTTGATGTCGGTATGTCGCCGACGCGGCGCTTTCGCCCGAGTTTGATTGATATCGCCTTCGCGCTCATATCGTACCTTACTTCCTTGTAGATAGAATAACTTGACACCAGACACGTATCTTTTTGTTGCTTATTGTATTTCTGTTACTACCCGTTCTTTTCCTATACAATACAATTTTTTGCTGCTTTATGCTCAGTATGTATGAGTATGAGTAGGATAACTGACAGCCAGTATGAAAACAAGTCCTCTTCTCTTCTTCAGCCTTAGGACCGGAATGTCCGCTTTCCTTTCCCACAATGACCAACCTGATAAAACATAAAGGAAGTGTTATTTTAGAGTTATTCTAAAGACATAAATTGTAGAACAGAATTTAGTTGGAAATGATGTTGAAGTACGTATCGTATCGTTATATTCTTACATATTGGTAATCTAGAGATTATAGAAAATATAATGACTCAGACCGTAAAACGAATGTAAAATCCGCCAAAAAATCAGATATCTTGAAAAAAATAAAAAAATACGTATTAATACCTAAAATAAGTCTTACATCTATCATTTAAGAGGACTCATACTGAGTGAGCTGAGTGGGACAGCCTTCCTCCAACCGGCTCTATCGAATCCTTAGTTAGTTACCTAACTTAGTAGTTTAACACACTTGAACTTAGTTGTACACATAGAATATGTTAAAAACTTAGATAAAATTATTTAAAACGCAAATGGCGTGCGTGACTTATCTCTAACAGAGATCTCTTCCAGCAAACCCCAACCACTAACTTACACAGGTTAAATCTTGAAAATTTTTTAAAAATTAAATTTATTTTTTATACAGTATAATATACAGTAGCGTCTTAATTATATACCGAAACTAAACTAAACTAAAAAACTACTGAGTTCTATGATATCTACATATATAGATACCTAACTGAAAATAAGCTTTTTTATTTTTTATTTACTACTAAACCCGCATTTGACCTCGATCTCGCCTGATGGTAAGCGACGATGAGGTCGACGATGGAGCATGCGGGTCTAGTAAATGCCTATTCACTCGGCCTTGAAGATCCCAAGGTTGTAGGTTTCGGGAAATACTGACGCCGGCAGGCTGTTCCATTCATTAGCCGTTCGCATAATGAACGAAGAAGCAAATCGCTTCGTACGAGCAGATGGGATATCAACAACATAAGGATGGAGCCCCTCCCCGCGCCTGGTAGTCCGAGACTAACTGGCGTTGGGACATTTTGATGAACATTCGGGGGAGATTTGATTAAAGATAACAACAACACAACACTTTTCACCGCACGTATAATAACACGATATTAAATGAATCATATTGTTAATTTCAGCATTTCAGAGAACGGTCGTTCATGAAAAACGTCACCGTCCTATCACACAGAAGTTCACAGAACTTACCTGTGATGCATATATATCCTGAAGTCTTCTCACGTCCCCTCCAGGGGGCGAGGGGAAACTGCTTCAGGAGATCGATTCCACTAAATACAACGTAACTAAATAGAATCTAAACTGCATCGTTATGACGTGTTTCGTATGCTACTATCCACTAACGATCCAATTTCAGTTAATTTCCGATCGAGTCAATGATCGATCGAACAGTAACGTATTTGTGCGTTCTAATAAAACGTTTAGTTTATACTGAATCGCAGTTTAACGGTAACAAAATGCTTCAACAGTCAAATATATCGAACATAAGTTCCTCCCAAAGTACTTTTGCCCGATCGATAGTAAATCGAAAGGTGGCAGTTGTAGAGTTATGCGTCAGTAGAATGCGATTTGGTGTCCAAATAAAATTGGAACGAAATCTAAATTGAAATTGGATAGAAATAGAACTACAAACGTTGTAATTTAGGCGAATTTTGCCTCAGGTCACTAATATCCTCATTCATACAAACAAACACATTCATACATCACAACACGCACACACTGTTGCTTTCTTCGTCCGTGCAGTCACTGAGGGGCCAGCTGAATGACAGCGCTGTGGCTTGCCTCAGCATTATGCTGAGCTGGTGTACCCTTTTTGGCACTGTACCACACCAGATGTTCTGTGCTGCATGTATTTAACTTTGTATACTTCTGTATTCTGGTGTTTACAGCGCTAAATAAACGTTTTCAATTTCAGGGCTGCGCCCTCTTACAGTGGTATCTACCGCCACCCGTAGCTACGGATAGGTCTTTGGGTTGCCGTAGACAAGTCAATGCCGTGGGCGTGATCTGTATGATGATGGTGCACAATAGCCACGTTATCAGCCTAAACCGAACGTAAAAATCCCAATGCGTAATCCAAGTAATCAGAACAAAAGTCGGACGAAAGCTCATAAACGAATTCCGTGTTCGTATCCCGGTGTTTTCCAGTTTCGGTCGGTTCCGTCAACAACAACACGCTGGCGCTGCTAATTACCGCTGCGTGTGAGTCATGCAATAAAAACAGTTTAGATGTTTGTTTGTTATTTATTGTACATACACACAAATGGACACGCTCGACTGCATTCATTGCGTTTTGTTTAAAGGTCGTCTAATCGTATTTTAATAGCCTACAAATATGTTATGGTTGTGCTATTTGTTTTGAAATACTTGCTCTTGTGTTTTATACACTCCTCCTCCTCCTCGTGTCGTAATCCTCAATGCTCAACGGGTCGTGACCGCCTTTATGTATCGCTTTCTGGCCGATGATCTTCCTCCATTTATTTTTGTCCTCGGCGGTGTGGATAGCATCGTGAACTGGAGAGTCAAGGGTGGTGCGGATTTGGTCGGACCAGCGCATCGGACTACGTCCTCGAGGCCTCTTCCCTTCAATTTTTCCGGTCACAATGAGTTTTTCGAGGTTGTCACTGTCTTTCCTGGCAATGTGACCGAAGTACTCGAGAATTCTTCGAAGGCACTCGGAGGATTGTCGTGAGGGGATTTTGAGTTCATGTATAATGGATACGTTGGTACGATGTGCTGTCCACGGAATTCGGAGCATTTTTTATACACTACGACTCATTGTTGAAGATTTGTAACAAATTTTCAAGTCGCGCGTAAGTACGTATTGAAAGAGTGCGGCAGTAGGCCAGAAATTGATCTAAGAATTATTTAAAATGGAAAATAGGGATTATTACAAGAGTTCTTTGAATATAAGGAGTAAGATATAATAATTTACCTAGAATTGATGTTGTTATTTAATTTAATTTAATAAAATTTAGCTGGAGACAAATAAAGTTTGTATTTAATTAGGTAGATACGCATCTATAGACAGATTCATGTGAGCATAATACCTTGTAGTAAGTTTCCAAGCAGTCGGGTACCGATGGCAGTTAAGTGCAGATGATTTTCGCTTTATAAAAAATCATTAAAATGAATGATTCTAATTTGTTTAGATAAATAATTCTAAAATATACTTTAAATGAAACAAAAGACATGGGATATCATACCACAAATAAATATTTCCATAGAGGATATTTCTGCATATACATTTTTCTTAAAGAAATTGCCGCTATTTTTTTTGTATACACGGACGACAATAAACAGTTATCGGCTAGATTTTGAAGATGGTATCTATAGATAATCAGTGGGTTGATACGATAACACTATCAGATCAAGCATTAAATTAGCGGGTAGGTAGCAAAGCAATTATTGTTTGTATACTGAAGTAAAACTCTCACCCCATGTGGTCGCGTAGGGAATTGCTCCGTGGGAGGCTATTATTAGCAATAAATAATGGAGTTGTTCGCGTAAACAATAACAAATTAATCATTTGTAATTACGTTGGTGCTGCCTTAAATGAACAGCGTGATAATGCTGGAGTGTACTCGTATCTTATATGACGTTGTTTGTTTTGACCACTTTCACCTGATTCAAATATCGAACTGCGTTTATTGACCTTCTTGTAACTTTGAATCCTTTGTTTCTTTGTTTTGGATTCTGACTGGGTACTGGATAGACTGGACCTCCTTTTGCCACACATTCCTCACCGATGAGGGTCGCGACATTCTATGGGATTAACTACACACAGATGATTTCTGAGCAGATTTTGGAGTGTTGCCATTGGCTTATCACACTCTCAATGTGCAGGTTTCGGAGGAGAGGGCGCTAAAGTTCGATTTCTGTGCTCAGAATACATGCCTAATGGAAAGAAATCGGTAATAATGACACAATAAAAATATTATGAAGTCAAGAGTCATGTGGCACAATAATTGAATCGAAAATTATCTCAATCTCGTCAAATCCAACATTGCACATTTTTTAATGTTTGGACTAGATCCGCCTTTGACCACAATCTCACCTTAGTAAGTGACGACGTCATTACTAAACTCGTAATGTTTGTTGTTACAGTATGCCAGACGATAGACATCAGGAACCAGCCGTCCGAGATGAAAATCAAGCTGACCGGCTGCCGGGTCATCGAGGGCCACCTCACCATCGTGCTCATGGAGCACGTCACACACAAGGACTTCGAGGGCATGAGCTTTCCTGAGCTCCGGGAGGTCACGGGCTACATCAAGATCTACAGGTAAACTTCTGAAAATATCCAGTATAACTCTAAATATAATAATAATCCCTGTTTTGAGATCCACTTACAGTGCGTGAGCTCAGAAGAGGATTCGGGTATCGGGTAAAATCGGTCTCTGCCTGTCTTTCTTAGTACAGTCTTAGACATTCGCATATCGCTATCAAAACCGAAGTTTTAAGACCCAAATCCCTTTCTATAACTCACGCACTGTATTTTCACCGTCATCAGATCTTTTCTCAAGATTCCACAAGTCAGAAAAGCAATCGAATTTAAAGTCGAACCACCTATTACCGTTCTTGAAATTCCACCTGACAGAATATGTCTGGGATCTGAACCGACCTAATTTCTATCGATAAAATATTATTATAAATAATTTAGAAAAAATCTAGGTAGGATCATCAGTTGTCGAGATATCAAGGCACATGAGTGACACTTATAACCCCTCTTTTTAGATGGGGGTACCCGTAAAATTGACCTGATCAATACAGGACTTTCTTTTGTCATATTTCTCTACCCGTCCTTCATTTCTGTCCTGTTTATGTTCTTCTATGCAAACTACCTATTCCTTTGTTCCGATACTGATTGCTTACATTTCAAGATTATAATATTTGTAAAAAAATGGAACTATGACATGAGTATGTATGATTGTTTTAGGATGAAAGGTGTCCGCAACCTTGGCGACATGTTTCCAAACCTGTCGGTGATACGAGGGATGCAGCTCTTCAAGGATTTTGCTCTTGTCTTGTTTGATAGCGAAAACGTTGCGGTAAGAGCCTACCTAAATATCATTTTTACAAATTTCCAAGTATTTTAAAAGTTCTTCAGTATTTGTATCCTCTATAGGGTTGAGTTCAGAGTAGTAAATGCCCTGTATAATAGAGTTATTTCTAATTTACACGCGATACCACGGTTGTCACAGGAAACATGCCTGCCTTCCCCCCAATCTTTGGCTCCCATAGGGAAAACCTTTTTTTGCGGTCATGTAATTTGACTTTGGGCTGAAACCGCCCCTGTATCATGGGAGAGGAACTAGTAAACAGGCCACCTTATTTTAAATGGTCACCGTTCTCCATGGACATCTCACCTCACTGTAATGTTATTGGAGGGTATCGATGTAGTGCCAACCTGGGAACACTTTGGTGGAATACCTCATAAATTTGCTAGCCCTATACTACTACTGTAAAAGCTCCACTATATGGCCACGATGGGCGATTACGATGAGCCATGATGGGCGATAGTGTGGACACTCGCACGATCAACCGATATATGTACGAAAAACCGATGGCTATCCAATTTTCGCCGACTAAAGGCCATCATTGCCGATTACACACGATAACGTCCTCTACACGGTACTGCGTGCCTGTAATCTCCCATCATAACTCATCATGTAGACGAGCCATGACAATAGTAAATATTAAGCTATACTGCAGATGCTGGGCCTACGGTCGCTGACGACCATAGAGCAGGGTGCCGTGCGCATCCAGAACAACGACAAGCTCTGCTACGCGAACACCATAAACTGGAGCCGCATCGTGCTCAACGGGAACGTGGAGAACAACATCATCAGGGTGAGTCGCTCACTTTTTTATAAAACCATGTATTCACTAGGCAACATTTGATGCGTAACACAAAATATAGAAACACCTGCAACACCAGATGTATTGCTTAAGCGCTTACTGGATCTTACTGGAAATTGTGTTAGTCGCTTGGAGATAACAGTATACAAGGGTAGTATGTATGTTTAGGTTAGAATATTCTTAACGAGACCGACACACCTATTTTACACCCCCTACTGCTCCCCATATTCTATCTTGGCTACATGCTGAATAGCAGGTTGAATGCGGTCGGTTGGTTGCTGCTAGTCAGTAAACCAAATACTATCGTTAGAGTGTCTCACCTGGTACATCCACATCATCTGGCTCAAGCTTCAAGCTGATTCAAAAATTCTTTGTCGGTTTAAAAAATTCTTTCGCACTTAGTTTAAAATAATATAAATACCTTACTTTAAAAAAGTAAAATACCTAAACATGTCTCGCATAATGGCCGACTGCTTAAACTATATACCAATGAATTTCAAGAACGTTTCAGTAATTAGTGCGAAAATCCTTGACATCAATTTTGATTCTGTGTACTTTTCTTGTATCATTTCAATATTTCATCACATCTTCTATCAAACTTTGAATGTAGGCCTTTACCCATGGATGAAAGAAAAATATAGTCTCCTTCCCCCATCTACGTCTACTACGTCTCTTCCATTTCTGGCGATTTCTGGCGATCTGGCCCGTTCCATCAAATCCCTTCATCGGTGTTGTTAGATATTGTCGATCCATCGTCGCCTGGGTGGCCGCAATAAAAAAGCCACCGCCTTCATTAAAATATTAAATTTATTCTATAATAATAATTAATAACTCACACCCACGCCCAATAAAGCAAAGTGAACGTGAAATGAAAGTAAACTTTGCGGTAGGGTAACTGTGCTGTTTGGTATGGGACCAAGGCGGGGTTTATGTGCACCATTTTGAAACATGCCCTGTATCCTACTTTGTGCAGTCGACCACTAGTTAAAGTATATCATTTGTCAAATTTCATAGATTAAATCTCAACCGTAAGTCCGGGTTATGATTAAATATGGTTTATTTCAGTTTGAATAAATTTAACGTTTTTGGTCGGTTGAACCGAGGTCGACTGCCTCGGTACTTTCCAGCATAACACCGCATTTTCGTAGTAATATTCAGAATCCAGTTCCGATCTTCACACTTCGATGGCTCGAGGCATGTGGTCATAATGACAGTATTGCGGTTCCCAGCCAATATAGTATTATTGTTCCTCACCAAACTTGTTTTGGCCACGGACCGTGGGATTTCTTTGTTATTAGTTCCGTTTCGTATAGTATACACAAATAAATATACAAGTTGAGTTGTTTGCTACCGCCCATTGCTGTTTAGGCGTGCCCGGCCCCTCCCGCGAACACGTGTTTTTTGTTTCGTTTCGTTCTATGCGTAACTGTTTGTAATTGTTTGCCGAACGGAAGGTCAGACTTATGATTCAAGCTAATGTAATCAATCACTGGTCGAAATTACTGTTAAAGAGAACTCATGTGAGCAAATACGATTGTTTTTATGATTGTATCTTTTACAAATATTGTCCTACCTTTCTTCTAAAGGCGTGTACACACTTTCGAACACGACCACGTTAGTGGTACGGACATGCAAACAAAGTTGTTGCGTACCATATAACGTAACAGATTTGTTCGTTAATGCGCACATCCCTTAAAACTTTATAAATCCAATTCAAAGTTAAAATACCGCGAACTATTGTAGCCAAGTATTTTTCTCATTGTAAGGTTCGATTCTGGGCTCATACTTCTGATATTTGATTGACTAGGTGGTGGATGGAGAAAATTACTCTGTCCGAGAGGCATTTGTTCCTATATTATTGGCCACGATTCCTACATGACCGCTAACCTTAAATTTAATTAGTCTCTTTCGTTATCAGTATGAAAAGGATAGAAGAAGACGGTGTCATTTTAGGTTTAGAACTGTGAAAATCAGTCAAACCGCACCAGAATATAATAGAAAATCTTTATTTGACCAACACTAAAGCCTGATTATACCCCAAGTAAAGCCTTCTCCATACGGAAGGCTATGACAATTATATGCTCTTTATCGAATCTAATAGAAAGGGAAATGTGTAATAAAACCAGTATCATAACATATGTTTGTTTAGTTTTTGCATAATTTTACTTTAAACTTCTTATCTTATTTCAGTCGAACTACGACACGCGATTATGCGGCTTGTGTCCAAACGCGCAAAGTCGGTCGGAAGCCCAGTGCCCGAGTGACCCGTTGACCGGACGCCTGCTCTGCTGGGACGACAAACACTGTCAAAAGGGTCAGTATCAGGAAACAGCTATTTCTCTATGAATCCCGTGTCGCAAATATATATCTTCTATGTTTTACTATTGGATCAGCAATGAAGGACTCTACCGTGAAGCCTAAGCAGGCAGACGAGTATGTACTGTAGAAGAATATGTATTCTATTATATGTATTATAACGTCTACCAACTGTATCAGTGTTTTCGAGTCTGGCTACTTGATCCACTTTTTCGGGTTGCGTGCTGTAAAAAGTTGTACGAGCATGGATCACTTATGAAAAGAGTTTTGAGAGCGAGGTGATGTACGTTGCTGGTTATCATATTATGTATTTAATTGACGTTTTAACTTAACCAGCAATAGATTCACCTGCCGCGTGCGCACGCCTGGCACAGCGTTGACACTTACGAGTACATACACTCCCGTTCGCTCGCCGTTGGGGTCGTCTGCTTTGTATATTAAAGTCTAAGAGCACTCTGTTAATTTGATCTTTAAAGTTCAGTCTAGACTGAACTTTTTTCCATAATTTTTTTTTTGACACGTGTCACTTTTTTTATTAAATAAGGAGAGCAGATGAGCAAACGGGCCACCTGATAGTAAGTGGTCACTGTCACCCATACACATCTCACCTCACTGTGTTATTATTAGAGGGTTTTTAATGCGCTGGCATGCTTTACGGAGTATCTCTGCTGGATCGAATCCGAAATGAGGAGATCCGGCATAGAACAAAAGTTATCGACATAGCTCATAAAATTAGCAAGCTGAAGTGGCAGTGGGCCAGTCACATCTGTCGCAGAACCGACAACCGCTGGGGGAGACAAGGTCTGGAGTGGAGACCGCGTTTGGGCAAACGTAGTGTGGGACGCACCCCTGCTAGATGGAGCGACGATCTGCGCAAGGTGGCTGGCAGCGACTGGATGAGAAGAGTCGAAGATCGGGCTCAATGGCGCGCCCTGGGAGAGGCCTATGTCCAGCAGTGGACTTGAGTAGGCTGCTGCTGATGATGATGATGCTTTACGGCACAAATACATAAGAGGGTTGTACCAACCCAGGCGATCCTTAACATCAGGATCTGTAAATCAAATCACCACCTGTCTATCATTGTTGCAGTGTGTCCGAAAGCGTGTGGCGACAGGACGTGCATGGACAACGACACCTGTTGCCACGAGACGTGCCTGGGCGGCTGCAATGGGACCAGGTCGCAAGACTGCCACGTGTGTCGACACTTCTCGCTCGGATACGGCGACGCCCGTAACTGTCTCACGAGCTGTCCACAAGGGATGTACGAGGTAACTCACTTGTCATCGTTCCTCACTAGCATAGTAAAAGAGAGAAGTAGGTCATCTTCATACAAACATACCCGTTTCGGTTTGAGTGTGAGGTTGCGCCTTCGCTACAGCCTTCGCTACACTACTACATAAAATCTTATCTGATCGATTAAGGTGAGACTAGATGAGATTTTATGTAGTAGTGCGTAGCGACGGCGTACGCACACACTTGAACCGAAACGGGTATGTTTTTATGAAGACACGGAAAAATACAGGACGAGCCATAATTTACTGTGCGGGGATGTGTTGCACGTCCCACGAAATGCAGGTATTTTCCTTCACCTTTAAAATAATAAAATGTACTCTGATACATAAGTTTCCGAAGATAGTAGAAGAGAAAGACTGGCTGGGATTTTTAAACTGCTTGGTTATAGCAGATATCCATTTGACCACTTAGTACAGAATGTTGATGTTGAAAAAGGCAATCGGGATATGATCTTCACCGTCGGAATCGCATTCCTCATTGACGAGGGTCGTGATCATTAACTTAACCTCATATAAATATCTGGTAGATTTAATGAGAGTGGTTTTGCCATTGCTTTCCTCATTTCACAGACTGGTTATCAAATGCCAAATTAAAGAATTGAAAAGTCAATTCTCATTGAAATTTTCTTGAAGCGACATTGGCTCAAAGGCTAGGGCACGATACTGTGGCGCGAGCGTCGGTTCGAATCCGCCTCTGGACCAATGTCGTGGACCAGTCCTAGCACAGGCATTTTAACTTCTACCACAGAGTACTTATATATACTGACGTACAATACAGTCGACCACTAGCTAAAGAATACCATCTGTCAAAACCTTCAATTGAATATCAACCTTATGTCTGCGTAATACGGCTCATTTCAATTTCATAAATTTTGACATTTTGGGTAGTTTGACCTGCGGTCGACTGTAATACCTATATCGAAGTTCCTTTACTAACGTTATTATCGACTGTATATAGTTGGAGCGACGCTGTGTGTCGGAGCTAGAATGCCGCCAGCTGCAGCCGCCGTTGTCTGGTTACTTGCCGGACCCCAATGTGCCCAAGATCCAGGCCTACAAGATACTCAACAATACCAAATGTGTTTGGACTTGTCCTCCCGGATTTATGGAGGTATGTTTTGATTACAATACTTATGTTGAGGGGTTCTGGAGGACGTTAGAGCGGTCTTTCTTTGTGTGGGCGATAACACCCCTTTGTGAGCGCTGGAGGTCTTCAGAGGGGCGGTAGAATGTCCTAAGAAAATTGGGGGCGTTAACGCGGTCTAGGGAGGCGATAGCTGTTTTAAAAAAAGGTTCCTGATATTTCAAACTAACAAAATAAGTTTGAGAACCAATGCTCTTAGTCTAGTTGAGGGCATGGTCAGAAAGTAATCGTAGAAAAGCAACGGGTGCGATCAGAACCAGGATGGATTACAGCCAGTGGCTCATTTCCATCTGAGGCCTTCCATGCCTTGGATAGTACATTACATTGTTGGGTTAGACTAATGTTGTTCGACAGCAGGTTTTAGGCGAATCCACATTGCCGCCGTCCACCGCCGCGGAGGACGGTGAAGCGGCCGAATACTGGATTGTATATAATCCGCTGTTACCTAACACACTGCCCGCGCGGTCGGGCAGCGCTCGCTCAGTGTCTTAGCGTGGAGACACTATGCCGAAATTACGCGACCGAAGTTCGGCGGCTAATCATTTTGTATGAGTTTTCGGCGACGTAATTAACGTCCGGTGTGTCGTGCGTAACCTAAAAAGCATTGTGAGCGTAACCGGGCCGAAACTTCCGTCGCATAATTTCGGCAAATATGTCGCTAGGCTTAGGTGACAGTGTATTACATACAATCCAGTACTACTAGTTCGACCACTTCACCGTCCAGACGCGGCGAAGCGGTGCAATGTGCAAACCTCCTTTGGTCATGTAGGAGGCACATGGGCGGCCTGAACAACTTTGACAATAGGTTAGCCACTAAACAATTTACAAAAAGAAGATTTACTGTACATAGCTTTCTATTACTCTAATTGTTGTGGCTAGTACGTCGGGATTCCATGCTGGGAGGTCTAGGTTCAAAACCATGCAATGCCATGTACGAATGTGTTCATAGGTTTTTATTCAAAAACTTACGTACATTTACCGACTGCTCTAACGGTGAAGGAAAACATCATGAGGAAACCTGCATGTGTGGCGGAAAAAAAATTCCGAAGGCGTTTGAAATCCACTAATCAGCACTGGGCTTGCTCAGTGGATCAAGGCCCGTACCCCCTTGTGCAAAGGGAGGCCTGTGCCCCAACAGTGGTGACGTAAATAGGCTTTTTTTATTTTATTTTGGAAAATGCTACAGACGACGATCAATTGCGATTGTCAATTGGAGCGTGTAGCGGGCTGCTACTTACTGACCATGACTCCAGTGTTTCTATATATCTATGGGACTCACCAGAACTCACTAGACTTTTTCATTGTCTAGTTAGACTGGTGATGTCACATGGTTTTTGATTCGAGTATTTACCTTCAAAAATGACTGTTCAGTCTTGTATAAACTTAAACTTGCATTCCTTTTCTTTTTTATTTGCAACACTACAAGAGGATGGCGCAATCCAAAAAAGCGAGAAGGTTGTAAGCGCCTCTCGCTTCTTTATATTGCGCCGTCTCTCTTTAATTGTCAATTGCAATTGATCGTGTCGCTGACCCTTAAGGGTCAGCGAAACAACTTAAGCCGTTCCTTTCCCAGGCGACCGTGGAAGGCAGGCCAGTGTGCGAGAGCTGTCCCCCGTCGGGCTGCATGCGCGAGTGTCCGGGAGGGAAGATAGACTCAATCGGCTCGGCCGACGTGTTCCGCGGGTGTACCCACATCAAGGGCGTGCTCGAGATCTCTATCAGGGCTAGTGGCGGTAGGTTCTGCAGGAAATGTTGCCGTTACCGCCTTGCCGCTATCGTAATACACAATTTGCTATAGTGTGTGTGGCGAGGTACGGCGTTGATCGTATGAAATGAAATTGGTGGTCTTGATTGATGGATGATAAATAAATACGACGAATGGATGTAGAGCGTCGGTGGTCCAGTGGCTAGGACGCCGGACTGCCATGCGGGAGGTCCGGGTTCGAAACCATGCAATGCCATGTACCAATGAGCTTTCCGGATTTTTCCAAAGACTTACGTACATTTACCGACTGCTTTAACGGTGAAGGAAAACATAGCGAGGAAACCTGCATGCCTGAGGAAATTAAAAGTATCCGAAGGTGTGTGAAATCCACCAATCAGCACTGGGCCCTCTCGGTGGATCATGGCCCGTTCCCCCTTGTGCAAGGGGAGGCCTGTGCCCCAACAGTGGGGACATTAATAGGCTGATGATGTTGATGTTGAAATAAATACGACAGTACTTTTTGGTATGGTATTAAATGCTTTGAAATATATGGATTACAATTGTAACCAAAGGACGATAGACACAGAGGTACGGTTTTAGGCGTATGCGCAGAGCGCGGGGCGACACGAGATACTGCAATTTCTCTCAAAATACAGTGCGCGGGTTTACATCATGGTTTAAACCGTGCCGGCACCTAACTATATCATATTTTTCAATACTAGCTATCGATACGAGTTATTTTCAAATTTTCGATACTATCGATAGCCTATTGAAAAACTATCTAGTTTCTCGCAGCCACTGTTGCTCTATAAGTTACGTTATTCCCTGACCAGAAACTTAAAAATCCAGGCCATATTGCGGAATTAAATGGTACAATTTTTTATAGCGAACTATGTAACAGATTATAAAACTACCAATAGCGCCCTTTTGACAGGATTTTTTAGTTCCTGGGTAGCTATTACAGTTTTCAAAACGATGAAATGATATTATTAGAGGGCGTGCTTAAAAGAGACAATGATATCTCTGTTTAGCACGCCATCGCATGATATCATTTTGAGAATGGTAGTAGCTACCCTGATCAGGGTATATTTTATTTTTACGATGGAACTAATCGTTATTATTTTCCCTGAAGGTAATACGATGGTGGTACTGGAACCTGCACTGGGAGAGATCCGGGAGATCCACGGTGGTTTGAAGGTGACGCGATCTAACCCGCTAGTGTCGCTGATGTTTCTCAGGAATCTTGAGAAAATCGTTGAAACGACCAATGAGAAAGATAAGTGAGTCAGTAATTTTATTTATTAGCTTATTTCTTATTTCAATAGGCTAGGACTTCACGGTTCCGATTCCAGGACGGTTCGGTTCGCTGCAACCAATCACAAAGCGCATGGAACGAACAGCAGCGAACCGAAACGTGGCTGGAACAGGACCCATGAAGTACGAGACTTCCTAGCTCTTATAAGGATTAAAAACATAGAGACCGTGCTAAAATCATTATAATAACTAATCTTAATAATATTTTTGTATAATATCCATACTCAAAGCTTCCATTCCTCAAATTCATTTCGGTATATGATTTGAGTAATCTTATTTATTAGCTAATTTCTTATTTCAATAGGCTAGGACTTCACGGTTCCGGTTCCAGCACGGTTCGGTTCGCTGCAACTAATCACAAAGCGCATGGAACGAACAGCAGCGAACCGAACCGTGGCTGGAACCGGACCCATGAGGTACGAGACTTCCTAGCTCTTATAAGGATTAAAAACACAGAGGCCGTCCTAGAATCATCATAATAACTAATCTTTATTATTAACTCTTTATTGTACACAATATAATACAAACTTATACCAAAAAATATATGTGAAACACAAAGGGCGTGACTTATCTCTAAGAGAGATCTCTTCCAGCAAACCCCATAAAAAAACAATTTGATACATATAAAGGCAGGCAAAGTGTACACCTATATGCTAAATAAATATACCTACTTAATAATACAAAATAGAAAATACGTACATAAATATAATATAATACATAAATATACAAATAAATAAATAAATACTATATACTAACATAAAAATATAATTATAATATAATAAAGATAATACAGTGATGACAAAATAAAACTAAAGGAGAGAAGAATAATGTTCCTTGACAAGTTTCTAATATGTTATCTTTATAATATGTTTGTATAATTTCCATACTCAAAGCTTCCATTCCTCAAATTCATTTCGGTATATGATTTGACTTTCAGCTCTTCTTTGGCTAATTATATTTATATTTGCTTTCTCTCTAATACCTATAATATTTATTATCTCTTTGGAAACCCAAGTTGGTAGTGACTACTACTAGACTAGACATGACAGCCTCGTAAAACAGTTCATTGATTGCGTGACGATAACAGCAAATAGCATTACAAAAACTTTTTCCTCATTACCCCTTTAATTTAAACACTTATTTGTTTTGTTTCAGTAACCAAGCTTTGCACATATTCAACAATCCGAATCTCGAGTTGCTGTGGGACTGGTCCAACCACAAACCGATAAAGATCGAAGGCAAACTGTACATACATTTCAATCCGAAGCTGTGTTACTCTACCATAGAACCTCTCATGAAAATTTTGAACAGAAATTTTACTGATATTGAAGTGTCTAGAGAAAATAATGGCGACCAAGCGTCATGTAAGTGTCTTGTATTATCTTCAATATTTGTAGTGTTTTACAGTTAGTATGTCTAAAGCTGTGGTATCGTGTTCGAAAGGATGGTTATCATGGTCGATAACTCGACAACATTATTTAGGAAAATTATAAAAAAAGATATCATCCCATACAAAATGCACCGATTTTAGGCTAACGGGGTGATAGTAGATTAAATTGCTTTTTGAGACTCGCTCTACTGAAGATTATTTTAAAAACACCTCTATGAACTCCTTACCTCATTTCGTTGACTTCCAGTTACACCTATGAGACTTAGGTTGCGTTCCATAACGTTTATTTATCCGACAATAATACTCTACCCTGTTCCGAAACGACGTGAATTTTTCATCCGACAGTTCAAGTTGTGTTATGGAACCGGGCAATAGAGTAATATTTCAACTTTCAGGTGAAAGTTTTCACCCTAGAGAAATCACAGTTAAGTTTTACTCCTGTCAAAGTGACAGATAGGTATGCGTTGACATTTGATTTATTCACGTTGATAAGTTTGTGGCCGTTCCACGACTCTTTTGTAAAACTAGGCGTATACCTGGTTCCAAAAGGTTCACTTTACCCGAGAATAATTGTCGGATATAGCGAAAAGCGAATTGGAACATAGCCTTAGACACATCTACCAACCAAATACCTGAAAATGTGTAAACGAAACCGGTCGTAATTAATAAAATACAGTAAAAACCTGTGAAACAGTATATTATTTAAGTCTAATCATGTTAGACACATCTGTTTCTTCACGTCTTAATATAGAAATAGCCTCTAATCTAGCCTTTTATCCACACCAGGCTACAAAGACACGCTTCACCTTCGGGTGGCGCATTTGCTCAAGAACGTCGCAGTCCTCACGTGGAACAAGTATTGCGTAGCAGACTCGCGCAAGTTGCTCGGTTACTCCATCTACTACATCATCGCCGAACAAAACGTTACGCTCTACGGGAATAGGGACGCTTGCTCAGACACGTGAGTTAATAATGCTTCTATATCTTTCTTTATTTATTCTACTATAACCTAGGTTGCCTGGAAACAGATCGCTCTGAGCGATAATACCGCCTTTCTACACGTATTGTTTCCTATGTTTTCTTGCACATAATAAAGTATTAATCTATTTTTAGTGTTCACTGAGGTTCTCGTGAGGAATAAATTAGTATATCCAGTGAGGTCCTTATATTAAACAAATACAGTCTAGCAATCGATTTCAGTCGGTCTGTTTAGTTGGACTGAAATCAGTATCGACATTCAATCAAACCAAACAGTTTGGTTGGACAAAGAATGGGTCGTGTAGTTGGGTCCTTATTGTTTTGGAAAAATGAATTCCTTCACCGTTAGAGCAGTCGGTAAATGTACGTAAGTTTTCGAAAAAATCCGAAAAACTCATTGGTACAGGCATTGCATGGTTTCGAACCCGGACCTTTCGCACGGGAGTCCGGTATTCTAACCACTAGGCCACCGACGCTCTTACCAAAACTAAAACCCGTTACCTTTCAGCTGGAACGTCCTCGACATCACCAGAGACGAAATGAAAAACGCGAACAACAGTCAGAACGAGGACCAAGACGGCATTCTTTCAAATCCCTGCGAGCACAAGCAGCCGCTGTTCTACCCGGTCACGCAGCTGATTCCCTTCACGAGATACGCGGCCTACGTCAAGACGTACACGACGCTGCAAGACAGCAAGGGGGCGCAGAGTCCTATCATCTACTTCACTACGTTGCCTGGACGTAAGTGTTTGTCTACCGAACCGTCGCACGAGACGTAATCGTGGTTTATGCAACTGACACGTTATTGCAGCCATTGTAAAATGAGTTCTTAGTTTTTGATACGAGCGTAGCGTGTATCAAAAACTAGTTTTACAAGTGGCTAATTACGTGGAGTTGCATACGACCATGAAATACTTAAATATAATATAGAAATTATTAGAAAAAAATAATTTTTTTTTTAGATTTTCTCATGTACTGAAGATGGCTCTTGTTCTTTAAACGTATACCAGATCCCTAAAGCCTTCCAACCCCGCAGGCCCGAGCCCCCCACAAAGTTTGACCGTGGAGCCGCTGAGCGCGCACTCGGTGTCCATCGAGTGGGCGCCGCCCGCGATGCCCAACAGCACCATCATCCGCTACCACGTGGAGGTCCAGGCCAACAGCTACAACCGGGAGACCATCACCGCCGGCAACAACAACTACTGCGGCAACCGTGAGTAATGTCTTAAATAATGTCTGAAACTTCCAACAAAATTCCCGTAAAAGAAGATTGAAAATAATGCAACACATTTCTCACGTCTCAATGGTGTGGTTTCATTAAACTCAAATTAATATTTGAACAAAAATAGATCTTACGGCGATATCACAAAGGTGAATATCCGTCTACGTAACTCGTATGATGAACAGTCGATTTCAAAAAATTCGAAGTCAAACGCAAGGCGCGATTGACTCGCCGCTCGCACTCCGTTTTAAGCCCCTCCCACCTGAGTACACATTTTGTGGCGCCACTCGCGTGCGTCTATTACATTTCTAGGGTATAATATTTCGCTAGCTGGACAGTTTTCGTTTCCACCCTGTATATGTAGATACAGAAGGTCCGCTCAATATAAACGCGCGATTATTAGCCCACGCACACTCGGGCTGAAATGGAATCAGGCTTTTTCTTTTATTAGAGAGACGATGTACCTCGTGTGCCGGTAATTACGCTGGCTCTCTTACCCTTCAAACTGAAACACAGCAATGCACAAATAAGTAAGAGAGTATCGTATATACCAACCCATGCGATCCTACACATTAGAATCTACACCTCTCATCTGTGACCTAAATCCTCATGTACCCTTATCGTGTTGTGCAGCGAACGTGCTGGCTAACCTGCTAGCGGTGCGCGGCGAGGGGGACGACGCGAGCGACAAGAAGGAGGACAAATACATCGGCGACGTGAAGAACGGCACGTGCTCCTGTCGCGAGGAGAGCAAGCCCAGCACGAGGTTCACCTCGCGCTCCGAGCAGGAGCGCTGGGAGAGCATCGAGTTCGAGAACGCGCTGCAGAACTCGGTCAGTGAGTTCTCGAACTCGAGATAATACTACAAATACATCGGCGACGTGAAAAACGGCACGCGCTCCTGTCGCGAGGAGAGCAAGCCCGCTCTCCACGCGACAGGAGCGCGCTGCATGACTCGAGTGAGCTGGTCCATGAGCTTTCCACTCGGCTGGTCCTTGCTTCGAGTGACCTCAGGGCTGGCGCGTACCTCGCGCAAAGGCTTAGGCTTGCGATCCAGCGAGGCAATGCAGCCAGCGTCCTGGGGACCATGCCGCTTTCAGGGAACTCTGAACTCTGTAGTATTTACTTCAGTGAGAACACGTTCGTCTAGGTTCCCTAACTAACTTAACTTAAATAACTTCCTTTGTTTTGTTCGTGTTAGTGTAAATATTTTGTTGTCTTGTAAAATATTTCACATTTTCTTATTACATTCACATTTGAAATGTGTCATATAGTTTCAATTCTACTATAGGTTTACTTCAAATCGGCGGTGAAAACTAACAGGACGAAACTGTCGCCACACTCGCGGTCGCGGCGCTCCATCGACGACAGTCTGAGCATGCTGGTCATACTGAGCGGGAACAACCAACCCATGATCGGCATCAACTACGACAACTCCACCGACGAACAAAGTAACTACAGTAACACCACTACTAATACAGGTACCGGCGGGTTTTGAGCGCTGACCGTTGCCGCAGTGAATTTGCTAAGCGTTAAGCCACGCTCGACGTAATTAAATTAATTTAAAAAAATTGAAAATATTCCGCAAGTATAATTTATAATTGTGACGCGGCAAATCTTGCTCTCAGAAAATATGTTTTACATTTTCTGATTTATTTATTTTTGAGTTAAAATTACCAATACGGGATTGGTTAATTTTCCGTGTGAAGTTGATACGGAAAAATTATTCGCTCAGCGCTCAAGATCCTAACCGGCATCTATACACATTCGTAACCCCATCATTTGTTTTAAACATCTCTCGACCCTCTTCAAGCCACCTTCTCTTTGCTTACTCTTCGTCTCATGCTTACCCGCACCCCTCATCACGCCCATCTCAACATTTTCATTTCAGTGAAGTGCAGTCGCGCCGAGCATAACGTTTGCTACGTAAAGGAGAATGCTACAGGTTATTAAAATAAAAATATTTATTTTGTCACGGGTACCCGGTTGCAGCATGCCACAATCGACGACTTGAATCGATTTGATTACTTTTATCTCTGGTATAGTCGACAAAGGAAATTCGTTGATCACTTTGCTACAGAAATAAGCAGTGTTGCCAGTTGACATCTTCTGTCAGTTTCGAAACTAGAAAAAACTGGTGACTAAAATCGCTTGGCTCAATAATTTTCTATGATTTTTTTTATTATACTCTGTACAGGAATATAAGAACCCTGTCAACAGAACGCCATTGGTAGTTTTATAATCTGTGTTATAGAGATCGCTATGAAAAGTATAGTACCATTTTATACCGCAATATGGCGAGGGTTTTTATATTCCTGGCCAGGGTATATTTATCTGCCTAGGTTACTTATAGGTGCCGGAACCTATTATATACCAACCACTCTCGCAACTGTGGTTATATGAAATTCATACTGCCAAAATTTCAGAACAGTTTTTTGTCGAGTGTTACTATACTGGATGAGCGAAGTGATCTTGGCATGTCTGAAAACAAGTAGATTACATTTTGATATGCATGAAGTTTTGTAGGAAATTGAAGTACCTATACAATTCACAAAAATATTCTGGACGACTGGTTTTTATAATGCATGTGTTAGTTAGCAAATTGTTAAAAAAAATTATCTTTCGCTCAACCACCTCTTCAAGTTCATTCAATAATTTGTTTTTAGAACAATATGTTTGGATTTTTCTTATTGAAAACACCAAAAGCAAAGTACTCCAAAAATGTAAAGACACAAATCAATATACAAACTTTAAACCTACTTGGAGTGGTTAATAAAATGAAAATGAAACAAATTATCTAAAGCTCCGACCATCTTTAACATGACCCAACCGATGGCCTACGGGACAAGAGGCAGCGGGTATTCGGACTGGCTATTTGGTCGAGCGCTTTACTGGGCCGAAGGGGAACTCACATGTACCCCGCAACCCGAAAGCCATAGGGAGGATCATAGTTATGGGGGTCGAACTTCAATTACAGATCGCGTTAAACTTCTAGATCGCTCGAGTGTGCGCACGCTCTGCGGACCGCCTTTCGCCCTTACGCCGCGACCCCTATATGTTGCTACTACATGTACCAACGTAATTAGAAAATTGACGTCATCTGTCGAACTTCGAGACCAAGTACAGTATGCACAAAAGTTTGAAGCAAATAAAATATCATCTCTGTTTTGCGAATGGATCGATCCAGATCCGAGCGCGAACCGGACCTGGATCATTTCGGAGTGGTAACGACGCGCATGATTAGGATTTGATGAACATCGCACGGACTGAGGTGCATGGGATGGGTGAATACGTATCGAATTATATCCATCGAGGTCGAAGCGCTACTTTCTTTGCTTACTTGTTAGTATCATAGACAGCACCGGTCATCGGGGATCTATAAGACGTGTGCACCATGCGGTATAATATGTCCCAACTGGACCCATACAGGTCCGACGGACACGGCTCCGGGATCCAGGTCTGACGACTCGGATGTAAGTCCGGATCTGGCTACGATAAAATGTCAATAGATTGGACAAAAGTGAACATAAATGTATGAAAAGTTGACGTTGACATTTGCGTTACATAATGGATGACTGTGCGAACGATACTAAGGACTCAGGTAGCAAGAAATGGGGATACCGGCAACAGAGGCGGGGCGCAGGAAGGGGACCGCATTCCTACCATTTTCTAATTACGTTGGTGGAGTAGTACTAACTCTCTCAACTCTTCGGAGCGATCTAGAAGTTTCACGCAAGAAATACATCCACTGCGCGGTAGTTGACCAATACATTGTCTTGCAGACTACATGAAGTCCGTGTACTATGTGCTGGACAGCGAGACGCGCTCTGTCACAGTGACGGACCTGCGCCACTTCACGTGGTACACGGTGAACGTGTGGGCGTGTCGCGAGCGTCACGCCAACGAGAGCGACGACGACTATGCAGACACTTGGTGCTCCGAGCGGTCGTATAACACCTTCCGGACTTTGGAGGAGGGTAAGTTGTTTATACCGTCATTCGTCACTTCACGTGGTATACGGTAACGTGTGGGCATGTCGCGAGCGTCACTCCAACGAGAGCGACGAATACTATGGCGAGACTTGGTGCTCTTGGTGATAGATAGATATATTCGGACATTTGATACTCCGAGCGGTCGTATAACACCTTCCGAACTTTGGAGGAGAGTGAGTGTCCGTATTTCCTTTACCGTCATTCTTCATTTCGCGTGGACGAAGGTAAGAACGACTATGAGGACATTTGATACTCCGAGTGATCTTATACCAGTCGTATAGCTTTTACTGTCATTCATCATTACACGTGTGAATATGTAGTTGCAGTATACACTCAGTACAGGTGTAGTTTATTACCGATTTCATATCAGCGATGATGTATGCTAAATGGATAAAGAAAAACAGAACTATTGTTGATAGTTTTTAATGGATACATATACATGGATTTAGTGTTTCTTTGCATTCTTAGGAAATAAAATGTGGTTTCCTCTTGGTTGTTTTATATTAATTATCTATGCATCTATAGTGAAATATCCAGTACGTAGTGTGGCCAGTAACAACTATACTGTTATTACATATCTTTCTGGATATTACATAAGTTTATACTCTGACCAGAAACATAAAAATCCTCGCCATATTACGCAATTAAATTGAAAGATTCTTTTAAAGCGAATTTTATAATACAGACTATAGAAGTACCAAGGGCGTCCTCTTGGCAGGGTTTTTATTTGCCTAGTTATGGTATATAATGGCGTTATTCTCACCTGTGTGAAATCGGAAATCCCGACAGCTGCATTCCTTTGAGAGATAGAAGAGGAAAAAACTTTAATTTAGGATTTGAAACTAAGTATGTGCCTAAATAATAAAGGAATGTGACCGTTCTACAGTGAACGCGGACGTGGTGACCAACGTCCGCGCAGAGGTGCTCCCGTCCAACAAGAGCCTGCCCGAGGTGAGCGTCACGTGGCGCCCGCCCGGGAACCCCAACGGGTTCGTCGTCGCGTACAACGTGCACTACTCGCGCGTCGAGGACAGCCAGGTTGGTCTTGGAAATAACACGAGATAAGCACACGTAAAGATATGCAGAATAAGAGGACCATCACAGGTAGATCCTGACGTGCAGGATTGCCTGGCTTGGTACTAGAGATGGAAATATTTCTACTTTAATTTAATTTTCATATGGTGAATTTGTTTTCATGTGAAATCACGTGAAATTTCGTCCCAAATGATATTTGCATAGATGTAACGATGAAATCTAATGCCACCGTGATCAATAATTATAAAATATGATGCATGATTTAGTTGTCGTAATTAATTATGTCGTGATTTCATATATTTTTAACCCCCGACCGATTGAGGAGGGCGTGTTTGACACGTTTGTGTGTTTGTCTGTGGCATCATAACTTGAGAACGGATGGTCCGATTTGGACCCGGTTTTTTAAATTTAATAGATAATTTTGTCGAGAGTGTTCTTAGCTAGGTCTGATAAAAATTGGACCAGTGATTTCCAAGATCTTGGAGTATCTTTGATGACTGGTGGGATCTCTGGAACGGTAACAGTTAGGTGGTTCGAGTTTGACCTCAATTTTTTATGACCATGGCGACCTTCACGCATCTGGAACCTGGAGGACCTGATGATGACTAGGAAAAAGTAAGGGGATCTCCATAACGGTACGTCGGGGGTTTCTTAAATTTTTAATTTAGAGTTTTATCGCAACAAACGGCTCGGCGACCGGCGTTCGCCGAGCCGAATGCTTGTCCCGAGTCCTCCCGATGATTTCCGAATGTACTGAATTGTTGTTCTTCAGGTATGATCGGCATAAACATAATTATACTTGAATGAAAAATATGAGGAATACGGCTACGACTGAAGTTTCTGCCAATAAGTCTGAAAGTTAACTAGGTCAACATTGTAAAAAAAGTTCTCGAGGTTAACAAGTTTTATTTTGTATTTCTAAAGTTGTTTAACCCACTTACTTGTATCTAGCCATTCTGTGGCCTTCTGTGACTTGTTAAAATCGTGCTCGCAAATCATTTTTCAAACCATTCCATTATTTAGTTAACAATTTATTTTGAGTGTCAACAACTTTCTTCTGGCTGGCGTTTTTAATGTACCTTTCTATACAGACCCCGGAAATCGGCCTGCAGAACTGCCTGACGGCTTCGGAATGCAAGGACAATATGTGTGGCTTCGTCTTACGGAAACTCCTGCCCGGAAACTACAGCATCCGGGTGACGCCTGTTACTGTGAGCGGAGCTGGCAATGTGTCTGCTGTCACTTACGTCGATATACAGGTAAGGAACAGCTAGTTTATCAGTGGCATATATACATAACTTCACGATAGGCCCTTGCGGAGTAGACAGAGAGAATGGAGCACCACGAATCTTTGTCTTGGCACGCTTCTCTTGCTTCCTCTACAGACATTCCTCGTTTCACACATGCTCGCCGTTGGGGTCATCTGCTCAGTATATTCTATATATAAGTATCACTATATAAAATCTAAGAGAATTCTGTCAATCTAATCTTTAAAGGTAAGTCTAGGACGAACCCGGCTTTTCCTGCCACTTACTTTCCCTTCGTATATAGCTTTTTTTTTAGTGGGGGCTTTAGGAATGCAGTTCGGGGAAAGGTCGAAAGAGTCGCACCGATCCCTGGTAGTGTACTTTTAGTAGTAGACTTTTAAGACATTTAACAAAAAGTAATAGGATTTACTTCCTTCTATAGCTCCATCTCTGTCAGCTTCCCCTAATACTGCGGCGTCTATAGACGGACTTGAATATTAATAACTGATCTAAATCTTGCTATCCACGTTTATATCAATCTAAAACAATTGAGAATGTCGAGCATCAAAAATATGTTTCAACTTACAGAGAACAGATTCAAACTATGAATGGATATGGGGCGTAGTGGGCGGATGCGTGATAATGATTCTGGTACTCGGAGGATGCATCTGGTACGCGAGGAGAGGCTTTCTGTCACCAGCTGAAGCCAACAAACTGTTCGCCAGCGTCAACCCCGAATACGTCTCCACCGTATATGTGCCTGATGAGTGGGAAGTACCTAGAACGAGCATTGAGTTCCTTAGGGAACTCGGACAAGGATCTTTTGGCATGGTGAGCACATGTTCCTATCTACATTATATATTGTATAGATTCGTTAAATCAGAGAATACACACAGAAGATCCGCTCCGGGCGTCAGCGATTTTGATTACGCCACTGGTCGAGTGACGTAATCAAAATCGTGACGTAATTAAACTGGGAATTATAGCGCTAGGGCAGTTATAATTCCCAGTTTAAAAGAAACAGTCTTGTGAAAAATATTTCTGGCAATGTACAGGGTGGACCAAAAGTCCGTTAACATTTAAAATGGTTATAAAAAATACAAATGCTACTTTAGTGAAAAACTGTTTATTTAATAATAAAGTAGACAAATTAGGATTTCACTTTTTAAAAATAACATCATTCAAATGTGACCCTTGTTCATCCTGGCACACCTGTAACCGGGAACGGAAATTTTGCATGACCGCCCGACAAGTGGTTGGTGAAATGTTCTGCATTTCCTCGCGTATATTTTCTTTTAATTCCTCAATAGACACTGGGTTGCTGATGTAAACTTTACTTTTGAGATATCCCCAAAGGTAAAAGTCCATTGGAGTTAAATCCGGGCTGCGGGGTGGCCAGTGAATGTCACCTCTTTTGGATATGACTTTTTGGCCAAAAATTTCACGAAGTGCTGCTATAGAGTCATTGGAGTTGTGACATGTTGCCCCATCTTGTTGGAACCAAGAGCTTCGATTAAAGCCTGAGAAGTCCTGTAATGCTGGAGCAAAAAAATTCTGTAGCATCACAATGTATCGCTCTGTATTAACGGTGACGGCGCGGTTTCTCTGATCTTCATAAAAATATGGACCAATGATTCCGCTGGCTGACAATGCGGCCCATACAGTAACCTTGGGCGAGTGTAAAGGTTTTTGGTGCTTCAAGTCCGGGTTAGTGTCACTCCAGTATCTGCAATTTTGTCGATTGACATGTCCATTTAGGTGGAAGTGTGTCTCGTCTGAGAAAAAGATGTTATTGAAGCTCGTAAACCTCTCAAGCACTTCGTTAGCAAACTGCAGTCTCTGAGCAGGGTCATTTGGCTTTAAAGCCTGTACAATTTGAATTTTGTAAGGATGTAAATGTAAATCTTTGTGTAGAATGCGATTTAGAGATGTTCTGGGCACATCTAAAGCACTAGACCGCTTTCGAGTAGAGAGACCAGGTTGTTCTCGAACAGACGCTCGTACACGCTCGTACACGCTCTATGTTTACTGGATCGCGCGATGTCCTAGGTCGGCCGGATCGTGGTTGACTTAAAGTTGAACCTGTTGTTTCGAACTTCTGTACCCATTTTTTAATCGTTTGAATTGTTGGTGCTTGATTTCTGTTCCGTATATTGTAATGATTACAAAATTTCCGTTTAGCTTCGGTCGTAGAATCGTTGTTTCGATAGTACTCGCGTACGCAAAATGCGCGTTGCGCTCCGCTGAATGACGCCATGGTACTAAATCCCTATTAGTAGCTCTCGCTTGTAGTAACACCCCCCGCGCCAATACCCCGCCCGCGCCGACGCAGCGACCTATTCAAATGTTAACGGACTTTTGGTCCACCCTGTATAATATTTCGTTTGTTGAAAGTACAAAAAAATATACCTACCAGTCGATCGCGCCACAGCGCGTGTATTTCGCTCCTGAGTTTCTTTGACTTGCCCTGAGATTGCCTGTACGCAGAGCCCGTGTGTGCGTGAGCCGATTTCGCGCGTTCTTATTGAGCGGACCTTCTGTGTGTATTCTGTGGTTAAATGTTGTAGAACCCTTTTTTCGGTTTTATTATTTGTTAGTCTTAGTTTTAACTGTAATGCTGTACATTTTTTTTGTAATAATAAAATAAAATAAATTTACAGGTGTATGAAGGTATAGGTAAGAACATCGAAAAAGGAAAGCCTGAAACTCGGTGCGCTGTGAAAACTGTCAATGAGCATGCCACTGACAGGTAACTAGTTTTATTTATACGGCGAAATAATATTGTGGGGTGTATTCTGTGAGATGCAGTTATAACTAGTTTGACGGAACAACAATTGAGTAATGATGAGACAAAATTAGAAACTATCAAGTTGGTTAAACCTTAACTATCCTGGTCTCAGTCACCACACTATAACAACCAGAGTAAGCCAATGAGCGTAAACAAAAATCAATCAAAACCATCATGGTTTTTTTTTATGTATAACTAAACCCGCATTTGACCTCGATCTCGTCTGATGGTAAGCGACGATGAGGTCGACGATGGAGCATGCGGGTCCAGTAAATGCCTATTCACTTCTTAAAAAATTCATTCGTTTCTTTAAAAATACATGCAAGTACGCTATACAAAGCATTTTTTACATCTTTCATAATTTTCTATGTTTAAGTAACACGAGTTACATAGTTTTTGTTTTGTATTTTAGAAATAGAATCATAATTTAGGCCAAAGATTATGGTATATTTAATTACATACGCTCATTCACCAGGGAGCGTATCGAGTTCCTGAACGAAGCGTCAGTGATGAAGGCGTTCGACACGTTCCACGTGGTGCGGCTACTAGGGGTGGTGTCTCGTGGGCAGCCGACCCTGGTTGTAATGGAGCTCATGGAGCAGGGGGACCTCAAGACGTACCTGCGCTCGCACCGCCCTGACGCCGAGAGCTCCTTGCCTAAGAAGGAAGCGGACAACCCGCCTACACTGCAGAACATATTGCAGGTCAGTAATGTTAGGGTGGTGACCCGCGGACTGCCGACCCTGGTCGTGATGGAGCTCATGGAGCAGGGGGGTAGAAAGAGAATGGAGGGACATGTATCTCTATCTTTCTTGACACGCCTCTAATTCTATAATGTAATAAGACTAAGTGTACCATTGCCCTTAACGCTCGGATTTCACGGGTGCGGTTCTAGCCACGGTTCGGTTCGCTGCAACCAATCACTCACTTAAAATCAGCGCTTCGTGATTTGCTGTATCCAATCACATAGCGCTGATATTAAATGAGTTGCCGAACCGGGGCTGAAACCGGACCCGTGAAGTCCTAGCTTTATTCTGGTAGAAACGCCGATAGCTGAAGAAAAAGATTGAATGGAAATACAATTCTCACATACACTCTTCAAGCCCCTAAAATTTAAATTAAATACCTGCATATATAGCCCGCAGCCCTTTCACCCCCGCGCCTCCGCGACCTGTGGACTGCGTTCGTTGACCTAATTTAGGAACTAAGTTATCCTTTTTTCCGAATTTGATACTGTTTACATAGCATAACTGTCACGTCCATAATCCTAGAGGGGGTAGACTGAGGAACCACTTTTATTATTGGCAGTTCCCACTGTTTGGGGTTACAATAAAGTCCAATATTGTGTTGGTGATTTTCCTTCGCTTCGCTGTGTGTGAAAAGGCGCTGTAGATCATTTTTTTAAATTGATCATTCTCCACTAACTTGGCAAGACTTTAATGTAAATTTTGTATTGTTCCAGATGGCTATAGAAATAGCCGACGGTATGGCCTACCTATCGGCCAAAAAATTCGTGCATCGCGATCTAGCGGCGCGGAACTGTATGGTCGCCGGGGATCTCACGGTCAAAGTGGGGGACTTCGGCATGACCAGAGACATTTATGAGACTGATTATTATAGGAAAGGCACCAAGGGCCTACTGCCGGTGCGCTGGATGAGCCCCGAGAGCTTAAAAGATGGGGTAAGTTCGATCATTGGTATAACCTACATCCAACGAAATATTATACCCTAGAAATGTAATGTAAAGCCACGCAAGTGACGCCACAAAATGTGTACTCAGGTGGGCGGGGCTTAAAACGGAGTGCGAGCGGCGAGTCAATCGCGCCTTGCGTTTGACTTCGAATTTTGAAATCGATCTGTGCGTCATACGATCCTATGTAAGAGTTACGTAGACGGATATTCGGCTTTGTGACATCGCCGTAAGATCTATTTTTGTTCATTTGATTTTCAAAGTCGCTGCCTACACCAGTTTAGTATGATCTGTTTATACACAAATATATCTACACAAAACATATTTGTTTTTCACTATGGTTGTTTCTCACTTATCTTACCTATTTCTACTGCAAAGCAGCAATGTGTGCATTCCTGTGTTTCGGTTTGAAGGGTAAGAGAGCCAGCGTAATTACCGGCACACGAGGCACATCATCCTAGTCCTCAAGGTTAGCAGCGCATCGAAAACCCTCTAATAATAATATAGTGAGAACCCTCTAAGCCTCTGAACCCTCTAAGAATAATTAGATGTCTATGGGCGACGGTGACCACTTACCATCAGGTGGCCCGTTTGCTGGTCTGCTCTCCAAATACAATAAAAAAAAATCTATAGAAGAAAAAAGTTTTGTGTAGATGTTTTAGGACCTCCTGACTGGGGACCACCCTAGAATAGAATATAATATACTTTATTCCACAAAAAATATGGAATACAATATATGCGATCTTATCGCTAAAAGCTATCTCTTCCAGACAACCTTTAACCAACCAACCAACCCTTATATGGAATCTGTTGCCAAATAATCTCCACCGGTTTTAGAATTAAGTATCTTCAGGGTCGACAGCGTCAGTGTGTGATGTTGCTGGTGTCACCACTTACCATCTTACCATCAGGTGAACCGGCTACTTGTCTGCCGTACCTATTCATAAAGAAAGAAATGCTTGACTTAATGATTATGATAACTTTGGCTGTGTCGGTTGTGTGATCAATCTATCATGTACTAGACTAAATAACTAAACACATTCATTTATATCTCTACAGGTATTTTCTAGTAGTAGCGACATATGGAGTTACGGGGTCGTTTTATGGGAAATGGCGACGCTTGCTATGCAACCATATCAGGTAAGTCCTTACGAATTAACTTTAGATGTTGGTACCATCATACATTAATTCCTTATGGTCCATGCGATATACAGGATTGAAAATTTCGGCTGAGCACCCAGGGCAGCCACCAGATCCGTTGGAGTTACGAGAAAATGGTCTTAGGAGAGCTTCCCTAACCATTGGAGCTATTTAAAACTGCATTCACAGATTTTTGAAAAAAGGTACAGTCAGCGAGAAAAATGCCATTTTACACAAAAAAATAATTGATGTCAATAAGACCATTTTCTCGTCGCTCCAATGGATCTGGTAGCTGCCCTGGGTACCCCGCCGAAACTTTCCACCCTGTATAATATAACATAGGCAAGCATAGATTTATACCCTTCTTGGACCACATATACTCGTATTCATACAACGTAATCTCAATATAAACTAAATTGCACCGATACTTTTCGAATGCCACTAGTCACGAACCGTTTGCCTAACGTTACGTTTTGGTCCAGCCAACGAAGAATACGATTTGGACCATTACGAAAACGTTATCGCTTAATTAGGAACAAAACGTTGTAATACAGTGGAATTTGGGCTCCTAGGGTAGTATTGTCCTGTCCTTCCGCTAGTAATACAACATGTCTTTGCAACCAGGGTCTGTCCAATGAGCAAGTGGTGCGGTACGTGGTGGAAGGCGGCGTGATGGAGCGGCCGGAGCACTGCCCCGACCGGCTGTACGAGCTCATGCGTGCCTGCTGGGCGCACCGGCCCAGCGCGCGCCCTTCCTTCCTCCAGCTGGTGGCGGACCTGGCGCCCTCGGCGCAGCCCTACTTCAGACACCGCTCTTTCTTCCACTCGCCGCTCGGGCAGGAGATATACGCGCTACAGCGGACGTCCACAGGTGAGTCTACACTCGAAGTGAGAACGGCCCTTTAGACTACACCCGCACCGGCCCAGCGCGCGCCCTTCCTTCCTCCAGCTGGTGGCGGACCTTGCCCCCTCGCCCTCGCTCGGGCAGGAGATATACGCGCTACAGCGGACGTCCACAGGTGAGTCTACACTCGAAGAACGAAGTGAGAACAGCCCTTTAGACACTGTTCTACACCCGCACCGGTTCAGCGTGCGCCCGTTCTTCCTCCAGCTGGTGGCATATCTAGCGCCGTCTGCGCAGCCCTACTTCAGACACCGCTCGTTCTTCCACTCGCCGCTCGGGCAGGAGATATACGCGCTGCAATGTACGTCCACAGGTGAGTAATCTCGAAGTGAGAACGGCCCTTTAGACACTGTTCTACGCCCGCACCGGCCCAGCGTGCGCCCTTCCTTCCTCCAGCTGGTGGCGGACCTGGCGCCCTCGCCGCAGCATTACTTCAGACACCGCTCGTTATTCCACTCGGAGATATTCGCGCTGCAGCGTACGTCCACAGGTGAGTCTACAGCTACACGCGTAGAACGAAGTTTAAAGTGAGAAACCTCACCTCTACGGATGAGTGTAATTATTGGTCATCGGCGCAGCCGTAGTTACGTCTCTCTCGTAGGCGTAGGCGTAGACCTACGCGTAGGCCATAGAGAATTGACATCTTCATCGGGTGCTATCTTCAAAATGAAGTTTATAGGTCAATAGGCAAAATCGCAAATGAATGACCTCGATATAGATTGATTTTTCATTTATCACCACGAAACCCCGCCCCCTGAAGATTCTGGGTACGGTTCGTAAGTAGCGAACCTGCTCTACTGCCGTCATGATGCCACCAATATTATAAAGGATTTAAAAAAATCAGAAACTACTTATGGTGTTCGTCATTCATTGGCGGCTAGTGAGTCAGACTTGGTTCACAAGAATTTAACACTCGTTATTGAAATGGTCACATTTTATTTGAACTGTCTTAAAAAGTTACCAAAACAATCGCTGATAAATATTTTCTGTCCCAAATGTGACTCACATTGGTTCATTTCAGTAAATGATAACATTGGCAAATTAATGAACTTGTCTTTATTATTAGTTGACACAATATAACGTTATAATAATTAATAGTGAAACGCTTGTTTGTCCGCTCGGTCTCACCTCGGCAGACGTTTGTGCCGACCAGACCGCGCGCTGATACCCGTAAGTAGCGGTAACTGCATGTAACATATTCATGATATACAAGAGCACTTTTGTTATCATTTCCTGAGTGACCAAATACTTAGCGAGTCAGTCTGTAGCACTTTATTTTGTACCTGTTGTTGAGGTAGTGGTTCTAAATTCTAATAACAATTTTAGTATGATAAATAGAAATCAAATACTGTTGGGATGGTTTAACTGACTTGATCATTAGAACCGCTAAATCGAATCACTTCTTTCCTTCTTCACGCGGCCGCATTCTATTACAGTGATTTTTTGCGTGTAGTTAGAGGCTTCATTCTCCTATGTTTGTTTACCCTGTAATTTACTGTTGGTTTATTGTATATAACTTTAAGTTAATTGTGAATAGTGGGGGACTTATTTCTGTAGATGATACTCTGAATTGAGCTTGATTGTGTTTCTTTTATGCTTACAGTCAAAATTTGTAGGAACTGACCCATTAGATTAAGTTTTATAATCAAGTGCCGTAAACAGTCGGCGTAGTGACGCGACGTAGATGTGGTGTTTGCAGACGAGGAGCTGGAGATCCTGGAGGTGAACGTGGGCGCGGTGGCGACGGGCTCCGGCTCGAACCTGTTCGGCGTGTCGGGGCGGCTGGCGTCGTGGGTGCGCGAGCTGTCGTCTCTGCGCTCGTGCGCCTCCGACGACGCGGCCGCCGAGCCGCTGCAGCCGCCCGAGGCGCCCGTGGCGCGCCCCATCCCGCTCAAGGGCGGGCCCAACGGCGTGCTGCGCGAGCCCGCGCCCGCCTCCACGGGCTGCTAGCCCGGCCCCGCCCGCGCCCCCGCGCCGGCACCCTCTCTACCTCAGGTCGGCCGCGCGCGCGGCCGGCTCTTCGAATCCTAGATGTAAGCGTAGCTAGTTAAATCGCGGGCGGCGACGGCGGAGCGCGCCGCCGCCGCCCGCTGCCTTGTTTTATTTATTTTATACGTACGTTGATGTCGCGGACCACTACCGGAGCGTGTGGAATATTATATATGTTGCATGGAAAAATAGCTGAATACTCTAGGGATTTAGGGTTTATTGGTCGTCAGTAGCGACGGATGGTGGATTAAAGCTGTTTATCGTGTAATAATGAGTTACGAGATAGGTTGGAGGGAGGAGGGACTGTAAATATTGCGTGTACGTAAATACCGCCCTAAACCTTTTTAAAGAGTAAGTAGAATGGAGGAAAGAACCCCTCCCTCCCTTAATACCCTCCATCTTCCGCCAAAGGTGCTCCGGACCCTCAGAGTTAACAGTTCTCCCCAGTCTTGGCCAAATTCCTAGGGTATTTCCCTGCGACATATATGTTTTTCGATCGTCGATTCGGCCTAAATTCGTGCGTTTCGTTTCGGTCGCTACGGATTACTTTGACTCTAGCGTAAATTTATGTATAAGGGAAAGTTCTTGAATCTTCTCTGCATTTACTACATTAATTTATTGCACACGGAGTGTGCTGTCGTGCAGAGGCGACGTGTTTCTAGAAAGTTGATCTAGTTAATTATTCGTTTAAGGTTATCGACGCGAAGGGTGCGTTTCTTTTCGTCTGACGATTCGTTTTCATATCAGGAAATTAATATTTTTGCTGAAGCGATATTGAAAGTCGATCTGTCTCGACGTGAATCCTATATAGTTTACCTCAATAAAATAGTTGTATCGGTGTCATTTTTGACATAGCCTATTAATATTAAGTTTACCGTGTAAGATGTAAAGTGTGTAAAAGTAATATTGTAACTTAGCTAAGATCGTGTACAAATTATTTTTATTAATTTCTTGATATTTAACCGGCAAACTTCTGTTTCAAACGCACGACACGCGTCGAGCGAGTGGCGAGTGGCAAGAGGCGAGTCGCGGATACCGTTACGTTGTTGTTATGAGCACTTTTTGTTGAGAGTGCAGCGCGCCGCCATCGGCTTGCCACTTGTGCGCTCGGAGTGCGACTTGCGAGCTGGCGCAGCTGTTTATAATACTCAAATCAACCTGTTCATCCCGACAGCCTGTCATTTTAATTATTTAATACTTCTCTAAGCGACGAGGAAATAATTTCATAAATCGGTTTTAACCACCAAAGACTTGAATGAAACATTAATAAAAAATCTAATGTTATATTCTATATCTGCTGTTACTTATTATTGCTGTATTAAAATAGTTACAAGATGATCATGTATGTATGGACATGTAATGTACCTAGTTTCATAGTTCGTTGCGGTTATATTTTCTATAAATACGAAGCTGAAATCAATGTGTTCCGTATCAATTACAATGCAATAGATATACCTGCCATTATTGTTGTATAGTTATATTGCAATTATTGTTTAGTATGAAATGTTGTTTATAGACAAAGTCGTGGGCGGTGCCGACAGGTTTATAATCAACTGACGATTTTGTTGTACATATTTTGAGACAACAAATAATTAGAAAAATTACCGACGAATATAGTAAAGAAAAAAGGGGATTGCTATGTGGTTATCCAGCAAACGCTAACGAATAGACCTTTTTAATAAATGCGTACATATGTGTATGATGTATATTTATACCTAATAAATATTTTACTATTCCGAATCAATGTGAATAAAATCTAATTCATAAATATCTACTGTAGCCCGTATGTACTTTGAATGATCGATCACCAACCAGTCATAAAATTAAACCATACAGCACAGATAAACGATTTCGTATCGTTCCGTATCCAGCAGTGGGGTCTAAAACATGTGCTTAGGCTAATTTACATAATGTGTATAACATGTTTAGGACGGTGGGCAATAGTGTAAATTTTATAATCCAATGACATTATTTTTTCTTCAGATTATACTGTTGTTATTATCAATTTTATCTCAATTCATATTCGTATGTAATAAATTACGCTAGCTGCAGATAAATATGACGTGTGTATGTTATTCTAAAATCTAAATGAATTCATAATACTGTAAATGTTTTAATAAATGTAATAATTATAAATTCAACCAAAGCTAGACTCCAATACTACAATAATCCCGGCCATTGCGCCCCAGACGGCGGGCCGCATGCCGCCCTGGGGCGCAATACGGTAACAATAACTATATCGATAATGTGGTATAAGGGTATAAACGAGTGCCTTCAGACATCCAGCCTTCAACGGAATGCAGGATTGTTGATCGCGTGAAAATGGCATCAATACATAGTTGGTATACGACTAGAGCGGTTCCATGTGTCACGTGTTGTTAGACAGTGTTTCAAATGAAATATTGTTTTTTTAATTTCATACGAAGGAACCCGATCGAACCGTGCCACTGGAATGCACTTCAACGATGTTGGCTGGTAATTGGGCAATGTAATACGAAAGGCTAGCCGATAGTGTTAATTATACAATTTACGTCTGTTCATGTGTTGCCACGTTTCATATTGTGTGTTGAGTGTGGTCTGCAATATGATTAGTGACGGAGAAACGCATTGGGCTAGGTATATGTACGTATACTCCGCGGCAGCGCAGGCGTGCGCCTACTTACTCGTATTTATCTTCATCGCTCCTCTCAACTTTTCTATTTACAATAACTGCTACATTTGCTATTTCTCGTGTAAAAATTCAGTACTTTCACGCATACCTACCGCTGCTCTGCCCAGAAGTATACACATATTGGTGTGTCGCTGTTTGTCGGGGCTCAAGGCACGTTGCATTGATCGGATATCATTTTATTAGCGAAAATTCTCCCTTCGATTGCAAATTAATTTCCAAAGTTGAAATCCAAATGTCTCTTTAATTTTAGAAATTGCATAGTGCCTTTTGCTCAATTTATGAAAATGTTGTAGGTACCATTAGTGTAATGTTAAATATTAGAGCCATATTTTTTGTTCCACCTTATTGAATGTGATTCCAGTGGAGTGAGAAATTTCCAGAAGCTTACATATTGGATGGGATTAATTTTTCACTGCGCTGGTATGTGGGGCATGTACACTCCAACAAAAAAGAGTAGAAATTAAATCATGGCAACTTTCCATACATTGATGTCAAATCACCAAATGAAGAATACAAGAATGAAAGAAAAGCTGGAGAAAAAATATATTTATACAGAATGGCTCAAAAGGGCTGGAACCCAGAGCCGTATAACTATTTTTTTTAAATGTCAAATCACAATGACATTTCTGTACTATTTCCGTGTTGCCATTATTTAATTTCTACTCATTTTTGACGGACTATAGTGTGTAGATATCTAAAGCACCTGAAGTATGTTCTGGCCGCGGGCCACAGTTCCTGTACTAACGAGCGAGCCGAGGCACTCCACCGCCCTAGGGCTGCTCGGACAACTATTGGAGCGCTTCTATACAGCTTTAACTTGACAAAGTAACGTCCGACGCCACTGACTGTTACGAGACTCGTGGAGTAACTGCGGCGAAGTCTCGCACAACGTTGCCTCACACAGCGTTCCCTGCGGGCTTTAATGATTAAGACTCAAGGTTTAACATTAAACATTCCCAATCTACTTCACAAACATCATAAAACAGCAAATCTCTTTTACGATGTTTGTAAGCTGCATATACAATCTTTAATGTTAAACCTTCGTAACTTCGCTCTTATTTTTATCAGTATTTATTTTTTTATTGTGATTTCCACCTAGTAAGGCAGTTACATTACCTCATTTTAGTAATTATATTATGCATAAATTATTGACTGATAAAATAATTTCCAAATGATGTGTTCCTCGTGTGATTTGTGTGCGTGTTTATATGTAATATTGAAGTGTGAAGGTAGCGTTGTGCTCTATGCTCAATTTAGATACAATTTCACCAAACGATTGAGATAGTGTACAATTTTTATATTTTATTTAATGAGAATGAGGGTTAATGAGAACCGAGTATAATAATAAATATTAATTAATATTAATAAAAAAGTTACAAAAAATAGTAAAATATAGTTTTTAATGTTAAAAATATCCCACACACAAACTGTAGGTAAGTACTAATTTTACGAAAATAATACTGAAATACAATGTTTAAACTGGTAGTGTTTATGTAGTATATAAGAAATAAACGAAAAATAATACAATGTTACCATTTGATGGAAACAGGTTGTATATATTGATCACTTGGGGACTCCGTATTGATAACTGAAAAACTTTTTGAGATTCGAATAGATATGCGAACTTTCCCTTTTTATATTTTTTGAAGATTCTCAACAAAAACTTATTATCCTATTTTATCAATATCGTCTTATAAAGTGTATTAGTATACCTACCTGTGTACTTTGTAATGTTAATTTTTTCATAATTCCAATTTAATTTTCTCTCGTTCCTTCCTAACGTTCTTTAAGACCAGTTTAAGCGGCACCCTGGGCGTCCTACCAGGCACCCTGCATTCGCAGACTTCGTCCCTCGCGTAGCGTCTCAGCAGAACCGCCGCTCTTAGCCAACCTTCCTCACCATTGTGCTTCAACTTCCTCAACCCCTCAATATAACACTGTGGAAGACCATGTTCTTTTGCACCCATTTTAAGAATTTCCTTGTACGTCCACGACGGCCAGTTTTCCACGGGAATCGCATCGTTGTCGGCCCTCGGCAAAGGATTCACTTTTTGTATGTAAGAGCGACACAAAAAGGTCCCCATGTACGGAGTTAGAACTTTTAGATATTTTACGTAGTACGTTTTCTTTTCAATGTTTTTCTGACTGCAATGGAAATAAAATGGAATCTAATATATTATCATAAGTATTACATATAGGTATAGATAACGTACGTATTATGGACGTGAGAGTTATGCTATGCTAAAAAATAATATACACACGGGAAACCATAATGTTCTATAAGAAATCTTCACGTTTGTTTCTTTTAGTATAGGTAAACCTAAAATCGTTTTTCATAATATGGCGGCGTTCCATAAACATTCTCTGTTAACTTGTCAACCTTGTAAAGTGGTTACTGGCTACTTACTCATCAAGAGAAATCATATCGTCGTTGTCTAGACGCCATATAACACCCCACACGTGGGCATTCGCCGTGGGCACCGCAGTCGCAGCAGGACCACCCCAAAAGTGGGAGTATTTAATGAAATCTAATCTATAATTCTGGAAAATAATCAGCAGTTGTATATGTCGTAGACGTATAGCGTAATGGCGCGTTTCACGAAGTGCTAATAATCTTAGAAAGATAATGTAAGGGTCGAGTTCTACACTATTTTGATTTACTTGCGCGCCCTGGGAGAGAGAGGCCAATGTCCAGCAGTGGACTAGAGTAGCCTGCTGATGAATCGGTCGCAGTGAATTTATTTGAAAATAAATTGAAATAAAATTATTTTTGTAGAACTACTTAAGTGCTTTAATTCTCATTTAATATTAAGTTTAATGAAGTTTTACCAAGTAGCGATTTGAAGCATCGATAATATACACGTACGGTCGGTTGCTTGAATTATCTGACCCCTTTTCGATACGTATCGAAAGGAGTCAGATAATTCTGGCAACCGACTGTACGTATGTATAGCATTTCTAATAAAACGGGCAAACTACCAGATGGCATTAGTTTCATAGAAGAGTGATTAAGATCCACGAGATTTAATACCATTACGCTATGTGCGAATTAACGATCCGCACTTCACAAAGTGGCTAAGAATCTTTAGTGTAGAACTTGACCATTACAGTATCTATCTAAGATTATTAACACCTCTAACACTACATGGCTGATGTGGCGGGGTCACCAGTGATATAAATCATATGCTTAGATATATATAATAGTAGATAGGTACTTACTTTTGGTGAAAAAAAATAGTGTACTGTACATAGCATGAGGTACTTACATCCAATCGTGCTATAGATACAAACTCTGCTGATGGACTATGCATGTGAATTCTAAATGCGAACATATTTCCACCATAAGCAAAATACAGAAAAGTATTAGGTTTGAGTATCTCGGATTTCAACATCTTTACAAAATCTTAATTAATATTTATAAAATAATTGTGCTCAAAATTATTGTAATATTATTTTCTGAAAATCATACATCTGACAAGAAAATCCACAGATTACAGAAGTTTTACTTAGAATTGAGTTAGAAATTCCTTGTTCTAGTTTCATAAATAAAGATGTTTTAGTCAAAAAAGTTTATTAACAATTTTTCATAAAAGCAAATCAATAGATTTGTATGAAATATAATATTTAGGTAACAAAGCTCAAGATTTAATCTATTCTTGGCGTTTTTGTACATAACTTATATTATTATTCTAAATAGATTACTTAATACGAGGAATGCATGTTTAGTTTTCAATTATCAATACTATATCAAGTTTCATTACCAAATAACATTAAATATATTGTAGATAACATATAAAAGGTCTTTGTTCATTACATAGGAACATTACAATAATTAAAAAAATAAAAATAAGGTTTATTTATCTGTTTAATTTCTCTAACATCTCAGGTGTAGCCTCTTGTCCATTGTGTAGGATTTTCTTTAATTTCTGAATATATTCCTCTGGTAACTGGCAATCAACTGCCCCTTTTATTATGACCTCTAGGTATGTCTTTGAGGGTCGTTGCTCTGGTGGGAGCTCTTCATCATTTTCGCGAGTTGGAGGACTCTCACTCTGCTGATACGTACGACATTCAACTTCCACTCCTCCATGCATTGTTACTTTTACTGATTTAGGGAAGTACCAGTTTGTATCTACTCCTTCTTGTCTGAAAATAGAAAACGTGAATAGTCTCCCTAGAAGACTTTGCAATAGTTTGATTTGCAATACCATCTATTTCAAGCAGTTACTTGTCTAAAGCCGGTAGGTCTTTGTTGTGCACCCTCCACACAGCGCCCCAGACATAAGCTCCTTCTTTAGGCACTATGGTTGCAGACGTCCCTCGCCAGTTCGGACTCCACGTCAAGAAGTCCAATTGGTGTTCCTAAATGAGGTTATTTACGTTTACCAATTCGCCAATGCGTAGTAATAGAATAATAAATTTGGTAGGTATAAGATAGTTTGATAAATACTTACATCAAGTCGGCCAATTTCAATATATTCAGCGGACGGATTATTTATGTGAATTCTTTTTTTCAGCAAATTACTACCGTAGGCGAAGTACAAGAACGAGTCTTGTTTCGGTATTGGCTTCTGCATTATTGTAAGAACGTATGGTAATAATCTCATTTGAAGCAGCGGCGTGCAAGATAGAAGTGTAACTAATTAATAAATGATAAAATAAATAAATCAAAATCTAAACAAACTGATAACATATTGTTATCATTTCATTATGTTTTTTTAAAATATTTCGTTTTACGGCTCTGGATTCCAGCCCTTTTGTGCCATTTTGTATACATTTCATTATGTCGACAAGAGTGTTTCCGTTGAGCAATATAAAAAATTCCTGAAATTCTGCGGTATATACTGAAATCTGTGACAAAAGAACATAAAAAAAAATATATAATAATAATATTTACTTTGGTATAATTTTCCAGTTGTTAGAACAATCGATGCCTAACAATCCGTAAAAAATCCTCTTTGAATTTGGGCATAATTCTACAAGACGACAACACTGATCAAAGACATCATTTCTGTTGGTTTTTCTCCGCGCTTTTGAAGCGTCCACACGGGATTTTTTCATTTTGTCTTGCAAATTGTTTTACAGTGGTAATTTTCTAGTAAAAATGGTGTTCGTGAATTCGTACTTGGCTGGTTTTTGAAGAGTCATACTGCGTCCGGGACGCTTCTTCTTTGGTTCGGACGATGCAGAAGCGTCGCAGATTCTCCCAGATAGCATTGAAATGTGTTGTATCCATGGCCATAAACATTATTTTTTAAAACATCATATGTTGAGTTTTTACCGCGCTTTTGAATCGTCCACACTGGTTTTTTTTTTGTCTTGCAAATTATTATACAGTGGTACATTTCTAGTAAAAGTCATGTTTTTTACTTGAAGAACGTCTACAAAATGTGATTAATGTGAGGGACAGACAAATAAGACGTTGCAGCCCGATCCGTACTTGGCTGGTTTTTAAGAATAAATCATTATTTAAGATTTCGACTGAAGGACTCGTATTCATAATCATGAACAATTTTTGAAAAAAGCATTATCTGTTTTGACATTACTTAGGTTGTTTACGAAGGTGGCGAGTGAGTGGTCGGCGACCGACCTCTCTTTTACTCTCTATTGGTGTTTTTTAACCCCCGACCGATCAAGGGGGTAAATATTCAAAAATTAGGCCTTGCACCGCGCGGTGTTACGAAATCGAACCCAGACCAGTCTGGAGCACCGGCGCAAGGTTGTCTGTCTATCGGTATTTTATAGAATACATTTCGGAGAGTGCGCATCTAAATTACACGACCTAAGCGGGGAGGGGTTCCTTCCGTATGTCGTTGATATCCCATCTATTCGTACGAAGCGATTTGCTTCTTCATTCATTATGCGAACAGCTAATGTATGGAACAGTCTGCCGCAGAGCCCGAACCCGCATGCTCCGTCGTCGCTTACCATCTGGCGAGATTGGGGTCAAATGCGGGTTGAGTAGTCAATAAAAAATAATCTCTTGTAATTCTTGTATATATCCTGTCCTGCTGCCTAGCTCGTGCGTATGCCACCCACGTACTGCAATGCACCCAATAGTCACACGTTATTATTATTATTATTTATTTTAAATCAGGCGAAATACAACCCATACTGATTAATAAATACAAATGTAAAAAGAACTTAAACAAAAATAAGCTAGGCACCTATTAAATTATACAATATAGGTCGTTATTTTTTGTTCGGACTCCGGTGCATGCGCAACCAACTCTTAAAAAATATATTCTCAAATAAATTGTCATTGAGGACAGACACTAACTCATTTTTAGAGTCACGCACTCTGTCCCAGAACGTTGCCACCCTGCTCCTCAGCACCGCGAAGTAATCAGGGACCCTGGCGTCGGCGTTATATAAAAAAAAACGATTTCTATGCTTATTACCAAAATAAACAGAAGCTAAGAATAAGAAAACAACTAGAATGATTCAAATGACATTTATTCTTAATACCTAGCTATTTATTTGTAACTAAATAACAATCCATATTTTTTCACGTCTCTCTGTTTGCGAAATATAATGATGAATGAAAATCATACAACAGCAACTAATTAATAAATACTTTCAAACTATATCTTTAATAACTTTGGCACTTCCATGTTTTCCAATGCAATATTGCACTGTAGCGTATACTTTAAGCAACCTGCGCTCAACAGCTTCGAAATGTTCATATGTAGCTAGCCTATCGCCTTGAAATGAAGACAGCAGCTGTATTGTATCAGTCACACTTCCTCCAGAAAGTATTTCTAGATTCTGCCATGTTGAACGGGATAGTCTGTAAAAATAAGCATCTCAATGCCATATATGCCTAAAAATAAAAGTTACTGTTTTACTGATAATGTAAAAAAATCATTTTCTTACATGCAGCACTGATACAGTGGAGCCAAAATATCCAACTCATCCACCATTGGGTTTCCTAGTCCTTTTCCATTGTCTAACAAGATTATTTTGTCTTTGTAAACTTCGTAGCGATGACGGTCTCCATTTTGTATTAGGAAGTCAAATATGGCAACATCTATTAAATTAAGTACCCTTTTTAAGCTCATAGATCCCATCACTTTACTGAAATAAACCAAAATATAATATGTATAAGATGTATATCATAATGGGACACATTAATAATTTCTATTCTATGCAATATAGCCGGATTTATATTATGTAACTCCATTCCATACTCACTTACAAAAATTATCATCTGTTTCCCATTCCATTTTCTTGCTGTTGTATGAGCGACGCCAAGGGGATTTGAATACTTTGAATTGCTTGTCCACATACAGAATAGCTGCACCCTCTATTTCCCCTTTGCTATCAGGACATACAGTTTCATTTACTTTACAATAGAAACATTTGCCATAAATACATAATGCACCATTATCTGAAATTAATAAATTTATTTCAAATAATCTTCATTTGGTATGGTGTTTATTCTACAGCAAAATAAAGCCAGAGAAGAAAAAAATTGCTTACTATTCTTCACCATTGTCTTTTTCAGTCCCATAGTTGCAACAGGTATAATGTCCCTGTTAATATGTATTCTCCGTACAACTGAGGGAGCAATCCACCGGAAGTCCATCACCATTGCAAGGTAGTAAGCAAATACTTCAGAGTTATGCCGGTCAAAACCAGCATAAATATTTCCTGTTATCACATCATCCAGCTTATATCTCTTTGGTTTAAAGTACAGCTTTTGTTTACCCTGAAATCGTAAAGATGGCGAAAATTACATAAAATATATATCAGTGATCAATCATAATTCATAATAATATAAATGATATAGGAGATAAGATTCAGATAGCATAGACAATATCTTTGAAGTGCAAATTACCTGAGATGAAAGTTAGTTCCATCTAAGCATGTTCAAGACCGTTTCTGTAACATTCTAATAATGGAAAGGTTGCCTCCTTACTTACCTCCAGGACTAATAAAAGTTTTAACTGTGTACCCTTTGGTGCATTATCAGCTACTGCTATCTGTGCAGTGCGTATTGCATGCAATATCTGTCCGGAGGCTCCATTCTCATTGGGGAATAATGACTCCTCACTCGTCTGCTGAAATTGTAATTTTAAATTTTCAATATACATAGGTAACATTATTTTTTTAATTATAATTAATAAATATACAAATCAAATTACTATAAAATAATCACTTTGTTATATATTTCATGAATCAAATAATCCACCCAAACCCACATTTGTCAAACCCAGCGCTGTGCTGTATGGCTAAGTCAGTCTGCACAAGGTCACAAGCACAACATTAAGATGACGACAGATTTATACTAAGATATTTTTATTTCTGTGATGATATTCAATTGAGTCTTTAGATGTGATCTACCATAATAAAGCAAGGTTTGTTTGTCTACTTGAGAATATTAGAGTTAAAAAATTAATAGACATATATTATTATTATTAAAATGATAATGTTTTACTTACAGCTTCTGCATCTCGCCAAACGTTTATTGTTTTGCGTTTGATTGTGAAATTGAATGAGCGTATAAGTTTATTTTGTACAAGTCCAAATTTAAGATTCCTGTTCTTGTATTGCAGAGGCAAGTAGTTGAGATGATCGTAGATATCCTTGATGGCACTTGGCACAAGATCAAAGTCAATAGGGGGCTCATTAAATTTACCAGTTTTTCCTACAGTGTTAAGAGTATAGAAGAAATATAGGTTGAGACCGACGAGAACGAGGAGAAATAGTGAGAATCCAAAGGCATAGTTCATCGACATAATCATATGCTAATAATTTCGCCAATAATCAAACAATACCACCAAACAAGGGAACTACATCAGGTATGGTGTGTGCCAAGTTTAGTGGACATGAAAACTTACATGTAAAGGCGATAAAAGTACCAAAATTTATTTTAACAACAGCGTTTAGATTTATATCTAAGTTGTTACTTACTAAAATAATTAGCACTTTATTTCATTATAATATACGATTTTTGGTTTTAAAACTTCGACGGACATCAACAAAACAAATAAATCGATCGAAATATTTTCTTTTTAATATTTATTTTTACGGCTCTAGGTTCATTCAAGTCCTTTCTATCGACTCACATTAGCAGTGTTGCCACCAACCAGAAACAAATCTGCCACAGGGTAAAATATATTTTTTAGGTCGGTGTCGATTCCGTGATAGTTCTACATGCGACAGAATTTATTATATTTATTTTTGGAATCGATAATTACGATTATTTTCTTTTTTGGAAAAGATTTTTCTCGCTACAGCAGTACAGCTGCATACAGATCAAATCGTGAAATAGTAAGTAAGTACCTACCTAAAGTTTAACAATAGCTCTTACCCTACATAGGTACATACTTGCATTAATATGTAGGTACTTCATACTCAACTTCAATGAGCATTATAGGTACCGTACGAGGGTAGACCCAGAAGTACCCGACGTAACAAAGAAACAAAAAAATTGAAGAAATATCTTTCATGTCTTTATTATATCTTTTTATTTCTCAACATAGTCTCCTTTTAGTTCTATACCTACACTTTTCCCACCGATGTTCAATAGCTTCGATACCCTGTTTATAGTGAGAACCGTCGAGCTCCTCAAAATAGTCATCAACCACAGACTCCACCTCTTCATTGTTGGCAAATCTTTACGCACCGAGCCATTTTTTTCAAGTTTAGGAAAATATAATATTGCGAGGCTAAATCTGGCGAGTAGGGTGCGCGAGGAATCGGCTTTATTGCTGCGAAACATCGCCAAACACTCGATTGAAACATTCTTGAAACGCTGTTTTTGTTCCATTTGTGAGCAAACGCGGCACCCATCTTTCACACAGCGTTCTCGTGTCCAAACTTTTAGTCAATATGCGATGTCAACACTTTTTAAAATGCCTAGCATGTCCGCTAGCTTGCGCACTTTCAGTCGACGACGGTTATACTATACCATTTTGTAGATTTTCTTCATCAAATCTGGCGTGATCACCTCATTTGGTCGATCACTGCGATGTTCGTCTTAGCAGTTCGTACAACGGCCTCGTTAAACACTGCCACCCAATTATTTATTGTTGAAAACGAAGGAGCAGACTCCCCTAGTGCAGAATCTTGCCTCGGCTTTGATATTGGTTGGACTGAGACCTTTCAAATGAAAGTATTGTATCACATAACGACGTCCGTTTTTAACTATGAAAACGGGGCTTAATCGCGTCGGTATTTTAATTTTTGGTAAACTTTAGGTACCTGTTACGGAGATGGTTTTACCGGAACCGGAGTCGGAACCGAAGGTTGTAAATTTGATTTATTGGAGTCGGAACCGAAGTCGGAGGCGGAGGAGTTCAAATTTTAAACCGTTTTTTAATTTTTATAGCTGAACTAAAATATTGGCCAATATTTTTATGATGACGTTTGCGGCAATAAACATATTCCTTTATGTAGTCCTACACTATTTAATTAAATATTGATATTTGAATATGTTTGCTCACAAATCTTCGGTATAACCTCCGATTATAAATTATCGGAGCCAAAGTCGGAGTCGTAGGTGTTGATTTTACACCTCCGACTCCGACTTGGACTCGGAAGTCTGGGATCGGATGTTCCGACCTTTCGGAGTCGGAGTCGATGCTCCGTAACATCCCTAGTACCTATATATAATATAGGTAATAGTAGGTAGATATTTGTTCGGCGTTTCGACAAAGTTGCATCTGTCATGTCATGGTCATGAATAGACTGAAGGATAGAGTGTCGGCGACTGCAGGCACGGGTGGGTCTTCCTAGGGTAGGCAACTGCAAAAAAGGCAACATTTTTCAACTTCATCGTCCACAAAAAGCCCAATCATGTAAGTTTAAAATCTCATATATCACATAACGGTGACCAATTTTTCCATTTGTACAAATTCATTGAAAGCGTGTGAACGCTTTAGGTATAGTAGTGATACTATACCAGTGCCAGGCTGCCAGTACCATAATTATTTTTCAAAAACAACCGCTCATATACGGGTACTCTTGACACCACCCTCGTACCTAGTATTTTACAAAACGATTGTTATGTCAGGTGTTTATTGAAGTTTGTTCTAGGTACTTACCTAGGTATGCATAGAACAAAGATAATTATTAATCTAGGAATGGGAAGCCAAGCTCATCTCTTCTTTCCTTAGTGGCCAGTTTTCCGTTGTTTGGAAAGTTGGTCCTTAGATAAACGATATAATCAAGAGGCAGCCCAGACTCAATGGCTCCTTGAATTATCACCTAAAAAAGATTACCAAATTATCCCCTGACCAGGAACTAAAAAACCCTCATATTGCGAAACTAATATATTTTTTCATAGCGAATTCCTTATCACAGACGAGACTACCAATGGCGCCCTATTGACATGGATTTATAGTTCCTAGTCAGTGTTTATGTCATTCAGTGGCGTCGATTCGTTTGGCGTTTTGGCGGTGGCCGCAAAAACTAAAGCTAAACCTAAATCAAACTGTCACGCTCACTCGTACACTGGATTGTGTAGAGACGTTTCGTTTAGCGATTGTCGTTAAATTTTGCGGCCACCTCGGAATCATTGCCAATAACGAAGAATAGGAATAGCAGTATTTGTTGTGTAATAAGGCCTGCTACCTAAGATGTCAGACAACAGTCCTGATGTCCCCAGAGTTAGCAGCGCTGCTAACGACGATTTTTTTCCTCGGATATACAGGTTTCCTCAAGATGTTTTTCTCCACCATTAGAATAAATGTACAAAATCTCCGATAAAAAGAATACTCATTGGTTACATGATGTGCCTGGAATCGAACCAGAATCTCGCTTAATATGAGTCCCACTTGAGACTAACCGTGAGTTTTAAGAAACGTTTACAACGTTGACTTGTCATCTCTATCTAAAGCTATGACGTAGAGATAGCATATATTTTAATGAAGACTTAGGTAACTGTCAGGAAGTTTCGTGCAACTCACGGTCAGTCACTAAGCGACGACGCTATTTTAACAATATTTACCTTAATATAAGTGATAGAAGGTTGCCGTTCCGGAGGCAGTACCTCTCCAGGTTTCAGTTTCTTTGGATTATGGACCTCGATGTACGTGCGGGCCACGATTGGCTCGTGATGGTCAGCCGTGGTCACCGTCACGTTTCGGGCAAAGTACCAGTGTAACTTCACGCCCTCCTGTCTGTTTATTTTTATGGAAAGTCGTTAGTTATACCTACTTATGCAAAACTAGAGAGCATAATGTGTTGGCACTTTTGGTCAACTTCACTTCAGATTGTTGTCTAAAACTATATTATAATAAGGTTACGCTGCACTGTGGTTTGATGGCCGACCAGTTTTACTAGCATACGTTACAGCCTGTATTGACCTTTTCGCACAGAATAGAATAGACATCTCTTAGTGCAAATCAGTATTGATAACAATAGCCCGCTCCCGCTGTCGATCCATTTTTTTTTCGTGGGGTACCTACCCAAAATGTAGCATAAATTGTGATTATTTGTACCTTTTTAGGGAAGGATTTTTAATTGTTTTTTGAGGAAAGTTGAATTGGTTTCCAAATGTTTTCGGTGTAAGGGGAAAAGAACGTAGACAGGTACTTCACGCACGTCGCTCCAATATAAAAACAGTAAGCAGAATGATTAGAGCAGCGAATGTTACGGGCGGGGAAATAGCAAATAGCACTGTGCTGAGGTCCCGACCAACTCACCTTATTTTGTTACGACACCCATACAAAAGTATCCGAGTTGAACGAGTGGTTTTCGTCTGGTTTGCAAGAAAAATACAAATAAAATCTGGTGAAATTATTCATATGTATTCTTACTGACACCCCGTATAATAAAGACGGATTTGTTTTTGTCTGTGGCCACTGAAATGTTTAGAAAACCTTACTCATCGAGACTGTCCACATCCGTAAGATCGAGCGTCCACACCGTGCCCCAAACTGTACTGTCAGGGTCCTCGCAGATGGTCGCCACCGCGCCGTTCCACCCCGGCAATTGTAGGTTGAAGTCTAGTCTGTAGTTCTGACAGATACGGTGAAAATTGCGAAATACGTATTCCTAACTATAATAGTTAGGGAAATTAAAGTAGGTAAAAAAATTTTGACCATGTTGATTTGAAGTTAGTAGCATGGCAGAGTAGATCTTGCCCAAAAAGATCGAGAGAGTAGCGTTAAAGCTTGTAGGCTGAACAATACATTATAAAAAGGTTGGTCAAAGATTATGAAATATTCACCTTACCACGATTTCTGTGGTGTTTGCGTTAAACATGGTAAACTCAGATTCAATAGAAGTTCTATTGAATACGTAATAACGTAAACAAACCTATCCTTGATTTGACGATAAGCTATAGTTTAATTCACGTGGAATTCTCTTTTTTGTATCCTAAACTACATTATACGATGAAATTTAGTTTGTCTTACCTCTAATTTGGCGACGCTGTAGAATTTGGCACTGGGATTATGAATGAGCAACCTTTTCGACAGCAAGTTGCTTCCATATGCAAAATAATAAAACTTGTCATCGGATGTAGGCTCATCGCAAGAGATACTCGTAAGCGAGGCCAAACTTAGCATTAATATTAGTGGTAATATTAAAATTCGCTTTTTTACACACATGATTACTGATATGAATCGTATGTGGTATTGAATTTTTAATTTGTAAGGGAGTATTAAAACACCTACTACAACGTGTAAATAATGTTTTTTATGGTATTTCGAGACGGTTGATTTGGCGTGGCGTAACTGAAATATTACAAACTTAGTAGGTACGAACTAATGAAACAGTTAATATAATAAATGTTAATAATTTATGTATTATATTTTTTTAATTATTTGCCCTGCTCTATATTTTTGGTATGTGCAAGCAAACAAACAAACATTTTTTGCTCAAAATTACGAATAGACTACGGATCCCCAATACATAGTTAGAGCGAGCGACTAGGGTCAATTACAAAATCATTGTTTTCCCCTTCGGGACACGGATATTTTAATAAACTTTTAAACACTAATGCAGTACTCGAAGACGGGCTCTCACATAGTCGTATCACGCACCGGCCGCGCTAGACAGTGGTAAACTGTAAAGTAAGTCATATGGGGGTCAGAGGACGAGGGGAAGGAAGAAGGGTGTTTGTCGCCGATACTAACACGATTACGCCCAATCAGTAGCGTCGCCGCCCTAATTGGGCGCCCCCGACGCGAGGGCGGGCTTTTTTAACAGCTTGCACAAACATCGACGGGACTACCCGCACTGTTTGTCTGTCTGTCTGCCGGGGAATACTGATGCATCGCATTTATTCAAATCAATTTGTTGTTACACGAAGTGGGCATCGAACTGGCTAACTGGCGTTCTCGAAGGTAGCGTCGCTTTGGAGCAGTGTGTGAATCGCATATTAATCGCCTATTTTTGTAGCATAGGTAGATGGGTACCTAATTCACCGAAAAGATTTACCAAATGTGAAAATATTTACGTGGAAAATTTTCTACCTACAAATCCAATAGTTTTTGCATACATACGCGGTTCGGATGACAAAGCGTTTACCAATTTGTTTTGGAAAAATATAAGATAAACTCATGAACTTTTCTCCTTTTTAAGGATATTCTAAAATTGCCGTGTCCTGCCGGCTATAAAGAATAGCACCACCCCAACTCTTCCCATGGGTGTCGCACGAGGCGACTCCTTAGTCTCCGTAGACTTGGTGGATACAATTCTACACCTAGTAGACGGCGATAGGCTCGCCACCTATCATGTTTGTCCACCAAATCTTACTTAAAGTGGGAACTACATGTCGGTGGTTCCTCTGTCTACCCCCTCGATGATTATGGACACAAAATATCTATATATTTTGTGTTGTAGACGTGAATTTATGTGTGTATGTATATAAGTCCATGACCCATCTCTGCATAAGTAGGTACTACCACTCACTCACTACTCTAAAGATGTAGGTATTATAATATATCAACTGACAGCGTACTTACCGAGTGATAGAATGTACAAGTTGATCATTAAATATGCAGCTAGGTCGTTGCACTACTAGACAGGGCAGGGGTGTAATCAATCAGGCCCGCAAATGTAAAAACAATTCGCGATGTTATATCTATTACTTGCCGATTTGCACCCCTGATTTATGACCCCGTGGCGAACTCATTTCGTATAAATTCGCGGTCGCGGTTGAATCATTTGAAATCCATTTGTATTTATTATTGCGCATAACTCTACGACTTTCATATGGTACTACTGGGTACAGCCTGTACTGTATTGTATAAAATACGCATGTTTTCGAATAGGTACTTAGGTATATACTTAATTAGCAAAATGGCATAGTTACATGCTTCGATCATAAAATATAAAGATACAGAATGCCCGCTCAATACAAACGCGCGGTATTGGCCCACGATGCAGACGCGGGCTTTGCGTACAAGCGATCTCAGATCGAATTAGACGAACTCAGTTGAGTACACAAGACTATTTCTTTTAAATTGGGACCTAGCGCTACGGTCGAGTGTAGGTGAACGCCCAGAGCGGATAATCATACTCTCATACTCATTTATTTTAACCTTTAGCAACATAATAGAGCACTAGGTCAAGTCAATTTTATGATTACAATTCCAAGTACAGTCGACCACTAGCTAAAGTATACCATCTGTCAAATTTCATCGATCAAATCTCTACTTATTATCAGAGTAATATGGTTTCTTTTAGATTCACAAATTTTGACGTTTTGGGTAGGTTGACCTGTGGTCGACTGTACATTAAACAATATTTGATGCACAAAAGACATGACTGGATATTTAGTACAATTTAATATTTAGAGCAAGGAACAGCCATGCTGCTGCCTTTACATAGAAACTAATAAGAACTGATGTATAGAGGCATTGTCTATACTTAAAAAAGAAAATTATAACAAATTAAAATAAAATCTTCTGTATCTTTATATTTTGTGCATCGTTGTAGGAGCTTACGAGTGCATACGTACGAGTACCTATGCTCGTATATCAAACTAATCAATAAAAATAAATAACTTCCGAAACGTACAATGATGCAGTAAGTCCTACACAGAGTTAAAACATATTATAAGGATTCAGATTGTATAAATATATAAATTTTGTCCTTCTTATTTTTAAAACGTTAAATTAAATAGTGCAATGGAATGTTAAATCAATATTTAATTAATAGAAATAAAGAAGTGAAGTTTTTTCCTCTAATATTATATTTTAGCTATAAACAGCGCTTTGTTAACATAACTACTTACTAACTTAATAATATTAATTAATTAATATTCAGTAATTAATATGTACAATAAATCTTAACGAGAATATTATAAATTGGCAATGCACTGTGCAAAATATCTACAACTAAGTAATTTATTGATAACACTAAATTAAAAATTTAACTGACGTTCCATTGTGGAAATCCCCTTACTTTTCCAGATGTTGTCAAGTTATTTTGCCATAAACAAACACAGAAACAGACAGACAAACGTATCAAACTTTTAACGGTCGGGGTTAAAAATGATTTTTCGAGTTCATTGTCTCTGCCTACCCTGCAAGGGATATAGCGTGAAGTTATATTATGTAAGTGTGAACGAGTACGATTTTACAAGTCGGTTTTTAAGGGGTTTTAAAATATATATTTTTATCTGATTTGCAGGAAATCTATAAAAGATAAAATCTAAATCTATCATATTTCCTTTCTCGTATTTTTAATTAATTTTAGCTTTGAATTTAGTTAATTTTATATTTTACACAGTACATTTTAACGTAGAGCATTCAACTATCATTCATCATAAGTCAACTTATTACTAAATGCATAAAACTTAAATAAAGCTTGAAACTAGGTATATGAGTCTTATATTGAGATCGTTCACGTAATCTTTCCAATGCACTTATCACAGCTTATTTAATTTACAAAATATTTCACATACTGCTTTATTTATTGGTCAATTTTTCAATGAACGTTACAACAATTTCACGAATGGAATGGAATGTAACAAGCAGATAGGTTCTACCTAAATGGCACCATTTTAATTTTAATGAATTGAGCACTGTACAATCATTTAAGTGCGAAGTGCGAGTCTACAGTCTTTAAGTGTGAAAAAACGGGTATTACGATAAAAATAAAAGACGACTGGATGACTCATCTATTCGACGAGCGTGGTAATTTGAGTAACAATGGCTTAACAATAGATTATATCCCACGGGTGCGCGGAACACACTGAAAGGTTTAAGAATTTTACTGTTCTCGAAATACAAATTTATTTAATAAAATTTTGATTTATTTTTTAAAAAGTGCAATTTCGAATCGACACCATTCGATGATAATATTCTTTCTTCTTCTAAGTCGTATTCCTCATTGCTGAAGGTTGTGATCATTCTAAGGAATTAATCACATAGATCCGACTCTCGTGGCAACTTTACTGGGGTGGTTTGCCACTGCCTTCCCCATTTCACACACCGGTTATCTCAGTGTGCAGGTTTCCTCACGGTGTTTTCCTTCACCGTCAGAACAGTCGGTAAATGTACGTAAGTCTTTCGAAAAAACCGAAAAAACTCATTGGTATATGGCATTGCCTGGTTTTGAACCAGGACCTTCCGGATAGGAATCCGACGTCCTAACCACGACGCCACCGACGCTCTCGATGATAATATAAAAGGTATCGAAATACAGATAAGTACCATAAACTATATCTTCGTTTCAATACTAACAACAGTGTCAATTAGTCAACCCTAATGTTAAGGGTGTCGTCATCGGGCTAGGTGTCGGCGGAAGAGGGCGCGGAGGCGGCGGCGGGCGCGGGCGGCGGCGAGATGGCGCGCGCCGCCGCTATGGCCGCCGCGTGGCGCCGCGCTTTCAGCCGCAGGTCCGCGATGGAGGACGAGCGGCACCGCGCCGCCAGCGCCGCCAGCCCGGCGTAAGGCGGACACAGTGCCGCCGCCGCTGCGGCTGCTGCACTAGCGTACTGGAAATATGTACATTGATATAGTGAAGCGATGGGTACATATTCACGTTATGATGGCTGAGTATAGATAGGTAGAATGCAGAGCCCCAACACGTTAATGATGGTCTCTGATATTGTGTGGTTTTAAAGTTAGCTAGAACAAATCCCAGTAAATTGCAGTATTATTTTAAGGAGTTTATCAACAACGTATTCGTATTTCAATTGTAGCAATGGCCTAATTAAAGAAAAAACGAAATATCGTGTTCGTAGGAAAGGATGTAGGGTAGCAGTCACGTAGAAGTCGCAAAGAAGAAACAACATGTCAAAGAGTATACCCAACTATAAGCAAACTCACCCGATATATCAGCGTGGAGTCGAAAAACGTGAAGGCAGCGGGTGGCGGTAGATGTGAAGCCAATAGCGGCAGAGCCGCGCTACTTTACCGAAAGCTGCATGCGGCACCGACACTTATGGCGGTAAGCAACATACATACCACCAATATTCTGAACTAAACGCAAGCTCACCTGGTGAGCAGCCGCCGATAGCAGCGCGGAGTCGAAAGGCGCGAAGGCAGCGGATGACGGCGGATGTGGAGCCAATGGCGGCAGAGGAGCCGGCGGCAAGGCCGCGCGCGGCACCGCCGACAGCCGCGGCACCGACACGTACGGCGCCACGCGGCACGGCTCCAGCGGCGTGCCGCCTCCGCCCACCATCAGACCTGACACCAGAGGCGGACTTTCCTTAAGGCCGACTAGGCTCGGGCCTAGGGCGGCCAGATATTAGGGTCGGCCAATTGCGAAAAAAAATTAAATTGACGTGAACAAGAGACGACACTAATAACGGCCAAATACTACACTTTTATTTGAATCGACTTAATATTTTGGTCGGAACAATTAATTTAATATTCATTTAAAGAAAATTGAGAAGGGGCGACTGGTACTAAACGGCCTAGGGCGGCCAAGACTGCTAGTCCGCCTCTACCTGACACACAAGTTTGGATGGGTGTCACCACGCTGATTAGATAAATCATGCAATCTACCTATTCTCATTGATAATATCGTTTGTTTGAGGGTATATAAGTGAACAGGGTATTAACACTAGTTGCTAGAGTCTAACATGGTGTGTCTAAAACCAGAAAATGAGTGAGTACAAATAACTTAGTAGGTACATAAATAAGCGTAGGTACTTCAAATAGGTTGGTAGTTAATTTCTATATACGAGTAGATATTAAATACGATTATGTACTTTTCGTAGGCCCTCTACGAAAGTACGTAGAACCAAAAAATACTAATTTAAAAAATGTATCTAGTGTTTTTTTTAAATTTTCGTTTGTTTTACTGGATAATAAAATAAAATAGTAATTTGAAACATGTTAATCGACTCGAGTTCCGGCAGTTATCATTGATCCGAGTCGATTGGCAGAGACAAACGAGCGGCCGGCGGCGGTCGAGAGAGACGCGAAAATCCGCGCAGATCCGTTGCCGAACTCCACTTAATTAAATTGATATTTAAGTAAAGCATAATTTGCTCGTAAATTAAGTGAGATTCGTTGTTTATAGCCCGCCCGCCGCCGGGCGGAGCAGGCAATTAATAAATTAACGCGGATCTACCAGGCTTAAGGTGTTCGGTGCGCCTCGTCTAAAGGATTCATTAATTTAATTACTAACTCACCTTAAGGCTCCTCGATTGGATCTTAATTTGCCTTATTTAAAATGTAAGTGAAAAGACTACGCCTGGAAATGAAGATTCAGCGAATCGCGTGATATAGTTCTCCCCGCTGATGAATTATGATTTTTTTAGACAGACGATATCTTAATACACAAGAATAAGTGTTAGTACCTACTAGTATCCTTAGGATTGTAAACGTGATATTGTAATTGATACCTAGATAGGAACAAAAGAGTTCACAACTCTTTGTGAATAAATATGAAAACGTTTGTGAGATTGGAAGGCCCTGAGCGCGGGCGAGTGTGAGGCGAGGCAGCAATAACGTATGTGTGCCGGCGTGGGCGGGCGGGGCGGCGGCGCAGAGGGCGGGCGGCCGAGACGCTCGCTGTAAATCAGCGCGCTCCGGTCGCCGTCGGCATTATCAAAATGGATGCTCCCCGCGCGTATGAGTTATTTCCATATTTGACACCGAATTACTTTCGAGAAGTGCCGACATAAATACGAGCGGGTGCGCGTCCGGCGCCCCCTCCCTAGCCCCGGCACTGCCCCGCTCGGCTCGTACACCCCCTGCCCTGCGACCGCCGTGCATTTATTTGATTAACTCTGAGTTGTTTAATTTAATCGAATTAGAAGGTAAGCCGGCGCGGGGCACCCCTCCCCTCCCGCTTATTTTAAAGCGTTCGGAACATCTTTACAGCGGTTTCTGCGCTATAAAATATCGCCACCCTCGACGCGCGCGAATAACTTTACAATTTTATGAACAGGGGAACAATTAGGTGTCGGTGTATTCTTTTATTCTTGAATTTCACGGCGGCTGCGATTGTTTTTATAGCAGGAGCGCGCCCGGTGGAGATTCATGTCTTCGTTATAAATGAATTCTTAATTTTATGAAGATTCAGCACCTTCTCCTTATGATTTGTTGTGTTGGAAACAGATACTTATATGAGTTCTAGTTACAGTTTATTTGATTTGTCTCAAGTTCAGCTCGGCATTTACCTACGAGTAGGTACATACTTACACGCAAACGACATAGATAGTTCTGAATAATAACCAGGAATTGCAATATCAAATACCTATACTAACAAGTTTGAATAGGTAGCAAAACAAACCTATTATAATCGCAAAGTGAACTTGAAAAATATCATAACATAAAGCAGCTGAGATCAATATTACTACGCCACAAACGATTGAGTTGAATCAATAACAACATTTGGAATCTCGGCGCTTCAAAGGGGCATAACATAACAAATAACCGTTTCATTTCACTTTACATGATTGTTCTCGTGTTAGGCGGGTGTGCGCGGGGGCTGAGCGCGCGCGGGGGCACGTAAGTTAATAAGACATTTAGCAGGGGACGGCGGGATTGCGTCCGAATGGCTCCCGTGGGGAATCATTTTATTCGATTCCGGCGAGCGACTTTTTTCCGCTTTACGCTCCGTTTAGCGGTTCTCCGAGCTCTAGCAATCACGGGATAGTGTGATTTTCATCTTGCGATGTTAGCCACAGTGTCAGCTCCAGTTTGGTCAGAAGTGGGATGACGTTATGAGCGGAGACAGGCGTGGTCGCAGAACGCGGATAATTTGTGTCACAGTGATATCTCGTCGTTTAGGTTACTGGGTATGTGGGACATCGCGAAGAGATTTTAGAAATTAGTTTTATTTTTTTGGTTCAGTGAAGGTTTAAATGTAACTACTAAATATTACAAACACTGGAATTGCTATAAATTCGGTAGATAAGTATTTAGGGTGCAGTGTAGTTAAGTTAATTTTTTTAATGTACGAGCCCCCTGATAGATAAAATTGTCACCGTCGCCATATACATCTCACATTATGAATTAATTTACTATCAACCCTTACTATGCACATTTATAATGTACAGCGATTATCGGAATTATGCCTATACGCCATGAACCATGCATGACAATTATATGAAGATAGCTGAAAACCACAGAAATCGGACTTATATGTGAATTTAAAATTCTTTATTGAAAACATATTCGAATCGCAAATAATAAACTTTAGTTAGATGTTACACGGTCGAATAAAAAATAGAAGAGTTCTTCGATTAACATGTATTGCCACAAAATAATATATAGTTTAATTAATATGTACCTAAACAATTAAAGAAACAAGAACTGCATCAAAGTCCTCACGGGACCCTATAGTCAGGATTGAATCTTGACCGGAGGGAGCCGAAGCCGTCGATCGCTAAGTGCGTTGTGCAATTCCCTGAATTTATCGCCTCGCGTGCTCGAGCTGCCGTTTTTTGCCGGATCCGCGCGGATCCGCCTCGGCCCGCCGTTTTAATTATTCATCCGCGTGAGTTATGGTCGAATTAAAAAACTGTTAGAGTCGGACCGGCGCCGTCGGGAGCCGTAATCGAGTTAGACGGAGTCATGGAGAATACGTAATGCTCTAGATGTAGGTACCGACCGACTGCTGAGATAGTGGCTTTGATTCAGGAGTGGTCGCCAAAGCTGAAGCTAAATGAAACTGTTACGCTCTCTCTTATACGAGATTGTGTACGAGAGACCAGGACGTTTCGTTTAGTGATCATCCCCGGAATCGATTCCTCAAAATGTATAAGGAAGTTCCAAAGGTCATAAACTACGAGAAGACTATTATCTCTGGATCCAAATAGTAGCTTGAAATAACTTAGCGCTATCTATGGAATGTTTTCTTAACTCAAATAAAGCCCCCGGCAAAACCAGTTTGGGATCTCCTGGAGTAGAGTAGAACATCATCTACTGACGTACACAACTTCCACACGAGCGGATTCATTGCGATTACGCAGCGGTGCCAACTTGCCGGGAACTAGTTTGCCAGAGACATTTGCAATTTGCAGCTTTCGACTACATTAAACTGGAGATCTAATTTGAATATAAATCTGTGACACCGATGCATTTGTTACTATTAAAACTTTAAATCGAGCATATGAATAATACATGATATATTTTTGTCTACATACTAATATTCAATTCGATCTAATAGGTATAGTCACGAACCTTAATTTGGGACCCACTTTAACACACACGACTTAAGGTTATCGCACACATATCACCCCGGCACCTGATCAGCGTCGCTAGTCACAATAAAACGTAGACGGCAATCAAAAGAGATCTATACTAGCGTTAATCAAGTATTGACTATGACAAGGTTGTTCAATGTGTAAATTAAGGTTTGCGACAGTATCTAAAGTTACCACCCTTTTACCTATTTCTACCACAAAGTAGCAATATTTGCATTGCTGTGTTACGGTTTGAAGGTTAAGAGTATTTCACCTAAGTCCTGAAGGTTATAGCAGGGCATCGAAAACCCTCTTACAATATTTTAGTATGTTGAGATGGAGTATGCGACTTTGACCGTTTACCAACAGGTAACCCGTCTGTTCGTCTGCTTTTTTCCACATAAGTAATAAGTTTTAAAAACTTACCTTTATGCATCTGGCTCTCGTGTTTGCGACATTTGGCCCGTCTATTTTGAAACCACACCTGCAAAAATACAAACACTGTTAAATTTCGTACATCAAACAGAAAATAACTGTAAACGCGCAATCGTATACATTTGTAAACCGCTACGAAAAGCGTAGCGGATCATCTCTCAAATCGGCTATCCAATCTTTGATACCCATACCACCACCATACTTATAATTTTTTTTATGTATAAGGAGAGCAGAGGAGTAAAAGGGGCACTGAATATGTGATAAATACTTAGAACTTTAATCAGTTGCAGCTTTTTAGCCTACATAATTCAATATAACAAACAAGGGCTCGTAATCTCGTAGCGAGATGGCAGACGTAATCACGTTACCGCGGCCGACACGTCCCAGTGCTGCGCAATTGTACATTCAATTCTATGTACATAATGTACCTACACCGAATTTACACATGTACACCGGCGAAATACATGGTTACTGAACGTATTGACTGACAAACAAGTGCGAGAGAGTAGGATCCAAAATCTAATAAACTAAACACTGAATTTCATGATGTGATTGGACACGGACAAATCCGGATAATAATACAAAACGCATTAACATAGATAATATTCGTTCTTGCACCATGATGATATTTAGAAACCGTGAAGTGTTCATTTTCGCGGGAATTCGAGCCGAGAAATCTCGGTGAGAATTCTTGCCAGCTTAAATAACAATGGCGACAGATATCAACAACGACGTGTATCGAAATCGTAGTTCAGAGTTTCACTATAAAATGGTTCTCCCGCCGCGTGCAACATTTTCATGACTTAAACTTACATTAATTTTATCTATAGTAGGTTTCTGCCAATTTTGGTGACTGGAAAATGGATATGGCCAGGCCGAAGGAGCCCCCTCCTTTTAATGTAGAGTTAACTCTTAATCATCTTTAGGACGTTTTCGTTTTGCCCCGCATGCGTGATAATTCACAATGTCAAATTGCAAGGTTTCCACGCACCCCGCATGGGAGTATCACGCGTATTACTGAAATTTTGTATGAAACAATGTGATGCGTGGAGCACCCATGCGAAGCTAACCCGCTTGCGTGACGAAACACGCACGATTCTGAAAACGTCCTAAATATCAGACGGTTTCGTTGATGTCTTTTGTACGTGTCACTGAAAAGTCGTATCGTATAAAAAGTAAATGTGTAGAATTTAAACAAAATCCATTATGTCACCACCATTAGCACAGAATGTTCACTAAAGTTACCTACTTGGTAACTGGCAATGTACAGTCGACCACATATCAACCTACCCAAAACGTCAAAATTTGATATTATTTTATTTAATAAATTTGGTATTGCGTAGGCGTAAGGTTGAGATTTAATCGCAGGTTTTGACAGATGGTATACCCTTGCCATACCATATAACCACAGTAAATCGGACTAGTAGCGTCATGGTGTCTTTCAAAATATTTGGGCACAACCAGTCACAACAAAATGATAAACAAAAGAAGAAAATAAACTCTCCAAAATAAGAGATTTTTTCTGTTCAATTATCGTTACAATGAATTGGTTATTTTCCAGCTTGTACTCGTTTTGACTTGATAGTAGCTCGTAGCTCTACTGCTACGACCGATACGCTAACTAGGAGCGAATTCATTAGCTCTGATTACATCAGACAATACGACTAAATAGAGAGCAAACACAAACAGAATGCCGGCAACCCCTCGCTTGTAAAACTCTCTTTCGGAATAAACTAGTTTGAATCACATAATTTAATAAACTTAACTAGCATGCAATGATGAAGGTAGGTAAATATAAAATGTAGATCTTTGTAAATCTGTGTGTAACTTAAATAATTTGAACGATAACTGGTATTATTTGGGTTTCTTAACAAATTTCGTATTTTACAAATTCTGAATCGTCCAAGAAAGCATTTTTTTATTGATTTTAGAAAAATAATCTGCAAATTAATTGGCAAACAGGCCACCTGATGGTAAGTGGTATCTGTCGCCCATAGACATCTCACCTCACTATAGACACAGATCAGAGATGTTATAACTAAAGTGCGTCACTAAAATATTGAAAGAGGGTTTTTGATGCGCTGCTAACGGTGGAGTGTCGCATGTGTCGGTAATTATTTGTAGTTGTATTGGTTTTCAAACCGGAACACAGCAATGCAAGCATCGCTGCTTTGCAGCAGAAAAAGGTACCTAAGACTGTGATACTTTCTTTGCGAACTGCACCGAGTCATGCCACTTCGATGATATAAGAATCCTCTCTTAAAACTCCTATACAGTTCTACTAAGGAATGATAATCGCCTTTGTAAACCTCAATTTGAAACGTATTTTCCTGATGTGTCTCTTGTGTACTGTTGTCTACCAATTTAATAAAATCTATTTAACTTTATTTTACTGTGTAGTTTTAGGTGTACTTTTTGTGGTTTTTTTTTTGTAGACGGTGATAGGCTCGCCACCAATCACGTTTGTCCACCAAATATTACGGCGAAAAGTGGGAACTACGTATGATAAAGGTGGTTCCTCTGTCTACCCCCTAGGGAATTATGGACGTGAGAGTTATGTATATATGTATTAGTAGGTAATGTATAAATAAGTTGAGTATTGTAAGGTAAATAGAGTAGGAACCTACCTAATAGTTTCTTTTGTTCGAAATATTCCATTAATCCCAGGGTTTCATTCAGATGTATTCAATAATTCCTCGATAATGTGACAGCCCAACTTGACACTAGTGAAGACTTACCGCCAGGGTCAAGGTTTTTGCCATTTCGTTTCGTCCCCTACCACCGGACACGGTACTTAACGCCGATCGCGCGCTAATCGCGATATATGGCCGATAGGCGCACTTGTTGGGCTCTCGCAGCTAATTGCCTGCATTAGTAATGAGGGGTATTGCGATTGCGACGTTAAGTGGGCTCGAATCACAGGGGTAGGGGATTGCAGTCGCGTAATTAATATCGCACGTGATAATCACAAAAGTGATGTCTGTGTTGTCATGAGATGACATAAAGGTTACTTATAGTAACGTTTGAGGATATTACTTAATAGTCGAGAATATTTCTGAGTTCCTGCTCAGGGCGAGCTTTCAGCTGCTTATAAATTAGCTAGTTACATAATTATATAAAATGACTACTGATTCAACAACTATAACCATTATAAGTTGGATAAATGCAGTAAGCGTCATCGCGTCACTAAGAAATCTATCCTACTCCTAAAAAGGCACAAGACCTTGTTAAGCACAAGATCACTAACTCCTCACTCATGAAGCTGTAGTGTGTTTCGTTGAACAGCTAGTCGCTCTAGTTGGTTGCTTTAGAATGACGAAAGAAGAGTCTTGGATGGCCAAGACTAGTTTTAATTATTAGGTCACCTGCGCTCCAAGTAGCTTCCTCGGGAATGAAGGTGTCAGGATAGTGCGTTTCGTCGAAAGTCGCTTCAATTCGCCCGAGAGTGAAGTTCCCGCTAAACTAGTACAGGTTAGATTACATCACCTGCACTCTCGCCTCGCTGAGTCCAAGTCGCTTGGTGAGTTTCCTGCAGGATAGGATAGTGTGTTTGGTTTCATATGTCAGTCGCTTCAGTTACAGCTCCAGTTTGCTGAGTAGTTCTAGATTGATGTTTGATTAAGATTAGTGTAGATTAAATTACGTCACCTGCGCTGAGTCCAAGTCTGTGACTGAGCTACTCGCGTATGAAGGCGTCAGGATAGTGTGTTTCGTCGAACAGTTACTCCAGTTAGCCGATTTGGCCGATAGTGAAGTTCCCGCTAAACTAGTATAGCTTAAATTACATCACCTGCACTCTCGCCTCGCTGAGTCCAAGTCGCTGGCTGAGCTCCTCGCGCATGAAGGCGTCAGGGTAGTGCGTTTCGTCGAACAGTCGCTCCAGTTCTCCGAGTTGCTCCAGTGTGAAGTTCGTGCGAGACCGCCGCTGTTTGCCGCTGTTATTGTTCACTACGCCGTTGGAGGTCTTATCTGCAGCATCTAGTACAAAAATAAATCAAAGTGTACACGGAAATACTAAAAAAATTATAACTCATATTAGTTTGTGTGTAAAAGTTGTAGTGAGAACTACATATTAGTTTGTGTGTAAAAGTTGTAGTGAGAACTACCTACTCGTACTAGACCAATTTCGCACTTGCAGAAAGTAATTTTTGACCATACAATTTATTGCTTATTTTTCAGGATACCGATATACCTACTCGTAGGATGTAGTGCCTTTCTCAAATATATTCCTAACATAACATATTTTGGTACCAAAACGGAGCGTTTTGGTACCAAAATATGTTAGGAATGTAGTTAAGAAAGGCGCTACACAAAATATCTATAGGCTCTAAAATACCTTATAATCCATAAAATGAAGTTAGAGTGGATTATATTAGTAGTAAAACAATATACCTACTTACTGAGCGTTTCATCATATTTAGTACCTAAATATGATGAAACGAAGTTAGAATTAGTTATAATCCACTCTAAGTTCATTTTATGGATTATAAGCTATTTAAGAGCCTATAGGTAGGCTGTACCACAGCCGCAAGTCTCCGTTTACTGAGCTAGGTTACAAAAAAATATTATTCGAATGTGACGAATAAATTATGTTCAATCACGATCTATCTGTTAAGGGGTCGGTAGCAGGGAATAAAGTAAGGCTATTAGATTAGACGCATACCTTTTAAATCAACATTTCATATGAGAAGAGCTGCTCTCCCTAACTCCCTAGGGCGTCTCTAACACTGGGGTTTCGAGGCACTAGTATGGCTCGCCTATTCTGTACCAGCTGTTGTACAATCAAGTTTAAGTCGTGATAAAATAGTAAATAGGTATTCATTTGAATGATCGAAAAATGAAAAGAAATTGGACATACCAAAATCCAAATCGTTTATATTTTGGTATTTATTAAATACCTATGTAATGAATTGTCATTTCAAATCAAAATGGTCAATTTGACTCCTAAATGTACCTTTTTTTCAGAACGATCATCACTACCTACATAAAAAAGTATTGTTTGTCCATTCTATGAATGTATTGCCCATTCCTACAATTACTACCAAATCGGACGTGGCTAGCAATGAGCCTTAGCCGGTGGTATCACAAACTTTAAACTTTAGATTAACTCGAGAATTGTCTATCTATGCTTTTCATACAAAACTCGAGAGTTAATGGTTGGCAAGTCCCGCTACGGTTCACAATTCTGGGGTAAATAGGTATTGCATATACTTACTGAATAAGTATAAATTTATTCATATACTGTGAGGCGTTAGCGCGGAACAAGGCTCGAAACAGTAACAGACGAGCCAGCGATACACTCAAGTGTCGTTTAAAACAATTTAGCAAATTGGGAACCTCTCCTTTTTATACGGCAATTATGTAAATGGCGGGATTATCCAAGCGGAGGCGGCGCCGCGGGCCACTCCCGCTCTCCCCTTTCGTCTCCAAGGCTCCTTAGACGTCTAACGACCTGAGAACAGTGATTAATTGTCGAACGATGTACAGAATACCCCCTCTAGACACCAACGCAGTGATTTATTTGATTGAAAAGTCTTTTCCGGATATCCATTAAGGGCTTATTCATTTCGCTTTGTCTCGCTTAGCACTCGGTTGTGCTAATCCTAAGTGATACTGTTTAATTAATGAGAGTAATTGATCCAATCTATTTGAAATAGGTTTTTTTAATTTATGAGCATATAAATATATGGTTTTAAAAGTCCCTAAGTTTATATTAAAGCGTGGTGAGGTATACACGCCTTAGCCAGATAATAATAACTATTCCTATGCACAGAAATATCAATAGTAGCGCCCTCGATCAAAATTTGTGTGTATAGTTCATTCTAAAGGTTATCGCACACATATCACTCCGGCATCAACCCGGCACCTAATCAACGTCGCCTCAACTCGATCCGTTCAATATATTCTTTATATGAAACTCCATACTGCAACGCACACTAAACAACTTCGTAACGGCATCGCCTCACCTCGGGACAAGCTAGTACTCGCGGTTCGTGGTCAACTCGCAGTCACCGCGCTTACGTTGGGCCGCCGCCGCGCTGATGTCTCGCCGCCGGCGCAGGGATTGCGCGCAGACCGCCTGTTGTTTTATCGGTTATATAGTCGTCCCCCAGGTGATGACTAGCCGTCGCCCAGCCTTAGCCGCGCCGACATCTCGGAGGTGCTGAGCGCCGGTTGCGTGTCTGCGCCGGGTTGACGCCTGGTTGACCGCGAGGCGATACGGAGGCGATCCGGTGCAGGGTTAATATCTGTGCGACAGCCTTAACTGTCGGCGCCTTGTGTCCCTTGTACGCACGCGCGTGTAAAAACACGGACTAAACTCGGAAACTCGCCAAGGAATAAAAAGAAGAATTTTTTAAATACACTTTATGAAATAATCAGGTCACCATCCACTTGTAATATATATATATATATATATATATATATATATATATATATATATATATATATATATATATATATATATATATATATATATATATATATATATATATATATATATATATATATATATATATATATATATATATATATATATATATATATATATATATATATATATATATATATATAATAATAATATGTATCCTAATAATTTTTTTTGCATATAACTGTATAAATCGCATTTAAAGTCAATGACCACTAATACGTGCCGCACAAAAGTAGTAAAATAAACCAAACTTTAGTATATAACTTATGTACCAACATGTGTAGTTTTATTTCATTTCCAATAGTAATCTAATAATAACCAAAAATAAAATAAAATAGTTCCTTACCGACTTTGATAACATTGGAAGTTATAAATTTTCTGATTCATATAATAACGTAGCAAGATGGTAGCATTTGAATTTCCGCTTCGCATGGCTAAGATGCTAAATTTTATTTCTACTTATAGCATCAATAGGAGATAATGTTTAACCACTAGCAACCACCAGCAATGTTTAACCACTAGAGGCGCCACTAGCACAATGGTACGTAGCCAATCAACATGTAGATACGTTCCTTTCCACCAAATCTTTTTTTTACCCTTCAGACTCGCGCCACGCTGTCTTTACAGATTTTTTAGATCTGCTATTTTGAAACAGCCATATGATGCCATGATATCATCACAATATCAAAATTGTGATATCTTCAAAAATAACGTTTCGTTTTGCTTTTCTGTTTACGGAGTGTGCTAGTGGCTCCATCTACGCAACGCTTTGCGTTTTATGTCCTATTCAATTGATCAATAATTATATTAATATTTAATCAATTGAATAATCTACTGTATCTACATACTATTTCAAACTATCTAAATATTTCTCCCGCTATAACGTATGGTCAGCACGTACTACGAACGTCATTTCTCTAAAAGCTCTATCGTACTCAGTGTGGGTATAAATCAGCTACAGTGCGTGAGCTTTTAGTAACACATTCCGGCCTAGAAAACTTCGGTGTGCTTCGGTTATTGTTAACGATCCGCGAATGTACTACGACTGTACAGAGACTGTACAAATGTACACAGACAGAGACCGATTTTACCCGATACCCGAATGTTTAACTAAAAGCTCACGCACTGTACATGTGTCTACGACATGTATGTTTCGTAATTACCGAAACAATTTTAATAGATTTTGAAGGTAATTTGAAAATAATGACGATGACGGTAGTATAAAGAACCGACCTGTTAGTAATGGTTGAATAGGAGTTCATTTTTGTTTTCACCTTCTGCGAGTACTATAATGTACCTACTTACCCTTTTTACTGCCTTTTTAAGCAATAAATGAATCTTTATCTTATTGTCTTTATTATCTTTGTACACTTACTATAAAATTGCCGAAAATAGTGACGGCGTAGGCTACATAGGATGGTTATTAGATCCCTTTTAATTTAAAGAATATTAACTATAACGGAAGTTAAACTCAAAAACTTGATAACATACAATTAAACAGCTTTCTACGTGCTGATTATTTTTGTTTTGATTCAATTTATTGAAAGAACTAACTATAAATTTATAACGCATCTTTCACTTTCGCGGGTTTGAAATTGAAAAAAATATTGAAAACGTTTATTTAACGGGTTTTTTTGCTGGAAGAAATCCTTTTAAATATAAGTTCACCCATTGTACCATGTCTTATTTTGTTTTTATAAAGTCTAGTTGTATAATAAAAGTAAATAAGAACGATTTAGAATCCTTTCTACAAATACAAATACAAAACTTGATATGTATTATAAAGTAAACATGACACCTTGGACCAACTGCTACTAAATCAACTTTAGGATTATTTTATAGAGATTTTGTCACACTAGCACGCATTCTACAAAGTGTGATGGATAGGAATATTTATTCCTTGTCCTCGTAGTCTCACTGCATAATAACATGTATATTAAAAAATATATAGGTATGTACCTAATGCGTACTACAGGCTATATAATCACTGCATACTAGGACAAATTATAGATCGTGCTCACAAATTCATGCTCAGGTGTATATAGTATCTAGTACTATTACATATTACTCTATGTTACTAGTATTAAACTTACCATGCTTACTTTCGTCATCATCGTCAGCTTCTCTCTTGCAGTTCTGCACAGGTACGGGAGACAGCAGCCAGTTGCGCGGCCTCTTGACCGGAGGCGCCTTTTCATCCAGCGCCGTGATGTCCACCTCCTCATCGAGGTCTTCGGGCTCCCCGGGCTCCGGCGGGGGGGCCGGCGCCTCTCCACCTTCCAAGGACTTGCTGACGAAGTCCGCCAGCCGCTCCATCACCATTACTGCCGCGGGCACGCGACCCTGCGCGCGGCCATCACTCGCCACGCTCTACGGAATACACACTGCAACGAAGGCGGTTCTACGCCCACACTTCTATACTCCCTTATCTAAATATCCCATCTCGAACCTTACAGCGATATATTTAGGTCGGATTCCGCTTGGGAAGGGTGCAAAGGCGGCGTCAGAGACCCCGCCTAGAGCCGCGCAGGCGCCCGCCCAACCTCCGGAGCCAGGCTCCACTGTCGCGACGTACTTACTCGATGCCGCATAATACACGCCTACATTATCATTATACTGAACATGAATCTTTAATACAGTCCTTTTCGGTGTTTGTTCGGGTGCAAATCGTGGGGACGCGAGTGATTTCGGTGATTTGAATTAATAAGTGTTATGATTGACGATTTTATACAGAAAATCTATAGCACTTCAGTCGAGTCAAGGTATGTTATTTTAAAGAAAACTAAATCTAATAAACAATTATTTATTTAAGATATTACAGGTTACTCGTCACATCACATAAACATGAAAAATCTACCTAAAACAACAAAGAATATTAAGCTATGTATAAGTTATTAAATAAGTTATTATTTTAATAAATACGAAGGTATATTAAACAAAAATAATCTAAAAGATTCACAGATTTTAAAATGGGATGGCGGGCGTAGACGTATTTGGTCCATGTTTTATTTAAAGTAACATAGGTGGTACGGTACGCCTCGCCCACTCTTGTCCCTTATTTTACCCGTAAAAATGAATACTTACCTCAAAGATTAATATAAAAAGTCATATTTAACATTTGTACTGCTGTGAATAGCACTTTTATATTTTTTTCCCAAATTCAGTCATTGCAATTTTTATTATACAACAGGTACGTATCAATTTTGGGATCTTTATTGGATGTCAGGTCGGGTGTCCGCTGTATAGGGTACTAAATGATAGCTGCAGTTATTCCAAAACCGAGTCTAAACTTATCATTGGGGTGGTTAAGGAGCGCAGAAATGGCGCAGGCGAGTTGGGCCCTCTTCCCGCCCAGGGCCCGCTGCAGTGTGGCTCCCACCAGTCCGTCGGAGTCCGCAGACGCGCGGACGGTCCACTGGTCAGCGCTCCACTCGTATGCCAGAGTGGCTACTGCGCGACGGACTGCGAAACCCACCTATAAAGATGGACCACTGATTCAGATATGGGCTGACGAACGCTCTAAATGACTGAAAGCTCAGATTAATTTGGATCAATTCTTGATCTGAGCTTCAAGGTATTCCAAATCTGTATATCTGGCTTTTGTATGTTTCTTTGTAAACTTGAAAAGCTTTCCATAACCAGTTGAAGTAATTCACGTTGACAACTGTCCATGTTCCATTACCGCGTTAACAGTTGAAAATTTATAAAACTTTAATTTGACACAAGCAATGGAACGTGTACACTGTGTGACACGTGACACTTGCAAAGTTGCAATGCAACTGCTATTATAAATAAATTGTTTAATTATGGTCATTGCTGACTTAATCACAAAAAAAGCTTTATCTTGCGTGGAGAGTTGAAATAATTCTTGCTAATTTCTATGTTGTGTAATCGATATTGGCCTTCCAATTGGACAATACACTCTCTTATTTGTTACACCCTGTTTGACTGACATTTGAATTGATCCCAATAATGTAACAGCTGTAGGTAACTTTAATGGAGGAGTTTGTTGATGCTTAAAACTGACTGGTCCGGCTCGATTGTTCTTCTTACCCCCTACATGTCCTTTAAAACATCATCATAGCACTAACCTCAAGCATAGCAGCCACAGTGAGGAAGGGCTTGAGGACCCGCGCGTAGCACAGATCTAGGCCTCTGTTGCCCAAGGTGGCGCTGACGGAGTTATCGTCGTTGGCCCAGCGCGCGGCCGCGGACGCTGAGCTCAGCACCGCCACGTTGCCGCGGGCTACCACCTCCGCGCCAACAGATAGCTGCTCGGTAATAGCCTGGGAACATACATTGAGTTGAATTGACATTGTTCGGTGGAATTAACCCCTGAGTGAGACGTGTGCATACCAAACGATATGAAGTTCCATGTGAAAATCACGGGTGGGTGGCAGTAGACCCTACGATAAACTAAAGCAAAAAGATTTTTGAGAGCTTTGCTTTAAGAATAAGAATAGTTAAAACAAACAGAAACTTATAGATAAATTTAAACATATAGATTAATTTTTTCTTTAGTAATGGTTGTTCCACTGCTAGGCAAAGGCCTCCCAGGTTCTTCTAAACATCACGGTCAAGCGCTACCTCTGTCCAGGTTTTACAATGTTTTGATCAGGGTGGATCATTTTGTCCAGTTCGTCCTGCCATCTTTTAAATTTGATAATTATGAACTCTAGAACCTGACTACGACATCTGGGGTCATGAAAACGATAGGTAGGAATAAATTATGTTTGATCCTTTATACCTATCAATATGTACATACATAACTTCACGCTATATCCCTTGCGAGGTAGACAGAGAGAAAGGAGCGCTACGAATCTGTCTTGGCATTCCTCTCTACTTCCTCTACAGTCATTCGTCGTTTCACGCATGCACGCATGGTCGTCTGCTCTTTAAAGGTCAGTCTAGGACGACCCCGCCTTTTCCTTCTACTCACTTTCGCTCCGTATACCTAGCTGTTTCGTTATTCGTTCATCACTCATTCTTTCCACATGTCCAAACCAACGGAGCATGTCTTTTTTCATCTTATTGATGATACATTCATTCAGATCAGCCATTGCACGTATCTCTTCGCCTATCAATACCATCAGCATATCAATATCTATTAGAATTCGTGTGGCTCCAAAAGCAATTAGAATCGTTTATACTTACCTGCAAATAATGTAGAGCAATAAACTCCCGATTCACAGCAATGACGGAAGCAGTAGCGCTGTTAAAGTACGCGTCGAAGATACTCTCGAAGCTATAGAACTCCGCATCCGAGATCTGTGACACAACCGTCGCCCTGGTGCCTACCGTGGGCCCCACGCGGACCTCACAGCTCATCTGGCCCCCAGGTGCCGCTTCCATTACGAAATACGGCAGCGCTGTCGGTTTGCTTTTATCTGAGTATGACAGTAGCAGCTTGTATCCTCCTGGAGACACGGAGCTGAATGAGAGGGAGTGCCCTAACACCCAGTTGTTATCCGAGCTCTGCTTGACGGAGAGACAACCGCCTTCGAAGCATTGCGGCAATCTGTAGCGCGCTGCGTTGTGTATGTAGCGCAGTAGGCCGGGGTTGTCCGCGCCCGCCGGCAGTCCGTCGCCCGGGTGCTTCGCATCCGGCTCCTGGCATACACGTCCTGCGCGCGAGCCTGTCACGCCAGCCCCAGTTTTACCGCGATCTCCGGCCGTGGACTTCTTGGCGTCGGGAAGTTTAGCTGCATGCGCTCTTGGCACGATGTGCCCATCTCCACCACCGGATCTATCGATCGGTCCAGAACACGGCTCGACATCTTTTCGAGGCGAGTTTGTTCCCGTTTCCGAGTTTGAATGACTCTTAGCGTATATTGTTTCAAATAAACCGTGCTTAAATAAATTAGCCAGTGACACTGCTATTGAAGGTGGTTTGGACACCGATTCAAAATTCATTTTTATAAATACCTATGTATGATTTTGTATGTTTTAATAATTGATAATAAACGGGGCTTGACTTTTGTCAAGCTTTCGACAGTAACTATATGGCACCTTTCAGTTACAGTATTTACCTTTAAAAGTAGAACAAAGTAATGAAAAAAAATGTAATAATAAGTGATCCTTACTCAAAGGTACGCATAGCACAGGTATAATATACAACAAGTAACCGTCAGTTGTGCACGAAACGTCCTTAAAGTTAATTAAGTCCATCTTCATTAAAATATTATATTATGCCATCCACTGAAATCGGACTAGTAGCGCCTTCTCCTCTAAAATGATGTGAGCACTGCCAGCGAACCAAAAGGTTTGTGCAAATCACGTGCAAATGCACATATTTAGTTCCATACATATGACATTTCAATGTCCCACTAATGAATGGGCGGGAAAATGCTCACATCGCATGCACCAACTTGCAGACGCGGTTTCCATATGAAACTTCTGTAGCGAACAGTCTATTAATATAGTCACTTACCGTGAGTTGCAAGAAACGTGCTTACACCACATAGGTACCAATATAATGTACATAATATTTACAATATTTATGTCCTCTATATAATATTACATTTCTGTGGCTTACTCTAATCTTACTCTAATCTTATAAGTTTTATAACCTTAGTATATAGCAAACTTATTTTATGTCAGCGTTACTCAAACTCTTTAACGTTAACTATGGCCAATTGCGGGGCGTTGTGGGGTTGATGCACCCGCATCGCACCACGAGGCCAATTTCCAATAACGGGATATAATATCGAAACTCGATAAATATCCCGTCTCTCATGTCGACTATAAATATCACGCAAAATATCGACTGCTAAGGACCATTCGTTGCATGTCGATCGCTAGGACTCGATAAATATCGATGGCGAGAATCCTTCAATATCCGCCATTTTTTTCGATATTTATCTACTGTGATATTTATATCAATCACTCCGTGAGAATTGGGCTCCGGATGTTGTCCAGTGCACCGTTTGCAAGAAACACCTCGACTTCCAGTGCTCTGGAGTTATGTATGTTATGTTAGTTACTGTACCTACCTAAAGATTTTCTGACATTTCTGTTATCCACTTGCATTAACTGCAGTTACCAGTACCTCATTCGTCACGGTCACCAACTTTCTACACACTCACGGATATACACTCCTAAATATTGGCATCATCGATGACAACTTGAGTGTGGAGAGATGTTGGAAATGTCATCATATTTTCCTTTCTTGTCCATTCAACATTTTATTAATCTTTACCGGTAAATGTGTAGGGAAAATTCGGATATATTTTCCCAAAAAACCAAATACGGGTATTTTCGAGATTGCCGAACGGCAACACAAGCACTTGTCGGCAAAAGAGAGCAATCTCGTTGAATTTTATTCACCCTTCAATGAAACTAGCGCCATCTGATAATTTGCCCCTGTTTAATTGTAAATGCTTTACATACGATACGAACAAGTCCATGAGCCCTTAGAAAGGGATTCGGGTATCGGGTAAAACCGATTTGTTTCGGTCTTACCACAGTTTAAGGCTGTCGCACAGTTATCAACCCTACTCAGGATCGCCTCCGTATCCCCTCGCCGTTCACCAGGCGTCAACCCTGCGCAGGCACATAACCGGCACTTGGCACCTCCGAGGTGACGGCGCGGTTACGGCTTGGCGACAGCTAGCCGTTACCTGGGGGACGACTATAAAACCGATAAAACAACAGACGGTCATTCATTCATTTCATTCCCGCGCCGGCGGCGAGACGTCAGCGCGGCGACTGTGAATTGACCACGAACCGCGAGAGCGGAGAAACAGTATTGTTAAGGGGCTACCCGAGCTAAACTAACGCCTCCACAAAGTGGCCACTTTGACAGATTCGCTTTTTATTTCTTATTGTTGCAATATGAGGATACTAAAATATTATTAAAAAATTCCTCTTCATCTTATCTCTTCTCCTCGTGGAATAATCCTGTAAACCATTTTTTTAATAAATGCAATTAATAGATGAGTTTTGCTCGGGTAGCCCCTTAAGCTCGAAGCGAAAACACATGAAGAATCTATCCCGAGTTAGAACATGATGATGGACGAGCAAACGCAAAGTAAATTGAAAATTGAAAAATATTCCTTTACCACATATTAATTAACATTTCACATTAAACTATAACCTCCACACGAGGCGTTGCCTGTGTCGTGGAGATTACATAGGTACACACATTGACCACTTTACAAGCTATGTGTCAATCAAATATTCAAATTCCAGAATTACAACTTTAAATACGCATACGCACTTAAATACACATAAAATAGAACAAACACTCGAATGCAACTTGCAGCAGCCATTTTGCCGCCACAAGTGTTGCCAATTATTAAATGTATATTTATTACACCATCACCTATCGATACGTAAAGCAAATTGAACGAATGTTTTGGGGTAATAAAAGAGATGGCGCTAGTAAAACCAAAACCACAGAAAAACGTAAATGTTAACATTATATCTGGAGTTTTGGCGGGTAAGTCGCTGGAGAAGGTTCTATGGTGTTAATTTTATCGCTCAAAAATCGTTTTCTGGTGATTTTGATAGCTAACATCGGTGTAGTTTTATCTAGCAAACTTCAGTAACAGTGACAATGTGTTAAACTCTTAAAAGAAACTTCTCGTTAGTGGTTCGTTGTATAGTTTCACTCTATGATTCTGATGCTGAAAAACTAAAAACTGTTTTAATTCGCTTAATGTTTAGGCTGATGGCCTGTGTTTCCAAGGCCTTGTTAAATTTAAAAAAAAAACTTGTCTTGGTCCCCAAGTCTCGATAGTCCGACGTTTCTTGTTGCAAAAATATTGTAAAATAACAAGAAAGTCAGAAAACATGACCAGCTTCGGTGCCAAATTTTTCGAAGTGTTCAAGAATTTGAGGTCGGATGCGGCCCCAAAGCCACCAAGGCGGCAGCAAGAGGAAAAAATAACAGTCGAGGAAGTCACTGACGAGGAAAACGACGAAAATGTGAACAGCTCAAACGAACAAGAGGATGACACGTTCAGTTTCAAAAATGCTAATAATAAAACCAAGAACAAACAGAAGAAAAATGATACCACACCAGACTTTGGGACCAGTCCTGTTAACAATATTTTGAAAACGGAAGGTTAGTGGTTTTACATTGTACGTCATAATATTGCGTCATATTGGGGCTTTACCCGTAAATTGTGTTGCCTGCTGTACAGCATCAGGCATGCATGATGTTCAGACAAAAGTTAATGCTATGAGAGAAACGAGAATGCATGTATAGGTATAACACTCTGAAACTGGATTCAAGTCCACAGATATTTCAGAGACGGGATTGGGGTGTCGCTAAGGGGGCACAGAGCAAAAAATGTGAGAAGAAATCTGATTTGTTAAAAAATCAACTGTGACAGAAATCTAGTGAATGCAAATTCGACTCAGATATTTTCTTATGTTAGGTTGCATTATGACAACCACGCAAAGAGCCCTGTGTTAGGGGGGCTCTCTTTGACTTCGCTTTGCGCCCCATTAACGACACTTTGACCAGAGGTACATAATATTTTCGGATGTTTGATGGGTGTTACATCTTCTACAACATTATCATTTTCTTGTATAATGTTATCGGAATCTCGAATCTGATAAAATTGCACACATGGTGAGTCATTTGAATTGTATTTCAGGTGGAACTAATGTAGTGAATATAATGGGCTGTAAAGATATACAGCTGGGAAATAGCTACACCTTTGGTACACCAAACCAGCAACGGTTCCAACAACAGCAGCAGAAACAGCAGGCGTCTGAGGAACCCCAAGAACGCATTAAAATGACTGCGCGCATCAAGCAAGTTATGAAAGCTGATATAAAGGTACTTAAATTTTAATTATAAAGGTACTTTCTGTTTTTTTCTCCCCTACCCTCCGAATAGTGAACAGTGTTGGAAATTGCTCTTACCATAAAATAATCGCGAAAAATAGTTATTGTGCCTAAATCAAGTTTAAAATGCATTAATTGCGTTAAATAGCAGTAATAAAGTGTGTACAGACATTAATCTCAGGAAAACTTTTTGTTTTCATCTTTATGCGTTTATACGCCAAAAATAAAGTTCTTCCAGTGTGACGGCGACCATACAGACGATAATGTGATACAGTGCGACGGTTGCAAGCGGAATGTGTGCCTGACGTGCAGCAACCTAACCAGCAGCGAGGCCCGAATTATGGGGCTGAAGGCCAAGCGCACCCTCATCTTCCTGTGCTGCCCGTGCCGCGAGGCGCTGTTCCAAGTGCCGAAATTGATTAAAGCGTATGATACTGTGCGTGAGGAACTCGATGAGATCAAGAAACAACTTCAACCAGATTCGACGGAGGCTGCTTTGGCTCCAATAAATGCCAATTGTATAATTGAAGAGATGGCAGAGCGAGAGCGCAGAGCCAACAATGTTATTTTGGTGGGAATTCCGGAATCTACCTCGGATGACACTGTTACTCAGAAGTCCCATGATGAGTCAGCTGTCAAAGAGGTCCTGGCAGAAATCACAGATAGTGTGGACACATCAGCCAAGATAATAATAAAAACTATGCGTTTGGGGCGGAGAGACACCACCAAACCCAGACCGGTTAAGGTGATCTTGAAATCACGCAAGGATGCAGTAAATGTTCTCAAGAACAAATGTAAGGCGAAAAGGGAGGTAACAATTTACGATGACAAGACTCCAAGGCAACGGGACGAGCTCAGAGAGCTGCGCGAGCGTCTCAAATCACGGCTGGAAAAAGGTGAGACAGATCTTACTATAAAATATATAAAGGATGTGCCAAAAATTATTAAGCAAAAAACTAATAGACAGTACCAACCCTTACTCAGACCTTACCTTTATGTACACTAATAAATTATTCTCTCTGCTGCCCAAATTCGACTTGTTTTTGATATATGTAAACACATACAAGCCATCCATTGTGAATATCACTTAGACCTGGTTAAACAGCCGGGATAGGAATAGTTCAGTTGCCATACCGAAGAGCATATTATAAACATAGTTAAAAAGGCGAACTCTGTTCTATTCATAGTGCAGAAATCGTTCCATTACATGACCCCCCAGTTATTCCTAGCAATATATAAGACTTATGTGAGACCAATTTTGGAGTTCGGTTTTCACATATGGAACCCATACTTTGTGAAAGATATTGGGATCCTAGAAAGAGTCCAAAGAAGAGCCACAAAGCTACCAGTGGGTTTCAAGAACCTAGAGTATGAGGAGAGGTTGGACTGAATTTGCCGACACTGAAACAGTGATGAGATAGAGGCGACCTTATAGAGACTTACAAAATTTTAAACAATTATTATAACACAGATGAACTGAAGAATTTCTTTATATTAGAACTTGAAGGAGCACTCAAGAAGACACTGCACACAACTAGTACGGAACACGGCCAAAACACTGCCAAAACATCATCTCCTATTCAACCGGGTAGTCATCCCGTGGAACCCTACCTGAGCAAGTTGTGAATGCTGAAACTATAAACCAATTTAAGAACAGATTAGACAGCCACTTACGAAATGTGAAGAAACAGGCTAACCAGCATTAGCTGCCTGCCTGCTAATCCAATAATAATAATTTAAAAAAATTACACACTATTTAGATTAGACCGCAGACATAGACCCAAATCAGAGGGAGGTAAGACTTTGGTCTTTGTGCGAGATTATGTTAATGAGAAAGAGTTTATCGGTCTAATGAAAATGACATTAATGTTTGGAAACCACGGGATACCAAATTACTGACTGAATTGGCTGCAGCTTCTGAAAATAACACCTTGATTGTTGCTGGTGACTTTAACTATCCAAATATTTTATTGCCTCTTGGGATTGAACTCTCTGGACCAGAGGATATATTTAGAAACATGTTTCTGGAGGGTAATCTCTATCAATTAGTCAATACACCAACTCATTTCACCACCGGTCACACGCCTTCCATACTTGACCTTGTCATGACCAATGATGAAAACTTGATCGCGAATGTACAACATTGACCTCCTATTGAAAAAGTTACCACTGTGTGCTGGAATTCAGTATCCAATGTCTTATTTATAAATCTTCGAACCAACCAAATCAAGCGATATCTACCATTACATTTATTTTGAAAAATACAACATTGACCTGGAGCAAAGCCTTGAGACTTTAAAACCAACCACTGACGCCGAGGTCATATGGAAAGGACTTAAAAGGCATACTGGAAGAGAACACTGATAAACATGCTCCATTGAAGAAGGTCAGGAGTAACAAACCCTGGATCAATGCTGATATTCTAAAATTAGTATCTGAGAAAATGATCCCTCCAAGTTCAGGCCAATAAGTTTAACCAGCATTGTAGGCAAGGTCATGGAAAGAATAGTGTGTAACCAACTCAAAAACTTCCTGTACAGAGAGAATATCTTTGTGTACTTACCCGTGACGAAGGAACTTGACTGTGGTAACCCGGTTGATGTCATTTACCTTGATTTTAGGCGTACTTTTGATAAAGTGCCACATCGGCGTCTGCTGTTGAAGCTGGAACAATCATCAACAAGCTGAATCTGTGATCGCTTGTTAGAGTGGATAAAAGTTACCTTCTAGGAAGAAAATTCCAGGTCAGGGTTGGTTCGTCGCTATTCCAAGTAAAAGAAGTTTTTAGTGGTGTTTCCCAAGGATCTGTTCTCGCTCCTACCCTCTTTGGTATCTTTGTAACGGATCTCATAGCATTGTTAGAGTCACAGTCTGCATTTTTTGCTGATGATGGGAAATTCTTTGCAAACCCGCTGATGCAGTCTGGACAATTGCAGATGGACATAGACCAGCTGCAAGAATGGACCAAACAATGGATTATTAAATTAAACATAGCTAAATGTGCTGTGTTGCATCTAGGCAACAACAATCTGGTGTCCCATACAATATAGATGGTACAATAATTTCTCCCGTCAACTCCCAAAAGGATCTGAAAAAGGTGTGATTATCACAAAAACTTGAAATGGGACATAAACAGAATTGTGAAGAGGGCTAACTCCTTTCTGTATGTAATTCGGAGCTTCTTTCAGCACATGACAGGAGGTTTTCATCAAAATTTACAAGACGTACGTAAGACCCCTTCTTGAGTATGGGTTTCAGATCTGGAATCCCTACTTTGTTAAAGACATCGACCACCTCGAAAGTATACAACGGAGAGCCACCAAGATCCCGTACAGTTTACGGCTAAGACCTTATGAAGAAAGGCTCAAAATTTTCGGTTTGACTACACTCAAGGAGCGCTGACTGAGAGTAATTATCATTGAAACTTATAAAATCCTCACGCACAGATATAACATCCCAGATTTGCACGAGCTCTTCAAAATGAAGGGTAAACGGCCCTTGCGAGGGCACCATCTAAGAATAAGCCACACCAAACCCGCAACCAACGTCGCATATCACTTTTTAAGTAATAGAGTAGTCCAAGCATGGAACCAGCTCTCCGATGATGTTGTGCCTGCCCCTTCAGTGAAGTCCTTTAAAAATAGATTAGACAACTGGTTTAAAAAGCAGTGATAAATAACACTAATTGTAATATTATGACAGAACAATGATTTAGTGCAAACATTTAATCTAATTAAATAACAATTACTGACTGTGTTAGAACTGTGAACTGTGAAATACAGAAACCCTTGATTGAGCTTGCAAATCGTAACTATGACTTGAGAGATCAATAATACTATATTATAGAAACATAACACTTGGAGTAGAGTCATTTTGTGGAATAATGATTAATGAATACCTAGAAAATCAGTGACTAAAAACTTCTGTAAGCCATACAACATACATTCATTTTTCAAAAGTTAACTGAGGAAACCCCGCAGTTAACTTTTGAAAAATGAATGTATGTTATTATGATTTCTCATACTTACTAAAAAAATATGGCTGCGGAGTGTTTCAATTTTTCTTTTTTCTTTTTAGCCTGATAGTGACTTCATTGATTATGCAGCCAAAAACATGGGTTTAAAATGGCCAAATGTCTTCCGAAAATTTGGCTATACGCAAGGAAGAATTGAAACAGCCGTATTGGATGCAGGTTTACTTGGTATATCCGAGGTAAGAAATAATATTTAAAATTCTAATAAAGAAATATTATCCTATTTTTTTTCTCAGGTTCTTATGTAGGTTTCCTATCTTTTACTATCTTTGTATACTTAAGGTACGTGTCCACTGCATCGTACGCTGCGAACGGATCATCGATATTAAGGATTTGCCGATGAGGGTGCGTCCGTAATGGACGTACTAAATACCGTATGTAATATACGGATTTTCGCATAGTATTTTCATACAATTCGCGTATTGTCATTATTGGTTGTTTGTTGGCGGAGGAAGAAGAAAAAAGGAAGCGGACAATGTGGGTGCATAAAATAAATATAACAGATCTATCTTTGGAGAATATCATATGAAATTAATACTTCTTCGTTCATTTTGACACTTTGTGTGGCTACGAAGGACCTTAGAAAAAAGATTTTTGTTTACTTTCTTGGTAATCACATTCGTACAGTGCGTAAGTTTTTAGAATGGGTATCGGGTTTCGACATTTTGGTTATAATAGCGACACGCGAATGTACTAACACTGTAGTAAGACAGATACCGATTTACCGACTGTACCTATATTATTATATTTCTCAAAAAATTGTTTTCAAATTCGTTTTATCTGTCCTGTAATTTTGTTTTGTTTTTATTAAATATTTTAGATTTTTCGATTTGCAAACTTCGGGTCTTTTTCTCACATTTTTGGCCATAGCATAGATCAAAAATAATTGCGCAAAAAATAAAATAAAAATAGTTTTGTAATGTGTAAATAATGCCCTTTCAAGTCCAGTTGCTCCACTTTCAAATATTCAGATTTCAACCCCACATGTGAAACCTGAATTTGAATTTTTAATAAAAATAAATTCATTTCCATATTTCTTTTTATGTCTTACAATACAACTGTCCCATATCACAATGTATTCCATGTCACGTCACTTAAGGTTTTAAGTGCGGAACGCTTGATGCGCGAGTCTGACTCGTATTTGGCCGGGATTTTATAAGCCGATAGGTGTCCCACTGCTGGGCAACGACTTCCCCGCACATTTTTTTCACTTCTTCGTATCCTCGGCGTTCTTGTACCATCACTACTGGAAGTTGTCTTCTTTCACCTACGCATGTTTATTTGTCTTATCACATTAACGATTTGTCTGATAAATTCGCGTTTAAAAATATATTTCTTTCATCATTTGAATCTAACTTCAAGTTATCAATCCTTCCAATTTATCTTTAAAAACTAATAAACTTCAAACCCTAATCAATGTAATTAGGGTTTGAAGTAAAGAAAGTCAGAAGTTTCCTGACTAGTTTCGGCCTATTTCGAAACCCTTGATCATGTAGGTAGAGTGTGAAAATTCACTCACCGGGTATTCCGGGTCACCGGCATCTTGTTAAATAATAAGTTTGAAATCTTATATCTTGCAAAGAAATAGGCGAAGACTTTCGTCTTTCTAATCCAGCATTAATTTAATACGCTATAGATTTAATTCCCAGATACTCTAATTTAATACGCTATAGATTTAATTCCCAGATACACTAATTTAATACGCTATAGATTTAATTCCCAGATACTCTAATTTAATACGCTATAGATTTAATTCCCAGATACACTAATTTAATACGCTATAGATTTAATTCCCAGATACACTAATTTAATACGCTATAGATTTAATTCCCAGATACACTAATTTAATACGCTATAGATTTAATTCCCAGATACACTAATTTAATACGCTATAGATTTAATTCCCAGATACACTAATTTAATACGCTATAGATTTAATTCCCAGATACACTAATTTCTTTGCTGACCATGTTATTGTTTTATTTTAACAGGCCCGCTACAAACTCCTACTGGACTGGGTTCGCAATTACGATGGTGCTACCCTCTGTATTCTAGCAAAAGTGATGTGGGATGTAGGCGAGAAGGAAGCCGTCAAAGGCTTAGCTGACCTCTACGCTGAAAAGAAGGACACGCAATAAACATGTTAAATAGTAAGTACAGCTTACTGTACACCGCTACTGTTATTTTTTACCGCATTTTATACTCTGCTTTATCACAATATAATAATTATTATTAAAATTTAAAACAAAAAGTACTTATCTCTTCTGCATACAAGATGCAATCCAAATTCACGGAATTGTGGCTTAGATTTTGTTTGCAGATTATCATATATCAAATGAAGTATAAAATCTATTGATTAAGTGTTTGTAGTTTATTTTTATATTAGGTACTACTTATATAGTTTAAGAGAAAATTTATAGAAAATTAGAACAAAATATTACAACCAACGTGGACTCTGTATTTCTGTCAAAGTACAGTGGGTTTACTCCGTATCTTTGGATTGGCGCTAACTAAAGTCCTGTTGGTACATATATCCTAATTAAAGGACCTTTGCACACTTCGTTTGTATCGCGTCTCATTGTTTCTATCCAAACAAATGCGAACTATCTGCTAAAATGACTTTTCTACGCGCTGAAAACGCGCTGACGCATGTAAAAAACATGGTGTGCAAAGGCCATAGGTAAGGCCATCTTGCACGAACTCGGTGGTTAACACTAATCCGAGGTCAATGTAGTATGAAAATATTAGACAATTCACGAGTTAATCTAGGATTAATTGTTATGAAAAGATGGTAGACCCCCAAATGGTTCTCCCAAACTGAAATCCCAGAGCCGTCTCTGTTAGAGATCGATTCCAATAAATACAACGTAACTAAATAGAATCTAAACTGCACGTTATGACGTGTTTCGTATGCTACTATCATAAATGATAGTATGCTACTATCAAAAATGATAGTAGCATACGGAACAGGTCATAACGTGCAGTTTAGATTCTATTTAGTTATTGACTATGATAAATCATACAGTTTCAATTAAGTTCCGATCGAGTCAACGATCGATAGAACGGTAACGTATTTGTGCATTCTAATAAAACGTTTAGTTTATACTGAATCGCAGTTGAACGGTAACAAAACGCTTCAACTGTCAAATGTAACGATCGAACATAAGTTCCTAAATCTAAAGGTGGTAGTGGTAGAGTTATGCGTCAGCAGAATGCGATTTGGTGTCCACATAGAATTGGAATGAAAACGAAATTGAAATTGGATAGAAATATAACTACAAACGTTGTAATTTAGGCGAATTATACCCCAGGGCTATAGCCCTTGTCATAACAATACCATCAAATGATATCATCAAAGAAGTATGAAATAGAGACAGCCCTCTCGCATTGGTATAGCGCTGTCTCTATTTAGCACACGCCATATCATGCCATGAATAAGCACCCTCATTATGATCGTTTTGTATAATACGCGAGCCTTCGACAGGTGTAAGTAGGTCTTAGAATCCTGTTACTAATACGAGTACCTACTGCTGCTCGTCCGTTGTTGCATTTATAATTTTTTTGTTATAAGTAAATACGTAATGGGAAGTAAGGAAAGGAAGAGGGGAGGCCTTTGCCCAGTAGTTAGATAATAATAATAATAATAATAAAAGTAAGTACGTAATATTGCTCCGAATTGTATTGAAGTTGAGGTCGTTTCATGAGATTGTTATGAGCTATGAAACAATCTTAATATAAGTTTATAGATGTAAGTAAACTTTTAACGTGGTGCGTACTTTGTACATAGTACAACACAACTAAGCTACAACTGTGATGACTGATGTGATTACGAGTATGACAATACAAATACATATTTATTAACGTGAAGTAAGGCGTATTGTCGACGACACAGTTCCAAATGTTATTAAATTTTAGTCTACAGTGTGCTAAAAATCGCATTGGTGTAGTATGATCGATTGTACGGCGAGAGTTGATTATTTTTAAAATTAGATTACAAGAAAGTAAACTATTAAGAAGACAGAGGCAGATTGCAAATTTCAGTTCCCTAAGACACCGCGTTTTTTATACGCGCTTCAAACGAGATTCAGAAGCAGCCAGTAAACCTTTACACACGTTCACAAATTTAGATCCGCGTTTGTATCGATACAAACGCGCAGGTAACGCGCGTCTGTGTCGCGTCTCTGCGCGTTTGTATCGATACAAACGCGCTGTTTCATCGATCCGCAACCAATCTCATTTGTTTAATTTCAAAAAACGCACTTAAAACGCGCGTCTGTATCGCGTAAGAAGTGCCTATAAGCATTATATAATAATATAATATGAACTATTTCAAATTCCTTTAAACGTACTGTGCGTCAAAAAAGAGTAGAGAGGGGGAGCCACTGTCAAAAGCAAACTTTCAAATCGTATTGTAAAATCTCAGTTACGCATGGAACAACTGTCTACTCTTTTTTGACGCACTGTAAATTATTGAAAAACTGCGTATTTTATTAATACTTTTAGTTCGTGTGCTCCGTCGACTTTCTTGCAATTTGATGAGGATTTTATTAAATTTATACATAAGTGGGTATTTGGTAATTTTTCATATCTAGTCTTAATCAATGATCCACAGAATTATATAATTAAAATTATTTGTATAAGTATATTTTGATATAATAAAGTTTACAGTTTTATGTAATTGTTTTATTTGAGAAACAATTACGGTCGTCTCAGTGGTGATAGATAAAATAATCCCCTCCGTCCCCTGGCACGGATCCCCAGGGGGATTCAGTTGGGATTCATGCAGATGGGAGCTCGCATCCAACGCATAGGTAAACCGAGACAATATCAAAATTCCTAATAGCCTTCCTAAATTCCTAATTCATTACTTGCAATCTGGAGAAATTTTTGTTGCCTTTTTTACGAGAAAGAACATAATCTGGAGACTATTTTGGTACGCTCGACATCCAGGAAGTCGAACGCTACTTATCAGTGGACCTGTATCCAGGGGTAGCGATTATGGCACGTTCAACAAGCAAATGTCAATATTGACATCCATCTCGTTCCCTCACAGAGACTTGTACATTTGTATGAGCGAGCGTATACACCAACTCATTCCGTAGTCACTAGACTGTTTGCGTGTCGAACGTGCCAGAACGTCCCGCTCAGGTCTTGTAGGTATATATTAGCCCTTGTAAGTATATAAGAGAGCGTTCCTTAACCAGTTGAAATAATTCACGTTGACAACTGTCCATGTTCCATTACCGCGTTAACAGCTGAAAATGTATCAAACTTGTATTCAAAACAAGCAATGGAACGTGTAACTTGAGTAATTTCAACTGCCCGGCACTTTAAATTCCCACAAACTGTAAGCGAGTGTCTTCTTGTGAAATAGCAACGGGGGAATATATCTACAGGACGGGGAGTGATTCACTTGAGTGCAGGGCAAACTAAAAATCTATCCTCTGAAGATGTTAACATACTCGTATCTATATAATTATAGTGAAACGCCCTCCTCTAAGATAGATCATGGCCTTTGTCTCCCACCTCATAAACTCGAGAGATATCTGCTCTAGTCGGCAGTAGTTATTTAGTCGTTGCGCAGTAATTTCCACTACGATGCCGGTGCCAAACAAAGACGGGTTGAAAATCATACGGCTTGATGTCAGCGATGTCAGGTTCCCTACTTCGCTTGGAGGGCACGGATCTGATGCTTTGGTAAGTACCTAATCTTGCAAGTGAAGAAACTGGCTTCGTCTAATAGACAGTACACTACGGTTTATGCTCTCCCTATACTATTAGAAAGCCTACATATACCTTTTTACAAAAGTAATAGTTACTTTATGCAACGTGTTTAAAAAAATACTGTATCATGCCGGATTTTAATTATCAGTATGTTGTATACAAATAGTTAGCTGTTACTCGCGATAAATGTTTTCTTCACAGTCACAAGTGATAAGACATATGACATTATATTGACAAATACTTATATTCATAATCGGCGGATATTATTATATTAATCGTTTTTCTACAAATCATTTCCGCTGATAATTAATGACTGATTGTAGGTATAAGGTTGAGAAATACTTAGGCACTCTTAAATTTATTTATTTACCTACCTATTTATTTATTTTTTGTTTTTTTTGTTTTATGTACTTCTAAACCCGCATTTGACCTCGATCTCGCCTGAATTCCAGTCATAGCCATCTTGTTTCCACCACTAATAATCATACTCTCTTGTATAGGTACTTATTTAACCGCATCAGTTGATGAGTTCATGAAGGTTCCTAAGAGTTCAACTTCTAAAATAAAATGTCGGGGAAGGGAGCCACAATCATAGAATTGCTTCATCATCATCAACCTATTAATGTCCCCATTGTTGGGGCACAGGCCTCCCCTTGCACAAGGGGGTACGGGCCGTGATCCACCGAGCGGGCCCAGTGCTGATTGGTGGATTTCACACGCCTTCCGAAACTTTAAATTTCCTCAGACATGCAGGTTTCCTCACGATGTTTTCCTTCACCGTTAGAGTTGTCGGTAAATGTACGTAAGTTTTCGAAAAAATCCGAAAGACTCATCGGTACATGGCATTGCATGGTTTCGAACCCGGACCTCCCGCATGGAAGTCCGGCGTCCTGGCCACTAGATCACCGACGCTCTTTTGAATTGCTTAGCGGCCGCAAATAGTTCCCCAAATATTTTTTTCTTTGTAACCTTATTGTAAAAATTCAAAACCCAGCACACAGATCCGAACTACTCCTGCGCCTACGTGACAACGACGGTAGAGAACGGCAAGCAAGGTTTTGGGCTAACATTCACATGCGGCAGAGGGACGGAGGTCGTCGTTCTATGCATTCGGGCTCTGAAGAAATTCGTCGTGGGACGAAACGCGGCCGATATCTTCGCGGACTTTGCGGGATTTTGGCGCGCGATCACCAATGATTCGCAGATGAGATGGGTTCGTAATGCTTGAGCGAGATGTAGGTACAAAACATTGGGCTTGGCCTCTAAAAGAATGCTTTCGTCGACTGATTGATACTTAGTTTGGTACTTACTCGTAGATTTCAACTTTTTAATTTTAATACTATATTCTTTAAACGACAATGGTCCAAAGGTGGATTCGATTCGGAGACGCTTGAGCCGCGGTCTCGTGACCTATCGTGAACCATTGTCACTTCTCGATTCTACATAGTTTGTTGACCTATCGAACTGTATACCTACCTATAGGTATAGTAAACAATGAATGATTTTATTCTAGTATAGTTTAGATGTTTTCAAAATCTTCAAATCAAACCAATGAATACCACAGATAGGTCCAGAGAAAGGCGTAGCGCATTTAGCAGTGGCGGCCATATTGAACTCGTTATGGGACTTGTGGGCTCGGCTCGAGAACAAACCCTTGTGGCAGTTGCTGGTGGACATGGAACCCGAGGTTAGTTGGTTTTGGTTAAAATGTGCGGTTACTGTATTAAGCACTCTACACAAGTACACACCGAACCCTCCGACCCGCCGACACGTCTCAACAGGCTTATTTGTAGGTACAGTCGAACACAGGTCAACCTACCCAAAACGTCAAAATTTGAGAGTCTGAAATCTTAGTGCGCAGACATAAGGTTGAGATTTAATCGAAGATTTGTGACAGATGGTAACTATAGTTTGTGGTCGACTGTACGTGACTCATTTACAAACAAGCCCGCCGACACTAATCCGCCGAGTCGCTGACTGTCGGCGGGTTCGGTGTGTAGAGCGCCTTAGGGGTGAGTAGGTTCCAAAACCACTTTCACTTTGCCGGGTAATAATTGGTGTTTTGGAACTGGTAATTATGTACCTATTACCCGACAAAGGGCACTCGTTGCTCGAAACGGTTTTGGAACCGGCATTATTTTAACTTAGGCGATGAGTATCCTTTGTCAGGTAATTTATAATTATTACCCGTTTTGATCATACTAGGTACAAAAGTGGTCTCAGACTTGAAAGGATACCTAAGTGGATAATTGAACATGTTTCCATTTACAAAATACTGGATGTTTGTGAAGATCTAACATTTTTTAAATTCGTATTTTTCATTGAGTATCGAGCTTGATTTAACTTTTTTTTCTTTACTTTTCCCTATTCCCCGTGGTCCAACTGAAATTACCAACAAATTTATATTAGGTACCTACTTTACATCTCATAAATAGATTTCAAACGTGCATATTTTAGATATCTGTATAAACAATAAAGTGTTGTTATCATATCAGCAATGGGTATTTTCAGTCACTATTGTTTGTATACTAACTAAGTACTCTTTAGTTAGTAAATTGTCTACTTATAATAAAGAGATTTCTTTTTTTTCGCTCTCGAGCGGGTTCCCTATCCTTTCCAAATTAACTACATTATTAATTTTGTCGAGTTCTATTTCACAATGTAACTTTGCTACTGTGAGTGACCTTTATAATTTTCATTGAAAGTACTTACACTACCAGATATCATTCGTCCCCCTTTTTTACGGAACCCTAAAAAGTGGGAGGTGTTTATTGATTTACTTTATCTAATCGCGTTATTTAGAATCGGTACGTTGTTTTGCGTTGCACGCATATCATTTCAAAGAAATTGCAAATCGAGGGCATGCTGATAACCTTTTAATTCCTAAATCGTTAATTGTTTGTCACCCTTCTTCCCTGCGCTACCTACGAGTATACCTCTTTTATCTATCTGATAAGCTATTTGATATGTAGGTACCGTGAACTAGATCCAATTTTATGTTGGCTCATGAGATGAATAAATAACAGCAAAAAAAACACGACAGTCGGGGAGCAATTATATTTAATAATTTCTCACAGATATATTTCGACTATTTTTTCTATTATGCTAGGCTGAACACACAACTTAATCGCAATTAAGTTAGCCTTTAACTAAACTTCAGAGATTATGCTATCATAGGAAAAACCTCATTAAATTCGGTTAAGCGAAAATCGAGTTTTGTACTTATTAGGTACATGATTAACAGGAGCTGGTATCAACGATAGATTTCCGCTACATAACAGATGTGGTCACCAAGGAAGCGGCTATACAACTACTGAAAACTAAGAAAGCTGGTAAAGAGAGAAGAGTACAATTTCTCCTAGAAAAAGGATATCCGGCTTACACGACACAAGTTGGTAAGGATTTTAGCGATGTGGTATTCTTATAACATGTACAGACCTGTAAAGGCCGGTTTATATTTGGTCAAGTACCGTGGCGAGAACTTGGCTTTCAAGCTGCCTTGCCAGTTGATCCAAATATTGTTTGACTGACCAAGCACTCGCCATTTTACTTGCCACTGTACTTGACTAAATGTAAACCGGCCATAATACCAGTGCCAGTCGTAAGGTCAAAATTACGTACTTAGTCACTATTTTGTATGGGATGAGCCGATTTTCTTTAGCGAACTGTCCTTTTTGAATCAGGATGGCTTGGGTACAGTGATGAGCTGCTCAAGGAGCTATGTGCCAAGTATCTGAACCTTGGCTTCACGCACTTCAAGGTGAAGGTCGGACTTAACTTCGATGACGACTACCGGAGGTGCAGTGCGGTCCGGAAGTATATTGGTGACGACAAGATTTTAGTAAGTTTTGTGGACAATATTTATAGTAGGTACGTGTTCAACAATCCATGACTGTATATCACAACGCCTGAGACTGCATCTGCGTGCACGGCCTAGATTTGTACTTTTTTGCGGTAATTTAGCTCAAATAAATCTAGTCTTCCTCACGCACTGAAACAAGCAACAATATAAACATTTTAATTCACATGTTTATTGACATTTCATTTATCATTGATTTAATTTAAATTTGTCATTTCATTCCTTTGTAGATGGTAGACGCAAACCAAGCATGGAGCGTGAACGAAGCGATCGAATGGATGAAAAAGTTGGCACCTCTGAAACCCTTGTGGATCGAGGAGCCCACATCCCCGGATGATGTGCTGGGCCACGCCGCTATATCGCATGCATTACGGTATGACATGTGACATAAACATAATTAGCTCGATGTTGTAAATGGATTTGATATCTATAAAATAGATTATTTACATTATTATTATTATTTATTTGATTATTTAGTCAGAAATTCATAACAATAAAACTTGCTGAAATTGGAATGTTATTGTGGTTTCATGCATTTTCGTGATAGGAGACTCAAAGGCTTGAACTACTTAACCGAACCTACCTATGGATGGGGGATCCGGACACCTCCTAACCATAATTTACAAACTAGTAGTAATTATTTGCTTTCAAAAGCTATGTATTTTACTGCCACGTACTGCCCATACGTTAAGAGTAACGTGTAAAAAGTGTAAAGTGTAAAAAGTTTCCATGACAAACGCTGGCCGAAAGTCGGCAAATGCCGAATAGATCATCGTGAATCTCTATTCACTGCCGACTTTCGGCCAGCGTTTGTCATGGACACTTTATTGATATGAATACGTCAATGTGTATTAGGGATGTTACGGAGGTGGTTTAACCGGAACCGGAGTCGAAACCGAAGGTATTAATAGCTGAACTGGCCAATATTTTTTATGATGACGTTTGCGGCAAACAAACATGTTCCTTTATGTATCTAGTGATACACTATTTAATAAAATATTGATATTTGAATATGTTTACTCACAAATCTTCGGTATAACCTCCGATTCAAAATTATCGGAGCTGAAGTTGGAGTCGGAGGTGTAAAATCAATCGGAAGTTCCAACCTTTCGGAGTCGGAGTCGAAGCTCCGTAACATCCCTAATGTGTATATTCGCAGACCGTACGGGATCGGCGTGGCGACGGGCGAGATGTGCGCCAACCGCGTCATGTTTAAGCAGTTCCTCCAAAGCGGGGGCATGCAGTACTGTCAGCTAGACTCCGCGCGCATCGGCGGAGTCAACGAGATCCTCTCGGTTTATCTCATGGCTGAAGTGCTTCAAGGTTTGTTTCATGAATGAATGAATGAATACTCTTTATTGCACAAAATTATTGTGATACAATGCGTACAAAACGATTAATACAATCTAGGCGGTCTTATCGCTAAAAGCGATCTCTTCCAGACAACCTTCTGGTGGAGTAATTTTGGTGGAAAAAGGTAGGTTGTGCACCGTTTACAATAATATGTATATAATATACCCATACAAATAAATATATTTATATATACTTATATATAAAATATCTACATATACACACACACATACATATATACATACATACATAATATTAAAATATAACTAGAAACCAAAGTTGTGGAAAAGTAAGGAAGGAAGAAGGAGTCATTGGGATAGATAGTGGGCCTTAACCTGTGCCTTGAAAATATCTAAGGATTTGGCTTGTCTTATGGATACGGGTAAAGAATTCCAGAGACGGATAGCATGGACAGTGAAGGATTGGTCATAAAATTTAGAAGTGTGGATAGGGGAATATAGAAGGAGGTTTTCAGAGGAACGAAGAATGCGGTCATGTGTGGAAGATATAAATTTGAATCGCTCCTTGAGATAAGGCGGGGTGGGGGGGTAGAACAGTACGGAATAAAGAAGTGAGAGAATGTGAGTGTCCCTGCGACGATGAACAGGTAGCCACTTGAGTTGATCCCGAAATTCGGAGACATGGTCATACTTGCGCAGGCCAAATATGAACCTAATGCAAAGATTTTGGAAACGCTCAAGTTTATTGAGCTGCTCTACGGTGAGACTGGAATAGCAGGCGTCAGCATGCCTTTAGTGATACCCTGACGGAATAGAAAAACCCTCGCCACAAATTGTAGGTACTATTTTTTCATAGCGAACTCCATAACACATGCGCTCTATTGACAGGGTTTTTATATTCCTGGGTCAGGGTATACAGATATCCCGTTTGAAATACCTGAAAGGAGATTCTAGCACGTTCAACATGCAAAGTAGAGCGGCTGTTACGTGCCATTATCGCTACATTGTGTAATATGCTTAGCGGTACTTCTAAATAAGTGCCTAACTACCTGAGTTTCTGAAATAGTCTTTTGACATGAATTTAAGGGTCGTCCAAGAAAAATTGTTTAGAGAAATATGTGTACTTTCGGAAGCTTCGTGTAACGAAAGTTTAAGAGTTAGAAAAGTAATAGTTATACAATCGTAAAGATCGGTCTGACGACAAGAATAGATGTAAGCTCGAGTGAGCTAGCGTCGAAACTACTCGACAGATTTGGACCAAATAAACTGTGTTTTAAAGAAAAGAGTATAGGCTACGGTTTGACGTTAAAAAAATACAGTTTGCGATATTAATAAAGTTCTGACGTTGATTGCAATTGAAAATGGCAAGGTCGAAAGAAAAAAAGGCTAAAATTAACAAATTAAATCCCGTTTACGACCGACCGTTTTCATCGTTTAAGAAAAAAAGAAGCCCAGAAAATTGCACCGACTCGAACCAGGTTGACCAAGATGGTGAGCTCCGAAGACAAAATTTGTTCAAATTCATGAAATAATAAAACCATTAGTAGTAAGCCCCGACTTCTGCACCCTGATTTGGTAGGTAATTTGTTAAATATGAAACCACAATCAGTAACACAAACTACTTCATTCCTTAGGGTCGTTACGTAATATTTCTTACGGCACCGTGAACCTACATTATGACATTAACTCAATTAAGTTCAAAGTAAACTTATTAATAGTTTCATGAAATTAATTCCAGTGAAAGTATGCCCTCACGCCGGTGGTGTGGGGCTGTGTGAAATGGTGCAGCACCTGCAATACTGGGACTACGCCAGTCTCTCCAGCACTATGGAGGGCCGTCTCATTGAATACGTGGACCAACAGCACGAGCACTTCGTCGACCCTTGCGTTGTTGAGAACGCCAGATATCTTGCGCCCAAGGTGAATTGATAGGACTACAAAAGTAATGGGAACTTGCGCCCTCGTCTAAATTCCAAATAATTTTTGAGGTAGACTTTTTGTCTTTTCTATTTCGATGAAAATAGCCGCGTATTGGAGGGCGATTCTCGTAGCATTCGAAATGTAAAGTCGAGCGCTACAGACGTTTTGTGACATTCGCACATATTATACCCTGACCAGAAAAATAAAAACCCTGTCAAGAAGGCGCCATTGGTATTTTGATTTTATATACTGTTCAAACGTAAAAACTCGGGAGTTTCCTATGGAAGTTTTAGGTCAGTATGTACGTTACGTTAGTAAAATTAGTATACCATTTAATTCCGTAAAGCGCATTTTTCTTGTCAGGGTATAATTGAGCGATCGAGATAGGACTCATGTTGAATTCGACATTCCATTGCGAGAATCGCTTTCCCGTGTGAACCGCCACGCGAGGCAGATTTCTCCTTTTCTTTTTTGACGAAAAAGACAAGACCAGGGCAGCAGTGTAGCAATTGAGAACTTGTGTCCTATGGACTGGCATGGTCCTATAATGGGCCGAAGCATAAAATAAGAAATAGATTTAATAACTCAAAATTAAAAATTTAACGAACCCCGACGTACCATTGTGGAGAGCCCTTTACTTTTTCCTGGTCATCATTAGTTTCCAGACGTGGGAAGGGCATCATGGTCGTAAACATTTAAGCTCAAACTCGAACCACCTAACTGTTACTATTCCAGAGATCCCATCATACTCCATTATCCCAAGATACTCCAACATCTTAGAACTACTGATCCAGTTTTCATCTAGCATTGCCAAGAATACTGAAGGCGGGTCACCACTATCTAGTGATGACCAGGAAGGTTTCAGACGTCGGAAACGCACCATGAACCTGAATATTTGAACTCAAATTCGAACCAACTAGCTGTTACCGTTCCAGAGATTCCATCTGACATCAAAGATACTTCAAGATCTTGGAATGCAGTAAGGAGACTCGTCAAAATCATCTGAGTCTTTACGCAGCTATTATTTATTGTTTCAGTTACCGGGCTACAGCACGCAATTCTTGCCGGGTACAGTGGAGACATTCGGCTATCCCAATGGGAGTGAATGGAAGCGGATGATCAAAGATGGAATATTCCCAGAGCCTGACGAGGCTGAACAAGTCAACTCATAAGAGATGCCTCGACGCGATATATTAAGATTATAAAATGAAAAAATCAATAAATATAAACAATTGACTTTTAAATTAGTGTTTTATTACTTCTCGCTTATAAAATAAATTAACTATTTACAAACAGTAGTGCAAAACAGTTGACATCGTTTTAAAAAATTTCAACAATTTAACACAGAATGCTTAGTCAAAAGATGAAAAATCGGAGTCTTTTTAGTATGTGAAATCGACCGATCATCCGAAAGACACCGAGTTTTGCAAGAGGCAGAAAGTGTTTTCGTGTTGGTCGACCACCTGTTATGTTGTAGTTTGGGGCATAGTTCTTGTTGGAGAAAGAAGTGAGAATTCGAAGACGGTCATTAATTATTTTTAACTGTTCTATTGATAAATATGTTAACATGTACAGTGGGCATTGCGTGGCGTCATCAGCTAATATAATAAAGAATAGAATAGAATAGAAAACGTTTATTTGCTGCAGCACACACACAATTCCACTTATACATTATACAATAATATACAAGTGTATACATATACATATATACCATACAATATAATCTTAAACTAAATTAATAATAATGCACGGCGTATGCTGCAGCACCAAATAGGCCTCAGCTCAGCATAATGCCATACTCTAGAGTAGTCTAGAGCATGGCGCTGATATTCTGCTTCAGCCTGTCGAGGTCGGAGGCGGATACCAAGCGACGATAATCTACATGTAATGTAAAGTTGTGTGCTGTAATGGTAATGAAATGTGAGTATATATACGAATAAGTAAATAGATGATAACTAAATAAACTAAAAGGTAACACGAGCGGGAGATACAAATAAAAATAATAATAATAATAGATGTTAGAGAAGATAATGAGTCGGATATATATATGTATATGTATAAAGGATGCTGTCCACCAAATCGGAGTGATACATTACGAGTTTGTAAAAATATGTCATTCTTGGTTTCACATCTCCGAGAAAGAGTGCTCTAGAGAGATAATATTGGAAAATTATTCGCTCGGCTTCGATATACAACGGATTTTTTCCCAGCTAGCAGCCTCGAAACCTTGCGATAAGGCCGCCTTTGTACATATCGTGTTATTATTCCTGTAGTTTTTACTTTTCCTGTTTTTGTGTACAATAAAGTGTTTCTATCTATCTATCTTGCCCTAACATTTTAGCACATAGTTTTACTATATCTTATATACGATTACGTCTTCTTCGTACACATAAAGGCACTAAGTTTAGACTGTTTAGGAGCACTAGTGACAGGCGGATCGACGCCATTGGATTCATCTTCTAGTTTCCTCTTGTTACCGCTGTCGGCACCTGTTTTGGTCTGCATGCTTTTGAAGAGTCTCACGCCGTGGCGAGTTAGTTCTGAAGGAGTGAGCTCTGTGTGTTGTTGTTCTAAGGGTGCCTTGTTTCGTGCGAACCAGTCCACGAATGATTCGCCCTCCAAAGGTTTCAGTGGCTGTAAGAAAAAAGGTTAGGTATATAAATACCGGTAAATTCGGTTTCTATTTATACTACATCGTGATTGGTTAATACTTTTGTATAGATACAAGCTATCCCTTTCCATGTTATAAATTATTTTAATTTATTATATTACTAAATTGGGAAATTGGTGGAAAATACCTTTTTTTTAATCCTCGCGGTTTTTTTTTTCAATCCCTTTTTCAATATATATAAAGAGTAGTAGCTCTAGAAAAAATCTCACGACATAACAGAATGCAAGTCCATTTTATTCAAAATTAAGACATGTTAGGTGTTACTTACATCTTTATTTTCTGCAAGCCCAGCAGTCGAATGAACTTCCACTAAATTTCTTTCTGTTAAGCTAAGCGGGCTTTGCACGTTTTTGGTTGCCTCCTGTTGCTTTCTGAACGGATTCCTCGCGCCCGGTGATGATTTCATTGGCTGAAAAATTTTTTACATAGTTTTTTTAGATTCCATCCATTAAATAAAGCACAAGTGTGTTTCTGGTAGGTGGTCGGGCGAGTATCAGGGCGAGGTTTTTTCTAATCTTAACGGCTTTTATGAGAGCTGAAATAGCCCCGCCATAGCATGCTACAGCGTTCAACTACATGAAGGAACGAAAGCCAGAGGGGGCGGAGACTTATTTTCTTTCATCCAAATAGCCCCGCCATAGCATGCTACAGCGTTCAACTACATGAAGGAACGAAAGCCAGAGGGGGCGGAGACTTATTTTCTTTCATCCAAATAGCCCCGCCATAGCATGCTACAGCGTTCAACTACATGAAGGAACGAAAGCCAGAGGGGGCGGAGACTTATTTTCTTTCATCCAAATAGCCCCGCCATAGCATGCTACAGCGTTCAACTACATGAAGGAACGAAAGCCAGAGGGGGCGGAGACTTATTTTCTTTCATCCAAATAGCCCCGCCATAGCATGCTACAGCGTTCAACTACATGAAGGAACGAAAGCCAGAGGGGGCGGAGACTTATTTTCTTTCATCCAAATAGCCCCGCCATAGCATGCTACAGCGTTCAACTACATGAAGGAACGAAAGCCAGAGGGGGCGGAGACTTATTTTCTTTCATCCAAATAGCCCCGCCATAGCATGCTACAGCGTTCAACTACATGAAGGAACGAAAGCCAGAGGGGGCGGAGACTTATTTTCTTTCATCCAAATAGCCCCGCCATAGCATGCTACAGCGTTCAACTACATGAAGGAACGAAAGCCAGAGGGGGCGGAGACTTATTTTCTTTCATCCAAATAGCCCCGCCATAGCATGCTACAGCGTTCAACTACATGAAGGAACGAACGCCAGAGGGGGCGGAGACTATTTTTTCTTTCATCCAAGTCTTTATAATAACACGGGATCGTGTAAACAAAGTTGTGTTAGTAACTAATAAAGTTATGTAATTCATAAACATTTATATTTTTTAAACTCAAGTGTGCCTAAAGTTAACGATAAGGTTATCTAAACGGATAGTCAAAGGTTATATAGAACGAGTAAGCGTCAGTTGTTCTTACGAAAATGAACACTGATAATAATTATCTTATTATTATGATAAGTACGGATAATATTTATCTTATATGAAATAACATACCGAAAGTAGTAAATAAAATAATAATCAAAATAACACACCACTGCACTGCACGGTTCTTACTATGGGATTTAACCATGACCTAAAACCCAGATAAAATGTATACACTTTAGGTACATAAAGACACCGGAATATAAGCCAGAAATATTTTACAATGAAATATAAAAAAGTACCCCAAAGGGGAAAACGGAGCCTTGCTGTCGCTCCGTCGTCCGTCCGTCTGTCACGCGGGTCTAGCGCGTAAACGGAATAAAATGAAGACTCCAAATTTTCACACAACATGTATTCCCTTGACCCGAATCCTAAATTATATTTTAGAGGGGGAGTAAAGACACCCGACCCGCACTTGGCCGGTTTTTATTATTAAATAAACAGTTCAAGAACTCACCACAGGCTTGATCGGAGTTACATTATCCACTTTCTTCTCCTTAACTCTCTGAGGTATGATCAGGCTAGCGTTGAAATCCTGGTCGGTACTAGTGACGTCATACGTTTCCTGCGTATCTAACTCTGCGAAGTGACTATTCTGTGCCACATTTAGCTTATCCGCCTCTTTCTGCCAAGTTTCTGCTGCGTTAGTTAGTTTGTCTGCTAAATGCATGCGACCGAGTCTCGATGCGTATTTAGCTGCCAACGGCAGAAGCCGATCGTCTTTTAGTAGCTCCATTAGTTCAAAAGCTCTTTGTTCTATTTCGCTTCGGCAGGCGAGCTGTGAATAGTAAAATCGATTTTTTTTTAATTAAATTTGGTGAGCAGACGAGCAAACGGGCCACCTGATGGTAAGTGGTCACCGTCGCCCATAGACATTTCACCTCACTGTATTATTATTAGAGGGTTTTTGATGCGCTGCTAACCTTGAGGACTAAGATGGATTGCCTCATGTGCCGGAAATTAAAATGTTGATGTTAAAAGTAAAGTAAAATACACTTTATTGCACAAATAGAAAACAACAAACAAAAGATGGAAAAGACAATAGTGAAGTACAATTTAGGCGACCTTATCGCTAAGAGCGATCTCTTCCAGGCAACCTTCGGGAGAGGAAATGATTTCGAGAAAGAGGTGTAACTGTGGAAATCAATATAGAAAACGATATATAAGAGAATTAAGTAAACTGAGAGAGTTAAGGTAACTGTCAATCATGAAGGTATTAAGTACTACATTTAGGTACTAGTATTTCTTAGTACTTCTATGCTGTGAATGGTCTAGGATTTAACGACCGTAGGCAACAAAAATAACCTATAATTGCAAATGTAGGTAACACGCGTCAGGTCATCAAATCGAAATTTTTATTCTTTGCCTGTACTTTGTAAGAGAAAACGGGCAAATACGTTGTAAGTTATCTATCATATCAAATAGGGTAGATAGATAAAACAATAGACAATAACAGCAAATTACATGTGATCAATAAGTGATAGATAAGATGACTGAGATAAAACTTTGTTCATTTATTTTATTGCTCGTTAATATTAGACGGAACGAGTATCAGAATGGGCAATTATGGCGCTCTATTTTATTGCTTGTTAATATTAGACGGAACGAGTATCAGAATGGGCAATTATGGCGCTCTATTTTATTGCTTGTTAATATTAGACGGAACGAGTATCAGAATGGGCAATTATGGCGCTCTATTTTATTTATTTTATTGCTTGTTATTATTAGACGGAACGAGTATCAGAATGGGGAATTATGGCGCTCTATTTTATTGCTTGTTAATATTAGACGGAACGAGTATCAGAATGGGCAATTATGGCGCTCTATTTTATTTATTTTATTGCTTGTTATTATTAGACGGAACGAGTATCAGAATGGGGAATTATGGCGCTCTATTTTATTGCTTGTTAATATTAGACGGAACGAGTATCAGAATGGGCAATTATGGCGCTCTATTTTATTTATTTTATTGCTTGTTATTATTAGACGGAACGAGTATCAGAATGGGGAATTATGGCGCTCTATTTTATTGCTTGTTAATATTAGACGGAACGAGTATCAGAATGGGCAATTATGGCGCTCTATTTTCTCTGCTTATCCCAGGCCTATGACATGGCCCCCTACTCCTTAGTCTCTACTAAGGAGCCATGTCCCATGTCCATGCCCTCTGGCCATGTCCCCAAAAAAAAACTTCTAACCCTATAGAGGCTATTCAGGCTGAAGCAGGCCCCTTTTAGTCCCCAGTTCCCCTCCGGTACTGCACACCACCTTCATCAAACTTAATTAGTTTTGTTTATTTATTTTTATAATATATTTGTTTAATAATATTTTTAACTTCTGTACCTAATTGCTTGTATGTGTTGTTATTGGAAATAAAAATTCTTTCTTTCTTTCTATAGGGCGCGAGACACGACTTGCCCTTGACAATTTTTAGTACTATTTTCTGATTTCAATAACGGATGGGACACCCCCATTTTTTTTTCTTGATTCGCCCCTGGCCTATCCCTATCATAAAGTAGTCAATAAACTCACAGCGAACAGCTTGAGAGCAGTCTCCCTGGCCGCTTTAACGTCAACGTCGGATGTAGTGTGCGCCCAACGAACTAACTGCTCTTCATATTGACCCTTTTCGGTGTCCAGCTCACATAGAGGTATCTGAAAATAAAGGTCAGGTCATGGGTACAGAGGAAGACACATCAAGGTATACTCTGTGGAACCCTATCACAATAAGACTTTGTTAATATTACTTGACATTCGTATGAATACTTCAAATAAGTCAAAACGACAAGGTACTAAAGCAGCGAGTAGGCACTTTAAAAGTGGTTCCCATTTGTTTCATGGAATATGACGTTATGGTACACAATGAGTCCAGTATGTAAGACTACTGGGAAAGAGCGTCGGTAGCGCAATGGCTAGGGCACTCATGCGGGAGGTCCGGATTCGAAACCATGCAGTGCCAATGTACAATGTACACTTTAAAGTGGTTCCCATTTGTTTCATGGAATATGACGTTATGGTACACAATGAGTCCAGTATGTAAGACTACTGGGAAAGAGCGTCGGTAGCGCAATGGCTAGGGCACTCATGCGGGAGGTCCGGATTCGAAACCATGCAGTGCCAATGTACAATGTACACTTTAAAGTGGTTCCCATTTGTTTCATGGAATATGACGTTATGGTACACAATGAGTCCAGTATGTAAGACTACTGGGAAAGAGCGTCGGTAGCGCAATGGCTAGGGCACTCATGCGGGAGGTCCGGATTCGAAACCATGCAGTGCCAATGTACAATGTACACTTTAAAGTGGTTCCCATTTGTTTCATGGAATATGATGTTATGGTACACAATGAGTCCAGTATGTAAGACTACTGGGAAAGAGCGTCGGTAGCGCAATGGCTAGGGCACTCATGCGGGAGGTCCGGATTCGAAACCATGCAGTGCCAATGTACAATGTACACTTTAAAGTGGTTCCCATTTGTTTCATGGAATATGACGTTATGGTACACAATGAGTCCAGTATGTAAGACTACTGGGAAAGAGCGTCGGTAGCGCAATGGCTAGGGCACTCATGCGGGAGGTCCGGATTCGAAACCATGCAGTGCCAATGTACAATGTACACTTTAAAGTGGTTCCCATTTGTTTCATGGAATATGACGTTATGGTACACAATGAGTCCAGTATGTAAGACTACTGGGAAAGAGCGTCGGTAGCGCAATGGCTAGGGCACTCATGCGGGAGGTCCGGATTCGAAACCATGCAGTGCCAATGTACAATGTACACTTTAAAGTGGTTCCCATTTGTTTCATGGAATATGACGTTATGGTACACAATGAGTCCAGTATGTAAGACTACTGGGAAAGAGCGTCGGTAGCGCAATGGCTAGGGCACTCATGCGGGAGGTCCGGATTCGAAACCATGCAGTGCCAATGTACAATGTACACTTTAAAGTGGTTCCCATTTGTTTCATGGAATATGACGTTATGGTACACAATGAGTCCAGTATGTAAGACTACTGGGAAAGAGCGTCGGTAGCGCAATGGCTAGGGCACTCATGCGGGAGGTCCGGATTCGAAACCATGCAGTGCCAATGTACAATGTACACTTTAAAGTGGTTCCCATTTGTTTCATGGAATATGATGTTATGGTACACAATGAGTCCAGTATGTAAGACTACTGGGAAAGAGCGTCGGTGGCGCAGTGGCTAGGGCACTCATGCGGGAGGTCCGGATTCGAAACCATGCAGTGCCAATGTACAATGTACACTTTAAAGTGGTTCCCATTTGTTTCATGGAATATGACGTTATGGTACACAATGAGTCCAGTATGTAAGACTACTGGGAAAGAGCGTCGGTGGCGCAGTGGCTAGGGCACTCATGCGGGAGGTCCGGATTCGAAACCATGCAGTGCCAATGTACAATGTACACTTTAAAGTGGTTCCCATTTGTTTCATGGAATATGACGTTATGGTACACAATAAGTCCAGTATGTAAGACTACTGGGAAAGAGCGTCGGTGGCGCAATGGCTAGGGCACTCATGGATTCGAAACCATGCAGTGCCATGTACCAAAGAGTTTTTCGTAATTTTTCGAAGACTTACGTACATTTACCGACTGCTCTAACGGTGAAGGAAAACATCGTGAGGAAACCTGCACACTGAGATGACCAGTGTGTAAAATGGGGTAGGCACAAAAGATCCTCAAGGGTCGAAGTGCCGCTGGGTTATTCCCGGGCCCCTATCATAAGATAAGATAAGACTACTGGGAACGGTCGTGTTTTTGCGACTTGGTTCTTTATAAAGTGACCCTTCTATCAAATATATTTGCCTTGTTGACAGTTGTTTTCCGACAAGGAAAGGTGACAAGCGTTGATAAATCAGATAACGGATTCGTCTGTAGGTATATATGTGGGTAAACATTACAAATAGTAATAAATAACTAATGAAACTATACGTATAATAGTTATTAAAATAAGACAGGAGCGTACCTGTATAGCCAACTCAGCAATAATGGGCTTCGGGACTGTAACTGGGTATGAGGTGCCTCTGCAGAGAATAGCGCGGACCGTCTGGGTCGGTTCACTGACCTGTGAATTATGCAGAACATGTACCATCAAAAAGATGAAAAATTCACCCTATGTAGATTGCTCGCTAGAGAAGTTACATATGGAAACCGCGCCTGCCAGTTGACGCTTGTGCTGTGAGCATCTCCCCCATACATTCAGTCGGCTATTGAAATGTCAACTGTATGAAAATTGACAAAATTATAAGGGTTAGCATTGAGTAGGATTTTCAGCTCTCTTCATCCAATGACTATACACCTTGCGGATATCTTAGCTACTACGTTTGTCTCTCAAGAACTCCAAGAGAGTGTTCCTTAACCAGTTGAAATAATACACGTTGACAATTGTCCATGTTACATTACCGCGTTAACAGCTGAAAAATGTTACATAAAAGCTGAAAATGTATCAAACTTGTATTCAAAACAAGTAATGGTACGTGTACATCTATCAAAGTGAATAATTTCAACTGGTTTTGGAATGCACTCTTAAAAGATACAGTCAACCATTAGCTGAAGTATATCATCTCTCAAAAACCTTCGATTAAATCTCAACCTGTGTAATGTGGTATAGTTCAGATTCTCAAATTTTGACGTATAGGGTAGGTTGACCGTACTATTTATAGCAAAATATAAGGAATAGATAAAACAATTAAACTAACAGAAACAATGAACCAGGAATCTGAGGCACCCCTAGAGTGTGTATTGGTATCACAGATAGGCATCCACACGCCGCTCGCGATGTCATACAGCCGCAATATGCCCGTGTTGTCGTAGGAGCACGGCGAGCCGACGTCCGTGGTCCCGAGCCAAGCTAGTCTCGACCCTGGGGTCAGGGGAAGAGGTACTGTTTTGCTGCGAACTTGACGACCTGAAATAATACCGAAAAATTAAGTAATTATGGCCATTGTACATTTTGCGAATTTGACATTCTTATAGTAATATCTTATAGTATAGTAGACATTTTGCGACCGTTGCCCATTTTGGGCTTGGAAAGGATTTTAAGCTTTTTAAAATGTTAACGGCTATGGATGAGAAGTGAAATGGCCTAGTTATCAAGCTATTACGGGTTTTAACTCGTAGTAACAATACATATTTCAGCAAAACTTGGTGACTTGACTGTGTTCCCTGACCAGGAACTAAAAAACCCTCACAATATTTCAGAATTAAATGGTACAATTTTGTTTCATAGTGAACACATATCATAAATCTACCAATGGCGCCCTCTTGGCAGGTTTTTTTTTGTTTCTGGTCAGGGTATAAAAAAGAAAGCTGGAAAATTCGAAAACAAGTTGAGCTATACCGTGTGTTTACGGTAATTTAATTTTGTGTTTTTTATTCGTGTACAATAAAGATTATAAAGACCAACACAGCATTGTAACTCACCATTCAGAGCGACAATATCCATAGCAAGGTGCTGGTCAGCCACTCCAGGGTCTGTGCTGTGATAGACAGCCAGCAATGTAGTGTTGAATCCTGCTAAGGACACCACCGGCCCTGGTAGTGATATTACCTGTGAAAGAAGGCAATTTTTTTACAAGTTTACACTGAGCGTTAGTGAAAACATAGGAACTTTATTATTAGAAGTTCCTCTCGTGAATTTGACTAAACTTTAGTAAAAAAAGCCTCAACAAAAAGTTTTGTCCGGTTCAATCGTAATCGTAAAAAACTCAAATACAGAGCCAATTTGAAAAATGCAGATCTCAACCTTATTGCACCGCAGTAAGACTTATTTCACATTAAAATAGTGACGTTTCGTGTTTTAAAAATAAGTTCCTACTTACACCAAAATATCATAGAAGCTATTTCACGAAGCAACAATCCATGTAATTACAAATCTAATATGGCAACATAAGACGCTGTCTTGCATGGGTATGTTGCCATCACAGAAAACGGATTCGAAGCGCCCTCTCCACTATAATGATGTGCGCACTAACAGCGAGCCAAAGGGTATGGGCAAATATACCTATAGTTACATACATTTTATATTTCAATGTCCGACTAATATATGGGAAGATGTTCACATCGCAGGCGCCAACTGGCAGACGCGGTTTCCATAGAAAACTTCTCTAGCGAACAATCTACATAGGGTGAATATCAAAATATTTGGTTGCCATTTTAGTGTTGTAATTACAAGGATTTATTGCTTAGTAATCTGTGGTCCTTGACATACCTGTCTCTGTGTGCCCATAGGTGTGAACAGACGCAACAGACGCGCATTAGTGGCGCACGCGACAACCCCTCCCGTGGCGACCACGCACAGGATCTCCTCTGTGTCCGCCATCGACACGCTCCACTCTTTACTGCTGCCCACTAGTGATATGCATACTAGTTTGCTGGAAATACAGATTGAACACAAGTTAGTTATAGCTTAACTGTCACGTCCATTATCCCCGAGGGGGTAGACAGAGGAACCACCTTCATCATAGGTAGTTCCCACTTTTCGCCGTAAGATTTGGTGGACGAACGTGATAGGTGGCGAGCCTATCGCTGTCTACTAGGCGTAGAATAGTATTCACTAAGACGTGCCGTGTCCTGCCGGCCATAAAAAATTGCTCCACCTCAACTCTTCCCGTGGGTGTTGTACGAGTCGACTAAGTTACCATAAGATAACATGAAAATTTCGCACAATACATATTATGTTCAATGTTTATTGTATAAATAGAATAAGTGACGGACATCACGAGGCCGGTTCCATTCGCTGCAACCAATCACCTGCGCTCCACCCTCCCTCCTCTTTAAATCAACGCTTTGTCATTGGGAGTAGAACTAAGCGGAACTTGTATTGTTAATTTATTTATTTCATAACACTAACACCTATTTATTTTATAGTTAGACACGGGATTCATACATCGGTTCAGAAACCGTCGCATTGGGAGGATAGTAGACTCTGACGAACACTCGCAGCCTACGTCAATCTACCCACGACCGTGGCGCATGCAACTGCGCCGAAATATTAAAACCCCAAACCGTAGTAAGAATCCTGTGTCTAATTATAATACGGCAGAATTTACACTACTGGTGGTAAATCCTGATGTGAAGGATCGCCTGGGTTGGTACCACCCTCTATCTATTTCTGCCGAAAAGCAGAAATCTTTGTATTGGTTTAAGGGTAAGAGAGCCAGCGTAATTTCCGGCACATAAGGCATTCCATCGCTGTCCTGTAGGTTGGTAACGCATCTAAAACCCTCTAATAATAATGTGAGGTGAGATGTCTAATGGCGACGGTGACCACTTACCATCAGGTGGCCCGTTTGCTCGTCTGCTCTTCTTAAATAATAAAAAAAAACACGATTGTTGGAATGCTTACCTAGGAGTCTCACACGCCAAAGCCAGTACACTCGAAGACAAACTGGCCATGGTGTGATTCAAGTAATTGTTCAAATGTATCCCGTGATGTACGTTCGTGTCGTGGAACTCCACGTCGATGCTCGACTCGCCGTTCTCCTGAGAGTGGCAACGAACTATGCCTATGTCATTCCAGCACATGTATCTGAAATATGGAAAAAATTTTTGGAGTACGTAGTCTTTACGTTTCAGGTTTAAGTTACAGGAATGCAATTCACGCAGCGTTCGACATACAAAAGTCGAGCGCTACGAACGTCTTGTCACGCTCACACATGTAATATGAGCGAATGAGATAAGACTAATGTCGAATTCGACATTCCATTTCGAGAATCGCCATCCTGGTGTAAGAAAATATGCAAAAGACCTTTGCTTGAGTTTGCATGAAGTAACGCGTAAACATAAATTGAGAGAGGAAACGTACATAACGCAAATGCTTATCCTTGTCCTGTGTCATGGGTATCCAGGAAACAAGACAATACAAGTTCGGAAAATATGCCGTAGTTATGTGACGTAGGTCTTGACTCAGCTCTTTTGTCAGTCCCAGTCTCTCATTCATGATCTTCTTTATTCAATAATTATACACTTGTTGCCTCACCTGTGGTCTAGATGCTCCGGAGTAGCAGACGGCTGGAAGGGCGGCTGTGGCGGCACTGTCAGCGGCCCTGACTCCACTTGCCGTGACGTAGGCCTGGACTCATCCTGCTCTGTCGTCAGCCCCAGAGTCTCGTTCTTGATCTTCTCCAGCGATATAGCGTCGTCGTCGTCACTCTCATCGTTTTCTATTAGGTTGTCAACTAACTCGTCATTATCTGTTGCAAAAAGGTAAATATTTTGGAATCAAATCACTGAAACCTGACTAGTGTGTGTGTGTCTTGTGTCAATTTAGAACTAAATAGTACTTTTTAAATACTAAAATTATAGGCAGTGTATTAGACAGGTTTCTATGAAGGTGGTTCCTCTGTAGGAACCACCTTCATCATATTGACATATTGTTTAGTTTGTCATTTGATCCATGCTTATCAACTTTATTAGATTTATTTGAGGGCAAATAGAGAACCTAGTCATGAATAGAGACAAGAGACATGAATATAAGCAACCTGTCCTCTCTAGTAACAACTATCATCATCCATTACCATCATCCCTCTCAACCATTTCAATGTCTTCATTTGCTGAATCGGCACCGAACTTGCTGCTATCCTTGCCGTAACAGTTCACCAGCGTACCTAGTTGACCAGCTACATCACAATAGGCAAGGACACCATTTCCTGAAAACAAAGTAGCAACGTCTTCACAATTAAAGATTAAGAATTCTGCTGCTAACTACATTATTTTGTTATCTGTATTTACAATTGATGAATGGTAAACTCAACCATGTATCCATCCCGTGGAATGGCCTACCTGAACAAGATGTCAACTATAAAATAAACCAATTCAAGAACAGATTCGACAGCCACTTACGAAACTTGAAGAAACGGCCAACTATCTATAGCTGCCTGCCTGCTATCCCAATAATTATAAATACTCGTATAACTGTTACTTAGAATTTTACCTTTAGGGTTCCAAGCCATAGCAGAAACATTGTGTGATGTCGGATGCTCGATGACACCCATACACATTCCCGATTGAACCTCCCATATCGCTATTTGTCCAGCTACAGTACTCCCGGCCAAGTATTGACCACAGGGTGAGAACAGACACTGGGATATAGCACATTTTATCTATAAAAAAAAGAAGAAATAGGTATTATTATTATATTAAGTATATTTATTGCTTTTGAGGTCTTCCTACACTTTCTAATATAATTGGCAGTGTTCCTGTGAGAGATAACATATATGTACATACATAACTCTCACGTCCATAATGCCCGAGGGGGTAGACAGAGGAACCACCTTTAATCATAGGTAGTTCCCACTTTTCACTATAAGATTTGGTGGACAAATGTGGCGAGCCTCCCGCCGTTTACTATAACAGGTGTAGAATAGTATTCACTAAGATCCTTAGTCGCCTCGTACGACACCCACGGGAAAAGTTGAGGTGATTCTATTATTTAGAAATAACACTAAGATTAAATAGATACCAATATACAAACCGAACTATGTGTGAATGCCATTCTTTGACCCCAACTCTCACAATCCAGCAGAAGAATCTCCCTGTTGTTTGGATATGCTAAATATTTTCCTTCTGATGGTTCAAAGTCCATGTGACCTGAATAAAGTTAATGTAGTAAAATAAGATATATGTATAGGAATTTGCATAAAAGAGGAAATTACATTATTTGTCTTACATAGAACTTTGGCAGCAAAAAACGTGTTTATCTTAGGAACACAGCTAATTTCTTTGACCACTTTTTGAGTATCAATGTTCCATATCCTCATGATGCCATCTCCACTTGCCGTGCTAGCGTATTTCATGTGCGGACATATGGCAATTCGGAGAACTGGGCCCTTATGTTCTGACATTACAAACAGTGGGGCACCACCTTCTAAGCTACAAATCTTTGCTTCCATATTCTCTGATGTACATCCTACAGCCTGTAAAATGTAATTCAGATAAAAATAGGTAAGGATGAAAAGAAAATGTTTAAATATTAATATAGCTCAATTTGCAGTACATGCATTCAGGGCAATATAAACGGCAAACACAATAAAGTCCTTCTCTGGAACTAATCTCTTTATCACCCAGTTGTTATAAGTATGTAAGCACAGTAACACAAAGAGCATTGATAAATTTTCTGTTACCTATTCTATTATTATTTACAATTTTGTTTTAGTTGTTGCAAAGACACCTACCTAGCTATGTTCATACCATACATATTAGAATATTTTACGAAATACTTTTTTGGTTCTGCAGTAGAGATCCCTCAAAAATAACCTCTCAACCTATATATAATAAAATATTTATTTGTGTTTGAGTGAATTGAGAGAGATATCTATATTTTGTCTAACAATGTTTTAGATGGATAAGTACCTGTATGCAAATGATGATTACATTTGAATTGTTCTCAGGTTTTGTAGATTGACAAACGATATAAAATATAGGTGGGTTCCTTCATATGATATTTGCTATTTTGTAGACTCACCTCAATTTTACTACTTGACATGATTTGTGTAACAGGTGCTGTGAACCTTGTGACAATGCCGTCTTTATCAAATGCTGGGAAGGTGTAAGCTTGAACTGCGTGGTTGTCTGTAGCCACATAGAGCCTTTTATCCTTGAAACACACAGCGACAGCACTTTCTCCAACACAATGTGAGTTAGGATCATCATCTTCAATGTCCACCCATATTCTAACATCTCCATCGTGGCCACAAGTAATTATGCGTCTGCAATTTGGATAATATACATTAGAGAGAAGTCGAAGCTTCACAGGGTTCTTTGTGTGTTGTCATATTGCAACCTAACAAAACCTAATTACCTATAACTGAGCCGGTTCCATGTACACTAGCTTTCTGTGACTTTTTGCCTCAGTACACGCCAACCTGTAGTTTTATTACAATATTGACGATCATAAATGTAAAATGTCTGTGATTATTAGAAGAAATTAAATACAAAGCTCTCTTGGGTTATTTGCATTTCGAAGATACGAAATCTGCCAATGGCGAGTCAGGCATGGGAGTAACAAGATTTGGTTGTATGGTTTTTTGAGGCTAACAGAGCTAGAAGCTAATTTGAATCTGAGTTGAACTTACTGTCCGTCTTCACTGTAACATAAATCAGTATGGCCCTCGGCGTGAGCATATCGAAGGGGCTTGCTTTCAACTTTCATGGCTTGTCTTTTTTATAACATCCGATTCTTGTTTTGTTTATATCAATTACCTCACTTTTTACCTTCCTAAGTTGTCCTTACCACTTTAACCAAGGAACATAATACTCTAACGAGACTTTAACAAATCATAACTTAATTTATTCGGCGGGAAATGAAGTGAGGTAAGGTGGTAAATGAATGACAATGACACTCAATCACTATCAATCATGTTCATTTTTTTTGGCAACAATGGCATCAGTCTTTCAATCATGTTCAATCGTGGGTATGTTCGTTACCTTATTCGTAACTTCACAAAATAATTGTGAGGTCGGTATAAATTGGGCACATAATTAAACAAGAGTTATCGATTTTAAAAATTAGTCATCTATCAGTCATAATTCTATTTTCAAACCCATTAGAAATAAATTATCTGATTATTTTATGTATCAAAAATTATTTATACATATCCATAAAACGAATTACATACACCAAATTTTCAGATAGAGTAGAGATGTGTGCGACTGTGATCGAAAGTAAACGAAAATTATGTTGAGTTCATTTTAATAAGAAAACCCAAAAAAATAATTATTTTCTTGAATAATAATAGATTAGGTCATTTAAAATTATCCGCGATTAAATTATACAAATATAGGTAAATATTTATATAAAAATTAATTTATCGACACTTGGTTAGATTTTTCACAACACTATTATAGTGTATAAATACAATTTTTGACATTTATGAATTCATTAGCTTTTGTAATCTCAACTCGGTCGGTGTGTTAAAATAGTTTGGGTTGTAATTATTCGTAATAAATTACGATAAAACCCATTTTATTATTTGTTACTTATTAAGTGAATAACATTTAAAGAAACCAAGGTAAGTTGGCTATGTTATAAATTAAACTTTTAATTAATTATATCTGTTTTAACATTCTTTAACGTGTTCTGAATCAATGATGTAATTTTGGCACGTTTCTCTATCACTCCATAACCTTGATTTTTAACGTTCACGAAACTCATAATTTTCTTTAGTACTATAAAATTAAATGTGAAACATTTTATGAAACCAGATGACTGACCAAGGATTCCTCAAACAAAATGTAGGATTCGCAACGACAGCTATTCATTGTGGTCAGGAGCCGGAAAAATGGAATTCTGCCGCCGTAGTGCCACCAATTGTTACGTCCACCACATTTAAACAGCCAGCACCGGCCGAGCACACTGTGAGAAAAAATATTATAGTTACCTACTTAGAACTTTAATCTATATTTTATAATACGAGCTAGCTGTTATATTGAACAATGTTTTCTTTTACGTAACTACTGAATTACTGAACAGCTAATATATTTTTTTACCTAATAGAATTTACATTTGTACAGAATTTAATATACCTAATTAAAAATTGTTTTCTATTTTAAAGCTGTAACCATAATATAGTTAATATAAATACTTAACTAATACTATAATGTTTGGGCCACACCTGCGTCTAATGCCGTTAATTAGCGCGTTAATTGTCATTAAGCGCAGATGTGAAAGGGCCTGAAGCGTTAATTTTTACTAATGGCGTTAGGCCCTTTCACATCTGCGCTTTATGACAATTAACGCACTAATTAACGGCATTAGACGCAGACGTGGCCCCAGAACTTGATATTTTGTAACATTCTTGTACAAAAAATATGCTGCATGTCTGAATTCCAGTGTGAGTCTAGTTGTCACGTCACGTATGTCACGTAGCTACGTGATTAAAATACAGTGGATAAGTAATTAATTATGTAAATTAAGAGGCCACACTAAACTGAGCGAAAACGCGAATTACGCGATATCCGAAAAAAGTTAAGTAGGCAGTCTTTCCTGTGGAGTTCATCATCAGCCTATTAATGTCCCCACTGTTGGGACACAGGCCTCCCCTTGTACAAGAGGGTCCAGGCCCAGTGCTGATTGGTGGATTTCACAGGCCTTCGGAAACTTTTAATTTCCTCAGCCATGCGGGTTCCTCGCGATGTTTTCCTTCACCGTAGAGCAGTCGGTAAAATAGTGTATAATAAATAATATGTGGTCATGTATCCTAAGGCGCTACTAATCCGATTTTTTGAGTTATCGATCGGTGTTTGGAAATTCAAAAGTACTGAATCTTTTTACAGACACGTAGGTATTTTTTACCTATCAATTTATGTATATTTTCATTCATAGGGCTTTGAATATGGCAGATCTGGAAACCCGACTAGAAACACTTTGGAAGAATGTCTGGCCGCCTTAGATGGGGGCAAATATGGTTTAACTTTTGCATCCGGCCTAGGCGCAATAACTACACTCATCGGATTACTCACTAGTGGAGACCACATAATCTCAAGCGACGATCTGTATGGTGGCACAAATAGACTATTTAGGTAACTAATTCATTAGTTTTAATTTATATTATAACGTAACATTTCAACATTGTAATTGTAGGTACCCCTTTTTTAAGAATAAACAAAAGTGAAATAATGTTTGTGACTAGTGGGAAAAAGGCCATATTGTCGCATCGAGCGTAATTTCGCAACCGAGTCATAGGTGTGTGTTGTGAATACGAGTGCGACGTGGTCTTTCCCCACGTGATACACACATTATTTTTGTTACACCTGCGAGAAAATAATAATAAAAACAGTTAGAAGTCCGTGTCGTTATAATTATGTCCATGATAAGGGAGCGGTCCATAATATTCTTAGGTCAATGGAAAAATAATGAACTATTTTACAAAGAGCACGCTACTTTAAAATCGAAGTAAGTAATTACGGCTTTAAATATTTAAAACTGTATTTTTTCAATTATATAAAGTTATATGGAGATTTTCTTTTATTAAAATATTAATTGCAAAATCTCTCAACGTAGTACCTACTTATAAAATCTTTCGATTAATTGATGAGTACTTCCGATCGTTGGTTATTATAATTCCCAACTTAGTGGGGGAATGTAGCACTTCCCGCACAGTTTTCAGTCGATAAATAGGCCCATTTTTGAGCAGGTGTATTATAATTTATATTTTATTGTGAAATATAACAAAATCTTTTTGAACTTCAATCTTATGCGTAAATAATGGAAATCATTCCGGGCTACGAGTAATACAGGAGGATATTAGAACTTTTCTTACGTTATTCTGCATTCCTTACGTAATCTATCTCTGATAGCATAACCTTGCATATGTAAATATATATTTCTTTTTATACAGTAACAATTAGCAACACATTTCTTTCATCATCGTTATCCTATTTTTACCTCCCTCTGGTTGGGTTTAGGGCACAGGCCTCCCCCTTGCACGAGGAGTTTAGATCGGTGGGGCGGTTTAGGCCACGATCCACCATGGCAACTAAGTGGATTGCCTTTAAAACTTCCTCAAACAAGCTGGTTTCGTCACCATGTTCCTTTTCATTAATATAGGTATGTCTTTTCGTATCGAAACGAGGCTTTGTTGGTTTTCTGATAAGCACTTCGACACAAGAAGTCTATTTTAGTTTATGTATTAATAAGTATACTGTGAGTCTCATGAACGGAATATATCTTTTTCAGAACTGTAGCAGTAAAGTTGGGCATGGAAGTTACTTTTACAGACTTCACAAATACTGAAAACATTCATAAGGAAATCAAAGAGAACACTAAGGTAATACTAATAATACTGTTTATAATACATATCATAAATTAACGTAAGCTTGCATCACAAAGAACCAACAATTATACTTATTATAAATATTGACCCAGGAGTTCGTTATCAAGTAAGATTATTGTCGTTATTGCCGAATTGAATCAGTCATTACATATAGTTTGTTTGATCTAAAAGTTAATAACATCTTATGCGTACGTAACAGCGTGTAATATCAATTTATTAACCATAACAAGTTTTATCAAAGTATGGTTAAGTTTCTTAAGCAAATGTTATATGTTATTAAGGAAAATTCAGAGAGCAATGAAGATAACATTACGAAGAACTATTCCTTTCATCATTTAATGTAACATGTGTGTGTATTACCAATATGTCATTAATTGTGCCATTCATTATCATCATATATCCAATCATTATGTTACCTAGTTTAAAAGACAAGTCCTAATTCATTTCCATGTCATCAACAGCCATCCCGAAACACTTTAAACCGTACAAAATTTAAAGTATCCTTACTTAATGACTACTTAGTTCTGCTCCCCGCAACATTTATTTCCCAGTAGTGAAAATTCCAGTTGCATTTTTCGTTATTTTTCCAATAATATTATTTTCTCGTTAGATTTTTTTTTATATTGGTATACTCATCTCAATAAAATTCCTTCCCAATAGCATATTTTTATAAACGCTCGTTTCTTAGCCTATGAAGTTTTTATGGGTTGTATGGAGTTTGTATGGGATGGTGAAGTTTATATGGATTGTACTGTGTTGTTGCGATCGATGAAGCTTCACAACCCCATATAAACATTATACAACATCACATCATACAAACATACCATACAATCCATACAAACTCTATACAACCTCGTACAACACTTAAAAACTTCATACAACCCATTATGTATAAACTATTAGGCTAGGAAAACAAGCGTAGGGGAGACCGGGGACAAATGAGGTAAATTTTAAATTCAGACAATTTAGGTACCCCAAAACTATTATTAAAGCTATGTGAAAGTAATTAATACCGTTGGATAGAGAATTTATTCAGCTACAAAAGGAAATCCTCTCTTTTAATGAAAACCGTATAGGTAATAAGCTATGGACCATAAAATCAGTCGGGGTAAATCGTATAAAACGAGTCCAGGCTGGTCAATCGAGACAAATATTCAGTGCCTGAATTTTTTTGTTTATTGTGACAGGAACAGGTTCATTTTATTTTTAAGGCACAGTTAATATAACACTTTTAAGATAAAAAATTAAAAAAAACTGTGTAATTCTTAAAAAATATTAGAAGTAATTTAACATCTAAAATTTTGTTTATAAGTGTTACGTGAAATTTAAAACAACAAATCGACGTATTCATTTCATTTGTGTTTAAAATCAATCTTAAATCTGTAAAATTTGACCATTTTATGACTAATTAATCGCCTTTATAAATTACACAATTTGTTTGAAAATGAGTCTGTATCAATTACAGCATTGTCTCAAACCTCTTCGTTTAATATTTATTTACTATAGAAAAACCAAATAAAATTTGAAATAAATAAAGTTTAAATTTAAATTTACCTTCCTATAAAATAAATTAGAGCACTAGTTTGTTAATTCACATTTAATTGACACTTATAAAATAATTAACAAACAATTACTCATTTTCTTCTAATATCATGTAAATGATCTTACACAAAATATCCTGCATTTCTACATAATAAGTATATTTTTTATAAAGAAATTACCATACAATTTGAACTGTCTTCATCGTCCTCTATTTCGAGGCATCTAAAACGAAAGTTGTCAAATGTGAGAAGGATCTCGTACAAAGAATTATTCAAATTAAACAAACTATGGCTCGTCTACAGAAACAAAAAGCTGTTGTCAAATGCGAGTCGAAATCGTATTATTCTTTTCTATTAGTGATCCGTATCGTATTATAATTTTTAGACTAAATTGTTCACGATTTCACAAATAGCAAAACACAATTTGTTAGGTACAGAGTTTTTTTATTGTAAAGATAGAACTATTACGAAAAATAAATTAAGACATAGGAGCAGTTGAGATGTCTTATTTGTCCCCAGTGCCAGTTTTATTAAGAAATCATCATTTTACTCGAAAACGGGGAACTTAAACAAGACAACAGTTATAAATTTAAATGCTTAATAGATCAAGAATCATGAAATTGAAGTCAAATTTCTATGAGATTGCTGAAATAACAAGATATTAATTCATTTATTAATCGACGGAAATTTACTTTTGGGATCCAAAAATTTCAGCGTCCTCTGGAACACGTGCCCACTGTCTGGTGTCGACCACTGACTCAGAATTACACCGGGCACTTTAGACGTACCTGTAGATCGCACATTGCATAGTTTACGAGAAAATGACCTTGTCTCGACTTACCCATGTATCTTTTGTCCCCGGTCTCCCCTATATGAAAATATATTGAGAAAATTTGCTTAAATAAAAATAAGCTATCGAAAATATATATAATTGGAGAAAAATCACAAATGGGGGAAAATGCGACTGGGAAATTCGCTGTTGGGAAATAACCATTTCTATGAACACGTCCCTTAAATGTATGAAGACGAAATTTCTCAAATTTCTCATCTCATCTCTAAAATAACTTGACAAAAGCTAATAGGATAAAATTATGAGTTCGCGGTTCCCCCACACGGATGGATTATTTTACAGTAGGTAGGAGGAGTGCCCGCCAATCTTTATGGTGTATCTGAATATAGGCAGGAGTCGCATATCAATACATGTTTTTAGGTGTTAGCAGCGTGTAGAAGAGCAAGCAAGGGATGAGTACGGGCCGCCGCTCGGTTTGGAGGAGGACATGCCCCGCTCCCTCGCTCTTCTACACTCGGTTAACACCTAAAACATGTGCTGGAATGCGACTCGTGCCTATATTCAGATACGCCATAAAAATTAGCGGGCACTCTACCTACATAATAAGCCACACATTAAGCAGTCAGAATACTCCTAGAAAAGAAAATTATGTAATCAATCAATAATGAAATATTTGTTTTAGATGATCTGGTTGGAGACTCCCACCAACCCTACCCTAAAAGTTGTGGATATATCTGCAATTGTAAAAGCAGTTAGACGTTACGACAATATTATTATCGTTGTAGACAACACTTTCCTCACACCTTACTTACAACGACCATTGGATTTTGGCGTCGACATTGTTGTATATTCTTTAACAAAATACATGAATGGGCATTCGGATGTCATCATGGGAGCAACAATCCTTAACAATGAAGAGTTAGGGAAAAGGTTACGATTTTTACAAAATGGTACGTAACTTATCCTTGTTGTTTTACTCACTTTCATCTGGTATGGGCCCTGAACCCTGATAATGTAGGTAGTTTATGTAATGAAGGAAACAACAATCCTGAGCCTAACATGACAACACTAATAGATATCCTCAAAATAGAGTCAACGTTGCCAGTTTAGGTTTGTCAAGGATATCTGTTTCAGAAATAGGGCCCGGTACTTGTGTACATGTGCTAATTTATTCTGTGTCATCGTAAATTGTCTGAATCATTGAATAATAGCCTTGTTGTATAGTGTGTTTTATAGTAAGTATGAAAATTCGCAAGTCATGAGTTATTCTGTTGAATCGTGGTTCTGGTATGCGACACATTTTCCTTATTAATAAATAATAAAAGGTAGGTAGAGCGTCGGTAGCCTAGTGGATAGGACACCGGAATCCCATGCGGGAGGTCCAGGTGAAACCGTGCAGTGCCATGTACCAATGTGTTTTTCGTATTTTTCGAAGACTTACGTAAATTTACCGACTGCTCTAGCGGTGAAGGAAAACTTCGTGAGGAAACCTGCACACTGAAATAACCAGTGTGTAAATGGGGTAGGCACAAAATATCGAAGTGCCGCTGGGTTATTCCCGGCCCCCTATCATAAGATAAGATAAGAATAGGTAGGTACCTAGCAGTTTTTAATTAGAATTTCCTGTGCACCTTACAATAAAATTCTGATTAATCCGGATTGATCCGGTAAATATATGCCCGGTAAGTATATATAATTATCATGCAGCCCCTGTTTTAACTATGTACCTAAAGGTAACTGATTCAAGCTGATTCCCACGGGACAGTAAAGTGTTGCAAATGTATCGTTAGCTTTTAAGACATAGGTTTGGATTTAACTGTATCTGCAACATAAATAGTAAATGGAGAAAATTAAAATTAAATTTTAGAATATAATTGATAATAATTGATCCTTATAATCTTACAAAATAATTCAATATATTTAAATCAAAATTACAAATAATGTCAATTAATTAATAAATATATATAAATAATCCTCCCCCTTGCCGCTCCCGATGCACAGGTGCCCATAACGCTTGCGGCGTTACCGCGCTGGATCGCTATGGCCAACCTTTGCACCAGGAACGACCCGGAGCGAGGGTCACAACCCCTCTCCCTAAGGTGACGGCCAATCTCACCCACAAACGTTTTGCTTCCGCACTCCAGCAGCCTGTAGCCTCCACAGCAAAAGGCACAAACATGTAGGTAATTGTGCTGGAGTGCGGAGTATTTTTCATCTTTTCTAGCAGCGGCCAATTCAGCGGCCGCTGCGGCCGTCCGCGTCGTTCGCGTCAGGTGGCTGGCAACGAAGGTGCTTACACAGGTGGCATCCCAGAGCAAACACCTCCCACGCTGCCAAGGCACCAGGGTCAGGCCGTCTGGCTTCTTGCCATCCGTGCGGCTGAGACCCGGCAACTTTAATTAAATGAATTTATTTATAATTAAATATATTTTGTGAAATCCAGTAAAAAATATCAGTATTGCGCATGCATTGGAATGATTGTGTCGTAAAAAAGCGATGAAGCTATTTCAGATCAATGTTACCTGTATTTTTTGAGTTATTAATTCTAATTTTTTTTGTTACACCTCTAAAATGAGCATATGTATACCTAGACTGAAAAAGTGCGAGAAGTGACACATTCCCGCACTGAGAGCGACTGCAAGATTAATTTTGCCCACAATCGGTCGGTATCGAATACAAAAAATATAGAATAGGTTGATGAGAAATTGCGAGTCATTTATTTGAGGTCATGGACATAATAACGACATCGACTGCTAACTACTTTATTTTTTTAATTTTCCTCGCAGGTGTAACAAAAAGTATCGTGTCCGATAGACACGGGAATACCTGAGACAATGTGTCGCACTCGTTTATCCACAAAACTCGTCTACGACTCGTGTTGCGAAATAACAATCGTACCGATAAATTTGGCCCTTACCGCACTAGTTAGAAAATATACTATAATAGACACGTGTTTTAAGTTGGTCACTATCATATAATTTATAAAACTTTCAAATTATTTTTTTTTCACAGCTATGGGAGTAGTGCCTTCACCTTTTGATTGCTATTTAGTAAACCGAAGTTTGAAGACCTTAGCGTTGCGGATGGAACAGCACAAAAAATCGTCGTTGATTATAGCAAATTGGTTGGAAAATCATCCCAAAATTGTTGATGTACTACATCCAGGTACAAAATAAAAAATCAAGTTGCTCACATGAATTAGGTATCATACCTATATCTTGATATTTTCGTGTTATTTCTAGGGCTCGCGTCACACCCACAACATGAAATCGCTAAAAAACAAATGACTGGACATTCAGGAGTTTTTAGTTTTAATCATACCGGCGGTTTGAAAGAATCAAGAAAATTACTAAGTTCCTTAAAAATCTTTACCCTAGCTGAGAGTTTAGGAGGATATGAAAGTTTGGCTGAATTACCGTAAGTTTTGAAAAACTTTATATTTATTTTAATAGTTACTTAACTAGTTACTTAACTATTAAAATAACTAGTTACTTAACTATTAAAATAACTAGTTACTTAACTATTAAAATAACTAGTTACTTAACTATTAAAATAACTAGTTACTTAACTATTAAAATAACTAGTTACTTAACTATTAAAATAACTAGTTACTTAACTATTAAAATAACTAGTTACTTAACTATTAAAATAACTAGTTACTTAACTATTAAAATAACTAGTTACTTAACTATTAAAATAACTAGTTACTTAACTATTAAAATAACTAGTTACTTAACTATTAAAATAACTAGTTACTTAACTATTAAAATAACTAGTTACTTAACTATTAAAATAAATATAAAGTTTTACAAGTTTTAAAGTTTTTTTGTTTTAAGTTTTTTTATAGTAATTTACTTAAATTACTTAATTTTATACTTGTTGTATAAATTACATTGACAGATCGGTGATGACACACGCAGCAGTACCTGCTCAACAAAGAGCTCAACTTGGGATCACAGATTCCCTGGTAAGACTCTCAGTTGGACTGGAAGATGTTGAAGATCTTATTGCTGATTTAGATCAAGCATTAAATGCAACATTCTAAAAAAAGCGCTTACTATGAGTGATATTAGATTAAGTTTTATTTTATTTGATCCTCACATTTTTATCAATCTATTGCATTTTATGGTAATTATCAATTAATTATATTTTAATTTTATAATTCAAATATATAGTTTAATTATATGCAATGGTTTATTGCGATTAAATCGTAAATAGCTGTTACTTATCTCGTTATTTTAAATCTACTAAAGTAATAGGAACATATTTAGGTTTTGTTTTCTACAAAAGCGAATGTCCTGATATTCCTGATTTGTTTCAAGGTTAAATATGTAGGTATGTTACGTTATTGTTTGTCAAGAATTGAGTTAATAACATGAGTCAGCATTACAAGCGTCTTTCTGCACCATACCTAACCCACTATAGAATATACTGTATTCAACAGAAGTACAAAAAAAAATTGAGATAAAGCTAGTGTTTAGAATCTCTACCTACCTATATTATAATACGAAATATTTATAAACCGTTATTTTCAACTGGAGGATATGAATTGTGAATAAAAGTAGTTTGTGTATTGTAAGGCATTCATTGTAAATCAAATTCAGTCTAACGTATTGAGTAAATTAACATAGATCAAGTGAGGTTAACATAATTTATGTAGTTCAATGTATATTTTTATACTTATTGAGACTTATTTTTTAAACATACTACCTAATTTTAAATAGCTGAACTGCATGTTTACTTTTAAAGTATACTGATCTGACTATAGGTACGGTAGTTATATTTAAATTAGTATAAATATTATTGTTATTTTATTATGTTTGTTTTATGTGTTATTTTATGGGGTTAATTGCTAAAACAGTTGCAAGTAGAGCTCAATATTTCTGCCTAGGTATGCTGAGAAATTTTATTTTACATTATTTATAACGACTTATTGTTATTGATATAATTATATACCTATACTTTTAAAAATAAACCTATTTAGGCACATCTTATATATTTATTATAATATAATATACATCTGAAAGTTATTTTTTTATAAACCGATTAATTTTATGGTTTCAAATTTATCGATTTTATTTACATAAATCTTATTCAAGTCGCACAAACTTGCTTATCCTGACTACTAGTCAGTTTTTATATTCCCTCGGTATATTGCGGAAATTAATGGTCCTAATTTTTTCATGAGAGCATCGATGGCCAAACTCCCATGCGGGATGTCTGGGTTCGAAACCATGCAATGTCATGTACCAATGCATTTTTCGGATCTTTTCGAAGACATGTCGACTGTTCTAAAGGTGAAGGAAAAACATCGTGAGCAAACCTGCATATCTGAGAACAAGGTTTCCGAAAGCATGTGAAATCTCGGTGGATCATGTCCCGTACCCCGCTTGTGCAAGGGGAGGCTTATACCCCAACAGTGGGGACATCAATAAACTGATGAGTAAGATAATGTTTTATAGCAAACTTAGGGAGTTTGCTATAAAACATATTAAAAATCATTAACCCTCCTCATAAATAGGCCTAGAGCAGTCGGGTAAAAACATAGTAGGTATCTACTAGTAAAAAGTACAATGGCGCCCTCTACCCGTCAACCCTTGTCCCGGAGACGGTCAAACAGTTTGACACAAACACGTAGATTTTGGTTTGAGTCAAACCATTTTGATCGTGTACAACACTGGTTTGATAGGTTTGTCAAACCGTCACGAGCTTGATATATGTTAGATGGAAAATTATATTTTTGTTGCGTTTTCCTTCTTATTTTAAAACGAAATTAGTATAATAAGTCCAAGGAACGCCTTATCTTTGTCTAAGGACATTTTGCGATCAAATCATGTTCAAGCGCTGCGGCGACAGGACTGTTAAATATAATGTCTGGTTTGACGAGTCTCTCAAACCAACGTCAAAACGTTTGATAAAACACGTAAGGTTTTAAGTACCTACACCGTTTGACCGCCTCCCGGCTTTGTCCCGGAGACGACCCTTTATTGTTGACTTGTTTCTACAAATAAAGGTCGCCGTAAACTGTCAATTTTATTTTGTAAATCGAAAAAAAGGTCAGCGTTTCTTCGCTATCCTTCTTTCAATCAACAGGCGCCTGCGAAGTGTGGCTATAATGATGATTAATAATATAATGATTATTCTGTGTATTATTGGCTCTCGGGCTCAGGGGACATCGGCATAGAAAAGAAACGAACTCAAATCGCCTTATCGCGTGAATAATTTGAATAGCATCGGCAGCTGCTACTTTGGCCAAACTTCAACCTCCATACGAACATACATACAATCATTACGTTTATTCATAGTCATACATATCATAGGTAGGTACCACTGACCGTAATATCTATTGTATAGAATATATACACTCTATAGAACTCTATAGAATAGATATATCGGTCAGTGGTAGGTAACGAGCTAGCGCCGCTGCCGGCCGGCCGGAACAGAGAACCCGTGACGCAAAATGTTCGTTCGCGTTTCGCGCCAATAATTCTTGGCAAGACTGCAGCAGTAGAAACAGGTGGGTAGGTATGCAGTTTTTTACTGTGTATAGGTTATGTGTATTATGTATACAATACATTTACAAGAATATTAGTGTAGTGATTATTTAATTGTGATATGATTTAAGTGACTGAAATGCAGTGATTACCTTCTCTCTGTTTTCATTTTTTTTGCTTGTAACAAAATTAATTTCAACTTTCAAAAGTTTTTCCCCGAACCCGTGCATGGTCCTTTATTTATCCTGAGCTTATTTTCTATAAAAGAAAAGCTACATGGAAATAAATTATTAAAATTTTGTTGTAAAAACCAAAACATTGTTCGATAGGTAGGTACTTGATAACAAAGTGATATCTGTAGGTGAAGAGGTTTCACATGATAGATAACCAATATTAACCAACCATTCCTACAATACTATTTCAATAACTTTGCGTTTTAGATGCACATATCCACTACGTTGACAGACACTCAGCCCTCTACATTATAGTACAAAAGGTAAGCCATCATATTTAATTTGCAATAGAAAATATAACCCATATTTTTGAGTTGTAAACATTTTCAGAAAAGTATTTGCTTTATTATATGATTCCAAGCAAATGCAATTTACAGTGTATCATTTTAATAACTCTAAATATTACAAAGAAAGAAATCAAAATTCATGTCCTTTGATTTTGACATGCCAGGATATTTCAACTTACATTTGATTTTATATTTCAATATAGTGATTTACATTTTTCTAGATGACTATCCGTTGGGGTATTGTGACCGCTGCAAAAATCAGCAATGATTTTGTGAACGCCTTCAATTCTTATCCCGACAAGGGGGACCAAGTGATAGTAGCCATAGCTGCCAGAGACAAGAGTAGAGCCGTGGCGTTTGCCAAAACGCACAACATTCCCAAGGTGTTTGACTCCTATCAAGCTCTGGCTGTCAGCAAGGATATTGGTATGATTATTTTAACTTATTTAGGAAATATCATAATGGCATATTTCATTATCATGATCAGCAGAGTAGGTACTCTAGTCCACTGCTGGACAGGCCTTTCTCAAGCAAGGCACATCTTTAAGCTCAATCTTTGGCTCTTCTCATCCAGTTGCTGCCCAGCCACTTTGTGCTGACTTGTTTATTCCCCATCAATATTGAGAGGTTGCATGGAAGAAATAACTAAGTTATAAGGCTGCTTGAAAACTAAAAGTTTCCTGTACTCTTGTTTTAATTGTTTATCTGCAATACAATTGTTTATCTGCAATACAATTGTTTATCTACAATACAATTGTTTATCTGCAATACAATTATAAATGTCAAGTACTTTTTCAGATGTTGCTTATATTGGTGCTTTGAATCCAGATCACTATGAGCTTGCTAAACTATTTCTTGAAAATGGCAAACATGTATTATGCGAGAAGCCCTTATGCTTGAACTTCAAACAGGCCCAGAGCTTAATCAATTTTGCTGAAAAGAAGAAATTATTCCTAATGGAGGCAGTATGGTCTCGATTTTCCCCTGCATATATAGCTTTGGAGACAGAAGTAAATTCTGGCAAGCTAGGAGATGTCCAATTTGTTGAAGCTAACTTTGGTGTGCCAATCGCAGCTGTTGATAGGCTCAGGTGTGTAGTGTGGTGCTAGGCATTGTTGCATGCCTATGGGACAGGCAGGGTGATGTCTGTCTGTAGTTAGATTTGAATATAATTATAAAATTATTTCAACAGAAAAACAATATTTTGGAAGTTCAGTTTTGATTCTTGGAAGTTGTACTTATTTTCGGTATCACTTTAATATTTGTCATTTGGGGTATTTAAAAAGCCATAGAGCATAAAATTGTTTGTGCTGATGATTATGTTATCCAACATTTGGGTCCAAACAGTAGAGTAATTTAGATAATGTGCCTAGCAATCATGCTTACATAAATATTCCATTAAACCTTTAAGAGTGTTATAAATACTCTAAGATTAAACCTCATGGTTAAAAAATACCTACCAAGTGGCCACTTAATGATAAGATATTGTACTTATTACTGGTTTGAGAGCCACATATTGATAAGATTTGCCTGAGAGCTAACATATTTTACAGGATGAAAGATCTTGGGGGCAGTGCTGTGCTCGACCTTGGAGTATATGTGCTACAATTTGCTCAATACATATTCAAAGATGAACCAACTAAGGTCACAGCTATTGGAGAGCTGAACGAGGAAGGGGTAGACGTGGTTGACACAATCGTCCTTGAGTACTCTGGTGGTAGGCGAGCTGTACTTAATGTTCATGCCAAAGTAAGACTTTGGAACAGAGCTACAGTGGTTGGAACTAAAGGGCAGGCGACGGTATGAAATCATTTTCGTTTCTAATTTTAATATAATTAGTGCTAGACTCCATTATCAGACAATTTCTTATGGTTACTTACTGGATATGTGTTTTTTAGAGAGATACCCACCTAACCAATTTCCTATGGAATTTGTACATAATAAAAATGTAATATTTCAGGTTGAGGACCCATTCCATTTCCCAACAGAGTTAATTCATGTTGATGGTAAAAAGGAGCAATTTCCGTTGCACTCGTCAAACCTTCCATACAACTTTGGTAACAGTGCAGGATTAGTTTACCAGGCCATTGAAGTTGCTAGGTGCATCAGGGAAGGTAATTTTTAATATATATTTGCGGACATTACTCTTCATTGTGGATATGTCGCAGGGAAAAAGTCGAATTCAGGGAAATAGCCTAATCCTATTTGAGGTTTATTAATCGGTAGTAGTGACGGATGGTGGATTAAAACTGTATAACATGTAACCTTTAAATCATGACTCATACTAAATGTATGGGAATATTTTTTTGCTATTTCTGAGATTTCTAGTACTCGAACCTCGGTTGACCCAAGTATTTTGTTCTTGACACGAAATAAAATCGATTGGCATCAAATTATTTTTTTGTGAAAAATGGCTTTTTTCTAAACAGTCAGTACCTTTTTTAAAAACAGATTTTTTTTTTTAAAAAAAAAGGTACTTAATGCATTTTTAAATAGCTCCAAAGGATAGGGACGGTATCTTAAGACCATTTTCTCGTAGCTCCAATGGATCTGGTAGCTGCCCTGGATGCCCCGCCGAAACTTACATACTAAACTAACATAACTAACTAAACATACTAAACTAACATAACTATAGATCCAATGACAATACGATAACATGATAGCTGGCTCATTACTCCTCTCTTGGAAAGGATTTCCTGTGACTAACAATAGACATGTCATGTTTAGGCTCATTTTCTTGTCTTTCAGTGCCGATAACAATGAAATGAGGCAGTGAATGGCCAAAGTGTAGCAAGAATACTTACACAATTGGATATTGTCTTCAATTTGTTATTGACATTCTGAGTAATGCTTTGTACTTCTGTGTATTGACAGGTCTCCTGGAATCACCTAGGATGTCCCATGATGACAGCCTCATACTGGCTAGACTTGAAGATACTGTTCGTAAGCAAGTTGGTGTGCATTATGATGTTGATAACAAGGAATTCCCCTAGGTTATGTGAATATAAAAAGAGTAGCATCTACATGTTTATTTCTTAAAATTTTCTTTAAAAATTAAATTGTTTTTCGCTTTGCTGTACATTGACAATATTTTATTTACCTATAGAAAATAATCTTCCTTAAAAGCAACAATGTAAAGCAATGTCGATATTTTGTATGAAAAATTTGTTGACAATGACTTGAATTAGAGGTAGAGGGTTCATTGAAGTGGTTCTTATAAAAAACCACCCTCAAAATATTTACATCTAATAAAAAAATGGCATCTAGATTTATTATAATAAATAAAAATAACACAGATACAGTAAAAAAAAAGCATTTTATATACATACACAATTATAACTTCTATTTGTACATAAGATGTCACAGAAAACGGAGTAAAGCGTGAATTCGGTAGTTTCCAAGCAACAAATATTAAATGAATTTCTTAAAAATTAAGAAATAGACAAATTGATGGTCAAATGTGAAAACAGAATTAAAATTCGTTGAAAAATAAAATAGCTACATGCAATCAAAAATCAAACGATAGAAAGAAATGGCAATATTACATCATGACGTCACTGTGTAAAAGCGCCATCTGCGCCATATAAGTAGACCCTGGCTACATATAAAGAACTGTTTAGCTAAAAAGGATCAGAGACAAGATCAAGGATAGAGTATCTAACAACAACAACAAACAGAGATATTAATGATTTATGTTAGTACTGACTAACAAATCATTAATATCTCTGATGTTAGTCGAGATATCGAAAAACTAATTTTAGATCCTTCTACAGATGTCCATGTAAGTTGATTGATGGAATATAAAAAATTTAGTCAAATACCAAATTTCAAAATCTTTGTAAGATATATTATGCAATATATTGGCAAACATGTTCAACAAAATAAATGTATAATTACTAAGTCCATCAGTTCTAATGGTATTTTTATTGATTCTTGTTAATTCATTTCGGTCTCATCAAACATCATGGTATCATAAAATATAATTTAAAGTAATATTACATTACATTACCTACATTATTTTCTATAGCATGTTTAATCAGCCAAGTCATATTGTCGAAAGTATTGTGCAACTAAGCAAATGAATATATTCAATGGTGCCACAGCAAGTGCAGCATTTTCATCATCTTGATTTATGTGGGATCTGAAAAAAGCAAAAGATATGCATGTATAGAAGACTGCTCTAAATTCTAAACCTAAACAGTCTCACTCACAAACTAAATTGAGTAAGATTGAGTTGAATGTTTTGTTTAGAAAATGATTAATTAGATTTGAATAAACTACATTATTGCACAAAATTTATGTAAAAAATAATGCACATAATATAATGAATGATATAATGTAGACAATCTTATCACTAACAGCGATCTCTTACAGACAACTTTAAGACATTGTAGAAAGAAGGTGGTAGGTTTGACCGGAGTAGTAGCATTAGTGAATATATTATTGTTTATTTATATTATATGCCAATAATTACCTGATTTCTGCACATTTTCTTGCTAAATTTCTTAGAATACTTGTTGTGTCAGAGAGCAGTGGCTGTCTAGTACAGGCAAGGAAAGCATATATCCATTGACCTAAAAAAACAATCGTCATTTTACTTATGGCCTGGTTAGAATGAAAACCAACATAGCATAACATTAAAATTTTAGGTACCTGTTCTGTGTTCAATTGTGTCTCCTGGTGGAACTTCATCCAATATCGCTGTAAGCATTTCTAACCCTCTATCAATCAGGACATGTCGCAAACCCAGAACACAAGACAGAGTAGGTTCTCTTCTGGCAAAAAAGTTCTTCCAACCATATTTGTTGTTCTGCTCCATTGCAGTTCTGTTTAAATTACTTGGCCACAGGGATTTCTTTGCAAGCATGCGAGATATGTACATGCGGACATCTGAGAAATCTGCAACCTGGATATTTTGCCATTCTATGGTTGGTTTCAATCTATCTGGCACTTTTGCACGTGGAAGCTAAAATTATATCGACTTTGGTTAACGTAATTTTGATACACTTAGGTATAAAGGGAATACTCACAAAAGAAATATTACCTCTTCAACAAAACAAGACTGATTTTTAGCAAATTTTGAATAATCTTTATTGCACTTTGTAACTACAGTACAATTTTGGCGCTCTTTTATAACTTTCAGTAGATATTCTTCGCCGCTGGTTGGTACTTCTTTCAGTTGCACATCAGAACTGATCTGGAAACATGGTGATATCAGAAACTCTGGTTCTTCGTCTTCATCATCTTGAGTCCGGAAGATGCATTTCTTTGCAGCCATTACACCTTTATAGGTAGTTTATTAAGAATTCAGATTTTAACATTCATTAAATAAGTTTCACGAAACATAAACCGAATAAATCTTCGCCTTTGTCTGCGAGCACTCGTTGCCTTGCTTGTTTTGTGTTGTTCTCAGTCTTTCCATGTGCTTGCTTTTACTGTATTCTTTCTTAGATATTTTTTTAATTTGATTTTTTATTTCTAGCTGATTGACATTGACAGTACTTGACGGTGACTGTTGATTGTTTTTTTAAGACAAAGGGTACTAAGCCCACACAGCCATGTCTGATGTAAACAACTCTTTCAAGTCTTCATTAAAATGCTGGTGTAACAGATTTTAAAACTACCTGGGAGAATCTTCCACGCTTCTGCACCATCCGAACCAAAGAAAAAGACTTCCCGGACGCAGTACGGCTCTTCAAAATCCAGCCAACTACGGATCGGGCTGCAGCGTCTTATTTGACTTGACTTCATTGTCCAATACATTATTCACATCTGGTAGAAGTTCTTCGAACAAGAAACACCATTCTTACTAGAACAGCACTACTAGCGCGGGAGAAACTCAGATGGATGATTGATTGACTATTTTTTTATATTATGGTGTTGCCATCTCTGCAAAAAAATTCGCCAAGGAAATTCTATTGATTTAAAATTTCCTTGGTTTCCGCTAGAAAATTCTTTTTAAATTATCTCACAATAATGTCATTTCAATGTATCAAAACTATTAAAATTTCAGCCTGTCTGTGACGCCTTGTTTTGTTTTGATTGTTATAAATTTTATTTTTCTGCAAATATTTTAATTGTAATTATATGAAATCGACATAATGAAGCCTGATATGTAAGTAAAAAGTATAGTCCACGATATCTGCGCAATAAATTGTTATGTACCCACTTAATAATTGACTAAAAAAATATTATTTATAAATATATTATAGTAGGTAGATCGATTCGTTCGAAGCTGCCCACTTACAAGTAAAACTTACAAGGTACATAAACACTAGGGGTGCAATAATTAGTAAAAAAAATTTTTTTTATTTAAGTACGTATCTACTTTTTGGGTAGGTATTCATAATTAAGGAAAAAATGTAGTTCTCATCTGTTCTATTCTATGTTCTATTTGATAGAATCTAAAAATAGATACGTGTGTGTGAACAGGGTTTCTATTCGATACAATGCCCGCTGGAATAGAAGCCCAGCTTTGGCTCTCTATTCTATGAACCCTATGAACGGCAGTCACAGTTTGGTAACAGTATAGAAATAGAAAAGACAATAGAATGCGTGTGAACAGCACAGCTCATATATTAAAAAAATGTGAACAGTCTTTCTATGCAATAGAAAAACATGTCTGAAATGCGACTAGTGCCTATATTCAAATACGCCATAAAGATTGACTGTCGCGCTTTCTCTTACATACTTACTTCTTTTCAGAGGCGAACGCTTGCCAGTTCCAGGCTGCAAAAAATGCCAAGAGTGTTTCCACAAAATACTGGATTCAAAAGATACCGGTCTTGTGATTTACAGACATACAGCAGATATTATGGATAATGCAAGTTGTTCCTTCTACCGTTTCTAATTCTTTAATTTTGTAATTATTAAAAGTGTATACAGTTAGTTATCTCAGATAACTTATCTGTTTTCACATAACCGTCGGCAATGGGAAGGGTGACAGAAAATCCGAAATTCACATAGACTCATTTCACCATTTTCTGGAAAGCTTCATTATTACCAAACCAAGAGGTACCTCAAGGTCAGGGGTTCCCAAACTTTTATTTATCACATCCCCTTTTGCAAAAAAATTAACCACGCCTTGTCACAACTTTATTATTATAAGTAAAACAAAAACGAATTAAAGTTTTATTTAATCATTGCATAATGCTTATTGGTCACAATTGGTGGTGAAAAAATTTAATTAAACAATTATACTATTATAATTATAATGATGCGGATGAGCTTGCTGGTTTTTAATTGCCAAGTCTTGGTTGAACAGAAGAAATACCACAACGTCACTGGCAATATCGAGTTTGCTTCTATACTTCGTTTTTATTGCTATTACTACTGAAAACGGTTTCACACAAATAGGTGCTTGAATAAGGCAAAAATAATTTTGAATGAATGAATACTCTTTATTGCACAAAATAATGCAATCTTGCTTGCTCTGCTACGCCGGGATATACCTTAAAGTAGGTACTTGACCCAAAACAATGTTTTATCAATCTTCTCAAAATCGTAACGTGTTTCTTCTGAGATTGCATTTAATTTTGTAAAGCGGGAGTAATTACATGGCTCTGCTAAAATTTTGCGATTCCAAAGATGCAACTACTCATGATACGCGCGACTCTGCGGGAGCGACTGGACACGGCGGCCGCGGGGTACGTGGGCACGCGCCCCACTGTTTGAAAATCAATGCCCTTGGACCTAGGTAGTTAGTGCGCACCCATGTTATATTAGGTACCTAGGTACCTATATCACGTGCAATGTAACAACGATTAAGTCATTGTGCTTTATGGAAAACCGGAACCCTATAATTGCCGTCGCTCAGTCGTCCTTCCGTTCATCTGTCACTGCCATCTATCTCCCGTAAAAGAAATACGTATACCTACAACAGTTTATATAAAAAAAACACAAGTATTATTTTCTTGACCTAAAACCGAATATCACGCAAAAAATTGTAGATAAAAAGTACCTAGGCATTTATTTGTTTTTCAATGCTATTTCTATCATGTTAACTTTACTAAATTCTACTTTTTTTACTTTATTACAGACACTTGCGTCCACTATCACTGAAGACATTTACGTTTTACACAATACCAAGGATACTGCAAGTGTTATACCAGCGTTAAGTAAATATTTCACTTTTTGTTGTCTAGGCAGGTACATAGAGTCACTTGGATTGTTAAAAAAATTGTCAATTTTCAGATACGCATAAAGTGAGCTGCCCAAAATGTCGATTTATAATGGAAGATACACAATGGCCTCAACATAGTCCAATTGATAAGGCAGATTTAATAGAAAAAATATGTGAGCATTGCCGGAAGAAAGAACAATCTCGAATACGTTGTTACGAATGCGAAAAAATTGTGAAAAAGTTTTTAATGGGTGTAGAAAAACTAAATGATTATGAAAAAACTAAAATACAATATAAGAACGTTCGACATATTTTGGAAGATATATTAGCAGACGAAAAAGAAAATAAACCCCGATCTTGGTCGCTAGAACAAATTTTTCAACGTGAAGCACGACGACCAAATGTTGGCAAAGGAAAATTATTCTCAGATATCAAATACGCCAGCACTGAAAATCTTGTATCAGGCGATCTAAAGAAAAAGAAAATCCATGAGCTGTCCAGAAAACGATCACATTCAATGCAAGAAATTTTCAGACCAAGTTTAATTAGATCTGATCATAGCCCAAAAGCATATCATGGCATACACATTCAAGCAGATCCAAAAGAAATGTTAAGCCGTGATGGCGCTAAGTCTATTTTTCAGAAAGATTCTGATTATTATTTCCCTGGAGAGGTCAAAGAACTAAATACTCATGTGAGTTATATAAGTTCTACACAGTTGATAAAAGATACACAAGATAGATTGAGAGATGAAGCAAGGAAGAGGAAACGAGAAGAATCGCTAATAGCAACAGGAAAAATTGATGAAAAAGAACAACAACGAAAAAATATACACGACGAAAATAAAAAAAAGGTGACGGAGAAATCAAAGCTTGATGCGAGAGAATTGAAGCAAAAACAAAAAGATTCAATTGACTCTAGTATTGCGAGTGATATTTTTCTAGAAAAAAGGAAGGTTAAAGAAGCAAAAAAGGGTTCAGATGAAAACCAAAAGGATAGAAAAGGAAAGGAAATAATCGGCATTAAGGGACAATTGATGTCAGAAAAAGAAAAAAATCAAATAGGAAAAGAAGAGAAGTCAATAACGGATACTAAAGGAAGACAACGAAAAGAAATAGATAAGAAAAAGCAAAAAGAATTATTAGCTTTATTTAGGAGCTCTGATGAAAATCAATCGGTGAAAGAGGGAAGGTTGTCCAAACGAAAATTTTCAAAGCGAAATGTGAAAGATGGTAGGTTACCTAAACTAGAAGAAGAATATCGAAAAGATGAAAAGCTGACTAAAGTTAAGAAAAGTGATAAAGATGATAAGTTGCCAAGAGTAGGAGAAGATAAACAAAAAGATGGTAAATTGGCAAAAGGTAAAATGCTGAAAAGAAACGAAACAGATGAAAAATTGCCTAGAGTAAAAGATGAAAATCAAATAGATAGAGGCAAAGTACCAAAAGAAAGTATGAAAGGAATAAAAATGACTAAAGAAAAAGATAAAAGTATGCTTGAAGTACAGCTAACGAAAACACAAGGTAACAGTCAGTCAAAAAAGGCTGGGAAAATACCCGATGAAGATTTTCATAAACAAAGAATGCAAGATGTAATGTTATTTAGAGAAAACAAAGAGGCTGAGAAAGCGAGAGCTGATATTGGAGAACACGATAAAAAGAAAAAAGAAAAGAGTGAATTCTTTCAAGTACCGTTACCAAAACAGGAAGAAACCGAGGATAGTATACCAGAGCTGACTAAAGAGCTGGATATAAAACAGATAAAAATTTTAAGACCGTCTTGTGATGATTTTACTTTAGCGTTAGTCAAAATTAGAGAAGAGAGTTCGAAAAAAGGACGGGTACTACGACGTCCATTATCTGCTATTGATATATTGGCAATGAAACAACATAAAAATCATACTATAAAAGAACCGAACTGTCTGATATGCGCACATTCTGCTTTAGAATTAGATATTGGCAGTTTTTTACGAGAAAGATCTAACCACGATTCCAATGAAATTATAATAGGCCATAAAATTATGAAGCAAAATCGTGTATTAGATGAAAAGAAGAAGGTTGAAGTACCTGAGCCTATGTTATACAAAACATCATTTGATGCAGATGATATGATGGCAAAAACGTCGGTCGCAATGGAATCCTTAATGACTGTATCAAAACCGGTAAGAGTTAGCCTTGACTTTATGGTAGACAACAAGCCAATCATTATCGGGTACCTATCTGAGAAAAGCTGAAGTGGGAACCAGAAAGAAGTTAGTACCACAAACCTGGCACCCCACAATGAAAAAAGGTTGGCGATCCCTGATGACTTGGCACCCTAAAATCTTAAGACCTAGCCCCCCAAATATGTACTAATTAATCGCCTCGCTCAAGTTCGGGAGTTGGGGACCAGTTACTCAGTATTGCATACCGAATCCCTCAAAGTTATCAAAATACCGGATTCTCAAAATAGACTCGCTATATACTCGTAGACTCCTCGTAACTCGAGTCCTGTTTAACTCAAGTTCCTACTCGAAACCTAATACAAATCAGTCTTTGGAGTCGTACTAAATACTCGATTCTGGTACGGCTTTAGTGTCCGAGTGTCGGTGATGAGTAGAATGTGAAGAAATTAACTTTCTGTAAAACAAACATCACAGGGAATTAAACGGGCGGCAACGCCGAAGAGCGGATGGCTCGATTTTAATAAAACTGTAATCATTGTATAATTATAACTAATAGGATATAATATATTTAGGATTATTACGATTATTCATGCCTAGGTATTAAAGTACGTATGTAATAGGTACCTAGTAGTCAAATGTGCTTAATTTTCAGAGTCCATATGACGGTATTTTGCGTTACGCATTGTCTGATCGTAAATATATTGAGAAAGGATGGACATTGCTGCCTACTGAAAAAATTGTTCGCAAAGTATGTACCTACCGCCGCAACTTAAATATCATGAAAACACAGAATCTAAGGGGGGCTCTCTCCGGGCGCCACTCTGGGACCGTCCGCCTGAGCTGAGCGAGAACGCTCTTTCTTGGAGAATACAACACATACATCTTATAAACGTTATTATTCTCATTACACTCTGGTTGCTGTTTGTCCATTCGTGTCTCTTAGATCCACAAAAATCGGACAAAAACTAGTAGTATTTAGAAATTCAGCCGTAGGTGAATTTCAGTATCTTTGTGTCTACTCTACTTATCCTATGATTCTATCTTGTTTTTCCTCATTGGTCCTTTCCTCTTGGTTAGTTGAACGTGTACCGCATGCGACCTGCTCATCCAGAATTTGATTGGTTTGAACATAACAAGAATAAACGATTTATAAGTTACGATTCTGGTGAAAAGTTTGCAGAGTTTGATGATAATGGACGCGGCCGTTGGTATTATAGGAATGGAAATCTGGCCCTTGATTATTATGACGCCGAAGGTTTGTTCCAGAGATGTATCGACATATAACGTAAATTTGTTGTAAATATAGGTAGGTACTAGGTACCTACTTATAATTAATATTTTACAGAAATAAACGCTCAGCAACGATTTGTAATCTATAGCAGCGGTGAGGCTGATGAGCGTGGCCGCTCTTGTCCCATTACAGTCCTTGCTTCATTTGATTATTCGGGGAATGGTATAGTTTTTGATAATTACGGAAAAATACGGTAAGATTTGTCAGACAATTTACGGCACCGACTACAGTCGGTACACCCACCTTAGTATAATTTTAAATAATTAAATTTGACACGAATTAACTATGTAGGTACATTAAAAAAAAATAAGTATGCTTTTGTTCTCTCCTAATCTAACTACATTAATTTTATTTTATTTTATAAAGTTATTATATTCCAGAATTAAATACAATCAGACGGAGGGTATAGTACAAGATCGAGCGTTAGGTCCTGTCTCACACTGGAAGTGGCATTCTCTGAACGATCCTCCTGTCCTGATGCAGGTAATGATGGATACAAAAATGTCTTTCAAAGACCCTGATATTTATAATCTTGTTGACACAGAAGAGAAAATGGAACGACCGGAAAATGAAGAAATGATTGCGATCGAATTCGACAATTTTATTAAAGAAAAAAGTAAAAAAATGTCTCTCAAATTTAAACCATTTCAAATTAAAATGAAGGCATTGAAGATCAATGAATACTTTTCGCTAAGGATATTAGATCAAGCAACAATATATTTAATCTATCGAGACGGAACAACGAATCTGAAATTGAACTTAGGTATGATTTTAGATAATCAGGAGATTGTCGATACAGATACAGCTGAAATGGGAATTGTTTCAAGCAATATAGAACGGTTCCCGGCTCGGACAGAGAGTATAGAGGAAATCCAACGCGCTGTGGGTTATGCACAGCACGTAGAGCGGCTGCGCAAGGAACGCGAGCGTCGCCTAAGGCTACAGGCGGATCCCAACGCCAGTGTGGATCGGCTCACTGCCGGCCTCTCGCGTCCTTTGCGCATTCCTCTTGTCCCATTATCTTTTAACACGAAAATTGCAGCTGGAGACAACTTCTGTAGGTGTAAGATGCCGCCTGGCAATGTATCTAATTTAACTAATTACCTAGGTAATAATTAAAATTATTTAGATTATACTTCTATATTAGGTATTATTAGATACATGTACTTACTTATTTTAGTGTATTTTAACTTTAATTTTTAATAATTTAACTTTTATGTAGTGTTTTTAATAAAGAAAATCAATATATTTTACCTATATTCTTTAGGGTCCATAGCCTCCCAAAACTAGTAATTTACTTACCTATTTATAGGACGTGAGGCTCGACTCGTTCATAATAATTTAATTTTTTGTATTTCCGATTTCAGTACCTAACCAATGCCCCTGCCAAATCTTTTTTATCTGCACACAAGGCGGCACATGCACTTAAAATAGGTAGGTACACATGGTGTTGGTTGAAACGGGCGGGAAATGGGAATGTGCCTAGGTACCTACTACTGAACAATCACTGTACCTACCATATATTATTTTCCATGCATAAATCAGTGTCAGAGGCGGACTAGCAGTCTTGGCCGCCCTACACCGTGTAGCCCTCAGCTCCATCGCTGAACTTGTACTGAACTAAGATATAGGAATTCATTTTTTTCTGTGTAGGTAGTATATATCGTCATTAAAGTCATTCTTTGTTCAATCTTCAATTGCAAGTCAGTGAATTTTTTTTTGCGTTTGGCAGCCCTTAATATCTAGCCGCCTAGTCCCGGGCCCTTCCCGCTAGCCTAATCCTCCTCTGGGTGGGTTACGTAATAAAAAACCATAATGACCACTTCCCAAAACCCCCTTGTCCTCAAAATACTAGATTCTCAAAATAGCGGAAGTACAGTCACGCGGTCAGCAAATGTTTACCGCCATCAAATACCAGTGACAAATGTCAAAGAGACAAATGCCAAAGTGATAAATGAGAAAGTGACGAATGACAAACTGATTTAAAATAAAATAAAATAAAATTTAAATTTTACGGAAAATGAGGTTTTTATATTTTTGAATTTTGTCAGTTGTCACTTTGCCATTTGTCACTTTGACATTTGTTACTCCAAAGTAACAAATCGCGGTCGAAAATGTTTACCATCCTCCAATACCAATATTGGAGGATGGTAAACTTTTTCGACCGCGACTGTACTTCCGATCAAAGGGTTTTGGGAAGTGGTCGTTTTGGGATTGGTCATTATGGGAAGTGGTCATTTTAGTAAGTGGTCGTTTTAAGAAGTGGTAGTTATGGGACGAAACCTCAGGTGTAGGATGCCACTAAGTGACACGAGTGTGTCCGCATATTTTGGGGAAATTACTAAATGTTGGCAACAGTGCGACAGCAAAATATATACTATGTCAAGTTAGGTACAAGACCTAATAAGGGCCAAGTGAATTGGCGGAATTATTGTGCCTTAAAACAATACCCAAATTCATTAATTTAAAAAAAATAAGCCCAAAGGCCATTAATTTTTTTTTTTTAAAATAAAGGAAAAATAATTTAAAAAAGTTATCTAAAATATGTAGTGATATGCGTTATCAATCAAGTGCATGTCGCTGAATTTGCTGACGCTGAGTTAAGTTTGGCGAATTCAATGAAGTTTTGTTTTTGTGAATAAACCAAGATGACTGAATAGTTAGCATTAGTTTTGTTGCAAATAGGTATTTCCACACAATTTGGGGGTAATACGTGATGTCTACTTCAAGTAACATTTCACAGTCTGGTTATTCACCTTCAGATCCAGAAACTCCTCAGGTGAGCAATACTCGGCAATAGCATGGCGTAGCGCTGGTAAAAAGATGCATTTACTATAGTACCAACCCATGCATGAAATATCGTGGTAAGTTGCAGACTCAAATTCTCATACGAGGTTACCGGAGCGATCACTGGTCAAGACGCGCCATGTGCATATGACGTTTTTCAGCTTTTTTTGGAGTCATCTACATGTAGACTTCGTTCAGTTGGTAAACAAAAAAATCTGCATGTCTTCGAAGTAGGTAGTGAAAGGCTCCTGCTAATGCCATAATGCCTGTTGTTGTTTAACACATGTTTTAAATTGTATAAGACAGCCTTTCCCAACCTTATATAACTACATACCCCTAGGAGATCAACACAGGCCTCTAGAAAATAAAAAAAATGATGAAAATTATGGGCTTGGATAAAAATGCATGCAATTGGTTTATGTAAGTAGTCGCACATGGTGAGTGCTTGTCTGTTTATTTGAACCTAGCCTGGCACACATCTTGTGCATAGATTTAGGAATGACATTGAGATGTGTTTGAGGATCCCTTGGGACATGTTTAAGGACCTAGTGGTCTAAGGTGTGCAGTGCACGTAAAATCTTGAGATCCTCAAGTCCGTACACACCAGTGCTATATAAAAAACAATTTTCCAAATTTTTAACTTAGTTTCCAATAAAAAAGATATAATAGTGCACACCTAATTTACACCTTGTAGAACACCTTGTATAATTGTACAACACCTAATTTACACCTGTATGTCCTTATCTGTACTGTTATTCACAGGGCACAACACAGATTAAAATTCAGAACATAGACCAATCCCTTAACAATCTCGAGCAGACAGTAAAGAATGTACAGAAAGAGATGCACCAGAAGAGAATTCAGGGATTACGAAAAGAACTAGACTACCTAAAAGCCACAGAGTGGGAGTTTGAATACGATAAAGGCTTTGTACAGTAATTGTAATATTACCTACCTGTTAAAAATGTCATCTTATGTGCAATCAGTTTTCAAATATTTCTTTTCGGGAAGACCTCAAGATGAGGATGATGACTATAAAGAAGACTTTTTGGCAGAACAATTAATAGACATAGAAATCACTTCTGAATGTAAAGAAAATAAGGATGAATTATCTACTCCTACAATACCCAGAAGTGCAGAATGTTTTCAAAGAACAGGTAAAATTCCTGCATTAGGGTAGGTTTTCACCAAAGCTGTGCCAGAAAGTGAGGAGGTGAGCGAGGAACAAATTCACCAATAGAATCGCTTCATTAGTGTCAGTTCAGATCATACGGAAAAATGCTCGCGCACTTTTTGATGTCACTGAAAATAAACTGAAATAGCATTGTCTTTAAATACAAAATCCGACACCGATGCAGACATCAAGCGACAAACGCGCGAGTTGATGCTTGATGTCTGCGTCGGATTTTGTACTTAACAGCACTGCCTAGTGCTCGCGGACTTTTTTGATGTCACTGAATAATAAACTGTAACAGCACTGCCTAGTGCTGTTACAGTTTATTATTCAGTGATATCAAAAAAGTCCGCGAGCATTTTTCAGTTTGGTCTGAACTAACCAACCCTTATCACATGAGTAAAATGAAGCAATCCTATTGGTGATTTTTTTTTCCTCGCGCACCACCTTTCTTCTTCACACAGTTGAGGAGGAAATCCACCCTTAATGTGTTACGGATATCTGCATGCAACTAAAATGCTGTGAAGTTTCAGTCCGTGCAGTGCCACAAAATTAAACAGTACTGTTAATAAAGTGCATTTCATGAGCGAGGAGTGTACACAGATATATTTACAGCATTTTAGTTAACTTTTTTTTATTTTTTATAATGGCCTATATCGTGTTTCAGGCACAATAATTCCGCCAATGTCGCGTATTAGACGAAACACGAAAAGAGAATTGGCTGGTTATTTTTTTGTTTAAATTTTGTGATTTCTTTATGCTGAGAGTCTAAAGTTGACCGGCACCATCTTAGTAAACTCGGATCTTTTTGTTGACATTTATTGTTGTTTTTTTAATTTTTCCAAGTGAACAGAAGTAAAATAGTTAATTATTTTTTTCAGGATTGATTACTTACATTAGTGACAATTATGTCCTCATTGATGGAATGTTATATTTTGATATGTCTGCTTGCACAATAAATGTTAATATCAATGACAAAGTGCTATATTTGTGCTATAAAGATGCAAATGAATCTATAGTTGTAGTAAGAATATTGGAAAATCAAGGAATTTACTGGGGTGACGAGGAAGACACTGAAGAAAACAGCTTTAAAGTAATACAGCATGTTATTATCGGTGAAGTTGACCACAGACAAGACCGATATGTTTATATGAAAGACAGCGATTTGAAATTTAATCTTGATGATGTCAATGATGCAACTTTTGTTCCAATAAAGGGAGATTGGCTGGAATTGAAATGCACTGTACAGTTTGATGAAAATAAACAATCGGAAATTTCTGCTGCACAGGTTATAATTTTATATAAATAAATTTTTACTATGTCAAAATACAGAAATTGTCAGGAGTACAATGGAATTTTGTGTGCATTTTTTACCAATATTATGTTTTGAACTCTATCCCATTTTATTTTTATGTTGTTTGAACATTTGCAGGTGCTACAAGTGGTCACATTCAAACCCTTAAGGAGGAAGGTGAAGAGTGTAGATGTCACTCACTGGTCAGGAGAATCTGGAACCTGTGACAAAGATATCTATATAGACAGGCAGTCTCTGCAGAATGGCATTGATCCACAAGTTGGTTCCAAGGTAACATAAATTACTGGCTATTTTATTTAGGAATTCTCTTGCATACTGCATGTGAAAGTTCTCTGAAATGTTTACAATAGCGCTTTTTGTGATAATTACTAAGATTTTTTGTGTTGCAGGTCATGGTAGAGGCAATTGAAAGTAACCAAGGGACCTACACATGGAGAGCCATAAAATTAGTAACAATTGAGGGCAGTTCTATCAAAACTGGAAGTAGTGGTCCAATTGAGGATGATAGTTTAGATGTGGAGAAAGAGAAAGATATAGATATGACTTACCCAGTGAAATTTGACCATGTTGATTTTCAAAATAATCCAAAAATTACCATTACTGTCACTAATAATAGTGATCAAGTACACACGATAAACAAGTGGATAGTACTAAGTAAAAAGAGAGACTCGCAAGTTGATATAAAACCATTTATATCTCGACCTATAAAATTATTTCCCAAACAAAGATTGGAGTTTACAGCAACTTGCTATCCGAAATTTTTAGGCAATTCTAAAGAATGCTTTATTATAATGTTTAAAGGGTTCCAATTAAAACGATTTATTGAAATTAATGTTGTGGGCAACAGTTTACTTCTAAACGGAAGTCAGAGTAATGGGCATTCTGTTCATAAAACAGAAAAAGAAAAGATGCAAATATTGAGAAACATTAGAAAAAATGGAGATAGAGGTTTTGTACCTGGAGTCAGAACTGTAAAACCTTCTGCTTTTGTCCCTGTACGTCTTGGGTCTTTTCCTATACCTGATAGAGTTTGGTCAACTGTGTTAGGAGATTCAGAACAGACAATATACAGTTCAGAATTCAATAAAATTTTGGAGAGAATTGAAAGTTCATTACCATGTTTGTCACAAGATTTGGATATCCACAATTATGTTGAAAAATTGCATATCCTAATGTATATGGAAGAAATTCAAGCAAACATTTGCATGAGAGCATATGATACACCAAAGGCATTCTTAATTAGATGTCAGGAATATTTTGGTATTGAAATAACTGGTTTGTCTGAGAAAAGACCATCATTAATAAAGGGAGATAGAGTTATTGTTAAAGATGTTTGGGACGAGAATGCTCTTCTATATGAGGGCTATATTCATAGAATAAAAGGAGATTTGGTTTTGATTAAATTTAATTCCCACTTTCATGAATCATATGCAGGAAATGATGTCTCATTGGAATTTCATTTCAATAGATCAACATACCGAAGGGCCCATCAAGCTATAAACTTAGCTCTTAAGAATCTTGGCAGTAATGTATTGTTTCCAAACCGTATTTCATTGCGTACACCACAGGTAACTCCGGAAAAATTAAAAACAATCAATTGGTTCAATGATAAATTGAATCCTGGCCAAAAAACCGCAATTACTAACATTCTGTTAGGAGAATGCCGTCCTATGCCGTACTGCATTTTTGGACCCCCTGGAACTGGAAAAACTGTGACTGTCATAGAGACTATTTTGCAAATATTATCTTTTATACCTGATAGTAGAATTTTGGTTGCTACTCCCTCAAACAGTGCAGCTAATTTGATAACAGAAAGGCTGATACAAAACAGAGAAGTTTTTTCTGATTCTGTTATAAGGCTTATCGCTAATTATTTGATTGAATCTGATAATATTCCGGAAATAATCAAACCTTTTTGTGCTACAATGGACATCGCAGTCGAAGAAACATCGAAGCCTAAACAGAATGTGAAAGATGGTATTCAGCTTAACTGCCAAACATCATTCATTGGTAGACACCGTGTCACTGTTGGAACATGCTTTTGTCTTGGCTCCTTAGCTCAAATGGGTTTGCCCAAGGGACATTTTACTCACGTCATAGTGGATGAAGCAGGGCAAGCAACAGAACCAGAAACCATGATACCAATGACATTTATTGATAAAGAAATCGCTCAAATTATTATTGCGGGTGATCCTATGCAATTAGGACCAGTAATATTGTCAAAGTATGCTAAGGAATTTGGTTTGGAAGATTCTTATCTTTTGAGGATTTTGGAGACATTCCCATATCAACGAGATTATGACGCATTCAAAGATGGTTTCAACAACAAGCTAGTTACTAAACTAAATGACAATTATAGGTCGTTGGAAGAAATTTTGAAATTGCCCAGTCAAATGTTCTATGATGCTTCTCTTGTGGCCAAATTAGACAGGAATGAACCATGGATACCCAAAACATTAGAAGTGATCTCTGGGTTATTTGAGTCTGATTCAAATAAAGGTGGTATTTATGTTTATGGTATCAGGGGCTGCAATGCGAGAGCTGAAGACAGTCCCTCTTGGTATAATCCACAAGAAGCATCAATGGTTGCATTAACGACGTGCAAACTTTACAAGAAAGATATAAGCGCAGATGACATTGGGATTATAACACCTTACATAGCACAGGTAAAACTCCTATTTATACCAAAACATAGGAAACATATTATAGCACGACATAATATGGAGATAGTGGGGCTGTTGAACTTTACATGCGTTACAATAATTGTAAGATATTAATCGTTTACAACTCCGAGAGTTTTAATTACTCTTGTGCTGGCAATTATTCAAACAATGACAGATACCTCATGCCTGAATGTCTGCATCGGATGCGGTTAGTCTGTGGTATCACCGTGCGTAGGCCTGTACAATAGATGCATGCGCGGATAGTCACAACGATTTTACTAGGTGCATAATTTGAAAGTCGTGTAGCTCGCGAACGCGTAACTCTAGAGGTTCTCCTTGTACCTAAAGTTATACTACTAGCTTTATCAAAATAACCAACATTTTAGCAGAGATTTTTAGTTAGTGGACGGCCAGAGTCGTGAGGTGGTCACCTGCCATCTTTTTTGGGTTTCTTTTAACTTGTCTTTGTGAGAACTTTAATGAGAGATGATTGCCAATGGCCATGGTCTAAATATAAAATCAGATGGTGGTCAGGCGAATATCACACGGTACACCTGTCGGATTTGGGATCCTTTGACTTGTCTTAGTGACACCTTTGGTGAGAGATGATTTGAAGAAGTTTTCACTTAAACCCTCCTTCACTTAAACTATCGACTTAGCTTTTGTTAGTTGAAGTGTAGTTATAATCTGAAAAACGTTATTCTTTCATTACAGATCAAATACTTGCGATTGCTGTTTGACTCCATGGGCTTGCCTCAACCAAAGATCGGAACGGTCGAGGAGTTTCAAGGCCAAGAAAGACCAGTAATACTAATTTCGACAGTGAGATCCACAGAATCATATTTGAAAGAAGACCAAAAACATACTTTGGGGTTTGTGATAAATCCGAAAAGGTTGAATGTCGCCTTAACGAGGGCTCAAGTGGCGGTTCTCCTTTTCTGTAATCCTCATCTTTTATGTACAGACCCCTTGTGGGCTAAAGTAATTGAACATGCAGTTAAAGAGGACAAATACATGGGATGTGATTTACCCTCTCTTTATAATTCTAGCAATAAAAATACAGATTAATTATAATTATACAGGTTTTTTACTATGTATTTTGTCTATAAGGTGAGATAACATAAGGGCCAATTGCACTCTGTTATCTCATCTCGGAACACCTCAGTGTGCCGCGTGTGTCCGTGCAAACGGTGCGGGCGAGTTCAATAGTCCTTATCGACGTACGTTGCGGGTAATTGCATTCATTTGCTGACGTTTTAAATTGGATGCAAACCCGCAATGGATATTATCCTCGTTATAAGATTGCTTGGTTATGTGAGGGTTCGTACCGAGCAAAAAGATCCGAGTACAATAGAATGGGAAATTTAGTTGTGTTGTAGGAGTACCTTGGATGGCCTTGGCCTAGGTTAACTACTATAATTGTAATGTCGTGAAAGTATTTGTTAATAAATTACGAGAATAATGGAGCGGTTAGAAGACTTCACTTTAATCCCATCGAAGTGCATCAGAAACGTTGAAGCCAAAACGCAAACATTGTCATGAAGTCAAAAATTTCCCGGTGCGCGTAACTTCTTTCCTCCAACAAGAGTGCGTTCCAAAACCAGTTGAAATTATTAACGTTGACAATTATACATGTTCCATTGCTTGTGTCAAATAAAAGTTTGATAATTTTTAGCTGTTAACGCGATAATGGAAGACGGACAGTTGTCAACGTGAATTATTTCAAATTACATTCATTATAATGTCAACGTAGGTACCTAACTCCTCCGTAAACGGTCCGCTTGCGCAAAAGTGCGGGAATGTAAGGGAGCAACTACACGACCGATTGTTCACCAACCTATGCCCTGTGTGTCCCCATACTAGTGTATTGCTTTTTGCCCACCGACTGAACTAATCGCAGCTCCCTTACATTCCCGCACACGGCACCAACTCACCTTTTTAATTGACACAATCGAGACCGATCACCAACCAAATAGTTGGCCAATTGAAGTCTAGCAATCGAATTCAGTCGGTCGTGGTCGCACCTAGCCAACTTAACTATTTAGTTGGACAGAAATCGGCGTCGACGTTTAATCGAACCAAAAAGTTTGGTTGGACAAAGAATTGGTAGTGTAATTGGGCCCTAACCCTGAATTAACTCGCGAATTATCTATGGCTTCATACAAAAATGTTCAGGGAGTTTGTGTTGGTGCAAGACGTTTTTATGATTAACCCGAGTTAGGCCCTACCTTCTATCGGGCTTTCTCTAAGCTCCACTTTAGCGCAAACCGGCCTTAATCTCCTTGCATAAAAATTAGACAAGTCGCTGGTAATTTTACTTTTCCTTTGTAAGCATGTGCAATATTTGTAATAATTAGAGGCTTTGTATGTGTTCTATTTCTGTATTCAATGGTGTCGATTCTGTTGTGCCATTTGTGTGGCCCGTATTGTAGCTACTAGATCTTTATCTTCGTAAACACATCACCATACGTCACATTGTCAGGTTAGGCAGACAGAAAATATTTATATAGGTACCTATTGATTGCTGCTGTTTTTGTATTTTTTCTTATTTCCTGTGTTCGTAATAGAATGCCTTATCAAAAATAAGTTTAAACAGCACCCGTTTAATATTTGAAGCATATTGTGAAGGCATAGTTTCCAGACATGGATACGAACGGCGTAGTTTTATGTGACAATCTAATCAAGTGGTTGCAGACGCTAAATCTTACAGCTAAACATGGAAATCCAGCAGGTACATATGTTTTTCATTTCATATTTTCATGTTTATTAAATCCTCTTCACATTTTATTAATAAATTGATCGAATTAGGACGACATCAGTAAGATGCACCTCCCACAAGGTGGGTAATTTCGTCACTTTGTTCTTATTATTACTCGATTGAGACATCACTGAACACTTCGTTGATCTAGATTATTACTCAACTACAATTTGGTCATTACGAGTTGGTGCCTACTTGAGTTTGAAATAGATCTAACAAATGTTCAAATAGATTTCACTATTGAATTTGGTATAATTATGTAAGTGCCATATTTTGTATGCATTTCAGAATTATCTGATGGAGTGGCAATTGCTGAAGCACTTACACAGATTGCTCCAGAGTACTTTACTCCTGCATGGAATTCTAAAATTAAAACAGATGTGGGCCATAATTGGCGATTAAAAGTGAGCAATTTAAAGAAAATCTTGGAATGTGTTGTTGGTATGTAAAACTATTGAATTGTAAATTGTAACTTACTCCTATTTCTAATTGATTGTTGGGATTTTTTTCCTTTCGCCCTATCTTTCTGGTCCTAAATGGATTTTGAAATAAATAATAAAATAGGTAGTCACATTGTATGGTATTGAAAGTTCAAATTTCCAGTGTCCATTAACAAGTATAGTGAAGCTTATTTTATTATGCTTTGTGGTTTATTCACAATGTTCATTCATACTGCACAATGTGATGCATGTTTTGTTTTTATATTAAACATTGTATATTAAACATAGTAGTCAAGCATTGCACATGTTAGTAACATGTCATTTTTTTATATGTGCTCAACTTTAAGTTCCATTGTTTGAGCAATCAGTCTCTTGCTGTTATAATTTATACATTGATAAATAAGGAATTGTCCTGATGTAAATCAATTATGCAACCTTTAGTAAGAAAAAGGATTTTATAAAACTGTTTAAAATAAATTGGTAAAATATCATGAGTTAATTTCTTTTTATTTGTTATTTTTTGTTAAAAACATTATTTTTACTCATGTTATTTTATAACTAAAATAATTGTATCTTTTATTTAATTTGTATTTTTTAGATTATCATCAAGATATTCTAAGTCTGAGTCTACAAGAGTTTTGCAGACCTGATGTAGTGAATATTGCAGAAAATGCTGATCCATCCGATTTGGGAAGATTATTGCAGCTTGTTCTTAGTGAGTAAAAAAACTGTGTAAAGTTGTGTATGTGCAAATACCTACATATATAAACATACAATATTTTTAGCCAAATGATATTGACAGATAAACATGTTTTTTTCCAAGTACCCACTATATTGAAATAATATTTTATTTACACCTATATGTAGAGGCGATAAATTAAAGAAATTTTGTTAACTTTGAAAGCTTGTCTGATTGGTTCGTATTTATTTGCAAAATTAGGTTGTGCAGTTAATTGTATCAAGAAAGAAGAATACATCACTCGAATTATGGAATTGGAGCTGTCATGCCAACGGTCAATAATGCAAGCTATACAGGTAACTAGTCCCATTGTATTCAAATTACTTCCAAGAGTGTTGTTCTCCTGAGACTTTAGACAGGATTATATGAAACTATGAAAGTTACTCGCAATTGCAATTGAACACAAGCAACAAGAGTAGCGGGCTGCTTATTATTTATTTTTATGTAATAATAAAATATGTAGGTTTACGATGTGCAGCCTGCAATTTTATAATCACACATTGCTTGCATAATTAATTTAGTGTTGCAATTTGCAACTCTAAAATGTTGTATTTTTTATGAATGACAATGGACTTAATTGTCTACGAATATTTATACACTGCCCATCAATTTTTTTAAATAACAAAGTCAGATCATAAATAAATGCAGATCAGTCATACATAATTTGTTTATTTTATTGTTAAGATTGATTTTTCTGTGAGAAAAACTTAAATAGCTATAGCTCTTTTGATCATTAAATTAATTCAGTGTCTTTAGACACATGTATGTATAATATTTATGGGTCCTCTAATCTTTTATCTTGTGTCCTTTATTTCCATAAAAAATTAAACTGCTTTTTTGTTTTTATTAATTTAGTAAGAATACAAAATTGATTGTCTATAAAACTGCCCTCACATCCATCCATATCTAATTAGTCTAATAGTTGTTATGTAACACATAATTTAGTTCACTCGACCGCCTTTTCACGCATCAAACTGTAATCAAGTTACATCCATATAGGTGCGGCGTAACAATTTACTTTACTGCAAAAAAATGTATTATAAATTCTTGCTCAAGAACACTTGCATTAAATTTAGTTACGCTTATTTTATGTCCTTGGCTCACGAGCTTGGTTGTGTGATGTTGTGTTATTAGTTGATATTTGAAAGTCGTTGCAGCGACATGGTTTTGACGTGCAGTGTTGTTAGAGTAAAGTTATTTTACGTGACAAATATCGTTCTATTTGAAAGGAATTGGAGACCTTGACGTTGGGTCCGAATCGGGGAAGCCTGCACGTAGAGACGCCAGGCGTAGAGCAGACCGATGCGGACATGAGAGAGGTGCTTGCGCAGAGGTGCCATGAGCTCGATACGAAGGTTTGTTTATCTTTTATACTAGTAATTAAATATCATTCTACGTTGGACTACTGAATTTGATGACGGTGATTGACATGCCGTACTCCTTAAAAAGTTCTTTAAAATGATATGATTCAACAGGCTTTTTGATTATCGATGAAATTAAGAAAAATCAATTTTTTCCTTTTGAATTATCAATTTTATTAAAGTGGTCGTACGTGTGTCGGTCGATTCAATAACTTTTGCTTATATTATTAAACAATTGATTGTAGTAATGTGCCTACTATGTGATACAATGAATGTTGTAGGCAATCGTAAGTGTCATGGTTATCAAAACATTTTCAAAAAAGGTTCTCTATTGAAATTAGTACAATAATTTTGCTGTAACACGTAAAGAGATTTAAAGTGTTTTCTATTATTCGTTTTGTATTACAATTTATCTCAAAATCATGAAGCTAAAATTACCAGCAACTCCGAGCGAGCTAGACCTTTTTTTTTATGTATAACTAAACCCGCATTTGACGTCGATCTCGCCTGATGGTAAGCGACGACCTTATTTCCTCTCAATACATAAATTAATTAAATATTATACTAGTGGCAAATTTTGTAATTTAAATATTAGTCCATAAACACAGTGGATTTCATTCTGACACTAATTGTAGGTAAAAATCTTGCAAGAAGAGAAGATGACGTTACTCGGCGAGGTCGCCCGACTGACGGCGGAGCGCGAGGCCGCGGCGGGCGAGGTCCCCGGCGACGGCGAGCTCGACGAGGGCGGCGCCTCGCTCGGGCCCGCGCACGCCGGCACCCTGCGCTATAGCAACATGCGCGCGCAGCTTGACGCTTTGAAACATGAGCTAGACAAAGTGGAGTTGCAACGGGACGACCAGCGTGCACGGGCTGATGTCTTGGAAAGGGAGTTGGCACTAGTGAAGCTGAGAAATGAGGAATTGCAGGTATGTGCTCATTGTGGAGGTCTGGACTTTAGGTCTGCACTGTTATTACATCACTATTATTTATTTATTATTTATTGAAAACCTATTACAACTTTATAACGGGATGTCCCAACTCAAAATTGTAGTCATAATACTATATACATTATTAAAATATGTGATATTATATATTATATCATGTGCGCACTTATATCTGTGCCTCCTGTGAAAAAGGGTTCAATTCGAGCTGACCCCTATTTGAGGCACAGATATGTGGAGATGGATTGGTGCTTACCTATATATGGAGATGGATAGGTGCAACTTGATGCTCTAAAGCATTAACTGGACAAATTGGAGTTGCAACGAGACAACCAACGGGCACGGGCTGACGTGTTGGAACGGGAGTTGGCGCTGGTGAAACTAAGGAATGAGGAGTTGCTTGTATGTGGAGATTGTTTGGTTCTGATTCTGTGGTATAGTAAGATGACGAACAGGTATGGACTGACGTATTGGAAAGGGAGATGGCATTAGTGAAGCTATCCTTAGCTTATCCTTTGCTCAAATCTATGAGCAGTTGCAGATGTGTGGCAGCTTTAGGGTCTACCAATGGCTGCATGTATGAGACGTTACATGGTAATGCGATAGACCTCTGACCCTATCTTCATTATAGTTCTAGAAAGAGATGTCTTTATATAAAAGGATCAGAATTTTAAGTAAGGAATGGACTGTATGACTTTATTGTAAGGATAGCCACACGCACACTCAACTAGCTGGATTAGTTGAGGACGCAGCTTGAATTTTTATCGTTATTATAAATCTAATGAAATTGGTTATAAAATGATTATTTACCTTCGCTGTGACCTACATCTTTGTGCAAAGACATGGCGTTTTCGTTTGCAGATAACGGCATCAGAAAACGTTGCTCTTAAAGATGAATTGGACGCTCTTCGCGAGACCGCCGCGAAGGCTGCCACGCTGGAGTCTACTGTAGCCTCGTACAAGAAACGGATGGAGGAGCATGTCGATTTGAGGAGACAGGTTTGTACTTATTCTTTTTTTTATGTTCTGACTAGACCGCGTTTGACCACAATCTCACCTGATGGGAAGTGTCGATAAAGCCGAGGATTGAGCACGCAGACCTAGTAAATGCCCAGTTGATGGACCATCTGATGGTTATCGGTGTGCTGCTAACTTAGATGGACTGCCTCAAATGACAGTGAATACGCTGGCTCTCTTACCATTCATAACAAAACCTAGCAGTGCAAGCATGATTGATTAGTAGGTCTTTGATTAATATGTATGCCACACGACAAAATACTCATTCATTGACCCGAAGTGGGACTTGTCCGTTATCAAGAGACACCACTGATATATCTTATGACTCCTCTTCACGATCGGCCATGATGGGCGATTACAGGCAAGCACGATCGTGTAGAGGGCATGATCGTGTTTAATCGGCCTTTAATAGGGAATATGCATGTGATTAAAATATAGGTCAAGTAATTTTTTTTGTAATCTTTATTACTACAGGATTGTACCTATACCATATTTTTTAATTAATCGCTTTTTAATTAAGAATTTAAGAGCGCGTTCCATAACCAGTTGAAATAATTCACGTTGACAACTGACCAGGTTCCATTACCGCGTTAACAGCTGAAAATTTATCAAACTTTTATTTGACTCCAGCAATGTAACGTGTTCAACATGAATAATTTCAAATGGTTTTGGAACGCACTCTAAATGAATAAAAGTGGGAAAAATGTGAGAGAATTTCAAAATAGCAAAACGCTACGTTATTAGTTAACCGGAACGTAACGTCAGCGTCCATGTTGGATTGTCAACAAACAAGTGATTTGCTTTGACTAAACACTGCACACTGTCATGCTTTTGTGGAAGCTGACGTCACAGAAAGCGCGCCAAAATGGAGGCGTTTAAATCGCCCGATTCGATTGCATTTTTAAATATTTATTTTTATAATAAATATTCATATTTATATAAATGATATATTTTTTACGGTAATGTACCAACGTAAACAACCATCTAAAACCATAAAAATAATACATGCATATATCCTATTGGCGACAATCGGATAGCCGTCGGTTTTTCGTACAATACGTGAGCTCTTAGAAAAACAATCGGGTATTTGGTAAAATCGATCTAGGTCTCTGTCTTACATTCGCGTGTCTCCGTCAATAACCGGAGCCTCCTCTAAGACCCGAATGTTTTTCAAAGTGCTCACGGACTGTAAAACCATCAAAGGAATGCATGCGGTTGATCATGAGCGTGTCCACACTATCATGGCCCATCGTAATCGCCCATCATAACCGAGCGCATAGAGGTGTCATTAAAGATGAAAATATTTATTAGTTAATTAATGAATGTTCGTGTTATTCTGCAGGTGAAGCTCTTAGAGCGAGCCAACACGGAGCACGTGCAGCGCGCCATCGAACACGAGCAGGCGGCCAACAGGGCCAACGCCGTGCGCGCGCAACTTGACATTTATAAGAAACAGGTTTGTTTTAAAAAAATCGTAATGATTTACACATTATCATTAATTAACAACTGCATCTTCTAAGTCGTATTCCTCATTGATAACCGTCGTGATAATTGTGGAACCACAAAGAATGACTCTTGGCAGATTTAAATAAATCCACCTCGGGTTGACATTGCCGTCCTCATTTCACACACTGGTTATCTCAGTGTGCAGGTTTCCTCACGATGTTTTCGTTCACCGTCAGAGCAGTGGGTGAATATACCTAAGTCTTTGGAAAAAATCGAAAAACTTATTGGTACACGACGTTGCTGCATGGTTTCGAACCAGGATCTGCATGGTAGTTCGGCGTCCCAGCCAATACGCCAGCGACCGCTCAAACACTCCAACTAGGCTAAAATGCCTGTGCTTGGAGTGGTATTCCACAATGGTTCAAAGTTGGATTTGATCCGTCGACGCTTGCGCTGCATCGTGTCCTAGCTTTTGAGCCATTGTCGCTTCAAGGTACCTGTGTGTTACAGTTTAGTTAGATCCCTTTTTTTGTTCATGGGAGGGAAATCATCCAAAGATACTCGGCCTCTTGGGGGAACTAAAACCCCCTCGAAGGCCGACCTCGAGCATATTCTGACCCCATTTGATGGGGTCAAATGGCCGTTCCCCCAAGAGGCCGAGTATCTTTGGATGATTTCCCTCCGTACGTCTAATCTGGTCCAAGGTTGTTACATTCCGGAATATTTTGGGTAATGTTGCAATTTATCTTGTCTATTTTCTATGTTCCGTTCACCTTTCATTTAGTTACGCAATGTATAGCAAAATACTGTGTGGTGAGACCCTATACCGTGAGTTGCAAGAAACCTCCTTAATGTTAAGACTTCTTTCAGTCTTATTTAGTCATCTATCTAGATCTATGGCGTAGAAAGCGATATCATGTATTTTAATGAAGACTTAACTTTACTGACGATTAGAAATTTTTGTATCTCCTTTCAGGTGACGGATTTAAACGAGAAACTCGACGCGGAAATAACAAAAGCCGATAAACTAGAGATAGAAAACAAGAAGCTAAGTAGTCGCGGTACTTCGCTGCAGCGAGAGCGAGACACGTTGCTGCAAGAACGAGACACGCTGAGAGAGACAGTGGACGAACTACGCTGTTCTACTATTACTACAGGTGTGGTCAAAATTGTTTCTGTTTATTGACGTTGAAAAAAAAAGACCGCAAGGTCTGGTCAGGGTTTCCAGGTAAATTAATATAGAGTGCGTTATCGTAATAATCTAATTCTACGACCAGTAGTAATTATTACAGATTGTTAATTTATTACCTACATATTTATTGTTCCCCAAACGTCTCACGCGTCTGTGTTTTTTTATATTGTATAAGTGATTAGGACCATCTGCTAGTCTGTCGTGCCTCGGAGAGCACGTTAAGCAGTCGGTACCGGTTGTTGTTGTTCGACAGCAGTAGTTTTGCCTTCTCCGAGGCCTACGGGCGGCCTGAACAGCCCTGACAATATGTTGGTCACGATATGCAAGCAACTCTATATAAATTATTTACATAATTATTTCCAGGTGCAAGTGAAGACAATGTGTCGCGGGAGCTAATACCGAACGACTTGAAGGAGCGACTGATAAGACTTGAACATGAGAACAAACTGCTGCGGCAGAACCAGGGCGCGCAGGCGGACCAGGCCTCCGTACAGGTGTGTAATTATAGACATTTTAACACGAGTTCACAATATAGCACGAGTAATAAATGGCTAATACGTGCAGTTGCATACAATACTTTTATACGTCCTTGAAATACCTAAATAATGATACCTACACTCCACACACCATTTCACATTTTTGTGGTTTCGTATTCACCAAATAGGGTTTACGTAGTAGATTCCAAGTATCAAATATAAAATGCATCTCTTAAAAATTAAGCCATAGTCATAAATTGATGGTCTAATGTGGAAACAGAATTAAAATTCGTTGAAAAATAAAACAGCTACAGGCAATCAGCGGAACACGGCCAAAACACTCCCAAAACATAATCTCCTATTCAACCGGGCAGTCATCCCGTGAAACGGCCTACCTGACCAAGTTGTGAATGCTGAAACTATAAACAAGTTTAAAAACAGATTAGACAGCCACTTACGAAATGTGAAGAAACAGGCTAACCAGCATTAGCTGCCTGCCTGCTAATCCAATAATAATAATAATAATCAAAAATCAGAAGGTAGAAAGAAACGGCAATAGTTTTATGACGTAACTGTTTTCTAGCGCCATACAAGCAGGTCATGGCTGCATATAAAGGACTGTTTTGCTAGAAAGGGACAGAACATCTGTTCAATACTAACTTTAAGCATTAATATCTCTGATGTTAGTTGAGATATCGAAAAATTAATTTTAGATCCTTTAGTATGTCCATGTAAGTTGATTGATACCATAAAAAAGGTGCCATAAAAAAACTGTATTCTGAAATGGGAGTAGAAAAAAATATGTAAGTAAAGCATTAAATTACACTATCTGGTTGCTACTGTCTAATCTAATGTTAGACTCAGGCTCAAAGTGGTCATTTCGCAAAACTTCCATACTTTGTCTTTGTCCAACTTTGTCGAATTTCGCCCGAGCCTTTGTCGCGTCCATACCAGCTTTATTTCGTTGTCTTGCAAATCGTTTTACAGTATATTTTTGTGAATGTGATTAATGTGTTGGACAGTAAAATAAAGTCAAATAAGACGCTGCAGCCCCATCCGTACTTGGCTGGAATTTGAAGAGCCATACTGCGTCCGGGACGCCTTCTTCTTTGGTTCGGATGGTGCAGAAGCGTGGAAGATTCTACCAGATAGCATTGAAATGTGTCACACCAGCATTTTAATGAAGACTTGAAAGAGTTGTTTACATCAGGCATGGCTGTATGGGCTCAGTTCCCTTTGCCTTAAAAAACAATCAAATCACTTTTATTCTTCACTATTTATAATCAGGCACTATTAGAAGACTACGCAGCACGGCTGGAAAAGCAGCGCGCAATCAACCGTGAAGCCAACCAGAAGATAATGCAGTTAGAGGCTACCTTAGAGGCTCCGCACCCGAGACTCGCGTCCGCTATCGAGGATAACCAGAGGAAATGTGAGTGTCATTAAAAAAAGTTTATATAAGACAAACAATTATGTACCTACACATTACAGATAATAAAAATCAGTTGCATCTTATCTTATCTTATCTTATGGGAATAACCCAGCGGCACTTCGACCCTTGAGGATCTTTTGTGCCTACCCCATTTTACACACTGGTCATCTCAGTGTGCAGGTTTCCTCACGATGTTTTCCTTCACCGTTAGAGCAGTCGGTAAATTATTATTATTATTATAATCTTTATTACCCACACTGACAAAATACAAAAAATACTTAATTAAAAAAATACTAAATAAATGTACGTAAGTCTTCGAAAAATACGAAAAACTCATTGGTACATGGCACTGCACGGTTTCGAACACCGGACCTCTCGCATGGGAGTCCGGTGCCTTAGCCACTAGGCCACCGACGATCTTAATCAGTTGCGAAATATAACTTTGTCGTGACATAACTATTGTCACCACAAAGTTATATTACAATTATTATTAGGAGAGCGTTCCATAACCAGTTGAAATAATTCACGTTGACAAGTGTCCATGTTCCATTACCGCGTTAACAGCTGAAAATTTAACAAACTTTTATTTATCACAAGCAATGGAACGTGTATAGCTGTCAACGTGAATTATTTCAACTGGTTTTGGAACACACTCTGGGTATCTGTCCACTATACTGGATAAAATGACCGTCTCAATACAATCCACTGGGATTCATACTCATACCATTTATTGCTTTTCATGTGTAACAATTGGTCTTAAAAATATTTATTATATGATCATACATGAAACCCTGAGTGCCCTACTCAGGGTTTCATGTATGCAATATTGGATTGTATTAGTATTGTACCTAATGGTTAGATATACAAACTGAACTGGTTGGCGGTAATACAGCTGGCTACAGATACTGATACCATGGTATCAGTATCTGTAGCCAGCTGTATTATTGTCTAAACGAGTAGAAAGCCATAGCAAGCTATGGCGGGGCATTTTAACTCTCATTCATACCGTTCATTCAAACCATTCACAGCCTAACAAAAAATCTTCTCCATAATAGGATTGCAGAATTTCGTTTGAGGTCGATAAGTTGCCGAGTTGGCCCAAAACTAACGCATGAAGTCGCATATTGGCTTCGAAACCGTAGCTAATATGCGGCTTCATGCGTGAGATCTAGCGTCAGATCTTTCGGTCTCTGTTTGATATAATACGAGGTATGTACTGACTTTCCATATCCAATTTCCAGCTCTCCAAGTAGAAGAACTCCAAACCGCCTTGGCTGAGGAGAGGCGGCGCGCCAGCAAGCTGCAGGAGTTACTGTCAACTCGCGAGGCGGACCTGCTCGCCACGGAGGACAAATACAAGAAGTGTGTCGAGAAGGCCAAGGAGGTGATCAAGACTCTCGACCCGAGGACTACAGGTGAGGACTGGAAGGTCCCATTAATTTAGGAGTAGATTCCTTGTTATTCAGCAGGTTAGGTCCCTTTAGTCCACTTTCATAACTGCGCGCCAGCAAACTACAGGAACCGAGGTCTACTGGTGAGGACTTATTGTCGGTTTTTTTAATTGTTTAAGTAGAACAGACGAGCATGTGGGCCAAGCAAGAGGTGCGCGGGGCAGGACGACAGAGGGCGAGTGGGCGACGAGCGGGCGGGAGGCCCCACCTCCCGCTCGCCCTCTGATGTCTCTCCCCGCGCCCTTCTTGCCGCGCAGGCAATACGCCTAGTCACCCTAGGATTAACTGTCTTGAATTTTCCCTCAATCCAGTTTAGATATCTACCCGTTGAAAGCGTTACGCATAACTGCCTGTGCATAATATTATTGTTGTGTTAAATTGGCGCGTACAAAAGTTTAAGTTTTGTTAATAGGAGATAATCCTGCAATGTTTAACCACTAGCACAGTTACAAAAATACGTTCAAAAATAAGACGTACACTATACGTCTTAATATATAAAGATGATTTTGTTCTAAACATAACATAACCTAAAATTATTATCATTATTTATTTATCAAATAATTGTCTCAATGACAATTATTATGATTAATATTGGATGATTTTACATGATTTTTGTTTAATAAACTTATTAGCACATACAGCCAAATATCAACATGTAGATACGTACCTTTCCATCAATTCAAAGCTGTATAACAAATTGCCAAATTGTATCAAAGAAGCAAAGTCCTTCCTTTCATTCAAAACTAAATTAAAGCACCACCTTTTGAGACAATTTACAGAGTTTAAATAATTGATAGTAATTGCAATATCTATCACCAAACCAAATGGCATCTGCAAGTCGATACTTAATTGAATCCTAATTATACCTATTTTGTGTTATTTGTCTTCTAGTTACCCGCAGCTAAGAAAAATTACAGCTCTTCAATTAGATCATATTATACACTAGTAATTTAATTTATAAGCCTTATGTCTACCGTACACACTGTTAATTACAATAAGTTTATCCTGTATTTCCCTAAGCAAAGTGGAAAATATATCCTTTTTTAGTGAAATAAATGTCTTAAACCGTAAATTCCCTCAGACTCGCGCCACGCTGTTTTAACAGATTTTTTAGGTTTGCTATTTTGAAAGACCATATGATGCTATGATATCATCACAATTTTGCTATAGCTTTGAGAAATTATTAAATTAATCCAAATAACGATAAATTTGTGATATCTTATAAATTGACGTTTCGTTTTGCTTTTCTGTTTACGTAGTGTGCTCGCGGCTCCATCTACGCAACGCTTTGCGTTTTATGTCCTATTTTCTAGCAATGGTCGCTTACCAGTTGTTTAACAATCCAGGTCAGCAGTCCCTGTCGGACATCACTCTGGGGTACTCGCGAGGCGCCGCCAGCAACAGCGCCACGGCCTCCCGAGCCGACGCCACGCCGGCTAATAACAGACACGAGTGAGTTTTTATTATTATTTATTTATTTACAATTTACGTAATTATTACGGGAATTCCCAATTCAATAATGTAAAACATTACTATACCACCTATAAATTAATACTATTTTACATAATATAATTACATACGCAGATAAGTCAGTGTTACTTTTGTGAATTCTGTAAACGAGCAATGGACCAGATCAATCCTTTGGGATATCTCGTTTAATATACGAAGAGCTCTCGTGATTGGAGAAAATTTAAGAAGAGTTTTACTGCAAAACCTGTTTCTTAGCAATCTTTAGAGCGTCGGTGGCACAGTGGCTAGAACACCGGACTCCCGTGCGGGGAGGTTCGAAACCGTGCAGTGCCACGTACTAATGAGTTTTTCGTATTTTTAGAAGACTTACGTACATTTACCGACTGCTCTAACGGTGAAGGAAAACATCGTGAGGAAACCTGCACACTTAGATGACCAGTGTGTATAATGGGGTAGGCACAAAAGATCCTCAAGGGTCGAAGTGCCGCAGGGGTTATTCCCGGCCCCTATCATAATATAAGATAAGTTAGCAATCTTTACTCATAACGCCTTTAGCACACAAAATCAATCAAATAAATAAGGACCTAAATTAGACCAGGTTCACAAAATTTAAAATTGCCTTGGTCCTAATGATCTTCTTAGTAGTATTCCTCATTGGTGACGGTCGTGATCATTCTTTAGGAATTAATCACATAGAACGACTCTCTTGGCAGGTTTAATGGGGTGGTTTGCCATTGCCTTCCCCATTTCACACAATGGTTATCTTAGTGTGCAGGTTTCCTCATGTTTTCCTTCACCATCAGGGCAGTCGATAAATGTACGTACGTAAGTCTTCCGAAAAAACCGAAAACGTCTAGACGTCATGTATTGAGCGCGTCAATCACTATGGCCGATCTGAATATAGGATTCGGGGCGTACAAGAGCGAGGGAGGGGGCATGTCCTCCCTACACCGCGCGGCGTACTAATCCCTCGCTCTTCGACCCGCTGATACCTAAAAACATTACTGTAACGCGACCCGTGCCTATATTCAGATCAGCCTTAAAGATTGACGCGCACTCTATATGACGTTGCATGGTTTCGAAGTCTGACCTCCCGCAATGGGTGTCATACCTACACATAATACTTTGTGTCTTTATTTGTTTGTTATTGTCAATACCATACATAGTTACACAGGATACCGGGAACTCAAAACAACCCCAAATCGTGGTAAGAATCCCATGTCTAACTATAAGTATGAATTCTTGTAATACTTGTAATTTCATTTGGCATTGTTGACGACTAACTCTTGTAAGAAAGTTAAGGCTCCAATTTTTTGGTGTCTATTACTAGATCGTATCTATACGCTCTCCCTCCCCCTCCCCCTAGGCCTCTAGGGGGTACCAAGTGTAAAGTAGAGTAAAATACACTTTATTGCACAAATAAAAAAAACAAACAAGAGATTGATAAGGAAATAGTGAAGTTCAATTTACAAGTGTTTTAATGACAACTTTTTAACTTTTTCCTTTCTTACAATATTTGGTACTTTACTTTATAGATGGAGCGGAAGCGGGAGCGGTAGCGGTAGCGAAGAAGGCGCTCGGACGAACAGTGAGCAGCGATTATTAACTTCTGCGTGGTACCAACTGGGCGCGCGCTGCCATCGGGACGCGGTAAGAATAAGACTCAACACCAAGGATTTTGAAATTAACCCCTATGTAGATTGCTCGCTAGAGACGTTTTATAAGGAAACCGCGTCTGACAGTTGGCGCATGCGATTTGAACATTTTCCATACATTTATTGGGCACTGAAATATCAAATGTATGAAAATATATGGATCAAACACGTCGCTCGCTGTCAGTGCTCACGTCATTGTTCTAGAGGAGAGGGCGCTATTAGTAGTCCGATTTCTGTGATCAATATCCTTTTAGTCCAGTCCTTGACATCATCTAGCCATTTGACTGAGCTACCGTGATTAGAAAGACGCAGCATAAGATCACAAGCGATTTTGCATACTGCCTTCCAAACTTCATTTTGAAGATGGCACCTGATGATGATGATAGTGTATGTCTGTCTGTGTTCAGTGACTTCAGAGCAGTGACCGGATTTTGAGACACAATCGGACTGATCAGGTGGCCCGTTTGCTCGTCTGCTCTCCAAATAAAGAAAAAAACAAGCCTTACCTTTATTATTTTAGCTTCCCTTCCCTTTTCTTAGTGACCCTAACGATGCTGACATGGTCACCTTGTCGTGTATAAAAGCCTCTTAACTGAGATTTAAAAAAACCTTTTGATTGTTTGAAATCAAGCAAAATCGAGCTTTCAATAGGTCAAGGATTTTTGACAATGCAGTGTCAAGTTACGGAATACTGTGACAAAGCAGATAAAAGGTTAATGTCCTCACAGGTGGAAACCCGTTTCGCTCTGCTGTCGGCCGGGCACTCGTTCCTAGCGCGGCAACGCCGGCAGCCGCCGCGCCCCCGCACCAGCCCTTCATCTCCCGCGACCGCCAACGCCACGCCTGCGCAATGACACGCGCGCGCCTGACGCACGCGTCTGTTCGTCTACTACTCCAAGGACAAGACTAGGATCCTTCACGAGTGACCTGAGGTATACGCTCGTCTGCTGGTGTGAACTGGTGTCTGTAGTAGACGAAAGCGTATATTGCAATAGACGAATATGTCTGTTACAGTAGACATTGCGTCTAATTGTGTTACCACACCCACCCGACATGACATCGTTTGACGTCGATTGAGATCACTCAACGTCGATCGACAGTTTCTTACTACACCAAATCGATCTGCACGGTTGCTCGATTTTATAGATTTGTCATCGATCGATGACAGAAATGGCTCTCGCGTGGTCGATCGATCGATATCCGTCGATCAGCCAAAGCTACCACGATTGATGACGTGAGTGTAGTAACACAATTAGACGCAATGTCTACTGTAACAGACATATTCGTCTATTGAAAAAGACGCATTTGTCTACTACAGACACCATTTAACTAAGAAATGACAAAGAATGTATAGCGTGATGTCGCGAGTATTGAATATTACTCGTATGGTTTCAGCTTAAAAAGAGTTAAAAATGTATGTTAACATTAGCTCCATTACTGAGACTGACTCTTCTTTAGTAGGACCCAGTGCATCGCGTAAATATTATATTACCAAGTGTAATAATAGTAAAATAATTATATTGATCGTTTGCAGGATCATTCAGTATTGACAAGTGTTTTTTTTTGTTCTAAAAATCTAGAATTATGCAAGAGAAAAATAATTCTTAGTTTTTGAATTATCAGTAGTCTTGTTCCCACAATAAATGTGCATACTCAATCACTCTGCAAGTGATCAATTAAGAGACATTTTCGTACACATTAGTGTGATTGTGATTTACTTCTTTCTTTACCGTTTTATTATTTCTGACATCGATATGATTGCATTCCTATTTATTTCATAACTAGAGCTAGAAGTGGTCGGGGCACGATCCAAAATTTGTTAGGGATTGATGCAGTTTAATTTATCGACTTTTCTAGATATCGATGTTGTAGTACTGCTAATGGGTAGGTACATATCACAATGTCCAAAATCAAAATGTCGTAATTTAAAATGTCTTAGCCCAAAACATTCGTATTTAAAATAATAAAAAAATGCCGACTATTCAAAATACCAAAAATATTTAAAACCGAACAGTTGAATTACTCAACCCCAAAATTCCGTATTACAAAATACTTATCCCCAAATTATGTTAATTTAAAACATTTCAGTGAGAAAATAACAAAAACACTCAGGTAATTGTATTTTTAATGTTAGAAATTGAAGATAACTTTACAAACATAACAGTTTATTTCTTCTTTAAATTCTGTTAAACTGAACTTGAACTACTAACTGTTACAAGAGTCACGTTGTTGCAATATGGAACATTGTAATTATCGATAAGTATGCATTTATCGATAATGCTATCACTAGAAATATGACAATTCTGCCCCGACTACTTCTAGCTCTATTCATAACTGATTGGTGATTTGATGTATGTTAATCACAAAAACGACGACTTTAACTTTCGTTAACGAAAATTATATTAATTTTATTTTGATTTAATGCTCAATAACATTTTGTCTAACTTTTAATGCTCGTGTAGAGTAATAATATATTCTGTGGTAATAGTATTAATTATTTATAAATCTCCAACTAGCAACATAATAGAGTTGTCAAGGTGCCAGTGGTACTTTTATATTCTGCGTTCCTTATGGAGAACGCTATGAAAAATTTATTGAGTGGTTCACATAAAATTCCATAATATGGCGTACTCTATTATGTTCCTGGGTAGCTATTAACCATGAAGGATCAAACACCCACCCCCGTGGAGAGCTAAAGTTTATCGTCTCGGGTCACCGTTAGGGGAGGGAGACTATTGTTTCTTTCATCCAAGCTATTACCATTCTCAAAACGATCAAATGATATCATGAGATGGCGTGTTGGACAAAGGTAATGCTATCGCATTAGTATATCGCTGTCTCTGTTCAGTACGCCATCGCATGGTATAATTTAATCTTTTTGAGTCCGGCAATAGCTTCCCAGAACGGGCTTTCAATAATGATAATAGTAATCGATGCTAACCAAGGAACAAAACCAGACAAGCTTTTATGCTATATGATTTAGTTAGTATAACATTGTAACATACTACATTATCAGTATTTTTTTTAAACTAGTACCCATCAATCAAGAATTTATTTTGTTATTTGATTATTAAGCTTAAGTTTTTATTCATCACATTGTAAAGACCATTTTATAATCATTATAATTCATGTGATCAGTTTTATTTTTAGTGTAAGTGAAGGTGACAAAACATTTTATTAATAATATATTATTATTGAATTATATTATTGTGAGGATTTTTGAACCTATTGATTTTATGAGGCACATATTAGAAGACTTTACAGTTTTCATATATATTATTTACTGTAAATACTATTCTTAAGAATATAATTTAAATAATGACAACATTACAAATACAAATATACTTTATTGCACGCCCGGGACAAAAACAAAACATACAACATTAAGAGAGGTACAATATAATGTGCAGAAGGCGGCCTTATCGGTTTAAGCGATATCTTCCAGGCAACCTTCAGGTGATGGAAACATCATAAGATACATAATATACGGGTGCAAAAGGCGTATGAAATAGATACTACCCTCAAATAAATAAATAAAAATAATAAATAAAAAATGTAAACCTTTGCAAGCTGCAAAGCAGTAGTGGTAATATTACATAAATACTATAATATATACAGAAATACCTAATAACTTTCCATATATCGATGTCAAATCGTAATGACATTTTCATACGATTTTAGGATTTAGTAGCAGTTTCGTCCAAAAACCGATTTGTCTATACGCAGTTGTCTCTAAGCCGTGATTATTGGACCAACTGCTACTAAAATGATTTCAGTAAAGGTTGTCATAATTTAAGAGGATTAAATTCTTCTCAATATTAATAGCAAGTTCTTTTTATCCAGCGACTGTTTTTATCCTTTGATGACGCTTGGGGATAGAGTTAGGGCATCCAAGTGGAAAGCGCGTTAATCTTCACCCTGGAAGGCAATTCTCGCAGAGTTCGACAAATCTCTATTTTCAACATAAGTCGAAAGTAAAATGTCTACTGAAAAAGTCGAGTGTTACCTGAAAATGGTATTCTCAATCTCGATCGACATAAATGTTGACGGATGTACAAAAAATAAAAAATGTCATTCGACTTGGTAGAAAAACGTTCCGTTTAATAGATTATGTTGGAATTGTAATCGAGAACAACAAAAACGCTACTAATTTATTTTTTTGGTTGTTTTAATTGCTGTAATGTATTGTGTATTGGGGCGCATAACTTCAACTACTTAGAAAAACATTTAAATCGTCACTTTTTTAAATTATTAATGATAATGAATACCTATTTAATCTTAATCTAGTACCATAAATAGGTACTGGGTACTATTTCAAATGCTTGTACGAATTACGATGAGTACTTACATAAGTAGGTTGGTACTTGAATTTCAAGTAAAAGTAGTTGAAATTTCAAGTACCTAGTAGTACAGTATGACCCAAACAGGGTAGCATAGGTTCCTAAGAAGTCATAACAAAATACACAGCCATACTCAAGACTGTCAGTGTGAGAGAATTGCCTTCCTGTTATCGGTATTTTATAATAATTCAAGATGTCGTAGAGCATGTAAAGGCTTCTAATATGTTATTTTAATTTAGCGTGGTGCAATTAGTGTGCAAATTCTTTATTTATCTGTATTATGTTAAGTAACATGTGATTCATTGTTGATAATGACGATAATATTGAGTTTTGAAATAATATATAAATTTTCTTAAAACATGTTCAGTTTTCTTGCGTACGTCGTTGTTTTTACACCGATAAGTATATATTTGTCACATAAATAGTTTAAAGTCCATTCTTTTAAATAAGCTTGTTTTTTGAAAATGTCGCCCGCGCTCGCGCGGCCGCCGCTGCTAGTCAAACGATGCCGTCGCGACAACAGAGTTTGCAGACTGCCGGCTGCTTCCGTTTGTGTATTATTAAATTTGCTATTTTATATTTAAGTTACCTGAGCGAAACTAGCGCCAAAATTGAAAAAAATCATATCACTTATTTAAGGCATTTAATTTTTTTTTTAAATGCATTAAATAAGTGATATGATTTTTTTTTTCGATTGGCGGCGCTAGTTTCGCTCATGCAGTCCCTTGAACACTCGCAGTCCCTCAATCAGTTTGGGTGTACCGAGTTTATTTGAGGGAATGGAATTTACATTCAAAATATTTTTTTCGCCAACAGCGAGAGGCAGGGAGTGACTGCTTGAAGTTGCTCGATAGTTTTAAATCTCGTTTCGTGAATTATAGCAATTGAAAGTAACACATGAAGAGGATTTCATAATTTATTTTCATAATTGAGATCACAAGCCACTTAATAAATTTATATAAGTATCACATCAAACAAAACAACCTATAATGATCACAGGCGTTCAAAATACGCTAATAATTTAATTATGTTGTTACATGAAGTGACAGGATAAACTTAAAAATCAAAAATTATTAATAACATAAGTCTTAGGTAAATTAATAACAAATAATAGCTTTAAAAAATAATAAGCCATGTAACATTTAGCGAACAAAAACATTTGGACCTTTGGGTTTGAAAGACCCGTATTAAATGAACACTATGGTGAAGAATCCAAGGTTTGTTTACGGGTAAACTGTGCTTAGCGTTTCGACATTACAAAGCAGTATAAAGCCGTGATTCGATATCTAATAAAGCCTTAGCAAGTTCACCCGAAAACGGAGCCTTAATTTCATCGTTACGCACGTTGTTTGGGATTAAAATAATTTCCAATCTTTTTGTAGAGCGCTTATCCTAAGGTAGTATAATGTTTAGTCAAAGTCCTCGTCGGAGTCAGTCTTCAAGGCGCTGTCGGAGCCCGATCCCTGCTCGCTGTCCACCGCCACCTCACTGTCGGCAAAGTAAAAGCAGTTAATCGGATACCTTCAGGCAAATTGCAGTAGCAAATTACGTATGCATAACATTTAAGTAAACGTCACTCGTTTCTTGGCTAGGGGGCTTCTCGACACGTCTGTAGATCAGGTTGTTTATCTATTCTATCCTCATGCAGTTTTTTGAAAGTGCTGTTAACATTGCCGGATGTGTAAAAATATATAAAAATGTAAAAATAACTAGTACTTTATAGTTCAGGTTTATTTATAGTACCTATATTTATTGCATAAACTATCAATAAGGTATAGTTATTGATAGTTGTGCCAAGCGTGTTCTTTATGAGCATTAGTTACAAAAAGGTGCCAAAATTTTGTGTTACATAATTAGGTTCAGCACAAAATATAAGTTAATTTGGTGTCACTCGTATTAGTTTTAATTACGATTGCAAAGTTAAGAATAAGATTAGTGCCTAGTTAGCTTGGTTAATTTGACCGAGGTCTTTTGCAATACCTTAACTTTACCAATTGTTAGATTTGTTAACTAGGGGCCGTTTAAGTATTACGTAACCAGAATTCTAGCTTTTTTAACTCCCCAGTCATCCTTGTCAGCGAAAGTAAGCAAAGCTCTCCCCCTCCCTACGCTTACGTGATCATTGGTATAATTTATACAGTATTTGTCAAGTCTTTAATTTTATGCTTTTTTTCTTATTACCTATTTCTAGTCAACAATATTATAACTAATTAAAAAATTATAGTGTCAAAAATATAAATATAAAATAATAAAATCAATGTCATACTATAACTAGGTAAAATTATATAATATAATTTTAGTCAAACAGCCCCCCGCGAAGTACCCCCTGGCCAAAAGTACCTAAAATACTCGCGGCGTTACCTCGCTGAATGGCGAGGGAAATGCGCTGTACTAACAAGTCTTTAATTATATTTCATAAACAAGTATCATTGTTATTAACTGCTGATCGCTTATGTGCTGACGTAATCACCATTCAAACCCCGCCCCCGTTATTATAAAAAATAAGCAAAATTAAACCCCCCTACCCCCCTTTGATGCTTACGTAATACTTGAACGGCCCCCTACCTTAGTTATACGTCATATGATGCGCCAGAAACTTAACTGGGGCCGCCTGGCATGTTAGACATGTAATTGGTTAATTAGATAAAACTCCACTACAAAAATGAACACCACTGTTATTTAATTGTTAATACAGAATCTAATTGATCTTATTTCTTCAACTTGCCTGCTATCATCTCCACCGATTAAGTTAATGTCAATGATATTTCTGTCAAAGAAATAAATGTCTGAATAAATTGTGTTACCTACTTTTTGGTTCAGGGTTAGGTTCTAATTAATAAGAGTAATAGGGCTTTGTTGACGTGAGAATATAAACGTAATGTGTTTGCCAAATTTTGCAAAATGTTTGTAAACCCCGATCAGGATTATATTTAGAGTCGTCACTGGTGGGTACCTACTTTTATAATTTGCGTTACGGAGATCGCTCGAAAACATAAAGTTTCGTAAAATGACGCACTATTTTAGGCATAGTAGATCTTTATCATGTTCCACCTTGGTTCTACTCAATGGGTCGAGGAAAAAAAAACACCGATTGAATAAATCCGTAAAATTGCTTGATATTTTTTAGGATAGCTTACTTATTATTTAAGTACTATCGAGCTTTTCATGTGATCTCTCATTGGAATTACAGCAGATACATCTGCCGTATACTAACCCTGGTATTTTTATGGTATATCAAAGTCGCTTGCCGACTTACCCGTTAAGGTCCTTAGTGAGTTGTATGTCGACGTTGGTGGCCGAGTCGTTCAAGCCGTTGAGCGCCTCGCAGAAGTCGCTGCCGACGTTCTGCAGGTGCTGGGTGTTCAGATGGAAGCCCTGCCAGAATAACGATCGTTATCGGTGTCAAGACCAGGAAATTCATTAAATCTTCAGTTCTGATTTCTAGGCGTTTTTATTGACGGTTATATTAAAAGGGCTCGATTACCCTAGTTTATAACTCACGTAATCGGTAATGGGAAATAGTCCGACCAGGCTTTTAATAGAGTTATCAAGAGGATGTCACTAAAAAATAAATAAATAAAAACAGCCTTTAATTCTACCACTCATACACAATCATTGAAAAATTAAAGTAAAATTAACATGTCATTTTTCCATTACTTCACTAAATTATTATAGGTATGTCAATATTTATTATAGAGGATGTCACTGGTGTACTTTTATTTTAAATCTGCTGCGTTATGAAGATTGCTATGAAATAAATAGTACAAACTAATAAATAAAATTCGACAACAAATAAACTCTGGTCAGGCTTTAGATACAAACAGATAAATGATTAATTAAATTAAAGAATTATGAGAATTAAAAGGGTTCATACCACTATATCAATATGAGCATGCAACTAACGGCTAGACTGACGCATTTAGGTTTCTACAACGTTACTCTCCCTATACAACGGTGTCGAAATATCGGAAGTTCAATACAAATAACAAATAGGTACCTAAGAATATCGATATAGTTAGAAACATGAATTACTAAACCTGAATAGAAATTGATAAATAGGAAAAACATAACTTGATTAAAACATTATTCGCATTTCTTCTGGCAGCGTGACAGCAACGTTAGCTAATCGTAAGTTCATTAATAAAACAAGAAGCAAGTTGATGCCTTCCCACATGAAGCGGGCTGTGACTGCAGATTTCCCTCGTCCCTTATCAGGACATCTCGACGGGAATGGCCGGACACCGCTAGCTACAGTATTAGCCCACATGTCGTTTGGACGTTGTACCTTGACTATCGCGGAATTTAATGTTTCATCGTATCAGGTATGATTTTTTTAAATAGTAATTGTGACACAAATACGCTGTGTCCTTATTCTATGGCGTAGTCAGAAAATATATCGGAGTATTAACCGATTAAATTACAAAAAAGTCGACTTCAGTATACCTATAGATAGAGTCGGTTCCTATTTTTATTTTTTTACGCGTTTAGTAATTATAAATTAGCACCTGAGATAAAATTTATGCCAAGCTCACGCGGAGGCCCTCGACCGGTGCAATAACCGCCTTTAAGGCTATCTAATACAACGTTCCTCGATAGTACCTGCTTAGTACATACTATACCTGTTATCATTAATCTCAGGGAGCAGATAAACCTTCATTTCTAATTGGAAAATAAGTGAGACGGGATGCGTAACATTACTAAACAGATTGGAATAAATGACGCTAATATTTTTTATGGAAGTACATACCTATATCGTTTTCAATTATATTGCCACTATAAATCATAACAGAAAGCTGCTTATTGCCGCTGCGTTTGCGTGTATCTTGAAAGAAAACTTAGCATTAGATCAGGGCCTCATTTCGCGAAGTAGCAATCCTTGTATTACAAGTTTAAAATGGCAACATTGACGCTGTTTCATATGGGGATTTCTGAGGTCCAGGTATAATACCTGGCTGGTCCGTTTATTTTTTGCTCTCCCTCTCCAGTTCCACTCTGGTCGAGCCTGATCTTACCTAGAAAATCGCAGCCGCATAATGACACCTTCATAGAGTAGCACCTCATGACGTGTTCATAACGTTACTCGAATATGCCCTTTCCGTCAGGAGGCGATCAAGTGTTTCGCGGTCTGCGTTCCACTTTTCTTCTTGTTGTGTGGTTAGTGGCTAATCTATATTGTCACAGAGTTGTTCAGCTCGCCCGTAATCTGACATGGCGTGACTGCTGTCAGACGACACACGGAGGGGTTCAGATGAAAATGCGACATACTGGTTCTGAACGCGCCCACTGGATCATTTTCGGGCATCGTCGTAACTAGGCTACGAGCTCTGATTGGCTCAGATTACGTTAAGCTTAATCGCCTCCTGTCGGAACGAACCCTGAATGAGCCTGATCGCACCTTGAAAGGTCCTCGATCGAAGCCGCAGAACGACGCCTCCATGGTGTAGGACCTCGTGACGCCGAGGTGCCTCCACACCGTCACCCGGGCGGTGCTCTCCCTCTCGCGTTCCACTCTGAACGAACACGAGCCCAGCGCAAATGCTGGCGACACTCGGTGCATCAGAGCTGGCAACATCTGTCCAAAAATTAAAAAAATGATATTTTTTCCGTCTTCTACAGACTACCCTAGTCTGTATCAGGCTTATACCCATTTGTACTTTTTCGCTTCAACAGCTTCTTATTTGACACTTTCCCAAATGTCAAGAAATCATAATAAAAACTTATTGCGATAGGTTTCCACACAGCTTGATGTGTCTTCCACTGTACAACGTCCTATCACATTTTCAATTCGTGACATAAAGCATTTCCCAACCTTTTTTAACCGCGGACCCTTTTATAACATTAACGATGATCGTCACGGACCTCTTAAAAATAAAACACGAAAGTTAAAAGTTATGGAAAGGATGAAAGTATTAACCATTTCATGGTTTGTGTAAATAGATATGACGAGACCTGTCTGTTTCTCCGAATATGACTTGGCACACGCCGTGTGCTTTATAAGTGCATTGAGATATATCCACGGACATCTTTAGGATATGCTCGTGGACCACCAGGAGTCCGCAGGCCCCAGGTTGGGAAAAGCTGGTTTAAAACATGGTGTCAGTCAACATTTTTCAGGGAAGTAGGTATACATACTTACCTATCAAAAGTTATATCCATGGATAATATATTTTTGACTTTTAGATTCAAAATTGTGACTGACCGACCGAATTGAATAGCTCCGAAAACTTATTGCGTGCTTTCTTTTCGCATTTCTGAGTATTTTCACTTCGCAAAAGGTAAATTTCCTCACCTCTCACAAAGGTCTTCTACATAAAAAGATACATTTTATGTATCGATTGACGGTCAGGAGACTGAAAGAGCGGGCATGCTGTTGAATAAATACTTATTCATTCTTCCAACAGGAATGTCACACAAACGGTATATTTACTCAATAATTTCTTGCTCATTGAAATTGCAATCTGAATCATGTAGGTGTTTACAGTTACACTGGCAAAATGCAGAAAGTCGAGAATTTATGCTTGAATATGTAAGCCAAACCAGTCTTATCTAATACCTAGAAGTACACGTGTAAATTAATCCGTTTTAACTCACGAGATATTTAACAGGCTCGTCCTGTACTAGCCGGTCGTTGCTGCACCAGCTCTCTGCGCCCGCGCAACCATAGAAGAACACGTTCTTTTTCCGCGAATGACCGTGGTAGTCACAGTACACTAGCGGCGGCTTCTTCCATACACGAACCAAGTATTCTATCAAACCCTTAAACATAAAAAGCAATCAAATTGTCAACTCGATCTTTGAAATCTAAAATATCGATAGATAGTGAGTATCACATGGTATCACCTTGGTGTGATAAATAGACGGATGCAAAACGGGACTCGGCTTGCACCACCGTCGATTTAAATCTTCATTAGTCAAGCCGCATCGATGGCTGCAACAAGAAACGACATTTTACGATTAGACGTTTAAAGACGGATCGGGACAACCAGGAAATTTCCCATACGGCAACTTATCGCTGATAATCTGCCACGGACATGTCTATTTGAAGTGACGCGTCCGAGGGTCGAGATGAGAGTCAACGATCGTCATTCGATACCAGTCACGAGGGCCGTATCGAATCACCTTATTTACAGCTTAATCGAAGTCGTCGGTCGTAGTAGTTACCTACGCATGTAGCGGTTGTTTCATTAGATGCGTGACACGATCACTTCGAAAGCTTTAAATAGGTACCAATGAAATAATAACTGATTCATTGATTCATGTGCTTATAAGGCACATCGACGAAGAAAGCTTACGGGCACAATTAATATGACAAGCCATTAAACGAAATAAATGGCTGGCCACGTAGGAATGCGCTGGCACCGGTTCGCCTGCGTGAGAGCACGCGCTTCCATCATCAAAATTGGCACTTCCATTGTCTGACTTTATGACTTTTCTTTCACGAATTCGCTATCACTAATAATTTATTTTTATTTCATATTTATACATTTATACATATTTCAAGTGAAAATTCACTGCATTGTAGTAATTTTGGAAATGCGAAGTATCAGTTTGGGAAGGGCATATTTTGTACCCAGAAAATTTGTATTAAGTGCAATACACTCTACCTACCTAGGCTCTGACTAGACTTCACTAAGTTTAAAATTGGTGCAGCTCTACCCACTGCTTCCATTAGGAAAGAACAACGTCTCCAATTGTGTCATTATTTACAGCTAGATAGCTTCAGTGCGCTGCAATCTACGACAATTCACCATAGCTCTCCCGTTATTAAAGGGCAATTCTTATCGTGTACGTGCTTCTGACATAATCTCGCATTCACCGAGATACGAGAACGTAACGGATAAAGAAAACACTCATCAACAGTAACTTTTTAAAGAACCATTACCTACTTCAAGTAAGTGTATTAATTTATTATGTCCAGGAATTGACAAACATGCCGCAAACAGCAATTCGACTTCCCTCCCTAAAGGCTTCCCGAGAACTCATTTGTTAACCGGCTTCAATTTTAAATTCACACCTCAATGATCTTGATAACAAAATGCACCGGCAAATTATTGTTGAGATAAGAAAACATGTTCCGTATGCTTCGAGCTTTTTAATGCGGCGGCGATCATTTTAAGTGGAATTAAATAATCTGTTAAGATATATAACTCTGCAACTTTCTTACTACGTTGTATAGGTAGTGGTAATTCTGTGTAGCGTATCTCCATGTGCGCATTTTTTCCCGATAGAGTGGTCGAGCGTTCGTCCAATTAGGAGTGGGTGAGCGGAGGCACATCATTAGCGGGCGTGGTGATGCGCGGGCGCCGAGGTCCTCGACTCCGAGTGGTATCTACGCCCGTCCCTGGCCGCGGCCTTCGCTCGCGGACCGGTTGCACATCTTTTACTCTAATCAGGGAAAAAAATAAGCGTCGGCTGCATGCGCGAACGAAAGCGAATAAGCGAGAAGCTGCACCCTGTCCGCCGTGTTTTATGGTGGATTGTTGCGGTACCAGAGCACCGCCCAGGGCTGGCACTTGCTGGAATTTCATGACTAGATACTGGATATTTTGTTTTAGACCTAGAAAATTTAGATATATTAATGAATTTCAAAAGGGAATAAGGGTAGTTTCCAAGTATCAAATACTAAATGCATTTCTTAAAAATTAAGAAATAGTCATAAACTGATGGTCAAATGTGAAAACAGAATTAAAATTCGTTGCATAATAAAATAGCTACAGGCAATCAATAATCAGAACGCTAGAAAGAAACGGCAATAAGTATTATGACGTAACTGTTATCTAGCGCCATACAAACAGGTCCTGGCTGCATATAATGGACTATTTTGCTAGAAAGGGCCAGAGCATCTGTCCAATACTAACTTTAACCATTAATATAGCTGATGTTAGTACTGTAGTAGCTGATGTTATACCTCTCTTTATGTTGTATGTTTTGTTTTTGTCCCGGGTGTGCAATAAAGTATATTTGTATTTGTATAGCTGATTGTTAGTTGAGATATCGAAAAACTAATTTTAGATCCTTCTTTAGTATGTCCATGTAAGTTGATTGATGCAATAAAAAAAAGCTTAATACCGTATTGCAATCTGCCCACCTAATTATAGATTAAAGAAAACTCGCCAGATATGTGATGTGGCATAGAGATATATACGTGGTGAGTTCCTTGCATCTAATTGCGCTTGGATTATCATCATCCCGATTATCATGGGAAGTGGTTTGTGGTTTCTATTAATGCTATGTGAGTAATGAATGAGAGTGATGATACATTCTGCGGAACGTTTCAGTAGTAGCCCTTTGAGCCGTGCGGTGACGACCGCGGCTGGTTCAAGGGTCTGCGCAGGGCCCGTCTATTTATAGCTCGCGCCGCGCTCCGCGATGCTATCAGGTCTCGACCATACCTCGGCCTCGCTCGATCCTTACCCGCCCTCTATGCACCCTTCGCATAACGTTCGCCCAATAAAATAGACCAAAGAAACTCTGACATTTTATATTTATTCCACCTATTTATAACGTAGGTATATCCATTGTTTCTGCCTCATCTGGAATTAATAGCCAACGGGCAATTCTATTTCTCAGACGGTCGTTACATTGATCAAATTGCACGTCACAGGATACTTTTCGCATCGCAAATCGATATGTAGAGATAGTAATATTTTAACGATGATAAGTGTGGACGGTTTAGATAAGTCGCTGGGCCGCACGGTGCGCCACACGTCACGCTCATCCGTATGCCAGGCGCAGAGGCTGTTTCCTGTCGCTCGCGAGAGCACCACCCAACCACCAGTTCTCATTGCTATTTCATTCGATATAAGCTATTCGAGGACCATCCACGGGCATCCATTTTTTCAAAAGAAAAGTGCAATCGAGAATCATCGGTTGGGGTATGTCGGAGCTGGGTTCGGTCGTCAGGATTTGCTAACCGGCGCCGATACTCTGTATTCGAGGCTGGCACCGGACACAGCGCGAGTTATTTACGATAGTCGCGAGACAATCGGCCGGTGGCGCGCTTATCCGGTGCTCCGCGACAATAACATGACGTGGTTGTCTTCATTAAATACCGTCCTTTGGAATTATCACACGTGCTTAGCTTGTATTTATAGGGTTGCTGAATCATACGTGTGGAATGGCAGTTTATAATAACTCGCGAATGTACTGTCTTTGCAGGTTTATTGTTATTGAGCAGTATCGCATTGAATGCGTGTAAGGGATTATAATAGTCGTTGAAAGGAGGACGTGTGGAATGTTTATGGCACATGTTATAGGTCGTCATCTTAGTGCGCGTTACGCCTGCGGTTCTGGCGGGTAGGCGGGGGCGAGGTAGCCAACGTAGTAGTATCGCGCTGACGGCCGACTGTCAGTTTTTTTGCGTGGTCGCGTACTCGGGTCCTTCCCCGCTAATCTCAAGTCCCCCCGCGGAGATCATTCCTCACACCCTGCCTCACACCTCAAGCGTATCGCGCACGAAGTTGACGGCCTATAGCATGAGTACGGTATGTCATGTCGAGTTGTCTCTAACGGTGCCGTGCCGGGCGACTTTATTAATTGATTTTATTTACTAGGTGCTGGCGGAAGCAGAGCAAGGACGGTTCAACGACACGACACGTCTCGCCTGCAGAGACCGTCGTCCTCTACGATACACGGAATGCAACTATGTATTTGCCAAGTGGCTTCTATTCTGTTATAACGCCATAACTGGAAAAATGAGATTTACGATACCTAATTGCACTATCATCATAGTCCGCTAAGTCGAGGTACAATTACGCACGTCTGATTTGATGATAACTCAACTTGAAGTCTCTATGATTTTCATACTTTGTTGAGAATAGTGCAAGTTAATGTTCTTTAGTTACATAATTAGCACAACTCAGTTGCAGCACATAGTTAGCATTGATTAGCTAAACACAGGAGTGATCCCTGCCCGGCTGAGCGCTACCGTTATTATGAAAATATTATAATTTTGTATGTAAACGCCTCTATCTAGTAATAGCTTCCTGTACCTACATAAGTGGTTCATTATATGGTTGTTCTTGCATAATGTCGCTCATCTCCTGTCGTATAATATTGGTATTATATTTCGTATAAGTATAAAATCAATTTAGAAAAACGGTTCACGGAACAACTGTTTCACAAATATTGAGACCAGTAGCGGGGTTATAGCGAATCAATTCGGTGGGATGTTTTTATGGACATTGTGGAAAGTATGTAATCCATTTCACGGGGCTCTCGGCGGTCGTGCCGGGCTGCGCAGGCGCGGCGACAATGATGAACTCGAGATATAAACCAACAAAGAGAGCCCGCTGCTGCCGCTAAACACTTCCGCGCCGATGCGCTGCTATTGATTCACGTATCTGTTCGGGGCCATCCGACGTGATGCACGACCTTCGTGAGCGATTCCTTTGGTGGAACAGTTGTAATTGTAGCCCTTTTGCGTTGATTGGATTGGGCTCGTTATGCGGCATCAGCGGGGAGATTTAATTTGAAAAGTGGGTTTCACCAGGCCATATGGGTATCTTCTGATGGTTATGATTAAAACGTAGTGTTACATTTACTTTGGTTAAGTTACTCTACACTACTAAGTATCACTACTTCTGTGGTTCAGCGGAGTTTAGAAAGAAATTTTTTTGTTTCGTTCGACACCGACCATTTGCGATGCAAATACTCTCGTTTATATGAAAGTTTTCATTGAAAAAACAAAGTAGATTTTGAATCCATGATTATTATCAGAGGTTGCCTGGAAGAGATCGCTTTAAGCGATAAGGCCGCCATTGTACATATCGTGTTATTATTCCTGTAGTTTTTACTTTTCCTGTTTTTGTGTACAATAAAGTGTTTCTATCTATCTATCTATTATATGAAGCTTTGAACACTGTCATGAAATGAGTCATGTTCGGAGATGAGCAGGTAAGTTTGTGCCACAGAGGGCACGGCGGGGCTATATTTATATAATCGCGGGGACCGGGCGGCCTTGGCCATGGCGCATCGCTATCCTCCCATCACCCTGTACCGCTATCGAATTCAACATCAAGTTGTGTATTTTTTGGACATAAGCGCCACGAAGTGCGCCTCGTTGAATGTACCCGAGCACCCTTGTAGTTAGTTGCTATCAGAGTTCAGTAATGTTAGTATGGACAGAACCCGACACTTCTTCTCTATTACTTTTTAGCCAGGATCGTCAGTGGTACCTGAAAGTGGCTGAACTTGTTGCCACACCAATCTTCTGAGTTGAATTGTTCGTAACATATTCTGTGTGTACAATAAAGAGTCCAACTAAACTAAGAAGCAGGGGAGTGTTCCTTCTATTAATGTCGATAGGAAACGTTATAGGACATTCTACGGTTAGACACTTTTTCCCAACAAAACACGCAACATTTGTCGCTAGAATCATCCATACATTGGGAAAGTTTAGCTTTACAGTTGAAATGTTGTTAGGAATAAATTGCGCGCTAAGACTCGTCAGAGTGTATAAAGTAAAGTGTATTTATATGTTCTTGAAACATCACAGTACTGCAACACATTGCTTCCAGGTAGGTTCAGCTTGAATAGTTACTGCAATAGTAAGTTTGGGCAAGTTGAAGTTCAATGTCGACGCGATGACTTGCGGGTTGCGGGAGTCGTTGACTCCGCTCCGCTGGCACTCGGTACAATGATGCAACGAGGAGTCAGAGCGTGAACTATTCGCACGAGCTCGGCGTGCTTTGTTAAGTGCACGGCGAAGGCGAATGTCAGCGCAGGGCCGGCGGCGTCACTGACTTTACGTACGATGACCACACCTGGATTAATGACACTAATTCTTGCTGTTTCTCCCCTAGACAAACTAGCCTGGATGTTCTTATTCTTCTATGGAAGTTATCGACTCTGCAGATATTCCACGTAAGTGCTTTTCCCCCATGCTGCCAGTTCAGCCACCCTAGTTCACCAAACTAGCGAAGTAGGATCTTCGACTGACAGCTCCATTGCTACAGGCTTCTTATAGTGGAAGGCTTAAAGTCCGTATTCATCTTCATCGTTCTTCTGAAGTATTCAGTTGTTAGAGCAGTTAAGAAGTAAGTACTATGTGTACTATGAACATGTACATGCTCAACCATCTCGTTCTAGACATCCCCTATACAAGGGACTCTAACACCCAAGTTAAACATGATTGCAGTGGACTGTACTGGACCAAGTGGCTAGCTTGGATATATCTATAACCGAATTGCAAAAAATAGGGAAACGTCAGCGATGGTTTGGGCCGTGGTTTAGTTGGAAATACTAAACCTTCTCAAACGTTATTTATTAGGTTAAGTAAATCAGTTAATTAATGTTTTACTATGTAACTTGTAATTTCTTGATTACCTACATGCAGTAGACACATACAGTAGGACATAGGTGATTAGAATCTAATCAAGAATTAAAAAAACACATACATCTAAAGAAAAACGGTTTAGGAATGACAATTTATAAATTTAGGAAATATCCTGTATTCTAAAGCAAATCCAGAAATTCGCAGAAATATCTGCAAGCCACAGGGTGCTCAGCTAACCATCTAATGGATTTGCTTTAGAGTACAGGATATCTCCCCAATTTATACATTTTACTTCCTAAACCGTTTTTTAAAATATGTTTTTAAGTCTTCAAACCAGTGCTTTGAATTTTGTCCTGTGGATTGTAGAGCTTACTGAAAACGAGCCTGTGCCCCCGATGCCATCGTAATTCATTAGGCGACTGCCCCGCATTATTTATGGCTACCTTACGTTTTGTCCGAGCAAACCCATTTTGTCCGAGCAAACCCATTTTGCCCTCAAAGAAACACACATGTAAAAGAAATAGCGAGGATATCTGAATAGAATAACCACGGTCAAGGTTCTGCAAGCTCGCAACAATGTTTTTTCAAAAGGCTTTCTCGAAGTTATTTTAAGTACTGCAAACCATCTTTAGATTTATTAAGTAGTAAAATACTTAGCAGCCTTACCAGCATATATTTTGCCTTTTTACGGAGTTATTAAAATAATATTATAAAATTAATTGTTCAAAATTCTTTTAAGCATGGAAAATTTATGTAATGGGTCTAGTCTAGTCCAGCTAATCAAACTTTTAATAGCATTTTTACTTTTAATCGTCTTTGTAAATTATGTGTTTTCGTATAAGTATACTCGAGTAGCTTAGATATACTTAACATAACCTTAACATAAATGTTGTGTGTCAGACACTACATTTAAAAGGGTATATCTGTCAGATATGACAGTTCGCGTGTTGTTATTTTGCAATGAGTAGATGATGGATGATGATGGGGCAGCGGGAGTGTTCAGCTTGATTTCCGGGAAGGTCCTGGGTTCATAATTGCTGGGCGGCGATACCTGCATCATTGGAACATAAGTCAAGGTGATGCGGATCCGCGGAGCGTGTGTTGGCGCATTAGTTGCGGAAATACTTACACTAGAAATCATAACAAAATTATGGGCCATAAAGGCTTTATAGTGCGAATAAACGCGTGGAGAGTACAGTAAGGCGTTGATGCCACCGAGCTAAAAATGGCACCCACCAAAACGCAGTGCTGAGAACGGAGTTACAAGTCACAATACTTGTGACGATCGGTATGAAAAGTGAAGGACATCATAGATTGACTAATCTCGCGGTTACGCGTTGCTCGCGGCCATTCAGCAGCCGTGATGTATATCGGAACCGTACAGTATCGGTGGGGCTTTTGTCGTTTGTTTCTTGTAAGTAGATATAGTTTAGATGCATGATATATATGGAATTACGTCTCCTTACATATTAGCTCGCTGGCTGGTGCGGAAAGTGTAGCTGTGCTCGAGGCAATCCCGAGGGAATCCGGAAGCGCTGGCGGCAACACTAATTGTGCAATTGAGCTTTAGCCACGGCGCTCCGGTGCAATGCGCTGCAGTAAGCGCTCCCGGACAATAAACGACGACTTCAGATTCCCAGATCCAGTTTTTACTTTACATTTTCCTCGAAGTCTTTTCTAATCCTTTGTTCTTTATATCATAGTCGTAGGCGTAGGTGCGTGACCCCTTCAACAAGGCGGTAATAATAATTTATAGTAAGTAGGTAGGTATCATTAAAATTAAGATCGATGTTAGTCTCGAACTTTGGATTGTCTGATAGTGGTGGACAAATACTACCACCTTCATTATTTTAATATACTGAAATTGATATCTGCATACTATTTATCGCACCTTCTTCCATTGAATTACGCCTTGAGCTTTTTAGCTACTACTAAAAGGGAAGTAATTTTGTATCTGAATAATTTCTTGCGATCGAAAACCAATAAAAGTGCACTCTATCTCTCATTCTCTACAGTCAACGTCAACAAACACTCTACGCAGCCTGAGCCCAGTGTCAATATTATAAGAGTCAACATCGATAACAAAGAACCGCACAACTGGTTGCTAAACACGGCTCTCAAACATTTATACCTTATGAAACACATAAAAAAGAATATTTTTTTCATACTCGCTCGTCGTGAGACGGGATTATATATCTAGTAACGTAAGAAATAAAGATTACAGTGGTGTAGATGTTTGGTCGTGAGAAAGCAGCGATCGGCGCCGGAGATGAAGTATTGAGATTGAATTTACGATATTTCAAAATCACGTTCGTAACCTTGAACCTGTGGGAAGGAAATCACACCTCGAGACGACACTTATTGACTCTTTGACATAAAAAATAAATAAAACACATGACTGACTGAAACAATTTACCCACAAAGGTGTGATGGAAAATCAATCTAGGTAATTAGTTATAGAAAGTCTAAGAAAAACGAATTAAGAATCAAATATGTATGTAAAATAAAATAAAATAGGCAGCGATAACAAGATATATATGATAGGTAGATTCTAATTACACGTTTGCTACAAGTGAAAAACTATATCTTTAAGTTTATTAGCGCAATCTTAGTTTATATTTATATAAGTACACTAACTTATTTTAGATAAATAAACACAAGAATCTTGAAGAAGCGCAACGACCTTAAACTCTATAATTAATTAATTATAACGAGACATCACGTAGTAAGGTAACGACGACGTGAAAAAATTAAGAGGTCATTATCCCAAGAATTATGTGCGATTATAACGGAAAACAATTTCGTATTAAACAATACGTGCTGTTGTTTAATGATTGCTGTTGTTTTTCACTTATAATAAAATTTAATAATTTTATTGCAGCGATAAATCGCTTCAAGGAATTGAATTTATTGCGCGGGAGTGTTGAAAATACTGATTTCACTAAACATCTTCCCGATGAGGGGTTGTCGGTTCGACATCGGGGGAAAATTATAGGGTTACGTCGAGGCGGTGCCTCCTGTGTCCTGACACCTCGCTCGCTGATTCTCGTGTAACAGAGCCAATTATAACGGGAACCCTTACCATCGCCTCCATGTTGGAGCTCCAATCTCTAGGGGGTAATTGCTTAAACACATAACCACCGATGTCACGACAGCGCGAGGCGAATCAATAACGTCACGCCTATCCACGAGGTATAAACTATTAGCTGCCTCCTGCACACTGCAGCGTGCCACCAGACCCACCACCTAGAGCATCGCAGCAAGCAATCATCATTAATTCTGTCGATAATTACTGGGAAGCGCTGGATGGTAGGCTATTGAGCTAATGTCTCCTTTTGTGAGAGCTGGTGTTTTATTCCGCTGTTTTATTCCCTTTTGTCATTTAATCTTTATTGACCAAAAACTATTTGTAGTAAAAGGATTACAGTTATTTATTGCGATGTAATTGTGAAACAGGATCTAGGAATCACATCACAATCAATGTTTCTGTTGACGCTAAGAGTTCGCATGCTATTGTCACGCCAAAAACTCTCTTCAAACCGGTATACGTGACGGTATCATCAGTTTGCGCACAAAAAGCATTGAATACCCCCGACCAGAGACAACGGGTCAATTAAATGCCACTCACAGGGAATCCGACAAGAGGCTCCTATTATACTCCATCAAAACGTTATATTTAAATCCGCGATTATTTTCTTGTTTAAAAATGCATCAACGACGTCCAGCCGATTCGTTCTGACGATTTTACGGCGAAACATACCTTCTGAATAGCAAAATTTTTAAGAAACAAGAAAAAATCTTAAATCCTATTAGATTCAAACACTCGGGTTGGGTAATTGAGGTTTAGTTCGTTCAACTCATCACCAGTGAGTCGGAAAAACAAGTCGATACAATAGATAATGGATGGACGCTGAACTAATCGAACATGGACGTTAACTGTTGATATTTTTCTATATTTCATATATCTACAATATTATAATAAAAAACTGGTAACTATTTCATAGAATTACATAGTTACCACATACTTACATATTTCTAATGTATCAACTGCTGAAAAAATGTTTTAAAATAGACAAAAAATATACTTATAAGAATTATAATAATTTAGGCCCGTTTGTTTGTAATCGCATAAATAACGGCATTTAATTGTATACAATTTTGATTCATTTATGTAACGTTTTAGATAACTCGTAGGTATTATAATTGATCTTTTGAGTAATAAAATAATGTCGAGTAGGTATTTCTGTGGTAGAGTATTTAACATCGCATGTTTGCTTTACATAAATAATAGTAATATGCTCTAAGGGTATAAATAAAATTTTGTACGGGTGTTATTAAAAATTTGCCATTGAAAAATAAATTAAAAGTTCAAGTACTAATTTAAAGTATTTGTAACGCTTTTGATCAACTCTACCTTTATGTTTCGTTACTCTGCGTAGCTACCTAAGTACCCCTATATTTTATGTAGGTTCTTTAGATTTGTACCTTAAAAGCCTATGAATCAGCCCATGAATCATGGCCTCGACAAGAATAGCCATTTGATTCTGATTTAAGGTTCTATTTTTTAATCCCAGCGGTCAGGCGAGAAGAAGATAAACGAAAATGTTCTCTCTATAACAGACATTTTTAAATTGCAATGTAAAGTTTATAAACTCTTGTTACATAAATCTTGGATGATAACCAATTTTCAAAATTCTCCAAAGGATACTGACGATGAGTAAAATTACAGTATTTTAACTTAATATCCATGGAGGGTACCTACCATTAGGTTCTATGGATGCCACCAACAGCGACGCAATTCTCCGCATAATTGCTGACAATATTCCGAATGTTCCTCAGGGATGTCAAGGCACGAAGCGGCGCCGCGGCACGGTCTACATAATATATATTTTTTACTCCATTACTACTGCGGTTGACTATTACGCGGTTATTTTTAATGCTGCATTAAAACGATAGCGAGGAATATTTTTATCGTAATCGCGGTAATCAGAGGCAAGTCGACCACCAATGGCGCTCGCGATGGCATTTCATGAGTAAGTATTATACCTACTCGCAAAACATTAGAATGACCGCAATGACGGGAACAGTGATTGAAAACCAAAGGAAATGTCAGCAAAAGTTAATTTGTGTTGTACTTACATAAAACAAGTAGGTAATAACTTTCTTATTGTATGGACTCAGTTGGTCGTTTCCGATGAAGTCGGCATGTCAATGTTTCTTAATTAAGGCGAGGTTCTCCGCACACAAGCGCCGCCAATCGAAGAAAAAAAAATTGGTTTCATTATTTAAAAAACTTACCCGAAAGCACTCCGAAAGGATAAGTAGTATATTTTAAGTTAGCATTAATAACCCTAGTTGAATTTTTTATCGATTGGCCGCGCTTGTGTGCGGAGAATCTCGCCTTAAGATCCAGGGTTTATTAGTCTGTGTGCTTTTTAGGGTTCCGTAGTCAATCGGGAATCGTCACGTCTGCCTGTCTGTTAATCCGTCCATGTGCATATTACACAGAGCGTCCCCCCTTTAACATACAGATACAAAAATCTAAAACAACTGAACGATACCTTGTAGTAAGCACCTGTGTAAGTACTATCATTAGAAAAACCTAAGGTACTATCAAAGAAAATTATAATGGATTCAGTACCAAAGTTACGCTGTTAAATAGAAGTCGACAAAGTTATAGTGTAGGTAATTTGGAACAAATTGTATGAAGTGGACCGCAAAATATTTTGTGCTATTTTTTAACGGTACGAAACCTCATCATGTATGCTCACATCAAAAGACTGATATTATTATCGTTATTTATTTTTGACAGATTAAAAAATAATAATTAAAAAAACATTTTAATAACGTAGTTAACATTTGGGTTGTGCTCGCCCTTTCAAACACCAGTTCAAGTAATTTAGTAAATATACGTACTTAGTTGTAATCTAACAGGTAAGTATTTCATTGTAAAGGAAAATAAAATGAATTGGATACAATGTAAAGTTGTGTGTGGTGTAAGCGAGCCGCGATAATAGCTTAAGTTGTCGGCGAGGTCGCGAGCTATGATTGCCACACTATAGTTTTGTTTGGGCGGCCTGTGCGGTCCTATTATTCAAAACATCGGAGTCATGCTCCCGTTCAATTAAATACCCACAAAGCTCCGTAACATCTTCCAGTGAAAAAAGTCTTTATATCTCTCGAATCCAGACACTTTTGCTTCTTTTGCAGCTATTAAAGTAATACGTTGATTATTTTTTATGAAAATAAAACCGTGAATTTTATTTTATCGGCTCGTATCGCCGCCGAACGTAACTCATCGGATGTAAAACAATACCGATAGCTATCGTCGAATGTGGTTAAAAAAGGTTTTAAGAATGCACCTGAAGGCATAAATGCGTTCCAAGTTTTGCACGGTTCATTTTAAGTGCAGTATCTTGTATTGAAATGTTCAATGGAGCATTAAAATATATATTTTAATGTTCTCTTTAGCGAGCGCTTAGGTTTACGGGGTCTGTGGTGTGATATACGTAAGACCTGTGGTAAGTTCTTAAACGATACAAAATGTAGTAAAATATTTGACACTAACTTACACCGTTCAATATGTACAGTCACATGTTGCAAAAACGTGTTTGAGATTTAAAAAAAATACTGGACCTATTCTTTAAGTTTTGTCACTGATACTATTGCAAATAGGTCTAATCAAAAGTTATGATTAGGAAGTAATTCACAGTATTTATAGTTGAAATTCGGACTATTTCTTTTGTCTAAACTGGTCAGGAGGTCTCGAGCAGTCTTGACCTGCGCCAGGGCCTGCGTGCAAACATCGAGCGTGTGCGACGTCCCACCAATTAACGTGACTTTCAAACGGACATGTTTGGAGCGGTGATGCGCCGGGCGGCCGCTTTCAAGTGTTTTACTTGCTTTTATTTTAGCTCATACTCTAATATTCAACTCTCAGGGTAGATAGAGTGTACAGAGCGGCCAAAGTCAAGATGTAGTTGTATTGTATCTATGAGGTTATATTTTTTTCTGGTATTGATTCTGGCGTGGCTGCTAAATCTAAACCTAAAACTAACTAAATAAAACTGTCACGCTCACTCATATTACTAGATTGTGTAAGAGTGAAGGTGATGTTTCGATTAGCGATGTTTCAATTTATCGAAGCACTTCAGAATCGGTGCTAGTTGTTAAAAAAAATGAAAAAATTGATAAATATATTAATACAATAAGTTTAATTTGTTATAAATCGTTAAACAATATTGTAATCTTTTAAAAAAAAGTTACGAAACGATTTATTAATACGTTGATGATTAAAAAAATACCAGTGGTTTCTCTTAATCTTGGAGTATTTTTGACGTCAGATGGTATTTCTGGAACGGTAATAGTTAGGTTTGAATTTGAGCACAAAAGTTTAAGATCATGGTGTCCTTTCCACACCAGGAACCTTGAGGACCTGATGACCTGAAAAAAGTAAAGGGGTCTCCGCAATGGTAAGTCGGAGTTTTTCTTATAAGAATTTTTGAACTATTTTCTTATTCATTGTAAGAATAAATTAGTATGTGTGCAATAATTGCAGTCGGGTTGCGTGTCCGATCCTCAATGGAAGATATAACAAAGGCACACTCTTCAAGCGAGAGCGAGCCGAGAAAAAACTACGACAACCCTTTGAACAAGCGAAGAATTCGCGTCGACCGCAACAAGAACAAATTGAGCGCGAACTATTGTGCGGTACGATTTGCCGAGATAACTCCCGTGTCGAGATGCGCGGGCGCCCGGCGTCCGGACGTCCGCGCGGTACCGCACCATCCGCCTGCCCGTGCCCTGTCGAAGCCACGCGTCCATTGCTGCTGTGCTTGTTATCCTTTGTGATGCTTAGGGTTTAGAGATGGTAATGTACGCGTGGTTGCAAGCGGCGGTCGTCGACGCGGCCCCTATGCGGTGGTCCGCGCGGGACGCGTCACTGTTATAAGGGGGGGTCCCGGGCAGCGCGCGCTCAGTGTGCCCGAGTGTCCCGTGTTGTGTGAGCGCACTCCCGCGAGAGCCCCATCCGCACTTGTCCGCAGCTGTCCGCTCTCGACCGACAACATGCAACTCTTGTTGGCCACCTGCTTCGTGCTGTTCGCAGCCACCCTCGGGCCTGCCGCAGGTATGTCCATAAATTATCATTATTACATCCATTACATCACATCACCGATGTCCATGGATCGTGACATATATTTTATTTCCTATTAGATGAATTTTGAAACGGAGACACAATTTTTTTTATAGAATTCTATTCGAACTGGAGTATTCTAATCAATACGTTTCTAGCCATTAATAGTTAATCTTTATTTATAAATCGTCTAGTGTAGACGATTTAAACAGGGTCGCGACATACAACGATTTAAAAGTGTGATAATTACAAAAGAACTAATTGTACGTTTTGGACATCTACAAGCGCTTCATTAACAGAATCCAAACGACGAGAAGAGTTGAAGTCGATCGATTATGATAAAACCTCATATTTGAGGCACTCAAAATTTTGTTATTAGTTTATTACCCAGATGGTATTGATTGATATGAGACGAATAGAGAATTAAGTAAGTAATTTGAATGAATGAGAATAAAAAGAAAAAACATCTGAATATACACAAGTATTTTACAACCTGCACCACAACTATTGTGAAAAATTTGTAGAGACATTAGAGGTACTTTAGTCAGGATATAAAATTTCCTTTTTATATTTCAAGATTGAGATCATAAAATCATTAAGTCTTCATTGATCATATTCATTATCATTGGCAAGTTTCTTATTTAATGAAGACAGACATATTCAAAGCTTTTCAACTACTCTTGAACATTTGGTAATTAGTCGAAAAGAGATAATTAATGTCTTCTATTATCTTAAGTATCGTAATGATATTGAGTAGAATTTTCAGAAACTTTTTCACACCGATGATCAAATTGTTGAACTTCTAAAATGTTGAATTTACGTTGTTATTTTGGTAAACAGAAAAGTTTTAACATTTTGGGAATTCCGCATTTTAGAATATTCAACATTTTGGTCCGGAACAGCGAACGAGAGTTTTTCATATGTTGCAACAGAAATTGAAATACCTTCAAGTGGAGTGGAAGAACTTCTTTCAATACATTAATTTGTGTATGTTACAAAAATGCTGATTCACGATTACACAGATTCAATGACACCATAGTGTGCCGAAAATAATGTAGAGGCATACATCATCTCATTTACTCTTTAAAAGATATACATTTATTGGTAGGCTCTGTCAAATGAGACCCATCACCCAATAAATGGCACCCCATTTTTGTAATGGAAAATAAAAGTGGGTAGCAACAATAAATTAATAGTACTTACCTATGTCTACGCATTGTCATTTTTTTGTTGTTGCCATACGTAGATTGTATCACCTTGCGGAAAGACTGACTTGACATATTCCAAGTAATAATAAATCTCAATTTCAAAAAATAGCTAAATTCTCAGCGATAAGAAATCTTAGTTTTGGAGACAAGAAAGACTAAAATAATAACTGCACAAAGCTAAGTCGTGGTAATGTGGCAGCTAGTTGTGACCTACGGGTCTTCGACCTTCATTGTTCAGCTTTCATTAGAGTACAATGGTGCGCTCACGGCGCCATCAGCCCTTCTAAGCCCCCATTACTTTTAATTCCTTGGGAATGCAATTCTATACTTCCTGTATAACCGTGGAACAAGTTTACGGGAATATTTATGTCCAGACTAAAAATAAAACTGAACGCAACGAAGAAAGAGGCGAGTAAGAATTTCAAATCCGTTACGAAAGCAATTCAAAGCAGAGATATGTTTTTAACCAAGCTAAAGAGTTTACGATCACGAGAAAAAGGATGGTTAATAATTATCACCAAGATTATATTACTGCAAGAGCAAAAGCACGACATCATGAAATGAGAACGCTTATCTCGAATGAAGAAAAACAATCAAGTAGAACAAGTTTCGTTCTGCAGGTTACACGCAATAAACCGTCCTGTAATGCCTTGTAACTCGTACGTAATATCAACAAAGCTTATGATATCGAAGGCTAAGCCATAAAGCGGGCAGCAGCCGTATACGAGTATGTTGACTCAAGTGGACCCGGCATCTGCACCCGTCCGTGGTATGCGACAAGCGAACAATGCGACAGCCCTTCTATGCTGCTCGTTTCTACAAGAGTCTCTGTCGCAAGCATGCTGCCTTTAACTCCTTTAGGACTTGTTGCAATTGCTATATGACTATTATAAGCTCAGTCTTGGTTATCTCTTTTATGGTTTACCTAGCAATGACTCTGAACTAGGGTTTGTCGATCTTTTAGATTTCTCGAGTCACGAGAATTCTCGAGCTCCATTTCCCGGGAATTCCCAGGTATTAGAGAAATTAGTGATTTTTAATGTTTTATTTTTATTAGAAACAATGTATTTTTTTAAATATACAAAAATTAACACTTAAGTTTTTCTTGTAACAAGCATTTACCTGTTTCTTAATTTATATAACTTTTGGCAAAAAATAATTATGAAATATATTAAGTTTGAACAGTTTGGAGCAGGCATTTGATATTGATTTAAGTAATAACTTAAATCAATATCAAATGCCTGCTCCACATTCGCAGTGTGAACAGACGAGAACGCTCGTGAACGAGTTCAGGCGACGCTGACCAGGTGCCGGGGTGATGCCGGGGTGATATGTGTGCCACAACCTTTAGAGGGAAGACGCGTGTCCTGTGGTTTGCTTAAGTGGCGAAAATGAGTACTTAACCTATGCAATGGAATAACGATTTGGGCCCCTAATTCTTGGAAGAGTATAGAGTGGAGTAATTATTAATAATTAAATAACAAATTAAAAAGCGACTACTGAAGTCGGCGACCAACAAAATAACACAAAAAAGTCGACTTCTACAGATTTAAGTGAAGTCGGTTTTTATTTTCAAATTTTTCTTGTGCTTTTAGCGTGAAAGGGGCAAACATATGTAATGAGCAGACGACTGCTACTTCGACATTAATTTCGTGCTGGAACGGTAATGAAAAACCGTGAAGTAAGTGTTAATTTTCTCGGGGATATCGCGCCAAGTATTCTTGCCATGAATGTAGAGCCGGCAGAAGGGAAAAATGCGTGAGCCATGGCCCGCGATCGGGACGAGCGAAGGGACACGCAGCACAGCGCGATTTAAATAATCTCTAACCATTCCTCGATTTCGTGACTTTTCTCGAGTGAAATTTCCCAGGAAATCGAGAAAGAGAATTCTCGGGAAACAAGCCCAACTCTGAACCTATCGTGTATGTTTGTATCTACGTTTCTACTTGTATATGAGTACCTATTTGCAATGGTTTAAGATATCAAAGTATACGAGCTATACTTTGAATTTTCACACATTATCATCTCAAAGTATACGAGCCAGTTTAAATTTTCACACAGCTATCATATCATTTATGAAAATGAATTTATTCAAACTACTTTGATTTTAGCACCAGACTGTGCGAACTTTTATTGGATTGCTGTGAAATTCCACAACAAGGTATCTTTTACGAGTCTGTGAGAGAACTTGACGATTAGCAGCAATCAACATCGCAGAGTGATTCCGTTAATGAGGCATATCCGCGGTTATCGGACAGGTTATCGACAGGTCGGCAAAAACTGTAGAACGGAAGTCGGTGTTGATAAAAAAATGAGAGGGGGTGCGGAGGGAGCAACAGGTGTATGGTTCATCGCCCCTCGTCTAGCCGCCGTCACCGCCACCTGGTCAGGACTTTTAGCTCTGTTGGTTGATTCCATGGAATATTGGTTTGTCCATTCTTGTAGTATTTGCAGTCTGCAGGTACCTTAAACGACGCGAGGTGCAAGGCTGATATCACCGTACACGCAGTTTAGAAAGTTTCTTATTTTTCTGTAACTGTCAGTACTATCTGATGCTTGACATCATTCATTTTATATACCTATATATTTCTATTTCTATTATTGAATGTACCATGTACAGCAGTAGAATAGATGTATTTAAAAGTTCATTGCACCATTTCCTCAACTTCATAAAACAATTGGTGGTAGCACTAAGCAGTGCAGGTGGCAAAATGACATCAGTTTGATACCATTTTATTAATAACATCTGAATTGCGTTTATAAACATGTACTTGGTTATTATAATAGCTACGTGATTAATTAATGAATCATCTTATAAAATAATTGGTGCCGAGTTATTCTCGGTATTATTATATATTCTATATTTTTGTACTAGACATACCTGTACACCCTCGTGTATACCTTCAAGGTATACCCTTTAGTACTTTGTTGCTTCAACACATATATGACACATTAAAACGAATGTCAAGAATATGAGATTTTAAACTTACACGATTTGTATTCATTTTTAACTATGAAAACGGGGCTTAATCGCGTCGGTATTTAATTTTTGGTAATCTCAAGAATATTAAAAATCTTATTAAGACAGAATTCCACAAAATATGTGTCAAAAAATCTAAACAAAAATTCAAAAAATCAACAGTCTGTCACTTTACTTACCTTCTATAGAAAAGTATCTCAAGCTGAAAGTACCTTTTACATTTCCTGCAGCATATTTCTTTTTATTGCTCTCATTACCTGGGTGATTAGATACGGTTATAAAATAAAAATATATTCAAAATCATATTGCGTAATGTTCATTGATGTTTGTGACGATAAAGGTTTAACGCCGTACCCGACGCGACGATAGAATATTAGAGAAGGGTTTATCTTTTGATCTTCGGGTGCCGATAGCACCTAAGCATTATTTATTGTGGTCCTCTTTTATTTTTTTGCTGCCATAATTCAGAAGTAATGTGGTCAGAGCAACACGTGGTCGGAATTTATCAAATTACTGTGGGATATACCCATAACGAGTTATGTAACCTGGGAACAAATTGAATTGATTAGATATTAAGTACCTATTATTGAAAATTGAAACGCTTTATGAAAACAATTTGCTGCGCATTGCCATTTTCTTATGGTGCTTACTTTACCATAACAGTTGACATGTTCTATTAGTTTCTTACAACCGTTTCCCTGAATGATTTGTAGCCAACGATCATCATTATTAGAGTTGCTCGCTTGTATGATGCGTCCTGTTTTTATTGTGCTGTCCAAAAGGCATCTTATCATTGTAACGACCTGGACATACGGGCTCGTTAGTAATAAATTTCAATGGAATTAATAGCATTCGCGAACATTTTGTTTGTCTCGTTGTCGGGACCGGGTCGGCATCGTGTTTGATTACAAAAAATAGTCTGGCATTCCCTGCGAAGGGGAGGGGAGGCAGGACAGCCGGCGCGCGCGCCGTCCTTGGGCTCGTCTCCTGCGAGCGGGCTCTTCACTCGCCATTATCTCGATCCCTTTTTTGCGTTTCGATCGTTATCCGACCGCGAACAATCCGATCGATGTTCCCACGAACGCGAGTAATCAAGAAGATTCGATAGACGCTCAAATTGCACTTTTTTTACGGTACATTAACTAAGAATAATTTGAAGACCATCCTGCGGCTTCGTAGATTCCTTTGAGTCATCAGCTCCGATTACTTTAAAATACGATCGGATCGTCTTTGACGTACCTAAGCCTATTACGACTAATAGAGTTCAATGATTTCTTGTTCACATAAATCATGGGATTCTCATCGCTTTAAATTATATTGTTTTGCTTAAAGCTAAAGGTGTATACGCATTTTGGAACAAATCTGTTACGTTGTAAAATATACAACAACTTTGATTGCACTAACGAACATCAAATACTGTGTTCGACGAACACTGTGCCCGTACATACAATTGATCGATGTTCGTGTTCGAAAATGCGTACAGGCCTTAAAGTTTAATTATGTTTGTTTAGCTTAAACTTGAACTTGAGGCCGTGAAATGTAATGGTAACGTAACTCTGATTGCGCGGCAAAGGGCGGGCGGGCTTCGCGTGCGTTCCGACTGGTTCGAGTTATGTAACGCTATGCAAGTGCATTCACATAGCATAACTCGCTATGAACCCGACATTATGGCGCCCACCGCGCCGGCCGTATTTACAGGCCTTAGAGCTTATATAAAACTGTCAGGCTTGCATAGCTTGTGAAGAGTGTTCTTAAGCGGATAGACTTATGTTTTTTTTGCTTAAGTCGTTTTTAATTAAGTTATCAAAATTTTACTTGAGTATTATATGTATACTAAAAGCTATTAGCTTTTTATTAGTGTTGTAGGAGTATGTTTTAGAAATGCTTACACGATACGAATTTTATTATGCACAGAAGAAATAAAAAGTTACGATATGTCGTAAACGGATGTAATACGATCTTTTACGTTACTAGGAAAGTTGGTACGAATACCTGACTGCGTTCTGGTAAGTAAGGGATAACAGCTATTAAGAATTTTAATGTCTTTATAATTCCGTTCTAACGACTGTTTGTTGTTGCGCTTTGAATACAAAGTGTCATTTAAATCTCGGATATGAAAGCCTGTTTATAGTATGCAGCGGGTTTCCGATGCAATATCAATTCGTTATCTCGAGGAGGATCGCAATAAAAATAAATACTTACCACCCGTAGAGGAGAAGCGTTTATCAGAACTATAGCAAGGCTTGTTTATCTTGAGCACGAACACTTTTACAGGACGTAACAAAACGCATGTATTGATCGCTTGCTGGGTGAATAATCATTACATTGGGGTGCTGAACATTATTAACAAATAGGGACAAAAAAGAAGACACAAAACAGATTTTGTTGAATAGATAGGATATTCTTGAAAAATTGCATTTGAAACTTTTTATTGCATTATTGTAATAGCGGTAGTTACAGATGGCTTATTTGCGAATTTTCAAAGTTAGGTATTCAGTTATCGACCTAGCACACTTTTGTTACATAATGTAGAACATAAACTTTGGATTTGTGATTTGTGTATGCAGAATGTTTCGAGCCAGTTTCTAAAGTCTAGAATTACTATTTTTAGATTAGAGTTCAAGTAGATGTCGACCGGTTTTGTAAACTGACTGCGCGTATAGAACCCTTTACTAACTTCTTTGTTTGCATTTACGGCATTATTAAATGACACTAACTTAATGATATGATAGTAGAAGAGGGAAACGGCGGTAATTGGATCTGTACCACCGCTGGACCATTAGGTTGACCATACAAAGTGTCAGCATTTTGAGTCGTAATATACAATATTAATAGTGCAATCTATTCCTAATATTTAGACTTAAATAATATACTGTTTCACAGGTTTTTACTGTATTTTATTAATAACGGTTTCGTTTACAATCTTCAGGTATTTCAGGATGTGTAAACGAAACCGGTCGTAATTAATAAAATACAGTAAAAACCTGTGAAACAGTATATTATTTAAGTCTAATCATGTACTATAAGTTTCACCAAGTACCAACAACTGCAAGTATTAACTATTCCTAATATTTATTTATTATATGACCTTTGGTTGAGAATGAATTATTGTAATAGGAACATTAGGTTTTTATTTGTAGAATTTTTTCTTTATCTTTAATTAACCTGTCAGAGGAGGGTGCAAAAATTACCAGTGCCTTGAGGAAAATCTTCCTTGTCTGCAGTCAGGCGTGTATAACTAGTTTTTATTTATGCGAAAACGTTCATAAAAGTATATATTATATGTTCGAAGTACATTGGTATTATACTTATGGTTTAGAAACAAAAAGATAATTAGACATGTAAAGCTCGGTAGAGAACACGCGATAACTAGTTTTGCATTCTCTAGCAGTTTTTATGATCCCTCGTTATGGCCTAGGAACTTGATTGCATTCTTCGAATTATGAGATTTTTCACTATTGCACTTACCTACAAAAGTGCTGTAAAGTCATAACTACGTTTTAGCCACGTCTAAATTACGACTCATACTACACAATACACATAATTAATATTTTAATTAAATATATAAAATATTTGTTTTTTCCAGAATATTTGTACCTCAAAGAGCGTATAGCAAGAACTTTGTAGATAGATAGTTTTTTAACCACGTCATAATGTAATACGACTAATGAATTATACAATACTCGAATTTGAATAAATTAGAATACAGTACAGTACTTAATTTATAACAAAACATTTTTGTAATTATAATTAGGTTTTATTAATTTTTGACAAAAAAGTGCTAAAAGTTTAAAATTTTGTAGTGGAAGTCAAATGCGAAATAATTAAATCATTTTAGGATGGTGAGATGACTGATAATGAGTTCACAGTTAGAGAGGTTCTCTTATTTTTACACCCTATACGTTTGAGTTTACGATCTTTGTATGCGCGTGCGACGCTTATTGCTCACTTCCTTATGTAAGCTATACTTTATAGATGGCCTGTATCCAAGTGCAAAACTTGGATAGCATTTTTTTATATTTTTTTTAAATTAATTAATACTTTTTTATTTTTTTATATAATTTATTTTTTATATTTTATTATATAATTTAGTTCGTCTTTATCAGGAAAAAAGACGACAATGAAATAATGTGTTTACAGGAAGGAACTAAGAAAATACAGCTACAAAATAGCAGCTTCTAAATAAGTGTCATATATAGGTAGCAGTGAGATTCCTAATACAAGTAAATTAATTAAAATTTAACTAAAAATATACCTAGAAAATATCTTGTATGACGTACTATGAGCTTGTATAAGCAGGAGGCTGAAGACGCTGACGCTGCTAAAACTATGGATGAGCTGCCCGATAAAGGGCCATTAATACGCGCTATATCACCAACTGAGCATCGGGATCATAAGCATAAATCCAAGATTCGTCACCACTGATGATATCGTAGACGTGATTTGAATCTCCTCGGTTGAATCGTTGCAGAGTTCTACGACACAATCTGGCACGAGCCGTATTTTGGTCGTCGCTAACCAAATGTGAAATCCAACGAGAGATCAGGTTTTTCCCTTAATTTTCCCACAAAAAGGGGTAAGCTGTCGTTATGGCCAGAACGCGTAATGCACCGCAATATCAACGTGTTAGTATTTATTGAAATGAAATAAAATGTGACGATCGGGTATCGGAATAGGTAATAGATGTAGTATATAGACACTGTTTTAAAAGTTTTATTTAATCGAGTGGGTATGTACATATCCACCACCACCCATGGTCCTGGTGAAAAATCGACACAGAAAGTACAAGTTAACAAATAAAAAAAAGTAGCCAATGTTTTTATAAAATTTTCACGGCTTGTAATTGACCGTTTGCAGGCCAACAATAATTTGCAAAAAATGGATATAAAATGCAACAGTATACCAACAGATTATTTAGTACAGAGTCGAATGACTTTCATTTTGGCCATCGGTCCGTTACTATGAGTAACGCATCCGGTGGATGAGCCTCCGGCCGGATATCCACGCGACAGAGGCGGCGGCGCCCGCGCAGGTGACATCGACGACTTTGCTACTGAGTGCACTCACCCCTAGTTCTACTGATAGGGTTGGTGAGGAGTTAGGAAGACGTGAAGGGCAGTGTCACCGTAAAAAATCCGATGGGTACCAACGAAGGTATGGGAATATTAAAGGGCCTAAATATTATCTACAAACCACAGCGTGGCTGTCCGAGTAAAAGGCAATGGAAACAAAATAGGGGCCAAAAATGGCGCAATATCACCACGGGCTAACAGTTATAAGTATAAGTACATAAAACACACAGTATAAGTATAACACATAGTTGCCAGAGTTTGACCGTTCCAGGACTAGGCGGCCAACGAGACCAAATGTGCAATTGGGCGAAACGTACGAATGTCAAAACGTACGGTAAAAATTTAATTAATCTGGCTAATATAAAAATTTGACCTGTATTTGACCCCATAGCGCGTTTAGCACACTGCAGTGATTTTGAAAATTGAAGAATTTCTTTTCAGTTTGAAGGAAGTTAGAAGTAATAAAGATAGATCGATCTTATTATACGAAGTAATACGAGTATATACTTAATTATTTCTCGTTGATGTCTTTTGTACTAATATGATGGAAGTAATTTATTTTAACTTTTGGAAATTGACAATTTCCATGTTTTGTATAGACTTTTGGGAGTTTAGGATTTTTGGCTTAGGTATGCAGTGGTAAATAGCCTGTATAGACACAGTAAAGATGTAGCTATAGTAGCCATTTAAAAGAAGCTGGAAAATATCGATTTTAGTCCTTAAACATATGGTTATGAATGAATAGTACACAGTGCTAATTGAACTGTGGTGTGGTTAACATTTACGATTTAGAATTGTTAGGTTAAAGTTACGTTAGGTTATGGGGCTCCTGTTTCCGTATTTAGATTCGTAAGCAGTCTTTTATGCGTGCAGTAATGTCGCGTTAGCTAGATTTCCAGCCAACCCAGTTCCGCCCATAAGTTCAGAAGTCTCTTAGGATACTCGCAGGCTTCACGGAGCATCCTTGGGTCACCGGAGTTGTGTTCACTGGTCTGACACTGCATGACCGGCCATTACATTATTCTCCATGCATTCAGTGTTACTATTCTTCAGACTATTATTCTTCTTCTTTGACCAGTGGACTTTTATTACATAGGTAATTATATTTAGTATTGCATGAAGCAATTGCTGTTCTTAAATCCTTGATGCAATCTGGCATCCCTAACCTGCCTACTGATCTCTAGCACTGGCCCCAGGCCCCAGTCCTCACGGCAGCGACGTCGCCCGCGCCATTGCCCGGGCTGTATCAATATGCTGCGCACGCGCATGACTCACTCGACGTGACCCGCCTCCTGACGCCATTGTGTCCGTACACGCTTGTACGTCCAGCTGTCAACCACCACTTTCTAAACGTCCCTATAACGACCTTTTATGATTTTATACATTTACGTATGTAGGTACTGGTTTTATACAAACTCCGCTTGGTACGAGTATATTAGACCTCCAGTCTTTTCTCTAAAAATGATTGCAGATCGACTTCCTTTTTTCTTAGCGAAATCTTTCTTTGAGAAAATTGAAACGCATAACACACAGTCATACCTCTCAAAACAGATTAGAGATCCTACGTTAGTACGTATTCCGAGATTTACGAGTACTAACGTCTGACGAAATACTTGTACCTAGGTATCATAACTTATCTGTGACGTTTTCAATATAGCTTGTTAATAAATTCCGCCTATTCCCTATCCACAGCGTTATGTGCGAGTGCGAGTGCGAAGTAACAAAGTTGTAAAGCTAAATTGCCGTAGATATTAAACAAGGCTACAGGGTATGCATCAGTGAAAAGATCGTATAAAATGTAAAGGCGAAGCTCGCGACTAGCGTTGTGCGACATCGTTTATGCATGAGGCTGCATTATGCATGAATTCCAATCGCAGCCTCCAAGCTCCTAATAGTCGAGTGAAGCCCAATACACTACCGTGCAGTTTCTTAACGAACACAATTGCCTGTCTGCTGCCGAAGGAAAGCAATAACGCTTCTAAAGGCATGGGTTTCGCTTATTCATTCTAATCGATGAGTTCTTCAACATACGAAACCCTACAGGACAAAGTTCTTATTCATTCCACGAACGTAACTACTCGTGCAAATTAAGCAAAGGAAACTGCATGTCATTTTGCATCCTGTGTTCTGGGAATACGTGAAGTCTAGTTTGTAATAATGATTATAATATACGGAATCCGGTTTCCATTAGACAGACGTTGACACCCTAATGGTATACGAAATTAGCAATAAATACATTCTTATCTGCGATAAAATGCTTATGTGAGAGAGGCATCTATCAATCTCTAAGTCAATTAATGAGTCTACAACTTGTATGCAAATCAGATTAGCGCTGTTAATTTTCCGTGAGGATCGTTTCCACTAGCGTTCGACACGCCACAGGATGCATTTAATTACGGTTTATTAATCGTCTATAGGTTATTAATAAAACTTGTTCAGGTTCGATGACCGGAGGGTTATCGTCAACAGCCATATCTTCAAATAATACGCATTTATCTGCATGTTGCTTAGATTTCACGAACGATACTTTACTGAGTTATATTAAAATTGCAGTTTTAACCCTATTTGCGATTTCATTTTGTGTTTAGTTCTCGTAGTTTAGTTTTCTTTTTTATGTTTGTCGTCACATCATGTTTAGATTTACAGAGGGCGTTACGTCCCATTTCCGTGGTTTACACTATTCAGAGAAGCGTTGATGTAATTCTTTTTAAAATGCATGACATTGCACTTCTAATCGTGTTTCAATCTATTATGTCGGTATAATGACCGCTTCTGCGCCGGCGCAGGCGGCTCTCACGCCGTATTTACAGTTGAGGCGCCACTGGCTCTATCTGTCTATTTCAATTAGATATTTTTACCGCATTTCTTCCAAGTTTAAATTCTTAGCAGAAAGATTACGTGAGTCTTTATTGAGATGTTTTGTGCTTGTATCACTTTCCATGCATTGTCAATTTGAGGGGTTATAAAGTTTGCGGTTGACCGCGACAAGACATGGGCACTGAATTTAATTAAGCACGTCATAACCAAGCGGTGGTCTGACCGCAAAACACTTTGCGTCGTGTGTGTTACACATACGCCGCACGTTACTCTATGCTGGTGTAATTTTAAACAGATGTATGGGAATTTAACATTCATGTGCCAAAAGAGGTTGTCATTTGTGAGAACATAAATCTATCAATTGATAAAGTTATGAAAAACTAGTACCTAAGTTATGTATCTTTTACAGAACTTATGCAAATAATATAGTAGGTAATCAAATGGATTTTGCAACGTTTGCAATTTACTGAAGAAACTACATGGTGATAAGATAGGTATCTATCTAGTCAACTTGAATGAATCTCAAAACCAAATATCAAGATATGGAAGGAATACTAGGTTGGGTAGAGCTTATACAACACAATAGAGAGCGAAGGCGTCAACTCGTTTCAAGCAAGATGAATGGCCCAGGGCCTCGACGGCTCTCGGGGTCATATTAATTTCGTGGCAACATTCATTATCAGATGTCCCCTCCAACACTGCGTGTCGTAACTCCATACAAGGGATTAAACATAAACGTAAACGTATTTAATTTATTTTTCTTCTAAGTATACTAGACTAGAAAAAAATAATTTTAATAATAATTAAAAAATGCCTTTAAATCACTAAAAAATTCAAATAATTATTATAAAACAAATGAAACCTACGAGTAGGTGTACATTTGGAGTCGATTCTAGCCATGCGCGACCCGTTGCGCTGCGATATTGGTTTCATTTTCCATACGATGTACGATGTACGTACGAGTAGATGTATATATGACACTGTGATAAGACATCTGTTTAATTTAACAAAGCTCTGCACGACCATGCAAAAGAATATCCAGTAAACAGTAAAATGCAAGGACACAAAGCTAACTAATTGAGAGTGTAAACGAAGATATTTTCCCTTTTAAATGGTGGCTCTTGTCAGGCTTTGTGAGTTTCGTGTACAAAATAAATTTAAATAATTTTAAAAGCTTCTCTTCTCTACCTATATGATTTATAGTGAGAATGGCATACGAGTATTTGTTGTATTTACTAAGAATAATCGAAGTTTTCCTTTGTTACAGCCCAGAGGATAACGACCATTCAGCTAGACGGCGTACAGTACTTCATCTCAAGGATGAACCCCTACAGTCCAGAGCTCAACTATTTTCTAGCTTATCAATATTGCAGGTAAGCCTTATCCAGGTATTCACAATTTTTAACACTGAATAGAAAGGTAAATGCAGAAATGTTTAGCAAGCAGTTTTTTTTCTGTTTTTGCACGAAGGTTAACCGTTTTGTGATTTTAGTTGCGGTTTCCCACAAAAAAGTTTTACAATAACAAAGTCCCGTTAAACCCGCTACAAGATATCGAGCACCAATCTTAGTTACAACTAACAATCATGGTTCAGCAAAAGTATCGTTTCCATTTCTCACGGGACGAATCTCAGCGGATATAATAGTTGCATCGTGACTCGAAACCCCTATCTGTCGTGTCGAATCTTTGGTCCTGTTCCTGCCATAAGCTATAAGTAAACTCAGTCGGGTTGGCGTTAACAAGCCCAGGTACTTGAGTTACTAAGCATAGGTATTCGACGCCTCGACTAGCGACCAGGAAATGCAGGACATTTGCATTCCCGTTAGGGGGTTCTGGGAAAACTCGAGAACAATATCGGCACCTCGGCAAGTCACTTCCGCGAGCCATTCCCAATGTTAACCTCCCCACAAACGACTATGTTTTAGATTTGTGGAGCGGTTGCGGTTTCATGTTTCACATTCGCAATGACTGTTTGTACTGCGACTTTTACAGGCCAATATTGTGTCAATATCAAATTATACTGTTTCAATTCAACGACGGGAGTGAATGTCGTAGTAAATTGCTCGTGGAATCGTGGACAAAATCCGTTAGTCCGTTACCGAGGCAATATTGAGGAGGCAACATACTCATACCGTGGTCTAGATTCGACCACGTAACTTAAAACGAAAGGTCAGTCGCCTCGTCGCACGCTCACGATGTCCTTCCATCGCGCTGGCACGACCTATTTACAGTTTCAATTGTCAACGAGCGGCGACCCTGGGAATGCAATTCGTGACATTTGGCCGTCGACAATATTTCCGTAGATGGCGATAATGAGGTATGGAACGAAAGGATTCGATTAAGGCCGAATCGCATAACGAGGATCATATGAGATCGACGTAAAAAATGACGCAAATTCGTCATTCGGAGTGACAGGCGTGTCGAGGCGAGTCACAGGTGCTGGCGTGACGAAGTGTCATGCGCCCTGGTCGCCCTAACGCTGGAACCCGTGGATAATTTACAAACTGCTCTCCGCGTGTTATGGTCCGCTCAGATCGCGACGATAATAAGGAACTAACGGTATAAATGCAACGACGATACACGACGGCCATTGGAGATTTTTTTTACATTATCATGACATTACAAAAATAAGAGCTCAATTGAAACGGTTCATGATTAAAAATACAACCGAATATGGTATCCCGGTAACGCAGTTAATGTAAAAAAATCTTACTTATAAATTTGGACGGGCTCATTATTTTATATTGAATCATCCCAAAATGCTGATGGTATTCATAAACATCATTTTTTAAACTGTACCGGTCGTGAATATTTATTTTGAATGTCGTGAATATTTATTTGTTTTCAATGGGGTTGTAACAAAAAAGTTGCGAAGCAGTTATGGCGCCCAGTGCATTGGGGATCTTTACCATTAAAGTATCCCCAATGCGCTGTGGCGCCGTAGTCGGGCGAGTAAGGTGCCTGCACGCAAGTTCATGATGAATTCAAGTGGGATATAATTTATGATGTTTCAATTCATCGTAAAAAGCACAGACGTGTTTCGCTTGGCAATGTCACGATGCGGCGATAAAAAGCAGTATGTGCAGGCTTTCTTTTAATCAAATAAAGTTCTCGCAGACATTTTATAATGACAGTAGTACCGTACTATTTCCATGCTTATCATAATTATGTTCAACGTAGGAAAAGGAAATAATTAGAAAGGCTGTGTGCAAAACTTCATAACTGAACTCTATATACGATTATGAGATGCCCGCGAGAGGTTTTTAATCTCGGGTTTTCTGAACTTGGAGCTGGAATGTAGTCCTGTCGTTACAAGGGCGCGGGCGCAACCTGTCTTTAGCGAATAAATTGCATCCAGTAAACCAGAATCGGTTCTAGGAGGGCTCCAGCCTCCCCAAGTTCCCCAGTTACCCGATTCGATTATTTAAACTTTCGACTGGTATTACGAGATATGAAAGTAGGTAGGTTTGGTATCGGTGCGTCGTGTTTTCGCATCATGCTATCAAACTGTCGCAATATCATTTTACATTGTGGACTCTACATTATCCAACTGTCTATTTAAAGAGAGAAAAAAAATATGTTTCCTATATTGAAGAATCGACACAACGGTGCAAGTGTCGTCGCGCCGAATCGAATCGACCTTGGGGTGACAACTCTAATGGTATTTTAATTTATCCTGTTGAAGCGGAGTGAAGTAAAACACTATTAATGCTTATCAAAGCCCCCTTAGAAACAAAATCCTAGAGCCGTCCCTGTAGTGAACAGGCTTCTTGATCGTGGCCACTACACGGACTAATAGCTGAATACGCTTACCGGGAGTAGTTATTTAGCTAAGTCGCGCTTATAGAGTGGAGCCGGTGGGACAAGTTCCTGTTACCTGGTAATAGAGGATCATCACGGTTGTGTAGAAAATTAGTTCTTGTTTTCAATAATTTCGGTCTGATTTCATTACGGCACCTGTGTAATTTAGTTAGAACAATAATAAGAATAGAACATAATTCAAGAGAAGTAGAGAACAGAATGAAATTGAATGGAAAGAAATTCTATGGAATAATGAGTATTATAATATAAGTAGTTTTTAGTAGTTTTATTCTATACGAATTGAATATAAAGATCATTTTGTTTACTGTTTTCAGATCATTAGGACTTCAATTAGCGTCTTTTGAAACAAAAGAAAAAGCAGATTCTATAACAACGTATCTAACGAATGCAGGTGAGATTTTTATTATCTTTTCAACATTGTCTTTATGAAATTTTAACGACGAAGTGTTTTCCATCTTCATAAAAATCTAGAGAACACTCTCGTCTAAGGAATAGGTATTTACGCTGCATGTTGGTATAATACGTACTTATCCCCAATAGAAATAAAGTTATGCTTTGAGCAACCTCGCAAAATATGATGTTCTTAACTGTCCTTATTATTAATATATTGGCAACACTGAAACCCACTGGGGAACTTTAGGCACATTGGACATGGCGCACGTCTTGTATGCCGCGAAACGTAGCGTGATTTTGCCAAAATTTTCACCTGTTCTTAACACGTCTTTAAAACAAGAGTCCTTAACACTACCATTCCATAATTACAGGCTACAATAAGTATGATTTCTGGACGTCGGGCAACAACCTGGGCACGGACATGTATCTCTGGATGAGCACGGGGCTGCCGTTCAACGCGACCTTCAATTACATGCGGCGAGTGACCATGGACCCGCCGAGCCAGCATACCGACGACAGCATCGACCCGCTAGATGTGCCGCAAGGCAGCACGGCGCCCCAACGCACCGCTAGGCACGGGTACGTACCTAGTCAACTTGATAATAGGTTTGTCACTAACCACACGAATAGAAGAAGAATTTGGATAAATGCTCGTTACTCCAGAAGGCTATAAGGCCGTTCTACATGAACTAATTACGTACTTGCTGTTGTAATTACTCTTATCTTATTCATTAATTGCACGAAAGTGCGGCATAAAGATCTTCAGATATATCGGCATAAAAGAACCCAATTTTTGCTTCCACTGTATGGGCTCTATATTGTGCATGTGTCGGTCTGTATAGAAATGGCTAAATTATTAATTGATTGTCCGTTTTACTGAATAATTTCCCAAAAATCAAATAGTTTGAATAGAGTTCCAAGTCTTAATTTTAAATTTTCTTCTCTCATAATTTATGGCTTATGAGTCATAAATAACTCATAGTTATAATACCAAGCCTTTCTGTTCCAATACCGAGATAAGCTAAGGACCGCGTGGAATAGTCGATTCGCGTGGTTGCTTATATTGTCGGGCTGCATTAATTACAGACATTTATAAACCCTTTTATAAACTGGCCAAACAAAAAAAAGTCTGCACAAATTGCTTTACGTGATTAGTTTCCGCCATGTGGAGCTAGAGAAGCTATCTATTTACATTCCCATTGCAGACCACTTATTTCTGCCTGCTAAATTATAGAGTCGACATTTCCCACGACGTAGGAAACATCGCTGGTTTCGATCAATCTGTTTACCGTCATCAAATACAATTGTGTCTGTTATAACGGGGTTTGCATAAGAAATAGTCTGTTTTCCAGAACGGAGCACGTGATGACGAACGGGTGCGTGGCGCTCAAGGCGCCCACCTTCCACTGGGAGCCGCAGCACTGCGGAGAGATCAAGGACTTCATTTGCGAGCAGACGCGCTGCTACTACTACAACTACGGCTCCATCCCCGTGTCCTCGGCGCAGGGGTAATGCCAGGTGAGATGCCAGCCGTCTCCGGAGGCCCGCTCCCCGACAAGCCGCGCGCTCTCCCCGTACAAGTAGACTTAGATTCATGTCATTGTACTCACACGTTCAAACACCATAGGACTTTAACTGGGTCTGTAGTTAGAAGTGATGAATGTGCTAACATTAAATACGTCCAAGCTTTGGATCGACCGTGTTCGAAGCGCGCGGTCCCGCGGGATTAGGCCTCTGCGCCAACCCAACCACCAAACAAGAGCCCTCACCCAGCAGAAGAACGTTTGGCTGTAAAGTTTACACTTTTATCTATCAATGAAATCTTTCCAAATTCAAAGAAACCATTTGGTGGGTGGGTGAAGGGGGCTTTGCTTGGTATCTCTTGTTTTGTATAAGCGATACTTTAGTTTAGCTACTTGTTTTGTGACTAACCCATTACCATAATCATGATAACAAACATTAATATTGTGTGAAGTGTGTGAGATTTTGTACCGACTAATATCGTCCGCCACTGACGATGGTGGATGCGTTATCGAGTGAGCATGCGAGCGGCTCTCTAACACGAGGGTCGTGCGTTCTGCCGACAGGAAGCCGCTGTCGCTGACGACCACGACGACGGCGCCCCCGCTCACGTCGTCGTCGCCGCCGCCGCCGCGCTCCGAGCACCTGCCGACCCACTTCACCCTCAACGACCTCATCGGCAAGTTCCGGCCCTCCTCGCTCGACGGCCTGCAGTCACCGCACCTCAAGACGGGTGCGGTGCTTAAATCGCCGCCGCAGATCGATTCTCACTACTCTCGAGCGTCGGATGCTCACTCCCACGATCACGAGCAGGAGCAGAAGGAGGAGCCTACTCAGGGGCCGTACGAGGACACCGAGGGTATGGCGGGCGACGACCCCGCGGCGTACTTGACGCAGGAGGCGCGCGACGCGCCGGCCGTCGCCGACGCTGACGCCGCGCCCTCCACCGCCGAGCCAGACGTCACCGAGCACTCCGTCCACGCCAGCGGCATGCTGGCGCCCCCCGCCTACTAGCGCCTGACTCGGTGGTCACTTTTTCATGACAATTAGACTCTACTCTCTACCAAAAGTATTACTTATTAGTTTCGAGGCTTCAGCGAATCGTTTTGGAGGTTAAATTGCTGATGAGGGTGCATAAGACTTGGTTAATCGATGTATGTAAATGAAAATGTTTCCTTAGTATCCTTTAGTGTCGAGATTAGTGATCTAACTAACGGTGACTTGTATGCTTTTTATGGGGCAATATTATTTCTCGTGAAGGTGCTGGCGACTCGCGCGCTGCGACTTGCCTCCGTCTTCTGAAGACGTTGAATATCACAAAATGAGTATTCCACGATAGGTACCTAAACTTCGCTAAGATAATTAAGTAGGTGTGTCAGATCTCTGCTATTTTCATTTTAAAACCGTAAAATGTATTAATTTAATTTAAGAAAATTACGCGGATATCATTTTGTTTGGACATATCAATCGAAATAGTGGTTTAAGATAGTGTTTATATACGTGACGTACCTAGGTAAGTATGAATAAGTTGAGACTCAAGAATTTAAAGATTAGTGATGTAGCGAAGTTAATAAAGTTTAAACTTTATAAGAACGATCGTTGTTTCTCATTTCAGCGTAGAGTGTGACTCGTAGGGTCCTTATAACAATACAAGTAAGTTTAAACAAATACAAATCGGTACGAGAGTAGAATTACCTACCGTGGTAAGTAAATCATGAAGTTAGCCGAACTTCACTCCATGTGAATCTTCCATCATCACTATTAAGTTCCATTATTTTCAAATACAAACCCTGTTGTCTAACACAGGGACTAACTCAGTACTCACCACCCGTTGATGACCCCCTCCACGTTGAGCATGGGCACGATCTTGAGCACGTACTTGGCCCGCAGCGCCGCCGCCGCAGTCGAGTTGCCCAGAAGGTAGTCCAACGTGCCGTCCATCACCCACGAGGCATTACTCTCACCGGGGTGCACTCGGGACGTCAGGAATATTATCTCGCGATCCTGGAACGTGGCGAAATAGTGTTAGGTTCAAGAGGAAAAAGTGGTAAGTATTCAGAAAGAGGGGTCATTTATTTTAAATTACATGCAATCGAATTAGGTATACACAACTTTGCAGACAGATGAGTACAACGCACGTGTTTTCAATTTCTGAAAATTATGATATAGATTTGCAGATAAATATTACTTTATATTATTCCAATACTTACCCATAATAATTATCATGCCATCCGTTGCATCGGTTGTTATTTAAGCATACTTCGGCACTTTTCAAAATTATGCTGATAATTGATAAACCATCAAAAGTAAAATAAAGGTTTCAGAAAAGGTTGTTGATGGTTTGCAGTATACTTACCACTATTGGATTAGAGGGTGAATCTTCGGCGGATATGGTGAGCAGTGGCACTTCGTTGCTGTTCAGAGAATAGCATAGTGGCTCCACCCGGAGGTACGTCCCGGGGGGCATTTGTAAACTCCATTGCCAAATCCGGGTCTGTCGAATTAAAGAGATGTGCGTATCTAAATAATTAGATGGATCAAATTAGTCCGTTAAGTATAACTCATATTTTTAAGGAAAGTATAAGCTAGTAATATTTGTCAATGAACCTTTATGTAATTATGAGGTTTTGTCATCACCATAGAATAAGTAAAGGTAATGATTTATCATCGCGTCTTTCAAGACTCGATGCTAATAGGCGCGATGGCATACATTTGGAGGTCATAAGGGGATCGCAACGAATTTTTTTCTATGGGAATCATAGACTTTGGATAAGAGGCGTCATGACCCCCATGATCATGATTCATGATCCCTGAGTATGTGATCACGTCTGGATGATTATGACAATCTGATAACACTGGCAGTGATTTATATGATGGTAGTTCAAAAGTTTAATTGACTATTAAATTGAATTGAAGAATGATTATATAATTCTTACCATCATCATAGAGTATGTGAAAGGGAAGTGGTAAGCGAGGTAGCAGACATCGTTGGTATGCGGGAACTCGATGTTGAAGGTGACCGTCAAGTAGCACTTGTTGTGGTTCTTCTGGTTCGCGTAGTGGTAGCTGTTGCGGTAGTAACAGATGTCCGAGCCGGTTCGCACCCATCCTATAGGGGCATTGACGTACAGTATGAATTAAAAGACTAGGATTTAAGTAAAGGTAACCTACTATGTTGGAAAAGTGTGACGGTGAGTAGGAGGTGGACATAATATGGATAGACGTGGTGATGGCAGGTGGACCAAAGCTTGCCTAAGATGTGCGTGGTCCAGCACCGAAAAGCTGGATGTGATTAGCACAATACTGGAAAGGGTTTCACAAAAGAGAGCAGGCTTATACCCAGCAGTGGGATGATATGGGCTGAGGATGATAATGATCCTTATGAGGATCCTACATAAAAAAATATTTTTTTATATAATGCTGCAGCCAATCACGACGCGAGGCGAGGCGCAGACTTAAAGTGGGGGAGAGTGTAACGTTTATGATTGGCTGCAGCGAACCGAACCGGAACTGGAACCGGTGCATGTAGTCCGGCACTAAGTCTGCATTAAAATACAAGTACATGCTATCCCTTTTTACTCCATAGCTCTAGATAGATATTTTTATTATTTATTACAATAGTTTTCAAATTATTATAGTAATTTAATAATCTGATTCTTATAAGTGAGTTGTCTATGGGCAACGGTGACCAGTTACCATCATCATCATCATCATCAGCCTATTAATTGTCCCCACTGTTGGGGCACAAGCCTCCCCTTGCACAAGGGGGTACGGGCCATGATCCACCGAGCGGGCCCAGTGCTGATTGGGGGATTTCACACGCCTTCGGAAACTTTTAATTTCCTGAGACATGCAGGTTTCCTCACGATGTTTTCCTTCACCGTTAGAGCAGTCGGTAAATGTACGTAAGTCTTCGAAAAAATCGGAATAACTCATTGGTACATGGCATTGCATGGTTTCGAACCCGGACCTCCCGCATGGGAGTCCAGTGTCCTAGCCACTAGGCCACCGACGCTGTTACCATCAGGTGGCCCGTTTGCTCGTCTGCTATCCTTATACAATAAATAAGAAAAAAATAATCTAGCTAGAATTTTGCAGCAACAGACTATGAAGTATTATTACATGATTATTATGATGTATTAAGAGGTGACACGAGTTTTAAAGAACCCTTAATAATAAGGACATTTCGTGCAACTGACGATAAATATCCCAATGAGCAATTTTACCTGGCTTGCCCATAACAGCGTCCTTCACGGAGTACATAACGGGCTTCATGCCGAAATTGAACTGGCTATCCGACTTCTCGCAGTTGACGATGTTGAAGACGTACGGGCGGGCCTGCTGCATGTTGCGAACTTCGAAGTAGAACCACTGGTGTCTCTTGGTGGAGTTCACGTCGGGCATCAGAATCAGCTCGTACTCTCTTGGACCTACCTGGAATCATCTGCCTTTGTTTTATTAAATCCGTTTATGAGGATTCACATCCCACATTCTTAAGTAATTTCCATGGCATTTAATTTTCGAACTATTTTTGTAAAATAATTTGAAAATGAAATAAACGCTTCAATTTTAAGAAAATTTAGGGGTTTTGGCGGGAAAGTCGCTGGAGAAAGTTCTACGGTGTTTATTTTATTGCTCAAAAATTGTTTTCTGGTGATTTTGATAGTTAAATTCGGTGTAGTAGTTGTCTAGCAAACTTCAGTAACAGTGACAATGTGTTGAACTCTTAAAATAAATTTCTCGTTAGTGGTTTCACTCTGTGATTCTGCGGCGGGCCATGAGAATTCGCCAAAGACTAGACCGGTTGAAATTTCCGTCATAACTCCTAGGAGTGTCAAAATGTGTCTACATCACAACATTTTGATGCTGAAAAACTAAAAATTGTTTTAAATCGTTTAATGTTTCGCCTGATCGCAACACAGGCCGTGTTGCCAATGCCTTGTTAAATAAAAATAAATAAAAAAGTTACTTCTATATATAAAAAAGGTACTTATTCGGTATTTGACATTTTTTTTTATTCCAACTGACATGGACATCCTGAAGAAGGATCTAAAATTGGTTTTTCGATATCTCAACTAACATCAGAGATATTAATGGTTAAACTTAGTACAGGAGAAATGCTCTGTCCCTTTTTAGCAAAACAGTTCTTTGTATGTAGCCAGGGCATGCTTGTATGGCGCTGCAGCACAATGACGTCATAATGCTCTATTGCCGTTTCTTTCTATCATCTGATTGTTGATTGCATGTAGCTATTTTATTTTTCAACGAATTTTAATTCTGTTTTCACATTTGAGCATCAATTTTTGTCTATTTCTTAATTTTTAAGAAATGCATTTAATATTTGTCATTTGGAAACTACTGAATTATACAAATCTTTTAATTAAATTACAAATCATTTAATTAAATGATTTGTTATTTAGTAAATTTTCCTATGAAAATTAAAATAATACCTACTTATTGAAATAAAATAATACTTATTTATTATTATTCATCGTTATTTGCAAAGCGATATACAGTAGTGTCAATAGTTTCGCCAAGCAGATATAAATATAATTCTCAAAAACTTATTCCACTACAAAGAGACCAATAAGTTTTTACAGATTACATAGGATTTATACAAACATTTTTAACTAGCACTGGCCATTTCACTGTGAAAAATATTATTGATCGCCATAAAATGTATTTAAAAAAAGAAATTACTTTTTCTTTTTACACTTTACGGCTTTCAAAGATATTTTCTGGGTGAAAAGTAGCCTGTATCCGTTCTCTACATGATGGTTGATATGCAAACTTTTTATAATGTTATTTCGATAGAATGATAAAATACTGCCCATTTCGCCCAAAAAATATTTTGTTGGTTGCCTTATGCTACAATTAAAAGTAAATAATTTTTTATTTTTATTTTTAAAAGGCTTTCAAAATGATTTTGTACGAGATAAATAACCAGTAATTTATATATATAAGTATTAGGCACTTTCTTTTTACAATGTGAGATTCTTGCTTTTTTATTTATTTTCAATGAATTCAATAATTAATAATTACCTGAATAACTTTTCTGAGATTACCCGACTCAAATCTGGATTCGAAGCTCAAACGAGACGAAAAGGTATTCAATTTAGTGATTTCTTGCTCATCGTTGTTAGTCAGGAACATACTTTCAAGACTGCAACTGATAAATGATCCATTAGTTAAGAAACAATATTGTTCTTCATAACAATTACCAACTTTAGCAATACATTACCTTTTTTGAGAAGCTGTATCAGCAGGATTGGCATTGCTGCTAAGCTGGTCCAAATCATATACCACTTCGCACATGTACGCTTCTGGATTTATTGCTCTATCTACACATGACAGTAATTTGTTTCTGCAATCATATAAAGTTTTTTTATATTTATTTATTGTTTTTTAAACCCTCGTTTGACCTAATTCTCAACCGATGGTAAGTGATGAGGCCGAAGATGGAGCACACAGGCTTGAAAAGTACTGGATCTTGCCAGAATATATCAACGGCGAAGCGAAGATATTTGGCAGCAGACTATACGAGTACCTACATATAGGGTGGTCGCTTTGGTAGGGGATAAAAAGTCTTGACCAGCATACGATACAAAAGTACATAAATAAAGTATCTACTTATGATAGATCTCAGATAAAAAGCCAGTAGCGGCTAAAACGGTCACATTTCTAATAAGGAAACAAATTGAAACTGTAACATATTTATTTGCCAACATACCTGCACGCAGTTCGCTCCATCTTATTAAGCGGTTCAGGTTGGTTGTGGCCATGTCCACCCATCATATCCGGATAAGCCACCTTTACGAATGGAATGATGCTTCTGACTCTTGATGATATCGTGCAGTATACCGCTGCAAACGAGCTATACTTCGAAATGTCTTTATGGATCTTTAGTGATGAACAGGAGGTTGTTGCTGAAAATGAAAACATGTCAGATTACCAGGAATCTATTTATCTTTTACATTCAAAGTTTTTTTTGGAAGGATCTATTTCATACTCACAAGTACTCTCGTGTATTTTGTAGTATCCTTGAAATAAAGAAGAAGTTTGAGATGGTCCCAAAACATTTTCATAATCGGTATTGCCCAGGACGGTACTTAGTGACAAGTTCATATTGTTTTGCAAGGATCTATTAGCACCAGATTGTGTGGCGAGAAAGTCTTCAAGTATCGAACCTCTGGAGTTTGAGCGACTTTTAACCATTCTTATTTGCTTATTGTACGACCCAAACTCTTTAAAATAAATAAAATATCTGAAAATACCATCATGTTATAAATCTGTATGAATATAGAACTAAGTATCGGATATCACAAGTCCGGTTCCAGCTACGGCTCGGTTCGCTGTAATCAATCACATGCGCTCCGCTCTCCCCTCACTTGAAATCAGCGCTTCGTGATTGGATGTTGCAAAACGAACCGGAATGGAACCGACCTCATGTAGTCCGAGACTAACATTTTCTTTTTAAGTTGGGTACATACTTTTTTAAGTCTTCTATATCTCTCTCATTTGGATTAAACCATATTGAACTGCTCTGTATACTATCTCCGCTTTTCAAAAACGCTTTATCTAACTCGTCGGGGGGCTCCGTTTTGTTTTCCCCGTCCTCCAGCTCGAACTCTGGAAACTCATCGGTACCCTCGATATCTGTATCGGGCCCGTCGTCATCAATGTCAGAATTAACAGTCTTTGAGTCAGAGTTTGCTGCATCTTCCTCATCCTCATGGCACGGCCACAATGTGTTCGTTCCTGTAAACGTATTTAAAATATTCCTTTATTTTATCAGTGTACACAACCGATTAACGGTTCTGCATTGTCACAATGGTTCTGAAATGCCTCTGAAACATTAGCTTTCATGTGTTTATAAATGTCTTAATGAATTTGAATCAGTCAAATTACAAGAAATCGAATCCGTATCCGGACACATTTAAATAGTTTTACCTAAACCATTATTATTCAGCATTTATATATGATATGACTTAATCAGACACCGGCAGAATAAGGCGCGATAGTTCAGGTTGATTAAAGCAATGCCACGAAACGGCAAGGTTGCAGGTTAAAATCCTATTCGCGGAAAAAAATTCAGCCACCTTTTCCAATCTATTCAATAATTTTACCTTTTAGAATAGGATTGAGGTTGAACGAAGCGGGACTGGAAGCTGGTACAGGCAAGGCTTGGTGCTTGAGACAGAGTGTGATGACGGAGCAGACTCTAGCTAACAGTCCGTCAAATTCTGGCTCGTCAGGGCATTGCGAGCAGAACCTGTGAAGAGTCTGCACATGCTTCTTGGTGCATAATGCGCGACGTCCCGCCTCTGAAAGATTGGTTGGATATATGTAGCGTTTATAGAAGCAGCAGAAAAAAATCGATTTTCTTATCCATTCTATTTTATTGTAGAACTGGTAACGGAACTAGGTAGGTACTATAATTGACAAAGTTGCAGATGCAAAGCAAGGAAGTTATTATTTTCTCGCATATAGATGTTGAATTTTAATAAATACAACAATCATATTATAAACAAAGAACGAGAGAATGGTCATTCAAATTTCGACGCCGGGCACAGTACGTGCAAATGGCAAAATGTACAATGTGTTTGAGTGTCACATTGCCAAAATGTACAACATGCAAGAGACAAAATGTCCTAATATCTGAAACATTTCCATGACAGATTACCCTTTGGTCAAAATGTGTGTCTGATTTAAGGTACACGTGACGATATACTCGTATCTAACTGACGGAAAGTGTCCGTGCTATAAATGAAGTTTATATGAGTTGTAGTGTAGGGAGTTTGTATGAGTTGCATGGAGTTTGTCACTTTGACACTCAAGGTTTTGAAATAATTGTTCATTTTCAACATTTACACATATTATATTTTTTGACTATTGTACATTATGACAATAGGACAATGAAGCACATTGTACATTTTGTCATGTTCACGTTTTGTCATTTTAACATTTACACATTAATGTACTTTTTGACTATTGTACATTATGACTTTTATGACAATGGTACAATCAAGCACATTGTACATTTTGCCATTTGCACATACTGTACCCGGCGTCCAAATCGACTCTTTATGGTATGAATAAGGGAATCGTCGGTTTGGAGTTTTCGATAAATATCTCTATGAATTTTGTATTACCATTGGATGTACCTATTACCAAGCGAAAATTCACCATTGACTATGAGCAGTGTATGCTGCAGCAGTAGTTATTTTCAATTAACTGAAAATACGTACTTATATTGCAAAGGTGCTGCAGTGTTTGGAGTATGTGAGCGCATATCTTGAGCCTCATGCGTCCCTCGTAGCGGTCCCAGCGGTCGAACACCCTTATTAGCACGTTACAGAGGCCTGACTTCACGATCTGCATGCAGCACACCTCTGTGTGAGTTACGCACGTGTGACTCAAGTGGCATACACATGCCGCATTGGACATGCAACACAGATTTTAGAACAGTATGTAAACATAAACAGGATATGAAACCATAGTGCAGTTGTGTTGAATGACGTAGGTGTGTGATAGATTATAACGGTTCACCTATAACGATGCATTTTCCTGTGATATTCATCATTCAGTTGTGACGGTCGCAGACATTTGATATAGTGGATATTGTGCATAGTGTAGTCTATTGTATTCCGAAGTATGTCGCCTAGTGCTAGATCATTTATTACAAATATAGAGCAATTAATCATAATGGTAGCTTTTCGCCATGAACTATAACTATCAAATATCAGACATTTCAATCGATAGTGGTTCAGGATACTGTAGACTAACTCATTGGTGTTGGTTATAGGGAAGTGGCGCAATAATACATGTGAACTTAACTGTTTTTACTGAAGTAATCGATAGCATCCAGACATAATCGCAGTCTAGCCGTCGGGATGAAGCCTAAGCTTACCAATACTCTCTCGTAGGTAGGAATTACACCATCACGGATCAGAATAGACGTTGTGACATCTGAAATTCAGTAGGAGATTTAAAAAAAACTAAATACTGTAATAAGCTCATTAAAAACTTCTTACTTGATTAAGTCAGTATGTACTTACTATTTTTGGCTAGCTGTTTCATGATAACGAGTAAAGGAAATATTAGCTTATTATCAGTGAAGTGTCCTTTAAGAATAAGATGCATTGTTCTAACGCAGCCAAGCATTCTCACTTTTGCAGCGAATTTGGGATCTGAAAATAAACAAACATCTACAGACATAATACAACGTTAACACTATTTAATAATACAATAGAATACGACTACTAAGTGCATCTAGTACTACTACTACTATCTACGAAAGTGATTACATCTTTTATTAGAATAGTTGGGGGATTAGGATAATGTTTGAAGCGACAATGGCCCAAAGGCTAGGTGAAAGAGTAGGCACGAGACTTGGCGCAACCGTAGTCGGATCGAATCCACCTCTGGACTATTATGGTGGACCCCTCCTAGCACAGGCATTTTAGCCTAGTTGGAGTAGATAATGAAGAATATTTTGTAATGTGTTAAAACAATATCAATGTTTAAAAAGATATTAGAGTTCAATAAAGCTACGATGGGTAACCTCGAGAACTAAGGGGCGCAAGGATCCATATGAGGTCCTGCAAGACCAGTTCTGTCCCAGCGTGGCGCTCTCGCTTGTCATGCATGGTCGCGAGCACCTTGCGCACGATCACCTGCGTGCCCTTCAGCGAAATGAAGTCCTGGGCGCACTGCTGCCGGGCGAGGTTGTTCGCTGGAAGCAAGCGCACGTGTTAGTTCCTACCTCTCGGGGCCAGGGAAGCGAGAATCCACACGAGATCCTGCGCCATTAGCTCGTTGCCGACGTTTCCGTCTCGCTTGCTGTGCGTCGCGACCAACGTGCGGATCACCACCTCCGATCCGTTAATCATTATGAAGTGCTGCGCGCACTGCTGCCTCGCGGGGTTGTTCACTGAAATTACCGATATCGACGCTTTTTGACTGGCTTTCATCGAGGCGTTTCCGATTGACAGCCGTGTTAATATGCAAATCAAGCAGCTCTAACATTCCGATACATATTTAGTCATTACGTCTATTTAAGCATCTAACGCACAAATTCTTATTTTCCTGGATCCTTGATTATATTAGTTGTATCATTCGTACTACCTACGACATTTCTATTCTCTATATTTACAGCCATTGTTTAGATTTATCTAAATGTTAATTTGTCAGATATGAAATGACAATAGGATTACAATCGCTCCAATATCACAGATAACAAGGCCTCGCTTTCAAGTAGGCAGTCCAATGTCGCGCGTGTATCAAGCTCGTCTTAAATGTCAGCAGGCGGTCGGGACAACTATACTGAGGAGAAAGGGTAATCGGTCTTTGGAATTCCAATACCTTTGTAGGAGTTGCACGATAATTTTGTCTCCTTTATCTGTACGCTTATCGTTTCTATTTACATCGTTAATTTTAAATTCAGCATGCAAAGCAGTTGTGTTTAAATTTGTTTAAGTTGCATTAGGTGTTTTTGTATTGATAATAGAAGCCAATGTTTTTAAAGCGCCACACGGTTGACGTACCCTTTTTTACTATAACTGGAGGTTTATTTTCTTTTCCTGTCTTTTTTCCGTCCTTCTTCTTAGCTCCAGGAGGTTCAATGGGAACTGATTTATCATACAACATTATTTTTACAAAAAAAATATGCTTTGAAATAGAGAATTGAGTAAATTTAAATGACTATAAAAGGTGGGTACCTGAGCACTTTTTTCCTTTTCCTTGTTTTAAACATAGAGCTTCTCTCAATATAGACGTGACGTAAGTACATGTAGCTGAGTCTCTTGAAGTCTGAAATAGGTTGAAATTATCAGGTAAATAGGCCAAATGCAACTATATAACGTTTTTCTAACAAATATTTTGATGCACTCACTTCCAATATAGAAAGCAACATCTGTACGGCTCCCGTTTGCTTGTTCCATAGCTTTTCCAATGTACTCTGGCGTACGTGTTTATCTGAAGAAAAAAAACAATAATGAGCAGAAAATTATAAAAACGTTTAAATTATTATTTCTTGTAATTATTATTTAAGTACCGTTGGAAAAGTGTTTATGTCTGTGTCACCAATAGGTACCTAAGTAGATTATTACATATACAGTACTAAATATAGGTATAGCATTGACTACGCGTGATAGATCTACATCATCATCCACAGACCATGACCACAGAATAAAAGCCATAACATCCCACTGCTGGGTATATAAGCCTTCTTTCTGTTGTGTTGTTTAGTGCTAGTCGCATTCAGTATAGATATTTATTATTTATTTAAAAGATAATTATTTACTTCAATCGATTAGTAAGTAATACTTACATTCAATAGATAAAGCTCAGCTTTGTAGCTGTGAAAATTGTAGTCAACTTGCACAGCTACAAAGTTGAGCGTAAGTTGTTTTGTGTAATTTGTTATAAGTGACTGTAATTATTCGACCATCTTGCTGCAGAGGACAGAGGGTGGCCTCGCTGATACGAGTAGGTATGTGGCATATGGCGGCGTACGATGACCGCTCGACTATCGACTGGTTGACTTCCGCGAGATGTTTTGTTCTACAACTGGAGCGACTACCCTGGAGGTCGTCTACTGATCTTTACCACCATCTCAAATTATTCTCTCATAAATAACTACTTCATAAACGGTTTAAACAACATTGCAGTCGGACACTCGATCTTAATTACATTACTCCACCCAATTACACGAACCAAACTGTTTATGTATGCAAATTTTATTTTATTATTATGATATTGCGACCAGACTAGCTTAGCTGACTTGATTATAGTTCTTCGGATCGATCGAAATGTCGATGATATTTAAGAACAGGTTGTGGTATATATTTACTGCCTATCAATAGTTTGATATTACAATTCGATAGTTTCCAAGTAATAAATATTAAATGCATTTCTTAAAAATTAAGAAATATACATAAATTGATGGTCAAATGTGAAAACAGAAATAAAATTCGTTGAAAACTAAAATAGCTACATGCAATCGAAAATCAGACGATAGAAAGAAACGGCAATAGAGCATTATGACGTCACTGCGCTTTTTGATAAAAAGGGAGCATTTCTCCAGTACTAACTTTAACCATCAATGTCTCTGATGTTAGTAGAGATACCGAGAAAAGAATTTTAGATCCTTCTTCAGGGTGTTCATTTAAGTTGATTAATTGAATTTTAAAAATTTCGTTCAGTTCACGTTCAGATCAAGGAATTGCAGTCACAGAACAAGTAAATTTTTAAAGAATAACAAACTAGTCAAAAAGTCACCATTGTACGAGTATAGGGAGAAATGAAATTTTAAATTTACGAGTAGGTACACAATTTGTAACTACAATCTAGTTTACCAAAATTAAATACTGACGCGATTAAGCCATAAAATGTATAGGGAGATAATTTGGAATAGAGGAAATATATTTTATTTTATAATATATAATATTTTCCAAAAATATGTTTTCCAAAATTAGAACAATTTTGGAAAAGCAATCCAAATGAGAGGATATGTGAGATTGTAGAGGAAGCAAGATAAGCGTGCCAAGACATAATTTCGTGGCGCTCCGTTCCCTCTGCCTACCCCAGGGGACTTAGCGTGAAGGAATGTTAGTATGTATGTAGAACAATTTTTAACTTGCAAAGTTTAGAATATACAGGGTGTAACATTAAGAACGGTCAGTATGGGAAAGTCTGAAACTATAAGATATACGAAGATCTGTTCTTAGGAACCATGTCATCAATTTTAGTAACAAGAAACACTGTATTCATACATTTAAAAAAAAACTGTACTCAGCCTGGGAATCGAACCCGGTTGTTTTGAAAAAAAATCCAACACTATTTCTATTTAGATATCGATTGTGTAGGTCTGAAGGAATAAATGTTAGTATGAAACGTGATGTTTAAAATTAATAAAACGCATTGTTTACATATCTTTTAATTTATTTTAGTAGGTGTTCGAAATGACTACCATTTTGTAAAATACAACATTCAACTCGTTTAGGCAACGATCTTACTATTGAATGTTGTATCTTCAGGTGGTGAATTTGCGTTAAAATTGTCTTTATGGCTGCTGGTCTCTAGGTCTTCAATTGTGTCGTAGCTAGTTTTGTACACTTCATCCTTAACGTAATAGATATCTAAATAGAAATGGTGTTGGATTTTTTTTTCAAAACAACCGGGTTCGATTCCCAGGCTGAGTACAGTTTTTAAAAAAATGTATGAATACAGTGTTTCTTGTTACTAAAATTGATGACATGGTTCCTAAGAACAGATGTTCGTATGTCTTATAGTTTCAGACTTTCCCATACTGACCGTTCTTAATGTTACAGCCTGTATATTATAGTTCTATTTTGCATAGTTAGATAATTATTTATAAATTAGAAAAATGGAAATTCGAAACTTGAGACACATAAATATAATAGAAAATGTCTTATGTACCTAGTTTGTACATAAGCGACAATAAATCATGATAAATAGATTCGATTAGTAGCAACTAGGAAATTACAAATTTGTTTGTCATTGTTGCAGCTGACTCTGACCGTTGAAACCTAAACCATCGAAGAATAACAATGTTTTATTGACACACCTTTCTGGACCCAAAAGATTGGGCGGAATACGGAAGCAGCATATAAATCAGTTCAAGTACATTGTTGTTTACGATGCAGTGGGCCAGTGTGGCCAGCAATGCAATGACAATGACAGGCCACGTCGATGTTGGCAAGACGCCAGACGGACGCGTGCGCACCGGCGACGTCACGACACCCGCCGCGGCAGACGGACCGTGGCTAAACGAGCCAAGCTTTCTAGAAAACGCTGACGACATAGCAACAGGGGGCCCCGGTGGCCAGTGCGACTTTGAAAACAAAAGTGTTCGAATGACGGAAACTATAATTTTAAATTTTAAATTAGAAGAAGATTCAGTAAAGAAAACTCTAGCAAGTATTATAGGGTAAGCTGTGCAAAATGATTTGGTGCAACTGATGACTTCCTAGTAACGACTGGTTTACACGTTTTCAAGTGGCAAGGACAGTGGACAGGAGGACAGTGGCAAGGACAGTAGAACAGCGGTAAGGACAGTTCAAACAAAATCCTACGGTCCACTGTCCATTCTACTGTCCTACTGTGCATTGTCCTTGCCTCTTGACAAGTTGTAAACCAGCCCTAATGGATAAAGTACCTATGATAATAATTATTTTTCATATTCTTGTATTTTTGTCAACTAAACCAAAACTGAAGGAAGAACTAGAGACGAACATAAGTTGCGCTTAGATAACCATTCATACTTTAAAATATGTTGGTATCCTAACTAACGTTTTGTATTTATATGTTTGAAGTCATACATATAAATAAGCTGTAGTAAAATTAATAAGATAAGGTTGACAAATCGCTACAACCGGCCGTTTCCGTAGAGCATACACGTTACACATATCATAACATTGGAGACACTGCCAGCGACATTATTGTAAACATGTCGTTGTCTGCAGCTGCCAAATAAATAATAATTAATAGAGTGCAAAAAGAGTTCAGGTTCAGAGAAAGAGTAGTTTCTAAGAGTAAATATATCTAATGACAAAGATAATGAAACAGAAGAATATCAGATGACGTCGACACTATGGTTGATACCTCAGAAATAAGTAGATAATATTAAGTTGGTGGGACAAAAACATAAATGTGAAAAAAATGCAAATTCGGTGCAAGGAATCAGTAGGCCTGTCGGCTTCACCGTTAAAAGAATGGAGATCTAACTGGATGACAAGTTCAATTATTAACGTTCCTTCAAACTTACCTACAGAAATATATAGGTAACATTATTTTTATATTTTATATCAGTTTTATATTTTCCCATGTTCTGTTACATGTTCATTCGCACTGGTCACAGAAGAGATCTGTCCTCCGAGATATAGGAACTTCCTAGTTCGGAGGTCAGCGTTTATTGTAAACTAACTTGTTGCTCACTAATTTTATTTAGTTTAATATAACCTATGCTTAAGTTCCTACTGGTGTATATTCTTCAGTGAAAACTTTCCAAGTTACGGATTTAGTTTTGAGCAAGCGATATTTTTTATGTTGAGTATTACCACCATAATCTTTAGTTGATACATCGTAAAATATAATGTTCTGTTGCTAAATTAATTATGCATAAGTAGAAAATATAATATAATATAACACTAAAATAATACTAAAGCTAAAACTAAACTAAGGCTAAGAAAGCTAAAGATAAAAAAATTGGGTTAAGTCCCCCACATCCGGCAGTGTTGCTAAATAGTGATTGATGCTTTAGAATAATATGTTATGTTATGGCTAATATGTTATGTTATATATGTCAATAAAACCACATGTCAATAAAAGGGCAATATACTCAGAGAGCTCGAAGGGCTCTTTCCGAACGTTTAGGCAAGGGTTGAAATACACACAACACCAACAAACACGCCCTCTTACACACCATCACATACACAAACACACCCTGTCACTCGCCTTTAACCACATATTGTAATTCTATTTCTATTTCTTCTATATATTCAGTGCTATCTTACTAAAATTCATTTTGAGTTATTGTGTAATTGGCGTTGTAACTTTTTAGTATAAGTACTGTTATAATTGTTTTGCTGTACAATAACCTGTAATAAAATAAAATAAAGCCACATAATTTTCAATGGTATTCAACAATAGAATTCTATATAACGTCATCAATGTTATCGACATAGGTATTTTATGGGTATATCTACTGACCGGACACAGTGGAAACTGGCTTTCGTCCAACTATTGTCAGCCATTTTTCAAGCTTCATGTATGTAAGTGATTGCATCGATTAAATCTTAATTGATCGTTTCAGATTATAGTAGGATTTATCGGCTAAAGGTATATATTTAGAGATATATGTTTACCATTTGTTAATGTTGTTGTTTATTGTTTATCCATAGTAACAATTGGTAAACACATAATAACATGTTAGTAAATATAGTTTTAGCCTTTGCGACGCTTCTTAAATCGTCTGCATTAGACGTAACAGGTCTATGAAATATAGTTTTACGAGAAGGACCGCCGTATTTTTTTAAATGTTGTGTAGAATCACAACTATTTATCGCATGATAAAGTTTTGTATGAATAATTTTAAAGCATCCTGTGTATTTACTTTTCAACCATCATTCATCAATTTCATTCATAATAATATCAGTTTTTTTATTATAATATTTTATCGCCTGTCTCTGAGTCTTAGATAAATAATACGAGCAAAAAGATCTCATCTTTTGATCACTTATATAGGTGCTGAAATTTATTTAAATTTAATAGAAAACAAGGACGTTAGATAACTTTAAAAATATTATAATCACAGCTTTTCACCTGGCTCCAAAAGCCAGAAAAAATATACGATTTGAAATTCAAATTGTTCGTCAAACTAAATAGTCAAAGCAGTGTTCTCTCAGCTCATGGGTACTGTCCAGAATATACACGATGATACTGGAATGAAGACTTTGGGAACACAAATAGCAGGACCCCAGATTGCGAACCTACAACCTTGGGATCCTCAAAGCCAGAGTGAATAGGCATTTACTGGGCCCGCATGCTCCATCGTTGACCTCATCGTCGCTTACCATCAGGCGAGATCTAGGTCAAATGCCGGTTTAGTAGTCAATAAAAAAATAAAAAATAAAAAACGAAGCAACATTCCTTGTAATTATAAGTCAAAAATGGCAACGTTAATGTAAATCTCCATACAAAACGGCGTCAATGTTGCCATTATATAGACTTGTGATTACAAGGATTGTTGCTTCGTGAACTAGATTGTAAACTTCAAAGATGTGTAAAGTTGGTAATTTAAGCAAGGAGTTACTGCCTGTGGCAGGTCGTTAACTGGATGTTCACTGTCCAAAAGATAATGCAGTGGACAAGACCTACTTTGTATAGGAAGACGATAGGGTAAGAAACAAAAGTAGTTTAACAAGTATCGATTCGCTAGGAGCAGCGCTATTTGTGTTATGAAGATCACATCGACTCTCTCATCTTTTTGCGGTGGTCATCAGGGACCTGTTTAGTGTGGTCTACTCATGTGGTGTGAATCGACTAACGACTGTATTATTATTATAAGCCGATGAAGATCGAAGATATTAATGTTAGTATTAAAAATAGCGCACTTTTGCAATATTGAATTGGTTCTATAGTAATAGGCGTCTTTTAAGCTAACAGTGGTCGGCTGTACGATTGTCCTGTCCTCTAACGCCAACCCGGCGGTAGATAAGAGTCTGTTGGCAGGGCAGTATCAAATGGCCCGGGTGCCGGACGGGGCGCGCCGGGCGACCAATGTCAAGGCGACTCTTGATTTATGTCCCGCGTATAAATAGAACGCGCCTCGTGTAAACGCAGCTTTAATTGCTTCGCGTTTATCTAGTAAATGGTTGATAATGCAGTACGTTAATATGTTTACTGTTTACACGATTTTTCGATGAAGATTTTCCAGCTAGAAGTAAAATTTTAACAACTCTATACGAATGTAATGCATGTATATGAGCCAAATATTTCTTTGGACGTCGGTAAAAATCTAGGTTGATTTCAATCATCACTCTTTAGATATTGTACACTGTGATTGAACCTATGAAGGGGTAACTCTACATCCACTACGACACTCTACACGCTATTTATGAATCTAAATATAGCAACTTATTTACTTTAATATAGCCATTAACAAATAAAACCACAAAACCATGTATTTGTATATAAGCAAAGTAAACTTACATAATACATCATCTTACATAATCCATAATCTGAGTCTATATGACTCGTCTACGTGATCGTTCTACGGCCTATACAAATGCGTTTGTGTCTGCTCTAAGAAAGGAGGACGATTCTTTTAAATTACTTAATAAAATTGTATCTTCAACTCTCTAAAAACCTTTTAAACTCTACTCATAATTTAGAGTCATATTTTACATTAAAACATAATTTTATCAACCGATAAAGCTATGCTTAGTCATACTTTTATTTGTAAATGATTCTAGATAAAAATGTTTATGAAAATAGGAAGTAGAGATGTTTTCAAATATAACTAAGTACACACAACAAAGCGTATAATATTATTTATGTTACGAAAAAGCTTTATATAAAAGGACAAACTGGGGGTCATGTCACGGTTTACAGAGCAAACTTTAAGGGGTGATAAGTGCGACCTGGTACTAACAGTACCCGAATCACTGTTAAAGCTGCCTATATCTACTTATAGGTATAGGTTATAACTTATAAATTTGTTCTTGATACCGTGAATAAATTAATGGTAACACTTGGTGAGCCCGGCACGGGCGGAGTGGCGGTTTGGCCAGGGGCCCAATGCACCGCTGCCATGCTACACTGCCGCTCACGCGATATCGATGCACTAACGATACCTTATCACTTTATCTGTCACTTCTTTATTACCAGGAAAAATAATGGTTGTCGACTTTTGAAGGGTTATTTCTGCCTAATCATGAAAGTATTATCTGTCTACTTATAAAGGGTATATCTGACAAATTATAGCTCAAAGATAGAATTGAATGAAGATTAGAGGAAAAAAATTGGGTTTTATGAAAAGTCTTCGACTTTTACGTAACAGCAGCGCAGAAAGAACGGATCTCCGTTTTACTATCTCGTAAATTATCTCCAGATGTTCAGTCAAAACATCATGAGTAGAAAGTATCTAATAGTGAATTACGTAGAGAGATTCACGCAATGTGTAGGATGCACTGTGTTTAATTTTATTTATCCGACAGAACTTTACGCAAACCAATTTAATGATAGAAAATCACCTAAATTGTTATTACCGTAATTTATTTTAGTCACGCAATGCATTTTGAATGTAAGGAGAGGGACGATGGCGCCGTCGCGAATTTTGCCCTTCCTCACACATAACATAATGGGGAAGGTAATGGCAAGCAATGACCCATAAAATGTGCACAGGAAATAGTTTTAATTAAATGGTTAATTCCATAGAATAATTGCAACATTATCGGTAAGGAATGCTACTAGAAGAATAAAAAGATCAACAGCACGCACCCTATGCGAATTTTATGGGAATACCCAGAGGGATAGGCACGGAGAATTTACGCGGTTTAAATCTGCGTCCAAAATCTTCACTTTAGGTTTAACATCCGTTGTCCCCTAATCCCCTTCCTCCAAATCATAATCAATAACAAAAATCTGAAACCCTCCTGAAATCAATTTCCGACTATAAGGCAAATGATTCATTATTGTTTCTAAAAGATTCCGTGCATGTTACTGTCAAATAACGCTAAAAATAGCGTTAAAATGGATTGTTCACTAACTCAGCTCAAACTTTTGAGGGTTCGTTTATTGAACCATTAGTGTAGAAATCGTATCACGCAATAAGTTCCGTCGAAGTTTGTTAAAGTATAACTTTATTATCTAGTTTATGGTAGAGCCAATGCGGCAAATTCGTGCCCTAGAAAAGGTTTTTTTTTATTAACACAACTCTATGCCCTGTTTTCGGAGATTCATAATTTTGATAGTTTCGGTAGGCAAAAGTGGTAGTACAACAATAATAATAATATAATAAAATTAATAAGGGAGTACTAAATGTATGAAACTTTGAATGGGTTCTTCTCATTCTGACTCATTCAGTTGTGTACCTAAGTAGATTTCAATACCCGAATAGGGCCATGGAAAGTTATTCTTGCTACGGCTCTAGCAAATCTATATTCTGTAGCTAGATTGAAGTTTATTACTAGTGTCATTTACTCTGAAATACTACACGGAGAAAAACGAACTAAACCAATAAACAGTATGAATTATGATGATTTGATGAAAGTAACCTAACGTCCCACCATAGATCATCCTACCCCGTCGTGTCAACACAGACCGTCTACTCTTTAGACAAAAGTTGGCACTCGTTATTACTAGAGTTACGCAAAGCGGGACACTTTCGTATAACAGTCCCAACAACGAACATAGCTCAATTATCATTATCTCATACGTATTTTGTATTAGTGAGAGATGCCGTCAAAAACTGTGCTGGGCGGTCTGCCAAAATGCAGATGTACTTGCCTTTAGTACGTATACCAAACTCGTCGTCCATTGGTCTGGATGCGATAAAAATACGATTTGTTGTCAAACAAGCTTTCCTTGTTGCTACCGAATTTCAAAAGCTGATAAGCATCGACTGAAAATAGGATCGATTTTGTAATTTAAGTGAGGAAGTCGAGTGGTATGAGATAGGGTGGCAGTGATAAACTATTAGATGATATGACCACTATCTTTAGTTATATGGTAATTTAAACAACCCTTCTGTAGTAATTTCCTTATCACCGATCGAATGCAAACATATGGATGGGCAGATCGTGGCGGAGGTACCTATAAATAGCTATGCAAATTTTACGATTCACAATTTCGATCGCGTTTTATGATAATCGTTAGTGCTATTTTAATAGATCAGAACACTGAAATTATTTCTTATACACCTGAATAATAACAATAATTTGGAAAACAGGGGTAGGTTTCTGTTTTCTTTTTTAATGAAATATTTTATATATTGTACCAAATAGCCGACTAATAATAAACGATGTATTTTTGAAGGATGGCAACTTAAATTTGGCAGGAATAAAAGCTCGTGCTATCGTTCTCTTATTTTATAGATATGAAAAGGACAGAATCACTTTTAGACGTGTCCAGTTTTAGTTGCTAGCCATCTTTCAGCCCATTATTACTCTACATTTAACCCCGATACATATTTTATAACTGACATACTATACTAACTACAAGTCTTTAGATTTCCATAGTGCGTGTGGAGTTGCAACACATAATATTAATAATAGTAAGTATATATAATATTATAGTAATGGTAGGTACTATTCGACGTTGGTAGAAGTCTAAGAAGAGTTGACTTTCATAGTCTGACTAATAAAGTAGCCTGAGTATCTACTCAGACTTAAGTAAACCTTGTGCCATTACATAATACCATTAATATATCTATATGGTGTTGTTAGCATCATGTAGTAAAAACAGATGACTTACATTATACAGCGTGAACCACATTGTGGAGTCTGAACGCTGCTGGTGCACCCACGACTACTCGAGTCAGCTACCTCATCCACTTCTCTTGTTACAATCTTGCTAGTAATAACAGACTTACCGTGAGACGTGAGTCGCGAGTTGATCCGCGCTGTGATGGCGCGAGCCACCTCCGTGGAGTCTGACGAGCGCTGCTGGTGCACCCGCAGCCGCTCGAACAGACAGTCAGCTGCCGATTCGTCCGCCATGCGGTACGCTGAAAATATTTATATAGCTTATAATTATACCTTTTTTAAAGAGCAGAGAGAGAAAAAGAGCGGGTGTCATCTACTACGCCCCCTCTATACATATAGGTATGTATAGATGTGAACAGTTACGAAATACGAAATTACTTTATTGGCATAATAACATCATAATACTTACAACAATATGGTAAACTTATGCTATTGACCTGTACTATTGTGTATCTAGCTAGACAAGTTCTCTGGCTCTCAAACTAGGTCTAACCAAAGAACTATTTATTGCAAACAAGTATTCTAGTCGTGGATTTACCCTTTGTTAACTTGATCGAACTTGAATTCGATATGAATAGATCTTATAAGTCGTATAGGTTAATAAAATAGCAAAAATACCAAATGTGTTTAACCGTATGTAGATTATGTAGATTTAGGTACAAAGACCTTTTATATTATTAGCATAAGGTCGGTTACCTTTTGGTCGGTACAACTATGAAAATTCATGCATTAGGCTACAGTTGAGATTCAGTTTTTGATTCAATTCGAACGAATTTTTGTGGTGAAAACTGTATGGACATATCATATCCCGTTGCTTAAAATCGGTATTTAGGTATGATTATAGGTACATGTTTTATAAAAATCCCGAAATCCTACCGCATAAACCAACATAGCTTTATTGTTATAAAAGTAGGCCAAAACATAACAACGTGTTTGCACCAACACCGATTAATTTCAGAGAGCGTTAATAATGAGAAATGAGTAAAAGGTGACATAAAAGACAAATGTAGAAATTGTTCAGGGACGTACGTGAGTGTGTGGTGTCCTTAGCCGGTGAATGTGACGGTACGGGAGGTGAACTGTGTTTGCGGTGAACGGTGTGTGAGCGGTCGCGAATCAGCTCAGCGCCCCGCGGCGGCTGCCGGCTGACTAATACACGGAAAAGCGACAGCGGGGCGGGCGGGACGCAGCGCGACGCCCCGGAAAATGTTTTCCTCCCGCCTTGGCGCTATACACTAATAAAAGTCCCTACACTTTGATGCGGTTACACTCATAATAGTTCATTTATTTAGGACTTTACAGAGTAGTAATAATAATATGTGCCTACGTAGGTACATACTACTATGTTAGCGAAAACATTTATCATGTCCAATTGCTTATCATATAAATATGAAACTTTCTCTAAAAATGTAAAGTCGCGTAGATACAGTGCCTTTGAGCGACAATTACGTGTCTTATTTGAAAATATTTCTGCAGAAAGTTATATTCATGAATATAATTATTCTCGAATTAACAGTGAACGTTTTTGCTTTACCTGCCTACCTGCCTTAGGTTTATATTGGTACAATAGTTTTATTATAGTTACTTTACGACATTATTTTTTTAGGTTTGAGCTTTACCTGCTTATGTCTTAAAATTATTCACTTACATCCAATTGTTATTGGACTAATAGCAGTAGCAGGTGTATCTTATAATTTATTTATAACCGATACGTTTGTTCCACTTAGATGTATGGAAATCATATTTGAAATGTATGATCAATTCAATATGTCTTTTATTTATTATACCTATATCCACATTGTACCTTTTGTATACTTTCTTTATATAACAGCGATATTTGCATATTAGTGTTATATGTATAAGTAGGTATATAAGAAGGTAGTAAGTAGTTGTTATATAAGTAGGTATATTTTGTTACTAACCTACTTGTTTTGATGGGAAATCTTAAAATTAGTTAATTTAGAAATAAATAAATAAATAATCTTTATTGAAAACATCACAAATTAGTAAATCGAACAATACCCTGACTCCCAAACTAGGCGAACCTGTATCTTGGGAGACAGTGCTTTCCCAAAAAGAAGGTATTCAATAACGGCCAGCATTCATCCCATAGACAACTTGGTAGCTATCCATGGGACAAATACCGCCCCCTACTGAACACCAAGCTATAATAGTCACAAATTACAATTTATTATATATATATATATATATATATATATATATATATATATATATATATATATATATATATATATATATATATATATATATATATATATATATATATATATATATATATATATATATAATAGTTTCTCGGTTTGATCGTAGCTAAATTCATTCAGGTGGATTTTAAGAATTTGTTTTAAAGAGTGCCTACTAAATTTAGTAATATCATGGACATCGTTGAAGTATCTATAAAGAAATGGGCCTAAGAAACCGTACTGGTGTTGGGCAAAGCTTGTTCTGACCGGTGGTACGCGGGTACGTTGTCGTCTTTTTTGTTTGACGGGTAGTGATTGGAGGGTCGACCTGTGGTATGTAATATTTTGTGATACATACTTCTTTTCTTTGTTTTTCTAATATCTGGTGTTTGTGCCGATGAGTCGGTTGCTGGAACAAAACAATAAAAATAAATTTCAAAACCTACAAACGACTTTATTATATAGATAATGTTTTTTTACTATTTTTTATTAAATAAGGAGAACAGACGAAGCAACGGGCCACCCGATGGCAAGTCACCGTGGCCCATAGACATCTCACCTCACTGTATTATTATTAGAAGGTTTTCGATGCGTTGCTAACCTTGAGGACTAATAGTGCCTCATTTGCCGGAAACTACGCTGGCTCTCTTACCCTTCAAACCGAAACACAGAAATGCAAGAATTTCTGCTTTGCGGTATAAATAGGTAAGAGAGGTGGTACTAACCCAGACGATTCTGCACATAAGGATTTATTACCACCTGCAACGTATTTAGCGTAAATGAACTGTTTCTATGGGTATTCTATGTATAGGAAGGTTGTTGGACTCCTGTTTCCGCATTTAGACGACTTTAGTAGTACTTTATGAGTAAGGCAATGGCAAACTACCCCGTAGAAAGTTGTTTAATGTAGTTGATTCCCATAGAATGTTCACCGGGTCTCATATAAATATATGGTAAACGACTACAGAAGAAAGGAAAGAAGGGTGCATTTCTTTCTGTTACCTCATTGTGATACAATTTTCATGGTTTTGAGAACGATGATATCCACAATGATTCCTATATGGTGGCGTGGTGGCCCTAGCTCGATATTAGGGTGGAGCGAGTGTCAAGTGTCAAATTTCAAGTGTCGTAAAGTGATTTTCTGCCACACGGGATTTGTCCTGAATTGTCCCCTCTATTTTCACAATTTACGCAGTACGTTTTTATGATTCACCATCTACAATCGGAATAATTTCAAAATGTGTTTTTTTCTAATTCACCATCTATGGAAAAATTGTGCTTTTTGGCGCCCTTCCTTACGTTCGTCCAGAGTGATCACTCCTCTCTTTCTACCCTAGGGTCTGCCTATAATCGTATAACGTGACAGAAAACATTCAAACAATTTCAGAATCACCAGAATCAATATAAGTACAGTCTGAAATGAAACTTGTTGATCCAAAGATCAAGGAAATCCTGTTCAAATAGGAGTGTCAATTGTCAGCACTTTGTTTGTACCTATGTCTCACATGTGTACGATTGTATTTTGATATAAATAATCTTGCGCACTTACCTGACATGTCTCAGGCATTACAGAGTAGTAGTTTGTTTATGTGTCGTGCGTTTTCTTTACAATAATAATGCATTTCATTTCTGATATCTTTGTTGTCTTTTAAGGTTTGTGATGATGATTGAGAATTTTTTGCAGTTTAATGATAACCTTGTAATGTTACTGTCAGTGTTTGATAGGTGTTTCAATTTTTTTAAATTAGTTGCCAGTATGAGACATAGTCAACGAAGGAAGTTCTAAGTACTAGTAGTCAATCTATTCAGAACCGTAAAAAATACCTTACCATACTTTAGACAATTTGTATTGTAATCAAGGCCTTATATAATATAGCGTAATATTATATTACGCATTATACTTTTTAAATTATATTATCTCTCCTATGGACATTTCTTTTGCTGCACCTTCTATTTTTATATTTTACCCTACGTTTAGAACATCTGTCTGTCTATCTATAGCAAAGATTTTGAAATTAACCCTACGTCTATAGTCTTCTACGATTTTATCTTTCACTGGATTTTGCTTTGCTGCTTCTAATAACAGAAGTTGTTTGTTATGTGCATACACCTGTCATTGGTTGTTCCATGATACAAATCGAAGGTTGCCATGAAGATTACAAGAATGATTAGCTAGTCGTGATCTACGAGTTGATTGAAAATGAGTAGTTTCTGAAACTTCCTTATGGCGTGTCTGGCGCCCATCACGTCGCTAATTGTATACCCCTTACAAACAATCGGTAAAACAAACATGAATTATCCGATAGTAACGTGTATAAATATGTAGTTCTGTAAATTATAGGCACTACCTAACCGACATACCGTATGTAACAGAAACCCCCTATAGTCCCGAAAGGGGGTGTTCAGTATCCATGACTGAAGAACTTTCACTATGGGGCCGAATCTGAAATCGCGAATTAAAGAGCTGTTTTATACATTTTGGTCGTAGATAGGTACAGATTTTGTATTTTTAGATTTCGAATTGAGATTAGATTTCAGAGTTTGCCCAACCGTGAAAATTGCTCAGTTATGAATACTGAACGGAGTGTAGGGACTATATAGGGGTTTTTTGTTACACCCAGTATACAAAACAATAAAATATATATAAACACAAGTACATGTACAGCTGTAGAGTAGAAATTAAGAAATGGTAAGCTTCTAGAAATTATAAATCTCATTGAAATGTCAATATGTTTTCAATATCGTTTAGCGATGGTTTAAAAAATTGCCATTAAGTATATAAATTGTACACTTAAACAAACTCTTAAGATGTCTAGAATTCTATAGAGTGAGTGGAACAGTTAAGCATATAATACCTAGGTACAGGAGGTTATATCTTCAAAAGTAGCAACATCGTCAAACGTTTTTGAATATCGTTATTTATTTATTACAGACGAAATACTTATCTGTAAACAGTTTGCTTTTCCACCGTGTATAGATATATAAGTACGGAAAATCGAATGATTTGTTAAGAAGGAATTGTTTGTGTACTCGTAACCTATTTTGGTATAGGTAGAGTCAAGATTTTCTGTGAAAGGGTATGGATTCGCGTCGATTTCTTAACAAATTAGGATAGGTTTGGAATAATGAAGATGCCGCTCGCGTATGGCGACAGTGCACTTCTTTCCTTCACGGCGACAAGTACATGCGATACTATGATTATAATGTTTCGTTTGCAAGATCAATACCTACTTGTGAAACGAGGTTATGCTTTACGTACTTTTTGTTAGTTCGTACGTTCCCATGTATCTTTTGAATGCGGACACGGATTTGCATGCAGTTTTTTGTTAAAGATGGGTTGTCGTAATAGTTTTAAACACAATTCACTAACGTAGAGTTAGGAACCGGCAGTTAAAGTGGAAAATTGTTATTGGTAAGTAGGTCTAGGTACCCATCGGAACTAAGCTGAAACCTTGAATTTTTAGGATCAAGGTGCTCCTTCTATATTCGGAGGAGACAAAGGGTCTGATAATGACCAGAAAACATAGTCATGACTTTTTCTAAGTAACCCCAGCATGGCTAAATGCTTAATAAATAAAAATTGGTTAAAATAGTCATGGGTTTGTCACAGTTTTTTATATTTCTTGATCATGTTTGAAGAAGTGGATATATTATATCATATCTCTATCGTCGCAAAACTTACTACATGTACTTATTTCATTATGCCACTAAACCAGTTTGGAGCATAGTAAAAATGTCAGAGTGTAAGATATGTTTGAGGCCGCTACAGTTGGTACTAAATGTCACTGCGATTAGTATCTATCGAGATCGAGAGCAGTCTTGCGCATGCGTAACATAATGTGAATTAAACCATGTATTACCTATCACTTAGCCATTTTGTATGAACTGCGTGCGACTTCATACAAATTACAAAAGTCGCCATGCTGAAGCATTGATGAAAGTCTCTCTTAGAGTAGGAATACAAAAGGCTTGCATTACGACTGCAAGCCAGCTGCCAAATTGCAGTTTAGATGCAGTACTGTTACAGTCTGCATGCAGTCTGCACGCCAGCTGCAAGCCTGCTCAGTCAGCGTGCAGTTGGACCGACTGCATGTCAACTGCACAGCAGCTGCGTGCCTCTCTGAGAAGTCGTTGTGCAGTTCTAATACAGTCTTATTGCAGTCGATTTAACTGCATCGGAACTACTGACCTGCGCAGTCGGAATACAGTCGATGTGCCGTTGGATCGACTGCAATAAAACAGCATCTAAACTGCGCAATCAGCGTGCAGTCGGTTTGCAGTTGGACCGACTGCAATATAATTGTACAGAAACCGCATTTAAACTGCAATTTTTTAGTTAGCTTGCAATCGAAATACAATCCGTCTGTATACACCTTACACTCTTGTTCATGTGTGTACAGTAGAAGGAACTTCAAGCTATACTCGATGGAACCCTGTCGCAATAAGTTTTTGTTATGATTACTTGACATTCGTACGAACGTGTCAAATAAGTTAAAGCGACCAAGTACTAAAGGATATAGTCATCAGACTGTAAAGTGGACAACCCTGATGGGTTGTCCACTTTACATGCGTCACCCACCGTGTATTAAACGCTTATGACAGTTATGACTCGATAATCTTACCTAAGATATGCTCATACCCTGAAAATGTTTTGTTTTGAAAACAATAATTTTATATCGGTATAAATAATGCTCTACACGACAGAACAAAGTTATTTCCTTTTCTCATTTCCTTCGTGATTGAGCGTTTGAGTAATGTTTTGCGTCCGACTTGCTATTTTTGTTCAATTTATGGTTGTAGTACAATATAGTCAAAATACGTTTTGTTCAAAGATTGCATACAGTTCTAATATATCTAAGGCAAAGGTGAGTGGAATTTTACCCTTGGATGAATGAAAATAGTGTTCAGCAGCAGAAGTAAAGGAACGGATTCTTTCAAGATTTTTTCTATCATCTATATATGTAAACTGCAGAAATTTTTAACTGTAAACTCTAGTACTTTATTATTTTTAATTTAATTTAGCAGGTACCTAATTTAACTGAGTACCTACGTACGTACGATGGAGGAAGAAATAATGGGTACACTTTTGGCCTTTATCAAAGTAAACTCCAACTTTATATACGTTGCACGACTTTAATATAACAAGGTTGTAAGTTGTATCTCGTGATTATCTTCATATATTTTTTTAATTTTTCAGGGAATAATAATTGAAATCATAAGTCCAGATTTTTACAATAAACCTTCAAATGTACTGTTGACATTACTGGACTTGGACCAACAACAAAACAATGTTTCGGATGGTGCGAAGATCAGGACTAAAAGACAGGGCAGCGGCGCCGGTACCTTTGATTGTCACGTTTATTTTTGTCTACATAGACTGGACAGGGAAATAATATTTATTGATAATGCATGTGATGGTGATCCTCAGATGGTAAAGTAGTTAATACATGGATTGCTGGAATTCAGAGGGCTATCCTCGTAGTTGAATGTCGAATTCGACATAATCTCATCTCGTTCGTGGTTTGAGCCCAATACTGATTAGTGGGTTTCACACGCCTTCAGTAACTTTTTTCACAGGCGAGGTTTCCTCACGACGTTTTTCTACACCGTTAGAGCAATCGGTAAATGTACATAACAATGCATGTCTTTGAAAAAAATCCGAAAATCTCATTGGTACTGCCTTTACATGTAACCTACAAAATATACATCGAACCTGAACCTCCCGCATGGCAGTCCAGCGTCCTATTCCCAACGCATTAGATGCCCGAAATCTCCTAATATTTGTTCATTTACTCCCAGGAAAATTCACGGAGGCAGCCAAGATGTCCCAAACTAAGACTGGCCGGCTGTACGGTCAGATGCTTAAGAACTTTTGGGCGGACTCGTACGTCGGTGGCGCCCATCCCTTTCATCACGAGGTCCCAAAGGCGATAGTCACGTTGTTCAAACAGAAAATTCTAGACTACTTCTTCCCACCTGTAGGCGAACCAGACAAGACGCAGTAGATACTTCAATTTTCTGAAGAAATTGTTTAACCGCTGATTTTATTACTATGGTATTATTATGTTTGTTTAGAATATAAATTACAATGCAAAAAGATTTTTTATACTACGCAATGTATTTAATTTTTTGTGTAATTTAATTGTGTTTCGTATGCTCAATAAAATGAATGTTGATGTTACTGTGTTTGGTCATTCTCGTTTTGTTTTGTTTAGACCTCTACATTATCGTTAATTTTCCATTAAAGATTAAATGTTGAAGATATTATCTTCTTCTTTGAGGGGTCCGTAGCCCAGTCGCAAGGATAGTCCGAAAGTAATCGTGCAGGTCAAGCAATGTTGGGCGCGGTCAGATCCAGGATGGGTGGCCGGTATAGTAACCCTTTTTCATCTGAGCCCTTCGTCCCTCCTCGTCATATGAAATATGCCACTACCGTAGCCATGCCAGAGGGGTCTGTCACGAGGGGTCAGAGACGTGCAGTCTCTGTCAATAGTTTGGCCACTATACTGTAACCACTTTACAAGAAGAAGAATATAATCTATTTAGATAATAATTTAGCAAAAGCAAACTTATAAGTTATACCTACAAGTCTTGTAGAGGTTTAGCTAGGATGTTCAAACAGCTGCATTTCCGGATTTATACTTACAGTGCCTCTCTGTTGGTCAATTATTGATTACTCTAAGAATTTCAAACGACTCTACTACATTTCATACAATGATATGTTTTGAAAACAATAGACCATTATCTACTATAGTATAAATATTGTTTCATGCTGGCTTTAGAATGATATTTCTGTTTTTCTATTCAGAAGAGATTGATCTTAGTTACATTAGAATCATGGATTTTCCACAGCTTAGTGTTTTTATTCCTTTGGCGTTAACGTGCTGCTGTCAAAATGTATTTAGTGCAAAGATCGCGGATAATTTTAATATTTCAAGAGCACAAGTAAGTCGTCGAATTATTTTTTGTATAAATTTAAAAAAAATATATAAAGTTATTTTAATTTTGTAATGCCTTGACAAAATAGTAATTAAGAAGCACTGTAAATTATTCAAGCATTTCTTTCTACCGCTACATGGGATTATACAGTGCTACGTACGTACTGTCGACCACATTTAAAGTATCATCTTTCAAAAATCTTCGATTAAATCTCAACCATATGCCTGTGCAATGTGGTATATTTCAGATTATCAAATTTTGACATTTTGGGTAGGTTGACCTGTGGTCGACTGTACTACGTAGAACTTCCTAAATTCATGCTAATTTCACACATTCATAGGAATGTACAATTGTAATACAATTACAATATATTTTACAGAGATATAAATGTCAATAACTGATAACAAAAAAATATTGCGAACCCCGTCGCAATACCACAGAGTATAGATTGATTGTCTATTGTACTAATTTTAACGTAGGTAGCATTAATTTTGTAAAAAAATTCTTTCCTCAGATTTCTTTAGATTTTCAGGATGATCTCGATTATATTATGGGATCACTTTCCCATCATAAAACCTCATATAAGTTTCTAATATTACTGCGCTTGGATCAAAAGTATAGAGAAAATTTTGTCAGTGTCAAGATTCGTCCAAAGCGTCAGACGGCTAGCGGTGGTAAGTGTTAATTACGAGTAGGCTTGATTAGGTTCCTAATCTTTCCTTAAAAATAAGACGAAGGTATAATGACAGCGTCTGTCTGTCTACCACCTTTTACCTAGGTATTTCTGCCCCGAAGTTGCTGATATGTTCCAGAAACCAAAAACTACTCTCTGACATAGCCGCCGAGGAAACTCCAAGTAAATAAAATGAAATAAAAATTAATTTTTCCATTTATTAAGGAATATTTAAATTCATTTTGTGAATTCACTTCAGAAGTTAATCAGTTCAGGTATTTTGTTGCACCTGTACATTATGTCGCAGGATTATTGTCAAAACCGGAATATTGTCGGAATAATATCATACCTACTAGTAAAATTATAAAACTGATTATTGTCAATCGACCCGAAATCCTACAATTATAGTTTCAGTATTATTATTATAATTTTACTGAACACACTTATAAGTTATAATTCTCAAACTTTACTAAAAAATAACAAACAATTTGCAAGGTGGAAATACTTATTTCTTATACTTATGTTGCATGAAGCACTTTACGTTTTCCAGGCAAATTCGTGGCCGCTGCGAATATGAATCAAGGCAAAGTGTTCCAATTGGTTGGTCAGTTAGTTAAAAACATGTGGGCACCCTCGTACATAGGAGGAGCACATCCCATGCACCATGAAGTCCCTAAGCCAATAGTATACATGTTCAAGACTAAAATTATGAAATTCTTCTTTCCTGAAGTCGGCCAACCAGACTTAGTTGCATAAAACCGCATCGTTATATCAAGTGTACCTACTTCAAATATTTTTATTTATTTATCGTGGTTAAAAAAACCTTTTTGATGGCGATGTACTTACCTACATAAGTTAGAAATAGGGTGATATTTTATCTAACATATTTAAGTTTAATTTAATTCGTCATTTTAAATATTATTTATATTTATATTATCTTTGTGCAAACTATGTTATTATGTTATGTAAATGGTTTGTATGTAGAAATCTATTGACTATAGCGCATTAAGTAGCTATTGTATAGAATCTATAATCTGCATAATCTTTTATTACAATAAAATGGGACTATAGCCAAGCGCCTTGTAGAGACATCCCGGGACCAGAAGGCTGGCCTCTACTTTGCTCAGCGTATAAGCCTCGCCATACAGCGGGGCAACGCGTCAGCCTCCTCGGGACACTCCCTGCAGGGAGCAACCTGGGCCAGGTCTTTCACTTGTAAAATAGTTAGGTATTTTGTAATGTTCGCATTAACTGTTTATAATTTTATATACAAGAGGATGTAATAATGTTATTAGTAAGTAAAAACAGCATTTTTGTACCTATAATTAAGTTTTAATAAGGTATTTGAAAATTTTCAATTGAAGAGTCCACGGGAAGAAAAAAATATCAAAGTAAATTCGTGGTTTATTTCAGAAAACTAACTGAAATTCTCTGACGTGCTTTCTTTTCATTGACTCTACATACCTTTACTTAATATACATACCTACTCGTATGTAATATACTTATGTAACGTACTAGTCCATTTATAACTTGGCACTATCTCTATCAGATGCACGAAAAATATAATACTCAGTCCTTTTCTACGACATAGCTGTAGAAAGAAATGTCACTAATACTTTTAAGGTAGCCAAAATTATAAGTTTCATGAAATTTTTGTTTATCTTGTTCAGGTTATTGAAATCGAAACAATAAATGTGACCAAGTCTGAAAAAAATGATATACCACTTCCATTAAATAAAAGTGTGAACAAACGTGTCAGAAGAGAAAATCTGAGAGATGAAGATGGAGATATACAGGGTATTAACAATTTTTCCATTATTCATTTTAATTCAATTTGTTTCAAAAAATTTAAATAATAGTTCTTAAGTATGATTACAGTTAAGATAATGATTATAATCAAGATTTAATACAGTTTACTAACTCTTGATATCTATACCCACTGAACACGCACTTACTGTTTATTCTGGCATTATACAAAATCTACTGAACATATTTTGATGCGGTTTCAGTTGGTGAATAAACCAATGTACCATCTGGGATATTATAGGCATAGTACCTAAGTAGGTATTTTAGGATTTTTGTTCATGGTGACATTAATAACGACGATAGAAACATGAATTTCATAATCGGACAAGCTGACTGTCGGTAAAACTCGGTACAATACATTTATTTCATTTACAAGAGATCGCTCTTAGCGATAAGGCCGCCTAATTGTATTTCACTATTTCTTTTCCTATCTCATGTTTGTTATTTTATATTTGTGCAAAAATAAATAAGTGTATTTCACTTTACTTTATTTAGTCATATCTCTTGCAGATAAATATGTGGTGGTCACAAAAACGCCTCTAAGTAAAATGGTTCATATGATGCTAAAGGTGATTACAGACCTCTGGCAGTCATCGGAGTTTGGCGGAAAAGTTCCACTGACGGACAGAATATCTTTTCCAGTACAATATTTGAGGAACAAATTTAAGGCATTGATCGATACAAGATACACGGATAAGACAGCACGACCTAAGGATGAAGAATAAACCCTAATAAATGATATTATGCAGATTTGTACTTATTTTATATAATTATAAGTAGCTAGTACTTGTTAAAACCTCGACAAGAATAAAATATTAATTTATTTGCTATACAAAAATACAGATGATGATTTGATTAATAAATTCTTAAAATGAAACTATTAAAATGAGACATTGTACAAAGGGTGAACTTACCTCTAAAAGAGATTTCTTCCAGCAAACCCGCCTTGTTCTTCTTCTTCTTACCTTCTTAAACCTTACCTCAAATGTACTGTCGGCCTCTAGCGGAGTATACCATCTGTCAAAATTCTACAATTCAAATTTGAAATCTATGCGAATGCATTAAGGTTTATTTCAGATTGCAGAAATTTGACCAATGGTATACATTACCTAGATGCTGACTGTACCTATCTTACTTTATCTGCTTAGAATCATACCTATAGGTACTATGTTACCGTTACTATTTCATTATTCATTTTTCAAAACAACGCAATTCTACAAATTAATGCCTACATACGAATTGATTTATGAAACAAATATGACACCCAGATAAAGTGCTTGCATCTAGTTAGATAGGTACATACAAACTATACCGTCATGACCAAGAATCGAACCTGAAACCATATTCACAGAAAATGCATTACTGTGTCATAGGGTTGTCCTTCTTGTTTTGTAAATTTTGACAAAAAGCAATATGCTTTTAACTAAAACACAGTATAGGTAGGTAACCAAAGATTTAGTTTTATAAGGAATCTGCGTCTGCCAGTTCGCGTATGCGATTTTAGCGTTTTTCCATACATTAGTCGGGCACTGAAATGTCAAGTGTATGAAGGTAAGTGATCTATGGGTCAACTTCGTGGCTCGCTGTCAAATGCTCACGTCATCATTCTAGAGGAGAGGGCGCCACTAGTTAGATTTCTGTGTAGGTTAAGTTACCTCGTATAATATATCAAATTCGACCAAACGCTCATAAAGGTAATAAAGGGAATCTTGACGAAAGGCACCCTGTATTATTCGTAGTTATACTTATTACCATAAAATATATTTTTTGATATACAGAACAAAAAAAAGAATGGTTAAAGAGACAGGTAAATATGACTAGTTCCTGAAGGCTGGACAACATGTGCATAATATGTAATGTTCTTTATTTGCGCTACTTTGAGCAACAATCGTATACTGGAAGTGATAAGTTAACGGTAATTTTTCGTATTTTCCTAAAATTATTTACGACCTATAACATACTCAGTTATAGGTCGTAAATAATTTTAGAACGATTAAGCTTTTAGGAGGGTATTACTCTTTCATAATACTTAGTGAATTATTGGAATTTTGTGTGCAACACTGGATTCTTATGTCCAATAGTAAAGCCAGATTTCCGATTAGACAGAAGTTTAGTAAGAGAAGAAGTTAATAAACATCCGATCATCAAATAAAATCTGAGCTCAATAAAATACCCGAATAGGAATTAGAATTGTAAATTCGTTATAAACAGGTTATGGATAAAGTAAGGTATGTCATTCACATACCTACTAAATACGAAAGAATTATGTTAATCACCTTTATCAGAATTCGTTGTTTTCCAGTTTTAGGCAAGTTAGTTAGTTAGTTATTTATATTTTGAATGCATCGTGTTGTGTAAGCGCACTGCAAGATTGCATACAAATTGCTTGAAGGCATATCCAGTTGCTTTCTTTCCGCGGCCGTGGGCGGTACAATTCGGTATATAAGAGTCGTCAGAAGATCAACGCGCGTATTATAGTGATCCGATTCTCTGGAGCCTCCGATATGAAGGTACGACCACGACCTTGGACGAGCTACCGGATAGTGAATTTAATTTACGATAAGTGTTCTCGATCAGTGATCTTTCGTTTCTCTATCGATGTACTTATTGTCTTTTTGCGATCAATATTAGTGATTTAAAAGGTCGCAATAAAGTAGCCAAGTTATAAATGTCAGTGACGGGTGAATTAGTGAAATATTTACAGTTTTGTTTACATAGTGAAATTACTATTTAATTAGAAGATTTTTTTTAGTGACGATTGGTTTGGATTCTTATAATATTCTTCGGTAGACTCGGACTCGGTAATGTAGAGTCGTCACACACTTGTTACGGGAATCACAAGTTAATCACTTATCATTGTCACACCATCAATGTTTTCATGTGACAGTCACAGTAACTCACCGCCAGTTTAATGCATACAACTGAATAAGGAAATATCATTCAGTTTTCTTAGTAGTTACTATTGTTGTGTTATTTAAGTTATTGTAATTTTACTTCATAAAGCGCAGAAGTTTGCTTGCGCTGACAAGATAAAATGATACGTGTGCGCATGAAAATCAAAAAGAGAACTCTCCTAACTTCAGACAATGCTAAGCTTGCAGCTGAAGGTAATAGTTATGTCCTCCAAGCTTTATTATCGTCTGAAGTTAGCGTTTTTCTTTTGATATTTTATTAATATAGGAGTACATAAGTGGTTGGAGGTAACTGTTTGTATGAATCGGTGGATTTAAGACAGTTACAAACGTTTTCTTCCGTACAGGTGTTGGTGCTATCAATACTTTGCGCATGTGCCGGCGCAGCGGCGGGCGGCGCTATTGCGTGGCCCGGAGCTGTGCCCTTGTCACTGCCCAGCCCATTCCTTCGGCAGACGGTCCTGCCTCCACAAACCAAGAGCTTTGGATATTCTACCACACAGTATATAAATGCAGTAAGTCAAGTGATGTTCCATAGTAGGTAGTGTAATGATTTTACTTTTCGGATTTTTAAATAAGTAGTAAATAAAATTCCAGTGATAGTAGACCGTCAAATTGGCCGCTCGTTCTCTGAAGTTTGTTGTGGTTAAAGATCATTTAATTTCTCCAAGAAATTACATTTCACTTAAAAGAGAAACTTAAAACTTAAATAAATGTTGATATGTGGGTAGTTGCAAAAAGTACTATATCAAAGACAAGTCAGTGATAAAATGGTCTTTCACTTGTCTTTTAAATAAATCGAAAGATTTTGTATTTTTGATATCTGCCGGTAGATTGTTATATAGTTGTGCTCCTTCAAATCTTATATTTCTTTTACCATAATTTGTTCTTGGTGGGCGCGTGCATAGGTAGTTTGCTCTGCGAGTGCGGTATCTTCCCATCTCACCAGTTTTAAATTCAAAGAATTAACTGGTGAAAATTGTCCCAATATAATCTATTTAGTTAGTTCGATCAATTTGGGTTGGGATAAGACTATCGCAAAATATTATGAGTGATTGATAGTCTAGCCCTGTACATTACAGTGATGTCGCGTGCTCTACATTCGACCTCACCCTCACTTTTCGAGATTGTGGTCACCTTTTAGGTACTTGGGTATATTGGGGATATACCTACTTATTCAATTTTTTTTACAGTTACCAGTATCATACCAAGTTGGACTGCAGCCACAGCTACATTACCAATTCCCACACCTGAACCCCTTCGCGCCTGTTCAACCCGCCTACTACCCAGCGGGTGGCTCGTACTTCCCGACAGGAAGCATCTTCTACCCGCCATCGCCAGTGTCGGCCGTTAGTCCAATAGCCCCAGTCTCCCCGATCGTACCCCAGCATCCATTAGCGCCACAGCAACCAGAAGGAAACGCCCCTAGCAACTCGCCTGCAGGCGACGCCGATACGGCGGTTGTAGACTCAGCCGAGTTCCCACAACAGCAGGATCAGCAAAATAAAGTTCCAACACCACAGGCACCCCAGTTTCCGCCTGCTAGCACTTTCCCCAATTTCCCTCAGTTTGGTCAGAGTCCCCAAGGATCCGATTCATTCCCTCAAAGTCCTCAAGGTTCACCAACACCCCCTTCGCAATCTTCTGTAGGTTCACAAGAACCTTCTACGCCCTCTTTTCCGCAAAATCCTCAAGAATCGATGCCTTCACTACCGCAGGCTCCTGAAGGATCTCCTTCTTTCCCACAGTTCCCTTCAGGCTCTGAAGCACCCTCGTTCCCACAATTCCCCCAGGGATCGGGAATGCCTTCATTTCCACAATTTCCTCAAGGATCTGGTTTGCCCTCGTTCCCACAATTTCCCCAGGGATCAGGCATTCCATCATTCCCGAACTTTCCTCAGTTTCCCCAAGGATCTGCACCAAGCTTCCCACAGTTCCCGCAGTTTCCGCCAAACCCCTCTGTACCCCAGTCACCACCCCCCTCCCCTCCATCGTCGTTCCCATCAGCTGATAATTCCGAAAAGGGCCTGAATGATGAAGATACGATATCCGTAGAATCCGCCTAAACATAAGTTAATATTTTGTAATAATAAATAATAGCTGAATTTATTTCATTTCAATATAATAATAATTTATTTATATGTACCCCATTGATTGAACTTAAATAATATAGGTAGTTGCAATTCCGCGTGCCCGTAAAACTAGAATTAATGATAATAAAATAATTGAGTGAGCGTGAGTGTGAAGCTTCTGAAGATGTTTACCAAATCATAATTCAAAATAATAATTTCAGAATCAGAATTTTCACATTTCACCAGAAACCGGGACTGCGCTCATGGACCCATTCCTCTAGCTCTGCTGGGCTGCTATTCCTTCCAGTGAGTCCAAGGGAAAAGTAGAATATAAATGGGAACCACTCTGAGCTGAATTGTATACTGATGTTGTAGCCACTAACTCCTTCAATAACAGGAATCGTCAGCCGGTTGGGCATGAGCAAACGAGCGCACACGATCTTGCACTGCAATCCGGCTGATAACTAAAACAATAAAATTATTACTCATTTAGTTCTATGCATCGATGGGTTATACGTACAATAGGGTATTTGACAAAAAAAAATCTCATTGCATCTGAAGATGGATCAGAAATTGGTTTTTCGATATTAATGTGCGGAGATACTTTGTTCCTTTTTAGCAAAACAGTCCTTAATAATTATGTGGCTTGTAGGCCCTACAGTAGAGTGACGTCACAAATTGCTATTACCGATCCTTTCAGGTGATAACCTGATTTCAATGAATTTAAATTCTGTTTTCACATTTGACCATTAAATCCATGAAATTATGTCTATATTTTAATGTTTATGTTGGCAAGTTATTAAACTTAAACTTATTATACGTAACTTATGACTAGCGTGGAACTGTAATAATCAATTTTAAAATAGAAATGTACCTTCATAAAGAAATTCAATTTAGCGGGTGGATCAGCGTTCACTTCGAACCTTTCCACAAAAAAGCTTGAGGATTTTCTTTGCTTTTTATCCGACTTGAAGCACCAGTTACCAGACACGTACATTCGTGCTTTCCATCCATGCTTTTGCCTCTTCCTTCTTCTTAAATAGTTTCCTTTATGTACACCCATACCTGAAACATTCAGGCATTCACCTCAACCTATTAATCTCAATATGTAACGCTGAACAGCAGAACTGCTGTCAAACTCCCTTGATTAATCACGATCAAGTATTCCTCGAGAGCATTGCTGCTAATGTATTTTAACGACACGTTTGTTTAGGATACGAGTAAATAAACTGCTTAATGTACAAATTACAAAACATAAAAAGAGTAGGTACTAGATCCCGCATCAGTGAGCTGAAAATTCTGTGGATAAGGCAGCGGCATGAGGTGCGCGGTGATGATGTTGGTGATCCACGTGACGTAAGGGAACACGTCGATGTAGATTGGCGGCTCGCGGTTGAGGCGTCTGCGCATGACGCGGCGCCTGCACGGCGCGCCACCGGCGGCCATACCCACCTGGGGACAAATTTTAAAGTTATTGTCTGAAATTTAAAGAATTTGTAAAGTATAAAATGAAATGGACTCCCATATGTCAATGGACGATTTGGATTTCGCCTCCTTTCTCAGCGATTTTGACGTTTACGGGTTTATTTATCTACCTAATAATAAAATCTAGTGCTCTATATGATCCTTCAGGTCGAATAAATGAGTATGAGTATTCAAGGACTCAGATGAAATGGGACAATAGAAGGTTGGTTTGGCTGATCACAATAATACCTAAAGCGTTTCTACTCAAAAAGTCGAAGAATACCTAAAGTTCGTTTTTATTAGCTGCAGATACACGTCACAATTATGTGTCAAATTTGAAGATAACTTCGAGGAAACACACATTTTATTGATGAAAATGTATCAAAAATGTATAGTTTTGCATTTTAATGCCGAAATTTGATTACTTTTTGTACAAAAATATGTATCTATTTCATATAAATAAATCACATCTTAGATGCTGTCAGTGTGACGGGGATATCCGGCTAATGAAAAAATGGACTCTAAACATTTATAAAATTTTAGAGAAACAAAATGGCACTGCTTAGAATAAAATGGGTTGTTCGCGGTCGGTGCTCCGAACGGCAGTCCAATCTCTCGGACTATGTGTTGAATAAAACTTCAAGTTCGTGAGGTCAGTGCCGGATCTCCCACCTGTCTGAATGACTTAACGTAGGAAATTGTTAGTAAGTTGCTAACCAGTTCGAAGCTGCCGCTGATAGTGTGGCTTATAATCGGGGCTCCAGGACGCACGCCGCATCCCGAACTGCAAAGAACATGCGTCACACCTTCGCTGCCCAGCCTCTGTGATAGAACAAGTATATCAGGGGAGGTCAAAATTTTGAAGTACGGGATCTACTTTATAATTCAAAAGCTAGGAATACTAGTAGTCTACCGCCAGAAACGGTGTTTTTGGTTGGAAGTTTTGTTATATCATTGTATATTCTCAACAAGTTCCTCATATTATTTGTATTTTGCTTCTACATGATTTTAAATAAGTAGGTAGTGCATTGTGATAGAGCCTGTGGTGACCTAGTGGTTAGGACGCCGGACTCCCATGCGGGAGATCCGGGTTCGAAACCATATAATGCCATGTACCAATGAATTTTTCCGATTTTTTCGAAGACTTACGTACATTTACCGACCGCTCTAACGGTGAAGGAGAACATTGTGAGAAAACCTGCATGTATGAGGAAATTAAAAAAAATTTTTCGAAGACGTGTGAAATCCACCAATCAGCACTGGGCCCGCTCGGTGGATCATGACACGTACACCCCCTTGTTCAAGGGGAGGTCTGTGTCCCAACACCGGGGACATTAATAGGCTGATGATGATGATGCATTGTGATAATCAAATACTTTTATTTGGGATATTGTTAAAGACAATAATCTTTTATAAAGGATTGCTATGATTATGAAGGATTACAAGCACACGTACCGATCGCATGCGATGCTTCCTGCAGTCTTTATGGGTGTACAATTTTACAGTTTTTTTGCCCATCCTCTCTAACTCGAAGTCTTTAGGTACACCTTAAAACAAAAATAAATACGTACAACGTTTTTGTACTTAAGTAGGTTTCATTGAATAATAATATTGCGATCTATCAGATACGTATAGTATAGGTAATAGATACAGAACCTAACCTAACCTAATTTGGAACCACTTCCACATTTTATTGACCGCCTACTTTTACTAAATAAGCAATATTTTTAAGTTACATCCTGATAATGAAGCCAGAAGGTGTATTCTTATTGGAACTCGGTATCCCTACAATATATTTGAGCTATTTTTTTTCAAAATAATGAATAGTTTCCAAGTGAATGATGTCATGGCTACAGTATAAAGATCATGTCCATTTTTTTTAATTTTTTTTTACTCATTACCTATTTTTGTTTTCCATTCTATTTAGGCTAAAATACCTGTGCTACAATGACACAGAGGTGGACTTGATCCGGCAACGCTTGCGCCGCTCTCGTGCCCTAACTTTTTTTGATCCTTACTTAGGTATAAGTACTTACTGCTAGTATAATCGATCAGAAATACCATTCTGGTGATTTTCTTCTTCTCTCGGTCGCCTACTGTCGGTAAACATACTGGAATCATGTAACCTGGAAACAATACTCATACTGTTCAATGATTTATTTTTTTGAAGAGCTGAAATTTGACATAGGTACCTACATATAGGGGGTCTTGCTGAGAAAAATATTTTTTTACATGCTTACAATATCAAATCTCTTTTCCGCTGTTGTAAGTACTTATAATTATTATTACTGGTCATAGTTCGTGGAGAAATAAATACAAGTCGCCATATACAACGAAAAAGTAAAACCAATTTTCTTTTATTTCGATATTATGGCGTTTACAAGTTTTTTTTTATAATATAGCCAGGATATATAAAATACGAATTCACCAAAAAAAATTGTCACTTTATTAAATAAATTAAATGTTTCAGCTCATACTTACTTTAAGTTACTTGTAAAATAGTTAGGTATTTTGTAATATTAGCTTATGTATTTTAGTGTTATTTTAAGTACTTAATTGCTTTTGTCAATAAAGAACCACCTTATATTATAATAATGTAAATCTCTTTACTGCAGTGCTTTTATACTTAGTTCAATAAATACTGGTCATAGTTCGTCAAAAAATAAATACAAATCGCCATATGCAACGAAAAAGTAAAAACGATTTTCTTTTAATTTGATTTTAAGGTGTTCACGAAAAATATTATACATACAGCCAGGCAATATAAAATTCGAATTCACTATGAAAAAGTAGTCACTTTTTAAATAAACAAAATCTTTTTGCTCATCTTTGTGTGTTACTGGTTCTATTTAGTCAAAAAAAAACTTCAAATCGCCGTATATTACAAAAAAGTAATACGTTTTTCTTTTAATTTCAATTAATGGCTAGGTATTAGAAAAATAATGTCACTTTCAGCCAGGAAATTATAAAACACTAATTCACTCTCATCTAAATAAGATTGTAAATATTTTAGTTTTGAGAATTCGCATTTTACAGACTCTCGTAAGCTGTAGGTACGATATATACTATGGTATGGTTTTACAATTATAGGGTAAATAACTAACTTTTTTTTATTGCGTCAATCAATTTACATGGATAGAATCCGTTTATCGATATCTGAACTAAATAATCCATAAATCCCAGAAAATGTTTTTATCTCAGAAAATGACGTTTTTCTAAAATATTTGCCTTCCATAAGGCCTGGACTACATGATTCGGTTCCAGCGACCGTCGGTTCGGTTCGCTCCATCCACACACGAAGCACTGATTTCAAGTGGGGGAGGGTGGTGGAACGCGTGTGATTAGTTGCAGCGAACCGAACCGGGACTGGAACCGGACGCGTATAGTCCAGGACTTAGGTCTGGACTAGGTCTCATCCCCGGTTCGGTTCGCTGCAGCCAATCACGAGGGGCTGACTTCCAGTGGGAGGACGTATATTCCAGCTAAGAAGGATTGGATATGAAGTTATACGAAGTGATTATACGAGTAGACTTACTAGATTTTAGCGGCCGAAGCAATTTCACGAGTGCCAAACTGTTTCCTACGCCAAACCTGAAAAGATGAATCTTGATCAATCTATACTTCAAATATACCTATGGCCTATGGTCATAGCTGCTTATTGGATATTGTTAATATAGTTCTGATTATTAACTCAAAAGAAGAATAATTATCTTACTTTTATTTATAGATAGCGTTCTGTAAATCCTTCCCTTAAAAGCCGTCCCTTAAAATATTCTGCGGTCGATTAAAAAAAATTATTCAACATAACTTTCATACAATTTGTTTCAAATTAACTTTGTACTACAACTGTCGAGTTCTATTTCACAACGTAACTGGTAGTGGGTCAGTTATAAACTTATAATTAACATTGAAAGTACTTACTATACAAGCCAGGAATTATACGGATTTTTTTCATATTTTTTGTAACTGTATTTCAAAACTTAAAGGGGTTGACGCCCTGTATGACATATAGACAGTCTGACAGACGGACTGACATAAAGACTGTTAGCTACTGTGCCCTGATATGGAAAAAGGCCACTAAGTGCAAAACGTGATTGTCGATAAAAATGTCAAATTGGTTTTCTATTTTTTCTGGAATTCTATGAAAATTCTATGAAAGTATTCCAGAAGACACTAGAAAACCAGTTTGACGCGTTTTATGCCGGTTCCTCGACAATCACGTTTTACACTTATAGCGGCTTTCTTCCGTATCAAAGCAAAGCAAGCACGGAACACTAAAAAGACACTCACCTCGAATACTCAGGATGGGGAGTGATATCGCCAACAGGCATTTCCAAGTATGCGCGTGCGCAATTGACGCCCATTTTGATCTGGGACTTCGTCAGACCGCATTCTTCTTCATCGCGGTCGTATTCACCGAAAAACACTTGGCCACTGCATTATCGATGAGGTTAAGTATAACGGAATACACACCATTTACCATGAACAACAATCTATTTGCATATTTGTTGTATAAAATTTAAAAACAAAAAAATTTTTTTTTCTTTTTAGTGTTTTTTTTTTAATTTATCTTTTTTGGGTGTTTATTTAGTGTTTTTTTTACTTTAAAAAAAATAACGCTTAATTAGCTGCGCAATCATTAAAAAAATTACAAACAACCGAATACAACTTTAAAACTTTTATGCTATTGTATATATTAGTTCCATTTCGTTACCATAAAAATGGGACATATGAAAAAACGTTACTTTCTTGTAAAGAAATATATTTTAAACTAAATCCTTCAATAATATCTTTAATTTCCAAAATAAAATAAATTAGTCCTCTTACTTCCAAAAAAAAAAATTTGAAATCAAAATTACGCCAATTTATTTTTAAAACGTCATCAAAGAATTGTGGAATACGATAAAAGCGTTATGTGCAAGTTGGGGAAAAAGACTCAGATATCAAAAGATTTGATCTCAAATCTATAGAAGAATAGAATCTATCGACTTTGATATTTCCCGATGAATAATCGTGTAAAATCCATAGATCACTATTTTCCTAGTCGAGCTTAACGCAAAGCGATTGGGTTGCCTTTTGACATTTTACAGGCCAGAGTTTTTATATTATGGGACATAGCGTGAAGGTATGTATGTATGTAGTTTTTATATTTAGATAATATCTATACATTTTGTGTCGTAGACGTGAATTTATATATGTATGTCGGAGAGTGAGGCGCTAGTGTTCCTCAAAAACGGTAATATGCATCGCTATAATGCGTAGAACGAAAACGCAAGTCAGTCTAGTGGCAGAGAGCGAGCGGCGGCCTGTGGGTTTGAGGTTATAATATAAAGAAAACAGTCAGCTCCATCCCGGCTGGTGGTGATGGTAATCAGGGTGGTTTCCCGGTGCTGATGATCATTTTCTGGTAAGGTTGTGATGTTAAAATGATGTGAAACAAGGAATACGCAGGTCGGTATGTTTTCATTGTTTTTCTGACGACGCATTCAGAATACTATAGCGGGGTGTAGGTGGACCTCCACGATTGTGTGTGGTGTCTTCCCCGTGCTCGGGGTTGAGAGGCACATGTTCAGGTTTTCCTGATAAAGTTAGCTGTTATTCGTAACCTGGGTTAAACGTCCACGTATTTAAATGGCCTTCCTTACAACTGTACGATCTATTTCTGGTGTTGACGCCCTGTCTCGTTCAGTGGCTTCGACATGTTTTTAAGAGACTTTGACCCGAAAAAGTAGGGTAGAAACGGGACCTACTAATCACCAGCCCGCAGTACTTAGGCACATACCTACCATACTTACTACACATTCCCTACCAACTCACACATACATACCTACGTACACGATATGAATAATATAGGTATGTTAGTGTAACGTAAACTTACAGTTTATAGTTCTTGGGCAGGTGCATCATATCGGTTGCGGTGCCGAGGACAAATTGCTTATGTATGAGGACCACGCGAGGCGCTTTGCTGTGGTGTGCCAGGCCTGTGGTTACTGCAATACAACATTAATTGGTATAAATAAATTGCCAATTTTTAAAACTATTAATACTCATTACATCAGTTGATCTTATAAAGTCAGTTGATTTATATCCGAAAAGGAATCAATAGGCATAAAAAAGGGTAAGTGGCATGTGAGATAGTTCATGAATAAATAACATCTGACATTTTTTTCTCCAACGGTACCGTCGGATCGGCAGAGGGGTGACGCTTGAGGAAGTTGCTGCGTACAGCTATGTAGCTGTAACTAAAATTGGAATTTGATTATTTATGGGTAGAATAATTCAATTTTGCACCATTTTTCAGAAACCTGTGTACAGTGGAAGACACTTCGAACTTTACTAAGCAACTTCAAGGATTCACTCCTTGCCTCCTACTTTCTCAAGCGTCACCCCTCTGCCGATCCGACGGTACCGTTGGCTAAAAAAATGTTTCGAATGTAAACTTTACATGCTATATAGTTTTGTGAGAGGTTCATTTTTGTTTCTAACGCATTCAGAGTTAATTACGTATTTACAAACCATGGTTGTATTGGACAAAACCCAGCCAGGTGAAAGTCCTCTCTTTCAGCACGCCATCGGGCGGGTTAAGCTGAAAATCGTCGTGGCAGACTGTCAGGTCTTTTATAATGCCCGTGGTCTTGTAGACGCAAACTAGTCAAACAAAAATATGTCCAATTACTGTTTTGAAAAGTGGACATTTTAGGAAGAGGATGTTTTGGGAAATGGATTTTATGAAACTGAAGGCATAGGTAAGTATCTACCTAAGTTATTGTAATTTCTTAAAGTAAGTACTCGTAGCGTTTTAAATTATCCATCATCATATTAAATTATTAGATACATGTGCAGTCTGTATCCTGAGTTGTCTGACCCCCTTTGATAATGATATAATATTTAGGAGGGGTCAAATAACTCAAGAAGGAAATTATAACAGCTACTAGACACTCAATTTTATATAAAAATATTAAAATGTTGTAAGTATGTAAATACTTACGAGAAACAAAAATTATCCAAAGCTGCCAAACGTCCATTTCAAGTCGTAATTTTATCTCATGCTGCCTTTACACGAGGTCTGCCTCTGACTGTTAGTTACTTTAAATGTGTTGGTCATATTCAACACGCGCGGTATGAAAAAATGAGACTTGTTTACAAGCAAAGCTGGAATTAGTAAAATTCGTCAACAGAGCATTGTTCTTGCATCGAAACCCTATAGGTGTCTCCGATTTCAGGTGTTTCCTTTGGCGTAATAAAATTTCTTCTTTGGGAAAAATGGGTGTCGGCAAAGAAGAACTGACTTCGTATGGATGGGGCAAGGAAATTTTAAGTACTACTAGTACTTAACTACCTATATTTATGTAAATTGCATTCATCTGTTTATAATTTAGATTTTCTTTTGTCACTTATTCTTGAAAACTTCCGACTCGGAAGGTTAGTGTATTCTGATTCTAATTACACATAGATTGATGTGGAAATAAGGAATCTAGTCCTGCCTGTACCACACATTCTGTTGCGTATGGTAATACTTGTTGCTACTAAGTTGTCCAACAGAACTTCAACTGTAATCGATGACTACCACAAGAAAATGTCCAACACAGCATACGGAGGAGGAGAGATAAAAATAAAAGACAACAAAATATAAGTATAAATATAAATATAATTGTTAATTTTGTTACAAAATTAAAATATTTAATGTACGATACGAGTTACATTTTAACATGATAAATGAATATGCTATAAATAAAATATAAAATGATAAAACTTATAGACAATGAATACCTAATCAAAAATAGATATTAGTAAACGAAAATGTATGTTTAATAATGTAAGTTAGTTATATTTTTATTAATCCGAAGGCTTCACAACTACATTGTAAACAGCTACAAATTTCACCAGTAATCGTTCGTAATTTCACTGGCCCAAGTATGCCTCTCGCTTGCACTAGCGTTAGTAGCAAAGAGGACGACGGAGAAATTGAATGTTTCAGGAAAGTAGTCGGTGCTGAACTCAACACTGATGTTGTAGCCGCCCACTCCGCTAATAGCAGGAACGGTCATGTGATTGGGAAAGAGAAGTTTTACGCATACGATCTTGCACTCGATGCCAGCTGATACCTGTAAGAGGCAGTCATCATCACCAGCAGTCATATCATACTTAGTCCACGACTGCCAGATATAAGATCGAATGACACTATTTCGGAAGACTAAACTTCGACAGGTCCACTGTCCGAAATTGGCCTCTCACAAGCAGGGGAATTAACCCAATCTCCGCGAATCTCCATGACAGTCATCAGGACCTTTTACACTACGTTTTACATTTCGGTCCTTATTCTATAACTCATTAACTCCTCTACATTGATGTTGCGGTAGTTGTGATCACCCTATTACCAGTTCGGCTTATTAATCCAATGAGATTTGTCGGCAACTTTGGTTCTAACGGATGTTCTTATTTTGATTTCTTTCCAGCAGAGCTTTCTAGCAAGCTCTCTGTACTGAATTTTGAACTACAGTGTCAACAATTTGGCTCCCTAAGGCCAAACGCACACCGCGCGGCGTCTTTCTTCGATAACAATTGAACTAAACCAAAAACTACACTGAAATACGGTTTAAATTGGAATGACAATAGCAAGCGAATCGGCGGCGCCCGACTCGGGGCGCGGCGGCGCGCGGTGGCTCGCGGCGAAGCGCGGTTGTATGGTAACGAGTCGCGCGGCATCTCGAGGCACGGCCGCGCTACCGTAAGAGCGGGATCCGCGCCGCGCCTCCACTCCACTCCACACCGGCGGTGTGCGTTGAGCCTAAGTCAGTACCATTAGGGCGCATGGATTGAAGTGATGTACAAATTTAAGACTTTGTGTCAGTTGCATGAAACGTTCTTAAAGTTAAGTCTTCATTTAAATACATGCTCTCCGTAGGCCCTTTATACGCCATCGCTCTATATACATCGTGTAACATAACTAACGCAATCTGAGAAATTGGTTTGTTCTAAATGAGGAACCTAATCTATTTTTGTGGTTTTAACCCATGTTGTATTTTCAGGACTTTTCATAAAAATAAGTTTTTTAATACGGTCCCAATTTTTACAACATTTTAAATAGGTAACCAATTTTCCACTTTATAAGCATGCTGTGTGTACACGTTAAGGGTTGTGACTCGGCTCATAACTTTATATTGATTATTTTCTGAATTTTTCTGGTTGTAACCATTGTATTATATTTAAAAATAAAAATAAATATTTTTATTGGTTCCAATAAATTTAGTAACTAATAAATAAATTAATAAGTGGTTATGTACAAACACACTCACAAACACACACACACACAATGTGTCACAGGTCATTAGTGCAATTTATTTATTTTTAGCAAATTCTTACTACAAATTTATCTAAATTCTTCGCATATTTAATCTTTTTGATTTTTAGTTCCCACTAACATCTTGGGATAAGGGATGAAATGACAAACAGCGCTGCATAATTGATACCCGATTATGTGAGCATTTGCTGATTTCCCCCTTTTGCCAAATATGCATAGATACTTAGTAGTTGATAAGTACCTAGCATCTACATAAAAAAATTAATATTTTTTTGTTGTAAAATCGTTACAATGTTTTGGCAATAAATGTCATTCTATTCTTATGTTACCCGTTGTAGAGCAGACACGAGACTCAAGGAAAGTTTAACATTGAGGACATTAGTTGCAACCCATGGTTTGTTGTTTTTCCCAGATAATAAAAGAAATAATAAGTAGGTTAGGTACCTTTAAAAACACACTCAATTTGGCGGTCGGCCGTCCGGCTGTCATAGAAAAGGTCTCCAAATATACGATTGCGGCGGTCTTCTGTTTTTTCATAGACTTGTAACACCAGTCGCCCCACACGTACAAGCGACCTTTCCATCCGTGCTTTTGCTTCTTGTACCTTCTCAAATAGTTTCCTCTGATCACACTAACGCCTGAAACAGTGTGTAGTTTTCTAAGACATTCAATCTACTCCACATAAATCCTCAAGACAACGTAACACCGATCTTTTTTTTGTAATAAAAAATAAACAAAAAATTCTTATCTTATGATAGGGGGCCGGGAATAACCCGGCACTTCGACCCTTGAGGATCTTTTGTGGCAACCCCGTTTTACACACTGGTCATCTCAGTGTGCAGATTTCCTCACGATGTTTTCCTTCACCAGCAGCAGTCGGTAAATGTACGTAAGTCTTCGAAAAATACGAAAAACTCATTGGTACACGGCACAGCACGGTTTCGAACACGGACCTCCCGCATGGGAGTCCGGTGTCCTTGCCACTGTGCCACCGACGCTCAAGAAACCCCTAGGGAATTTATAGTGAGATGAGTTAATTTTCTTATTGCTGGTTACACGTGCTCATCAGGTACCCGTTTGCTCGTCTGCTACATACAAAGGTATATTTATGTTGTATGTTTTGTTTTTGTCCTGGGTGTGCAATAAAGTATATTTGTATTGTATTGTATTGTATTTATCATAAACCAAGGCCCTCAGTTTATTGTATCTAAGATGTCACTGCGTCGCTGCTTCAATACAATTTAGTAACATCCTTGGTTAAAATAACAAACTTTGTTTCCTCTTGCGATTCGATTATAGATTATTGAACGTTTCTCGAAATTTTTCTTTACAGGGAAAACAAAGAAACATAAACGGTTGTGCTTTCTAATGAAATTCAAAATATTTGGGGAAAAGAGTTGACAATGAGGCAGCGATACCAGTTGCTTAAGTCTAGTGTTGTAACTTTTTTCACATTCTTGAAAAAAAACATGACAAAAAACTTCACCATTGTTTTTTTTTTCTAAATTTAGTTTTATTTCAAATAAGGTGAAATACAATAACTGAATGGATTAAAACTCTAAATGTGATTGGTTTACTGTAGTGTTAATACGTAAATCATACATAATTAGATTTTTGTTTCAATCATATGTATCAGTAATAATATGATTGTTCTATCGCAAGTCTTCATTTGATTCGTCAGAAATTCGGACTGTTCTGCTTGTGTATCAGTCACCCATCCGTATCTAAGATTGAAAATCCGTATAAATACGGAGAAATCCGTATATATGGCAACCCTGCGATTGGGTAGGGCAAATCCCCGTCCGTAAATATAAATATTAGTCAGTGTTACTGTTTATTTTAATACATTTTTTACTATTGTTCAACAAAAAAGTTGTAGTTTGAAATACAACAAAAAAAATAATTAATATCAACTAATATTTAACGATAACTACCTAATCATATTTGTATTTTCATCCTCTTGAAAAAAAAACCAACCCTAGAAAAAACTGGTTTTTTTTTCATGTTTCTTTTCATCGTTTTTCTTCACCTCAGAAAAAAACCGCTTTTGTACAACACTACTTACGACCTCGTCTCCTTTATAATACTCATTGAAGATAAAACTTTTAAGACACATGTTTATTACTTGGTCCGGCATTGGTAAGTTTGAACTGATGTGCGTAGGCCAGTGGTACGACATGAGCGCTGACGATGTTGGTGATCCAGCTCACGTAGGGGAACACGTCGATGTAGAACGGTGGGTCGTCGTTGAACAGCTGACGCATGCCGTGATGGCGGCACTGACCGCCGCCAATGGCCATACCCACCTGAATATCAAAATTTCGAAGATATCTGTCAAATTTTAGCCCGGGAATGTTTATATAAAAGCACACTGAAAAAACAGCTTGGTTGATTTTGAGCATTTAAAGTAACTATATATTTAGTTGGACACTTTATTTGATAGACACGATAAAGGTCTTGTTTGAAGTGAACGATTTCTTGGTTGAAGTGAATAAAGCCTACTTGGTAGGCTGGTATTGAAACAAGTACTTGTTTGAATTAAACAATCTTTTTTTTCAATGCATTGAAGTCTTAGTATACCTGCTATTATTGATATGCATAGATTAATTTGATGGTTGACGATGTTGACGATTTGAAGGAGTATTCATTTATATAAACAACAAAATCGGTATACCTAATTCTTCAGAAAATAAAGTTCAAAGGGAAGTGTAAATAATAAAGTTTGTAGGTAAATACGGTCTGTTCCCCATAAACATCTAACCCTCCTTTGCTAAACCGTTGAGGTTTTATCAAAATCGCAATGTTTAAACTAAAAAAAAATCTTTAGTGTTAACTACGTAGTTTACACTAAAGATTTTTTTTAGGTTAAAAAAAGGTTAGGTTAAACATTATGTTTTTGAGAAAACCTCAACGGTTTAGCAAAGGAGGGTTAGATGTTTATAGGGTAACAGGCCGTATTTACCTACCGTATTTACTTATGTATTTATTTACCGTATTTACTTCTTTACTTTTTTCACTACTAACTTACTAGTAAAAAATTTTTATAATCGAACCAGGTTTTACAGTACACCTCAATGGTCTAATAAGGAAAGGGGGTCCAATATTTAGAGTTTCGACTGTACAAATAAATGAGTAAAAAAATGCAGACCAGTTCAAAAGAGCCGCTGACGGTGTGGGATATGATCGGCGCGCCAGATCGTACTCCACATCCCGTAGTGCACAACATGTGTGTCACGCCTTCGAGGCTCAGCTTCTGTGGGCTCCAACAAAATTAACATGTCGAGTTATATATTTTGTAACATGGTTTTCAAAGATCTTACCCGAACACTCCACTCCTAATTCCAGCATCTCCATTCTGCCTTCGGACTACCAGACGCGGGGAGGGGTTCCATCCTTATGTTGTTGATATCCCATCTGTTCTTACGAAGCGATTTGCTTCTTCGTTCATTATGCGAACGGCTAAGGAATGGAACATCCTGCCGGCGTCTGTATTTCCCGAAACCTATAACCTTGGGATCTTCAAGGCCAGAGTGAATAGGCATTTACTGAACCCGCGTGCTCCATCGTCGACCTCATCGTCGCTTACCATCAGGCGAGATCGAGGTCAATTGCGGGTATAGTAATCAATAAAAACTAAAAAAACACATCATCATCACTGACTCTGCTCTTTATCTTTTACCTTGAGAATGATTATGCTTATGCTTATGCTTGAACAATGATTATCGATATTTTAACATCGTACTTGTCACATTACTAGAGTCTATGAAGTCGATTAAAAGCCATACCGATCGCATGCGGTGCCTGCTGCATTCCTTGTGGGTATACAGCTTTAAGGTCCTTTTACCCATTTTCTCTGCTTCGAAGTCACTGGGCACAGCTGTGCAGGGGTAAAAATGTAAAAATGACCACTCTGACAACGAATTGAATACGACAAGAAGAAAATACTACCTATACCTTATTGTACCTCTCTTTATGTTGTATGATTTGTTTTTGTCCTGGGTGTGCAATAAAGTATATTTGTTGTTGTTGTTGTAAAATACCATTTTTGTTTACATTAGGATATAATATTCTGGTACAGTCAGTGACAGCAATTATCTGACCTGTATCTCAAGCGTACATTAGTTCTAATGCTTGTTAACATTAAAGGGTGCCTAATGCCCTTGAGTAAGTTTTTACTGAAATGCATTTTCCTTTGCTCTATTTAAATATGCCGTGCCGTATCGTGCCGGCATCCCAACTCTTCCCGTGGGTGTAGTACGAGGCGAGTATGGGACTTTGTAGATACTATTCTACACCTAGTAGAGGGCGATAGGCTCGCCAATTGTTCACCAAATCTTACGGCGAAAATTGGGAATGTAATGAAGGTGGTTCCTCTGCCTACTCCCTCTGGGATAATGGACGTGAGGGATATGCTATACTATGCTGTTTAAATATCTCATTTATCTATCTATATATAAAATAACATAGTTATTAGTTTCACTTACTACTCCTGTAATCAATCATTAAAACTGTTTTAGCTTTTCGTTTTTTTTCTCTTTCAGCTATTGATGGTAGACATATCGGAATCATGTAATCTGGAAGCAAACGGACATCGTTTCAAAGACAAGACTTTTGTTTCCATCCATAGGGGTCTAAGTCGTAAGTAAATGTCTAAAGTCAATGACAATGAAATTTAAAATTATATCTTCAACGTTCAAGTCATGAAATGTATAATTATTGTAAGGTCCAAGACTTTAGTTCGACAAATAATTCGATAAGTAAATTAAAATCCTTACTAGATTTTACTGGGCGAAGTAATCTGACGAGCACTAAACTATTCTTGACGCCAAATCTGAAAAAATATGCACTTATTTTGTAATATTTTTATATAACATCCTGCTCGATAATTGGCCTTTTATTTGTATTGTCTGATAAATGTAGGTTAATTTTGTGAAACATGATTTATTTATTGAATATTTTTTTGTTATATTTTTTCTCAAAGATGTTACATGAAAGCATCGTGTGATCGTATCATGTTAATTGAGGGTTAAATTGTCTCAATTCTTATTTCACACGACGGTTTGCAACCTAGGTTTGCCAGGGGAAACCTGAAAATGTAAAAGACGCTGTTTCCATGAATAAATATTTTTTTATTTTACCTATCACTGAGTGAGACAATTTGACCCTTATCAAACAGTTGCACAATGTACAGTTGACCACAGGTCAACCTATCCAAAACGTCAAAATTTGAGAATCTGAAATGTATATTGCGCAGGCATAAAATTTAGATTTAATGGAAGGTTTTTGACAGATGGTATACTATTGCTTGTGGTCGACTGTACTAATAGAGGCTTCATACTTCAAATACTCCTGATGGGGCAAGAGGTTTGCTATGGGCATTTCAAGATATGCGCGGGAGCAAGTCACACCCATCTTGATTTGGCTTTTCGTGAGAGAGCAGTCTTCTTCCTCGCGATCGTAATCTCCAAATATGATTCTGCCGCTGAAAATTAAAAAAAAAACATTTTTTATTATCGAAAATAATAGATCACTAGTGTCTGATTTTTTGGCGATAAACACAAGGGTGATAAAACAATAGCATTAGCCACTTTGTACATACACCTCCCTAAATAAACAAAGGTTCTGCGTGAATGTAATAAAATAAATAACACTTCGTGCGACATCGCACTTGCGTCAAGATACCGCCATATAAAGCGGGATATTTTTTCACTTGGTTGTGTTTTTTCTAATTACATTAACTTTGATTCTTTCTTAAGCTTCGATAACTGTAAATTATTTTTTTATTTTTATTCTATGCTTACAGTTTATAGTCCTGAGGGAGATGCATCATATCGGTTGCGGTTCCGAGGACAAATTGCTTGTGTACGAGAACCACGCGAGGCGCCTTGCCGTAGTGTGGTAGACCTGAGGTTACTGCAAAACAACACTTTGTGGTTATCCGTTCGCAAAACCATGAAAAAGCCACACAAATAAAAACCACCCCACCAAAAGCATAAATGTGAATGAAAAAAGTAGACAAGTCAAACAAAATAAAGGTACAGTAAAAGAGCCGAGTAGGAACACGAGGAAAGCCAACAAGGAATAAGTGGGTATCTCTCTATCGGTTTTACAGATTGACAATTTTGAAATTTATTTATTTTATTTTATTTGGGTAGCTTACAGCCTTATTTACAAATTACATATACATATATAAAAACAATAGCCATTTATAAGCTTCCACAGTTATTAAAAAGATAATAATAAAACTCTTAATCTAAAGGATAATCAATAATTTGAAGGATAATCTTCAAACTTACCTATATAAATTTTTAACACTGTTTAAATTGTAAAATAATTAACTGAATTTATAGATTTGCACTACTGGCGAAAAGGAATAACCACAAAACTACTTTGGTTATTTTAAAATTAACAACAAGTCGTTCGTTACCAAATTATCATAAGTGGTTTACTTACTATCTGTGAATGTAGCTTTGGTTACATGTTACTAATAGTTTTGTATTCACTGTTTTCACATTACAGGTAGACAAAGATTTGGTTACAATAACGAAACATTTTTCTCAGATGCATACTTACCATGGTTGTATTGGACGAATCCGAGCCAGGGGAAGGTACGGTCTTTCAGCCCGCCATCCGGAGGATTCAGGTTGAAATCGTCATGGCAGACTGCTAGATCTTTTGTAGTGCACACGATCTTGTAGACACAAACTAGTAAAACAGAAACTTACGGGCTAAATCATAAGGCTGTTTGATATCCAACTCAATAGTTTAGATGTTGGACAATATGTAGATACCTATTTGATCGACTCCAACTGAAAATTTACCTGGTCTCATGTGATATATGCCCAAACGTCGTAGGCCAACGACTAAATGATTGAGTTGGATAACAATCGGCCGTGTGATTTTTCCCTTAGATGCATGCCTCTTTTGAATTTGTATATTTTAGGAAGTGAACTTGTTTAAGCTGTTACAACAAAGGTTTTTTAACAGAACAACACAGGTGAACAGCGTACTTTTGCCTCGTAGTAGTAGATACTATATTAAATAATTAAGTACTTACATGCATTTTAAAATTGAAACTGTAGTGAGACATTTTAAATATATAATTAACTACGGATTACTTGATTAACGTCGAAAACTAGTCGGACGGCTTCCGAATTTCATCAGTGAGTAATAAACAAATATTTTTTAACCAAACTATTATTAGTGTTTTATTATATTTAACAACATGAATTAAATACTAATTAGAAAGGTCAGAAATCAGTATCATTGTTTTAAAGTTATTTACGATAAATCATTAAAGTTACTAAGAATAATAATCACTATTGTAATAAATTGTATCGCAGTCGATACGTACAGGTAAATATATGTAATAAAGAAAACACTGGAACGTCCATTTCGCGTCCAAGTTTGATGAGTTTCTGTTAATGTTTTTATTTTCAATAAATATTTGTAAATATAGTAGTAATGCAATGCGAGTTGTTATTTTACAAACTAAGTTATTTACAAACAAGTATGAAATTATTACAATATGTCAATACTATACAGACTCTCTTCTAGGTCGTTTTCCTCATTGCTGAGGGTCGTAATCATTCTAAGGAATTAATCACATAGAACGACTCTCGTAGCAGATTTAATGGGGTGGTGTGCCATTGCTTTCCCCGTTTCACACACTGGTTATCTTAGTGTGCAGGTTTCCACACGATGTTTTCTTTCACCGTCAGGGCAGTCGGAAAATGTAAAGTCTTTCGAAAAAACCGAAAAACTTATTGGTACATGACATTGCATGGTTTCGAACCCAGACCTCCCGCATGGGAGTCCGACGTCCTAGCCACGGCGCCACCGACGCTCCACTACTAAAGACTATAGAGACACATTAAATTAAAACATATATGGGTAATCCGCTTAACTGTGGGGCGCGGGGCGACAACAGACGGCGAGCGTTGGCGGCAGGTGGGGCCTGCCGCTACAAATGGTTACAATCGTAAATAGATAGAAATTGTTTATAAATCAAAACAGTAATACAATCACCAATACCTGCTAGGTAATCAATAAGGTAAAAAAAGGTAGAACAGATAAAAGTGAGAACAGTATATGACTTTCTCGATTTTCGAACAAACAGTGGCGTGTGTTCAGCGCAGGCCACACCGGGAACGAAGCGAAACGAAGCTAAGTTCGTTTAGCTTCGCTCATGTCGCCCAACTTCTTGAGATAATTAAGCAATATTATCTTTCTTTTGACACATTGAGTTAAATCAACATTTGAGCTTTCTTCGTCAATATTGATCATTTCCGTAACGTACTACTCTACTTAAAAGACCTTATACCTTTGTTTGACCTTAGTTTCCGGTGTGAACCCATTTCGTTTAGCTCGCATAGCTCTCATAGTTGGGAAACATGAGCGAAGCTAAACAAACTTAGCTTCGTTTCGCTTCGTTCCCAGTGTGGCCTGCGCTTTAACATTCACTTAATTTGTAAATCGCTGTATCTAAGATTCACGGAAACGACTTGGTGTATGTACATTCACCGGTGTATGTCCGATTCAAAAAGATAAAATAAACAATTTCGGACTTAACACCATCGAAATTGGTGATTGTCGACATAAACCGGTGCATCTTAACATTCACTAATATCGGACGTTCACTGTAACAGATATACTCGGCGAAGTTTTAAAACAAGTACAAGATAAAAACTTGCCAGGTACTTATATAATAATTATGTACCTAGTATTAGTATAGTAGAATATTTTTTTCATTTACACGAGTATGTGTAAATGAAAAAAAATGACAAGAATCTTCCAATTTCGAACTAACTTACAAAAATATACAATTAAATTAAACAAACGAAATGGAATATACATACCACAAATAAATATTTTTAAAGTAAGTATTTTTTTTTAATGTACACATAAATATGATTCTTGATATTTGTTCAGAAACATAACATACTCCAACGCCAAAAAGCAAATGCCCATTAGATATTTTCCGACGTGGTTTTCAATGACTGTGTATGGAAGGCTAAATCTATAGATAATCAGAGCTCTAGTATTACTTATTTTTCTTCTTATACTGGACGAGGATGATAAAATTCGAATACAAAATTAAGAGGCTGTATCAAGAGCTGTTGGATATAGAACTCATGAATTTGAATTTTTTGTATCGTGTTTAATATAAGGTAAAACACAATTCCTTGACAGTAGTACATCGGCAGACGACTTCTTTTAAACAAATATTTCCTGGGAGCGTATACCTTCATCATTATGCATTGCAGCCTGTATCTTTGTGTGTGTTTATGAGACAGTAGCTGCAAATAGGAGAGTCATTTTACTTATGGCACAAAAAGATGGCTCATACTTCACCGGGCAAAACAGTTACGATTTGCAAACTTGTGTTGCGTTATAAATCATAAACAAACGATATCAGATAACTGCACAAACTTTACCCTTAAAAAAATTGGTGTGTGGCTCGTGGTCCCTATGATTTTTAAATTATTAACTGATTTAAAATATAATTTGGATTAAGAATGTAAAATGTGGCATTCGGTAAAAATGGCAATACGAGTGACGCACCCAGACGCACCCTTGTGCTTGAAACGAACAGTCATGTAAATCGTAAATAATGTTTTTCCTAGTGAAGTATGAGCCATCTTCTTGTGCCATGATTATAAGGGTTCTAAGATTTCACTATGGAGCCTAGGCAGCTTGGCCCTAATCGGTAAAAAAAATCTTCAAAATGGCGGCCACGCACGCAAAATTCTTTTAAATAATATACTTAAATTGATAGCTGATATTGATATAAACAAGAAATGGAACATAAGAAAATCTCATAGAGTGTCACGTTTCCAAGATATACGAATAAGTCACCTTTATAAGGTTTTATGACCAGCATAACTTTGCTACCTTAAATCTTGGAAACGTGACACTTTGGAGATTTTGTTAATAACATTTTTTGTTTGTTTTGATATCAACTATCGATTTATATAGTATTTATGCGTGGCTGCTATTTTGAAGTTTTTAGAAGAGTTATTTTAAAGGTTAGGGCCATAATGTTAGCACCTTAGAACCCTTTCACTATATCATCATCTTAATTCAGCCGAATAAATCTAGAGGTGTTGGTAGTGCCAACGATTTAAAAACAGAAATCATATTTAAAATTCTACAAGGTTATTTACTTCCTTACTTACATATATATATCTTATCTTGGTATCTCCAAAGTTCTTCAGAGTCATATTGATTTGTTTAATCAAGAAGTTGTGTGTAGTTGAATCAGGCGTACACCAACCGAATTTGTAATTGCTGTGAAGGTAAGCTGAAATAAAAATCACCATTAACTATTGCTACAATTCTTTTTCTAGGTTGTTATGCTCATGATGGTGGGGTGGCTGGGGCATGTGCATCGCATGGACAACTCTCGTTTGTTGCGCGGCGTCTTGCTCAGTGCAGTTGGGCACGCAAAGCGAAATGTCGGTAGACCCCTACTGCGTTTCAAAGACTGCGCATGACTGCGTTCGCAATCAGTCACGATAATTGGCAGCAGCTCGCGGGTGACAGAGATGCATGGAGGAAACGTATTCGAGAGGGATGTCAGGAACACGATGCAAAGTGGTTCGAAGTATTGGCGGCCAGGAGAGCAAACAAACACCGAGAGGTCATTCATCATTCATCTACCCGCCGCACCACTCTTGCCGCGCGTGCGGGCGTGTGTGCCGCTCCTGAATAGGTTTATTTAGCCACGAAAAGCGATGGCTTCGCGACGCTGCTTAAATCGTCTGCAATAGACGTAACAGGCCTATGGTGATATGATCATTGCAGAGTGGTCGTGCGTGGTCTTCGTCAATTCACCTGCTTCACAATTCGTCGCCAATCCCCCGGACGGTTGACTTTCTGATACTCATAATGCAAGGGGTCGTCCACGGCCGTTTTGATCTAGTCCGACCATCTCATAGGAGCCGCAACGGATTGCAACAATAATAGCATAGTATAACTCTCACTCTCAACAATAATAGAGACAAGAAATAATAAGTTTTGATAGGTGCACTGTATTCCATATTTTATTTTTGGTTTCGTGATCGACACAACTCTTTGAGCTACACTGAGAGGTTACGCGACTTTAGGCTGTTGTCCCTTGAGAACAGGAGAACGTTTAATGACATGGTTTTCTTTCACAATATAGTCAACAGCGTGGTGGATTGTCCGCAACTGCTGGCGCGCACCGCGCTGAACGTGCCGTGCACGTGTACTAATTACGTTCAGAACTCTGTCATGATCCGCTGCGCTCATACGTACAATACCAGGTTCTCCGATATAGACATATTTCACTTAAGGCCGGACTCTTTTAAGAAGCAAATAGTGGAGTTGTTCGGATCTGATTAGTTATTTTTCACGCATTGGCTTGTAGTAGCTGATCAGATTTGATCATACTTAATCGATTATATGCTCTATTATATGTATTATATTATATATTATCCTATTATTATTCTCCTTTCTGTCCTTCTTATGTTGTTATTTTAAAAAAAATTAATGAGTGGAATCTGATTTGGCACAAATATTTAAAGAACATTTACTATGTATAATTTATTAAGCTGAAAGATTTCCTGCAAAACAGATAAAATAAAATAAAATAAAATATTTTAGTAAATACTCTAGGTATGTGTTAGAACCAATGTCCCCAATGCAAACCTCATAAAAAGACCCTGTAGAGTACAAGTATAATAATATTGGTGATTGTTGTCACGTTGTAGTCATAAAATGACCTAACCGCTTAAAGTCTACTTACGAATCAATAAAGTAAACAGCGACATTTTGCGGTCCCTCATCCAGCCATCGCCAAAAACCTTTAGGTCGCCAGCCTGCAGGGGGATGTGACTTACTTCTAGGCAGAAGTTCATCAGGTATAGTGTCACCGCCTATTAGACCAGTGGATCCAAAGCCTGCTGTGTTGTCATCTTCTTCGAATGTGTTGACCAATGCACGTTGTGCATAGACCGCTTGGTTGGCAGGAATAGCTTTCCATCCGTATGATCTGACCGCTTTAACAACGAAACCCTATATGTAAGGAAAAAGCCAGCATTCTTTTTAAACGATGGAACTCTAAAAAAATACATCTTACTACCATACAAATAGAGCGACTAAGATCACCATTTAAATTTCTTTCGCGTAATCATGTAATGTTCATAGATTTATCACCCCTTAAATGAAATGGTGTATGATATAGGTATAATAAATAAATAAATCAAAATATTATATTGTGATACTAGTGCGGAAAGTGAGCAATTTCAATTACAGCATAGTTTTTTTTAAGAGCAGACGAGGGATTCTACGGGCTAAGTTTACAATTGCCTTTCCACACTTTATGACACGCGTTTTTCATCACAGCTATTCAACATTGCTAATATTATTATAATAAGAAGTTTTATTATTATAGTAGCCTATGCTGTCCCACTGCTGGGCAAAGGCCTCATTCCACTCGTTCCACGGGAAACATCTTTAATCTGGTACCATTGGACAGCATTTGCTATTTCTTGGAGCGTTTATTTATCTAATTTTGAGATACTTAAATTTTATGTAAAACGGGTAGAAACACTGGTGTTATATGAACAATTTTCCATCGACTACTCATGCACGAAAAGATGCTGTTTATAAGCACGTGTGATGAAAAAAGGATTTGTAATAATTACCAAACAAAACCACAACAAACGCCAGACCAACGTATATCTTAAATCTGGATAACATAGTGTATTTGATCAATAATTTGAGAAAAAAAATTAACTGTCTGTATCACAAGTAGTCTAGTGAGCTACTAAGCTAAGTACTGGGTATCTACTACTTAGGTCCATACTTAGTGTTTATGTTTGTTTATCGACATCCTGAATGTTTGCAATACCTTTGTGTAGGTACGCCTAAACATTTTGATATTTTTGTTGACTTAATGAAACACTTATTTCAGTGCAAATATTTATTGTGTGCCGATTAAGATACTTACATATATATATAATCATACTTAAATTATTACTTACATTAACAAAATTTACTAACACAATGTATACGTTATGTAAATATTAACATTAAATTCATATTCCTAATATTACATTTAGCTTGATTTTCTTTTTAATTTAACTACTACTCAAACTTGTAACGCTATCTCTAGAGGATGACGCAGGAAATGGTGGTTTCATCAAAGTAACCCACAAATTTCTGGTAGTAGGATCACAAACCACAAAATAAACAAATAAAACAAACCCTTGTAAGGTAGATGTTAAACAAAACAGATAAGACCAAAGCAAGTTATTTGAAAAGGAAAATATACCAAACAGCCAAGTGAGGCCTAACAGAAAAAATAAAAATACAGACAATCTTAGCTGTGCTCCGACGAGATCGATGTCAGTGGCTCTCATTTTTCCGTCAGGACCTCGTGATATAGCAACAATAACTAATATAAACAATATTGTATTTACTATTAATATTATAAATATGGGTACCAATACACACAAGATTAAATAAATACCGTTTGGGTAACAAATACTATTATCTGAATTTGGTATATAATTTTCAATATCCATTGCTATTACAATTATGACCGGAATTAACGGTGTTCCCCATCCAATAAGCGTGAATTTTACCATGAATCTAGATGGTCTATATACACCTAAGACCCGAACATATCTTACAAATTGCAAAATTGCTGTTATTAACATCCACATAAAACTTGCTAGTATAGAATAGTGTAACAGAGCTCCTAACGTAATGCATACATTTTTCATATCTTCTGCAACAGTATATTTATCTTCAAAATTAACGATTATAGAATTATCTAAATTAAAAATTAAAATAAACATCAGAGGTAACGCAATAGCAGTAGAAAGTTGTAACAAAACTTTTGTGCCGGCTTTTTTCCTCCAAGCCTGAAATACTAAAGCCGTCAGCCATATGCCTGCAATGCCAAGAAGTGATAAAAAGCTGCCCACTAAAGTGATTATATTTAAAGCTTTTGTATGCTTTTCTTTTGGCACCTTGTCTTGAGGATTAAAAATTCCACCGATGTTAATTAATTGACCAAAATGTGTCATATGGTAACATTCGCATACAGTTAAATTATTTACGGACTTTATGTAGAAACAGCCACGATTACTCCAAAATCCTGGATTATTTCCAGATTTCAAAATATCGAAATCCCAATATCCACAGAATTTAGTATAATTAGTATGTTTGATTTCTTGGAATAAAATAGGGACATAATGTTTCAAATTTGAGATATATCCCGGTATAGAGATTCCTATTATGCGGCTATTAATACTGTTCTTAGACGTATCTAATTGTTGGAAAACAGCGTCGTTGTGGAATATGCTTATTACTATACGAAGGTAGTCCTCATTTGTAGAGGGTCCGATACTCTCGTTTGTATTTTTACTTAATGTGTTCAACACTTTTTCTGGAACCCACGTTGCAATTTCTAAATTTTTTATTGAGAGTACGACATCTAAAGTAGTGTTTATATATAGTGGCTGTATTATCATTTCAGTAAAATTTGCATTATTCGATATACTCGAAATAGCTATGCCGCTTATATTGTTAAAATCTGGATAAGATGTTTGGACAACAAATTGAGGCATTACAGCTAACTGGTAGGTGTCGTCTCTGGTATCGTTCTCTATATCTGAAGTTAGATTTATAGATTTTAATGATAGAATTTCGATAATATTATTAACAGAATCCAATATAACATTTGTTGAATTAAGAGTTTGTGCTAAACGCAAATATTCATCATCTAGAACCATCATTCTATCCATAGCCCATGCGATGTTCTCAAGTTCTCCCATATCTACTGATGATTCCTTTTCTTGCGCAATATTTACCATGTGTTGTAAAGACATGGATAAATAGTATATATCTGCAGGTATTAATATATCTACATCATCCAGGACAAAACTAAGACCGTCAATTAGAAATCGCGTAGTGTAGTTTTCAGGGGTGTGTCCTTTAACAAAATTATACAAAAATGACGTAGTTGCTGAGGGTTCATAATTTTGATCACATTGTCCCTCGACTTCGCCCCAACTTCCACCTAAATGATAAGATCCATAACATTCTCTGTTTACTGGTAAACCATTATTTTGTAAACAGAATTGTTTTGGAGCAGCTATATGTCCGATAAACGTTAACTCCCAACTAAGAATTATAGAATCAACTGAAGTAGTAGGTAAGCAGTATATAGAACTCGACATATTTATAAAAGTAATGTTATAAGTCGCAAGTTCTACTGTTACTATTTCTTTTAAAGCGTTATATGTGTCTTGTATGTTATCAGCTTCATTGTCATAAACCTCACTAATAGCAACGTGTAAGTGCAATAAAACTATCATGTGATCTAAATTGTATTCTAAAATCTCCATAAGTAAAATCTTTTCAACACCAAGCATAGGAGTGATTTCCGTGATAAGGATTGACGAGTTTAGATGTTCTTCTTCTCTAATGATAGTGACATTTAAAACGAGCGCAAATACGTGTAATTTATCACCTTGGGGATTAGCTATGATTTTATTAGTAGTAACTAATGAAAAGTTTTTGGTATGACCTTCGCACCAATACTGGGCAGATCTGTCTGTGACGAGATCCACGGTGTACACTGTTTTTTCTGCGTTAACTGGATCCACATCTATAATTTGTTGCAAGTTTTCAACTTCAATATATGGCTCATCAATTACGTCAATAACACTCACGAATCCTTTTGCGTCTGAAAAGCATTGAATACCTCTGTCGTGATTATCATATTTCCATAATCCAGATGGAAAATATACGGTTAGGTACAGCTCCTTATTTACATTGTTGTATTCTAATGTTAGTTCTGTTTCCCCATGCATCATTTCAGTTTCACAAGCCATACAGGGCAATTTAGTTAATGTGTTCGTCACACTCAAACTGCCATTATTATTAATAATACCCTCTAGTTTAGATAACACTAAGTCTAAGTCACTTTCATTTCGAACCTGAGGGAAACCAACACTTCCTCTTGTATATGATGACGTTGCAAACCAACACCATACATCATTTGGCAATTCATTTAATATAGCAATATTCTTAAAAATAAATCTTGTCAAATCATTATATTTGCTGTCGCCCATAGGATTATTACATTTATTCTTGAATTCATCAAATGTCAATCCATAGTCGGTGTTTGCATGTTCAATACCAAAGCAAGTACCATTATCTGTCATGAATCGAAAGGCATGGTAGCCTTTGGGGCATTTGGCGGGATAGTGTAGATTATTTAAGTAAAAACACAAGCTGGGGTATTCTTTGGTGCATACTTCTGTAGTGATAGTTCTACTTTCAACGTCTAATAATAAACAGTTTTTAAAAATAGAAGTTTTCATATGTAGATCATTATTAACATCATCTAATTGTCGTCCCCAATTTGGACCAGGAATATACCAGATCACAGGATTAAACAGCTTTTGTCGTTGGGCTGGTAACCAAAAGTATTTTGGGGCGTTTGTATCATTTAGAGATTTTAATAAGAAATTTACTTCTTCCACATTCAGGTCAGTTATAATTGATGCGCCGCCGCTTTTTAAACATGGATAATTCCAGGAAGAAGGTCTACTGACTTGATAACAATATTCAGTTTTACTTTCACAAATTTTGTGGAATCCCGGTGGGCAAGATGACAAGTTAAAATATTCAATAACTTTTAGACAAGGCTGTAGCTCATTAAGTGCTGGTGTCCACTCTGAGTCGTTGCAGTGTCTTCTAATCAATTTATCACTGTGGTAACACGGGGGAACCGAATCTATATTTCTTCCGGGTGGGCTTTCAGGCCAAATTACGGTTATACCCTTCTTTGACACTTCTTCTGGACAATTCTGAAAAGTGTAAATAAAATATAATTTTATTGGGTCTATCTATATTTTATCTATTTATAAGTAAAGTAAAATACACTTTATTGCAAAAATAGAAAACAACAAACAAAAGATTGAAAAGGAAATAGTGAAATACTACTACCATTTAGGCGGCCTTATCGCTAAGAGCGATCTATCTATTTATCTTTTTTATTTTTCAAATGTAAAAATTAATTTATCTTCGTCCGGCGTCCCACAAACAAACAATAGGTATATAACTAACTAGTTAGGAACAATAATTAAAGTAGTTTGTTAGACTGATTTGATAGATATCGCGATACCAAGGTTTTGAGTAAAAAAAACAATAACAATACAGTTTCAAAAGTTATAAAATAAAAAAAATATTTACCTGTGAGGTGCAATGATATCCCATTAACATAATAATTACGACATGGAATTTACGGTACATGATCATAATTTATTTGACTAAACTGTTCTATTATTGTGACGTATGAATGTTTTCAACTATTTCGATGGAATGCGGCACTTCCATTCACGACCAACTGAGATATGGAACCTAAATAAAGCTGATGAAATAAACGTATCCACGAACATTATATGATTCACTTCATGGTGTTTTGTAATGCTTTTATCAAATTAATTGATTTTCGTGTTCGATAGTAAACAGGCAAGTAATAACAAAATCTAAAAAATGGAAACAGATTCTACTGCAGTCAGCTCTACAAGTATAAGGTCTGAGGAAACGTATATTACCTTCCAGACTAATACACATATGTAATAATAATAAAATATTTAAAATAAGTAAGTGATGACACATTCAGGGAATATAACGCAACATATTTCAACAAAACCTTTCTCTCTCGAGAAACGAGACAACTCCACACATACTCGTCGAATTGAGCTTTGAAACTTCTTTTCGGTTAACGGTAACTATGTATTTTATTAATAAAATACATAGTATCGCTATAATTCATAACAAGTTGTTTTACCACTTATACTACGGAAGTTGGAGAAATTATGATATAATGACCAATGATCAATATTTATAAATAAATGCGTAAGATGTGTTATTATATAAGAGGAAGATTAACAAAGTTGTTGCTAATGTTGTCGCGATTTTACTAGAGGTTGTTGGTTTAATAAATTGTTTATTTAAATTCTAAATTCAATAAATCTTTCTGTTGTGATTAGCTATGGACTATAATTATAGAATAATTTAGCATGTTATTTATGTGTAACAGATTTTTGAAACTGTAGAGCAAGCGATTAATTTTTAAACGTCATGGATTACATATATTATCTTCAGTTATATGTAATATTTAAAACAGGTACGTGCTTATTCTAGAAATTAACCTTCTATAGTATAAAAAGTTTGGTAGGATGTGATGAATAAATAGGCAAGACTCTTATGTGATAAATAACTCTAGGTAGAGACCGTCTGATGATGTTCAAATAGCTATTAATTTATTAAGTAAATATTGATGAAGTAAGTATTTATATTTATTTTTTAATATAGTAAATTAATCTCGTTTCAGTTCCACTTACGTCATGTTGGCAGTATTTTACCACATTCCAGGATCTTATAATGGAAAGTTCTGAAAAGGAAATACGTAAATATTTATACATATCATATTACATGTACAGTCGCCCCGGCGGAGATCGGTTTATGTTTATATGTTTCTGTAAGTTCTTACACTGATAAGTACGTAAATTACCCGGTTTCAGGGAGACCTCACAGTGAATACATCTTTGGCGAGTGCAACCGAAAAGACATAAGGTTGTACGAAAAAGTGAGCTTAGACCACTTACAAGTCCTGGGTAAAGTAATAGTAAGGGTGAGTATACTATTGTATTTTATGCAACTAACACGTAATTACAGCAATATTGTAAAAAAATAGAATTAACGAGTTTTTCTATGACTATGAAATACCTTAATAATTGAAAATACAAACGATTGTGAAACATCCAACACGCCATGACAGCTCGTCAAAACTCCGTCGACAACAGTGCGTGGTCCAAGTTGTCGTCTCGTGTCGTTGGCATTAATTTTTTTTAAATATTGAAGATGGTTTTCGATGCGCTGCTAAGCTTGAGTACATTGTGCCTGTAATTACGCTGGCTCTCTTATCCATCAAATAGCAACACTGCATTGCTACTTTACGAAAGAAATATCTAAAACGGTGACCAGTACAGTTACTGAACCAGATTCAAATATTAAGATTACCTAAATTCCTAATACGAGTAAGAATGATCATGATTTGAAAGAAGCTTCAGTAACTCCAGCGAATGTTACTTAATATTTTGACACATTCTTCTTCAATATCAAATGCATTTCTTAAAAATTAAGAAATAGTCATAAATTGATGGTCAAATGATTTCAACGAATTTTGTTGAAAAATAAAATAGCTACAGGCAATCAAAAATGAGAACGGTAGAAAGAAACTGCAATAAGTTTTATGACGTGACTGTTCTCTAGCGCCATCCAAGCAGATCCTGGCTGCATATAAAGGATTGTTTTGCTAGAAAGGGACAGAGCATCTGTCCAATACTAACTTTAACCATTAATATCTGTGATGTAAGTTGAGATATTGAAAATCAAATTTTCGATTCTTTTTTAGTATGTCCATATAAGTTGATTGATGCAATAATAATAAAAACTTGGTTAATACCGTATTCTTGTAATTTTAGGGTTGGATAGATATAATAAGAATACCTGTGTGTATAAGACTAAGGGCATACGCACACGAAGAGGATCTGTTCCGGAGCACGGCGTTCCAGTTCCAGATTTGCGTTCCACGGATTACGTACTGTCACAGCCAGCATAGGTTCAAATATTATTATTACGAGTGGTACATTCCGGAAGATCTAGCTGGCGGCATGAACTGGGTCATAATGTTCTTTGGACAGAAAACTTTGGATTGGGGTTAAATCTGCACTGACACAACGTCGCGGCTCTCGCGATGACGACGGTAGTAATTATTGTCACTTTCTGACGTATTATTGGATTTCTTTTCTTTTTTTTGCTTCAGCTTTCAGCTTCTATACCTAGGTGTAGGGGTTTTTAGTTGCATCCTATATATTTATATTATACGACTTAAAGTAGGTAGGTAAGGTGCCTATATATATATGTACAATCATCCGTCAATATTCAATACTACATGCGAGGAAATGTAAAGCTTGACCTTAAAAAAAACCTTTATTCATTGTGATCTCTATAACACAGATTATAATGGGGATTTTATTTTCCTGGTCAATAAATTAAAAAAAATTAAAAATAAATAACTGAAAAGTACTATGATGATGAGTTGATGACCGAGCTTTCTGAACATGTGTATTGAAAAATAATGGGAACCATAAATTCATGCCTAAAGTTATCGCACCTGAATGAAATCAAAGTCTTTAATATTGTTGTTGTCCGTTCAGATAACGATGAAGTGGCTATCTATTGATAAACTGAACACCCAGGATTCCATGATTTCCACACAAATACTAAAATAGGTTACTCGTACATTATCTTGCACGTATAGTATGAAAACAGGAGTGCGTGGCTTTTAACAAAGTAAATACAATATCAAGTGTGTTCATACTTTACCTGTTATATATGATTTGTGGAGGTTTGTATTTATTTCCATGATAAATCAGGGCAAGTAGTAGTACTCACGCAAAACTATGATATTAATGAAATGTACTTATCTATGGAATGCGGTTTACTTTGATGTTTAAATGAATACTTTATCAGAAATGGAATAATGTAATTTAGCATAAGTTGGGCTTCTGCCTCACCAGCTCAATGTACATCATTTCCAGACCATATTACCTATAATTTATTTTTTTACCACTCTATGTTATGTTATTGTAATCAATATGTAGGTACCCTATATTATGAAATTACATACTTCTCTACTGGATGTTTGAAATAGTGAATAATTCGAAAATAAATATCACTCAGGTCAACTTTCGGAAAGTGAAATTGTATACGTTCGTAGACAATTCGTTCGTTAGCTATGTGACCATCTTTGATTTTTATAAATGAACATTTATGCACATGCAATTCAAGAATTACAATTTTGACGGTGAATAAATAATAAACCTAGCTTTAGGTGTTTGTTTTTCATATCCTTTCAATCGTCGAATACGTAATTTTACATTTCTTTGCTTGCTTCACTTGGTATTTAATGTTTGTCAACATTTCAATATTGGTAAATAATAAATAGATAGGTCTAAGTACTTAGTTAGCAAGTATACCTAATTTTCTACAGAATGAATAGACAATTAGACACTGACTGTTCATAAAGATACAATTTGGCAAAAAAATATTAATAAAAAATAGATTTTGAAAATGAACAGTATTTATCTTTCTGTATTATCGTTTATAATAGGTAAGTACAATTATAGTTTGTTTTTGGATTTCTCATATTTCTTCTATTAGAGATCGGAGTGAGACTTTACATAGGAATAGGAGCGTAAATGGGCTAAATAATAAGTAAATAAAATTATCTTTTTATGATGATTTTTCTGACAAAATTTCAGTTCATTTAATAGCTTTTCAACAATAGTTCATATCCTTTCTTATTGCTGTTTTATTTCTAGCGATAATTTTATTGCAGATTATAGCGCGATGGCTTATAAAACGTACACGGCTTTAAATGCCGTAGTTTTTACAAATATAGATGATCCATCAGGTGAGTTTTGGGTTTAAAATATCTACAGGTTTTATGTAAGTACCTACAGTGCAGCAGATACCGAAAGTGGTTACAAACATTTGGCAATAAATAAAATGGTTACAACAAATCTGCAATAAATGTAACCTGTACCTACTTATGTAAGAGTAAATAAAAATAAATTGAATTGAATTGTTGTGGTCAAGAATATCTGTTGTGGGCAAGAAAATACCGGTAACCGATACCGTTATTTAACAAAAATATACATTGTAGATTCTACCTTATCAGCATGCATTTTGTGTTAAATTTTGCATGTGCTGCAAAATAGGATTATAACCGCTATCAATCCCTGCAGTAGGTAATAAACTAACAAATTGATACTCTACATAAGAAGTTTGAACTAATGTTTTTGGAAAAACGTTTTAATTAGCTTCGCCGATATTTTTAATTGTCCCAAATAATAATTTAAAGACTGCACCAAGTGGAAACATAATATCAATGACATTCTTTCTATACTGTTCCAATTCTGAGTATTGGAGTTGCCTAGCTTAGCGCTCTAACAATTTGTTCATGTCATTTTCAGCTGATGTACATAGTGAGTATTTTTTTGGCAAATGCGCGACGAGGTTCAAGACATTATACATACAAGATCATTTAACTTACGAAGACGTCAGAGGAAAGATGATTATAAGAGTAAATACCATTCTACTCCTGCTCTTTCAGTACCACGTTTCCCTTTAGAAGGTAACTGTAAACTTATTTAAAAATATAAAATAATAATTAGCAAATCAGGACTAATTTAAGGACTTCATGTCCTAAGTGTTGCTACTTATCTCCTAAATGGAAACGGAATTAATAATGATTGTGAATGTGAAACAAGGAAATATGTTTTCTTTGTTTTACTAGAAGAGATTTGTGCATTAATAGCGACAATGATGACACAAGTAGATAGAAGCCTAAAAGTTACAATTAAATACAGATCCTATCATAACAGGACCGCGTCACTTAACCCCGTCATAGCCTTATCTTATCTTATCTTTGGATGGGGGCTGGGAATCCCAGCGACAATTCGACCCATTGGGATCTTTTGTGTTCAACCCCTTGTACCTATCCCTCGACCGACCGAATATGTCACGCATGTGCAAGACTATGCGTCTTAATGGGAGGGATTTGAATTCCCTTGGGTCTGGATAGGCAGAGCCTAGCAGACCCATCCTTTTTGCCGCGAAAGCGTCACATTCACAGGAGATGTGAAACGGTCTCCAGTTGTTCACTACAGGCTCTGCAAGATGTGCTGTCAGCCAGCTTCATCTTGTGTAGGTGGGCATTGGTGCAATGCACCGATAAGTAGACGCACTTGACGTCTATTCAGCCCCCAGATCTTGTTGTTCCAGCCTGTGACTATGTCCCTAATGAATTTCTTAGAGTGTTCTAACCCCTTTAGGGTTAGCCACTTTTGTTTATGCCTATCGGTACTGTACTTCTTCAATGCCGCCATAGCCTACTATGAGTCCCAATCGGAAGTGGCAATGAAGAAACGTAGTGATTACCTTCTCTCGGCAAATGAAGCAACGTTTCGTTCGAGCTTTCACATCTAAAGACGCCGCATTCGTGATGATACTGAGTTAATGAGAATACTCGAACAACAACAACAACAATTGTGATAAATACTACAAAATGTTGTGGCTTTGGGATTGGTGGTGAGAAGAGGAGGGAAGGAGGAAGTCGGTTAAAAATATAGACTGAATGCTATTAGGAAAGAAACGTTACATTTTATGTCCTTAAAGTAACATGCCTGTAAAATGGAATCGTCGTCGTCGTCGTGGCAGTCCCTCGTTGCGAGGATGACTTCTGCTAATCCGTGGTATATTGTTGTTGTTGAATACCTATTATGCGACTCATACATTTTTATTTTAGGGCTGGCTGAATTTGACCACTGAACCCAACTGCGTCTACATCAGGGCTCGCTCTCCCTACGGCCATCTAGTAAGATATCACGCGTTCAAATTTGGTCTGTGCATATGCAGCATTATTTACAACTATGCTGGCTTGAAATATGTTTACTATTTCTACGAGTGGTATATTCCCGTAGCTATGAAGGAAGGCATAGACTGGGATTTATTTTTCTATATGTGAAATGATTTCCGTAAAAAAATGACAAAGATGAGATGAGAAAAAAAATGAAAAATAAGAGGCGAAAAAGTTAGAGTAATCCTATTTTATACTGGTTTTTTTTTAATGTTGAAATAAAACTAAATTTATAAATGAAAAATCAACTTTGATTTTTATGCCTCATTGATGTTTTGATTCTAAATTATATAAGTAGGTACATTATATGATAATAGATTAATTTTTAAACTATATTAGTCGCTATGACATAATAAATTAAATACTTTAACTGCAACGTTACGACTCGGTTTCCATACAAGTGATTTTACACATTAGGTAATGTCGTATTCGTGCAATATTTTATTACCGCCAGGGTCAGAATTGTTGTTGAAGTACTGTCGCCAATATAAAAGTATTACACATTGAAACTTATATTATTATTAATTTTTAACATTCAATATTGGTATAAAAACTTTCAAGTGCATAAATACATTGTAATAAGTTTATGAATTGGGTAGAACAGCATTATTAATCTAAAACAATATTCCAATAAAATATTCCATAAGTACGACCTGATTATAAAATAATTTATGAAGAAACCTAGTCGTAACGTTGCACTTCATCTGTGGACTGGATACTCGCAGGTCAGTACCCACTTTTGAGTTTCTCATCACCTATATTGACAATTTGAATCGTTCTATATAAAGTCTGGTATAGTAAATACCCTCAATAGCTTCCACTGCACATTACCTCTCTATTCAAATCTACATACCTACGTCTACCTATTCCGAATTATCAGATTTGAGACCACCTTGTGGCAATGGAGGTGGGGGCACGTTGGGTATAGCTGGATCCTTCGACGAATAGTTGAGTACATTGAGATCGCTAGGTTCCGATGGTGGAGATTGTGCAGACACTTGAGGAGCTTGCTCTGCTGGTACAGGGGCACTAGGAGACGGTACGTCTTTAGGAACAGGTACGCCCTGGTTCAAAACGTTAGGCAAAGGACGATATAAAGGCGGCAAGTTTGCGTACGGACTGAAACCGAAGGGATCGTAAGGATCATAGAATCTCAGACCAGGATACGAGTACGTGAATGGGCCAACTTGCGTGAATCCATCGTAAGCGGGGCCGAATCGGCCAAGAGGCAGGACCTGCGCTGGTAACCCGAATTCGTTCAGAGGTATGGGAGACTGCGTGTTGGGGGGGAGAGGAGGGGCTGCGGTAGCGGGAGAGTTCGCATCGGCTTGAGGCTCCGGTGTGCTGGGCTGAGATGAAGGTGAGGTCTCTGTCGAAGGCGTCTTCACTTCAGTAGGGTTTTCTGCAGGCTGTGACTGAGTTACGCCTTTCGGTAGGAAGCCAGGTGCTGGAAGTAGACCCTGGAAAAGTTAACACCATGCAGTTTACTAACTGTTGACTATCTTAGTCGCAAAATACAAAGGCATAATTACTGACGGGTTCTTCAAAAAGGTCTCAAAATAATTATACCTATACAGGGTCTAACAAAAAAACCTATAGAGCCGAAAGTGGGGGTGTTTACCTCCCTTTCGGTTTTATAGGGGGTTATTGTTACACCCTGTATTTGTAACTTAGGTAAATATAAAAACGTTTACATAAACTCACATTAGTAATAGGGAAGTCTCCGCCATAGAACACGGCTGGCTGGTAAGGAAAGGCGAAGGCGTCATGCAAGACGGGCTGGTAGACCGGGTAAGCCTTGCTGGGCTCCAGGTTCTGATTGGACGTGATGAGGGCATTGTACACCTTCGGGACTCGACCGGGAGCCGGCTCCGTCACCGCTCCTGCCACTAGAAGGCACAGCAACTGGAATGATAGCAAAGAAATAAAATAGCAAAGTTTTTCTGTTATTTATTTACGACTAAACCCGCATTTGACCTCAATGGGCGTTTTCACATTAGACGATAACCTTTCTAACTATATCGTCCGCGGCACGTCTAATGTGAAAACGCCAATTTTATGCGATAGTACGTATATGGCGATGAGGCCGAAGTTGGAACAACGTAGAAACTTCAAAACATTATAATCTTTTGAACTTTCTACGTGGTTTACTATTCGATCAACGTTGGACACGGGATGTTTACCAAGAGTTGAATTTTGTCTCTTGTTCATCCAAATAATAGTTTATCCTAATACTCTTGAGGCGGACTCTCGATCTTTCCTTTATGTATAATTCGATAGAGAATGACTGAAGGAATGTTTAACGGAGGTAATTTTTTCTTATCTAGAGAGTTAGTGAAATTGGAAAACTTTATGTAACGACTTACGGAAGTAGATAGGTAGGATGAAGACAAATAAAATGTTATGGAAACAACAGATTGCAGATTTTTTAGAAAGTTTATCCCTTAGAATTCAGTTTGACGATCACGAAACGAAAATTTTGACCACGGGTCTCGAAAACCAGGCTCCATATACAATAAATAGCGCCACCAATGGTCTGACTGTAACAGAATTTCAGGCTAGTAGGCTGCGGGCTCAGCAGATGCACACAATGGATGGAGGATTGTACAATTGTCGCAAGTGCAAGTGCAAGATGCAAGTTTTCAAATTAAATAATTGTACATAACAAGATAACCGGAAATGTATGGTAAATGGTTTTGTGATGGTTTCCGTATGCTAGACGATAGAGACGAAGCGACAAGAAAGGCAAGTATTGAATACCCAGTCTGTATCAGACCTCGTTTTTCAAGAGAGAATTTCGTTTCGTAATTGTAAAAAAATCCTACGGGATAAGCCCTCAGATTGGTACAGACTGTAACTGCGCCTCTGATTCTAGTTAATACGAGTAATAATATGTACACGTGTACAATGGACACAATTATTTATTCAGTACTTAGTACTTACATACTTGTAGAGACCTAGTGTGTCCTATAATTTTCCCCACATTATGACGGAAACCAGTTTTTTGAATTGCATTAAGTATCGGCGGTAAGGAGAGCAATTAAGATTTACCTTGAGCGTATGTATTAGTGATCCATAATTCTAAGTCATATCTTATAAATATACAAGCAAGAGTTGACTATATATCTACGTATATTCGTAGTCTTGGGCATGGTTTTGGGTCTTATTTTCTTATATGTCTAATATGTACCGATTTACTAAGGATTTTTTTTAGAAACCAAAGTAACCGTTTTTGAAATTATTATTATTTTATTCACTTACTATTTTTTTCATAGCAAACTCCATAACCATAAAACTGATTATAAAACTACCAATGGACAGGGTTTTCTAGTTTCTGGTCAGGGTATAATACCTACAGCAATATGGCAATGGTTTTTTATTCATAGTCAGAGTCAGGGCATACATCTAACTAGGAGAGGCCCTAGCTGTCTTCATCAGTAGCCTACTCTAGTGCACTGCTGGACATAGGCCTCTCCCAGGTTGACTGTCTAGATTCTGTACTATAGTGCAAGATGAATAGAATCACAGAAAAAAATAATTTATATTAAAATATAGTATACGAGTATATACACAAATTGTTTAATTGGTAATTAGAGATTGAGCCCTCTGTTACACTTTTATTGGAATTCAAGGTAAAATCTGTAGGTAAGTGTCCAAGTTGAGGAACCTTGACATTTCGATCTGCTATGCACTTAGAAGGTTGAATGGGATACAATTAAACAAAACCGATGCACAACTAATTTGATAAATTATCACAAAGGTCTCTGTGAATATAAAATCGTTACAAAATTATAGATTGTACCCAGTAACATATTATATTAATTTCGCTGATTGTACCTTCGTACATAATTGTACATACATACTTACATCTTAGAGAGATCCTGTTTAAGTGCTTGGTACTTAAGTAAATAATATGTTTATTTCAGTCCCATATTCTCGAAATTAACCTGAATTGGAGTATACAGGGTGTAACATTAAAAACGGTCAGTATGGGAAAGTCTGAAACTATAAGACATACGAAGATCTGTTCTTAGGAACCATGTCATCAATTTTAGTAACAAGAAACACTGTATTCATACATTTAAAAAAAAAACTGTACTCAGCCTGGGAATCGAACCCGGTTGTTTTGAAAAAAAATCCAACACTATTTCTATTTAGATATCGATTGTGTAGGTGTTAAGGAATAAATGTTAGTATGAAACGTGATGTTTAAAATTAATAAAACGCATTGTTTCCATATATTTTAATTTATTTTAGTAGGTGTTCGAAATGACTACCATTTTGTAAAATACAACATTCAACTCGTTTAGGTAACGATCTTACTATTGAATGTATCTTCAGGTGGTGAATTTGCGTTAAAATTGTCTCTATGGCTGCTGGTCTCTAGGTCTTCAATTGTGTCGTAGCTTGTTTTGTACGCTTCATCCTTAACGTAATCGATATCTAAATAGAAATAGTGTTGGATTTTTTTTCAAAACAACCGGGTTCGATTCCCAGGCTGAGTACAGTTTTTTAAAAAAATGTATGAATACAGTGTTTCTTGTTACTAAAATTGATGACATGGTTCCTAAGAACAGATCTTCGTATGTCTTATAGTTTCAGACTTTCCCATACTGACCGTTCTTAATGTTACAGCCTGTATATTATGACGGGTCAATAATCGAAACAAAGCCTCGATAGAACTACAGTTTTGAAGAAAAAATATTCTCCTCTAATTATGGGACAGATGTCCATTTGAGGTGGTATGACTCTGTGCCGAGTGCTTGAGTTAGCTTGAGGTAGTACTTATTACTGTCGCAAAGCAGCAATGCTTTCACTGCTGTGTTTCGGTTTGAAAAGTAAGAGAGCCACGGTATTTACCGGCACATGAAGCACTTCATCCAAGTCCTCAAGGTTAGCAGAAAACCCTCTAACAATCTCATAGTGAGGCGAGATATCTATGTGCGATGGTGACCACTTTTTATCATGAGGTGGCGTTTTCTTGTTTACTGTCCTTATAGTTACAATAATCGATTTATAATAGCTTAAGTATGGAAAGAGTACCTACTTTAAAACCAGTACTTAGATAAATTACTTGACTCTAACATTATTTTTAGCTCTTATTAGACCGTAATAAAGACTTAATCGTTAGCTCTATTTTATAATTACGGAATAAACCGTTAAAAATATGAGTACAACCTTCCCACGTGCAATTTTAGTATAGTTCAAGTTCATATAATGTAGTTTAATATTGTGCAATACAGTTTAATTTCGTGACAGTAATTATGTGCTCTATGCACCCACCCACAGTCCCACATCCTTGACAAAAAAATATGTCTGTGCATGTCCCATTACGTAATGATAATTAATATATTTACCTAGGTAATTAACAAAAAAAACAGCTGTTTATAATGGTTTAGCTGAAGTATATGGGGCTAAACCATACACACCGAAAATAATCGTTTAACACTAAATAAGGATTTCCAGAGACAAAGATCGAATGATTGGATATTTTGAATTATACTCGTAAATAATAACTTAAACTTTTGACTTAATAGTATTATAAATAAATAAATGATAAAACTAGTCATAAAATATAATATATTGATTCTACAGGTTAATGAACAGTAACAATCTAGGTTTCTTACGTAGCATATTGCAGACAAACCTTAATAATTTGGAATTCGAAAACAAAAGATAAGCTTAAACCTTTTGATTTGAAATCATACTATGATTTTCTGCTATTTCTGGCTGGCTACAATCCTAAAATATCACTAGTAGTAGGCCATAACAGAAACCTGTGTTAATATACGAGTAATTTCACTCTATGTGTTATTCCATTGAAAAGAAACGTAGAGTTCGTAAACTTGGCCGAGAGTGTCCAATCCAATCCAAGTATGGTCAAAGAATTTCCTACGGGTCAAGGTAGGTGGGCGACAGCAACGAATAAGTCGACTGAACAATTAAAGGTAGCTCATTACTCACTGCGAATATTTCGTTGTTTGTGACGGTGAGATCCACCATCCAAAATCCTTATTTCTTTCCAAATCATCAGATGCGGGGGATGTTTCCCAATAACTTTAAATCTACCCCTGGGAATAATTGTACTGGAAAATATGTAGCGAAGATGGCCTCTACTATGCAGTGGGATAGAGGGCTGGAGGCACTGACATAAAATGTCAGTAGTAGACTAGGTCAATTAACTACCAATCGTAGAAAGAAACAATAGATGTTTACTTAATTAGAAACAAACAAAAAGAGCGTGAAAACGTCTGGATTATCGCTGAATTTAAGAATATAGTGGGTACCGGTCATGTCCGGCTGCGATCCGGAAAAAGCGCGCGCGCACAATGCGGCGACACTGTACCTTGGCCGCACCTACTTTCAAGGTCTAAGAAATGGAACGTGAAAAAAATCGGCGCCCAATAAGGTCGTTGAATTAGTCGAACCATTATTATTACAATCAACGAACTTATAAAGTTAAAACACATGGAAGAATCATTTTATTTCACACTACAATATGCAAAACATGACGTTCACTATTCGCACTAATTATAAGCGCAAAAGATACTCTTTTGTGCCACAGGTATAAAAATATGAAAATAGTGACATGTAACTCCTCCCTCGGCACTAATGTTTGCTGGATGCTGCTTTCAATTTTAGTTATTTTTCCATGTGTTTCATTTCATTGATTACAATAGCCGAACGAATTAGCGCCATATGGACGACCAGTGCCGAATTTAGGCTTTACTACGGCTGGTGACCCTCTTTTGGTTCACCAGGCGTTATCACCGTTTGATATAGAAAATACACGATTTCAGTACCATGAAACGTATTATAAATTCAAGTTCCAATAAGGCCTAATTAAACATACTATGTATATTTATTACTGCTGCAGAGAGGAAAACAATAACCTAATCAGAATTTTAGAACTTTTCGGCCAAACTTCCCATAGCTCTCCTACGAAATAACTACACATATTTATACTAAAATATACAAAGGTTAAATCACAGTCTAGTTTTTAAAATAAATTTTCTGTCGTCTATTAGGTAGATAACTAAACAATTGGACTGTAAAATAATTAATTATTCGAAGCGAAGGGCGTTGAAAATATGATAGCGCTAGTAAAGCTCAGATTTTATTGACTCTAGATTACATATTACGATATAACTCTGTCTATTATCAGCGCCCCCGCAGGTCTGAGCCCTGTTTATGTCGCCCTTATTACGGTACTGCGAATAGTATACAAATTAACGCAATGACAACTATTGAGTTCCGCGCACAATGTGTCAGACGGCAGAGCAAAAAATAGGAGTATCAGGGCCAAAGCAAAAAGTGAGCCTAGGTATGGACAATGATCACTCATTTCAGTATACTATCTAACTTGTAATGAGCAATCGCACCAACTGCTCACAATTCCAATGTAAAACAATGAAAAATCTGAACATAAACCTTCAATTAAATCTTAAGCAAAATATTAAAGGTGGTGGAGACTGAAAGCTAAAGGAATTTGATGACTGAATACGTACTTGAAACTAGTGATCGACTTTCATTATTTATTTGCACTTTATTGTACAACAATAGACTTAATAAAAACAATTAAAATGAGACATTGTACAAAGGATGAACTTATCTCTAAAAGAGATTTCTTCCTGCAAATCCGCGAAAGTGAAAGATGCGTTATAATTTGTAGGTAGACATAGTGCGTACGTCAAATAAAAATAAATACCTAAATACATATCCTTGTACGAGTAAACATGATTTTTTCATTCTTTGCCATAGTTACTTAACTTAAGTTATTTTTGTTAAAGAATAAAAATTACTTATGAAATAATTACATAACCAGCTTATCATTGGGTTAATTAAGATAGAGAGAGCCCCTCTTTGCTGCAATCAATGTCGAAAAGTATTTAAGCTTACAATAAAACAATTTACATACCGCAAAACAAATGTAGGAAAAATAAATAGTGTAACATTAACAAAGAGACAACGAGGTATGTGCATCATTGTGCATTCTCTGTTAAGACCGCCGGGTCGTTGACCCTGCGCCGGCGCTGCTTCGTAGGGCTCCATGTTACAACGCACCTAAAGTTCATCTAGACCTTGTTATGTGGAAAGTTGTCACAGAAATTCCATTATTACCACGTTGTTAGCCTGTGATCGTTTCATATGGTCACGAGCACGGGTATAAATTATTTCTTCAACGTACATCCTATTGCACTGACAATAACTACCTTTAAAACATATCAACTAATCATAATGCTATGTGTGTCCCACTTCCATCCATCATATAAATGAATGTCCCATGATATTGCCACATAATATGTCAAAACAGTCAAAAAGGAAACCAATTCATTGTGGTGTGATGAGATGGACACGTATAGCTATTGTGCACGTAGGTATTACACCAGTGAAGCTAAAAATATGGGTCTGGTTACAAATAAATACCTACATATTCAGTATGTAATAGAAAACCGTATTAGATTTTACCGGTTAACACATTTTTTTCATTAATAAACGGTTTATTTTCACAAACTATACTATACAATTAAATAATAATATAGGCAATAATAACACTAAACTAAATCTAAACAAAACAATTAAAAACAAACAAAGTTAACAAAGTTTTGAATTTAAATGACGTGTACGAAACAATTAAATAAAGTAAAACAAAAATGAATAATCCTAAAAACGAAGCGCGTTGATGTCTTTTCTATGAGCACAACTTCAAGCTGAATGCATTTTTGTATGGAAGAGTTCTCACATTTTTTGTGTGCACACATTGCCGAAATTTATTTTGACCGGTTGTTGTTTATATTTAACCATAAGAGGAAGGGATATATGTTATAAGTTTGACGTGTTTGTCTGTTGTATCATCCATCACTCAATAACGATGATCCGATTCGGACCCGGTTTTAATATATAACAGAGAACTTAGTCGAGAGTGTTCCTAGCCATGTCCGATAAAATTTGGACCAGAGGTTTCCAAGAACTGGAATGTCATTGATATCAGATGGGATCTCTGGAACGATAATATTATAGCTAGATGATTCAAATTTGAGCTCAAATATTTAGCAATATGGCGCCCTTCCCACTTCAGGAACATTGAGGACCTGATGATGACCAGATGATGAAAAGTAAGGGGATCTTCACAATGGTAAATCGGGAGTTTCTTAAATTTTTAATTTAGAGTTATGAGAATATTTTATTAGGAATGTGCGATTCTACACACTTTACTCTCAAGTCAAATATGACTTCGAGCCTATGCACACCGCGTTTTTTATACGCGCAGATGACGCGTTAACGCGTTTCAAACGAGATTCAGACGTAGCCAATAAACCTTTTCAGACACAAACGCGCAGGTAACGCGCGTCTGTATCGCGTCTCTGCGCGTTTGTATCGATACAAACGCGCTGTTTCATCGATCCGCAACCAATCTCATTTGTTTCATTTCAAAAAACGCACTTCAAATGCGCGTCTGTATTACGCGCGTTTTCATGGATACAAATGCACCTTAAACGCGCTTATTGCGCGCGTTTTATCGCGTTTTCATCGATACAATCTGACTTTTTGAGTTCTACGACGGCGCCATAAACGCGCGTCGTCTGCGCGTATATATTACGCGGTGTGCATAGGTATATAGGTATACCTATCTTTATTTATTAAAGTTTTGGGAAAACGCAAGAAATGTATGATTTTATGCATCTCTCTGTGCATAAATACCGTTTAAAATATTGACACCTAATAATACATAATTTATGCATATATTAAGACCTTGAATTAGCATTAGCAAATATACTTTGCTAGTTGTCTGGAATGTCGATCACAATATTGGTAGGTGCATTCAATTAGGAGATAACAATAGATTTAATGACGATTTTTTTTTAATATACTATAATTTGGCTTGACAAATACAATTTTTAACAACACATCAATCTCCGCCTACTTTGGCCAACAAGAAATATATAACTAAACCATACTATAAGAAGAGAACTATGTAATAAGTATACAAACTGCAACAATGTGAGACACATTACACCTACAGACTTATATTTGGCCCGTTTTGAAATAGACAACTAGGTACTCGATTCTAAAAGTCAATAAAAGAGTTAGATTCAGTCATGTTTCTTCTAATTTACATTTAATTCCAAGTTGTAATAAGTATATTTATTGAGACAAAGACCTAGACATGATAATTGTGACATAAAACGCAAAGGTGTACGTAAGTACATACTTGTACCTATGTAAAGTTAACGCGGTATGCTGCTATATGGCGAGAGGAAAATATTGATCATAAATGAAAGAAAATACTTATCCACGATATATATACACGAATTTAATTCTACCGATTGTCGTAATCTCTTGACATAATACCTAATGCATTTTATGTTTTAGATACAAACATTATCTAAATGAGTACGCATTTCACACATGCAATATATATTTTTTATATAACTTGTTATGAGAGTTATTTAACGATTATTTAACATGCAGTCACCTTTAACCCCGACCTCTAACTATTGCGTTAATATTAGGAAAGAGGTGTTAAAACGGTGGTAGTAGTACCGAAAAGAATCTGATTGGAAGAGCATAAGATAAAGTAATGATTTTTATTCTTTGTTCAATAGCGATATAAACTTTAGACGGTATTTGTAAGATCTGCTTGAAATAAATACAGAAAAAAAAAGAATATTAGTATTGTATTGAAATCTGACATATTTCGGTGCAATTTATTGTAAGAGAATTTAACTCACGCGTAGAGTGAGATGCTGGTTCATGTTGCGCGCGCAGCGGCGAGTGGTCGTAGAGTGGCGCAGCGTGCGCTCGCGCAGGCCTCGGAACAAACGCAGCGAGCCTGGCTGGAAGGGATCGTGGACTACACTTGTTGTCTTGTTGCGGATTGAATCATGATAAATAACAAGGGAAAAGGGACGAGAGACATGGCTGTGAATCACAATGGATTTGCTAGAACTTTAGATACTTACCTCGGTAACTTATCTACACACACAATAATAAAGTTCGAATAAGTATAAAGTGCACATTCCGCAAATGTTAACTGACACACTTTCTTACTGACTTACACTTTGGTTGGATTAAGTTAGGAATTCTAACTTTCGAATTAACTTTAATAAAAAATTAAATAATAGTTAGTTAGTTTAATAGTTATAGTTTAATTCAGAAAGTAGAAAATGTAAGAATTTCCAATTTTAACGAATCTATCCCGTTTTGTTTATGTCCCGGGTGTGCAATAAAGTATATTTGTATTTGTATCCGTAGAAGATTTATTAAGAATATTTCAACGCCAATAACGGATATATCCGTCTTAAAGTATGAGGTACTTATATTCAACCTTAAAAGATAATCAAATAAAATGTTTTTAATATAACAAACAAATAGACGTGGCGGTGAAAAAATATTTTCACCATGATTTTCGCGGACGTTAAAATATATGTATGTATAGGTAATGTAGGTATTTACAATGTACAATGGCACTTCTAGACCCTCTATGTCTGTCTCAGCGTCCTTGCTAGCGAATGCAACGGCAAAGTGCTTAGTCCCACTGATAAGCTTTTTATCTACAATCAACTATCAGCCTAGGTTTAGGCACAGGTGGACCCAGACTTAGCCCAATTTTATAGCCAGGTGTGTGTAATTTGAAGTAGATTGGCTATAGGTACAGGCGGTGTAATATAATAAATGTGTTTTCCTCGTATATAATGACTAGATATCGGTAACTGAACAAGTACTCGTATATTAAGTTATTAAATATTATTGTGATTCTGCAGTCTCCATGCAAGTCGATGTACATAGTACAGTCGGCAAAAAATGAGTACGAGTAGTTAGTTTAAATACTTCACAATCACAATTAGTATTTGTTTATCGAATTATTAATGGATGAATTATTATTAATTATTATAGAATTTAAAAAAAAAAAATATTTTACCGCTGTGGTCTGACGGGGTACAAAAGTATACGATCAAATCGACAGTTACTTATTTATTTTATTTACAGAACTTCAAAAAATTGTTAAAAGTGGTCCTGCAAGAAGTAAGTATTTACAGGTATTTTGTCACAACCTGTACTCAAAACACTGTATCACATTAAATATCAATACTGTGCTATGATAAATTAGTTACTCATATGCCGAAATGCTAGCACAAAGTAACGCACAGGTAGATACATACGAATTATAGAACTATATATGTATGTATTCATATGTGGTGAGATTTAAATGTTTGTCTGTTTATCGTAAGGTTTAGTGACCAACCTAGTGAGATTTCATAAAAACTCTTTTTATAACTCAGTTATTCACCAACTGGTCTCGTGGATCTGGTCATACGCGGGACGAGAGTGCAAGCACTCCCTTTTGAATTAGCAGAGCATCGAAAACGTTCCGATAACATTATAGTGAGTGACGTGACACCTTCTAATAACATTACCCACTTACCATCAGCCGGCCCGTTTGCTCGTGTGCTCTCCTATTGCATACCGCTAGTAAGCGCCATCTGTGTGAAGCAGATCGAACTTAGATTTACCCTCAAAGGCTTTACTATTAATAGTACGTAACGCGGATTTCCAACACTGTACTTGTAATTGACTCAAGTATTTTTAACAGACCGAATGACTACTAAATCATATTGGTAGTGTGATAGATGGCGCTGCTAAGCTGGTTAGTACCATAAACATAGTATCTACTGGCATCTACTATATTTATACTTAGATGTCCGTGATTGGCGTAGACAAATCCTACGTTTATGATTAGTACTTACCACAGAGTACAGTCGACTACAGGTCAACCTACCTAAAACATCAAATTTTTTAAATTTGAAATTAACGTTATTTAGATGACCATATGGTGCAGATTTATTCCAAGAAACTTGACAGATAGTAGGTATACTTTAGCTAGTAGTTCACTGCACTTCTGTACTGTGTATGTACTGTACTGACCACGAAGTTAGTAAGTACTTTACTAGGTACTAGTACTTAATTTAATGATTCCATGATACTGACGTAAAGGGTAAGTAATTACCTACACAAAGGGGTCTTTCTTTGTTCTTGTATAGTTTCTAGTCTAGGGTCTAGCTAGGTTATTTGATTATTAAACCCACAGATAAGAAAAGTAATTATGTACAATGAAAAACTCTTGATGTCAAATTATAACTGTCTATTTGAATTACGAGTATAAATGTAACTTTATCGAAATTACCTTCATCATCGTCTGTTGGCAAAACTTATAAATTGATTATTTTTTTTGTAAACTATGGATTATGTAGTTTGTTATGCATCTACCGTATTATTTACTATACTCGTGTAAACTTTAATGTATAACTGTTTGTGATCCCTAATAAAATAAAATAATAAAAATACGCAATGACTTTAATTGCGTATTAAAAAACTGGTTATTAGACAAAATAACAAATATGGACAGTTAAGAAAAGAATACGTACGTTTCTTTGCAGTAAGTATTCTTTATTGATATCTACTAAAATAGGTGTTATTATCCGTTTTTGTGCATAATTTGACTAGTGCTTTACGTACACACTTTTTCAATTTAAATTCGTAATAGTCTGCATAGGATTTTAATTCAGTGACTTCTCGTTCTGAATTATCATAAATTATTTTAAGAAGGTGGTTCCCATAATGTTGCATTAACTCCTTTTAACTTCGTTTGCTTTCCATACTATTATAACTTACCCCTTAACTTACTTACATTTGTATTATTTAAATTTATCCGTGAAAACTCCATCCAAAACAGTTCAGTAGTTTTTACATGATGTACGTTCAAATAGACAAAAAATACCTTTACGATTTTGTTATAGGTAGAACAGATTAAACAAGGCGTAGAATGAGAATTCAAAGACATAGTTCAGAATGCGAATTGCACATGCGAATTGGTAGAACGATGTGTAAAGTCACGGCCTTACCCTTTTTAATAGAATGGAATCAACACTTTTGTTGCAGTCGGTATTATAGATAGTATAACAGCCTACCCACTCAAAACATAACTGCAGCATATTCCAGCTAGTACTCGTACAATACTTACTTACTTGTTGTGCGTTTGTGTCGAAATAATGAACATTTTGTACTCGCAAAAGTCACTAGAAATAAAACATTTTCACTTTTTCATTGAATTATATAATTATTCATTATTTCGACATTATGACTAAAATAGTCAAATTGAAAGTCTCTGCAAGTGGACAGTTGAGTTATTCGTATATTTAACAGGTTCTTAATATAAAAATAAACTTCTTATGATAAATAAATATAAAAAAATCCTTTAATCATTATCAATTATAAATAAATATGTACAAATTTTTACAATATAAAAACCACTTTCACTTAATTCCTTTTCATTCTAAATCTTATTTCCTTCAGTAAAATTATTCGTACAATGATTTTTGTCGTATCGCCTGTTGTTATAATTTTACGTCATCAAATATACTCGAAGGGTATATAACATAGCCTCCTAATGACTAGAAGGGGCAATTGCGGCAGACATACGACAAAAAATATTGCGAAAGGACTGAAGAGTATGCAAGCCCCCAGCCAGACCATGAGAAACCACGTCGGAGCGAATGCTACCTGTTCCAACATTATTTACGCTATGTCCGTACAATGGTACGAAATGCCGAAGTGTTCATAATTAAACTACAAATGTATGAATAGGGTAACAACTAGATTTGTTCGTGTTGCTTGTCAGACGCCTCTGCATTGCTCAGGTGTTCGGGTACGTGCGTCTAGGAACGCCACCTAAAACAAAAGAAAAGCACTTTAAGTAACAAGGGTGTGATTTCGTTAACTGAAACAAGTTATCGCCCTAATAAATAACTAAGTTTTCTAGAAATGTACCAAACACTTTGTTTGTGAAAAAGGTGGTAAGTTAAATTTACGTGTCTTCCAAATAACTGTGGGAATGAAAAACCCTTGCCAACGGAAACTTCGTGGAATGTGTCCTTTGTTTGCTGACTGGGTTACCCTTTTCAATAGTTACAGTTTTAGTTTCATTAATAGAGTAGATATTAGTAGATAGAGTAATGTTTTATTGCATCGGCGTCGATTCCGGTGTGGACGCCAAATGTAATGTTAAACCTAAGTGAAAAATAGCTCTCAGTCATATGCCAGATTTTGTTACAGTAAGTGTGACGTTTCGTTAAGCGAGTGACACCCCAGAATCGTTGCCATAGTGGCACTATGTAGGTATGTTAAGATTTATTTTATTGCTTTTCATTGTAACATTAAAGACGAATATAAATACTTTTAGATATGATTTATGAAAGACAAAATTGCTGGAAATAAAACCGTACAGAGCTCGATTTGATAGTTTGATTTTTCTTTTTTAGTTGAGAATTTTCTCGTGAGCATGTCCATCAAACAATAGATTTACATGAAACTCCCAAGAGGATGTTATTTGGGCACAATATCTTTGACAAGACCAGGCGAATCCCTTAAGTGAAAAACAAGATAACCGCGATTGTCGTACGTAGTAAAAGATTTGATATAAGGTAATGTTAAAAACTATTTCTATATTAATGTGTTAACAAATGGTAATCATGAACAATAAATACGTAGGTATGTAATAAAGAGCTTGAAGCATATAATTTTACAGAGTCTCGTGAAAAATGTGTAAATTATACCTATTTTTAAAATTGTTATACTTACATACCTACCTATACAGATAGTTTCGTATCTTAACCCTACAAGTTTAGGTTATATTATTCATGAATTAATTATTCCAACACAATAGATTAATGGAATTGTGGTTAATGACGAAAATGTACCTATATTATCCATTAAATTCCATCATATGACATAAGGTAGGGACTCGCTTAATGTACTATTACATATTTAGAGACGATTCACAGTTATGTAACACTATCTAGTAGAAACTAGTATGGTAGAGAACTTTGCCACTTGATAGGTCAACTTATCTTTAAAGTATAACAAAAACAAATGATCTGACCAAACAAGAGAACGAAAACTTTGATAAACACAGAAGCAGAGTTTTCGCAGCGTAATAGATTTGAATTCCTTCCATAATGTGTGTACATGAATATCTCATTAGGTATTATCGGAAAAATGAGGCATGTAGCGAGTGCTTTGATATAATTGTTGGAAGAGGAACACCATCCCATGAGTATCACTAGATCATTCTTAGAGGTAAAACACTGCACAAGTACCATAATCTCAATTTAAAAAAATTACGGCATGCATACCGCATCGAAGACAGCAGTATGAAATAAAATTGAAATAAAAAGGATGAGGTGGTGGATAGGAGAAGTTGATAGCCAACAGAAGAGTTAATAATACTAGATGTTATTTCACGTTAACTCTATTTTTCCGATGTTCCTACACTATTTTTTCCCCTCTATTTTTCCCATATGAGGTAAAACTGATTTCGCCTTAGTTTATCTGGATATGTATTTTTCCAGTGGCAAATATTAATAGGTTTATTATTTGTAATTATTTATAATCTTAATCAGGATATATGTTTTATTGTTTAGTCTAATTCTTTATCGAAGTTGTTAATACCAGAAACTTACTAAGTATATTCGGTATATTGCTTGTAAACATTGTAGTAATAACAATATTACCTAATTATATATTTAATTCTGAACTAAGCCACATAACTTATTATAAGTACTAGACTTATAATAAGTTCTGTGGCTTAGTTCAGAATTAAATAAGTAGTAAGTTCAGAATTAAATTTAAGTCGATTTATTATTTTAGTTTTATTATTTGTTTTTTCTATAATTTTGTTAATTAATAGACCAAATATTATTAGATTTTTTAGTATGTGGTACGTAAAGTGTGTACATCCATTTTTTGGGTTTTCGTTATTGTGGTAATTTTCGAGCGGTATCAATTCATGAAGTGTCTCAATGCAGGCCCGTAGGCATGGGGATGGTTTTTCGCCGCCCTCCGAAAATGCTTAACAGGATCCAGCGCAGCGGACTTCCACAGCTATTCAGGTACTTTTTGTGAGCGCATGCGACTATCTACTATCTGAAACTCATCAACTGCCTTGAAGCCTCCCCGACCACTGATCCTGGCTACGGGTTTGTCTCTATGCCTGGGTCTCAAGGGCGTTGTGTAAATGTAAAGTAAGTACGAGGGAGGCCCGACTCACACTTAGCTTATTTTATTTAGGCACATAGTGTACTTGTAGGTACTTAACTTATACTCAGAAACACATATTGACGAAAAATTGCAATAATAACATTTGCAATTATAATAATTTTAGTTTCATAAAAATTGACCCGATTTTTGTTGCTGTTAGTGCAACATAACCAACTGCATTTGCAGCGTAGTCAAAAAAATCATGTATTTATTAATTATGATTACAAATGAGTGTAACTACAGAATTAGAGTTACGTAGGTATCGCAAAACAAAATTGCTTTCCACACAATCTTAGAGACATTAAATAGATAATGTGCAGAAACAACCACATCAATGTATAGGTAAAAGAATTTTGTGTACTTATACAAAAGTGTCACAATTTGTCTTTAAATTGCCAAAACCTATGCAATCTGCCATTTAGAGCATAACTTTCTTGCAAATCTTAGCCAACAAAACTGGAACCTATAAATGGGTCAAGAACAGATATATAAAGATAGGAGAATTAGGATTACTAACATTATCTATTGCAATAGAGAGAATAGATCCTAGGTCTTGTAAATAGTCAAAACCTAAGAGAGAATTAACAACGCTCTGAAACATTTTACAAAAAAATATTGCAATTTTCTTTAGCCAAGGAGTCCGTGCTTAAAGACTTAAATTAGTTGGACGTGTAAAGTTTTCAAATAATTTGGTTGGGGACTGCGAACGTGTTAATGCTAAAAATAGAGTTGAGATGAAAAATATTATATAAAGTGAAAAATAGAGACAAGACAGATTTATTTTTGTTTTACACTTTAGGATATTGGGATAAAATAACATATCAATATCCTATTGGCTTATTTGGGTAGGCCAATTATTTTTTCCTTTAAGGTAGCGTTTTTATTGTAGTTATCTATCTCATGTATAAAATGAAAGGGTTCTAGTATGACTTTGGTTTCAAAAAACACATAGCATTCACAATTCACATCGTTGTCAAACGAATCATTCCGTCAGAATATACAAATATCTCCTATTAAGATAAAATTCACCACTATTGTAGAGTTATCAAACTGATTTCTAACAAATTGATAATTAAATAAATTAGACAAAGGGTGAATAAAATTTATTTCTTATTATTATTGATAATGGAGCGTCGGTGGCACAGTGGCTAAGACACCGGGACCACCCATGCGGGAGGTGCGTGTTCGAAACCGTGCAGTGCCATGTACCAATGACTTTTTCGTATTTTTCAAAGACTTACGTACATTTACCGACTGCTCTAACGGTGAAGGAAAACATCGTGAGGAAACCTGCACACTGAGATGACCAGTGTGTAAAATGGGGTTGGCACAAAAGATCCTCAATGGTCGAAGTGCCGCTGGGTTATTCCCGGCCCCCATCATACGATAAGATTATTGATAATTATTTATGATGTGAATCAAAATATACGCCATGCATAATTTTATATACGGATTGTTTTAAACGAGTTCTAGTTTCTGTTTATGGAATAAAGTGTATTCTTTTCCATCATAAGTACTTACTTACCTATCAGAACTTTTACTCCAATCGTGTTATGTTTATTAGGACCACGAATGGGATTTCAATCTAAGAATAGGATTCTATTACGTTTATAGGCTACCTTAAGGTTTACGGACTTATCTAAGTTAGGAAAAATCTAATCATCAGATATTGATTTTGTCAGAATGTTAGCCTGTTAGTAATACTGACACTGTTCTAACAAAACTCCGTCAGAATGTATGTACCTATTTAAACAGTGTCAAGAACAAGCGTCCAATTTAGAATTGCAAATTAAATTAATTTTACCTTGATATTCACATACTTAACGATCACTTCGACATTCAAATATACGTAATACTTTTTAAAGGTATTCATAAGAATAAAAGTATAAATTTTCAAAAGAATAACAAAACACACTTCTACCTTGTAGCTATAGAAGCCAATTTCTGTTATTTTTTCTAAATCGAACATCGTCGATTACGTAGAGTCGGTAGTAGATAATAATAAACCGGTTTCTTTGACATTGACGGCCAAGCTCGATTCATCGAGAGCACCGGTTTCTGCGCATCTTCTTTGTCTTCGAAGAAAAACAATGGATAAATATTTTCATTAATTTAATTTTTTTTAAATATTTTTTAAATGTGTTCACTTTACTGTGCGATTGATTCAAAGTTATAGAGCTCTTTTAAAAATGCGAAGTATTCTAATTTTTGTTTGAAATAACGATTAAGTGTCTAATATATTCATTAAGGCACGCATAAATGACCACTTATGTGTTTAAATGCAGAAACAGGAGCCCAACAACCTAAAATATCCATTAAGTCATAGGAATATACAATAAATAAATTATATTGGTACGGAGTACTTAACTACAGTAGGTAAAGATGTTTCTTTACTTATTGTAAGTTCTACCAATTATGTGGACACCGCTATATTCAAGATAAATATATTCCAGAATACAATTAGTTTTACCAGTTCTATTTCTTATATGTTTCTGGACTCTTGATAAGTATATGAATTGTGAACAGTTGGTGAAATAAATATTGATAACTTCTATCTTTTCTCATATTGATAACTTGCAGTAATTATGCTATAGTTCAAGCTTTGGATAATTTATTCACCCATGGTTGGTACTAAATATTAGTCTTCACTTGAATAAAATAATCCAAAACGTGAATATAAATCTATTATTTACTGACCGAAACCTGGAATACATCCTCTTCACCCTTCGCAATCCTGATACCATAAAACACAAGCACGTGCGTTCAAACTCACTGTCACTTTCAAGAACACAATGCGACTATGGTTTGTTGTTGTGGTCTAAGTACGAACTGCGAGGTTCGCGAACACTAACCGGCGGCGGGCGCACGCGCATGCAACCGAAGTGAAGTTTCGACACCTCACCTGACGCGAGTCAGTCTGATCAGTGCGTCTCCTTTCCACGTGCAGAAATCCAGATGGAGCGCATGAGACATCGCTACTGCATTCGTGGTCTCCGCTACCAGTCGACCTTCGTGCTCCACCATTGCTAAGAAGCGATTGCGAAATCGCTTTGAATTTCTTCTTATGCTGCTTAAAATGACTGCGTACGTGTATAAACTATGCATTTGGGTCAGTTGAAGGCATAAGCTGCCCTTGAAAAGCTGGAACTGGTTTTGGAATTGGACATCCGGCGGAATTCGAGTAGGACACTGTACTTACAAAGCAGACTTATTTTCGAAGCTTTTTCAATGTGTAAATTAATGAGAACCTTCTGAGACGTAGGTATTTTCTATTTTATACAGTATTTTAGTACTTACCTACCACTTGAAAGTGACTTATAAATTGTTTTCTTTTACCACCATTTTTATAAGTGATTTATATTATTAAAAATACTTATTTTATAGACTATTAAAATAAGTAATTCCATCATTTTTTTAAATAAGTCCTGTTAGAACAGATACTCTTCAGATAAAAGTACTTATTCGTTGAATTTTAGCTTAGTTGAAATCTTAAATAGAAAACCATATTACAGTCATTTCATTACAATGTTTCAAAGTCTACAAAATCGTTTTTAATAGATAACCTGAGCTGTGACCAAAAGAAACATATAAAACAGATTTAGGTACGTAAGTGAGGTCACTCTCGTGTCGATAAAATATAACCTAGAACCTAAACAGGATGATAAAACGGAGTTTAAACTACTATAGGTGTCGTATCTTTATCGCATGTTGACTCAAGGAAAGAACGGCCAGTTCATAAAACAATAACTTTGACATGGTTAAAACGGCAAATGTTACAGATAACACTATGTAAGTGCTGTGTCTGTTAGTTATTGGTAATTAATGTTATCGTCTGTTTACATAACATTTGTAATCAGTTAGCACCCAGGCTATCGTTATTTATAAATATTTATTTTATTACCTAAGTACTATTATTACTTGTGTTTTAGCACAAATACCAATTATCGTCGCTTTTCTGACGAAAAGGCGTAACTAAATTTTGCAAAAAATAAAAACGTAACAAGTCTCATACGCTGATGTGACTTGTATACGTTTTTATTTTTTGCTAAATTCAGTTACGCCCCTTCGTCAGAAATGCGACGTTAACTTATCTTTTATAAATGTAAAGTCCTTTATGTTACGAATATTTTTCTCAGGAGTTGTAGGTATGTACATACTTTTCGTTGATCTGATAATACAATTCAATACAATCAATTGAATACAATTGGTAGTATACACACATATTAAAAACGTCCCATTGAGTGTATAAATATGTACTTAATTTAAGTAGGTATGTTTTCTTTTTAAATTCAGAACAACAAAAGCTGTTTTCGTGTTAACTCTTATTATTTTTATGTAAAACATATATAGGTAGTGTGAATTACTAAGTCACGTTATTTGTAATTCAATGTGATGATTAGCACGGTTACACGTTCAAAGTAGGAAAATATATCGTTTTAAGTATATTTAGAAGTACACAGTCGACATTGACATGTTCGTTTTTGTACAAATAATGTTTAGTGACCTTCAGAATCATTTTAAAGTCATGAACTCCTATTTTAGATCTTTAAAACTCAAAATGGATTCTAAACTAGTTATAGGTACATACATACTCGTACCATCAAGACTATGGTTTGACAAGTTGTACAAATATTAATAAAGTACACTTTTAGTTAGTACACAGAACATTACGACTCTGTTTTTCTGAATACAAGTCATTTTTCACATTCATTTTTTACTGAATAATTATTACCATCTAGTCAATCGTGTATTAGCAATTCATTTTATTAAAAGGTTTATTTACTTATGCACTTGAAGGTTTTAATATATACAAATAGGTATTTAAAGTATATATATTATTTGTTGGCAGTAAAAAAGCATGACTGGACTATTTGTACCTTACAATATGTGTATGTACCTACCAGTAAAATATATTAAGTTCGACAGGAATGTGCAAAATACTATGTATGAAAACCGTGTCGTAATAACTTTGCACCTTAATTTTGATTCATGTTTAAATTGATAATCATGATTTCAAAAGTATAACAAGAATTTAACTTACACCATCCACAAATATTCTTCATTTTTGCTGGATTGCCTTTGTAGATCTCCAAATTGAGGGCCTGAAAATTACATATGAATGAAATTATGGAAATATAGGAAAAGTATGCAAAGGTAGCTTTATCGCTCCGAGAAATCTTCTTCTTGGTGTTCCAAGGTGTTAAGACTAATTAATAAACAAATTATCATTTACTATTACTAAATCGGCGTGATCTTTGTTTGTCTGTTCATGGTCAACCTTACGGAACTGGTTTACAATCTCCACAGAAGGTTAAATTCGAGTACGTGATCCCAGGCGTTGTACACGCATATGGGCAAGCATTTTTTTGTTTGTTTACTCAAAATGTGGGCGAGGCGTCAGCAGTCCAGCAGGATTATGTGACCGTCAGCTTAAAATACACAAACTTTATCTAGTATACGAACACTTCATTTTATGATTCTATTATGAACAATAGATTATTTTATGGTTTATGATGTTTCTTACTGATTTACATAGGTAGCATTTTATGTCGTGATTTTATGATAGTACTAAAAATATAATGTAGCAAATTTGTGCCACATCTTTTTAACGAAGCTTAAAAAAAGAAGTATGTTGTACATAGTAAAAAATAAAAGTACTTAAGTATTTAAAGCTACCTGTGTCTTGAAAGGAATAATAAAAGGAATACACCAGGAATGAAAGAAAAATTAATGAAATACACATATTAGTACCTGCTGTTGATTGGTTATTTGGTTGAATAAGTTGCTGAGCTCTGAGAGTATTAATTTATTTATTTATATTTATTTAACACTTTAATGCACAAAAATAGTACACGAGGCGAGATTAATGCCATGCGGCATTTACACTATTATTATCTTATAAATATGTTGTAAATGAGCCCATTTAATAATTAAATGAAATTATCAAAGACTCACCCGTTTGACTGTTAGAGGCGTTAGAATTAACACTGGTCTCACTTTCGGTACGTCTTCTGGAGTTAAAAAATAAATTCCAAGGATTATAGACTGAGTTCTGGGGTGTGTTTTGATTCTTGGTCGCGGTTTTGTTAGCAGAATCCATTACTTAATTATTATGTTACAGGCTTATCATTTATTAAATTATTTTGTACGTAAATATAAATTTTAACGGATTGACTGAAATCGACTCTTGCGCACGCCGGCTGGTCGATAATAAAAAATGGATGACAACAGTTCCCGGTCGCTTTGTACAGTTTACTATAGCACTATAGGACTGACTCAGTGACTCAATTATCTCTTCATGTAGAGGCGGCGCCACTATCTACAAGCCTATAAGGAAGCTTTATGACTATTGGATTAGTTCTGTTGTTCACCGCACGTATGTTATACGGGTCTTTGAACCGATTTCTTACGAAGGTTCACGGAAATATTCGAATCAACGTTTATTGTATGGTGAACTTTGTTCATATAGCACAAAAGACTAAAACACAATGACAACATTAATTTTATAAAAAATTCTTTACGCGCAACTTGATTTATTTATGGCTGCGTCCATCATCATACTTACTTACTTTGTGTACAAATCTTTTGTGTATGTATAGCAATTATCGTCTGTATGTAATTTGACAACACGGTGTTGTAGTCGCCTCGGAGATTTTAATGCCAATTATTTTAATTTTTTTTAGTACGTAACAAAGTAAATCGAATTTAGGCATCTATTGGTAGAGTGCATTTATCATTAGGTACCACTTTGACAAAACTCAATGCAAATACTGGTCTAAAGTTTTTTTATTTTTTTTTATTTACTTCTAAACCCGCATTTGACCTCGATCTCGCCTGATGGTAAGCGACGATAAGGTCGACGATGGTGCATGCGGGTCCAGTAAATGCCTATTCACTCTGGCCTTGAAGATCCCAAGGTTGTAGGTTTCGGGAAATACAGACGCCGGCAGGCTGTTCCATTCCTTAGCCGTTCGCATAATGAACGAAGAAGCAAATCGCTTCGTGCGAGCAGATGGGATATCAACAACATAAGGATGGAACCCCTCCCCGCGCCTGGTAGTCCGAAGGCGGAATGGAGATGCTGGAATTAGGTCGTGCAATTCCGATGCGCACTCTCCGAAATGTATCCTATAAAATACCGATAGACAGGCGACCTTGCGCCGATGTTCCAGACTTTGCAGTCTAGCTTCCACCAGCGATTCGTCACCTATAAGGCGCTTAGCGCGTTTCTCCACTGAGTCAAGAGCAGCCAGCTGGTACTTAGCTGAGCCATCCCACAGGTGGCAGCAGTACTCCATGCACGTCCGGACTTGAGCTTGGTAAAGGTTTAAGAGCTGTCCCGGCGTGAAGTACCGCCTAACCTTACTCAGGATGCCCAATTTTTTGGCTGCGGTCTTAGCTTTTGACTCAATGGAGCGCCCAAAGTTAAGATTGGAAGTCAGATCCAACCCCAAAAGGCTAAGGTGGTCGGTAATCGGTACGGATACATCCCGGAAAGTCGGAGTCAGGTGGAAGGGACTCCGTTTAGCGGTGAATAGACACGCCTGCGTTTTAGTAGCGTTAAACTTGACCAAATTGGCATCGCCCCAATCGGCCACGGCCTTTAAGGTCAAGTCGATACGCTCAACCATGGCCTCTCTTTGAGTCTGGATCTCACCAGCACCAGCGCGCGCAACAGGAAGATATCTCTCCGTAACCGTGCTGTCGTCTGCGTACCCAAAAATACCCGATATGAGTAGATCATTTATGTGCAGCAGGAATAGGGTTGCAGAGAGGACAGATCCTTGTGGAACTCCGGCGTTGATAGCCAGTTGGTCAGACGAGCAGCCATCTAGGACCACTCGTATTGACCGTTCACTCAAGAAATCCGCGATCCATATGCGCAAACTGGTTGGGATTCCATATGAAGGAAGCTTGCTTAATAGGCTACCGTGCCAGACCCTGTCAAATGCCTTAGAAATATCAAGTGACACGGCAAGAGCTTCGCCGGTTTTCTCAATGGCTTCGCCCCAGAAGTGGGTGGCACGAACCAGAAGGTCCCCAGTAGACCGTTTTTGGCGAAAACCATACTGTCGGTCACTGAGGAGATCGTTACCTTCTAGGTATGCCAGGAGCTTGGTGTTCAATACACGTTCCATAACCTTGCAGATAATGGAAGTGATTGCAATGGGTCTATAATTGGCGGGGTCAGCACGGCTACCTTTTTTGGGCACAGGCTGCACGTTAGCAAGCTTCCAGGAATTTGGAACTTGACCAGTCTTTAGAGAGAGGCGAAACAGGCGCGTCAAGACAGGAGACAACTCAGGTGCACAGTTCCTCAAGACAATAGCTGGTATCCCGTCAGGACCACTGGCTTTATTCTCGTCTAGAGTGCGGAGCGTTTTAAGTACCTCCTTTTGGTGAATGCAGAACTCTGACATTACAGAGTCGCAGTGGGGTAAGGTGGGTGGAGCTTTGCTTCCAGCATCTAAACAAGAATTACTAGCAAATAGAGAGGAAAACAAGTTTGCCTTCTCTTTCGCGGTGTGAGCCAGCGATCCATCGGGTTTGACCAGAGGTGGCAGCGAAGGGCGACAGAAGTTAGCTTCGACTGATTTGGCGAGGGACCAGAAAGCCTTGCTACCCGCAGGGTATGAAGCAAGCTTGTTTCCGATCCGGCCAACATGTTCGTAGCGAGCCCGACGCTGAGCCTTCTTGCAGGACTTGGCGGCTTTGTTGAAGGCTCTCTTTTTATCCAGGACATCCGGAGCTTTGCGCGTCCGAGCATCAGCCCAGGCTACAAATGCTGACTGCTTCAGTGTTTCAGCACGAACGCAGTCAGCACTGTACCAAGGGCGTGCTGCGCCACCAAGAGGCACGTCAGAGAAGGGAATGAAATATTCCATGGCCTGACGTACCACGTCGGTTATGGCCGAGGCGCAGCTCGACGGATCCTCAGTAGAGAAGCAGATTTGTCGCCATGGATAAGATGCAAAGAAGTGCCGCATCTCATCCCAATCTGCTGACTTGTATCGCCACACTCGCCTGGTGCCTCTAGGGCTTAAATCGGGCGGATAGTAGCTAGATACAGATTTCACCAGACAGTGGTCAGAGGTTCCCAATGGGGCAGAAATCGACACAGAGTACCTGTCCGGATCAGTCGTCAGCAGAAGGTCCAAGCAATTGGGGGTGTGACCATCAACATCCGGTATGCGCGTGGGGCCATCGACCAGCTGTGTGAGGTTTAGCGACAACGCGAGTTTGTACGCTTCCCTGCCAGCATGGTCGGTCTTCTGGTATGGGAACAACCACTCCTGGTGGTGAGCATTAAAGTCCCCCAGAAGAACCAATTGCGCAGATGGATACCGTTGTTGGGCCACTTCCGCCGCAAGGCTAAGGTGTTCAATTAACTTAGTTGTCTCCTGGTCACCGCTGTGCGAACGGTAGACACACGCATAGAGCATTTTCTCCAGCCCAGTGTCCACCAGCATCCATATTACAGAAAATTTGGGATCTTCAAGGTTCCGGAGACGCCGACAGCAGATGTCATCGCGAGCATACACACAGATCCCAGCCCGGGGTTTAAAATTGTGCTCCAGGTTATAGCCTGGGTAGTGTAAGTATGACGCGTCTGACGGACATCTGATCTGCGTCTCCGTAAGGAATAGCAAGTGTGGATTTTCAGTTTCGAGGTGGTGGTGAACTGGGTCGATATTTGAGTGCAGACCTCGGATATTTGAGAGGTGCACTTTGAGTTGGAGGACGTGCTTCCGCTGTGCACACTTACTATTTTTATTGGACTTTTTCATATTGTTGGAGAGTGAATAGGCGAGAGAACGGTAGTTGGGCAAGGGGCTGCACAGCTCACCCAGCGGCGCATGCGGGGTCGCCACACGTATGGTAGCCTCATCTGGAGACTGCGGGGACGCCCGAACCCCCCACGGAAATGCCCACCGACTCCTCCAATCCGGTCGCCAACCGGCACGGTGGAGCATTCCGGGATTTTTCGCAAGGCGGCGGGGCAGCCTTTCATAGGTGGCTGGCCTACTACTTGGGCACCCTACAACCTGCGGTCGGCCAACGGAGAACCGTGCTTCGGATCCCGCTACCCTCCACGATGAGGCGCCCGGCGCGGCAACACATCGCAGCACCGAAACCGGTGCGCATGTGCAGTATAGCCGCCCAGAACCGTTCTCTTGGTGGCTACTCCGGACATCATGCCGAAACACGACTAGGTCGCTTGGCGGCATGTCTTTTTCCGGAGGGTGGTGACAAGCCGCGGTCAGCCTGGACCTACCACCAGTAGGCTGCTCGTTTATGGCTCCCAGGGTTCCTGCGTGGGGCCTTGTGGTAGAATCTACGGATGCGAGCAGCGGAACCGTATTCCTACACATCCCTTAGTCGACTTTTACGACACCCACGGGAAGATATGGGGTAGTCCTATTCTAAACCGGGAACTACACGGACAAAGTTTTAAAAGTCGTCCTGTATTGGAAAACCTTAGCAATTATGTATGCTCAAAACGTTTGTGCCACTCAAATACCTTATTTTTCTGAAAATACTGGCTAGTTATAAACAATGATACTACTTGGGTATTTTTGTCTATGTCAGAATCAAAGAGCACAAAACAACAAAATAGGTAATGTCGTCAAAATTACAAAATCACTTTGCACGATCACTCAATTGCATTTCTAAAACTTGAAATAATTAAGTATTTTATTTCAAAGTGCATATTAAAAAACAAACATGAAGATTCCGTACGTAGTGTCTGTGAACACGCGGGAAGCGTACGCCACCGCCACTGTGATGAAGACATCACCTGGCGAAGCTCCTCGCAAGGTTGTTCCCGAAGACTTCGAGTGGGACGATAATACCACCCCCGCACCCCTAAGCTATTTCGCCGCTTTAACTCTCTCCAGGATTTTCGAAACAGTCAATCCCCTACACAGAATCCTGCAAAAGGATGTTGATATGCTAATGGATTTGTTTCCAGCAGATATACCTCTCAAATACAGCGTCCCTTTAATCAAGGTTAGTATTTTTTGAAGTTGTTGCAGTATTGTATAAATAAGGCACTACTTTTCCATTACCGTGTTAGTAATGAATGATATGATTTCAGGATGAACAATACTGGAAAATATCTTTTGCTACGAAGTTCCCATCTCGAATAGAACTTGGAGTGGAGTATTGGAAAGGTAAATTCTTGTCTGCGTGTCTGCAAGATTTCTTGGAAACTATCAATCCTGACGTTTTTATAGCTGAGGATGCTATGGAACTAGCCACTCTGGTAAATATGAATAGGTAGTTGATCATAAATGCTTAATTGAAAACAAAAATAATTTAATAATTAATTTTCTTTTGTAGGTGAGTCCTTACATCTATGAATTAAGATTAAATGAACTTCAAATGGTTCGACAACCAACACCTCCTGTTCCATATCCGCATATAGTCGAGGACACTTGCGTTTATAGCGTCCCTAGGGTCTACGACCACATCCCGCTTGAGCCTGTGCTTCACAAACTGTACAATCTCAGAGAAATCTCACTAGTGTTTGGCATCAACAATCTTCAAGAAAATTACTTACCCAGATACTTCGAGTTCTCGATGGCAGACTGCGAGTCACTCTGCAAGGGCCTCCAGGACTTGGCACACTTATCGACGTTCCGTATCAATCGAAGTAACTTAGACTGTTCTAAGGTGAAGATAATTCTGCAAAATCTCGTTAAGAAAGAGAGCATTGAAGAACTCGATTTCAATCATTGTAAAATCGGTGATTATGGCATGAAGGCTTTAGGTGGCTTTATCTTTCTTCATCCAAATGTTAAGAGGGTGAGGATAGCTAACAATCGGTTCAAGGAAGTTGGCGTTCAAGGGCTTGCTTATGCTTTGCAAATGAAACCTGCCGCTCCGATCGAACTCTTAGGTACGAACCAATCCATGCATATTTATTACATGCTATATTATTTATTTTGATCTTCATGTTATGTTGCAGTTTTGTATTCTAAAAGTTTTGTACAGATTTCAGTCTGAACCCTATGTCTTTGGAATGCGCGACCATGTTTGCAGCAGCGTTCGTCCGATGCAAAGAAAAACCACAAACTCTAATGGTCAATTCTTGTGGGTTCTCTGGAGCGTCGGCCGAGAAGGTCAGAACAATTTTTAAAACATATTGAGACAACCTTGTGAATTGTGATAACTATTTGTTATTGTAATACGATAATAAGATGTGATATTTTTTTATAAATTTACAATCTTATCGCGGGATCTTTGACATTGCAGTCATTGATAACTGGACTTAATTTTATCGATATCGAAACTGGTAATATTTGCTAAATTACTTAGTTAAAATACTTTGATAATTTACTAGCATTACCTACAAACGGAATGTAAATATAAATCTCTCGAACATGAAATTTTTTTTCGGATGGATGGCTCTATGTGTATTTGCAGGATATTCGTATATTTCGAATCCGTTTCAGAATGTCCAATTCCCAAAATTATACAAAATAAATCTCGTATTTAATCAAATTTATCTATCGTCAATTCAATTAACGATTTTCTTAATACTGTGTGATTTTCTTAAAAATGACATAGTAACATAACTCTGACCAGAAAAATAAAAACCCTCGCCATATTGCGGAATTAATTGGAACCATTTTTTATAACAAACTCCATAGTACAGGTTATAAAAGTACCAATGACACCCTCTTGACAGGGATTTTACGTATATTTTCCTGGGTATAAGGCATACCCAGAGATCATGAGAGAGATCACCAGAGAAAATGCTAATAGAGAGATATCTATAGTTTTTATATGTATTTAAATTTCCGCATATTTCTTCTTTCTTCAGATGACTGGTATCCTCAGCCTAAACCGTGGCTTGACTAGATTAGATATAGCAGCTAACGACTTGTCTGGAGACGCTGAGAAGACTCTTATAACTTCTCTTGAACGGAACAGAAATATTCTTTGGATAGATTTGCGTAGAACTCGTAAGTAACTTGAGCTTTATCTACACACAGGTGTTATAAACACGTATGAGTTATGACTGGTAATCTAGATATGATAAATATTGTACTTACCTAATAAATACATCAGTACTATGCTAGCGGGTCGAGTGGTGAATTATGGCGCAAGCCAAGCCCCCTTATTGTAAGAGTCCTTTGCCCTTGCAATGGGAACGTAAAGAGTCAATGGCCTTATTTAGAAAAATCCTTGTACATTCTCTGACTCCTTACTGATGTGTTCCAACATAGTATAGAAGAGTCACTTCCTTTCTAAAAGGCGGCATCATTTCTGTAATTTTTGATGTTGCAGATGTAGATATGTATAAGAGTCAGTGATTATATTCATATCAAATGGACCTGACCGTCTATAAATGTTAAAACCTCAATATTTCAACAACGCACTTTTTCGTAGAAGGAAGAACTCACTTAATCTTACCTCTATCTGTAGTTTCGTTCGATAGAAGATATTATACATTACAGCTGATTTATTTTCTTTATGGGAATACAAATTTTTCGGTTTGAACACAATTCAAAGTCACAGAATAAAATGTGGACGTTTAATAAAACTTTGCTATTTTTTCAGGCATATCAAAGGAGACTCAAACTAAGGTGGATGAGCTTCTGAAACGCAACAAGTGCATGATTGGCCAGGAGAGGGAGCCAAGTGCTGAGATTCCACCGCTGTATCTCAACGAGCCAGAGTACCTGATATGGGAGTACAATCCGAATAATCCTAAGTACATCCCTGGTCGATACCCCGAAAGAGTGCCAGAAGTTTGAGCTATAAGGAAACATACAAATGTTATAAAATTTTCTGTAAACACCACCACCTATTCTTACCGCAAAGCAGCAATGCTGATATTGCAGTGTTTCGGTTTGAAGTGTAAGAGAGTCAGCAGAGCGTAATTACCGGCTCATGAGGCACAGGATCAATCAGTGCATCAAAATATTATCTAATAACATTTTAGTGAGTGACATGTCGATGAGCGACGGTGACCACTGGAGACAAAACTATAAGTATATTCAAATTGGAAGTTCCCCAGAAGATGGGGCAAACATGATGATACGTCACGATATCATTTGAGGGTCCGTATTTATGGTTCAGAATATCATCAGCTGATGGTTGCACAACGTTTGGTGTTGTAGTTTTGACGTAGGTAGGCCATTTTTCGATCGAGTGATATCAATCTCGAAATACACAAAATATAGATAGATAAAATTTATCATTGCAGTTTTATTAAAGGATTTTGTGATATAGCAATGTTTGTTTTACATTTAAAACTGATAAACCTAAAATAGATCATATTTTAATTGAAGTAAGTAAGTAAAGTACCTTATCTTATTAATCTATTGTATGGATAAGTATGTCGTAAAATCAACGTCATATAGATATCCTTATAATATTAGCTAGAATGTGTCTGTGTCCTGGATTGGCTGCTTCATCGAAGGTCAGAGGATCCCAAGAGTGGTACCGAATTTTCGTAATTTTACCGCAGAGGTCCATAACGGTTTCTCGACCCCCAAAACTATTGACCCTAAGGAGATCCGAAGGAAAACTTTGTGGTCACAGTACCAATTTTTTCGAGTGACCTACCAAATGAAAGCCCTCGACGAGTACTTCGCAACGATGTAAGGTTTCTCAGGTGTAACTACCCTCAGCTGGATCCTTATAACGGTTTTTACAACTAGTAAATATTATGTACTAATCCTACTAATCGCTAAAATAAAGTCATTAAAATTTTTACGAAATATTAATTTGTACGAAACACGAATTTGTACGAATGGCGACGCAGCCAATTGACGCCGATTACCCAGGGCGCGTGACGAAGTCCGCGCGAGGGGTCAAAATCTTCTGATAACATTCAGATAAATCTTGTTTGCAGTATAATGATAGATAAGTATAAGTAGCCCAGCTAAAATTAATTGTATTGACGTTCAGTAGGTAGCACGTAGTAGTAACTAAGTATCTAGTATAATGTTTGAAGTTAATCCATAGTCCATATGGAATTTTAGACTTAGTATAAAATCCTTAGACGCCCGACATCCATTCGAAATTCCAGAATTCTAATCATGTAATGGTCTTAAAGTAGTTTTTTTCTGAGTATTTGTAACTTCACTACAGTAGGTACTACTACTAGTTTCTGAGTTTGTAACGTCACTATTATTGTTTACCTTTTGCAAGGAAGGATTTATGTCAAAACTGCATGAAAATGATGTGCAATTTTGGATATGATGTAGAATATTGCGCTAAACATGAACACCTGCTGACGACGACGTGACGCCGCATCCGGCCTGAAGTGGATATGAGGGACGCCACCAACCACCTACCGCTATTTTTACTTTTCCATTTTCATTATTTCCGCTCGGCTAAACAAGGATTTGTTTCTGGAAAATATTTTTATCTGCAGTTACCTGCTTTATACGAGTACATACAAGACAGGAAACTAGGTAATTTATATTGAAAGCGCCTATCGTGAAATCAATAGCAGTAGTGTTACGGGGGACAAACGGTATGAATCTCATACTTAACATTAGCTTGGTAGGTGGTAGGTAAACCCCGACCAGGAATATTAGTAGAGTTGTCAATTTGTTAATTTGTTCACACATGGTAATTTTGAGAAGTGGTCGTTTTGGAAAAGTGATCAAAGAATCAAACGACATATAATTCCGCAACATATATGGCACACTCTTAGTGCTGGACTATACGTAGTCCCAGCATTAAACCGAACTCTTAATATAATTAATAATTTAAAAAAAAGTCAAAACCACAGAATAGGATGTCAAGATATATATAATAATGAATTTGTGATAGAACATCGCATTAAATTCTAAGAAACAAAATTGTCCTTTACATTTGTCTCTTAGCGGCCGCTAATTGAAATTGCGATTGTATTAAATAGGACTCTAATATTAGCAATTGACATACAGGTTAAAATATGTGGGAATGACGATATCTTACGTCTGTTGCCAATGTCATTTAGATTTTTTATTTGAAATAAATTATTTAGTAACACTTGGAATTCATCTTGCAACTTGGGCATGGGCATAAGGTCACAGGGAGCATAGTGAAACCCATTCGTATTAGTGCTGCTTTACCCATCTTCAATGGGTATCTAATAGTAGCCATGTAATAGTTACCTGCTCCTTGAGGAAAGTCGGTAGTCCTCCGACATATCTTTTTCATTAAAAAGGCCGCCAACAACGGAAATTATTTCTTATAAATCGAATATCTTGTGGGTTTAACAGTAGTAATTTTAGCTACCTAATGCATCTATTGATATAGGTACATTTGTGTTGTAGCTCACTACCATTTTGTTATTATACAAGGATTTATTCAATACCCTGACATATTTTGATACCCTAGGAAACGTTCCGCTTTATTTTCAAATTTCAGCGGGGTAATTTTAAGGGCTATTTCAAAGGCCTTGTTCACGGAGAGTGTGAAACCTGTCGCTGTCACCGCACGTTTACTTTCTTTAGTGAGCTTATGTGCCGTGGTTATATTATACTGACAAAAGCTGTTAGCCGGTGGCCGCTTTGTGTGATCAGTGATCACGGGTCTAGAATATTTTTCCGATATTTGATCCTAAGTTATCGTTCTACATTTATATATAGAATTTTGAGTTTGAAGAGAGTTAAAAGAATCAAAGACAAAGATATTGACATAGGAATGAGACTTCATCAATAAATAATATGAATATAGTACCTACTATAGGGGTATTCCTCGTGGCCTAACTGGCCACTTTTGTGACGATTTTCAATTTCCTTACGTCTCAGCAGGTAGTACGAGTATACTCGGTCGTAGTTTCCGTGTGTTAGTTTTCAGTTTGTCGGTTTCAAGGCTAACGGTTATTGGTTTTCGTCCAATGTGTTTCATACGACTATCAGTAGTTGCATGCATATGCAATAACTGTATTTGATTCGATTTTGGCTCCAATCCGACACTTGTATAAATACGTTTTATACTTACTCCTCCTATAAAGTGTTAGGTAGAGTAGACCTACCATTTGCAGATAATTTATTAACCCTGAATTTGAAGTGTTAAATTTTTTAATGTTTGATTTTAATTAAATTATAGATATGTTTATGCTCAATGTTTTTTGTCCGGAAATTAACGATTTTTGTGGAGACCTCCTACCACATTGCTACCAAAGAAATATATATGTATAGAGTTTCCCTAAGAAAAATATTTACCTATACTCAGGTAAGTAGATAGTTATAGAGAGATGATGTAAATAATTTTCTATTTAAATATCCTTTGTGTAATACAGGCTTACCAGATGTTATACTTCACTATACCCTAACCAGGAATATAAAAACACTGTCAAGACCCTCGTTGGTAGTTTTATAATCTGTGTTACAGAGTTCATTAGAAAACAAAAAAGGTTTCATTTAATTACGCAATATGGCGAGGGTTTTTTAGTTTCTGATCAGAATATAATTCCGCAATATGGCGAGGGTTTTATATTCCTGATCAGGGTATAATTCACTATTTATATTATACAGAACGCCAGGCGTTGCATTTCCGTGGCTGTAATAATTTCTGTGGCGCCAGATGTCAGCCACGGAAATCCCGCCAATTAATCGCCTCTTGATTGCTGAAGGATACAATGGGAACTAGAGCGAGTACTCAGTGCTAGTGCTGACTAATCGAGATCCACGGGATTAATGCCAAACTCGCTCTGTGACTTTATTACATTTTTCAAATTAATCTTAAGAGTTGGTCTATCGAAAATTCCTTTTATCAAAGATAGTCATAGTTTGGTAAGTACTGACTCACCTACTTCTACTTACGGGTCAAAGTTTCTATATTATAGGTACCTACACACACGATTAGATTAGAATATTTCTCGAAATCCCAGGAAATGGAGCACGAGATATCTCGTGACCCCAGAAAACGAGAAGGTGACGCCCTAATAGTAATTTACATTTTACAAAATAAAAAATTCATAATTATGAATTGTTCTTTATTTCATAGAAAAGATTTATTGGAATTTAGGCTATTATCATTTATTACTCGTTCTGGATCTTCTAAGATTTGATTTTAAATACTTATTTTATTTTTAAGACAGAAATATTATATAAAAGTAATGTTATAGGCAGGTAAGGTGAGTCGTATACTTACGTACCTGAATAAATCACTTCAGGCTTCAGGCTTCAAGTCTGACTGTAAAGGTTGCGATTTATTGAATAATTTATTCAATTTGTTTCCATTAATTATATTTGGGAACAGTCGCCTTCAAATTGGCAATTATGTTTTATTATCTTTGTGTCATTTACGTTTTCCTGATAATAATTTTGGTGCTTTATTCTAGGGTCCGATACTTTCACTGGAATGGAGTCCCATGATCGTACGAATACATTATTTTCGTTTAGATAGAAAAAAGTTATTTAGGTCAGCTTGAATAGATATTTATTTTACACTACTTTGCGTATAAACGTATAAGCAAGTAATTGCCTATACATTTCATCTTAGTTCAAAATCATCTTTAAATTCAGAAGGTGGCAAAAACGAATAATTAGGTAGCATTAGGGTTTGGATATTTCCATTGACATACAAGGAAAACTAGTCTTTCTACTCATACAGTTTCTTGAATGAAAGCCAAGCATGTCAACATGCCAATAATGGGTGAAATCTTACTAAGAGAGGGGAGAAATTTTCATTTCCTTTCTATATTTAACGTCCAGGATGGCAATATTTGGCACTTTTCCGGGTTTATCCGTTGCACTACTATTTTTAGCATATACCAAAATCGTAATATCTGAAAGTGGTTTTGGTTTCGGTTAAAAGGTGTAGTTGTTATATGAGTTGGGTTATTAAAACGCGTAAAGGCGTGAATTGAATAAAGCTTTTCTTATAGACGATAGGCACGAAATCTTATTTATAAAATGGCATTATTATCTCGCCCTCGAAAGGGGATGTGATTGACGTTTAATTTTTTCGAGGCAGCCATTACAAAAATTGTGGCGTCATCGTTAGGGGGCATATCTTTGCTCCATATCTTTGTGTTCGCACAAAGAAAGGGGTACTATACTTATAGATAATATAATACAGGGTCAAATAGTCTAATAAAATATCTGAAGGTATAGGACGTAGGTGGACGAAAATTTATGTAGATATGGGTTTCTGATAGAAACAGAGGGATAAAGGTTCCCGAGTCACCACTCTGGTATATACCCTGGAGAGGCCAAGTGTAGAGTGAAATGCTCTATTACTTTCGAGGGTCCATTATTCAAGACACATGCTTATGAAGAGTTATTTGTGGACATATAACAAAGATCCTAGTAAATACCCCGACTACGTATGATTACAGAGTATTAATATACTGGCATGTACGATGTACGAGTATATACAATTTTACTAAACAAACAGTAAGAAATATCTCCGTCCAAAATGCAATATCCACAGACTTTATGAAAATAGCTACAGTCTGGAAATGTGAATTCCTGGATTACATAGTAAGCATAAACTCTATCTACAGAGTAAGGACATTTTATAGTATTATAGAAATCTACTCTGATTAAAGATATCTGATATTAACTAAAAATTTCTGAACTTGGTTCTTCTAAAAAAGTTTCTGTAAAATATTATATTCTTTTCTAAAATGTTTCTGTTAAATATATATTGCTTTCCAAGATTAAACAATTGAGGCCTGGTTCCATGGATTATCAAATAGTACGCAGATAGGCAATATTTTGTATATAATACATATTAAACATCCCATCTACAACGTCCGTACTAACAAATGTCCATCCATACTACATAAGTATTAAAGTGGTAATAACCTATGGGTAATAATCACTACCTATAATATAGTTATTGTGGTTTTCACATCCCGAGAATGGCCGCTTCCTCACAATTCACGCCTTTATCTCTTTCTGGAGTAAATACCACTACATTTATTACATTGATTACCTCAACTATAGATAAATAAAACATCAGCTCTGTAATGTGAGATTATTTATAACATTCGTCTTCCTAAGCCATAGCGATAAATGAATAAGAATAAAACCTTTAATATCAGCGCGATGTTTAGATCACTAACTAGAATCTGCCTGAAAACCTTGATTCAAGAAGAAATCACCTTACAATACAATACATAACCGCTTTATATATTTTGTGCCGTGTCGTGCGAGGCGACTAAGGGATTTTGTGGATACTATTCTCGTAGTAGACGGCGATAGGCTCGCCATCTATCACGTTTGTCCACCAAATCTTACGGCGAAAAATGGGAACTACCTATGATGAAGGTGGTTCCTATGTCTACCCCCTCGGGGATTTGTGCTATGCTATGCATTATATATAGTAGATATTTTTTTCTTCCCCTGGAATCCAGGGGTTATCCAGGGCCTGGACAATTGAGTGTAATTATTTCACCCGACGTATCTTTTTTTAAGACGTATAATTTTGACGATACAAATTATACAGGTACGGTACAGGTGAATAAAATTTTGCTAATGTATGATTTATTTATGTTCTTAATATTATTTATGTCGCAACCAGTAGCGAACGTAATGGCTACCATAATTTTGGAGGGACTACGGGGACCAACACACACATCCTTATGGTGACTTGACTTTGTAGACAAATTACTCCAACGGTTTTCGTTGACGTTTGTAATAATTTATGTCAGAATAAAAACAAGAAAAGAAATGGTTTTTGTGGGTATTTTCTGTTGGATCACATGTTTTATTATGAATGACCTTGAAATCTTGCTACGTTATACGGAGTTGCGATTTTCAACCAAACAACCATCAATCCTTCTTCGCATGACCAGTCATAAGCAGAAATGAGTGTGTTAATGGAATTGAGTACTTAAATTGTGCTTTGGGGATATTAAAAGCCAGCTGAATCAAGTAAAGATGCTTTTAGGGAGAAGAGCTTTTGTATGTTAAATTATTTTAAGCTCAATATTGAAATATCATCTAAAGTACGAGTACATACTATTTTTGCAATTCTCCATAGGAATTACTTACAAAGATACTGTTTTCAATCCAAGTGAATCCACAGTGACTGAAGTTCCCAAACGAAAAGTTCACAACTGCAGCTACCCATCAACATTAAAAAATGCTGAACAAAATTCCGAATAAGTAATAAAATTCTATTGCAGCTTTGCATGCAGCTATGTCATTATCATAGTCCAAAACTAGGTATAGTTAAGTAACCTATTTCAAAAAGTGAAACGATAAAATAGATATTTATAGACAGACAAAACAAATGATCAAATCATTGATCTGCCAATTAATCCGTGCATGCAACTTTCACAACTGCGAAGTTTATAAGAAGTTATAAAATTACTTTTTCAAACTTCTCCTTTCGTAAACAGATGGGAATATGAAATTGCATCGATTTCATATCAGAAAGTTTGGCAATTTTATCTTTTGCTACGATTTTATCTCGATTGTGCCCTTTATCATAGTCAAAACATAGACAATATTATACAGGTGAAACACTTTGACTATCATTATATGGTAGGATTATATCCTGTCCATAAAAATGCAAGTGTGAAGTTAATTTCATCTGATTCTTAGTGCAAACTTTCAATTTTCAATATTAAAATAATGAGGGAAAAAATAAATACTTCATGGTTTTCCGCAAAGTAACGCCTCATTCCATCAATATATATCTTTCAGTTTTCTTCTGCAATCAAAAGGAAATACCTCCTATAGCGAACCAGTGTTCATTGAAGCGATGGTTGCAGCGATGAGGTATTGTAGTGCCAGTTGTGCTATTGTGCTTTGCGCACTATGTTTGGTGGTGGTACAATGTAGTAAAGTAGTAATGTGGGTAGTAAAGTAGTAATGTAGATAGTAAACTAGTAATGTAGATAGTAAACTAGTTAAGGTTTAGGTAAACTTTCGAACGATTAAGCTATCTACTTATGTGTCGGGCGGGGTTCTTTTAAGAAACCGTTGCGTTATTGTGTTATTAAGAGCATCGGTGGCACAGTGGCTGGGACATCGGAATCCCATGGGGAGGTCCGGATTCGAAACCGTGCAGTGCCAAGTACCAATTAGTTTTTCGTATTTTTCGAAGACTTACGTACATTTACCGACTGCTCTAACAGCATATGTGAAGGAAAACATCGTGAGGAAACCTGCACACTGAGATGATCAATGTGTAAAATGGGGTAGACACAAAAGATCCTCAAGAGTCGAAGTGCCGCTGTGATTATTCCCGGCCCCCTATCATAAGATAAGATAACATATCGTTTTAAAAGTGGCACGTTAGGAAGTTGCTTGGAATTTACAATTATTGATAATTTTTAATTTTCAACTCTCAGAGGAGCACTTTAGTACTCTTCTCACCACTCAGCAACGAAAAATATGTCCTAGTTCTCACTTATTTTTATAGGGTTCGAGGCTTTCCATTCCTTCAATTTTGCGCCGGTGAATGTTGAGGACCTGTATTAACCTTCCGACGTCGTTATTGCTGCTTCAATCATTCACCGTGGTGTCATGTGACTGTCGAACTACATTATCAGATACTTATACCACAGAGTATTACTATACCCTCTTAACGCTGTCACAGCAATTTACATAACATAACATGTCACAGCAATTAAGTATATGTGTAAAATTACTATACGATTCTGTATGTAGTAGTGCTCCTGATTATGCAATGAATTGATGTACACGTGTCTCGTCTTGGTAGCAGCCGCAAAGCGACGTCCCATAGATAGTAAAAGAAATGCAACATTGTACCCACATACCTCCATAATCTTCCAAGATGTGTCGAGTCCCGTTTATATTTAAATGTTGGCTGGAAGAGATCCCTATGGGATATTTTAATGCCTTTGTACATATTTTAATGTTTTTTATTTTCTGTGTATTTTATATTAGTACAATAAAGGACTACAAACAAACAAACAGGAGTTCGGCAGTTTTCTTTTAGAATTCATCGCTAGATTCTGTGAATTATACTTATAGGTCAGATTATAAACGCATCGCCTGACTTAGTTTTAATCTAAGTCTATCTAGCATACCGCCTAGATAGAGACGAGTTAAGAAGGTATAATTAGGTTTTGTCTATTAAGAACCGAATATTCGTATAGCTAGTGACTGACTCTCGTACATAACACTGCACAGAATACATGTTATATACTAGAAATAGAAGCTTATCTCGGCGGTTAAAGGAAGCAAAGAAAATGTAGCGCCATCTTTATTTTCTATTTGGATCTATTTTTCTTGTATACATACTCATAACTACGATAGAACAGGAATCTACAAATCATATCAAAATGTTTTTATTGTAAGTACCTTATATTAATTTTTTACAACGTCATTTTTTTTACTCTCACCGCTTCTTAAGGTGCTATAGCTGAAAGGAAAGAAGCGGCGCAAGAAACTTTCAGCAGGCCTTCCTTTTACATACCTACAGGGTTTATTATGGGTTTGTTTCTAAGTTCGAATGAAACATACACTGAAAGATCATAGATAGGTACCTAAATAAAATAAAACCACAATATTTGTATTTCTTTCTTTTTAACCATTTATAACCTAAAACAACTGGATTCTCTATCTCAACAACACACCGACAACGGGACACAGGTTGAATTGAAACACAAGTAGCCGAAGGCGTAGACTCGACGTTAAGCTGTAGGAACAGAATTCGACGAACTTAACGGAGAAAGCACATTCAATCACATAAAATAACAAGAAAATCGTAACTCTCGCGGAACAACAAACAGCAGACATAACATGACATAAAATGACATTTCACCACTAAATTTAGATACATGTCCTTAACTTTGTACGTCGTACAATAATTAGTCTTTTTAATTTGTCATAATAACGCATCAGCGACATCTGGATATTTTATTTCGTACTTAATTGATACTCGTATAATACTACAAAGTTGAAAAACAAGTAAATTAGATAGATGTTAATCTCTTCCTATTACTCCTTAATTTATTGGGTTAATCATAGTAAATGATGCCAGGTTGAAAGTACTAAGATTAGACTGCCTGTAACGCTGTAAGTAAATGAAATCATTGTCAGAAAATAAGTTCATGAGAACTTCAATAATAATTTTGCTGGGCGATCGTTAACATCATAATTCAGACTAGATGCGCAATGTTATTCACTCAAAGCAATAGAAAAGATATTACAGTGGTCTACATTAAACCGTAGAACGTGGTAACGCGTCCCAAAGGGCAGGACAATGTCATGCTACGCCGCTACGCTGCTACATGAACTACTCAGTCTTGCATTACAATTTTAGCAGAGATGTGACTCATTTGGAATATAATCTTTGTTCCTTGCTGCCTAGAATGACCTTAAACTGAATGAAACTACTAAACTCAACATGCGCAAATCAGTAGGCAATAGTTATTAATAATATTAAAGACCACATTTTCTATGAAACCACAAATTATATTCACTGGGATTTGAACTCACAACCTCGTTACCAATAGAGTACGTGGTAAGCGCATCCCTAGGGACAGGAAAATGTCATGCTACGCCGCTACGCTGAATTAACTACGCAGCTTTGCATTGCAATAGTATACCAGTTGTTGGTGTTCGTTTTGCAATAACTTATTGCAAATAAGTATTCGGTACTTAGGTAAGTAATATATTTGCAATAACTTATTGCAAATAAGTATTCGGTACTTAAATGGTTGGTTTCAATACAACGCTATATTAAGGGGTCTTGTAATAAAACTAAACGTAAAAGTTTACTTCGAGGCTTGCCTCACTGTTATAGCCTATAGGTAAAAACATCTACATGTAAATACCTTTTAAATAGCTTTCAGTTTTAAATTCAAATGCACGCTAGTACCTCCCTCTAGTATTTATTATTCTACAAAGTACCGCTTCCAAAGTGCCTAGTATAGATGTATTTATCTTTTGTGTATCCGCGATTCGCGGAGTTAAACCCCAAAATAAAGTCGCCCAGTAAGTAAATGTCTAGTCGTAACTGGTGTTATGGCGGCGAGTAGATACAGCGGTGAGGAGTACCCCGTTTATCTTGTTTCCACAATATAATAAACACCACACCGGTCACTTTGTCGTATTACAGTCTCAGTAAAGTCAATTCACTCAATAATCCAAGAAATAAATGTAATCCCCGTTTAATTAGTTATTAGGTTATTATTTTATTAGTTTTATTTGCACACGGTGCAAAGTGCATGTGTATCGCGCAGGAGCGAGCGGCCGCTTAAAATGACAGCGAGTCTATCAAATACCCTCCGATCTAAAATGTAAAAAATAATAAACAAAGCCGAAACATGTTGATTTCCTGTAGCGTTAAATATTTCACTTATGGTGGAAAAAAGAAACGGAGGGAAGGTGAGGACATAGTTATTTCCGCCTGGAGGGTGTGGGGCGTGCGCCTTTTAAATATTCCTGCAATGTCTTACCTTCCGTCAGATTCGCTCGCAGGTAAGTATTTAGTTTTGGGGCCGGCGGGGCCTGTCGATATCGACAGACATTGCTTGTTATCGTTTCTTTCTCTGAACGTACGAACGTCGCTTACGTTTTAACTTCATAACGAGCAATGGATATTCACCGTGTACGCGCGCCCCCGTACAGCTTTATACTAAAATTTCAAAGCTAAAGTTATTTTCAAATTTTGCAAAAAATTAGAAATAATTCAATAGCTTTTATGACAAAATTAAACGATAAATGAGGTTTTTTCGATTAAATATATTTAGATTCTAAAATTAGTATGTTTTACAAAATATTTGTTGTTGTAGATACTAGCTTTTAGATTAATAATGACCACTTACATATACTTATATATAGCTTCAGTATGATACATTCGAATACATAATGTAGACAAAACTTAGTTCAAACAAAATTATCTGATAAAAATCATAACCCTCCTTTTTAAAAAAATTAGTAAATCTATTCATACAGCATATTAATATTCAGTACACACGTATGTATACATCAAAATGAGCAGGTACCTACATATTCTGGTAAAATGTTGTCGTCGAAAGGAGCGTCAGCGAAATGTAGAGCTTTCGCCTCACAAAGCCTGTGGCCTTGCAATTGTTCCACAGATTAGTGATGTGCATAACTTAGCATGTCGATACGCTGCAGACGACAGAATTAGTTTATGTGACAGCTGAGAAGTCTATCGAGTTTCGTTGATTCGAAATCGAAAACAAGTTACAGTCTGATTTAAATAATGACAACTTCCATACATTGATGTCAAATTGCAATTACATTACCATACTATTTCAGTAAAGGAAGCTATTATTAAAATTCAGAGTAAAATACTTACATAAAAATTAAATAAAAATCATACATAGAGACGATTGTTATTCCCGCGTTTTTAGTATTCTATTTTGTATTACTAATAGACAAACGCTTACGCTAATGTTTTTGCAGTAACAATAATCAGTAACGAATAGGTAGGTAATTATCTATGTCTAATATTTCTAACACTACGTTCCTATTATCTAATTATTGCTCTCTCCGTATACTCACATTCGTGTCATGAGGAGCTCTAGACTAGTTAGAGTACTAATATAGTTTGATTTTAAAGAGTGGAATTTAAATATTGTCAATTATATATCGATGTTAAATCGTTATGACGTTTCCGTAAGATTTTAGAACTATATTATTACTTTCAATCGGTATTATTTATTATTATTATTGTTTATTAAAACACAAAATGTCGACATTTGCAGCACACCACTAAAACGATGTGTGTTGCTGGTTGCAGGCAGTTGTTCATACACGTTGACATTAGCGGCCTCCAGGGCTCCAGGCCATTCGCATTCCAACTATATCTGAGAATTACCACGCAAAATCTGTATTCTGCCACCTCGAAATTGCTTGCATAGGTATTTAGGTAGGTATAGGTCTAAACAAGGTGTAAAAAAGCTTGTAAGCCATTACAATGTGTTCAGTATTGAGTGATTCTTCACATCACACATTATAACGTAATTTCCATGGCACATTTTTTTTGTTAGAAACTGAAATAAACACTACAATTTTAAGACTAAGTTACAAATCGTTTATGTTTAACATTCAGTAAATTATCTTAAAATTGTAGCGTTCATTTAATTTTCGAACAAAAAATTTCCAATGGAAATTTCGTAAGAATGCGATGTGAAGAATCAGAATCACTCAATCATTAACTGAACAACTTTTCTTATACGACTTTTGGAAATTGGGAAAAAAATCCCTATGTTACCGAAAAGTGCTATTCTGAAATCTGGAACCTTGAGAATCTGATTGATGACATATCACAGTATCAGAAAGAGTATTGCAATAATGGTAAGTTGGCGGTGTCGGGTAAATACTTAAATCAATCATTTGTATATATGATTAGCCTTAAATAATATACTGTTTCACGGATTTTAATTGTGTTATTACGACTGGTTTCGTTTACACGTCTTCAGGTATTTATGTAACAGTTCTTTCTTCTTTCGTTCTAAACGAAACCGGTCGGAATTAATAAAATACAATTAAAAGCCGTGAAACAATATATTATTTAAGTTTAATCATGTACTACAAGTTTCACAAAGTACCAACAACCGCAAGTATTAAGCATTTGTATATAGGCTGAACCTTTGTGATATTTATTTTATAATTACAGTATAATAATTAATTATACAATACAATCGACGACGTCTCATCTCATTATAGGTATCTCCGCACTTCCTAAAAGAAAGAAAGAAGGCTCTTAATTTGCAAAATGACTGTTTCATAAAAGCGGATTCTTTAAGTGAAATAAATTTGTTATTATCATAATGTGAATTTCAATTTGACTAAAACATTAACTGAGATTAGATGCAATTAGATTAAGCTGGTTGCCGAGCGTCAGGTGATGGAGATAATATTTTAGAGGAATCTTCCCGATCCTTCCTTCAACTTCGCTATATAAATCCAGAAATTAGGTTTCGTAAGATTTGGTGGGTATATTATGAGATAAGGTACACAGATTGTGTTAGGGAAAATGCTAAGTCCTACCCCTAACCATGAAAACGAAAAACCTACCCATATAAATGTGATATTGAACTACCGATTTGTATGAAAAGGCCAAAACCTAGTCAATTGTTCTATCTATCTAAAAAAAACTTGTGTATCACGAATTTTTCCCCCGGTCATAGTTGTTCATACTCTCATGGGCACACCCTAAAAGAAGGTGTGATTTTCCTTATATTTATTTACATCGTTTAAATAACAGGATATGACAGTCTATATATATTTTAACAATGAATTAAATTGAAAAATTGAATTTTGACTGAAATCCAATGCATGTATTTAGTTGCCAGTTTTACCACAATAAAAATATGTGCCGACCAAAAAGTGTAGAAGATTAGCTATTGTCATGTCCTTATGCTAGTAACATAAAAGGTCTTACTCAAAAAAAAGTTTAATTCGAACAAGTACTTACTTATTTTCAATATGAGCCTGCCAATTAGGCTTGTTCACTTCAACCAAGATCTTTATCGTCTATAACAAACAAAGTGTCCCATACCTATGCTTAGAATTAAACAAGCTGTTTTTTTCAGTGTTTTGTTATACCCTGTATATGACTTACTAGGAATTTATGCTTAAAGGCAGGGAGGTCAGTATATATTTACCAAAATTCTTAAGCAATAGTTATATAAGTACTTAATGCAAATAAAATTAATCTTTAAATGTCTAGGGCTTTACATATTTCACTAAATAAGTCTTCGTTCATTATCCTTGGGGTACCAAGGGCACGGGTTCAACTTGTGAAGTCGGTTCTCGGAGTTTCGAGTGATGTAAATTGGGCCGACAGACGAGGCGAGCTGTTACATGAAAACGATTATTCATAATCTGATTTATACAGTAATTTAATAGGAAATTAAGATGATTTAAGCATTCACTTACGAAATAGATACATATAAAATAAATCACAATTTGACTCAAATATAATTCAAATCAAATCTACTCGTAAATACTATAAATTATTCACCAAATTTCGTCAATCAAATCACATCAAATCAATCGCCCCTTGCCGCTCCCGGAGCAAAGGTGCCCATAACGCTCGCAGCATTGCCGCGTTGTTAGCCAGCTTTTGCACTAGGAACGACCCGGAGCGGGGGTAAAATAGGAATAATATAATCGATATGCTTGTATAAAATCAAACTTTAATTTTTTTTAACACTTTTCGGATAATGTTCTTCATAATAATTATAGGTAGATACAACGTTATTGAAATATAAGTGAGTAAATTAATCTATTATGATACCTACCTACGAGTTCTTTACCTCAACTATAATAGTTTAGTTTGAGGAAAAAGAATTGCTATCTATAATATTTTAGGTCTGTCCATTTTGAAGACAATTTCTTAGACAACTTCGATTTTCTGTATACTCGTGAATACTATCGATTTTATTCCTGTGAAAAACAGATAAAAGAAATGCTTTTTACAGCCCAGCAATTTCAGGTATAAAACAAATAAACTGACGTGTTCAGCGGTTCATGAAAATGTTCAATTTAATTAGCTTCGGGTGACTTGAGTAAAGTTCAACTTCAACTTGCATTTTGCAAAGATTATTTAAAAAAAAAACAGATTAAGTCCCAAAATTATTCTAGCAGTACAGTTAACCTACTAGCTAAAGTATGCCATCTGTCAAAAAACTTCGATTAAAACTTAACCTTATGCCTGTGCTACATGGTTCAATTTTTTACATTTTGGGTAGGTTAACTTGTGGTGTACTGTACTGTACTTAATAAGGGTTCAACACCCCTGTCATAAAATATCGCCCTATTGAGGTTAGATAACCTAGATTAACAAGAAGATTCTCCTCCTCCTCGAATCAAATCCATCTCCTCAGAAATCGCAAAGTCTTGTAAATTTATTAACGAGAAATTTTCTCTTTTATTATATTATATTAAAATTAAATTTATAAAAATAAAATAGGGGTTTATTTTTTATTCCCTCCGAAAACAATATCAGGTTCCTTTCGATTATGTGGTTATGAGCAGCAGATAATTCCCACGAGGACAAAGCTCCAAGCCTCATCAACTATGACGACGTCGTCGAGATGAGTAACAGCAGAAGGTGTTGAAACCTTTGTAAAAGCATAACAATAGACGCTGTGAAACATTAATACTCGTTTGCCTACGAACGTTGAGTATATTCGTTAACGTACGAGTATCAGAAGAATAGTAAGTACAGTCGGCCTCTAGCTCATATATACCATTTGCAATCTAAAATGAACAGTAATGCATTTGTCAAAGACTTCAAATTTGAATTGTAGAATTTTGACACATGGTATATTTGGCTAGAGGCCGACTGCACTTATTGTCTATAAGAATAATAAGATGCTATATTATTAGATGCAAATATTTTATTAGCCTTATAAGTTATTTATCAAGATGAGATGTCTTATTACGCGACTACGCGAAACAAAAGGAATTATGATGTTTATTCTATTGTTTAGAATATCGGTGGCATAGTAGATCGTTGGCGTAGTGGCTACGATGGACGGCGGACTCCCAGGTAGGAGATCCGGGTTCGAAACCATGCAATGTCATGTGCCAATGAGTTTTTCGGTTTTTTCGAAAGCTTACTACAGTTAAAGTGACTAAACAGTCACTTGAAGGAAAGGCGGTGAAGGAAAACAACGCGAGGAAACCAGCATGTATGAACAATTGTTTTTCTGAAGACGTGAAATCCACCAATCACAGTGGTGATTATTGAATCCGCACGGTGGATCATGGCACGTGCCACTCTGGAACGAGAACCTCATACAACTCATATAAAAATTGAAATATACACGTTTAAAACTAACTTTCAGACTGGTTCGTTGAGAAAAAGCTTTAGCTTTAGCTTAATCTTCACGCTCAAACGTTTGCAATATTTTACTGCATCCATTTGGGAATTTAATAAAATAATACATTCGACACAATATTTTTCTCAGAACTTTATTGTGTACAATTACTTATTACATTTACATAGGTTTTCTTATAATAAATAACATAATAGATATCAACATTATTTTTAACATTCTTATATATTTACATTTAAATGTAAGTTGGCAACAACCTTGAGCGTAAGTACTTTCACATTAACCACTTGAATTTAACAATATAGGCTACCTACCCAAGTGTTTACTACAAAAGCAATTCTTGAAAGTTATATATTATATGTACATAATATATAATTAAGTTTCGACGTAACTGTTTGAACATAGGGTTTGTTGAAGCCATATAACTTGGCACATAATATTTATTTTCTTTAGTATGTACATATACACTGATCAAAGAACATACAGATATACTGAAGTTAATGAAAATGAATGAATGCATCTTAATTTAATTGACATTTTTAATATTCTTTGGCACATTTTAATTGTCCCATAATATTTTCTGGTAATTAAGTATAATTAAATTACTGTTTGTCTACACTTTTCGTATTAATTTCTTGATTATGTTACAGTCATATTTATAAAAGTTATTAATCTATTCGAAGAATTTTCTTTCTATAGATACAACTGATATCTTTTGTCTCTTCTTCTCTTTATTTATTTTTACGTTACATTTTTATTTCATTCTACTTTTCAATTTCTATCTTCACTAATGGTCAATGTTCGAACCACGTTCGGCTATCAGAGGAGGTTCTTTTAGAAATGTAGTTACTTTGGCACGAATTTTGCGAATCAATCCGGAATAAATCCTTTATTTGAAATCGTTGCTTTCTCCGTTAATTTTTTATCATCAGTCACCTGTCTGTCTGTTTTAATTCATTACATTCGCCTTCTGCCGGATGCTTTCACTTATCTTCATCACCCGGAATGCCAATAATCCACCCGCATCATCTCAGCATTTCCTTTGGCTTCGCTCTAATAATGTTCGTTAATGGCTACGTAAAAAGTGGGTACTATAAATGTATGAATTTTATTTGTAACAGTTCATATTACCTTAACGATACTTGATGATAATCAATGTTATATTTTTTATTATTTTGTTAAGATTAAACAGGTAGGTACTTAATATCTTTTTGTAGTGAAGATTTCCGGTTTTCGTGAAGATCTTATAGTACCTACGTAATAATATTATACCAACGTCTAAGAAATTCATATGAGATCTCATCCTATAAAAGATTCTATTTGTCAGACTCAGGATAGATTTCTGTAATTGCATATCCGCGACATGATTGATTACAGAAGTTTAGCGAGCGTCCTGATGAAACGTACATTCCAAACCGAGTTTCTATCATCGAACATACAAATTATATCCTAACTTTTACTTTTTTCACTCCTTCTGTTTAATTATACTAATATAATCATCAGTAACATCATTCTTCATTTCTAAATTAACTCACTTGAAGTATTTATTTGTTTTTTCCTCATTTCCAATCATACCTACCTTGAAAGTATCTTTTTTTTAAAATCCCGTTTTCCTCAAGACGAGAAATTATTGGCACATCTCATTTAGCACGATTCGTTGGTCATTATAATTAAATCGGGTAAAATTTATTGGAAAAATATTCCAAAACAAGCCTTTTTCGTATTTTTTCACTAAGTTTTAATTACCTTCTAAAGTCCAATTTGTAGGTAATTTAATTAGTTAGAGTTTTATCGAAAGTTCAATATAGACTTGGCACTATAACAGCAAGAAATCACGCAATGCTTCGTTGGCAAGGCTTCATTCCGCTCCCTCCCGCACAGGGAGAAATGGTCTCTAAGAGGGATGTTTTAGAGGCGTGTTTCCCACGTGCAGGTTGGTGAGCTGGGGCAGCAGGATGGCAGCGGTGGAGATAGTGGTCACCAGCACAAAGACGGCGAGGAGCGCTCGGTCGGCGACCACCGCCACCTGGAAACGTACTCTAATGATTATTATGTCCATGGAAAGGGAGGAAGCTGACCTACGACTATGACTTGTCTGACCACAGAAATCGGACGAGTAGCGCCCTCTCCTCTCCTTTCTCTTATCCTAGGCTTTTCAAAATAACTTTAGGGATGAATAATATGAAATTCCAACCAATTTTTATAAGAGACGGAATTCCCTCTGTATAAGTAATAAGTATAGTATGAGTTTGACGAATCAAACTCTTCATCGCGTGATCAATCAAACTCTCGATACATACAGATTTCGCTATCGCTTCGTGATAATGATAAACATCTCCTTACATGGCAGCTTGCCACCTAAGATGACGTTTGGAGTGAGAATAAGTACATTTTGTGAGCTAACATTATCGGTATTTGGTGGTGGACTTAAGTTACATAAAACTTTCAGAACACCATGTATAAAATTGGCAGGAAAAAAGTTACAAAACCTAATTAACTTCCGTAACTTGCAAACTTATAGGAAATTCGTTCGCAGCTATTGAATAAATTCACGGATAATTCACATACGACCTAATTTGCATTATCCCATAAATAAAAGTCCAGTTAAAGCTCAAATACAAGGATTTTAAAGGAAAATAAGGGTACCAGTACAGCATGAATCTCCACCCGTATAGGTATTTTAATGTTTGTAAACGTGCATTTGGCGTTTTATTTAAGGCTTACTCTTAAGAGTTGCTCGAAAGTAAAAAATAATACTGCTCACTTTAATATAGGTTATTTGCAGAATTCAAACTACAAGAATTAAGCCGACCCGAGTTTCAGATCGTGCATAAGTTAAAAACTTGTGCCCGAACCTCCTTCCCTTTCACGAAAAGTTCGACTCTTTTCACTGAAAGAGTAATTAATGTTGGCAGCTTTTTTCAGTGGGTTAAACATGAATGAAATTTCGACTATAAATAATCTGAAAAATAGGTTTTACAAATATTCACAATAAATGTGTCAACAATTCTCAGTTGTTTTCCTAGGAAAATTAAAATTTCAGAAAACTGCCAATTTTACTTTTTTTAAACCCGTATAGGTCACATCTGTCGTAGAACCGACAACCGCTGGGGTAGACGAGTTCTGGAGTGGAGACCGCGTTTGGGCAAACGTAGTGTGGGACGCCCTGCTAGATGGAGCGACGATCTGCGCAAGGTGGCTGGCAGCGACTGGATGAGAAGAGCCGAAGATCGGACTCAATGGCGCGCCCTGGGAGAGGCCTATGTCCAGCAGTGGACTAGAGTAGGCTGCTGATGAAAACCCGTATAGAGTTTAAATCTTGTGTTATAAAGAACGGCTTATTAAATGCCATTGCGGTACCCGCTCTATTTTGTAGCCAGCGGTAAGGGTAGAAAGCTTTTCTGATGAATAGCGATCATCCTTCTTCCTTAGACTGTGTTCAAGTTTTGTGTAATTTATACTTTACAAAAGAATAGACCTGTGATTCGCTGGATTTCAAGTGACAAATCAGAAATTGTGGAATGCCACCCTAATAATACCTAAAACCACCTACGTTTGTTAACTCCAGTGCCGAAAGATATCTACTTTATACATCTTTTTGCTTGACAATAAAACATTAAATGACTCTGAAACTGTTAGTCCGCCTGCAACAAATTTGCTATTTAAATAGATATAACTCTGTTGCCCCAAAATGCTTCAAGCCCTCAATCCTTCAATGTCGACTGTGTATCCCGACACTGCGGGATAAATGCGGTGATTACTAAAGCAACGAACTGCTGTTACTAGTTGCCCTTTCGGCAAATCACAATAACGGAGTTCTCATCGAAAGCAACGCTGATAAAGTTACAGTGATAGACTAGACGAAAACAATTTGTAAGAATAATTTGTATTTTCCACATATGGGGCGGATTAGACCATCCACACTGACACTAGTCAAGCGTGTCGCAAGAGGCGACTAAACAGAGTAACTTGCTTGCTCATGGTAGGACCCCTTTAGCATTCGCCGGGTTAGCGACCGTCTTTCTATGTACTATGTACATATAGTAAATAGGTACGTAAGACCGATCCTTTACTAGCACACAAACCCTGAGGCTTATGCCAGTATTATTAAGAAATGTATTTCGTTATAATTAAATAAAGAGAAAAAGTTTGGTTCTGCGTTGATGTGTTTCGGCAGTGTTTATAGAAGAGCTTTATAATTACTAAGCCCGTGTGCTCCATCTTCGACCTCATCGTTACTTACCACCAGGTGAGATTGAGGTCAAAGGCGGGTTTAATCGCAAATAAATAAAAAAGAGACTTACCTGTTTCCACTCGAGGTTAGCGCGCTCCAGCCGCTCGCTGGCGGCGACGCGCTGCTCGTGTTTGGCGGCTGCCTCCCGAAGCGTGCAGCCGCAACACACGCAACGCGAGCATGCGCCCGCGCATGCTGTGTCGCCCGCCGTCGCGGCTGACGCTCCCGTTCCACCTGCTAAGAAAAACCGGCCAAGTGCGATTCGGGCTCCGTACTAAAAGGGTCTGAACTCCGTTTGTCCTTTCGGGGTAGGTACGGATCCCTAAAAACCAGGCCGGTAGCTTCTTGGATACACTACAGACAATGTTCATTTCTGTTTTATCTAAGAGTGACCACATAATAAATAGGTCCCTAATTATCATGTGTTTTTTTCTCTTCTTCTCAATGTCCTATTGCTCCTCGTGGAACTTGTCCTAACTAACCTTAAAGTTAGCGAGCGCAATTATTTATAAGTATGTATGTTCTGGAAATACGAAATAGAATTAACACAATAATTAACCTTATTAACAATTAAAATATAAAAGCAGCAGATTTTTCGCGCTTTTACCACGAGAGTTCGGTACATGCTAGGATTAACCAATAATGATTGGTAAAAGTTGTTTTAGGCAATAATAACAAGGTACTATAATTAAAAAGGGGGAATTATAAATCAAGCTAACTTACATGTTGGGTCAGTTTTAACACTGTTCTTCGAAACATGTCTTTTTTCAACGTTTACCGTGTCTCTGAGGTAAAATGTCTCTTATGTTTACCGAGATTGGTAAAAGTCCGAAATTATCGATAATTACAGAACAATTCGGACATTTACCGTTAATATTTGATAAATCTTAGGTTTTACTGGAAAATATTAGCATTTACCGTGGTTTAAGCTTTTACAGTAACATACATACCCAGCAGGCAGTTTTACTGGAAAATATTAGCATTTACCGTGGTTTAAGCTTTTACAGTAACATACATACCCAGCAGGCATGTAACTAAGGAAAAACATTCATATGAAAGGATTTTTTCTGCATGTTCAGAAAATTCAAGAGAAAAGGTGTTCTAAGTTCCCCCACTCATTGTACTAACCTCTCTAAGAATAAAGTTGGTCTACGTGCCCTGTAGTGACACTCTACCGCCAAACAAGCTTATCACTTATCGCCAACAACTCAATCATACGGGTTGCCTGCTTGTAGAGCTTACATGTCCTTCAAACTTTAAATGACTTAGTTAAAAATATGCCTATGAAATAGCTACCTAATACCTATACAGGCTGTAACAAAATACGCGTTTTTATAAAAGGGTATGCAATAGAATCTTAAACACGAACCCAAACATTCAGCCGTTACTACCGAGTTTACGACAAGAGAGCTTGTCACGCGAAAATTTAATAAAATGGCACGTGTCGCTTAGGTGCGAACATTTCTTGAATATTTTCAATCTTTAGTCAGTTATTTTTCTTTCGCTACTGAAATGCTTAACGTCTTCCTGTATCGATTTCGTGGTTTGATTGACAGCTAATCGTTAAGTGAACTTTATAGCATAATAAACTCAGATATTATGTTATTTTATTTCGGTTGAGGTCACAGAGGTTTCTTTTAATATCCTGCTGCACCTGCCGTCTTGCCATGATACAATTAATTTACCGATATCTGGTACCGAAATATATAAAATAATAGTTTTATATACATATACCGTTTATAGTTGTAAATTGACAGAGTAATCAACTTTGCCAATAAAATCACTAGTTTTCTCGTACTTGTGATTTGGGCAGGCCAAGTTCAAATTAGGTTAGGTGCGAAGGAGAAATCCATACAGTCTTACACTCGTGTCTAGCATGTAATTACTTGACCCTTGTTCTCTCACATTACTGTTAAGGGTAACAAAGTTAACTAGCACTGGTCAGCACCACGTCACAAGTTAGAAAGGTCCGTAATCTGTAAGTTTGGATTCGGAGGTTACGTGTATAAGCTGAGTTGAGACCATAGATACCCTTTTCACAACATATCACTTAATTTTTTACAACTTTGTTACATTATTGTATTTTTTAATAGTTTTTGTATATGCTGTATGAGTTTGAAATAAATGTATGACTTACTACGGTAATTTTATAATTGTTCTTCTAATATATTATTGCATCTGTTTTTAAATTTATTTCATCAGCATCATCATTGTATTAAATAATATCATGCATATTTAAAAAACTAACTAACTTCTAACATCTCAATTATTGCAAATAAATTAGCACTGATTCGATAAACATGATAAAATATAATGCAGGGTGCTACCCTATTGTATATCTAAACACCTTTATCTTTTCGCCCTTTTCCGGCACATTTCACCCCGGTGGCCAAGGAGTAGGCTGTTCTTTATAACCTTTCTGGACTATGATCGTAAAACAGCCTTCGCTTGACTTGCGTCCGGAGCTACAAGTTTTGGAGAATGAGACTTGAACTTCAAAGTCTTCAAAGCTTCTATTTTTAAAACCTTTCTATGTTAGCTTGTAAATACTGACGGAATAGTTTTTTTAGCTTGCGCGAAATTTTAACTCCGGGTTAACTCGCGAATTGTCTATGCTTTTCATACAAAATTACACCGGTTTAAAATCTTCAAAGCTTCTATTTTTAAATCCTTCACCCAAGAAAAGTAACGTAACGAAAAATATGTACTTTCGAGAGATTCGTGTAACGAGAGTTTAAGAATTAGAAAAGTAATAGTTATACCATCATAAAGATCGGTCTGACGACAAGGAAAAATTATATGCTCGGCTAGGGAGCCGTCGTGGTGGCGTCATAGGCCGCGCAAGTGAACACTTATAAGATGTATTGCGCGGTTAGCGCTCAGTTTAAAGTGAGCTAGCGTCGAAACTACTCGACAGATTTGGACCAAATAAACTGTATTTTAAAGAAAAGAGTATAGGCTACGGTTTAACGTTAAAAATATACGATATTAATAAAGTTCTGACGTTGATTGCAAGTGAAAATGGCAAGGTCGAAAGAAAAAAAGGCTAAAATTAACAGATTAAATCCAGTTTGCGACCGATCAAAACCACTTTCGGGAGCGGAGAGCATACGTCTTATATATAAATAAGTCAGGTTGACCAAATATATATATTATATAATAAAACCATCAGTGTAGCACCGACTGCACCCTGATTTTTATGCAAGCCTGGTACTGGTAAACTTACCATGGTGGTTGTGATTGTGGCGGGAGAAACGAGGTGAGGCGGGAGGGAGCGGCGCCCCGTCGCAGCGCACCTCCGATTTCAGCCGGGAGCCAGTGCGAGGGTTCACTTGCACTCCCGTCACCGCGCCGATGTCACCCTGGTACCAAATTATCAGGTATCACAGGTATAAGTAGCAAGAAAAAAATTCGAGAAGGATCATTCCAAAGTTGCATTATTATTAAAAAAATGAGATTTAATTAAATCTATTTAGTATACAAATGTCAAGTTGCATTGAGTAGAATAGATAGTCATTGACCATCTAAGTACTTAGCGCAGAGTATACTTGCACGTACTTGCAACCTATGGTCGAACAAAGTTCAAATTTTTTTTGTGAACCTTTTTATTAACGATCTGTTATTTGTAACTCAAAACGCAACATTTATTTAAAGTGCCCTTCTCCTGTGACCTCTGAATGTGAAAGCAGGAGATAACCATTTTATTTAACTATCGCTATTTCCTTTCCATTAAGTTTCCAAAACGATGCATTTTACAGTGATATTTACGTTAGTATAGTACTCTATGGTGATATAAAGCATCATTAATTCTGTCATTTTCCTTCGATCATTGCTCCTCATTTATGACCTAATCATCATTGATGATAAGAAATTTCACAGCCCAGTTCCAGTGGCTGATTGTGACCTGAAGGTAATTGGAAGAATGAGTGGGTACTTACAGCATAAAGTACCACTTACTTAATTTTTGAAGAAGCTACGAAAACTCTTGGGATGTACGTACCTGCTTACACTCGAATAACGTTTAAAACTTATAATTACAGTAATAATCCCCAAAAGTTCTATGCCAAAAGTTAGCAAATAATTGACGTAATCAGTAAACCTTGAAAGTCGAATTTAAATGAAGTATCGAACTTTGAGATAAATATTAAATTAAAGGCGCCAACTTCAATTAGCCAATCAAAATCGAACAGTCGCTAGAAATGTACAATAATATTTCCATGATATTCCCGACGTTCCCGAGTTTCGAATTCATTTCCATTGCATATTTTTTCGAAAAGATAACTTGTTCTCAAAGATTTTGCAATTTTGTAATCGTCGTGACTTGAGGATAACACGTTTATCATTTCATTTAATAGATTAACCGCTTTTGTGTTTGTGTTTACAGAATTTATCTCAAGAGTTTACAAAGCACATCATAAGTGGATGTTTTTAACGACTTTGTTCATTTTCAGTTGAAATTTTCCGTCCTAAAATCACAAACGAGTCACAAGTCCAACAAAAATTATTCTAAAATCCCTCCATACCCGAGTCATCAAAGAAAGGTCTGCAGGGAATTTGGGAATGAACCTCAAATAAAGCCTCAACAATTCGAGGATTGTGTGTGTCGGAGGATTACTTACATATGCGTTGCCTGCCATATTATGTTCTTATCGTTCCTCATATCGCATTTACAAGGAATTCGACGCAAAAAAACTACGACAAGGCTCAGTCCCTCGAGGAATACTAAACAAAAATTTACTTTCGCCGTATTGTCAAGAGCCGTGCATTTACTTGGAGATAAGTGTTTCACTGAAACTACAACGCTACATACACTTCGGTTCTTGATCCGACCCTTACTTTCGACCTTTCGGTAACATTGAAACCTACCCTAAGGCCAAGAGGATATCCATTCCTTCACACGTTTATATTTATAACGCCAGTCTATTACAGTAGATAAGAAAAATTCTACGAACGAAATGATATTAAGCCCCAGAATCATGTAGGGGAATGAGGTAGGAAGGCAGTAATATTTATAAGTATTTTACCTAATTATAACCTATTATAACAATTAATTATACCTTACCTATTAAAACACGCCCTGTAGACATGTGATCTAATTACTGTCTACACGTACTTTGTTAAATTATACATTAATAATTATACATTTATTATCAACTAGCTGTGGATTCGCTCGTATGGTTTTTTTTTTAGTTTTGACTCTTGAATCGTCGCGGGCGTGTGCACAACAACTTACCAAAGTTCGACTTTTCTTACTCGAAGTTCTTACCTGTAATTTTGAAGTATTTATTTAATTAAAAGCTACATAAAAGTGGTGTTACCTTTGGAGCGTCAGTTTCGAAGCTGATGAAGAGCATCCTCGCGAGCCGCTGCAGCACCAACTCGCGCAGCACCGCCGGCACCGGCTGCCCTCTCACTCCTCTACGAGCAACACGATAGGTTCACGCATATTTACTGGAAGGGCACTGTATTTACCAACAATGTATTATATTTACTGACAGTGTACTGTATTCACCGACAGCGTAATATATGTGTTAACAGTGAAGTAATGTGACTATCACATGGAGATTCACGCAAATTTTCTGATAGGGCACTGTATTTAGTGACAGTATTCTGTATTATAAAAATTATAACAGTGTATTATATTTATTGACTTTGACAGTGTCCTTGTATCGACAGTGTATTATAATTACGGACAGTGTATTGTATTTATCGGCAGTGTATTATATTAATTAACAGTGAATATACACTGTCACGCTTGTATTGTCATGTGGACGTGAGAGTTATGCTATGCTGTGCTATTGTCATGTCACGGCACTATATTTAATGACAGTTTTATGTATTTACTGACAACATACCTACTGTATTTACCGACAGTGTATGTATATATGTACTGACAATGTACTGTATTCTTAATCATCTAAATGGTTGGTTAATTCTTGAATCGTCTATGAAACAATTGAGACTCGGCAATTAGGCGGTACCTACATGTCAATAAATTCCATCGCGAAATGTTTAACTAGACAGTTAATATTTCATACAATTACAGAGTTGATATAGCAGTGATATTAATTATACAAGCGACGGTGTTGTTCGTGTATTGCGGTTGTTTCAATTTTGTGACTTAATTGGCGCTCATAATAATAAAGCAAAGTAATAATATTTTTAATTGGTTTGATAAATATGTCGTTACGGCAGAGTCGCTGAACTGTTGCTTTTAAACGTTTTTGTAATAAGATAAAAGTTAACTGACTAGGGCAGGTTACCATTAATACTCGTACCTCGCACAGTATGACGAATGATCAGAATGTATAAACGCAAAATGTACATATAGACATGTTATTTATAATGTATAAACTACATACACATAGACGTACATAGACATTTTTAGAAATTATGATCACAATGTATAAAAATCATAGCAAAAAGCCTACGACTTTCATTGTTTCTTTTATAATCTTCTTGTTGTTCTTTCATCGACTCAGTAATAGTATTTTTCTTTCATGCAGTAAGCACCTAACCTTCTACAGATAGAATAAAAACAAGAAATGATAATAAAATTAAACAAACAAGAGATTCGTGAAATATAACATGTTCCACACAAGTTTGTCTTTTTATCGAGAAGGATTGCAAGTTTCGCTTCACTGAGAAAAAATATCGTTATAGGTACCAAACCAAAGTTTTGACTAGGTATATGTAACGTGAAAACAGGACTACAAAACTATTGGTAATATGTAACTAAAGCCACATTTACATGTAACCACGTACATGTAAACCACATTTTGGGAATGATTTGATTCAGATATATTATTTCTACATATAATACATCTGTGTCAAATCGTGAAATAATCGAAGTAGTTTGGTTATACCTTTCTCTATATATAGTGATCCTTTTTTTCTATTCTTTGAGTTTGAGCGCAGTCAAAGATTTAAGATTGCGGTTTGAGTGTCACACAGATATAATAGATGTAAAAGAACTCGCCTGTAAGATATATTTAATGTGACCACGGAGAGAGAAGCCGAGAAAGATACTAAACATGTACTAACTCCATAGTATAGACCTGAAAGAAAATACACGGACGTTAAAGAACGAATAAAGGAAATCGAAAACTGTGTAAGAAAACCTACATTTAAACTAATTACTCTCAGCCAATCTCATTCCCTTTGTTATCATAATCAAAGATATCTGGTAATCAATAATGTTACATCCACAGTTATAAAGTAAAAGAAGATGTGCCATCACAATGAGTGTGGGTGTTCGCTCCGAAAGCGAGCAGCGAACGACCCACTATATTGTAAACAGGCGTAAACTCTAACCGACTGCGGAGTTAGTTAAAGTTGATAGCTTAAGCTAGCTAATTTCATAATAACAAGACAATGTATTAGCGTATTTGACTTAAAAAAATATTTCATCATACAACTTACATAGACATCCTGAAGGATCAAAAAATAGTTTTTCGATATCTCAACTAACATCAGAGATATTAATGATTTAAGTTAGTACTGGAGAGATGCTCTGTTCCTTTTTAGCATAACAGATTTTTATATGTAGCCAGGATCAGCTTGTTGGCGCTACTATAAAGTGACGTCATGATGTAATATTGCCGTTCCTTTCTATTGTCTGATTTTTGATTGCATGTAGCTATTTTATTTATAACGAATTTTAATTCTGTTTTCACATTTGACCATCAGTTTATGTATATTTCTTATTTTTTAAGAAATGCATTAATATTTGTTACTTAGAACTACCAAATTGTTCAAATAACATTTTAATAAGCCTTTTACCAGAAATATGTTTTTTTATCATATTGCCACAGAGTACTACTCGTATATATACAGACATTCTTACTGGCCACGCCTCTTTGGCATCTCTACCTTTAGTTTATAACTCTGTGGTTACATCTATTATTGAAGTAAAAACATCATACTTATTAGAGGAGTTTTTTCAGTCGGAGGCAGAGTGTCCCGTATGGTCATCAGAAAAACCGTCATGGACAGCAGCGCACTTATGCCCAGGGTGACCTTCTCGCCTGATTCCGAAGGCACGTAGAACACCAAAAGAGCTGTAGGAAATCACAAAGTCAGACCTAACTTGTATTTTAAATAAGAACAATGTAGTAAGAGAAGCGTGCCAAGACGTGGCGCTCCATTCTCTCTGCCTACCCCGCAAGGGACAGTGTGAAGTTTTGTATGTGTGTACAATAAAATCGTAGCTAATTTATTAAAAAAAAAACAATGAATTTTTAAGAGTAATTACAAAAGAAAAAATTGACTAAAATAATTATAGGTACAAGTTGCGTATTAAAGATGTATACTGTATTGAAAATTAAAAGTATATATATTCGTAAGTATATTTGTATAAAATTAAAATTTCATAGGCATAAAGATAAGCATTATAAGTCAGTGACCGTTACACGATGTACCTATTATTAAGTTTCTTGACCAAAGCTTCTTTTCATGTATAAGTTGAAGAAAGCTTAGCCATGTTCCACTTAATCCTAGTCGGCCTTAAGGCGATTTGTTCTCAGTACTACTAGCTTCACAAGCTTCTTACAAAGTCTTCAATTTTAAATTTTGAGGCTGAGCTACTTTCAACGAGATGACTTTAGTAAGCATTCTATTTTGCAAAAAGATCAATTAACATCAGCATCCAATTAGAGGCGACATAATTGTGTTATTAGAAAGTCATTCAAAAGGATGCTGGATGCTGTTCTAAATATATCTAAGATTTAAAGTGCCTTTATTCGTTGGTCCCTGTTTTATATGTCTCTGGGACAGCAGAGCTAAACAAGAACAATGGGTGAGAAAATTTGCCCTTAAGTGAAAATATGACACCTGGTAAGCAAAATGTTGTCCGCAATCCATTGGTACCTCGTGACAAAATGATCCTGCCGCCATTACATATAAAACTGGGATTTTTTTTAAAATACGATATAATAATATATTATTAGAGAGAGTGCTTCACGATTCCAATATCAAGCCAAGAATAGCAATACTTATACATAACACAACACAAAAAGAAAAAAGTGTTGATATTGATACACATGATTGATATTCAGATATTTATGAATATGGTAATTGTAATGAATGAATGATATACATCATCTCCGAGTATTTGTGTATTTTTGTTTTGACGTATTCACGTCGATATTCGAATTGCTTTGAAATAATCATAGATCGGCGAAAAACAGAATTCTGATGGCAATAATGGGCTCTGATCAGTGCTCTCATATTCATACTTCTTATTTTAGCCAATTATTTACTATCATCTTTTCTTTCGCCATCTTATTATCAGTTCCAAAAAGTATTATACTGTTATGATTATTTTGTGTCAACAGACGAAGATTTAAAAAAGATCTCACCAATTCCGTTAATAAGCAGACAGGGCAGGATAAGATTGAACACGTAGAACATGGGCCTCCTCCGCAATTTGATGACGTAGGTGATGTCAGGGTACGGCTCCACGCAGCACGAGTAGTACTGGTTGTGTCTGATGGCTTCGAAGCTCACGAGGTCAAACTCGCCATTGGTTTGGTAGTTAGTCGTGTCACCTTCGTCGAACTGCTTCTTTAGGTCGAGCTGATTGTGAAAAATTAAATTTGTATTACACAAACTGGTTAGCCCGTGACTGTTTTGTACAGTCACGGGTCTATAATTTCTTAAGATCTGACTAAAATACGAATTTGACTTGAATTTGACCCTATGGATTCACTCTGTAAAAGTTAAAGAATTTCTTTTGAGTTTAAAGAGAGTTAGAAGTAATTGACATCATTAAATACTAGATGAGATGAATAAGAAATCAATAAGTACCGAGATAGTGGCCCGAGCATTACTTACTGCATCAAAATCCACCTACTGATCGCAATCCACTCCCACATTTTAAGTAGTCGGAATCTCAGTAGTTTCAATGAATTCAGTTCCGGCAGGATCCCGGTGAATAAAGTCGGGTTTAAGGCGAGGATCTCAATTTAAAAGTCAAATAATACTTCGCGGAATAAAATCAAAATGATAGGGCCACAACTATAGTCCCTAGGGAGCAAAGGTAATTCGCCCCATTCGAAAATTTCACTTCTATTGTTTGCTTTCAACCAACTTTTGCCGCCGGTATCGGATACGGAATCTTTTTGGAATCCATTTTCCTGTTTCGCAAAATCTCGTCGATGTCGCAAAGAAAATATATGATGCCATTGAGGCGTGTCTGCAAATCGGCTTAAACTGCGCTCGGGTCTTCAATCCAGGGCTTTTAAAGATGCATCCAATAGCTGAATATTGAAAAGTATAAATACTAAGGAGCAAAAAGTAGAGTCTTATTTATTACATTTTATAGTAGAGCATTTTAATCGACTTAAATCACATAATTCCATCGAACTAAGACATGGAAGATTAATTTCGATGCACATAATACGCACATTGTTTGTACTAAAGTACAAAGGTTTAGCTAAACCGCATGAACGCATACGCACATTCATCAAATTGTAGAGGCGGCAGACTGTAAAAAAATACAAGGGTGAATACGTGAACCAAACACACATCACAGCTGCCAACCTCAGTTTTGCGAATTGTATAAAATATTATGAAAGCCATGACACGGGGGCGGGATGTTGTCCCTAATTTAATAAAATATTAATCTTTTAGGCCAGTTGATGCTGATGAGAATGTAACAAAAAAAACATGCTAAGAACCGGCCTGGCCTATAAACTTTTGAAATCTATGTGATTTTTATTGCACACAATCATTTAAAATTAAGTTCGTTTCTAAAAAAAATTTATGTACATTTCCATTAACACCGGAATAGCTTATGTATTTCACAGGTTAATGAAAAATGCAGTAGGTCTGTTAAACAGCAAACATTGTTTCAGCAAACAGCGTTCCATTGAATCTTCTATCCTATGTACTTTCGCCGCTGGGTTTTGCAAATTAAAAATACGTTTTGCCTTTCGTATTTATTGCAACATAATGCCTTTTCGTTGGGGTCTCTTAACTCACTTTTTTAATAGGAACACGTTAATCTCATCAATATTAACAAGAGTGAGTGAAGAAATTATCGTCAAGTAACAAGCTAACAACATCGCTAGTTAACTATGTGTAGTATCTACAATACAACAGCAATACAACAGTCGTAAATGTGATTCGCTGTGTTGAAACGGTTTCTGCCTTTTATTTTGTCGTGCTTTTCAAATGCAACGTACAGTTCCGAGAGGCGGAGCATTTCACGGACATCGTTAACAATACGGCGGTATGTCTGATTTACTCGCCACTGGCTCCTACCGTAACAAATGTTTCAAGCCAAGTGCTTTTAAATGAGTGTCCCGGAGACCTGTCCATTGTTTCTGTGTAATGCAGCAGTGAATTCTCATCTGTAAATCATTTGTATTCCACCTTCATCTAAGTAGAGAAGCTTGCCAAGTTTCATTTCTGTTTTCATTGCATCTAAAAGAATGTTTTTAATTCATGAAACTTTATTTGTGGTTGTTACTCTCAAAAGTCGCAAATAAAGCTTGGTTGGTCGTCGCAAACTTTACGATTATGTCTTGTTTACGTTTGTTTTAGTAGGAAAGTAAGTATCGGTTTTGATTTTCATTTTTGGTTATGGGTTGACTGCTTAGCTTACGAATTTAAATACTGAGGTTAACGTCAGGTCAACCTACAAAAACGGACGTAATAATTTATGAATCTGATAAAACATGTTTTATATGTATTACGTACGACTAAACAAACGTTTGACCTCAACCACAAAGGAGCATGCGGATTGCGGGTCCGGTATTTACAAACCTATTCCTCTAGCCTCAATAATAATCCCGAGGTTGTATGTTACTTCAGATTTGATCGAAGGCAAAATAAAAGGGTTACTTACATATCTCTTTTCAGATTACTCAACCTACACATTTTTTCTTTGGGTAACTAGGAAGAAATATTTTTCCTTGTAGATAGCCAGTTATCAAACTTCGTTATCTACGAGAAACTCACCAGAACTCTTAGATTTGTCTCATTTGAAGTCAGACACTGTCTAACAGCAGTTTTTTTTTTCGCGACACCCCTATTTCTGGACTATAGGGAGTTATTGTTACACCCAGTATGTTCACTCTAGCACAGACTCTAGTTACCTGGAATCCATCGTAAGTCCACGAGGCCCACTTCATGGTGCACAGCTGGACGTCAAAGGGGAACTGCTCCACATTGATGTCACACACGGACACGTATATCCCGTGGCTCAACCATGTTACTTCTCCCGTGTGTTTCACTATGACGTTTGTGTTGATCACCGCCGACCTGTAGTTCGGATCCGCGCTATAACAATACAATAAAACATTTAATATTTTTTTTTGTTTTTTTCTACTCCAATTTCATAATTTGTTCATTAATAAACCACAATCGATAACATAAAGAGGTTGTTCATGGTCGTGTGAAAATAGTGTTTTAATGAAATATTAAATAACAGTTTTCGATTGTAATATGTAATTTTTTCTTTGTCGTATGGCACTGCATACAATAATTCTAGCGTATTAAATGCACTACATTTCACTGGTCAACTATACTTGGTACTAAAGCCGTTAAAAAAAACTGGACACCACGTGCACCTGCGTGATTTCGACAATACGTCAAACATATCTACGGTTTCCATAGTTACCAATAATATGTTAAGCAGTCATGGCGTCTGTTGAAGTCTCAGTAATGGTTTGTATTTTTTGTTTATATGTTTCATGGTCATAGAAATGTATTGTAAAGCACGTAATGGCAATTTTAACACTCGAACGGTATATTATGAAACTCAGCTTCACTTCGATTCTTAAACAGTTCTCATGTTAAAATCGCTACCATTACGTGGCCGTTGCATAAACTACTATTATGAAATCTTTCTTACATATTATGTAAATATATACTAGTTATATATACTGTAATCCTCTAAAATCGATTATGTGTGGTGACAATGCAAAGGTGGAACCGTGCGTGGGCACTTCTGAAGTCTCATTCGCACTTCTTAATTTAAAGTAAGTTCTTACTTAAATCTTTATTGTACAACGAGAACCGTTAAACTTAGAAGTGCAAGACCGTGACGTGAGAAATAAAGCTTTCTTTCAGCAAACTTCTGAAATATAAGTACTTATTTCTCATTTAATATAAGGTCTATTACATTGCAAAGTATTAAACTCTAGACTCCCCCAAAACTTAATGAAACACAATTAAGAGCAAGATCTTTGTAAAGATTAAACTCTACCATTGTTTAATTTTGATAATTTATTTTTGCCCACACAATTTCCTTACATTAAATTTCCTTAATAGGTATTTACTAATTTCGTTTAAACACTACAGAGAAGTAAAACAAATTCACGCAAATTGTAAATCTTTGAAGGCTATAACTTAAAATAAGCATCAAATTTTATGACGGCATGGACGTAAAATTGAATGTATTTGGACTATTGCAACTGCAGCTGGAGCTGGGTATGAATTGCAGCAGATTTCACAGTGAAGCAAGTCAGTTAATTGAACTACATTGTTAAAATTGTGTTCCTACTCGTACATTTCTGGCAAAGCTAAAAGCTTCAGTTGTAGATTTAGTCGAGTCCAGAATTACACTTTGCTGATTTTCTATAGTAAAGGATATTCGTTTCAGAAATGCCTTCCTTATTATTTTATTCATTCTTTTGTTAGAGCGCTTTTGACCTCTTATAGCGAATAGTGGAAATATTATAACTATTCATAAATATAGGTTGATATGTGTTTGAGGGCGTTCGTAATGCACAAGTATTTCTCATACCGAAACTAGACGGCCGTGACAGATGGACAGACGAACCGACGATTGAGCGACAACAATAGGGCTCCGTTTGCCCTATGAGTAGTGAGTATACATACAGACGGGATCCCTAAAATCAAGTATTCATAATATAGCAGCAAAATATATGGTAGTATTTTTTAATTTAACAAAACTAAGAGCCATTAAGAGCCATCCATTATTTTGTTCATGCATGGAAATTAAGGTTCTTTTGATTTACATATGTTAATTTATTATTTTTATTGGTTCATTAACACTTTTGTGTTATCAATTAAAACCGACAGACAAATAAAATTGTAAATTAACCGAAAGAGATGATAAATAAACATAGGTAAATCAAAAGAACCTTAATTCTCAAGAGCAAAATGATGGATGCTCTTAATGGCGAATTGATTCACAGAAAGAGATTAATAATTAATTATATCGGTAGCAGAAAATAAAATCACCGACGAATAATGGTTATTTAATTTCACTTGTTATTATAGTCCGAAAAGAGCAGAAATTTATGAAAATCCCTTAGGGCAGCACGCGTTGGCTATATTTTACGATTTTACTTATGTAGCGATCAACCTTTTACATTTTACTTATGTAGCGATCAACCTTTTACATTTCAGCTATTGTTTCTTTGTATAATATAAGACAGTAGGTATGATTATGATGTTGTAACTCTGGAATAATAACGTTCATTATTATTCATAATGTTGAAATTGTTTCTTTACGTTTATAAGGTAATTTCATACTACCGTATTTTCTTTTAGAATTTGATACCTACTTACTTACTCATAACATTTTATTTTAACCAATAAGTTAGCCGATGCTAGAATCTTCTATGTGTCTTATGGTATTATTCGATTTTTTTTATAAGTTATGCGATACAGGTCACTGTTAAATCCAAGTACTAACTTAGATCTATTCTAAATACCAAAAATTTTAATATAAGTTCAGTAAGGTCTATTTTACCAAAATTCTATGCAAGTATGCATTCAGTATAGATTATGGATTAATTAAATGGCTTTTTAACGCTTGAAAGCTCGCCAACCCTTTCGAGCGTAAATAATACGTAATTCTGCTCTGATAAACACCTCACTAACTTTAACTTTAAAAGATGCTATACATCTATAGCACTCACGGCAGTAAATGTATAGTTTTTAGGATCGAAAGGTTCAAATATAAATTTAAAAAAGTCCTCTCCCTCCACGGCCGGCAACACACGTGCAATACCAGTGGTATTGCACGTGTCTCTAGGCGACGGTGACTACTTACCATCAGGTGGCCCGCCTGCCTGTTTGTCGTAGCCAATTTATAAAAAAAATAAAAAAACACGAGTTACATAGTACCTGATTCTATAATCGGGTCTTACTACTTATGTATCACAAATTATTTGATACATGACGAGCAGTGTGAGTTGCCTGATCCGTGTCAAGGTAGGTACGGTAAGCTCACGTTTTAATGTCATCAATTGGTTACATAACGGTGGTAAAACTCGTATAGCGGATGAATAATGGTCCACAGCTTAGTGGAATCAGCTATATATTAGTGCAGTAATTCAGTGATGGCTAACTAATGGTAAGAAAAACGAAGTTTTATGTAACCGATCTCTTCTTCAGTCGGTGTTGAGGATAGTTACCCCGACAAACCTCATCAACAGTCTTCTTTCAAACGCGCCGGTCTTCCGCTCCGTGAATCGCTGTGCTAAAGGTCATCTCAAGGTAATCAGACTATTGCTTTCCCTTTATATATCTGATGCCTGAGGTATTCTCTTGGTGCGAACCGGTCACGGATATCTCCCCCGCAACAAACAGACCCCCGCTCTGCACATCTACATCAGGAACCGACTTAGTTAAGCGGTAAGCCTTAGAGCTATCTTTCTAATCTCAAATTGTAAGTGACGATGAGGTCGAAGATGGAGCACACGGGCTTAGTAAGTACTGGTTCTTCTGAGTGAAACGTGTTGAAAAACTGAGTTGAAAACGTGAATAATGTTAAGGCTTATTTAAGTCTCGTGTCATTACTTAACTTTAAGTACGTTTCTTGCAACTGGCGGTAAGTAACTTACTTGTTATAAAGTATGATATCCGGCCTCCATACTCTTTCGTACGGTATCCTGATAACGTTGATGCCATCAAAGTCGCTGGTATTCCAACGTAGATGGTAGTCCATCCACACTTGCGTGATCCAGCAGTTCGTCGTCAGCAGCTGGTCTTTTTCCTCCTGCAAAATAAAGGTTTTCAGTACGATCCGTAAACAAAAGAGTTTCGGTAGAGTTTAGAGAGCTAAATCTTTCTAAGGACCTTTTCACATACGCCGCCGGCCCCGGCCCCTTCTTTAAGTCCTCAAATTAGCAGGGCGTCCAAAACTCTCTAATAGTACTATAGTGAGGTGAGATGTTTATGGACGACTGTGGCCATTTACTCATTATAAATGAAATAATAAAAATAAATAATAAAAAAATCGTATACCTAGTGTTCATTCGTATATCCGTATCCATTAGGGTTGAACTAACAATAAGACATCACTTCCACGCTAGCTAACAAGAAAAATATGAGCTATTATTTGAACATTTGGTAACCGAAGGCGGACTTGGCACAGTTCCGAGTGGAAAGTGTCAACATTGCTAATCTCTGAAGGTTAAGCTACACTGATTCCACTGAATGAACTGTCGCGTATCGTATTGGTCGGTAGACTATTCAGGGGTAATCTAAGTATAGGACACCTTGATATGATATAGACAAAGGTATTGGCAGAAATAAGTACCTATTGAGCTTTCTATGTAAACTTTAGCTTAAATTAGAACATCATCAGCCTATTAATGTCCCCACTGTTGGAGCACAGGCCTCCCCTCGTACAAGGGGGTACGGGCCATGATCCACCGAGCGGGCCCAGTGCTGATTAGTGGATTTCACACGCCTTCGAAAACGTTTAATTTTTTCAGACATGCAGGTTTCCTCACGATGTTTTCCTTCACCGTTAAAGCAGTCGGTAAAATGTACGTAAGTCTTCGAAAAAATCGAAAAACTCATTGGTACATGGCACTGCATGGTTTCGAACCCGGACCTCCCGCATGGGAGCCCACCGACGCTCTTAAATGAGAACATTGCATAATAAATAAGATATTTTAATGTTTGTAAATAATAAATGTATCAATTGATTTTTGATAAATAAGAATAAGCAAGGTAATACATTTTAGGTAAATGTTTAAGCATCTACTTATAACTTATTAAATAGTGGGTTATGCAACTAATTTTTATCAAATTCTTAGATTATAAATGATCAAATTCCATGAAACTGTTAATAAATTTTACTTTGTACATAATTGAGTTGACGGTATCGTATTAAAAGTTATCTAACTACCCTTAGGAATTAAGTAGTTTATGTTTCTGATTATGGCTTCATATTGAACAAGTTATCAAATGGAGTAGAAAAAATAAATATTTATTTTTATGGCAGTTTTTTTACAAAAGAATGTCAATGCTATAAAAGCTATAACGTTTTTAAGTATTTAGGACACTATGTTACCGATTACCTTAAAGATCAAGTTGACATTGAAAGGGAACGCAGGGCATTGGCGGTGAGGTGTAATATGCTGGCCCGCAGGTTTGCTCGTTATAGTGATCAAGTTAAAATCACGCTTTTTAAAGCCTACTGCCAGACCTTCTACACGATCAGCTTGTGGAGCAATTACACCAAAAAATCGATCAATGCTCTGCGTAAACAGTATAATAATGGCTTCAGGATGTTGATGGGGTTGCCTCGTTTCTGCAGTGCCTCCGGTATGTTTGCGCACGCACATACCGATGGTTTTCAACCCATTATGCGCAAAAGAACTGCGGCTCTGCTTTGCAGGCTTCGGAGCAGCTCCAACAGCATCCTGAACGTGATAGCGGAAAAGTACGATTCCCCTATCCTTAAACACTTCGTTCGGGTGCTGATCGAATGATGTTATCTTTGATCAGCATCTGATCGAAATGTAAAAACTCGTAATTTTAGCTGAATATATTTACTAACATAGTTTTTTAAGTACACTAACACAATGGATCAAGTTATCTGAAAAATAAAAATATTGTATTGTATTAGATAATATGCAAGTTTTTCAGCCATTTGACTGCGTCATCTGTGAGTGATAGGTCCTCAGAGATCCAGGGTAATATGTACGTTCATATAATCCGACGCAAAGTTCATTCCTGTGATGAGGGGAAGTGAATTACATTATACGAGGGCTGCGCCCCTAATGTGCAGATTCCTATCACATCACGTCGTTTTAAAAATATGGAGTACACATACCTGCTGCTATATTTTTTAATTAAATTCGCACTGTACTTCTAACACATCTCTTACAAACATAAAAAAATATATTAGTATTTAAGTTCTTGTATAAAACAGACAGCCAATCAAATTAAACCGAAAAATTAAATCTGTTTCTGTAACGTCGAAATCAAAGAGAATTTTATTGAAAATAGTACTAGGGTAAAATACTTTACAAAAGCTAGATATACATTACATACCTATACATACGTGGTAACTCAAAATATTAAAGGGAACAGTTTCCACTCCCCACTTTCTAAATAAAAGAAGAGTGTATCTGCAGACTGTTATTCCCTTAAACGAGAATCCAATAATTTTATTGAATCGCAGCGGAATCAAATCATATTTTCAGCTAAATCTTAGGTTGAGTATTTACAACTTCAAAGCTTTATTCGCCATTAGATTATTTAGTTAGAAATAATGGGCATAAAATTTAAAGTAACTTCATACTTACATTAAGTTAAGTCAAAATGTTGTCTGGAAGAGATCGCTCTTAGCGATAAGAGCGCCTAGATTATATTAATCGCTTTGTACGCATTGTTCCACACTAAGATTTCGTGCAATAAAGTGTATTATTAAAAATACTACACGTTTTAAACTGATTGTTCGGAAACAATCAGTTTAAAACGTGTTTTTAAAAAAAAAAATTTCTTCTTATTCGTATTCCTCATAGATGATAGACGCGATATTCTATGGAAATAACCACATAAAACGACAATCTTTGCAGATTAATGGGGTGATTTGCTATTTCATACACTAGTTAGAGATAACCACCCCGAGAAGTGTGCAAGTTTCTTCACAATGATTTCCTTCATCGTTATAGCACATGTGTACATGATTTAGCAAGGTTTTAAATCCGGATCTCCCGGAGCATGGGAATCCGGCGTCCTAGCCACTACGCTACTGACGCTTTCTGATATGTAGTCAATTGGAAACACTGAGAGAAACAAAAAATATTTTATGTTGTATATGGATTACGGATCGGAATATTAATCTGCACTGATTGATTGATTGATCATATTTTGAATACTTTCGCCTCAAATGCTTTTTTTACAGCTAAGCTCAGTATAATCCAACACACAAGAGTACATTTTGTTTACAATTTTGGTGGGACAATCAATCGCTTATTTATTTCGCATTTGTAAAACAATGGCGATTTAATAAAATGATACAGACTTTCATCCATATAGAAGAAATAAAGACAACATGTAATACTAAAACAAGGGATTCCTTCACCGTCACATTATGACTTTATCCGTAAGGTGACAAGATTATATTAAAACACGGAATGCGGACTACAAAGAGGAAATAGCATACGTATTCCGGGGAAATTGTAGCAGTCACGTCAGTTCGTGATAATTGCGTTAGAATCTGGCCTTTCGACGGGGTTAGTAGAATTATATCTATAGGTAGTAGTGCTAATTGAATCGAAAAGTAGTTATAATAAGTTAGGTATATATATCTAAAGAGAAATAGTACATCTGTAGAGACCAGGAAATATGCCTTTTAAAGATTCAAGGCCATTAATAGCTATTTCCGCCGATAATAATAGTTCATAAAATATTCAGTCAGATTAATCACCTGTTGCACGAAACATCCTTAAAGTTAAATCTTCATTAAAAATACATGCTATCCCTTTCTACGTCATAGCTCTAGATAGAGATGACACGAGACTTAATTAATAAGCCTCGTTAATATTACGTTTCTTGCAACTCAAATTCGGTCAAGTGTAATAAGCGGTTTAATCTTATTTTTAAGCGCTTTACAGCTTTCTAATCATGAGTGCTGTAATTGATCTGCTGGTCAGTTTTACGAAATAAATAATAATTCGTTTCAAAGTAAAAACCTTACATAAAATCTGAATATGTTTATGTGTTACGTACTTAAGTATTTCTATTACATGAAAGCCTTATATGTGGATACAACGCAGATAGAGAAATCCCGCGCGTTCCATTTCCATTCCCGTCAGTTGTCAACTTTCCCGGGAACATTTGGTATGTTGATCCCGGCTTGAGGTGGCAAAAAGTGGCTTTGATTCTAACAAGGATGGAACAATAAAAACATCACAGTACTTATATGAAATTCTGTACAATTCTAAACAATCTAAATCAAACTACATAATGGAACTCAATAGCCAAATATTTTTTTAAATATTTATATTTTAAAATAAATATTATTAAGTTGTTAATAAATAAATTTAAAGTATATAATGATAAAAAATTTCATTTTTAGTACATAAATAACATAAAATAATTATTTACCAGTTGGAAAATTATTCTTTATTTACGTAAAATGTAACGAATTTTTTTTAAAATAATGTTTCTAAGGTATATTCACCGCATTTACCAATGAAACGTTCATACTGCGGATAGAACGTGTTCCGTAATTGTGTCCACCCTGGAGCATAGAGGGCGCACAGCCTGGTATAGGCCGCGATTGGGGGGTGGGTTCGAGCAAACCCTGCGAATTTTGGTTCTTCCCTTTTTGATGTTGTTAGGCGACAGTTTTCCTTTCGATTTGCAGGGGGTTGTAATAACTTAGGGGTATGCTAGGTACTCACCTGACGAGGAGCAGGCTGGAACCACTGACACATAAAAATACAACTTTTCGTGGAATTTGGGAGGGAAACGAATCGATTCAGGGGTAGGACCGATTAGGGGTGAAAATAGGGATCAAGGGGTGTGGATTTTTAGGTTAAGTTAATAGAAATAGGAAATTAATAAGGCGAGCTCGTGCTGTGTTGCTGAGACGAAAGTGAAAGTTACAGTTGTATTTTTTTTAAACCTAAGTTAAGTAGCGGGGTTGCCACAAACATAAAATTTAACGGAAAGTAGGGGAGATACCAAACAGAACGTAATATAATTGCGGATAGACCATTATGAGTGCTTACTCAAGACAATAGGGTTTTTAATCGAATATGAAAAGCATTTGAAAATTATTTAGCCTTCTCATTAGTTGGAGTTGAAATGATGCAGACAATTGATGCATTGTTGCGTCCACAGCACACGTCGTTCATTAAACGCTTAATGCAAGAATCCAAACTTCACAATGAATGCTTTTCCCTAATCCAACTATAGTTTCTCTGGATATAAGTAAGGGCTAAAATATAGTTTCGGATAATTTAAGCTAATAATATTTTTAAGACAAGAACTTCAAACATAAGTACCAAAATTATAAAATAACACCCATTGTACTCATTGTACGCTAAAAAAAAATCCTTCAAAAAAGGAAAATTATAAAATTATTTGGATTTGGAATTTGAATTTTTTGCCAGAAATTATTATTAGCCAGTATTTTTTGTTGTTTAAAATATACAATCTCCTTGTATATTTTAATTAATTGAGACCGAAAAGATTAAATTCCTATAGATCATTTAAAAGTTCTTTGATTGAGACCACAGAAATCGGGCGCCCAAATCTTATTTAGAACAGACTTATCTGGGAATAATTAGCGAAAAAGAATTTTGATCGCCAAATACAAATAAAACTAATAAAAATTTACTTATTCGACCATCAAACAAATCGGCTATCAAACAAATGTTTATCAAAATGTTAGCCAGTATTTTCGTTTCTAAATTGTAATAAAATCTCCACGTTTTTTTCTAATAACTATAGGTAGGTATCATAAATAATATCCTCGACACGGGCCAGCCTAGTGAGGTCCTCCCCTCCCACTCTCTAACAGCTTGCAACGCTTCTACTTCAAACATATCACTAAGTAATTTTAATGCTTATTATTTACTTAGTTTAGTATTACGTACTTCTATTAACTTAACTTGTGTTTGAATAAATAAAAATAAATACAAATACAGATACAAAATTAGTAGGCTGTTAATAATAGCATATGATTAAATAAATCTTACACAAACCATTTTACGTAGATCAAAAGTTGATTTAACTACGAAATAAATAATGGAATAAATTAAAATAAAGTCGGAATTTTGAATAATAGGGACTTTCCATACATCGATGCTAAATCGCAATGACATTGCCATTATTTTAATCCTACTTTTAAAAACAAACTGTAGGTAGTTACTTATTCGTAGCTACAAGATAATTACGACAAGATTATTATTTATTTGTTATAAGAATGGTCAGTGGGTTAGGTACGGATTATAATTAAAGTATGTAGCAAAAAAAACACATATTTAATAAAATGTTATCATGCAAATATAGAAGTAATGTACGTACAGGATAGACAAGATAATAAAAGAACGTTTTAAAGTGGTAGTTATACACAGTTTCAAGTCATTTCCGCGTTCCGCAATAGAAATGAGGACCTCGGGGGAAAGATTAAGCGAATAATCACTTTACAAATTGAAATCTTCCGGATCTTGGCTGACGAAATAAAACAGGAGGAAAACTTCCAAGTACGTGTGCGCGGAAGTTTGTAACAAAATTCATTGTTACACTTTGTTATCTGTCTCTAACAGTGTAGGAACTCAATAAAATTTAATTTTGTTTGATTACGTCGCAGTAGCTTTCATGTCTGGCTGTAATTAGCTTTGTACGATACGTTGAAAGTTGATAGCACCAGCGTTACCGTTGGGAAAAGGGAAAATTTCCAACCGAGAAATCACATTTGCTACGCACATCGATTATCTATTAGATGGAGTGCTGGAGCTTGAATGTCGCTCCGTGAATTTCATTTTGGAATTTGTTCCAATTTTCCCGCCAGTCAGTCAGATCAGTGGAGGTAAAAAATTATTTGCTCGTATATATTGTCTCGAGATAAATCAGCCCATATTTACTTTTCTTGAAGCATCAACCGTTGTCGACAAGACAGAGACAGCATGAATTTCATTTTAGGGTCAAGATTGAAAATAACCTTGATACGTACTTAATTCGGGACGCGCTTCTTTTTTATGAAAGTAATCGAAATATACATATTTGGACACGGAAAAACATTTAATGTCTTAACCATGGATGAAAGAAAAATTAGTCTCCCTCCCCAACGGTCTTAACGTTAAAACAAGACGAATATCGGAGAGATTATGCCTATCTAAGGCATAATCTTCCATCTTTTTGAAGCGTTGTATGTTTGGAAATATTAGCAGCGAGATATTAGCACACACCATACCCCACACACTATTCACTGCGAAATAATGCAAGCCTCGCGTCCGTTGCACGATGCATTTACGGACTTTGACGCAAGTCATAGTTTGCAAGCAAAGCTTTTCAAACCACAGGCCTCAGATAAAAATAATGCTCGAGTAGATACGATAATGTGTCTACTTCTCAGCTACGAAGTGGTCAATTAATTCGATTGCCAATTTTATTTTCTGTACATTTCCAGGGAAATCTTTAAAGTTAGCAACTCAAGCCATAGATCCTTACAGTATAGTACAGTTACTATACATAAACAATCTGTATATTTGATTTCACCAAGAACCAACAATCGAACATATAAATCTGTTACTTACATAATAATAAAATTGTAAAGGAATTTGTTTGTTTGTTTGAATGCACATCAAGTAAAAACTACTGAACGAATTTGGATGGAGTTTTCACTGATATTATATTTAAATAAGTCCAAATTGACATCTAGTTGTTGTTGTTTTGAATTTAGAGGCCTTGGTACACGACAAGGTGACCATGTCAGCCTCGTTAGGGTCACTAAGAAAAGGGAAAGGGAAGCTCAAGTATTATTGAAGTCAGCCCTCACTTGAGCCCTCACTGAGAGCTAATTTAGCAACAGTAAGTGTTTCGTGGATGTGGTCACCAACATCTAGACCTCCAAATGTCAAACTCACCTGCACGTGGTGCATCCTGCCGATTAACGAACGAGTCCCTGGCGACCGACTAGTGGCGGTATAACCACTCAAATTCTGGCTGGGTCAAAATACCAGAAGCACGGTGACGGGCAGCAGCGTCATCGGGACAAGCGACCCGGCTACTGCGATCGCCAACCCGCAGGCCTAGCGTGGCGATTATGGCATTTCCTCCTATGGATAGCACAAGAGAAGAGCCGAAGATCGGGCTCAATGGCGCGCCCTGGGAGAGGCCTATGTCCAGCAGTGGACTAGAGTAGGCTGCTGCTGCTGCTGATGATGATGATGAAGTGTTTCGTATTATCAGATAAGGGCTGACTTAAAATCATATAGAGCCTCCCATTTTGTAGCCTATTGAAGCCAAATTTTTTAAAAATAAGTTTTGAAAATAATACTTAAAAATGGGTTAAATGTTGGGGTACAGTTTGTATGGAAATCGAACGAAGTTACGGGCAACAAATAGTATTAAAACAAAGATACTCTTCTCTTTTTATACCTTCTTTGCCTAATGCGGCTAAGATTTTGTTTTTATTCTAGAAATATATATATTACCTATGTGCAGTTTACATCTAAAATACATAGCTACCGCCTTTCTTAAGTATCTACTATTATCTGCTAGAGATATTACTCCATTATATATTATTATAATACATCTATATCTTCTTACATGTGACATACCGTGTATCGCTGTTCTATTAATGTTTTGGTTGACATCTTGATATGGATAGAATAGAACTGTCGGAACTAACAATAAACCTATTATATGGAACCAACACAACTTCTAACTATCGTCTTTCAGTAGATACCTACTTCGGTACGTAAGAGGAAATATAATATCTTTCGCCAACACACTCTTCTTTGCTGCTAATTTGACAACGTATATATGTATCTAAAATCAAACGAAAGAAATTATAAAATATAGATTTATAAAAATGTCAATAACTTTACCGTTGTAGCAGTGTTTATATATTGTATTTTTTTACTATTTGTTTTATTCATTACTTGTATTTCATACATAGTTTACAAAAGAAAAATCTTCAGAATTTAATTATAGCCTCTCACTGTAAGTAGGTTTCACTTACCTACTTTAATGTTATTGTCTATTGAAACCGAAAATAACCTCATTCACAGCAATATAATAATGATTTACAGATGTTGTGATAAGATAGGGCCCAATTATGAGGGTTCATTGACAAAATTCTATGAATATTTTGAATTGGCAGAGCAAATTGGTCATTTAAAATGTTCTTGTTGTTTAAATTATTAAAATATAATATCTAATATCCCTAAGTACCTACTCATACAGATAAATACAAAGGAAAGTTTTAATGATTAAATAACCTTTTCATCATCCAACCTAAACTATTACTTCTACTAGTATATGCTATTTGATAATTATTTACTAGTCCTAAAATTTACACATAGGGTTCAGGATGAATGAAATCAACCCCTTTTTTAATCGACTTCGAATTGAGATCAATTTGACTCTATATGTTTTTTTTTCTATATGTAGGTATGTTACCGCATATCTTCGATTTATTCTAGAAAACTGAAATAGAGGGCCGTTATTACGTTACTGTAAGTATAAGAGGGATAAGAAGTGATTTCCCAAAATATTTGGGATGAATCAAGAACACAGCTGATAATTTTCCTCTACTTAGGCCACTAGAGACAGGACGTATTTATGTAAAAACGTATACGAGTAGGTACCTACATCTATCCAAGATGTTATACATTTATATCGACGTTGTCGGCTAAACCGAAGCGCTTTAGCGAGATTCCCACCGCCGCGCCGCGCGATAATTTTTAAAGTGATTGATTAATTACACAGAACATTGAAACCCGTTTCAGAATTGCCATCGAAGCCTTTCAAATTAGGTATTTATTTATACATTCCACTTTCCAAAATGATTTCTTCACGAAATCTTCAGATTTGTGGAAAGTTAGAGCAATGAATTTTCAATGATCGAACACCGACGCTATTGCCGTGTGATGTAGATTGATTGTCTTGCGCTTAGGGATGCAAATTTGACAGTTAGCGACGTTCGTATCCAGGGTGAAAAGGGAAGCCAGCCATCAGTCTCTTCAAAGCCGCTAAAAACTTAAAGTTATTCATATCCACTTTCGCTACCCAAGAGGTAAATAAGTTTTATATTTCCCCGTACGTATTCTCTGAATATGACTTAGCATAGACTATCCTGCTTACAGCCACATAATTTTGCAACGACATTCAAATTTTTCAATTTAGAACCTGCTGCAGCAAGATCTACAATTCAGTATAAAGAATACCGTTTCAGAATGGGGCCAGACTACATGCAGATGGTGTTAACATTAAGTCTAAAGAAACTGGAGAATGCAGCGTCATAATATTATCATGTTGATTATTACTAAGAAATCTCGACGATATTCCACTTACGACATCTATGATGTGGTGCAGCGAAACCCCGAAGGTGACCAGCAGAGGATGGGAGGAGTTCTCCACCGGTCGTACTGACGCATCGTACTTCTGCATCAGGTGACGAACCAGTCTGTACTCCTCGTCGCAGCAGAACATACCTAGAAAAGAGGATATAGAACTGTCAGTCAAATGAGTTCTGTGGTGGTTCTTGTGGTGGTTGTGGTGGTGATTCGCCTATTATCACAGAAAACCTACATGAGATCTATGTAGGTTTTCTGTGATAATGGGCGAATCCGAGTGTGAGTAGTGGGTTCTTCTTCCCCAAATAATTATAATAATTCATCATGGATTTCCGCAAAGTAACGCCTGATTCCATTAACTAATGGGTTCAATAATAAAATTAGTAACATTCAATTAATTCATTTGGTAGGCACAAGTTTATTAATATTACATAACATACTCGTAGTAGAGTGAAATTACATTATGTAAAAATACTTCCAAAAAAATCAGTAATGACTTTACATTACATATATACCAATATTGCTTTGGGACGGTAATGTAAAGTACGGTATTGGTATTATTGAATAATAACACGAAAATTAATAAAAGTAAAGATACTGATAGAAATATAGTCTTATTTCACACAATGTTCAAAATTATGCAACCAAAAGTTTAATTAAAAAAGTGTGGAATTCATTGTTATTTAATTGGTGAAAAGCATTATTGTTAATTCTTCTCAGGAGTCACGGCAGCATGGGTTAAGCGGTAGATCTCGCTTAGTCTTATTAGCAGATATTACACTAAGGGTAAAATATTTAAAGTATATTTTAAGTTGTGAAAAAATATATTTTAAAAAGGTATTTTCATTTAATACAAAACCCATGTCATGCCTCAATCTCACCTGACTGTAAGTGACAATGTAGCCAAAATGGCTCCCGGGTCTAGTAAGTGTCTATTCACTATGGCCTTGAAGGTTCCAAGGCTGTCTGTTTCGGGGATCACAGAGCGTACGCCTCAGGGGACAATCAATGTTTATTCTGTAGGCACAACTCACTAGAGTGGATTAAACAATGGAGAGTTAAACACCACTAAACTGACATAAATTTGCTTTTTTATGGTAAGTGGTCACTGTCGTCCATAGGTATCTCATCCTACCATAATGTTATAAGAGGATTTTCAGCTGACTGTCTTACGTTGAATTGCGATAAAAGTATATAATATTGTGCCTCGTGTCATCTCTATCTGGAGCTATAAGCAAGGCTTGACCTAAACAGTTCGTACCTACACTTGATATGTAGGTACATATTTAACACGTTTGCGCACGGTACTTTTTCTCATTTTGGCAGTAGCAATCTTCACTGCCGTACTGCATAAAATTAATGTAAGTAAGTTATTGCATACCATTACTAACTGCTGGTGCCGTAATACGATACATAGAATAGCTGTCATGTCCGTACTGTCAATGTGTAAGTGTGTGTCATGTCCAAAAAGGAACACCTACAAATCCCGCAGTTTTGCCAGTAGAAACAAAATGCATCTTTGCAGAATGGCAGTGGGAAGGGCCTACGTACCAAGTTCATAGAAAATCGTCACCTATAACCGTAGTGGTTTTAAGAAAGGTGTAAAAAATAATTAATTAATTTTAATTCATTCATTCATTTTTACAGATTTGCCGGCGATGACCGGTACTGTAATATTTTTAAACCCAATTTAACGGCATTAGCCGTTACCGCGCGCGAACTTGTTAATAAATAATTTTTGAACAAGCGCCCAATTTTTCTAAAGAATCCTTTTGTTTGATCTGTCAAGAGATTTTTACCAATTTCTTTGGTAAAAGAATGAAAAATATTTCTGTGTTCCCAATACTGACCCCTTTAATATAATACTTATTAAATAAAAGAAGTTTGTTAAAAAAACAGCCAACAATTGAAACAATGTAATTTGCATTAAGTGCACTTGAGGATATTGTGAGAAATAAACCTTGTTACTTCGAACAATTCCGTAGCCAATCCCAATTCAATTAAAAGTTTAAATGATTCTAAAGTTAGTGCTGTGTTTGTTTGTGGATACGTATACGTACCTTTAATATGCAACTATTTTTTACATTGCAATTACACTCGGGAGCAATGAAAACGGGTCGCACTTTGAATTAATTTTATTCAAAATCCCGGAGCCCTCACAAATTATGGACGGGTGGGGTTTTAATAGGCGCGCTCTAAACTAAAATTTTTAAATGAATGTTATCGTTTGGTGTTGTTTTCGTATAATTTTAAGAATGATCAATTAATTATTGAACAACATTTTCACTATTCTATTGATGAATCTAAAAAATAAAAAATATGTTTAAAGTTGTGGGAGTGTTTACAGTAGCGGGCTAACTAACAGTTACAAACGATAAACTGTGCAGTGTTGTTTATTTCACTTAAATGCCAACAGCAGATGCTGGAGACTATAATTGGCACTTTGCAGAAGTTTCCCATTTTCGTGCCGAGATCTTATCCATAAAATAATTGCGCTCACTTTTATTTAAAATTCTTCTTCTGGCGAGATTGGTTTATTTTGTTTTCAAGAAGTTTATTCTTTGCAAATCTCCAAGGTCTGGTAAAGTCACCTTACACTCTTCTAGAACATTTCGGAGATTAGATTCTAAAACAACGATCACTCTACATATTACATACTCTGGTACTAATTAATCTTTAAGGTGCAAACATATTCATGTCGTACTTATTTGTGCAATATTTTACTGGAATATTGTTACTAGTAGGTCAATGAAATCATACTGCTGTTACCAATGCAAATTCAAAATTTTATTACAATTTATCTTAATAAAACGTTTATTTATGCACTTGAAAAATTATTAAGCCTAAAATATAATTCAACCTAGGTAAATAAAATTCAATTTAAAGTCTAACTTTAGAGATTTAAAAATAAGTTAAGTATTTTAACATCTTGTTCGAGAAAGTTCAAAACATCTGATTATTTCAGATTTAGAGATTAGAAGAGTTTGTAAGCTGAATCAATCAATCCACTTCGATCCGCCTTAAAAAGTTAAATAAAGTTTTAGTGTCTGATAAAGTCCTTTGATAACTTAGTCTTATTATTAGACTAAGCTTCTTTAAAAACCGACCCACTATTACATTTTTGGTCCGGGATGCCAAAATAGATGCCTACAAGCAAGGTTCTACAATCTACAACACTAATTATGTACTAAATTTCAAGTAGAATATTATACAGAAAAACAGGAGCCGAAGTCTCGCCACAAAACACAAGGTTATCATCTCCTAGGTACGGAACCCTAAAAACAATTTTATGTATAAATACCGAGGTAACTGAGCGTGAGAATAAATATATGACAGGCTCTCAAAAATTAATCTTTTCAGGTAATTATTAAGTATGAATTGTTATGAAAACAGCGTAATTTGCAATACATCTTATGTAGACACTAAGTAATGAACTAACATAGAAACATAAAAACCATTTATCTACCAACAAGAGCTCTTATTTTAGGAAATATTGTCGGTTGTCGACCAAGTTTTAGGAATGTTCGGACCAACTTTCAATTCTAAAAGGGAGGCTATAAACCATAATGAAGCAAGCCGGGAAGTTTTAAAACACTTTGCTTTGATTAATGTAAATTATATGCTGCATTTAGGTACAGAAAATTAGCTTACTAAATTGTTAAAAATTAACTTCGACTGTTTTAACGATGAAGGAAAACATCGTGAAGAAACCTGCATGTCTATGGAAATTAAAAGTTTCCGAAGACGTGTGAAATCCACCAATCAGCACTGGGCCCGCTCGGTGGATCATGGCCCGTACCCCCTTGTGCAAGGGACGCATGTGCCCCAACAGTGGGGACATTAATAGGCTGATGAGATGAGCTTACTAAAAACACTAAGTAACTATGATTATGTAACCTAATTTTCAATCATCATTTTCGTCATAAAGTTCCCACTGTCGGGGCACGGTTGGTACAGAGGCCTCCTCCTTCACAAGGGGGTACAGTTTATGTTCCAGTGTAAAATTTACACGGAAATTTTTCTCCTCACGGTACGATAATTACCTTTATTATAAAAGCTGCAAATTTATAGATTGGTACGAGTATATAACGTGGCTGATATCAAATCCGAACCTCTTTCAAAGGATTCAGACAACCTAACAAATACGCCCTAGATTCTTTCAGTGATAAATCGGAATATGTAGAGTAGAAATAGCGAACATCTGTGTCTCTATTTATACGCACCTATAGATTTGTATCTTCTAAATCGATTGCAATCAATTTTTCTTTGTAGCTGGAATAAAAGAGCACTTTATCGCGGAAAAAAGTGCCCGCTTTTCCTAGCCTGCAACATAACAAAACATTATTGCCATGTTGGATACTATTAATCATTTAAATATTACTTGTCAGCAATGAGTTGTTCTTAATGAACAAATTAAGAAATGGGAGTAGAAAAAAAATACTCTCTCACCCATTCGACCACTCTACCTCACACACTTGTGTTCTATATATTTTACTAAAGGCTTCGCATGGTTTCATTTAATAGTAGATAGACATTATCATGAATTTTGATACAAAAAAGACCATCCTTGGGAATATAAATACTTAAGTGAAAACCGGAACACAATGTCGCCACTATTGGCGAATGTTGCCTGCTATTAAAAGCATCACATACCTACTATATTTATTGTCTGTGTTTATTATCGAATGTAATACCTGCGAGACTTTGTAATTCACTCGAGCACTTCTAGTACGATTTTTGTGATACTCGTACTTTAAAGCCCTGAGGCAATAAACACTTTCAACTTATCTGTCTGAAGTTAAGGTTATTTTGGGCTTATTAGAAGTGGTTAAGTTATCTGGTAATTGTATCAAACAGCCGGTGTCACTTGTCGACAATAATAAGGGACAGGTAATTTCGTACTATAAATAACGTTGATAGATGTGACGAGGGTCTTCGACATTGCCTTTTATACAATACAACGTAGGTATTTTCATTTCAAACCACAAAGGATAATTAACACAGGGTACGAGTATACCGAGAAAGTAAATAATGGCAACCTTTATTGAAATCGTATCAAAATGTCTTACTAAAATATTGTGATAGTCTTTGGCATAGTGTCTCTTTAAAATCAGGCTGTGTTTATGTGGACGTTATCAATTTATGCACAGGTAAAATAAAGGTACTGTGAAAATATTTATTAGAATCATAAGTTTATAAGTTTAAGTTTATTTCAAAAATATGACAAAAGCCTTAAACTAACTTACAAATAAAAATACTAATGAAATTTATGTAAAATATCTTAATCTAAATCCGAACAGAGTTTATTCCATTTCAAGAGTTAATGTCTAGTGTTTTTAGGCTGGGTGAAATATTTGCATTTGATACCTACAATAGGTTGCCCTGTGCTGTAGGGATCATTTGCTTCCGGTCCACCATATCGGTTTATTAAATTGCATTTTTGTGTGTGCTGCTGTCGGTAAAGTTCTTTAGTGCTTAATATCTATAACATTATGATAGTATGGGAGGATATGTTGGGGTGTATGAGAGTGTGGTTTTATTAAAATGTGTGTGTGTTGTGTGTAAGTGAGTGTGCGTGTGTGTTTATTATGTAGGTTAGATATGCCTATTTATTTTATTTGGTTATGGAGCAATCAATGGAACAATCTTTTTAATTTATTCGACTGAGTTTTCATCACAACTTTTTTGGTTTTAAATCTGATCTGTACTTACAGGTTTTCATTTGTTTTGATCCTGTATCATTGTTGTGTAGTATCATAGAATATAATAGTAATAAGGTAGGTAATAGCACATAGGTGCTCTTACTGAGATTTACGATTAACATTTAACACTTTTTAGTTCCGTCTCCGCTGCTAATGTGAAAGACAGATCTGAAAGCCACAAACTAATGCGACTTGTGGAACAGTTACAAACTGTGAACATAGTCGTATAACATGACATAGCTAGTGAGTTTTTCAAGGCTAGATAACCCAGGGAAACTTTTACTGTGAACATAGACGAATTACATGACATGGCATATAGTGATTTTTTGAAGGGTAGGAAACTTCCCAGGGAAACTTCTTAATACCTAAGTTGATATATTGATACAAACCTGATGTTTCCTTCCTGGGCGACCAGCACGCTTCATCGAGTACTTATAGCATAAGAAACAGGACAAGATCACCTTTTGTGGCCAGTACCCCGCTTTTGGTCACTTTGATAGTCGGAACTATCAAAGTGACCAATTAAAATATATACATAATTAAAATAAAATTATGTGCACAATTTTTTTTTGCCTCGCCTAAGGTGACCAAAGAGCTTGACCCATATTTGAAACATTGACAACATTTTTGAAACATTTTAAACGGAAATATTTTACTTGTTCTAAAACAATTGTTTTGAACTTGGCCAGCCACCCTGAGGCTTGTGATAGAGACCCCTTCAAAATGAAAACTTGAAGCCGTTGACTAGCAGCAACATCTTAGAAGTGCCATCAAGGGTATTTCATTAACCCCTATGTACGTAGAGACCTCCACCGCCGCCTATCTTCATTATGTCGGGGGCTGCCCATAAAATGTCATCTGTTCTTGGTTTGACTAATTGTTTCCGTCGACAAGGCTCTACTGCGGATGTTTGTTAGTTTTAGCCTCCGTCGCAGACTGGAGGTAACATGCCACTGAGGTAAACTATACATTTTATAAAAGTGTCCAATTCGAATTTACGGGGGTTACTGAGAGGCAATGCGAGGCGTATAAATTAACGATTTCACGCCAGCATTTAACATACGCATCCATTTATTAAAGTCATTTATGTTTATGACAAGAAAAGATGAGAATTTTCGTGAATGAGAAACTGATAATTTCACCTCGTAAGTAGTATATCTACTTTTTTTTAATTTAGAGCAAAAAATATTTAAAAATATTAAGAGGACACTAAAATGTCTTCATGCTGTCTCCATCCTACTGAGACTGGCGTTTTACCTTCACAGAGGTACGAGTAAGCAGGGCGCGTTTTGGAATATCACTATTTTAAGATAAAATCTCAACGTGTGCTAAAGTGTTTATGTCATACTAAAGTTTCTACACTGATTTTTTTGGCGCCAATGGCGTTTTCATTTAATTTTTTTCAACAAATTGTTTACTGCTGATTTTGTTGGCTAAAAGTATATACATACAACTCTCACGTCCCAAGGGGATAGACAGAGGAACCACCTTCAATCACAGATAGTTCCCACTTCTCGCCGTAAGATTGGAGGCTAAAAGTGGCGTAATTTTTATCTAACAAGTATCAGAATTTGTGAATTGGAATTCTTTAAGTAAAACTCTCGTCAGTGGTTTGTTGTAATGGGCCATATTGGAGAAGTCGTCAGCTTCATGACGGTCGGGATTGTCGACAAAAAATGTCCATAAAAATGACTAGGTACTACTATTGACTGATTATAAAATTTGTCATTGACATACTGTTTTTCCAACCTTGGTTTAACATGTCCGCCATTACATGAATTCACGATTTGACTAGTTTGACGATTTTATTTGATTATTCATGACTATAGTGTACACTTAAGACTGTAAATTACAAGAATGCGTTGCTTAATTACGTGTTATTGCCTGAATCATAAAATCAGGTATTCTGAAGAGCGTCTGTGGCACAGTGGCTAGGGCACCGGACTCCCATGCGGAAGGTCCGGGTTCGAAACCGTGCAGTGCCATGTACCAATGAGTTTTTCGTATTTTTCGAAGACTTGCGCACATTTACCGACTGCTCTAACGGTGCAGGAAAACATCGTGAGGAAACCTGCACACTGAGATGACCAGTTTGTAAAATGGGGTAGGCACAAAAGATCCTCAAGGGTCGAAGTGCCGTTGGGTTATTCCCAATAGGCAAAAGAAATTTTAAAGAGGAAGAAGAAGTTTATACACCAATATTACGAATTCACACATTTTTAGGGTTTACGTTATCGGCGGGTACTTAAATTACTTATAAAACCGAACCGAAATACTTTTTTTTGGTGAATTAGATGTTTCAATTTCAAGTATTTTTTAACCTATGACATAAAAAGAAAAGTTATCATTTCGATGCGTATTGTTCGAATCAGGGAAAATTATAAGTGAAAACATCTACACGACCTGTTCAATTTCTGAATTACAATTTTTTTTTTTAAATTGACACGGTTTTTCGGCCTGCCTCTAGTAACAATAACGGAAACATTATCACATTATGAACTTAATAAATATCGTTTCTAGGGTAACTATCGAAAGTTACTATTTGAAAGGGTTTTCCTACCTCCGCAATGTACGGAGATTTCATTTAGACGATTTGTTTGCATTGATTTGTTTGATAAGCGGATTGATTTTATTTATGATAATTAATAAATAACATAGAAAGTGATCCTATTGAAATTGGGGACCAACAAAATATTACACAAGGACGACTTCAGTAAAATCTGTTTCTATTTTTCATTTTTAAAGCTTTTTTAGCCACGAATACGGAATAAATTGAAATTAATAATTCATTTATAAATATAAGTTGGTAAATAAGTACCTATCTATATTTGGAAGCATTAGCTTTCGTTGAGCTTTTGAAAAGTGTCAAATTCAATTAAATTAAAAATTACGTACCCTTTATGAAAAGCGTCGCAGTCATCCAGATAAAGTGATGGGCGACGGACGATATCATGTTGGACACCAGACATAAACAACCTTTCACTAAGGACGACGCCTCATTATAGAATGTAACACAATATTGTCATTCTACCCACATTTCTTAATAAACTTTCTTCACAATATCACACAAGTTGTTACAGGATCTTATAAACATTACGGAAGTTACCTTGCAATCTCACGCGTTTTTAACACCCAATAAATATCATAACACCTTACGCAGTCCGCGTGATGATAAAAAGTTGGTTTTAGTAATAAATTCTTTACAACGTTCATAAAGTGTGTTTAACGACACGAGAAAGTTATGTGTGTGTTGCGGCGGGGCGTAGCGGACGGCCGCGGGCTCGGCGGTCGTAGCACTGAGTGATCGCAGCTTGGCTACGCGGTGCCTACGAGGGCGCTACGGCGCAAAGATATTCTAACATCGAGAAATGGCAATTTTAGTGCTATTATACTTTATTATAAGAGGAGTAGGTCGTCCAGCAGCTAGATGGGCGGATGACATCACCAAAGTCGCATCGAAGACCTGGATGCCTAACCTAACACAGGATCGTATAGGGTGGTACAAAAGAGAGGAGACTTATACCCTGCAGTGGGACGACATGGGCTGATGATGATGATGATGACTTTGTTTTATTAGTTTCCAAATATTTACCGACTCCGCGAAGTAAAGAATACCCGTCAAAAGTTGTTGAGTAATTAATCAATCTACAATGTATAACACATAGATAGCACCGAGTGTGCTACGATAATATGTGGTTTGACGTTTTGAGTCGAGAAACTGTAATTTGATCTGATTATATTATACAACTATGCATATTTTAATGGTCTGAAAACGTTTGATCGACGCTCTACGGGTAACTAATACTTATAATGATCACCAAGAATTATTTAGTGTAAGTTGGAAAATACAAGGCATCCATTGCAAATATGTCACATACGCGCAGATGTTTAGCTCATTTTTTCGTCTATATAATGCGTATAGTAAATTGAGATGGATGCGCGTCTTTTGCTCGAATCATTTTTTGTTTGTAGGTACTTCCATATACTCGTATGTATGGAGTAGAATTTTTGTTTGCGACAGTCCGTTGTTATTATTGATGCGTTGAAACCATAGCAAGCTACGGCGGTACCATTTCAACCCCCATCCACAGCCGCTGGTAAAAAATAAAAAAGCTCAACAATCCGCACCCTCCTGCCCATTACACGTTGTTCATTACCTATACATATAATCATTTTTTGTTTGTAGGTACTTCCATATACTCGTATGTATGGAGTAGAATTTTTGTTTGCGACAGTCCGTTGTTATTATTGATGCGTTGAAACCATAGCAAGCTACGGCGGTACCATTTCAACCCCCATCCACAGCCGCTGGTAAAAAATAAAAAAGCTCAACAATCCGCACCCTCCTGCCCATTACACGTTGTTCATTACCTATACATATAATATAATATTGACTGAGTATTCATTATTAAAACATTATTATTTTCTCAAATACCCACTGTCGTTTTAAGAATCATACTCAATTGTCCTCGCAGGAGATATAGGCGCACTACCTCACATTCACTGGTATCATGTGTCTAGCGAAAAGGCTGTGATGACGAAAGTAAATAAAGTAGAGTAGAGTACTCTTCTTGAAACTTTTCTTGTCTTTTTTTATTTTTCCTGGGGACGTATTTATTTCAACCAGGACTCCGACTGACTCGGCAGATCTAATGACCGGTTAAGGGTTAGTCAGCAATTAGGGTAGCCGTGCGGTTGCGCGCACGCGGACTGGAGCCACTTAGGGATTTACTAGATATGGCACTCGCCGTGCAACTCACGAGTAATCGAGTGCACGGATTGGTTGGCTGGCTTTCCCGCCAATCGAATCAAATTGTCGTCATTGATTGGATATTTATTACACCTAGACCCGCTTGCGCGAAAGTCGAATACAGAGATAAAAGATTCACCCGAGAGTTAGTGCCTAACCCGGGTTAAATCACAGAAACGTCTTGCACCAACGCAAATCCTGAAACACTTTGCATGAAAATCATAGAAAATCCGCGAGTTAAACCAGGGTAGACTAACCCGGGTTAAGAACATTTAACCAGCACGTTCGCATAAGCCGCCCTTGGTGAGTGTGGGAGAAACTCCCATAGATTTTGATGAATGGAAATAAAATTTGCCTTTTTAATTGATATTTTGGTTTTTATTTGCATTTTTTACAATGCCTATGACGGTTCCAGTAAAAAGAAAAAGATATCTATTTTGTATATGCCAGAACGAGAGGGAAGACCTTGACAGATGCGTTCGGTTATGCTTAATAATTTATCTTTCTATGTGGCATTTCGAATAGCGAGGCCAATATTTAAGCCTGGATTAACTTGCGAATTGTCTACATATGCTACTCATACGGAATTTTCTTCGAGTTAGAGTTAACCTGAGAGTTAATGGTTTGCGCAAGACTGCCTTACAAGTTACAACTGCGTGAGCCTAGCTAGCGGTAATACAATTTATAAACCGTGGTTATAATTCTCAGTAATTTTATTGATTTTATATACTTACTTAGTAAACAATGAAATTATTAAGTATTTCACATCTATTAGCTTTACCAAAATAATTTCCTATTATTATAGTATGTGTTATCGCCTTTAAAATCATCATTGATAAATGTAAAGGCCTGTATGTGTGGGGAGTTTGTGGTCAGGATTCATAAATGTAATAATACTCAATTTCAGGTATGTAATTGCCCTCATATTTCCAAAGTAAAGAAAGTAAAATACTTGAGTGTCAATGTTGACCAAATGTTATCCTGGCATAGTCATACATAATTGATTATGAATAGAGTTAGAAAGCTCATATGAAATTTAAAACACTTAGACACCTCAACAAGGGACTTAATAAATAAAATATAGGTATATATTGCTTTGGCTCAATCTCTCTACTTATGTTTTGTAATCCTATTTGGGGGCGCGCTTCCATAATTAAATTCCTCGAACTAGAAAGGCCCCAACGATTACTGTTGAAAGTTATGTACTTTAAACCTTACAGATTTCCAACTACGGATCTTTATAATTTTAGTGGCCTTCTGTCGGTCAGAAAAATTATACGTCATACAAACGGTAATAAAAAATATCTTTGAACTATGATCCTAAAGTAGCCAATAAGAGAAGCAACTAGAACAATGTGGCATCTTCTTATCATATTCGAACATCTTTTTCTAGGAATCATTACGATGTCTTCTTATCTTAATAATAAAATTAACAAGAAATTACAAATTTACCCTATGAAGTACCTCGATTACAAAAACAAGATAACGAATTGGCTTAAAACACTAACTTATGAAGATATTTGAAATAATAACGTAGTTAGTAAAACTGGATCCAACTTGTAGTACCAATATTACACTTCCATACACAAAATCACCCTCAAATGCACTTACATCACACATACCATTCACACTCTCACAAATACACAAAACACCTAACCCGGGTTAAATCAATGAAGCGTCTTGCACCAACGCAAATCCTGAAACATTTTGCATGAACACTCCCCTTCCCTTACATACACTCCTTTACAGATACTGACACACTACACTTACAATTTACAAATCCAAATATTGTAAATGATAAATACATCTTGATTTTTTTACCTTTTGCTGATCTTTATAACTAATGCTTTCGTCAAATTATTTTATTTTGTTGGTCTAAAAAGTATTATTACATTTTTCGTTATAGATAATTTCTAAGAGGAATCTATCGTTATCCTGACTAGCCTTAGACGTGGGTCGAAATGATCCCGTTGAGTTATAAAAATACTCTTTACAGACAGCTTTTTTCGCTAAACTGAAATTCACGCAGGCTTTACATGTCGTCTACAATCAGAATGGATAGCGAAGTAGCTGCGATAAAAGACCTTAAAGGAAGAGGTCGTGGCCCGAATGTAGTACGAGAGCGTGATTGTTTTAGTCCCTACCTACAGGGTCATACCCAGGTCGACTCCCCGCCGGATCCGTTCATTCAAAAATATATTTCGGAGTAAGTCACCTTTGTGTAGAAATTGACCTACAAATGTAATTTCGTTGCTACTTCTTGGTATATTATTAATTGTCGTAATAAGCAGCCCAAAATATAAATTAGTCACTAAAATACTTGCGATTGAAAAATGTATACTCACACAAGGAAACAAAATGTATGAGGCCTTAAACATTCAATAAAATTACAAAATACATTCCTTAAATTCGCATTATCTCAAATTGACAATCGAATGATTTACATGACTCTTTCCGTGCGGTCTTCTTTTAGTTTCATATTTAGGGACTATGCAAGAATCGATGTCATCGTCAATATAAATTTAATAAGTACTATAGAAGGGTATTTTAGGAATTGTTTGGTGAAATTTTGTTGTTGTAAATAAAGTGGGAAAAACAAACAGGGTTGTTATTAGGTTAGGGATCAGTATCATTCGAGATGCTGTTGTTCTTTCGAAGTAGAGTATACATACTCCCATCTAAACGTAAACATAATCATGTAACTAAACCTGTAACAGAAGTATTTTAACAAGTCAGAATATAAAGTGTGTGTCCGACGATCTAAGGAAGTTTAGTTACTAGTTGCATTTGATTGCTACGAAAACTTATCCACCCAAGACGTTTTCGCCCGCCTGCCTAAGACACATTGTATTTACATTTACATATGATTATTTATACAGTGGTAGTACCTATATGAAAAATACAACATAATAGGTAGGTAAATAATAATATAAAAAGACGAGGCGGTATACTTAATGCAAAAAGACCTATGTAGATAACTATAAGCACACCGGTAGTGCTACGACGACGTAGCGTATTGCTACGCGCGTAGTTTTGCATCTTTGTAAATAAAGTTGTGTTTTGTAAATCTAAGTAAATTATTTTTTATAGCTTTGATAGCTACATCGAGTTCATATCGATGTGACGTCAATTGAGACTGATATTAGATTGAATCACTTAATAATTTTATTCTTTCAATTAGTTTAAGTTCTAATCAAAATATATATTTAACTCATGAGAGTATCGTATGTGCCGTGTACCGTAGCGTGCAAGCGGGCATCCGAGTGTGAAACCAATCAATTAGAGGCTCGCCGCGGCCCGCCCGCGCCGTTTCATACGTACCGCTATTGTGCAGCGCCAATTTCAAGCTCAATTTTTCAATAATTCGTTTCAGAAGTCATTAATTTTAAAGACCTCTCTTTGTAGCTGTGATATTGTAGTTTAACAAAATAACGAAACTTTTCTTCTGTATTTTGCCAATTTAGTCTAACCAACACATACTTAAGTAGAGTAGATAAATCTCAGCAGACAATAATATTCAGTTGGACAACTTGCTCTTCATACTCATACTCATACCATTTAGAATGTAGAATGTAGTCGCTAAAAGGTGATCTCTTGCAGAATACCTTAGTTAAAAGGATAAAATAAGAGTAACCTAACCTAATTAGTAGAAAAGCCGGTATCTAAATACTCCATTATAAAAGAAAGAACAAAAAATATCTTTCACAAATTATTAGAGAAGGTTCGTCACAAATTAATCAGAAAGGCTTTGAAAACTGCACAGCCTGCTTCGTGAGATGGAAATTATTTTAATTAATCCGGTAAGCTAGCTAGTAGCTTGCTGAAAAGAATAGGCTTTTAACAACATATTTTTTCGACGCTGTATTAGCAAAAGTGAAGGCATAGATTAAAAATGTTTATTTTACACTTATGCCAAGTAAAGAGGCGTCCATTGAGTGGATGGTAAACAGAGACTTGGAATAAGCTTGTACAAAGACCGATCGTCGTCGAATAAAAATGTCCATGTCGAAGTTCATTGCCACTCGGCTGTTGAGTTAGGCTCATGAACGACTACTTGAGCGAGACATGTATGCAGTTATTGAGTTCAATCAAAAGTTTCAACAGTATTCGGACAATATAGAAGAAATTGGAAAATAAATTGGACGTCAAGAGAGGTAATTTCGATTTAAAGCATAAGATTAATATTTTTCTTTTCAAATGCAATGTTAACATTGGATAAAAAATACTTGGCTATTAGGTAACTTAGGTATTTGACAACCGCGTTTGACCTCAATCTCACCTAATTGTAAGTGATGATGATGTCTGATGACATAAGTAGGGGAACATGAGAGGAAATCGGATAGTGGGTAAATTTTTACCTGTTTGTCTGTTTACATAGCATTAAATTTTAGTAATTGTTAATTAGTTTCTTAACTTAATGTTTCAATTATTTTTTTTATATTTGCCACATCTCCCGTTAGTGGTTGAGTGTTTTCTAAGCGATAATTTCGAAATAAACATTGGCCACAAATTATTTATTTTTCCTTGAGAACTTTTTCCTTCCCACCTTCCCCTACATATACTTACATAAATAAAACACTTGAAAACCTCCTGGGTTTATGGCAGATCACAAATTAATGTTTCGTAAATGTATAAATCAGTATTTTGTACTTGCATACACGTAGGTAATTAATTTTAAAATATTTTTCCAGGTTACTAAAACAATACTGAAAATAGTACGTTTCGACTATATGGTATTATCAAAACCGTTAAGGCTTAGTCTCACTGTAATCCGACCTTCAATCACAGCGCTGGCCGTGGCAAATCCAACCGAATTAAAAATACATTAGGCTGTGAAGTGATCCATATCTATACGGACGGGTCACTCTACATTGCTTTTATCGGATACCTTTTGCAATAAATAGAACTTTGATTTAATTCAATATTTCCATGGACCTACTTTTATAAGTATGTACAAGCTGCGCCCTGGCGGCGGCTTGCCTCGCCTTTTTTTAGCCAGAAACCTCTGGCGTTGCATCGGATGAGTGATATAGGAACGTATAGAGCACAAACAAACAAACAATCATTTTTCTTAATATATATAGATTAGGCGCGATTCTGATGCTCTCTTTTTAAAATGGACAGCACTAAAATTAAATAAATAAATGAATAAATTTAATTAATTAGCCTAATTTTCGTTTGGTATTCGGCACATGGTAGGTTAAGTGGGTTACTTCAGAATTGATGCCTATTATAATAATTAGTACCTTATTACATACAAGCTTAAAATTTAAATGTGATTCAAAGTAAATACTTGCTAGCTTGCATAACGTACAGTTATTTTTAGAATTCAGGTCGAGCTACTCTGTTATATAAAATTAGGATTGCGCGCTAAGGTCTTATTAATGAAACCTGCGTAAATTAAACTTGCGTGTTATTAAATTTGGAAAAGAAAAAGTATTAATTAGCATTGAAGTAGGTAGGTATGAATATCTGGTATAGTAAAATGGAATGCGCAAGATTTTCGGAAATTAAATAGTGTTAGATCGATGTGGTGCGCCCTGGGAGAGGCCTATGTCCAGCAGTGGACAGACACGGGCTGATAGATTGATTTCATCGAGATACGATGACACAGTGTGCAGAGGAAGACACATCAAACTATACTCGTATCTGTGGAACCGTGTCACAATAAGATATATTTTTTGACTTTCGTATGCATGTGTCAAATAAGTTAAAGCTACAAATTACTTAATGGTATAATAGCCTTATGTGTTGCCCACTGTATAACACAAGCAACCTGTCGGGCACTCACATCACATTATCTTGACATTATACCAGGATGATTTGACGCAACGGTTTTTAAAATCTTGAATACGAGTAGGTACACTAGGAACTATAATATTTTAATACAATACTAATAATTGTACCTAGGTACTTACCTATTTTATAATACTTTTTGAAGTTGTAGGACCTACTTAACGCTCCCAAATTAAGTAGGTATTTACGATTGCCGACAAAACAGCCTTAAAATAACAGTAAACCTTTTACTTCTGTTTAAATACATGTATCTAAATACGAATACGTATCTACCTTCTCGCGTAAACGTTCCTTTTCTTATTTAAGTGTAATCAACTAAATCCTCTACCATTTTCCTCAAGATCGAGGTCCCTTAATTTCCGAGGCTGATCCAGCAACCTCCGCTAACTTTGTCCCCCGGACAATCCCAACTTAGGTGCAGATAATCCGGCTGTAAATCACCCACCTTTGTTGATTGCATGAATAGAGGACACAAACTGTGATATATAGCTGTCGATTCATCTTCTACTCTTGAACGTGTCGATCATGTCTCCAATTGGAATTGATTTGAAGGGATTGATGATTTTTATTAAATGAATCCCTTTGTTTAAATACGATATCCAGCCGCCTTTTGGAATGTAAACAAATTCAAAAGTGACGAAAGTATATTTCGATAGGATGGCTCGATATCTCGACCCAAATTTTTTGATTCACTCTAAACAGATTGAGGCGGGAGACAGAACGGCGCGAGACTTGCATAAGTATTTGACTCGTAGATACAGTAATTGTATTTGTTGTATTTGCTTGAGAGTCTGGTATATTTCCTAGTATCTTCGCAGTGTCCTAAGACTACTGTTAACGCCGATACGCGCCCTACACTAGCTGCATGAGTGACGTCACGCGTGTCGTTCGCTGCAATTTACGAGTATATAATCGCGCCCCTCACACCAATATACGCGCCCTACAGTAGCTGCAGAAGTGACGTCAAACGCGCCATTCGCTGCGGTCTACGGAATTGCAGCCCGCTCGGACATTCTGTCATGTCAACTGCTCGGTACGAGACGCATTATTTTGGAAATGATTATAGTTTTACTACTGAAAGGATCCGTTTATAATATTAAGGCTACAGCTTATATTGATCTATTGACGAGATATTATCTGAATAGAGCAATGTGGAGGTGAAATAAAATACTAAATGGCATTGGATACTCACAGTTATTATTTCATAATCTCACTTAGACATAGGTACACTCAACTTACACCTAGGTACACTTCAATACCACAATTTCACTTTGACAATGGATATGCCCAATACTCGTAGTTTTACTTTCAAAGGTCGCAACTGGAATAAGGCTCCTCTGCTAGGGCCTGTTACTCATTAAAACGTGTATGTTCGTACATGTGTGCCAACCTCTTTACGGTTCCACTTTTAATATTAAATTACATTAAAATAAAGTGTTCTTTTAGGTCAAATTCCTTATAAATTCAGATAAAAAATATGAATGTAATAATAAATATTTTAAACAACATTTTTAAATTATAACAGGTTAATTGTGTCATCCGCTCGCGGGTTCGCCGTAGTTCGGCGGTTTAGTTACGCGACCTTGTTTGATAGACGAGCGTTTAAGTAACGCTCGTAACCTAATATTAAACGTACATAAAATAAGGCAAATATGGTAATATTTGCTGACACTTCATTTACTGTTGTTAAAGTCATCGTAGAAGTCATTTGAAGTTTCACTGAGCTCTCAATCAAGACCCTGGCCCCAACAACTATTACCTTATAGAAAAAACCCAAGCCAAACCGAGAAGAAAATAAAGTTAGGAAAGTGACAGTACAAATAGGATCTATCACGGATCTATCCAATTATGTGTAGTAGCAACTTCGTGCCTCGGGCGGGTTACCCGCGGATAAAGCTATTTCTATGAAAGGAAAGGATGATGCGAAGTGAACCCTCCAAACAATCTTGGAAAAAGAACTGTCTGTCACGGTGACCTAAATAGGTATATGCTTTTCTCACAGATATGAATATAGGAGCAGACTTAACATTAGCATAAATAATAAGCGGCCAAAATGCACACAGATGAGAAAATAGTATTTAGAAAATATAAAGTGTAGTTTTTGTAGCTTATATGTATGGTTAAGTGTCGGGAATTTTGGCCACACTTTAATGAGTAATTTCAAGTTGGGAGGAAAAGGTAATCCATTGCTTAAATAATGAGTGTGAGTGGAATGGTTATATGAACTCTGTACCTGTAACTACGGTCATGTTAGTTCTTCTTTGTTGACTTTACTACAAATATTATGACGTGAGACGTAAAAGGTTTTGGGAAATTAGCATAATCCAGGCAGTAAATAAATATGGGACTAACCCAAGGATAAAAGAGAAAGAATAGGAACAACCTATACAATAACTTTTGATACGATGCGAGCATTCTTCTGCCGAAAAATGGAAGTAAAAAACTAAATTACTTTACCTATTACCACTACTCGTAAAAGAAAACATTTTTATTCAAAAATTACACACTTTTATATTAAAATCCCTGTATAGATGTTTTACATGACAACAAATAAGAGTTTCATAAACATACAAAGAGTCTACTATTCGTAGGTACATAACATAATAATAATAATAAATAAAAAAGTATTTATTCATTGACACAGAAAATAATAAAATTAGGTACAACACAGTTATTATATTCTAATTCTTAACATACCTAAGACATACATACATAACATACCTAAGTGAACAAAAGATATAACATTATTTGTATTGCCCTATAGTGCCTAATGAAATGGTCGAGGCCTCGCTGAGGCCTCGCACGCGCACGCTGGTTTGACAGTTATTTGGGACGAGTATCTCCAGTTCATTAAAAAATTGACTTTAGTTTGTTGCTAGCCTCGGTGGCATTTCTAATGAGGGCCTGTCTCAAATCCCGCGGATTTACCCTTTATTTTTGGGTATCTAATGCGTGATGGACGTAAAGAGATTTACATTTTATCTATCTTGTCAGGGTTAAGCTAATAAGTTTCACAACATAACAAGTAAAAATATAGGAAAATACTCGTTAGTACCCCAGCAGATTTAATATAGACGTAATTTTTTTACACAAATAGACGAACAGAGCATGGGACGAGATTTCGTATTATACACAAACGACACATGAGAAAAAAATACAACTAATAAATTTATGTAGAACCATTTTTTGCGGATTAAAGAATAAGTCAAGTGTAATAAACGTTGTAAATAAGTACACGGACATTAATACCTAATACTACTAGGTACTAAACACACAACAACACTAATAGGACATAAAAGTAACATGTTTCAATCCATGGAGCCCGGAAATTAATAAATTTTTAATTTATTCACACTCGTATATAGTAACAACAAACATTATATACCTAGTAGGTATTCCTACCTGTAAGTACTTACATATACTTATTTATGTAATGAATAAAAATTTCAAACGAGTGCCTACTTAAACGAATATGAAAAGGATATAAGTACTGAAATTAAATTGAATTTTGTTCCTCATACGACGTCGTTTGTGAAAACTGTAAGCGCTTTTCGCCTGGTTCGTTTAGGCGGGCGCTCGCTCGTGCGTGATACTGGTTGCTTGTTGCTTGTTACATGGAAAACGGGAAACTACACGCTTTAAAACGGTTCAAATTAAACCATCTGAATAGTACTTTTTTTTCTTTAATATGGCCTCTGCTAGTTAACACACTGCAATTTGGCCTATGACCGTGCGTGTTAATGAAAATATAATGTAATGTTATCTTGAAAATGATTCGAACGTTTTGGCCTCTGTTTTGAAAAAACAGTTTACCAACGGCGAGATTATAGGAGAGTCGTATGCATCAGGAATGCCTAGTGCCTTGCATTCCAAGTGCAATTGGAGGTTAAGTTGCAGTATTCACACCATCTGTAGTCTTTCACTCCCATTTCACTGTCTTATATAACGTTCACTTATCACGGACGATTTTTAGATAAAATACACTAGTTTTACGAAAAATTGACCCTGTTTGATGAATGTTTTTAAACAATAAAATAGGCCGAACACGACATGGCAGCATGAACGTTCAACATAACCTCTCTGAATAGTACTTATACAGAAGTATCGTAACCACAACAAAATTTAGGAGGGGGTGGCCAAATTCCTGTCGAAATGTGTGTATGCTGTTCGGAGAGAAAGGAGAGAACCGACCCTGGATACGTGTTTCCCAAAAGATACAACCTTGAAATCTTCAAGGTGAATAAGCATTTACTAGGTCCGCGTGCTCCATCCTCGATCTTATCATCACTTACAAGCGTCAGGTGAGTTTGTGGTCAAACGCCGATCTGAACTAGTTACTTTAAAAAAATATGACCCTGTTTGATAAACAATGTAAAGTGTATGATTTATCGCAAGTAAGCCTGTATAACTGTGAACCACAATAAGGGTTTTAAAAATTCGCAAACATAATTTTACTTTCCTATTTTTTGGGGTCCTTCCTCCGGAATATGTACCTACCTTCTATGGGAATGTAAAGCCCAGTATCCAGATCATTGCGGTCAGTCAAATCTATCCGACTTCATAAAAAGGAAAAAGGTGAAATATTTTATAAAAGATTTCACGCTGGCCGGCCATTTGCTGTTATAAAAAACATTCAATAATGAAATGTAACTGTCAAATTCTACCAAAATTTTAGATTGAACTACAATATAAAATACTGTTTTGTCATGATCAAATAAATCCTTTAAGCCTAAACTAGCAATATTGTTTAATGAATTTTATTATACCGTATATTTAACATTTTTTTATAAAATCAAAAGTATGAATGACTTCTCGAATTTAGAGAAAACTATAGTTCGCGAGCTGTCGTGCCGTCTATGTCTGTGTACCGATGTGGTCAAACTGAAACCGCTGAGTGCGGAGGTCAAGAGGAAACTCAAGAAGCTCTTCGATATTGTTGTAAGTATTACATATCTTCACGCTATGTCCCTTGCGAGGTAGGCAGAGAGAGAGAGAGAGAGAGAGAGATTATATGATCCATCACTTGTCCGATTTACATTGTCCAAGTGTTTAGCGAAGTGGGTAAGTATACAGTGAGAAAGTATTGGTGTAAACTGATTTGACAGTGGTGAGTACCATAACTGCCACTGTACTTGTACTCCCCACTTCGCTAAATACTTGACCAATGTAAAACGGGTATTAGACCGTCTTGCACGAACCGTAAACTCTCGGGCTAACTCCATTCCATTGTCAAATTTGTATGTAAAGCATATTCAAATCGAAAGTTAACCCAAGGTAAAATTTTCACGCAAGCGAACCTATGTAATTCTGTTTGAGCGGATGGTTTTGTACACGTACTTCGATTCCTATTCTTACTTACGGCCCTCACTTGGCGATTTGTGAGCCTTTCCCCCCATCAGCAAGCGCGGATCGCCTCGCTGGAAAAGTGGAAACACTCGCAAATCGCCATTGTGTTATGGCCCTTAGAGTTCCATGTATTCCAGAGCAACTTACTCGCTGATTCAATGCGGTATCGTATCCATTATGAAAAATTTTCCGTGCAGGTTGCAGGTTGAAATGTAAACTTGTCCGCAAATTGCAGGTAGTTTTGGACATGTACTTGATTCTTTCATAAATAGAACATTATGGAGCTCTAGCAAACATATTTCCTATACAATTATAACTTAATCCTACAACGGAAACGCGCCTAATGCTTTAGTAATGAAGTATACCAATTTGACAAAACATTAATTTCAACAGGTACGTACGGATGATAATCTTCCCAAAGCAATATGCCACGACTGTCTGCAACAAGTTGGTACTATGCACCTCTACCTGGTCAAAGTGGAGAGAACCCAAAAGTTTCTAGACTTTCACAAGATGAAATCTCTTGAGGAGAAAAGAGAGCTGCAACAACAACTCGATCAGAAACAGCACCCAATAATCGCAGCTTTATCGATGCAGAACCTACAAGACGACAAGAAAGGAATGATCATGCCCAAAACGAAAATCCCTCCATCGCAATCTGAACACCAACAGGGAGATACCAGGTCCCCAAAACAGAGGACCGTCAAAAAAAAAACTCCGCTAGACATGAAGTACATGGAGGCGATGCCTTTAGAAGAGTTCGCAAAGACAGAGAAGGTGGACAAAGCTTTCCTAAACGGCACTAATCCTCCAAGATTAGAGAATAAAGAACTTGTTAAAAAAGAAACTAATAAAAATAAAATTGATTCAGAAGACCTAGAAAATAATGTTCTAGATCCCGTAGTAATAATTGATGGTAGACCAGCGAAGCAAGGACCGGCTCTGGATAAGCAGATAACTCTGTTTTACAAGATGGAGTGTTGTATATGTCACGAGAACGGATTCCACTTCAGATCGCTGATGAGACATTACAAGGATCGACACGGAGTGCCAGGCTACGTGACTTGTTGCGATAAGAAGTTCCACTATTTCTATCCCAAGAAAATTATAGAGCATATGGCGTATCATCTTCAACCAAACATATTCATGTAAGGCTTTACGATGTGTAATAATTATTATATCTAGTCAAAGAGCTCATATGTATGGAGGGATAACGGAAGTCTAAAAATGGGCGGATGGCGATGGCGGCACTAATCAATCGTAAGTCATAAATAGGTATGTATTGTGACATGTACAATACACATTTGTAACTTATGATTAATTGGTCCGAAAAGTTATGTCGTCGTCAGTCCTAGATTGATAACCATGCGATAAAAGCGCTGCTCTAGGCCAATCACAAGCCGTGACGTTTGTTAGGACCGTAAACAATGTATGTATAATAAGTATGGATGAGATTATTAAAGCGATGAAGAGTATTAAGATGGTGAAGGCTGCGGGATATGATAGAATAACGCTGGAAATGCTGCGAAGTGGAAAGGGCAATGTGGCTATTATGCTGTACTTGCTCTTTAATAAGTGCTGGGCGAGCGGTAGTGTGCCCAATAACGGTTGCAGAGCAGTAATTGTGTCATTATTTAAAGGCTAAGGATCGAAGCAAGAGTGCATTTTTTTAAATAACATTCTTTTTCTCTTTAAACTCAACATATCCATCGATATACACGATTTATCGACATATTTTCGTCCCTATCACGATAGGTGGTGATACATTGATCGGTCGCTGCGCATTACCGTATACCTATGGTGATGCTTTCGCGTCTTCATCGCTGCGCATGCGTGGTCGAGCTAACGGGCCGCGCCCGCGCTCCGTTTCAAAATCGAACTCGGCACGGACAGCTTGTGCTCCGCGTCGCTCTGCAGTGTGTTCGGAACTTTTAAATAACAGTGTGATTTAAGATGAAATTGTACTAAGATCTACAATGCAATCCTAAATTCACGCAATAAATGATTATGATTATGAAATCTTTAGTCTGTCTACCCCTGCGGGTAACAGGCGTGAGTTTGTCTTTGTAAACAATCGGTGAGGCCGCGTGTCGTTTTTGTTTCTTGTATGATGTTACGTCTCCTTACCTTAGAACTCTTATCCGTAAATACGTACTTAGGATGATCCAGTTGTACCGAACTGAGGATACAAGACAAGAACACATGACATTACTTAAATGGTTGGTTTGGCCGCTGGAATATCCGTACTCAGACGCTGGTCATTACTCAAATTAGATATTACAGTAATTATTAATGGTAAAACATGCCTTCCAGCAATCCGTCCCAGAATGTCAAATTCCCAGAATAGCTGATTCCCAAAGTATCCTAATCACAATGTCGAATTCATTCCCAAAATATTCCAGCGCGTCGCAATCCATCTCTACAAGATCATTGTATCACCCAGGTGCCCGAGCTGCCATGCCAACTTCCAAACCTCGCAAGAGCTGATGGAGCACCAGAGCAACGGCGGGCGGTCGGAGGGCAAGATCTTCTGTCCTCGGTGCAACGACCGCTACCCGACTTACCACGAGCTAGGACAACACATCATCACGCATCGCACGGACAAGAGCCAGTGCGATTACTGTGGCAAACAGTACGTACATACCATGTGCATACTTACTAATATCAGAAGCAATACTTACGAAGAATCTTTTTCTTTTTATCTATCTATCTAAGAAAACACCACCGGTGTGGCTTGAACCCACACCTCCGGTTTACCGTAGCCGGCGCGTTATCTAATTTATCGCTACAGTGGTGTTTTCTTTGTATTGCTTATTTCTGATATTTGTAGCATCTTTCGAATTTGAAGAAAATTCCAGGTATAAACATAAAATTATAACTTTTTTAATACGTACGCACATACCATACGGGGTACGCAGAGAATGGAGGGCCAGGAATCTTTACACACCTCTTTTGCTCCCTCTACCGTCGCTGAGGTCGTGTAAACAAATAGTACGTTGACCAAGAGAAATTATCGGAAATTGAGGAGACCAGAGGTTTTGAAATTCAGGGGTAAGGAGATACTCGGAGATTTAATCAGACCCCCCCCCCCCCCCCTCCCTGGCGCCCTATGCCATAATGACAAGGGAAAGGCGATTACATTTCCCTATAACGCCATCTCTTCCCAGATCGGCTTAATTATCGGTACCTATAGAGCGAGTTTCGAAAAAAGCCGAAAACTTAGAATCGAACCCGTTCCGTTAGTGTATATGGTACGGCACGGCATCGTAAATAACTAACATGGGTCGGGAGCGCCACTGCCAAACATAAAAAGGCACATAGTCATTTTGTCTACAACGACAACACAATTATTCAAAAACTCACCTAATTACTTAGTTCTCCTCGCTTTGCAGACTTAAACATCATCACCGCAAAAAGACAATAAATCACATGGAAGATGTAATACTGTGCTCGCAATGTATACGTACACTGAAAAATATAGAAAAACAAGAAAAAGAAATTGTAAGTATTGACAATGAGATAAGGTAAATGTATTTACTGATTGTGCTGTGTATATTTTTCAAATTCTGTTTGTGAGTGATGTTTGTATCGTTATTTGATATTTAATCATAAAGTTTTTTTGAACTTAGTGACGTATTTTTATTTTACATCCTTTTCTTACAGAAAGAAAAGGTAAAGGCTAAAATCCACAACGATACCATAACTCTACAAAAATATCAGAAATTCAGACAAGCTATGGGACTTTCGGGCGATGAAGACACCTCCACAGATTAAAAGTGACAGAGAATAAATTTATAAAAAAATAGTAACTTTAAAGAAACTTCTGACTAAATCATCGATTAAACAAAAGTGTATAATTAGTTAGGCTGGTGTGACGTAAATTAAAAAAGCTTTTTTATGTCTAGTTTATTGGAAACCTTAATTAATCAAATAATATAGAACATTTCAAGTTCAATCTAGCCTCCTTTTCTTGACTAGTGAGCCCAAAAGGTCGGAAATAGCGGGCAAGTTGTTGGTCTGGTCGTTGGCACCAGTGTTCACATTGGACAGAGGTAGGTTCAACTGGTTGGAGGAAGTTTTCTGTCCCTTCATGTTTCTGTGCTGTGGAAAGCTTGGCATAAGTTTGGGGTCGCACGCTGTAACAAAAGGAAAATACTATTATGAATGGGGCTGATTCTGGAAGGACCGCTAAATCCGCCGCTAAGGCCGGTAAAACTAAAAGTAAATAACTAAATTAAAAATTTAAGAAACCCTTAAGAAGACTTACCAATGTGATCCCCTTACTTTTTCCTGGTCATCATCAGGTACTCAAGGTTCCTGATGTGGGAAGGGTACTTTGCACGACCTAATTCCAGCATTTTCATTCCGCCATCGGACTACCAGGCGCGGGGAGGGGTTCCAGGCGCGGGGAGGGGTTCCATCCTTATCTTGTTGATATCCCATCTGCTCGTACGAAGCGATTTGCTTCTTCGTTCATTATGCGAACGGCTAAGGAATGGAACAGCCTGCCGGCCTGTCTGTATTTTCCGAAACCTACAACCTTGGGATCTTCAAGGCATTTACTGGACCCGCATGCTCCATCGTCCACCTCATCGTCGCTTACCATCAGGCGAGATCGAGGTCAAATGCGGGATTAGTAATAAATAAAAAAAATTGAGCTCGAAGATTGTTCAAGATCTTGGGGTGTCCAAGATCCAATTTATATCTCACATGGCTAAGAATACTCGAAAAAAATCGCATTTGAAATGCACTCATACCAGACGTACCTAAAAGCCATATTGAACTCTAAACTTTATAATAACCCAGTTAGTAACTTTATATAGAGAAAGATGAGGTGAGATGTCGATGGGTGACAGTGATCATTTTACCCTCAGATGGCCCATTCTCTTGTCTACTTTCCACATAAAAAAATATTAGGCTAGGGCATGAGACTGCGAGCAAGCGTCGCCGGATGAATTCCACTTCTGGACCATTGTGGTGGAGCACTCCTAGCACAAGCATTTTAGCTTAGTTGGACTGGAGCATTAGTAATGTAAAAACATTGATTTATTTTATTTTCGACTTGTGGTTGACACACAACACAGGTTTAGTGATATCTGGCTATTCTATAAATACTGCCGAAGCAAAGGTATTTGACGACAGACTTTACATAGAAGGTCGCTAGCCAGGCGGAACCTGAAGAGGTCCTACCACAGAAATAAATCATGATAGAACGGTGAAGTGGGCGTAATCTTGCAATATACTGCAAGATTTCATTCAGCGCCTAGTTTTCGACGCGGATCGATCAGAGCGGCTGTGCTAAAATGCCTTATTGTGCGATTTGTAACTGTGAGAACAACAAGTACGATAGTGAATCTATCAAAAGCAAGTATTTCGTTCGTAATGACGTCACTTTGTGGCTTATGAAAATGTTGACACGCGCGATTCATATGGCAGCTCGCCCGCGTCACCGTCGAATCTTGATTTATTGCTGTGGATCCTACCACCAACAAGTTACTCAGGTTAGTTGACTCGTACGACAAGCTTGCCCAGTAGCGATAGACTTTCTAATCCGTTCCATACACGGAAAGAGCGTGCTATTTTTTATAAATAAAAAAAAACATACGTAACGGCTGCTCCTTGAAGTAGGAACTCTGCAGGCATTCCTCAGCCGTAGCACGTTTGTTCGGATCGTACATGAAGAGGAAGTTCAGCAGTCGGAGGCCAGCCGCCGACAGCCACGGGAACCGCTGCTTCAAGTTGTTGTACGGCTGCTGCTTCAACGTGAAGTTCTGTAGAGCCGGGAGCGAGCTGAACTCTGGCCAGATAGCGTCTGAGGGAGTCCCTGTAACAATGTTTAGAAGATACCTCTTCAAAAGATGCTTAAATGTTTGACGAGTATCAGCAATTGCATAGATTACAGAAGAAACAATGTCACACGCACACCCCAAAGAGAGAGGATGCTTGTTACTAATCCCATTGTAATCCAAATGCGTTATACCCTTGAGAGAAAGAATTCCTCCAAAGTTATGTGATAGGTAGTTTGACAATGAGTAAGAACTCATCAGCTTTCGTTTCAAAATCGCTCCAGTGTGCTTAAAGGCGTAAAATCTGCCCTCCCTCCCATGGGAATCCAAAAGCAAGTGCAATTCCACACTAAGAAGCCCCAGGGGATGTAAAAATACTACCTAATGAATAATGATGTAAAAGAAAGAACTTGCATTTTTCACACTTTCATCATTAGCAATCTAGTTTCGTTACATAGAGCCATTGTTTGTTTATGAACCTATTGTCAGAGTTGTAAAGGCCTTGTTGTAAGCCTCTGACATGGTTGCTGCTGTCTAACGACAAAAACCGGAACCGACAGCTACGCGTGCTCTCCGAGCCACGGAGGTGCTCAGATGATATACACCACTAGCAATCACCCTTACTGGTTCTGACGTGCCCAACTTTGCTTAACCTGCACGATCACTTTCGGACCATGCTCGCAACTAGGCTACGAGCGCCTTGCATCCTCGCATAGAGCGCAATGATATAACATTATGCTAAATGAATAATATTCGTCTCATTTTCAAGTACACCTAGCTGCAACTTACCTAACAAGTCAACAATAAGCTCAAGCTGTTCTATCTCCGTCCTGCCAGGCAGTAACGGCTTGTTGGCCAACAGTTCTCCGAGAATGCATCCAGCTGCCCACATGTCTAGCGCTGGCGTCTGTCGTGGCGACTGCAGAAGTAGCTCGGGTGCTCGGTACCAGAGTGTTACGACTCGAGGAGTGGCGCTGCGAGCCGGGGCGCCTAGCCACCGAGCCAGGCCGAAGTCCGCTAGAATTATACATTAAAAATCATTGTCTATCAAATAATACCCTTTGTTTGATTTGGTTGTCCAAATATTCAGTAGTCCGATTGTACTGTCACAAACCTTTAAGACCCTCTTTGACACATTGAACAACCTTGTCATAGTCATTACTAGATTAACGCTAGTATTAGATCTCTTTTGATTGCCGTCTATTCTACATTTTATTGTGACAAAGTCAATGTATAAAAGTGGATCCCAAATTCAGGTTCGTGGCTGTACAAGGGAAACTACTAGGAATGAAATATAGGATATGAGATTGTTGGCTTATTTGAGGTTGTTACATTCGCTGCTCAACGGCAAGCTTGATTGTCTGGAGTTAATTTCGCGAGTCAGCCTGTTTGCCAACTCTGTGCGCACTCGGCGTGCCCGTACACTGTACCGCCCAATGGTACACACTAACTTTGCAGCGAATTCGGTACTCCACCGCTGCGTGGACACTCACGAAAACCTAATTCCAGACTCCGACGTATTTTTTATAACTCAAGGGCAATATATTCAGAGAGCTCGAAGGGCTCTTTCCGAGTGTTTAGGCAAGGGTTGAAATACACACAGCACACACAAACACACCACCTTACACACCTTCACATACACAAACACCCGCCTTTAACAACATATTGTAATTCTATTTCTATTTCTTCTACATATTTAGTGCTATTTAATTAAAATTAATTTTGAGTTATTGTGTAATTGGCGTTATAACTTTTTAAGACAAGTACTTGTATAATTGTTTTGCTGTACAATAACCTGTAATAAAATAAAATAAATATAGTGTTGTGTCAAGATATGGAACGGTAATACATACTGATGATGATGATATTAGCTGAGTTCGCCACTGAACAAATGTCAGATATTATCATGAAGGCACCCTTGTATTTCATACAATTAAAAAGTATTCGCACCTACATCGAAGGCTTATTATATTGGTTGTACATTTACTGAAATTTTAAAAAATACTGCATTTTACTTAAATAAACAGATGAAAGACATGGTAATTTTAAGTTACCTATTTTAACACATCCTTTGTCAGTGAGCAGCAAGTTTGACACCTTCAAGTCTCTATGCACAATGAAGTTGGAGTGAAGATACTTCAGACCCTTCAACACTTGCAACATCAGGCACTTCACCTGAGACTCTGTGAATGGCGACGACATGTTATCGAGGAGAGATGCAAGATCTTGCTCGCAGTACTCCATTGAGAGGAAAATACTGAAAAAACAAAATGTATCTATGGTTAGTAATTATGTAAAGAAACAGGATTATACTGAATAAATTGCAGGCTAGGATAGAGATAGGTGGAAAACAGCAGAGGGGCCTCCTCTGCTGCTGAGCAGTGGACACATAGACATAGGCTTTAAGCAAACAAAATATTGTCTCTAAAAAATCTTAATTAACTCTAAAAACTAACGTAATATAATAATTTATTAATAATATATTATAATAATGTGGTCTTATTTTTGCATAGTTAAGAAGTGATACGGGCACAACCTCATTGCAATGATGAGACTTCATGAGACATCAGAGATGACACATCTAGTGTCACAGCCAAAAAAAATATTCAGAGAGGGCCCAGGGTCTTTAGGAAATTGGTCTGACCTAGAGATCTCCAATCCTAACTTTGCAATGTTCTATCTGTCTCTCGTTGCTTGTATAACGTAGATTTCTTTCTTATACAATTTTGTCTATGGTTCTGCAATTTTTTGTAAAGAGATGCATGGCTTGACATTTTTGTATGATCTTCTAGAATTTCTCCCCCCCTCCTGGCTACTACCCTGAGAGATACTGTAAATAAAAATAATGAACAAACCTCTCTAGTGAACGGCCAACCAATACTTCTTTCAGCTGAACAACATTTTCATGCCGACAAGACATCAAAACCTGTATCTCACGGAGACCACTCAATGGCAGTCCATCTTTTTCCACATCCATTCTGACTTTCTTAAGGGCCACAATGTTGCCGTTTAACTTGTCTTTTGCTCTGTCTGTTACAAAAAAAAACATCATTCAACCTAATAATAGTTTGACAGCTTTTATTAATTTACACAGGGTAAGATATGGTTAATGATATTTGTAACTTTATTTAAAAGCTGTACTTGCAGACTGTCCAGACAAGTGGAGCAAACATATCACAACTTGGTATCCAAGAGATGATAAAAGAGAGAGAGGTAGACCATTCACACGCTGGGATGATGAAATAGCAGAATTGGCCAGTAGGACTAGGGTGGCGTTGGAAAGGGAAGAATTCAGAAGACTGGGAGAGGCCTTTGCCCGGTGGCACACAGATTCTAGTTACCATAAAAAATGTAATAGTATGTAAGTAAACAAAATCTGAGAGGCTGTAATAAATAAATAATAAAAACTTACAGACTATGCCATAAGTGCCTTCTCCAATACGATTCAGTTTCTCAAATTCTCCAACAAATCTGCATCGACCCAACTGAAAATAAAAAATGTTACAAAATATGAACAATTTCCATACCATGATCGTTTGCAGTGAACCAAACTGGAATGGAACTGGCCTCGTCAAGTTCGAGCCATGACTTGCACATTGACTGTCAGAGTGTCGTTAAGGGTACGAAGAGGAATCGATGCTTTGTGCGGTTGTCATAATGCAACCTAACACAACCTATTATGTCTGAGTTGGTTCTCCGTCCATTAGGTTTCAGTGAAAGTTAATTTTTAAACCAGTCCGAATTGTTCTACCTCTTTTGCTTTCTTCCTTCCCTAGCGACACCCTAGCTGATTTGTTTCAGTAAAGAGTCAATAATTATCAATATGAACATTAGAGGTTATATTTACTTACAATATCTTTTTCAGGAATTTCCATCGTTTTACCCGTTCTAAATGATATCAGCACGCCTTTGCGTGCTGCTGGTCCCGTAGGATCCACAACATCTTGATTTGAAGGTTTTTCAGAGTCTGAAATAACCGAACAGACATTTTAATGTTTTACATTACAAAACAATAAATAAAAATAGTTTCATTCAATATTGTAACATACTTTGAGACATTTTCCTTGTATTAACGTTTATATACCTAACATTTATTTCTAATTCCAACAATAAATTAACCGGATCGGAATAAAGTTACAAAATCCACAAAAACAGAAGCCCGCTGGATTTTTTTAAATTTATTTATCAATGCATTGGCAACACAGGTCATCAGCCTAAACATTAAGTTTTTAGTTTTTCAGCATCAAAATGTTGTGGTGTAGACACATTTTAACACTCCTAGGAGTTATGACAAAGCAAATCTCTGGCGAATTCTCAAGGCCCACCGCAGAAGCACAGAGTGAAACTACACAACGAACCCCTAACGAGAAGTTTATTTTAAGAGTTCAACACATTGTCACTGTTACTGAAGTTTGCTAGACAAAAATACACTGATTTTAGCTATCAAAATTACCAGAAAACAATTTTTAAGCAATAAAATAAACACCGTAGAACCTTCTCCAGCTACTTTCCCGCCAAATGTCGCCGCTTTCAGTGTTGCCAAATTATAATTATTTAAAATTTTCGACAGATTTTTTTATGTAACCTAAAAAACTACAGAATTTTGTGTTGGTCCTTGATAGTATACAGCGATTGACAAGTGCACGTGTTGATTGATGTAAACATTCACATTATGCTTTCTTTGTTTTGAAAAATATTTTACTTTACACATTTTCAGATATTTATAAATGAATTTTTGTTTTCATCAGATCCGATTTCATCCTACCTGCATCATTGTCAAGTATCATGGAATTATCGACTAAAGTTATTGGTTCCATCAGCCGATTCTGGAGAACTAATGTGTAAGCTAAAGCTGCAGCTACTTTTAGCTTGAGCACGGATTTGAATTGGTTACCTATATCCGCTTACGTTTAGTTAGGCTTAGTCGTCGTCGAGTATTATTTACCCTCTATGCTAGTATCTAGATCACTGCATTTCAACCCTCATCCTCAATACAATTCAAATAGAGATGAGAATACCCAAAGCACTAAATCCCAGGATCCAGAAACAGTTAATGTAAGTCAACATGTTAATAATCCATGCAAGCATGACCCATTTCTATTATACAGTACTTTGTAATTATAATAATCAATTCGGCCTAGAACCTATGTCAAAAACTAGGTTAAATTTTGTACCTAATCTATATTTTTGAGGACCTACGTAGGTACCTATACCTTTTGAATATTTCTTTACAGAATGAAATTTGGCGTGTACGAAAAAGTAGTTCCTACAGATACAACTCCCAGTAGGATAGTGCCAGATTATATTGAAAAACCTGACTATGTATCTGGGATGCAAAGTACATTTGTGCCAAACACTCCTGAAATCAAAGACATCAACCAACTGGGGGGAATGCGAAGAAGCTGCAAGCTGGCTTCAAGTATTTTGTCACAAGTAGAAAAAGTTATCAAGGTTTGTAGTTATTTGTCACACACAAAATTCCTATCCTGTCCTTTCCTATCAGCAATAGAATCCAAAAGTAAATTAATTACTTTTGGATTCTATTGCTGATAGGAAAGGACAGGATAGGAATTTTGTAAACTATAATTGCTTTATTTTTAGAAGAGTTGTTTAATTATATACCCTGAGCAGGAAAATAAAAACCCTGTCACGAGGGCACTAGTGGTACTTTTATAAGCAATGATAAAAATAGTTTCGTCACAATATGGCAAGGAGTTTCCTCCCTGGCCAAGCTTCACCTATATTTTTTTACAGCACAATAATATAATTTTTATAAATCTATAAACAATCCATTATTATTTGGGTTCTAGCCAGGTGTAACCACAGACAAAATAGATGAATTCATACATAATCTAACTATTAAAGCTGGAGCATATCCATCCCCGCTACATTACAAAGGATTTCCCAAGAGTGTATGTACATCTGTGAACAATGTAGCTGTGCATGGCATACCAGACCTAAGACCACTGCAAGATGGGGATATTATCAATGTGGATATTACAGTAAGTTAATTCACCAATTGGCAATAAATTGTAGTGTATATTGCCTCTATTTGTCATAGTACATATTTTAATATAGGCCATTTGATGTGTCCTGCCTAAGGATGCACCTTAGTAATATAAGAACGGCTCTGAGGTGGGAGATCATGAGCACACTGATTGGTCAATTTTGCTTGATTGCTCAGACAAGACTAACAGCTAAGTACAATTGACCAATCAGGTTTACTTTCACAAAGACTAGAAAACTACTTTCAACAGTATTGTCCAAAAATGTGATGCTTCACAATTTTTCTAGGATTGGCTAGCGAAATATAATGTAACAAAAATTTGTTCGTCATATTGTGAGAACAAGGACGGACTGACAATATTTTGTTTTATTATAATTTCGCTAACATTATTATAACAAAACAAGATTGACCATTTTTCTGTGACGTATGTTAACTACTGTATTGTTAATTAAAACTCCTGATAGTGATGTTTATTGGAAAATAAATTACCTATTCCAGGTTTTTTTCAAAGGTTACCATGGAGATTGTTCGAAAACATTCTGTGTCGGTGACGTCGATGGCAGAGGTTTGCAGCTTGTGGGTGTGACGGAAGAATGTCTAGATGTTGTAAGAAATATTGTGCACATTATTAATTTAGCTTTCATAAGGTTAGTTGGTCAAATACTAGGGAGCAAAAACTGTTAAACCCAGATCAACCTTTATTTTATTACAGTAAGAAGACTTGACTAGGCTAGTAATTATAAGGGCTAAATTATTATTATTAGGTATAAATATATAATAATATATAAGTATAAAGGTATAAATTATTAGATGCATATAGTAACAGAAAAATTGATATTCTTTTTTAAACTTCACAGGCCATAAGAACCTGTGGTCCGGACGTGCCGTTTTGTGAAATAGGCGCCGCAATATACAGACAGGCTAGAAGAAACGGTCTTACTCCCCTGCCCGCTTTTATAGGACATGGCATTGGCCAGTATTTTCATGGACCTCCAGATATTTTTCATACATGTAAGTAATGTGTGGTAAATGGTATTACTGGGTATACCAATTCATGTTAGCATGTTCATGTTTATTTTAGGTACCTAAAGATTCGGTTCTTTTGTCAGTAACGTATTCACATTTGAGGCAAAGGTCTCCCCTTACACAGAGGTATGGGCAATATACTCCGTTGCTGAAAGGTGGATTCTGAAATGCAGAAATGCAAGTTCCTTAGAAGTGCAACTTTGACCAATCAACTGATAAATTCAACAAAAAAAGAAAAGAGATTGAAGTCTTAAAAATTTGTAAAACTGGATTGATTGGACAAAAAGTCTCAATAGTTCCTAGGAACTTCCAAAGGAACTACTGAGAACAATCTCTCAGTAGTTCCTTTGGAAGTTCCTAGGAACTATTGAGACTTTTTGTCCCAGTAGTTCTTTCACAAGAGCCGAAAGAACTACTGAAACTACAAAGTTCCTTTATTTTTGATCCCAAACCCTTTGTTCTCAAAAGTGACAAATGTCACTTTAACAAATTTTTTGAGGTTGTAAGAGTTGTGTATGGAGTTATAGAGTTTGTAGGAGTCGTATGGAGTTTATATGAAGTTGCATAAAGTTTGTATAATCCAAGTTTTGAGATTTATCACTTGAATCGCCACGGCCAACCTCTGTACCAAGAACGACCCGGAGCGGGGGTCACAGCCTCTCTCTCTCAGGCGACGGCCGACCTCCCTGACAAAATCCTTTGCCTCCGCCCCCCAACAACCTGTCGTTTCAACCGCAAATGGGACAAAAACGTAGTTTTGCTCCAGAGCGGCGTACTTCTCCCGGCGTTCTTTGGTATTTGTCACTTGCATTTGAGGGTGGTAAACATTTTCTGACCGCGACTGTACTTTGAGAAAAAGTAGTTTTGGGAAGTGGTTGTTTTGGGAGTGCTCATTATGGGACGAAACCAGTTTATTACGTCAACATAGAAACTCTTTTCTGCACTTGAAACAGAAATAAAAGAACTTTGTATCTCAGTAGTTCCTTCAGCTCTTTTGAAGGAACTAATGAGACAAATAAGTCTCGGTAGTTCCTTTAAACCTACTGAGAACAATCCGGTTTGAGAGGCCTGCGCACTTTCTACCGACGCTCATCGTTTTATACCAAACATTTCCACATTTGAGACTAATCCTGATTTGATTTTATTACAGTAAATCGGTATCCTGGCCTAATGAAACCTGGTATGACTTTCACGATAGAGCCAGTCTTGTCACACGGCAATGAAATGACGGTGATACTGGAAGACGGCTGGACGGTAGTCACGGAGGATGGAGCAAGGGCAGCTCAGGTAGAACACACCATTTTAGTCACTGAAGATGGTGCGGAAATTCTTACTAAATGATTTAAGCTATTTGCTATGCAATTATACTCTCTAGATTAGTAGTTATTTATTATAGTGATTTAGAGAAAGATTTTTGTTACCAACGTATTTTTATTGTTGCGATTGTTTTTGTGTTGTAAGTGAATTGTTGATATTTATTTACATAAAAATAAAACTACGGAAACAGCGTGTGGTGTTTTATATTTTAGCTTGATAAATCTTAAATTAAAAAAAGTGTAACTTGGTACATTTAAAAGCACAAGCACAATTTATTATCACTCATAGTTGTCAGTCAGTAGATAAAACTTTGAAAGGCGTATAGAGGGAAGGTATCGACTTGAAACTGTAATTTTAGTGGGTAGTATAATTATTAACTATATATTGGACAAAGGCGTAACCAGTGGGCATAGATCTACGTAGTACATATGAGAGCCTTCTTATACAGGTGTAACAAAACATTTGTATTGATCACTTACACAGCTACATCGAGTCCTATCGCAAAAAAAAAACTAAAATTCCACCTTTCTGCCTTAGTCACGGTTGTCCCACTGCTGGGCAAAGATCTCTGTTCAGGTTTTACAATTTGAATCCAGGTCGTTCCGTCATCTTTTACTGGGTTTGCCTCGGCGTCTGCATCCTTGAGGCACTCAAAACGTGGCGACCCTTGCCCATTTCTCCCGTTGCATTCGACACGTCACAAACGAGTCCGGCCCACTCCCATATTAATTAGCCTGGCGGTCTTTTCAGCAACATCAGCCGTTCTGGTCATTGATCGAATAGTGGTATTTCGAGCTCGGTCGGTCCTCTTTATTCCGAGAATGCTGCTATTCGACTATTGAAAGTAAATGCTTTACTTGAATGCTCACTTATATCATAAGTTCGTTCGTTTCGTTTAGCGATCTTCGCTAAATTTTGTGGCTAACTGAAATTGGCACCAGTGTAAATAAAATCTTCATGGAATATATTATTTGTATAATGAACTACCATAATATTAATGATCATAGATATACATATAATTACATAAAAGAAAATTTGAGCTCTATTACATGAATATCCGTCCATTATGTTCGTAGATCTATGCCAGTGGGACGTTGCCACGTTGAAATCATTCGAGTGTGTTCCACCACCACATTCGCTTTACTTTGGTCCCATAAAACATCCAGCTACGCCTCGGACGATAAGTGCTAATACGATAAATAGTAAACCTTATTCTTAAAAAATGAATTAATGACTAGATCTTATTTAACGTCATACATAGAACCGTGTACATATAACAACAACAGAAACCTTGAGAAAAGTTTTCTAAAACGACTAGAATTAATGTTAAAACATTGACTAGGGAAAAGTTAAATAATAAATGCAAACTGGATTTCACATAAACCTTACACAAACCAACAATATAGTAAATAAAGCCTTCATATGTGCTTTCGTAAATATTTATAATCCTTAAACCTATGCTATAATATTCAGGTAATAAACAGGTAGAGAATAAAAATAGGTACAATTTAGCGTAGCGTAAATAAGTTATAAAAAATATGTAGATAGGTAGATAATTTGAAGTATTTGATATACGTGAGTTATTCATTAATCACATAATAATAGACACGAAGTAGTGAGTAGAAATACATTAAGATAATGTATAATGTAAACAAATAACTTCCCAGGATCTTGTTCGAAAAATGGATGGACAAAATCGACAGTAAGTAATTAATGTTCGCGTTATCATTCTAGAGTACATTTCAATTTATCCTACAATACTATAGTGAGCATCACATAGAGTCTTGTTATTCATTCAGACTATTATTAATTGTCACTCTTGGTGACTGACTGCATATTATTAGTAGGATTACAATAAAAGTGTTCTACTTGTTACTGTGCTATTATTAAGTTAAATACTGTATGTACTTAACTAATGTTGTAAAGAGTAACAATATTTTTGCCTCAAGCAATGCTACGCTTGAATATCATGTAGATATTCTATATTAACTCGCTAAGGGTGCTAGGGAAGGATAAAAGAGTGTATAAAACTTGATACAAAATTATTTAAATAGATTTTAACAACATACAAAAGCTACTTCGCCACGATATATACTACTATAAAGTTACTTAAACATTAATTTTATCACTCAAGGTAACACACAATCTGTAAACAAGTATTACCTCCATTAAAATTAGAATAAAACATCACCTACAGTAAAATATACTCTATGACAACAAACGACATATAGAAAAAATATGAAGGACATTCGAAAACACTATAACACACGACTCACTTGTTAACTTGAAATTTAAGCACTAGCCTCTCAATTAATTACCTAATCTTAAATTCAACTATCTAAATATCGGCATTTAGCTAACTCGAAGTGAATACAATAGAAGCAGATTACATTTACTTCATAATATTAATTAATTAAAAATGCCATATTGATTTAAAAATCAGTAATTCAATTATCAACATTTCCATGTATCTTTTAAAAATTGAACAACTACTTAACTCGTAATAATTTTAAAGAACATCAAATCATCTATATAGAAAATATGAGTTATAAATCCAATGGAAGATAATTTTTGTGTGAAATAGTTGTAATATTAATAGGAGTAAATTATTTAGTGTTTTTGAAGTTTTGCTTACGTGTCAGACACATCAGTGTAGGAATGTTAAATAGGAGTTAATAAATAATTCATAATATAGATCTGAAGTGCTGTAATAAGCATAGTACTGATTATTGTATTGACAAGAGTAGATTAATTAGATCCTTGCAGAAAAATGATCGACTAATAAATCAAAATCAACAAGACCTATCAAATTTAGGTACTTACATACCTATCCAAATAATAAAAGGACGTTTTTTAAGTATTAAACTAAAACAAATAAACAAGGATTATTAAAACATAATCAACTAAACTCAGGCATAAATTAAGTCATGGGGTCATGAAACTGATTTAAAATTAATATTTAACTATCTAACAGCGTCTTCTTTGTACTACTTGTCCTTTTTATAGAATCGCTGCACAAAGTCTGTAAGGTTTAATACTTGCCCTGGGCCCACACCAAAGTCCATGTTGATGTATTCATCTAAGTTATGGGTGGAAGCTAGAAAAGTAAAATGATAAATATTAAAACTAAGAGCCACAAATGACCTAACATAACATACAAACATTTACAACTTAAATAAAGAAGGACTGCGACCGTTTTCAGTTATACCAGAATTTGCTCAACATGAGATTCAAACATTGTCATGAATGAACATTGTCATTGTAGGAACAATATAAATGGAGGTATTGTTTAGCTCGTACTTTATATGAGTTAGTCATAACCAAAAATCAGTTAAAACAAATTTTTATTAGTGTAAACTAATTACCTATAACAAATTTCGTGATATCTACTGTAAGCAATTTTGACTGTAACATTTGTTTACTTACTTGAAGTGCAGATTGCAGGGTATGGAGGTGGGGGCTTAATCCATGAGCCATCAGGTCTCTTCATATGGCGGCGGTCAGATGCAAAATGCTGCAAGAACTGCTTAGCAGGCACTACACGGAAGAATCTAAAAATAAATGAATATTTTCTTAATTAAATTATATTGATTGAAACCAAGCCTTCAGTAGGACAAGGATTTTTGACAATGCAGCATCAAGTTACGTACACGGATCCGCGACATAGCAGATATTTGGTTAATACCTATTCCAAAGAATGTTCAAAGACTGGGTACTAATATCTGTGTACAAGATATGTTAGTTGAAAATAATATTGTCTGCGTGAACTTTATTCACTGATGCATGGAAATAAATGTGTGAAAAATAGGTAGTATAGATTTTTTCTTACGTACCTGTGATAATCTGATTTCAAAACTTGATCTGTACGAAAGGTTTCCGTAACATACTTATGGAAGAATGTTGGGAAAGGCAGCTCAGAGTCCAAATCATAAACAAGGCAAGTCTTGACATCCCAGTAATACATAAATATCACATGGTAATCCTGAAAATAAATGTAGGTAAATGTCATAAAATAAAAGTATTTAACGCGTAATTCATAACATGACAAATTATTTGTGTACATACCCATATAACGACTCTGTCCTCCTCACGGCCAGCTCTTTGTTTCCACAGAGGCACCGTACGGCAAGGGTTGGAAATGAAAACCACGAAACACCTGTCCAGTTCCTCTGGTATCCTTATCGATACATCTTGACATAGTTTCCAGACATTTTCTTCGCTGCGGAAAACATTAAGGGTAACAAAGACACGAAACATTTCTAAGACGAAATTACGCGAAATCTACAAAAAATATTACACTCACCAGTAACAAGATACGTATGAACAATCTGCTTGTTTAGAAAACAGCGGTTTGAAGGTTTTGTCGCTCTTTTTATTATTTTCGTTACTACTCAACACTTGAGCATTGACCGACATTTTGACAGGTGTGCGAAATTTTTCTTTTCTTTGTTTTGTATTATTGTTGTGTGAGTGCGACCATAGATAATATACTGTGTTGCAATGTTAGATTAGGGTGTGGCTGTGTTTAGCAGCCCCTATACCGTCTCTGGCGAATTCTCATGGCCCGCCGCAGAATCACAGAGTGAAATAGGTACCTACACAACGAACCACTAACGAGAAGTTTATTTTAAGAGTTCAACTTAAACTGAACATTGTCACTGTTACTGACGTTTTCTAGACAAAACTACACCGATTTTAGCTATCAAAATCATCGAAAAACAAATTTTGAGCAATAAAATAAATACCGTAGAACCTTCTCCAGCGACTTTCCCGCCAAAACCCCCTACACCTATTCAATTTGATGGATGCCATACAACGTAAATGTGTCGCGTTTAGCGAATAATGGCAAAATACGAAGTCGAATTAAAAAAAACTCCCGCCTTTGTCTATCTAAAACCATCAACTTATTAAAGTGTTTCTGAATATTTTTTGTTCGAAAATATATTTATTGACGTAGCACGTACGTCAATAAATATATTTTCGTGTAAAATATTGCAGGATTATCTCCACAGAATACCTAATAGTGGCGCCTAGTAGTAAAATATTACAGGATTATCTCCACAGAGTACCAATATATAATAGGTATTTGATTTCTGTGATTATTTTAAAATTTTAGTCGTTAAAAAATAATTGTTCCATAGATTTTACACTAACTTGTAATCACAAGAATTGTAGCTTCGTGAAAATAGGGTTGTAGATAGATAGATAGATAGAAACACTTTATCAAGCAATACCTTTTTTTTGTTGTTGTGCTTCTATAAATATTTTTGAAGACATCGGAATGATTTTTCACTGAAAATTTTAGTTTTATACGTACACTTCAGAAATTCAATAGAAATCGTCGAACGCATATGCCCATTGTGAATTTAGGCGATTTTTGGTAGTGAGGATCTGGCAACAATGCAGTGCTGTCGCCCGCCCGCCACCATATTGTGTTAATTTTTCCGTGTTGTGTGTGGTTTTATAGACAGCTGGCTTGGTTTTCTAATTTAAAGCCAGCGATTATCTTTTAGTTGTTTCAAAGTTTATTTCATATTGGTAAAAGGGTGGGCGGTGCGTTGTCCTAGGTTTCGGCCGGACTAGCGTATCGTCCGGACTTTTTATAGAATCTACGATCGTCAATCACCATTGTTTTGCGACGTTTCCAACCTCGCTGTTGATTTATTAGGCACGATGACCCGTAAGTGTTGGTTAAGCTAACGAGTTGACAAGTCGCAAATCTAAATTCTTTTGATTTTGTGTTACCTACCTACCTATAATTACTCTAAGACCTACCTACTTCACCAAAGTTCAAACCTTGCGACTAAATTCCTTGGAACATTCTAGATTAATTGGATTGGAATGTGTGACAACATCTAATGTGCTAATGCTGTTGTGAAGCCAATAATAGTGTGTTAAATTACCTTACACCAGTGACGTTTGCAGCCTTGACCTGTATTTCCATAATTTGTCATGTTGTATATTTACCTTCATTTCAGGAGGAAACCAGAGAGATTTGGCTCGCGCTAAGAACCAAAAAAAGCAACAAGAGCAACAAAAGAAAAAGAATGCCAGCGACAAGTCTGGAATGTCTCTCTCCGAGAGGAAACATAGGTAGGTGGACATGGGCATCTCGTTTGTTTCATTGAGCCTGGTCTCTATTTCTAGCACTTTTCTTTCTCAATTTTTATTGTTCTACAGTAAAAAATCAATGGTCATGATTCCTGCAAGTTTAAATTTAAGTTCAATCCACTGTCTCTATCATTATTGGTAAGAAAAGAAGATGGTGTCATTTTAGGTGTAGAGCTGTCAAATTAAGACAGCTCCATAGAAATTTAGATCGGATAAGGCTCAGTCGGACACGTTCCATTCTATGACCTTTTGACAGATCGACATACATCTTATCTCCTTCCTCTTATCATTCTGTCACATAAAAAGGCTGTTGACCTTTCAAAAGGTCATAGAATAGAACACGAATAGAAAAGTTCCATAACCAGTTGAAATAATTCACATTGACAACTGTCCATATTCCATTACCACATTAACAGCTGAAAATGTATCAAACTTGTATTCAAAATAAGCAATGGAATGTGTACTTCTGTCAACGTGAATAATTTCAATTGGTTTTAGAACACATTTTAGATTGTGTGTGAACACCCTAATACAAATACATGTGCACACCTTCTGTCCTTTTCTTACCGATAAAGAAACAGACAGACGGACTGAACTTAAATTTTAGTTTAAAGGAAATTTTAGTTTGCCTTATTAATGCCCTAAATTTTAAGAATGTTATTTTACTATTGAAAAACTAATCCTGTAGTCGTGCATGCATGACGTAAGGTTTTTTTTTAAGTTAAGGAATTCACCCTCGATTCTCTTAAGGCGCTGAGCAGACGACGGACTTTTTGTCCGCTGGACAGAAATGACCGGCGCTGTCCTTGGTGATTTTCGCCGCGAACTCGACGCACACGACGGGCAATCTGATAACGTCCATCACTAGCGAGCGAGCGCGGCGGACTAAAAGTCCGCCATCTGCGTTAGTGCGTATAAACCAGTTTGTTCTATTCAACGGCGGACAGCCGCGGACTTTTGGTCCGGCGGTGTTTTTATCCGTCGTGTGCGTTATTGCATAGGATTCCATACATTCTATTCTCGCGGACTTTTTGTCCGGTTCGCCGTTGTCCGTCGTCTGCTCAGTGCCTAATTGTTCAGTTCACTAGACTGGAGATAACTTAAAATTTGTTTTTCATTTCAGGGATGCTGAATTAATGAGAGAAAAACAACGAAAAAAAGAAGAACAATCTTCAACGAATAATGTGAAACAAGCAGTTAATTAAAGTTACACAATTGACAGTTCCATACTATTATGGCCACCTAACTTTTGAATTTAGTTATGAAATGCTGAAATCTTAAAGTGATAAACAAGCAATTCTCTAAAATTAAGGTTATTGTATAAAAAAAAATTAAGTTCCATCATAAAGCCTAATGTAATAATAAACAACCCACTATTAATGCTGTGGTTTTCTTTATATTTTCACATGTAAATTAAATTAACTCAAAGGTAGCCTTGTGTTTGAAAATGTATGATCTGATGTTGCAATGAATAGTAGGTAAGAATGAATTGTCACAATATCTTAGCATTTATGCAAATCTGAATGTTAATTTGACTGAATAGGTTTGTATGTATACTACTCAAGTACCCATTTTTGTACAATAAAATCTTAAAGTACATAATGTTTTTCTTGATTTATTACCCCATTGTAGGTACACTTATGATATAATTACGAGGGTAGCCCAATATTCAAATTCTACTTTTGGCAATACTGGAAATTAGCGTATTCTACGCCTTGTATCAGTAGTTCGGTTGTTACATACAAAATAGAGTTAGTGGGCGTAGAGTCGGATTCTTTTTCATTACGAAAGGGTGATAAAGAACCCTCGTAATCATAGCTACGCGATTAAAGCCGTGTGCGCGCGCTTTAGGAATAAATCAGGTTGCTATTTGCATGATACGCAACAACTTTGTTTTGTGCATACCCCTGGTGCCTTCTGTACCTATATCTGTTCTGTGCCACTGGTATGTAATATCGAACAATGTGTTCAGTGAAACAGTGTCGATACATTTGTTCGTGTGATGATGGTGTTTGGAAGTGCGTACCAAAGAGTATTATAAGGCTCAATTTACATTGCCGCGGAATGGAATGGAAGCGAATTTTCGCAACGTAATTGTACATAGCATAATGAACTTTTTGTCAATTGTGTAACATACAAACTAAATACGAGCCAAAAAAGAAAAGTAGCTAGGGGAATTCTCGAGGATTCCCCGGAAGACGCGCGACCTCTTTTTTTGGCTCGTATTTAGTTTGTATGTTACACAATTGACATAAAGTTCATTATGCTATGCACAATTACGTTGGGAAAATTCGCTTCCATTCCATTCCACGGCAATGTAAATTGAGCCTAAGTATACCAAAAGGATGAGTACCTACACACCGCAGATAGTACACATTATAGGAATTAAAAATGAGAACAAGGAAATATTGTCAAGGAGTGTATTTTTGCCTTCACAAAGCAACACAAATATACTGGAGTGTATACAACGTAACAAAATTAACTAAATACTGAGAAAAATAATTGAGAAATTAAATTAATCCTACAGATCACAGAATGTTGTATCGTATTTGAGCTAAAATGATACTGTTTTACTTTATTTACATATTCTTAAAAAGAAAAAAACTAGTAAATTATTTTATATTTCTGGTCTCTACATTAACCAGTCACGTGGTACAAGGCCGTCTTTATTACTGCCACTAATTAAATCTTTTATTTTACTTACTTACTCCGCTTGCGCAGCGACCCGAAGTGGATCTTGGCCTCCGATACCAAAGAGCGCCATCGCTCTCTCTCCTGCGCAGTCTCGAGCCAGTCAGGCGCCCGGAGCTCCCGCAGATCCTTCTCCACTTCATCGCGCCAGCGGTATCTGGGACGTCCGACCGGACGTCGTCCGTTAGGGCGTCCCACATACGCTCGTTTAACTGCCCGATCCTCCCCCATCCTAGTGATGTGTCCGAGCCATCGGAGTCGAGCCGCTTTCGTCTCTCCTATGATGTTCGGCTCGTTCACCATCTCTTCCATCTCCCTATTCTTTCTCATCCTCCACCCTCCATCTTCCTTCTTGGCTTCTTTCAATCTTTTATTTTGGTCGTTTCTATTCTACTCTACTAACAAATGTCTGTGACGCAGATCAAGTCTATTTCAAAAAAAAAAAATCCTCATACAAAATTTGCGAATAATACAGAGATAATAATTATAGAGCATTATACTGCCCTGATACGGAAGAAAGCGGCTAAGTGCAAAACGTAAAAAAGCGTCAATTATGAATATTCCAGAAAACATATATTTTCTAAGAATTTCTATAGACTAAAAAACCTATTTGACGCTTTTTTTCTTTTTTTTTCACTTTTACACTTAGCTGCCTTCTTCCATATCAGGGCAATATATCATTTGTAATAGTTGAATTTGAATTTGAGAACATGGATATAACTGACCGACACATTTTAGTATTCTATTCTGTAATTTTAGGCCCAAGAGTGTTCCTTGTGATTAGTAATTTCATTATAGATAGAAGTTTGTAAGATTGCTTTGGCAACACTGTCTAACATGACGCAATACTATGTTCTGTAAAACTAATTTTCTCAATAAATAATTAGTAAAATATCAATTTCTGTCTTAATCCACAACAGGTATAAGTACTTTGCAATTCTTATAACATAAACTTAGACGGTAATCATAGTTAAAAACTGTCATATAGCTTAACAAAATATAAACTAAATTACCTTATGCTAAAATAATATCTTCTGTTCAATAAAAATAAACTTAATAGAATTGAACAAATACAACATGCACAAGCCAGTTATTCCAACAACTTGTTTGAAAATGCCACATCGTATTATGTAAATACAACATGCACAAGCCAGTTATTCCAACAACTTGTTTGCAAATGCCACATCGTATTATGTAAATACAACATGCACAAGCCAGTTATTCCAACAACTTGTTTGCAAATGCCACATCGTATTATGTAAATACAACATGCACAAGCCAGTTATTCCAACAACTTGTTTGCAAATCCCACATCGTATTATGTAAATACAACATGCACAAGCCAGTTATTCCAACAACTTGTTTGCAAATCCCACATCGTATTATGTAAATTGTACCTACTTTTCTCAAATTTCGCTACTCAGGTGCCTAACTTTTGAACCAAACTAATTGCACGTGCTTAAACATGTTGTTAAAAATAAGAAACAAAAACATGACTTAAATATTAAAAGTGGAGGAAACAATTAAGCATTAAGTAGCCATACCTATACTAGTCTATCTATCACAAGTGTGATGTGGTTATGCTGAATCACTTGAATGGCTATTGAGATTAATTTGATACATTTGACTTTGGTGGATAATTATTATTATTATACACTGCCATTGAGTAGAGATTTATTTTCAAATTCTTCTCTTTGTCTGTAGAGCTCTTTGACTAGACCTTGAATAAATGGGTGCTTGAATTTCCCTTCTGTTGCTGTGAAAAATTCTTGTAGCTTCTGTGGTGCATTCTCTCGTTTCTCATACTCGTAAGCTTGAAGTATCATGTCATACCGGTCCAAATCCTTTGCAAATTTAGCTTCTGGAGAACTTTGGTTTTCATATTCCTGAAAATAGTAAGGATGTTTGTGTTATTACGAGATAATAAATATGATTATTTTTCTTTATCAATTCAAATGCTGTATGATTTTCATCTACAATGATGTATCAAAGACAGTGCAGATGCAGGCTTAGAGTGGTTCAGCATCCATAGAGTGGGTACATTATGAATAGCATTGTTTTTATTGATTCAATGATTTGACTATTTAACCTTCATCCCATCCACTAGGTAGGTACCTAGAATGTTTTCTTTCCAGGACAGATTACAACAGATCCAGAAACAAAATGGAGTGGGTTGAAGGGTTAATTCCTGAAATAGGTCTCTAGTTAATTTACTACTCTATAAAAAACGTGCCATGTAAGGAGCAGGGGCATGACACTGACGGGAGGAACCGGGAGGTGGAATGTACACCTCCCAGGAGGAGCCCAAGGCAAATGCTAGGAGGGCACCGGTGCGATCCACTGGAGATCCCGGAGCCCTCCGATAAGCACGAGGCCGGCCATCAAGGGGGTTTTAGTGAGTGGTAATCTCACATAACCCAGTCTCTCCCCCAGGAGGCTGGGTATCTTTCGAAGATTTCCCCCCCGTTACCAAAAAAAAGGGGTATGACACTATTTTGTTAATGGATGTGAACAGAATAAATGATCAAACATGTCCACAATTGGGATCAATTGCAGGAGCCAATAAAAAAAAATCAATGATCCAAAAAATGGAAGACCAACCTTATACAGATCATACATTCTGTCACCAGCAAGGCCTGTGAGCTCTGCAATTTTCTTCATGGCCTCATCTTCTTGTCGGTGCTTTTCTTCAGGAGTTACTCCACAGTGTGGTGTGATGTCACCAACGATGCACTCTGCTAGATCATGTACTAGAGCTGGAAAACACAAGGTGCTTGTCTTTAATCATAAAATATAAGTGAGGAAAGAATAGCATATGAAATGCCATTTACTTTAATTAAATACATTTAAGTGTTCATGAGCTATCTTTAAAAACAATGCAACCTGGCTGTTTAATTAATTAATAAATTATCTTTCTAAGTAAGTAATATGCTTATTTCACACACAGCAATGACCAAAACAGTAAGTAAATAAGTTTCTCCAATGTAAGTTTGGTTATAGTCTAGTTAGGGGCACAAAAAGTCACCCAAACAGTAAGTTTTAATTAGTGGATAAAATACAGGACTTTGACTTAATAGTTCCAATAAAATAAAGTTTATTGTACTTGATATTCAAAAAGACAGGGTCAACGGGTTGCAAAACTCAGTTGCCATGGCAGCTGGATAGAATTTTGCTGGGACTGGAAAGGCTCAATGTAACCTTAACAATTTTCTGTTGTTATTTTTAGTATGTTATTAACTAATTATATCCACCATACTATGCAATATTGTATGTAATTAGGTACATCAAAGGTGAGGACCTACCTATTTGAAGGCACCTAAAACGGTCCAGCTTCGTAGGGTTGTTCTCATCTGTGAGCAGGAATGTCATGAGACCCATCCTGTACATGTGGCCAGCTATGGTCTCGCACTCATCTATGTCACACAGCACCCAGCCAGTCCTCTTGACGTGCTGCAAGCAAGGTGTTTGAATAGTAGTGCAACGGGAAAGAAAATTTCCATGACACTGCTGGTAGTACTACGCAGTAGTGCTGAGGAGTAAAATGAATTAAAGCACATCATTAAAAAATCATATGAAATAGAAATAAAAGCAAAATGAACACAATGAAAGCATGGAAGGAAAACTCACTTTGAGACGGCCGACAAGCTCCAAGAATTCGAGGATTTTCGTATTTTCCTGGAGTAAGGCCATTGTGCGTTTTATTTGAATACCTAAGTTTTTGTTAGTTCTTAGTAAAGTTCAAGGTATAATTTAAATTATTTTGTACGAATGCGGAAGAAAATCACATCACCCACCACCAGTGCTGCCAATGTTAAATCTCAAAATCCCCGCCGCATTAGCATTTAGGCTCTGACTATACGACGACGGTTCCTACGACGTTTCCAGTATCGGGCGATTCCATGGAAAATGCGCTGTCGACTACACGTCGACGGTTCAGTTCGGTTCCTGAATCGAGTGGGCAGGGCTTGAGCGCAACGCATGAGTTAGAATGCGGTCAGTTAGAATGGTCGTCCTATAGGCCCAACCTTAGGCTTAAATCCCCGAATTTACCCGAAATTCTATGACCAATTCCCCGAAAAGTCCCCGACATGATATATTTATAGAAATAAGACAATGATATCGCGACTGTTCGCGAAACTCAATGTAAATATGTAAATATAACTGGCAACACCGAGAGGACTTCACCGCCAAGATTTGACATATAGTCTATGGTGAGTTTCACATTTCAATCACGTTTCAACTTGGCGGGAGTTTCTCCCGCGGTTTTGTCGCGTCCACATCAGCTTTTTTTCGTTGTCTTGCAAATTATTTTACATTAGTGCTTTTCAAGTTGGTGTTTTTTATTCAAAGAGCGTCTACAAAATGTAATTAATGTGTGGGACAGTGAAGTAAAGTCAAATAAGATGCTGGAGCCCGATCCGTACTTGGCTGGATTTTGAAGAGCCATAGCCAGCGCCCGGGACGCCTTCTTCTTTGGTTCGGATGGTGCAGAAGCGTGGAAGATTCTCCCAGATAACATTGAAATGTATCACATCAGCATTTCAATGAAGATTTAAAAGAGTTGTTTACATCAGACATGGCTGTATGGGCTCAGTTCCCTTTGCCTTAAAAAACAAAGAACAATCAACTTGGCGGTAGTAAAGTTAATTTATTTCTTGGTAGTAATAATTTCAATAGTTAAAGTACGTACGTATATCAGTGAAAATACATCTGTGCCTAAGTCTAGTGCAAGTGAAGTGTTGATCCCACACCAAATCGTGGAGATCATAAATAAGCGCCGAGTTACAACAAATTAGTCAAAAACTAGGTTCATGGTGAGCAATTCATATGGTACTCCGGTAATAAGTAGTGCGTAATAACTTTTATTCAAAACAAGCAATGGAACGTGTGCAGCTGTTAAAGTGAATAATTTTAACTGGTTTTGGAACTCATTCTAAGAAGAGGAAGGGGAGAGTTTTGGCGGGAAAGTAAAAAAGGAGGGGAAGGGGATATATTTTTGCAATACTAAAACTTATATACCTACATCTGTAAAAAGTAGTAGGTAGTAGTAGTAGTAGCAAAACACGGTTTGTGAAAACCTTTGAATTGCTCATGACCTGCAGATTGTGAAGGGGGTTCAACTGCGTCAACTTGCGGCTTGGCACAGCTCACAAGCTGCTCACGAATCTATGAATACTATACATATACCTACTGTGAATGAACATACATATCAATGGTATTGCATCGCATTGCACGCAAGGCAATGCAAGGCGAACAAAATATTTCGAATATAATCAAGCAAGCGAGAGAGCATGTGATGTTGAATGAAAGCGAAGACGAAAGCGCACAAATGTAATAACGGCTATAGATATATACCTATTGGCTATTTTAGACCTGGACTACATGCGCCGGTTCTAGCGCCAGTTCGGTTCGCTGCAGCTAATCACGAGGCGCTGGCTTCAAGTGGGGGGAGGGCGAAACGCTTGTGTGCAGTGAACCGAACCGGCGCTGGAACCGGTGCATGTAGTCCCAGCCTTTGTGTGATAGGAATGACATCAGTCAGGGTAACTACACGTAGGTACACCCACCCAACTGACCGCTAAAGTTAGGTAGGTAGCTTAGTAGGTAGGTAGCAGCAATCTGCAAGCTAAACTGCAAATCTTAAATTTCACATTCAACACTTTCAACCATTTCAATGGAGTGGTAGATCCTAATGTGAAGGATCGCCTGGGGTGGTACCACCCTCTTATCTATTTCTGTCGTGAAGCAGAAATGCTTGCATCTCTGTGTTTCGGTTTGAAGGATAAGAGAGCCAGCGTAATTTCCGGCACACGAGGCAATCCATCTTAGTCCTCAAGGCTAGCAGCGCATCGAAAACCCTCTAATATTAATACAGTGAGGTGAGATGACTATGAGCGACGGTGACCACTTACCATCAGGTGTCCCGTTTGCTCGTCTGTTCTCCTTATTTAACAAAACTTAAAAAATTAAAAAATATGTAAATCACATCTTAGAATATGCAAATATCCCGTTTCCATATTTTCTAGTCCCATTTACAGGTCAGGACTCTCAGGAGTCAGGACTTAAATTCATTCACACTTTTGGTGGCCAATGTTAATTCAGCATACGATGCCTGTGGGCATTGATTAATATGATCGATGGGTGGGTAGAGGCGTTCTATGAATCCTAATAGGAGCTCAATATACCGCTACGTAAATTTAAATTCAATCTTGTCTCGTGCGGTCAGTGAAAATGTGGGAGTCCTCGGTGACGGTCCCCAATTAGATTTAGTTTCAAAATGAGCGTTCTAACCCGTTTAAAGTATAACAAAGTTTCGTCCGATGTGTGGAAAGTTGGTTTTGCCCTCTCAGTGAGTTTGATGTTTGTGCCTGGGAAACGGAGGGATGATTTTGTTAGTGTTCGCCATATATACAGGTTCGTTTTCGTTTATACCAAATATCCAAATCTATTTGGGTAGTTTCCAACTTTTAGTTTTCAGAGGCGAAGCTGGGTGTGCAGTAAAGGTTGGAATAGGTATTTTCTAAGTAGGTAACTTAGGTCGCCTCGTCGGTCGGTCGGGTTAACACTAACCCGAGGTCAATTTTGTATGAAAAACGTAGACAATTTGCAAGTGAATCCAAGGTTAACAGTTCGCACAAGTGGGTCCTAATTAAAGTTGTTTGACAGGCTCTGCCACGAATCTAATCTACTTATACGTGAACGTTACTCTAACTCAATTTTCGGAGTCGTTGATTGGTTTTCGATCACTCAGTATTGGAATTTTGGTGAAGCGTGTAGATCGCACGCTTCACCAAAATTCCAATACTGAGTGACACGCTTCACCAAAATTCCAAAACTGAGTGATCGAAAACCAATCAATGACTCCGAAAATTAAGTTAGAGTAACGTTCACGTATAAGTAGATTAGAGTCGTGGCAGAGCCTGTCAAACAACTTTAATTAGCGCCCGCTTGTGTGAACTTTTAACCTTTGATTCACTTGCAAATTGTCTACGTTTTTCATACAAAATTGACCTCGGGTTAGTGTTAACCCGACCGACCGACGAGGCGACCAGCAAAAAATAAAAATAGTTAAGTACCTACCTATACTTGCTTTAAATCCATTAACGAAACTTTATGTAGTGATGTTTTGGCGAATGTGCGAATGGAAATATGCGTTTCAAATAGTAGGTGGGTACTTTAATATACTGTACCTACTATATCCGTGTTTTGATCGCATTCGTCATGAACGCAAATTACCTACCTGACTCCTGGCTCTACAGTAATATAGGTACCTAATCTGTGGTTCTACTATGATACCTATAACCAGTTTACGACTGGAAGTTGTATTGTTTATGCGATAGGTATGCATTTCACTGCTTTCTTCTGGAGGATGATTAGAAGGAAAAAAGATAAATTACCTACTTTGAAACTTCTAACATCGCGTTCTTTCTGTATAAGAATACGAAGTTTGGTTCGATATTTGTATGAATTTATGAAGTGTTTTACTAAAATGGGAAGTTAACACAATATTCACGCGAATCATTATGCTAATATTGAAAAAAATTATAATAACTTTCACACACACACCTTTTTAATGCTGTACCCACAATAGCAAGTTGACATCATCAAAGTGTCAAGAAGATAACATCTACATCCTGCATACTTTTAAGGCAGCCGGTAAACGACGATGTATAATAATTAATTAAGAGAAATCGTAAATTCGTAATAAATAGTATTTTAGAAAGAGTTTACAAGTTTTACAAAGAACTGGACAAAAATCATCAAAGAAATATTTGTGATAGCTATAAAAGAAACAAATATATATGCCAAACTATATATTTGAGGTACCTACATTTGTACATTTTTGTACTTCTAATTTCATGGTTTAAATTCTAAGTCTAAATAACTGAATTTAATGGCAGTTTATTATATTTTTTCATAGAAGCCGGCCAGTGTTTCAAGAAATTAAAATAATATTTCTCCAAAGAGAATGTATACTTACTTGCTTTATAGCTATTTTTAATTCGCGGTAAAATGTTAGAAAACAGAATATACATATTAATTTTCTATTACAATTAACTGATTATTTATTATGTTGTCATTTATATTATTTTATACACAGTATCGGCTGTAAAGTTGGACGCACCGGCGCCTTACGACCCGGTCTGGTTGGCCAGCGTGCAGACGCACGGACCATTACCCGTGCTCAACGAAACCAGGCTCTGGGGCTGGGTTTACGAACATGATGTACAGTTCAGACTTTTTACCAGGTAAGGATCTTTTGATCGCAAACCGCATCGACAAGATCGAGTTTTTGAGATCCACTTAATTTTTTTTGATCATCATTATACCCTCAAGGTTCCCATTGTGGGTATAATCCGTCGCAAATATCTCTATCTGTGGAGCTGAGCTTTCTAGCACGTGGCAAATTCGAGCGACTACAGAATATGTTGTTACGCTCACACAATATAATAGTCCGTGTCTATGTGAGTGAACGAGATGGATGGATGTCGTTTCGATTTTTGCATGTCGATGCATGCCATAATAGGTCCACAGATATATCCGACCCTTTCACCAAAGTATACTTAAATTGAATTTTAGACGTAATCCGTTCGACTACCAAGTGCTCAAAATCAACGACTCGTCGTCTCTACAAGAGTCCAGCTTCAACTTCAACAATAAAGTGAAGGTGCTCACACACGGTTGGCTCAACCATGGCTTTAGCCCCATGCCAGAATCAATCAAAGAAGGTAATACTTATAATACATCGACGTTTACACTTGATTCTTAGGAACTTCGAAAGACGAGGACATAGAAATGACCCTCAAAGAAAATACTTGTGTTGGTTTTCACTGCACATAGATGTGTACCTACTTGATAGTATTGATATCAGATTTATGTACTTACTCCATATTCGATCCATTTTGTGCCTTTTAACACCATTTGCACCTAAACTAAAATGAATAGGTTGAAAACTGTCTAACGAAAACGGAAGAAAAAGTTTTCAGAGCCTGTTATCTTAGTCATTCCTTATCATTAGTGCTGTATCTACTCTAGACTAATTGATTGAGTGTAGGTATTGTGTATAATTTAGAATTCATGTTGAATCCGACTCGGATGCTTAATTATTTTTAGGTACCTAGGAAGATTTATAGAACGAAATCTAAATAAAATACTAAATCTAAGCAACAATTCAACACCTAAAATAGTCCTTGCTTTACTGAATACACTGAAAAAAAACCTTGTTGAATTTAGAGCATGTAGAGCAAGTAACTTTATTCAGTTGAACATATTACTTGATAGATACGACTAAGATCTTAGTTGAAGTGAACAAGCTGACTTTATATGCTCATAATTGATACAAGTGCTTGTAAACAATCTTTTCTTTCAGTGTATTACCTACTTCTGTTTTTATTACTTGCTTATTTGTTTACACTAGCCTACCTCAACGTCAGCGACATTAACATCATAGTTGTAGACTGGGGCACGGCAGCTAACGTCAACTACATCCTGGCCAGCTACAATGTGGCCATGGTGGGCCGGCTGCTGACAGAGTTTCTCAACTTCCTCATCGAAGAAGGTGTCTCTATGGACGACGTCCATCTGATCGGACACAGTCTCGGGGCGCACGTAGTGGGCATCGCTGGGGCGTACGTCAAGAAGGGACCCATTGATACTATTACGGGTAAGTTATCGGTAAGTTAAGGCTGTGGTAAGGTAACGATTACGTTATTGGTCTCGTGCCTTTTTAAGGTTAATGAAAGAACTATCATTCGATCGGATGCTGACACAGTTCCTCAACTACCTCATTCGAGAATTTCTTGTCACAGCACTCTACTCTTTACCAGGAACTTAAGTAGATATTTACCTTTATAGAAAAAAAACATTAATAGAAGACTGCTCGAGTAGGTTTCTCGACATCCATTTTGAATTGGCTTAACTATAAAGAAATTAGAAAACAAGGAACGACAAGGTTCAAATTCTGCTCGCGGAAAAATAATTAACCACATTTTCTAATTTGTTTAAGTACCTACCTACGCCCAGCATGCCCAAATGCTTAATAAATAAAAATTGGTTTAAGGTTTAACTTGGTTTAATTATGTGGGGAAAGTATCAACAAAAGAGACACAAAAGACGCAACTCGAGAATATTTGAGCGTACCGGAGGACCGATTAATATGTCAGGAACCTAAAAGTTTCCGCATATTTCCACACTTGACACCTTGCAGGCCTAGACCCGGCCTACCCGCTGTTCACACTGGGCAACAAAGACGCGCGGCTGGACAAGCACGACGCTCGGCACGTGGAGGTGATTCATACGTGCGGCGGCTACCTCGGCTTCGCGTCGCCTCTCGGGCATATCGACTTCTACCCCAACGGTGGAACGCGGCAGCCCGGCTGCGGGTTTGACATTAGAGGTTCGTATTTTAGTAGGTAAGGTAGGGCTCAGTGTTTTGTGTGTTTACATTAAAGTTTTTCTTCTACCATAGACTCATAGATTCAAGTGACACCCTGACCCACTGACCTGTAATATCTATTCTATAGACACTGGACTGGCTGCTCCATACAAATGACAGCAAATTTTTTGTGCCGATTTGAGACGCCTCCCGCGTTGGTTACGGGAACTAAATTTGACGTTTAATGCAAATGGCTTCCGTATCACGCTGAGTACCTCGCATTATTTTAGTTGATTTGTGGGTTTCTTGAGTGCTGATTTGTGTGATTTAGAAGTAGATTACATAATCTAAAAACATGTTAAAATGTGCGTTTTACAAATGTCGTTTCAAAAAACCAACTAGGCCCAAAATTTGTTTGACAGCCACCAGTCCAGTATCTATAGAATAGATATTACAGGTCAGTGCCCTTACCCAAAAAACTGGAAAAAAAGATTGTTTAATTCAAACAATCACTTGTTTCAATATAAGCCTACCAAGTAAGCTTGCTTCAAAGACTTCGAAATTCACACCTCTGTAGATTGCTCGCTAGAAAAGTTTTATAAGGGAACCTAGTCTGCCAGTTCGCGCATGCGATTTGAGCATTTTTCCATACATTAGTCGGGCATTGAAATGTCTAATGTATGAACAACAAAATGTCAAACATATGACTTAAGGGTCAATTCCGTGACTCATGCTCACGTGCCAGTAGTCCGATTTTGCTCACTTCAAAACAAGATCTTTATCGTGTCTATCAATTATAGTTACTTTATATGCTCAGAATCAGACAAGCGGTTTTTCAGTGTAAGAATAACAAAACTTTGTCAAGTCATTACAAAGTCGTTTACTACATGGAATGAGATTTCGGTTACATGTTACCAAATAGTTTTGTAGTCACTGATTTCAAGTTAGGTACATTGTATCGAAAACTTTTGTTTCTGTTAGCAGGAATATAAAAGCCCTCGCCATGTTGCGAAATTAAATAAATAGAGTCCGTCAAGTGGATCTCGCCGCCTGTGTGGGTAAATCTATGCATATGGCAACAAAAAAAAGAAACGTCCTCTGTCGTTTTGTGTCATCATGGGTAAAATCTACGTGTATGGCAAAAAAAAAGAAATGTCCTATGTCGTTTTGTGTCATCTATTTGTCAGAGTTTCTTGGTCAGAGTATAATTTAGTGTTGCTTACTGTCGATTTTTGATTCCCATTACCAAACGCAGGCGGCAAGATCCGCTTGACGGACTCTAGTACTATTTTTTTCACAGCAAACTTTATAACACAATAGAAAACTACCAATGGCACCATCTTGACAGGGTTTTTAAATTCCTGGCCATGGACAGGGTATAAGTAGACAGTTTTCAATTATTTTCCCGTAACCTTTAGGTACGCGATTTTTATTTGATTCCACAGGTTTGTGCGCTCACAACCGCGCACACATGTTTTTCGCCGAGTCCATCATATCCGACGTGCCGTTCACCGCGGTACGTTGTGAGAGCTACAATGAGCTCTACTATACGGGCTCCTGTAGGGGCACCGGCGAGACTTTGCTTATGGGCGGCTTTGACATACATTATGGGTAAGATTTATATGGAAATGGCATACTATTAAGAGTGTTAGTCCATCCCATAATCCCATCATATCGGGCGTATCATTTTCACCGCAACCCGCTACGAGAGCGCTACGAAAGCTACGATCTGCTTCCCAGTAGAGATGAGCATCAGAGAGATAATAACTTGACATTTAACTTCTATCACTTCATGCGTCCCTTCATCTTTGCTTTGTCATAAGAAAAATAAGTTTTGTGGCAATCCGATCCATCTAGGTATCATATTGGACAATGCGCATACAGTTATAATGAACTAATGTCGAATTCGACATTCGACTGCGAAAATCGCCGTCATTCTATATTTTACAGACCGCCTTCTTTGTCGTAATTCGTTGCATCCCATCCCGGATTAATTACTTAACAACCCTCTGACTAATCTAAAAAAAAGATTGTTTTAAAGAAGTATTAAGAACTTACTGCGTTAAAATATAACAATACCAAAGCACGGCAAATGTAAGGCTGTAATATCTCTACCACACTGATTTGGCCAGGGGAGAGTCAAGGGTACGACATACATTACGGGTAGGGGTCGCCTTTAAATCTTTGTCTTGGCGTACTTTATTTCTCCTTTGAGAGTAAAAGGCAATTTGGGTTCTCTTTTGGATTGCAGGTAAATTGTTTTTACCAGAGCGTTGATCATGGTTTTACGATCATTATAAAAGCTGACGAGAAACCCGCCGTTCTTTTGAAAGCAGCTAAAGATTTTCCACGAAATTCGATTGGTAGGAAGTTTCCGTAATTTTAGACATTACATACCCTTCACACAGGTTCATTATAATAATAATACTTACTTCAAAAAGTAAGTATAGTAATAATGTTCTTTTCCTTGGAAGGGAGGCACCCTTCCAAGGAAAAGAACATTATTACTATTGATCGCAAATTCATATAAAAAATTCGTCCGTAGGACGTTATTACGCTGAAATTCAAATCCTCTTGTTACGAATGTGTATTTTTGATGGAAAATTCGATACCTACGAATACACAATAATCTACAATATAAAATAATAATAAAAAGCAAGTAAATGCCTACGTTTATTTATGAAAATGTCGTTTTTGAGAAATTAATACATTCGTAACTTTACCGTGGATGTGCGGATGTGTTGTAGGTATAGGTATGCACGTATTGGTAACCGTCGTCGCCTCTTTGACGTACGTGCTTCATTACACATCAGAATAACCATAAAGTCTCAAAAGGAAGGGGTTCGCAGACTCCATGGCTACCCACATGAAGTAGCTGTAACCCACCATTAAGAGAGTTGGGTTTCTCTCCATTCGTTTCAACCACCTCGAAGAACAAAAGAGTAATTTTAAGTATTCATGAACATGGCTAACTTTCGTCGCTTCTATGTTTAATTAAACTAAGAACACTCGTTTGTAAAACAGTAACAACATTAGCTTAAATCTTGGAGATCAACGTCCATTGTTTCGTTTCAGGAAGGACGGAATTTACTACCTCAAGACAAACGCGGAGAGGCCCTTCGCCCTCGGGGACCCGGCGTGAAATACGATTAAATATTAATTCTTTGCGTTGCCAACTTCGCCTATAAATTAATTTTTCAAAGAAATCGTTAGGGGGTGCACGTTTTTATCGGGGACCTTCAGGGACTAAGGGTAACTTTATTGATTTTAAGGGCGTAGTCAAATTTTCCTAGGTTGTACTTTATAATATACCTAATTTTTACTTTTTTATATTTTAAGAAATTTATAGATAGGTATGCCTGTAACTTAATATTTTAAGAGCATTTTTATGTAAGAATACACATCAGTGATACGTATCTAAATCTCAAAGAAATAAACCTTATTTTACTAGATCCTATATGTATATTTCCTTATACAAATACTCACACCAAAGAAACCTTAAAACGTTTGGAGTATGTATATATATGTACACAATTTCTACAATACAACTCACCAAACAATATACACCTATGAATATGTACACCAGGGTGTAACTAAACCTATTACAACAAAGGTTTGTTTTCTATTGTGCGCTATGTGACGAGCGACACAAGCAACAAGTTCCAATTGAATAACATCTCAAATGCGGTATCAATAATCGCATTGTCTCGGCGATTTCCGTATCTAACGGTAGGTAACTTTCGCGGAGACGTTTGCCAAGCGCCCATAGTGCCATAGTTAGGTTAGCCTAGAAATGTGCAGAATTTGTATTCCCCAGGGCTATCCGCCAGACACCGGCGGAATATTAACCGGCGACCACGAGAAGTAATGTGGAATAAACCGCCGCAGTGGGACGTGCATGAAGGATGCATCGTTGTCATGCAGCCGATGCAGTATGCAATTCGGTCGGGCGGCTTTCTTATTCTTTACATATTCCTCGAGTTTCCACTTGCTACCTGAAATATATGGATTTGTCGTCCACGTACGGTTCCTTTCGCTCGTCGGCCACTTAGTGGAAATAGTGTTGTGGGATAGTGTTTCCTTTAAGCAGAAATTATTATAATACCTACAGACTCTATGCGAGTATACCAATGTCTCAATTCACAAACATGAAGTTGTATAAAAAGAAGTAAGTAGGTATTAAATATGTGATTAATTACGGATTACTGATGAATTTCGGCGAAATCCTCAGTCTAGTTTCGGCCTGTTTCGAAGGCCTGATGACGGAGAGTGCGAAGCACCTGTAGACGTTGCGGCGATAATCCTGCGTCTGTAGAAGTCTAATCTTTGTCATAGTTCAATAAGACAAAGTCTAAACTTCTATGTATCTTTTCCGTGTATTATGGGATGGATTAAAATATTCATACACTGGGAAAGCATGAGGAGGGAAAGTAAGAGGCGACTAACCTGAGTGACTTACTGGTGGTAACACCCCTTCAGGGTCCGCCTGGCTAGCGATAACCCTTCTATATACTTTGCGTATGTCATCAAATATTTTCACTTCTCTTCAGTACTCACTAACACCTTTTGTGTTCCAACATAGACCTAATCGTCACTTACCACCTGGTCCCCAGATTACAAAGCAATAATCCTGAGATAACAAATTTAAAATGGCAACATTAATAGAAATCCCCATACAAAACAGCGTCTACGTGGCCATTTTAGACTTGTAATTACCAAGGATTGTACTTCGTGAAATAAGGTCCAGGTGAGATTGAGGTCAAACGCTGGTTTACATTATTTTGTTATCTATACGAAGAATTTCGTCTAAATACCTACAATTTGAGTATAAACACTAAGTAACATGAGAGTCCGTCATCTTGGAAATCTCTACGAATACAAATAATAACCAGTAGGAGAAGAAGATAAACAATAACAAGCTGTAGGTACATTGTAAATATTGTAGAACTTACTAAATATATTTCATGTCTTAAAACATTACAAAATAAAGTCTGTGAGAACCACTCATATGCTGTGAAAATTGTTGGGGAAACAACTATCTGGTCCATTAAATAAATTGCTCTCCTTCGGAGAGCGCGGAACGAAAAGAGTATGGAGAGACGTCTTGTAGAAGTTATACGATGGAAACGGAAAATTCTGATGTTTCACACATTTTCACAGAAATACTTTCTACTTTAGCACTACTTACTTATTCTAGAAGTGCAATTACTTTCTTCGGTACAAGGTAAGTAAAACGTTTTAATTTAAATGTCTACGCCACCAACATTTAATTAGGTAGGCTTGGGACAAAAATCTAGTAAGTACTTTATTTAAGGGGTAACAAACAGAGCAAGAAAATCACTTGTATGTATGGAGATTATATCTGCAGGATTTTGCGAAGTTTGTTTTCGGCAAGAGTCCGAAGCTGTAAATAGACGCTGAAGGTCAAACCGTCATGGTCATTGGCGACTGTATAAGCCTTAATACAACTTTGCTTTGAAAAACAAAAGAAAAGGTTCTCAATCTGACGCGTAGATTTGTTTTGAAATATCTTGCTAACTAAAGGGCCTATTTTATGAAATGTATTGCGTTATTTGAATTATGGAAGAGTATGAGTCTGTTCAGTTTCTTAAGCCTCGACCTTACCTCGGCCTGCCTCTAAAGGTGATATTTCCACATTATGAATAAAGAGCTTTTCTATTTACCGCCTTCGCGATCCATGAAGATTTTTTTACATAGAGCACAGCAGTTCGCTGGCTTGGCCGCAGGTTCATTACTAATAATTAAAACGCGTGAAAAAAATAATTATAAAATAGCAACTTTCTCTACTGAAGTCGGCGACCAACAAAATGAAACAAAAGAGCCGACTTCATTAGTGTCGGTTTCTATTTTTTTTTACCACTAAGGTACGACGATTTCTTAATACTGTGTATCTACTTACCTGAGTATAAGTATGTTAAACACAGCAGTTAGTTTACAATTGCAGTACAGTAATACACTTGTTAGCAATGTTAGTTAAACAAATAAAAACTTAAAGTCTCGCAACGACACAAATATGGTGCCACCTTGTTGTGGATGCCGTGCCGACAACGATGCCGTCAATAGGAATATTGTGTGACTTATTTACTTAACGGGAATGAAGAAAAACATATTGGCTTTTCTTGCATTGTTCAAAGTCCAACTTTAGATAAACTTGGAGAGATTTCATATAAGTACGAGTAAGTACCTATCTACTCGTAAAACACGTTTTATCATTACTAAATACCTTATACTTCCTACTATACTACCTTTAATAAACTTATTATTAGGGAGTTAAGTGGTTACATAAAGTCATATTACTCGTAACTTTGGCTAAAACTAACACTTATCTATCTTGTTCTGCAATCATGAGAACAAAGTGAATTTTCATTAAATTTTCCGTCGAAAATTATTCAAATCATTCTCGTTTCGCCTGTAATAAGTGTTGCCAGGGAAGTATCTATTCCAAGTGAATTTATATCCAAGTTTGCTGAACGCTTGAACCTGATGCTTGAACATGTTAAAAGCCGCTAACTTTATATTACCCTTTCTCTTGGGATAATTACGTGTGGTTTCGTACTCAGATAGATACTTACCTACATCTGATTCTCTATGAATGTATAATATTATAATATTACTATTAATCTTTAATATTATGTTTGAAAGATTTCATTTACTTTCAATATTTTTAATGAAAGATGTCCAAAGTAAATGTTACGGTTCTATGGTCCTTATTTTGATGAACGCACACCACTAGATATTTTATCTTTCTTCAAAATAGGCTGCTTTTCGGACATTTATACGAACGACTAAACCCATTTGTCGACCTTAAGTGTTAGTTCAGGCACTTTCAGTGTTATAAAACGCTGTTTCTAATATCATGGAAACATTGCTGAGTGTGATGATAGCTATATATGGGTAGGTTGTAAAAAAGTAATATTATATCAAGGTGAGCTCCCTCGTAAAACCAACTTGGAAAATACGTGGATATTATAAAAATAATAAAAATTGTGATGAAGTAGGCGGGACGAATACCGAGATCCCACAAGAAAAACGATTTAATTATTGAAATACTCTTTTCAAGTGGAACGAAGTTCTATTATTATTTTTATGCCAGTGCACAGTGCCAGGGTCTCTTTTATGATCACCACATATTCTCAATACAACCGCAGATTATTTATTATCATACTCTACTACCTTGACACGAATCCGAATATGGACTTTAACATTTTGTAGAATTCTATTTGTTTTTATTTTGTCTCATTCTTACAATATTTTTGCACCCCATCGTGTGGGCTATTTTTATTTAGAGCTGTTGCTAGTAGAGCATGAATATATTTTTTACAATTTTGTTCGTGGAGAAATAACGACGTAAGCGCCAAAGTTAACAAGTTTAGGCCACTTTTGTTACCAGTTATATCTCATGGACAGTATTATTTATCTAGGAACTTGAAAATTGGCTACAAATACTAAAACTTGATACATCTGCAATTGTGAGTATAAAACAAGCAAAAGTTTTTCTGTTCAACACTAAAAAAAGAAATAGACAGGTGAAATAATAGATAGATGAGGTTTCGAGCGAGGCCCGACTCGCACTTGGCCGTTTTTTCTTATTTTCGTCCTACCAACAATTATTATCAATGAATTAAGTATAAAATTAAACGAGCGAAGGTACGCGAATAGGCGGGCAAAAACCGTCCGCCCCTCATTGTGAATTTAGCGCGTTAGGCATTTTCGCAGGCTTTTCAGGCTCCATTCGGCTTACCCACCGATTTCCTGACCCTTCACTTTTAAAACATACATTATGAGCTACCTAAGCGACTCGCTGAGGCCTTTATTTGAAACTGGGGAAATAATAATCTCACCTAGCTATTTTAATTGATGACCTTATAAATCTTAATTTCTGGGTTAGATTCCCAGTTTCCTAGTAATTGAATTGGCATATGAAAAAAAGGAATTGTGAGCAATTGTTGTTGGCCTTGTACATCTAGATTGTATTAATCGTTTTGTACGCATTGTATCATACTAATTTTGTGCAATAAAGAGTATTCATTCATTCATCTGGACAGATGATTTACACAGCGTTGTGTCGGCATCTACGCTCGTGGCTGAATAAGCCGATGTGAGAGCGGCAAGTTCTGCCGCACGTGCAGCAGGTGAACTGCGAATCTGTGAGCAATTAGTGCAAAAGTATTACATACGAGTACTTACAGTCATTTGAGTTGTGATATGCACAGAACAAAGAATTATACTCGTACACAATAATACCTTAATCCCATGGTGATGATAAGCTAAGTAAATTGTAAAACTGCATAGTTTTTTTTATAACTACCTGCCATAATATCTGAGTTTTAGGGCAGTCTCTAGTAATTTTCACCATATACCCTACATAATAATATTCATTTCTAATAAGGGTCTCAGTTTATAATTATTCTGACAGAATGAGCTTGTTCGTGAAGACTTTATTCGATATTAATTTCCGTTTTATGTAAACTTTAATTCCATTTCAAGATATTAATTAATTTTCAGCTTATTGTATAGGGTTTCGTGTTGATTTTTAGGGATCCGTATCCCAAAGGTGAAAACGGTACCCTGTTGCTGTCGCTACGATGTCCGTAAACGGAATAAGATATAGACTTAAAAAATTCACATACGTATTCCTGTGACCCAAATCAGAGGGGATCTTATACAAGTAAAAGGGGGTACCTTATACCCCATCGTGTGGGATATCGTTGTTTAGACCTCATCAAGTCCAGTACGGGAAGGATACCTACTGTGTAAATAAGTAGGATACTATACTACTCAAAATTTTTGTTTGTTTGATTGGCTCGGTCCTTTGGATTCGCCACTGATATCAGACTGAGGGAGCTTTGATTCATTTAGCCGTAATCCGCCAGTCCAACCCCAACTATCTCATTAGCCGGCCAATTTGTTACGGGATCACGCAGACTTAAATCTTGTGGCTTAACGAATTGTCGCTTCTATTGAAATAATTTTAGTCGATAATCTTATTGATGATTTAGGGATTGAGTTATTATGTGATTTACAGATTCCTTTGCTAAAAATGTGACTTTAATCAATGTTTAATCGATTTTACCTTTGTATATATGTTTATTTTCTGATATCATCAATCTCACAGTCACAAGCACCAATTGTTAGGTATTATACTTTACTTATATTTTTATAAGAATGAACAGTCGATCACTAGCTAAAGTATATACCATCTATCAAAAACCCTAGATTAAATCTCTACCTTATGCCTGCGTAATATGGTACATTTCAGATTCTCAAATTTTGACGTTTTGTGTAGTTTGATCTGTGGTCGACTGTACACTTCAAAAATGTAACTTTTAATTACTAGAAATCGTGCCGTGTCCTGCCGGCAGCGACATATAATATTTTGCTGCCTGCCGGCCGTAAGTGCCGTGTCATGCCGGCCATAACGAATATCACCACTCCAACTCTTCCCGTGCCGTGGATGTCGTACGAGGCGACTAAGGGATTTTGTGGATACTATTCTACACCTAGTAGACGGCGATAGGCTCGCCACCTTTCACGTTTGTCCACCACAAAAAGTGGGAACTTCCTTCCTTCCTCTGTCGGGTCTACCCCCTCGGGATTATGGGGATTATGTGGATTATGGGATTATGATTATGGATTATGGACGTGAGAGTTATGTGATTATGCTATAATTACTAGAGATGAGAAGAACGTAATAAGTAAGTATTTAATTATTTTATTAGTGAAACTGTGAAACCTATCATCAGCAACCTATTAATGTCCCCACTGTTGGGGCACAGGCCTCCCCTTGACCAAGGGGGTACGGGCCATGATCCACCGAGCGGGCCCTGTGCTGATTGGTGGATTTCACACACCTTCGGAAACTTTTCATTTCCTCAAACGTGCAGGTTTCCTCACGATGTTTTCCTTCACCGTTAGAGCAGTCGGTAAATGTACGTAAGTCTTAGAAAAAATCCGAAAAACTCATTGGTACATGGCATGGTTTCGAACCCGGACCTCCCGCCTGGGAGACCGGGCGTCCTAGCCACTAGGCCACCGACGACGCTCTTAAAACCTAAGCTGCAGTTAAAATCAAAAATGATTCTCGTTTTAGAATTGAAATTCCACAAGTGAGACATTTTAAATATAATAATTAATTACGAATTACTCAATTATGGTCGAAACTAGTTGGAGGAGTTCTTAGTAATCCGAAATTCTGATATATGATTCTCGTTGCATTGTTTTCTGTTACGAATGGTTTTTAAGTTATATTTTTTATTTTCTTGTTTTATAGGTATATAAAGTACTTCGTGCTTGATTTTAATGTACCTAATATATCTAATCTATTATATGAATATACCTCCTTAAATATAGGCTTAATTCAAACCTATATACATATGTATAGCAGAGTCGAAAATACAAGGTGTTTTTGAAGGTGGTACGACTAGGTACTCTACGGCAGAAATAGGTAAAAGAAGAAGAAGAAGAAAAGAAGAAGAAAAGTAGAAGAAGAAAAAATCTTTATTGTCACAAAAAATACATAAAGGGTGGCGACTCCCTTTTTCATATTTCTGCCGCAAAGTAGCAACATTAAATTGAGGTGAGATGTCTACGGGCCACTGTGACCATTCAACACCAGGTGGCCCGTTTGCTCGTCCTCTCCTTTTTTTTTCTTACTCGTATTTCCTCATTGATGAAGGTCATGATCATTCTATGGAAATAACCATATAGAACGACTTACTTGGCAGATTTAATGGGGTTGTTTACCATGACTTTCCCATTTCACACACTGGTTATCTTAGTGTGCAGGTTTCCTCACGATGTTTTCCTTCACCGTTAGAGCAGCCGGTAAATGTACATAAGTCTTTCGAAAATACCCGAAAAACTCATTGGTACATGACAGTGCATGGATTCGAACCCGGACCTCCCGCATGGGAATCCGGCGTCCTAGCCACTAGGCCGCCGACGCCGACTTAATATTATAGACCTGTCTTACCATACAGGTACAAAACTTATTACATTAGGATTCCCTGTATCGCGAGGAAAAAGATGTTGCACATGATCAAGCATATGATCCCGACACTCCGGAAACCTTAAACACAGGTTCGACCAATATCACAATAGTGAGTGGATATATCCCGATATTTTGAGAAGCGTCCACCAGAGGGCGCCAGACTAAGTGAGATAAATTGCAGTTTTAATTAATGCCCGCGACGGCCGGTCGCCCGCCGACCGCTGACACTGTGGCCACACTGGCCGCGGCGGAAAATTCTCAAAGCCTCTGCCTGGCAGCCAGCTTTTGCATGCAAATTAGCCACAGAGCTATTGACCTGGCGCTGTACTTATTAATTAACTGACTGTGAGAATATTAGAATATTTTTTAGTACAGTAGGCATTCCAGTCCCTCAAATCAGTAACTATAGCAGTACTGGTTTGAAAAATAGAACGTTAGCCCAATCAACTGGAATATCTTTTATTTGCGGTATTGCTGAAGGGATGTTAAAAGATGAAGTAGCTACTGGATTGCAGGACTGGAATAACCTAAACTAGGCATAATCACAATCCTAAAAATAACAAATCAATAATTTTTTTCAGAGCCCACTATTGCTTGTTCCTATATGTCTGTTTTCTTTTCAATTTTTTTAATTTTTGACTTTTCCTTTTGAGCACCTAGTTTTCATTATCTTGTCTAATAGCTACTTTAGTAACTACGAGGCAGTCTGTTATTTGCCTTATTAACATTACTTTATTTTAATAAACGTTGTTGATTGCCCAATCAAATCAAATAAAAAATAACACGTAAGTAGCGATCATCATCAGAATATCTGTATCTGTATCTCTTTTTCTTACTACCTTCAATCTCAATATAAATATTTCAAATTTTGTAGAGCGATTCCTTGGGGTTAAATACAGGCCAAGTTCGTATTTTAGTCTGATTGGGTCACGTGAAAGAAATCTAGATCCCTTGGACCACAGAAAACTCGGTTAGTTACGTTAACAAAGTTCCGTAATTAGTACTTACCTTAATCTAGGTCGGTACCCACTTTCCTATTCTACTGTGCTTACTACAAGGTACTATACCAAAAAATGGAGTGTAGGTAATAAATCTGATAAAATTGTGTGTTTTAATAAAATACAGGGTGAATTTACTTTACGACCCCCATGTCGTACACAGCATGTTTGTTCCGCGGTATGCTCTGGGATTCCAGCAGTTGATTTAGACATGAACGTGCAACCGATACAGAGTCGCTACGTGGGCGTTATAAATCTCGCTTACAAGTCCTCGCCTAAAATATTACTTCCACCAGGCTACTTGTTCGCAGCTCTTTTCTATTAGTCGATTGAACACGTGTGAACGAGTAACTTTACTTTTACCACGTTGATTTCCTACATTTATAGGTACTATGTGAAAGGGAGTTAACACTAGTTGAAAGGGAGTTTATACTTGTATTACTTACCGTGTGTGTGTTAAAAATATTTATCCTTCCTGGACAAATATTTAAATAATAATATCTAAAAGTTTATACTTTTTACATAGTTTTTACTTACGGAATGTAAAAAAGCTTACTAGAGTAAATTAGTCATAATAATGAAGTTTATTTATCTTTAAACACGACCAGGAATATAATAGAGTTTTCAAGATAATGCAGTGGCATTATCTTGAAAACTCTATTACATTATCAAATAAAAGTATCAGTGGATACTTTTATATCTGCGTTATGGAGGTCGCTATGAAAAAAATTGTTCCCATAAAATTGCGCAATATGGTGCATTCTATTGTGGTCGGGCATTACATTCGATACAATTTATACTACGTATACAAAATAACCTCATACAATACTCAAACAAACTTCGATACTTTATTGTTTCAGCCAACAAAAACAATGTATGTTTTCGTGAGAGGATCTGTTGTGTTACGAGTATTTCTTGTTTTTACACTAACATAGCAAGTTTTAATTTGTTGTGGTGCGGCGAGGTATTTCTGGTTGGAAATTATATTTTCTTATCAGTGACGAAATAATTGCCTGTAAATATATAGCTGTTCCAACCTGTATAATATTTTTATAAAATATTGTTTTCCGTGACTGTATATTTGGCATTGGATTTGAATTAAATTTCAAAAGGGACGATTTAATGCAAACAAAACGTAATAGTCAAACAAAAAACTTTACGGGACAAGTTGAAGAATACAAATGTTACTAATTTCATGTTTTATGATCTCGTCCCGCATGTAACGAGATCCATGGGATCAGTTGGTGACTAACCCAGTTTTTTAATTACTTCTAAAATAACTGTATGTGCAATTAAGTTTCAGGCATCCTTTCAGGTTCAAAGGAAAACAAATGGAAAATAAAGATAACTTTTTGTTCACTTAATATAGTAGCATTAGGTACATAATATAATTCTAATTATACGTATTAACTAATAACTGGTTTAGGTACATAGCATAGCATAACTCTCACGTCCATAATCCTCGAGGGGGTTGACAGTTGCGGAAAAAATAATGGATACAAAAATTACAACCTTGTTATATTCATGTCATGGGTCACGGAATACACAAAATTTACAGCTTTGAAATAAATGAAAAATTAGAGTAAAGTAAAATACACTTTATTGCACAAATATAAAACAACAAACATGAGATAGAAAAGGAAATTAGATACATACACACACGGATATATACATATTAGATATATACATACGGCGGTACATTTAGAGTTTAATTTGACAAAGCCCAAAAGTGTATCCAATATTTCTTCCCCAACCGTACTATTAACAAGATAAGCCGTATCCATCAATTTGAACTTCTCATCGATATTATTCAGCAGAACAGCCGACATTGTCTAAATTTGAATGTGCAGCAACAGATACCATCAAACTAGAGAGTTCTCCCTGTTTGGCAGTTGGGAAAGTTTACGCTGTGCCAATTGTAGGAAATAGGTAGGCACCCGAAACTCGTGATATGAGTTCTGCTTGTTATAAGTCAACAGACACTGATTATACTAGCAAGAAGATATGCCTTATCGTATGATTTATTTATTTCTGCTGTCTCATAAAATACATGTAGGTACAAGATTGATACCATTGATAATACTACATATGTTCCGGCATTATAATTTACCTAAGAGTGGGTATACTACAATATCCGCGACATGCTGGCGTGCGAATGGTGGGAGACCCTCGGTCGGCTTCCATCTTGCCTCGACCACACGAAATCTACGGCGGACAATTAAAAATTCGGTTTATGTGGTTTTTCTCAATATTTTCTGGACAATTTCCTTTGATTTATGTGCTATGTGAACTATGTTTGTGTAATAAATTGGCTAGCCAAAACTTTGTGATTAGTGAGAAAACTGATGTGCACTGTTGGACACCACGTGGCCTAGCTCCTTTTCATGAGACGCAGCTCAAATACAAACAAGGTGTATACTTCTTATGGGTCTATTGTAATGCCTGGAAACGCCTAATAGAAGAACCAGACCAGCTCCATCCACTGTTTATCGAAGTCTATTAAACAACATACATACATAATTCTCACTTCTATAATCCCCGAGGGAGTATACAAAGGAACGACATTAATTCATCTTCAATTACTTGTATTTACGAGTAATTATTTAAAGATTTCACGAAAGCATAAGATTACGCGATCCTCCGCTGACATATCCGTTCTGACAACCTATCTTGGTGTATAGCGTGTAGGTATTTATTTTGTTAGCATCCTAACACCTTACAGCACCCGTTACGCTGTTCTTTCCTAGACTAAGCTTGAGTGTGATGGATGACAAAGAAATCTTTCAATGTTTTTTACTATAACAAGCTGGGTTAGGTAGAGAATATATTAGATTTACAGGCCTTTGTAATTGTGGTATGGATGGTGTTGAATTACATGTAGAACGTCTAATAGGTATCTATACGCAAAATATCCAACAGGCAAAATTACCAACTTTTCTTTCATGAAAGCACATAAGTGTGGTGGCTAAGGGCCTATCATACACAAAAATCAGCAACAACTCATACAACTGCAGAAATGCAGCAGTGGGTCTAGGATAAATAAGTGTCTCTCGTGGTCCTATCAGTGGGACAATTTAGTGGGTCCACAAGAAAACAGCCGTATTTTCAACTTCATCATATCTCAATATTTCTGTGTGGTATTCGTATATATTGTTAACACTTTGTGCCTATGTTTGGATTAACTTTGCCTACCTACGTAGATATAAGCTTTGGAGTAGTATTAATTAGACAAGTTTGTGCAACTATATGCATAATGCATACTACATAAGTACCTAACTGTAATTTGCTGTTTAGCACATTTTAACAAAGGACGAACGCGAGAAGTGGTGTCTAGGCTTTCGTTTAGGTACATATGGAAATAGTTTAGTAAGTAAACGAAAAAAAAAGAAATATCCGGAAGAATATATTGAAAGACAAATACACGAGTAAAATGAATATTAAATAAATAAAATTCATGAAACTACATGAATATATTCTTCCGGATATATTTTTTTCGTAGATAAATAACAACATTGTCTTCTAATTTTTTCACAAATAGTAAAAAAATTGAAATATGAGATTTATAATTTTAGTAGTACCTATTTATAATATGACCATATGTTTGAAATTTCAAGCATACTGTGAATGGGATCGTCGACTCTATTGTGAGTACCTATGTGTTTTCTATTTCTAAAATATAAGAAAATAACAATTATTGCAAAAATGTGACATGTCGGCTTCTGCTCCCACAGCCTTATTAATTTTATATGCAAACAAACAGAAAACACGTCACACAGCAAAATATAGCAATTTATTCGCAGTAAAGCAAATCTCGCTGGTCTAGTTATTTGCTCACATGTGCTCCTAAATAAATAGAGGACAGACAAATAGAGTACAAACCGGCGGCCACATACAGGGCTAAGTAACATCCCACTTAATAGCAGCTTAATATTATTAAGAAAATGTTGTAACGTGGTCATACAAAGTTAGGCTGGTGTTGTAGGCGAGGGTCGCACGGAACACAAGTAATAGTGATGGACAAAAACGGTTCTAGACCACAAACTAAAACAAGATTAAGTTTACTGGTCACATTTAGGTGCATGTTCTTCTCAGTATAGTAAAAACACGTAAGTCAAATGCCTAGTGACGAGCAAAAACAGATCAATACCACAGAATAAAACAAGACCGAGATTATCTTATCTTATCTTATGATTGGGGGCCGGGAATAACCCAGCGGCACTTCGACCCTGGAGGATCTTTTGTGCCTACCCCATTTAACACACTGGTTATCTCAGTGTGCAGGTTTCCTCACGATGTTTTCTTTCACAGTTAGAGCAGTCGGTAAAGGTACGTAAGTCTTCGAAAAATACGAAAAAGTCATTGGTACATGGCTCTGCACGGTTTCGAACCCGGACCTCCCGCATGGAAGTCCGGTGTCCTAGCTACTGTGCCAAAGACCGAGATTACTGGTCATATATTTAGAGGTAAACAAGGACATAATAGATTACATTTTCTAAATCGTTCTATTTATTTGCTAAAAAAGCTTGGCTGATTTGGAAAGCGACTAAGAACTAAGTATCTTGGGATAAAATGAAATAAATAAATACATTGATGAATAAGGGAACAACTTCGACCGACGTTGACGCGACGACATCGCCAAGTAGAAGTAAGGAAAACATGTGGAAAGTGGGCAACCACTTTCCACATTTTTTTCCTTAGCTATGGTCATCCCACTGCTCGTCGTCTGTAAACCTTTAGGCACCCAATTGGTACATGGCGAAACTCACCCATTTCTCCGAACCGGACACTATTTATATATTATTTATTTTAGCCTGGCGGTGTTTTCAGTAACATTCGGTATTCTACTCATTTATCGAAATGTGGTATTTCGTACTCGGTCGGTCCTCTTTATTCTGAGAATGCTGTATTCCATTCCCCTTTGGCATATCTGAAGTTTGGACTTTTGAGACTCTGTTAGTGACCAAGTTTGAGCAACGTAGGTTAGGATGAGTTAAATAAACATGTCGACGTAAGTGGAGGGCTACCCTTCATCAGATCTTTCATGGACCATTTTCTATACATCGCGACGATTGATTTCTTTATTCTGTCCGTTTCTGAAGTTCACAACACTACAATTTTTTTAATTATGCGAAGTGTCTATAGTTACAATTTCTACAGTCTGTCCTCTAGGTGCCGGCTAGCAGGGTTCTAGGACAGTGTGCAGATGAAGTAATAGAAGAACTTGGTAATAGACATTATATTTTTAAGGAACAGAACACAAAAATAATAAACGTAGAAAATAGGTAGTAGTAGGAGACAAAAATAAACGGAGAAACGTCCGTTCAAGACAAAATACAGAGAGAAAGTGCAAAATACAAGGAAATTAATGGAATAATGGAATGGGAATATGATTTGAATTTTGAAAATATAGATGAAGAAATGAAGATACCAACACGAAATGAGGTGAGATAAACGCTAGCGATGAGGTTGAAATTGAAGGCAAGGAGGTTGATATGGACGATGAAGTCGACATCGTTACACATTTTAAGACCTGAGACCAATATTGTTGGGTCTTACACTTGCACGTGCCACGGAAGTCATAATTAAGTTTTCAATGGAGCTAAAATGTGGTTTTACGGCAAACAAAGTACGAGTACTACAAACTAGGATGTCAGTCCTGTCGTGGGTTGAAGTTCTTGCTTACCTGCGGAATGGTTGATTTAATATGCAAAAGCGGGAGAGTCTGGGGTGCTCAGACAGGGGTACGATAATTTGTTTCGTAACAATTAATGTGCCGACTTGCCTGAGTTACGGCAACTTCAAAGGTAATGTGGATTGATTGTAATGAAATTCGTAATTATAATGATGATGCCTCCAAATATGTAAAATTCTTACGAAATAATAATCATGAATAATTCAAAACATTATTAATATGTTTCCCTTGGCAATAATGCTCCATATTTCTCCTGAATTTAACGAAAATTCCTCAAACCAATACTGAGACACGTCTGCAAACATTTCAAACAAATAGAAATACATTTCTATTTCCGGAGAACAGAACATAACATCACTCAGCACAAGAGAAGAGCCGTAAAATAAAAACACCATGTTTCCCGATCTGTATTCAGTGTATCGCCGGCTATTACGTGTGTACAGGGCATAAAAGGATCGTTGGAGGCACTCGTCTCATGTGATCAGTGAGTTTACGCTCCATACGCTCCTAACATTCTGCCTAACGACATGTGGAAGGTCTCACTTAGATATGCAAGTCATCGTGCTCTGTGGACTGGACGGAAGGTCCTTGATGGGATCACATTATAAGGACTTGGTAATAATTGTGTAAGGATTTGCTGATTATTGAAAGTACAAAAAGAAAGGATCAATCGTCATCATCAATCCAATTGTCCGAATAAGAACGAAAAATGCGATGCCTGAACTAATTCTGCCATCCGAATTTTACGTTTCAATATTCTCAAATTTTTTTTTATTTTTTTTTTATTTATTTATTTTATTTACACTTTATTGTACGACAATACACTTAATAAAAACAATTAAAATGAGACATTGTACAAAGGGTGAACTTATCTCTAAAAGAGATTTCTTCCAGCAAACCCGCGAAAGTGAAAGATGCGTAATAATTTAGAGGTAGACAGACATAGAGTGTACGTCAAATAAAAATAAATACAATATATAAAGACAACTATAATAAATAAATATGCATATATAGACATATAAGCACAGATATGCAATAACTGTAAAATAAATAATAAATATCTCTAAAAATACAAAACATATTATACATATACGTAGGTACATACATATATAGGTATAAATAAATATTAACAAACTAAGATGGATGACATAACAGGAATCAAAATTGAGAAAGGTAGTGTTCTTTTACTTGTTTTTTGAAAATGAGAATTGTTTGACTCTCACGAATACTGGGGGGTAGTGCGTTCCACAACCTAACCGCGTGAACACAAAAGGAGTAATTGAAGAAGTCAGTTTTGTGAGGAATGGAAGGGAATTTGAGGAGGGTGCTGATGTGATATCTAGATAGTTGGTCAGCAGACCGAGAGAATTGAAAATGTTCACGCAGGTAAGAGGGAGAAGAGGGATTCTTGAGAATTTTAAAGAGAAGGCATAGAATATGAAGGTTCCGACGAGCACGAATCGGAAGCCATTTAAGTTTGGATCTAAAGTGAGAGATTCTATCAAATTTCCGCAATCCGAAGATAAAACGGATGCAGAGGTTCTGTAGCCTCTCTAACTTGTTTAAGAGTTCCTCAGTGGCGTCCAACATGCATACGTCGGCATAGTCTATGATGGGGAGAAGCAAGGCTTGAGCGAGGGTTATTTTAGTGTCCAGAGGCAAGAAATTTTGGAGACGCTTGAGAGAGTGAAAAGAGAAATGCACCTTCTTGCTGATCTGATTTACATGGGGACCCCAAGATAGATTTTTGTCGAGAAAGACCCCTAAGTTTTTAGCCGTGTCACTAAAGGGAATCGTTACATTATTGTAAGTAACAGATGGAATGTTACTATTAACTAGTTTATTGGACATGTACCTACTACCAATGATCATGACCTGAGACTTCGATGGATTAACCAAAAGACCATAGGACTTGGCCCAGTTACTGATGCGTCTAAGATCGGCATTAAGCTCATCAACTGCCCCCGCAATATCATTAGCCATAAAATGGCGATACAGTTGTAGATCGTCTGCGTAAAGATGATAATTAGAAGTGATAACCTTAATGATGGAATTGATGAAAATGGAGAAAAGCAAGGGAGAAAGAACGCCACCCTGAGGTACGCCCACAGTGAGATCACACCAATCCGAGGAGTCCTCGTCAAAGCGCACACACTGTGAGCGACCACGAAGGTAGGAATCGAACCAAGCAGCTACCGAGGGGGAGACATTGAGAGAGCGAATTTTTTATGTATAACTAAACCCGCATTTGACCTCGATCTCGCCAAATACAAATACAAATACTTTCTATACTTAGTCACATTCTTATCTTATCTTATGAGAGGGCCGGGACTAACCCAGCGGTACTTCGAGCCTTGAGGCTCTTTTGTGCCAACCTCATTTTACACACTGGTTATCTTAGTGTGCAGGTTTCCTCACGATGTTTTCCTTCACCGTCAGAGCAGTCGGTAAATGTACGTAAGTCTTCGAAATATACGAAAAACTCATTGGTACATGGCACTGCACGGTTTCGTACCCGGACTACCCCGCGTGGACCGACAACGCTGTAAAGTTAATACATGTAATAATTTTACGCTGCAATATAAGGTTTTATTTTATAAATAAATATATGTTTATTTCTCTTGTTACCATTTTTAGTCGCACTTACATAAAATACACGCTAATAATAAGTATACACAATGTCATCAAGCCCGTAGCGGGTAAATATTATTCTGTCAAGTACCAGGGACTACAAAACTAAATGAAATTACCGTGACTTACTCTAGTATATTTTATTCATTAGAGCTGTGCTGTTTGTTGCTCTCTGCTCTCTAAAATTTAGTGCAGAGATGTAACAATAACATTTCCTTGTATTGTCTAGGCAAGTCCGGGTAACAATTGGAGTCCACTGTCGCTGGAGACAGCTCTACAGCGCACCTGCGATTCTACATCGGCGTAGTTCTAGTTCGGGAACTCTCAGTTTCTAATTTTATTTATCTTTGTTGACAATAACTATAATACTGATCGTATGGTTTATACTCGTATGTATATGGCGGCTTCCCGCCATAACATCGGCGCATGCGTGCTGCGCGCCTGTCAGCTGCTGAGAAACAATTGCCGCCGGTTTTGATATACTCGCGACGTCAAGGTCTCGAGGTGTTCAGTAAACTACGTCCTGCTCTTCATCTCCAAGACCTGGCTTTTATTTTGTAGGCGCGTACAGCCCCACCCCTATGGTTTATTGGCCACTGACGTGGCCACCTACTCGTAATGTCAGAGTTGTTCAGGCCGCCCGCAGGCCTCTGACATGGGTTAACGACTGTTGTCTAACAACAACAACCGGGACCGACTGTTTAACGTGCTCTTCGAGGCACGGAGGAGCTTATGTGAAATATGTCACTAGTGGTCACCCATCCTGGTACCGACCGCGCCCAACGTTGCCTAACCTGCACGCTCACTTTCGGACCGTGCTCGCAACTAGGCTACGAGCTCCTCACAATCATTATGAAATAAGAAGACGAGAAGTGATGAATATGGTCATATCCCATTAGTACACAATGTGTTATTGAGTAAAAAATTAAATATTTAAAAAAAATTGTAAACTTTTTTAAATTAGTCATCTTTCAGAGATCATTAAATTAAATAACGTATCATATTATGATTTATATCAATAAATAAATAAATAAATGTGGTCCACGTATCAAACGTGTCGGTCTACCATTTAGTTACAAAACAAATATAGAAAAAGTCTCAACTTTAAATTAAATAACTTTCCCGACACACTTATTTTAATACTTGCACGGACTCATTCTGAACAATAAACAATGAGCCTACAACGCAAAGAAATCAAAATCACCTACTAATGGTAAGTAGATAAGTAAAATGGGAGCAAGAGTTGCCGAATCGATTATGCACAAACTGCGCACATGACCGGTGCCATTTTATGAACTATTTCACCTAGGTAACTATTTCACGCTATTTACTATTCAACTAGACTAGACAAGAGGAGCGACGAATTACTAATGACTTGTTGATGAGATAATTTGAAGAGTAATGAGTCGACGGTATTACTTACTAAAGTCCTTAAATATTTAATACCGTTGTTAAGGCCTAAAACTGGAGGACAACAAACCTTTTAACCTTCGGGTTAAAATGCTTAGGTTAGTGTTAGTGCAAGATTTTCTTAGATTGAAATAGTAACAAAAATATGACAGTGTTGTTGTCAGTTTGTTTGTTTTGTAATTAATTATTCGTTTGTTGTTATGTATGCAATAACTGGAATTATTCTATTTCTTTCTTTCTTTCATACCTATACTGTAGGTACATTTCCGAGAAGTTGCAATATTTTTATTAATGGTGAGATAAAATATATAAATTAAAGGATAAACTAATCTCTAATGTATCACAAAATCGGCTAAGAAAATGATTGCCATTTTCTTAGCCGATTTTGTGATACATTTATTTATTAATAATTTATCTATTAATAGCGGCCTAGACAAATATTTTTTATAATATATTTTTTCCCTTTATAGATGATGGTTATCAAACTAGGTTAACTACGTGACTGTATAGCCAATAAAATATATGATAGTTGTGTGACCCTATCCGTCGATAGATGGCGCTAGTCGCATTTTACAACGCGTTATGGTTGTGTTGTGTCGAATGACTGATATAGTAAAGCAAGTTTTCAATAAATGTCTTCTTCCTGGAGACCGTCTTTCATTCGGCGGTCCATACTTAGGGGGCATTTTGTACTATCAAACTGTACAAGGTCCTTCGAGCCTTTTTTCCTTAAGAAAACACGAAACTGTTTAACGAATGTAAATCTAAATAAAATAGAGTACACTATTTCGTACTACGAATCAAGTGCAAGTACTCGTAACGTAAGTAACATTTTGGCAAAATACTTGTCATATGAGTTAAAGAATCTCACAAATCATAAACACGATAAGTTACACCCCACCCCACCCAACATTAAGGTAGTACCCATAAGTAAATGTGTTCATATCATAAGGTAAGAAGACTCGAATGTTTCCCTTATCCTTTTGATGTACGAAAATAAACTTGTTACATTGCGAGTATCCAATGAAAGGCTACGTAAGAAAGTCAGCGTTGCTCCCTTGAGGAAAATATGCCATCTGTCTACCTACCTCATAATAACTTCGTATAAGTTTAATTATTTAGTTACTAAGCTACTAACTAGTTTGGCAACTCGTTTGTACATTCGAGACTTAATTAAACTTGCTAGGACCAACCTATGACATAATTATACCAGTAACAAGGAAATTTGCTTTCTTTTGTGGATACTCTATGGGATATGAAGAGACGTGTGTCGTGCCGGCCATAAAGAACAGCACCACTCCAACTCTTCCCATGGGTGTCGTACGAGGCGATTAAGAATTTTGTTGTTTTTGTTTTGTTATTCTACACCTAGTAGATAGCGATAGGCTCGCCACCTTGATAGGTGGCGAGCCTATCGCCGTCTACTAGGTGTAGAATAACAACGTTTGTCCACCAAATCTTACGGCGAAAAGTGGGAACTACCTGTCGGTGGTTCCTCTGTCTACCCCCTCGGGGATAATGGACATTTTGTGTTGTAGACGTGACTTTATGTTGTGTATGTATATGAATTGATAGACTGCTTCAGCAAGTTTAAGCTAGAGCCTTTGAAGTACTCGTAATTGAATTTGGGTTGGGTAAACATTTCTTTCGAGGCCAATTTGGGTAACGTAATTGATTACGTGACGTCGTTAAATTTTTTATCTGAAATTATCTACATTGGTAATTAGCGTTTTTGGAGGTTTTCCACCAATATTTACATTTTTCTTGTTCCCAAATTAATAAGAACATTATTGTGGAAAGAAATTACGTACATAATAAAGTGGAAAGAGTCTGTTAACTCTTAGAGTTAATTTTAAAAATAAACTTAAGATTTTTTGTTAGTTATTGTAACTACATTGTAAACAGACCTAATTCCATCCAGGTAACTATGAATCTGATGTAGGTAGTGCACCTAAATCGTATAGGTAGACCCTTCAGGACATATGCAGGAAGGAAATCGTGACGTCCCCAATGTAATAATTATCACTACCGATGTCGTGTCCACTGCTAGTTTCCTGTGCGTGTACAACTCCCGGGGGATCTGAGCGACAACCATGTAATTTGTCGTGAGCGCCAACTTGCTTCAAAATTAACAGTGAATAGAAATATTTGTTAAGAAGATACAACTTTAATCTTTTATTGAATATCGAGTCTTTTAATTCGATGTCGATGAATTTTGAAATTTGTATCGTCTAGAGTTTAGAATATACTTATATCAATATAAGTCTGGACCAAATAATAAAACCTGTCAATAGGTCTGTACAAGTAACTTCGTAATTATTCAAGTACAATAATGTTTTTGTCTGTATCAACCTACTACAAAATCCAGAAAGAAGGTAATCACCAGAGATAAGGTAATAATCACTAAGTAGGTAATCACTGCGACAAGGGCAACCTACTGAAATCGTATGAAAATGTCGTTGCGATTTGTCATCGATGTGTATGGAAAGTTACCGTTTATTTTTTAATCTTAAAATTACTCAGACCAAAAAGGATGACTTATTAACTTGATGACTTTTACTTGATGATGATTTATTTGCTTTTACATAAAGTTAATATCCCATTAAAATGTCCTCTTACTGCAAATAAATAGATTTAAGTATAGGACGCTGTGATAAATGGGGTGTGAAATAAATTATACTTATATTAATACTTCTGCAAATCTTTGTTGGGTATGGGTATTTTTTATACATAAATGAGTATGTTGTATTGAAAAACCTGTAATGACCTGTAACTTATTGTTATCAATAAAGGATTGTATTGTATTGTATTGTATGTCATCAGAATATGCTAAGAGGTTTAGCAACGATTAGATTACCAACCAAATATTACAAACCCCCTGAAAGCAATAGAATTCCAACCGTCATAAGGAGGATATAGTATGCTATCATCCAAAAGAGGATGTTGTTCTTCGGTCCCTGTGTGAGGAGAACTGGAAAACGCCAGATATGCCTGCTTCCCGCCGATAAAGGCTTACAACGTATTAAACAGGGCTTATTGAGTATTTTCCCAACAATTTACATAAGTCAACAAATAATAAGACCCTCGTCTTACCCCAAAATTAGATTTGGAAATTGATTCTCTTGGCAGAGAGTGAAAGTTAACTTTATGGGGGTTGAGATTGATTTTAATTTATCGAAAGTATATATAGATAGATATAGATACCTATGTTATTTGACTTTTGGGTACTTAACTTAAGTGATTTCCGATTACGGGTTTAATAGAAAAAGTAGTTCGATGATTACGCGAATACAAAATACCTTTTGCATAATCGGTAATGTATCTGTCATTTTGGTCGAGAGGGGAAGGTGCGTACCTAAAATGCAATCTATTTCCAAGAGGTAATGTTATTTGTGTATGTATTAAGGATGTTTAAATACTATTATAGACCATTTAATATGTCCTTTAAAAACAGCTTTGTCTTGAATTTGGATTCCACCATTAAAACAAAGCCTACAGTTTAAATTTATCTTACGTCGCAAGCTATAGGACTAGCAAACTTCGTAGACTTTGATATCTGTCTTTAACTAAGAGTTGTTGGTTCAGTTACAGAGAAGAAACAACGGCAGACCCTTCAGTGAAATAGGCATAGCTTGTTAGAGTGGTACTTCGATACAATGTAGGTCACATTTTGTATGTTATTTTTATTTATTTTATAATTGAATCTAGTAGACGTAGTGACAGCTGACCAATCCTAATAGCTCCATGTTTAGATTGTCTGAGGTTAATTGCATGTTGTTCCATATCTTGAATGCATTAGGTACCTATTGATTGAGCAAATGTTTGCTTCGATAGCTTACAATGTAAATTGCCGTCAAGCTGCCGTCTTGCGTTGCCTAGTTGAATATCAAATCAAGTCATCGATAAATTGTACGGACTGCGAAGTATGCCATTCATTGATATAAAATAATGAACAGAACAAGTAGTCTTAATACACTACTACTGGAAGAGACTACTACACTACTCACTAGGTTGTCTGGAAGAGATCAAAATTAGTGTGATACAGTGCGTACGAAACTGTCTTGTCGCTTTTAGCGACAAGACAGTTTCGTACGCACTGTATCACACTAATTTTGTGCAATAAAGTGTATTCTTCCTTCATTCATTTATACTGTCAATTTCCAACGTTCGTTATTGTATTACCTATATATCTGTTGCTGCATGTGTACAGTACTAATTATGCAATGAAACTCAGTCAAAAGCAGTTCGAGAGTGGGTATAATTTTCGTTGAATTTCTAACTTCTATTAATAAATTTTGCGACAAAAGTTAATATGGCAAAGAGTAAATTTTCGTCCCGCATGAGCTAGATACAAAGGCTCGTAGGGAATATAGAAAATGGCAGGACCAGCATTCTGAGCCACGCCTTTGACATCCCTTCATGTGGACGAATTTAACCGACACGAGAGCACAATTCAAGTCTCTTTTCCACACAGTCTCGTTGAAGTACCAACAACTAAAGAACTAAAAAGTAACTGCAAATCCTGATTTATTCATTCGCTGCATTAACTTTTGAAGAGTTATTTAAGGAATTATAATAAATACTGTATTCAAAAATTGTCGGAGAACGCTGAATGCAATCTCATTTTAAAGCCATTTTAATGCTGTTAACTCTCCAGTTAAATTACGTCAACTCAAATGCTTTACGTGACTTCCTTAGAGCAAAGATAAATAATTTTTCCCTGATTGTCGAATGCTGGCATTGCCTGACTGAAAATATTGTAGCTCTGGGATATTGAACTTGCTGATTATGAATTGGTATATTAACAAACAGTTTTTAATGTAAAATTTTCCTTTATAGTACTAGGTACTATAAAGGAAAAGGTACAATAAGCGTCACATTACTTATGTTCATCATCATCAGTAGCAGCAGCAGCCTACTCTAGTTCACTGCTGTACATAGACCTCTCCCAGGGCGCGCAATTGGGCCCGATCTTCGGCTCTTCTCATCCAGTCGCTGCCAGCCACCTAGCGCAGATTGTCGCTCCATCTAGTAGGGGGGCGACACACTACGTTTGCCCAAACGCGGTCTCCACTCCAGAACTCGTCTACCCCAGCGGTTGTCGCTAATGTTCATATTCAAGTATAATACCTAAGTAAGACTTCCTAATTTCCTAATTGTACCTATTCTTAAATATAAAATACATATATAGATTTTCCATATTGTGTATTGTAGCAAAAAGAGATTATACATTTAAACGTTTTATTATTTAGTACAATTTGTATAAATAGGTAAGTTCTTAATAGCTTTGCCCTTTGACTCTTAGCGTCCTGTCATTTTCCGTAGGTGGAACGGGATACCGAAAACAACGCGGAAACATTTTAATGGTGTTGTAAGTGATTTAGAATAAAAACAAATGAAAATAATTTGCTTGCCGTAAATGGAGTTTCTTTGTGCTAGGAAGGAAACGAGGGCCGCAAATGTTTGTTTGCGGCAAACAATAAGTCTGCAATTTGCGGGGCACGTCGTTCGCTTTGTTGATGCGAATCAAAACCTTAACAAAATAGAGCTTTAGGCACAGCAGAACCGAATTTAATTATTTCATCCAAAGTATATCTAACCACCTTTCTTAGTTACCTAAGTCCTTCCATTGAATAAAGATCTTTTATACTCACACAGTAATTATATGATATGCTATGCCATTTTAGGTAAGCTGCTGTCACATAGGCATTTTCGATTCATACAAACAGACACATTCACACATCACAACACGCACACACTGTTGCTTTCTTCGTCCGTGCAGTCCCTGAGGGTCCAGCTGAAAATCAGCGCTGTGGCTTGCCTCAGCATTATGCTGAGCTGGTGTACCCTTTTTGGCACTGTACCACAACAGATGTTCTGTGCTGTATGTATTAAACTTTGTATACTTCTGTATTGTGTACTGTATTCTGGTGTTTACAGAGCTAAATAAACGTTTTCAATTTCAATTTAGATTTCAGACCTAGATTTTTTTCAGAATATAGTGCTATTTTAGTAGATATTAGTTCTACATATTTAGAAAAAGGACATTGATGTATGAATTTTGTTAGTAACGTAGATATTCTGGAAGAAATGTTTAGAGTCTACATAATCATTTGAAACGATCAGCTGATAATTTAAATAGAGGAGCCTTTTATCTTTTGGTACACGACAAGGTAGTAAAAACGTAAGGTCAGTAGTAAAATTAACTAAAACGTGTTTTTTGCCCATTTTGACAGTATTTATCAGAACTTTGAATGGTCACATCTCTGAAACTATTCATCGTAGAGACTAATCTGATTAATGCCAAATTCTTCGTAATTTAGGTAATGGAATATAAATGGCCTCGGAGGTAAATGGCAATTAGAGAGAGACTATTACTTCTTATTGAAATTTCTGGGACTTGACCAAATAACTGGGCTGAGGATGATGATGATGATACTAACTTACTACAATTTTTTTTATTTTGTCAATAACAAGCCCTAAAATGGCTAGAACACCAGACGTTTGCGGGTGCGGGTGTTCCGAGTTCGAAACCGTGCAGTGCCATGTACCAATAAGTTTTTCGTATTTTTCGAAGACTTACGTACATTTACCGACTGCTCTAACGATGAAAGTAAACATCGTGAGGAAACGTGCATGTCTGAGGAAATTAAAAGTTTCTTTAGCGTGTGAAATCCACCAATCAGCACTGGGCCCGCTCGGTGGATCATGGTCCGCACCCCCTTGTGTAAGGGGAGGCCTGTGCCCCAACAGTGGAGACAATAATAGGCTGATGAAGAAGCCCTAAAAAGTCGATAAAGCAGTAAGATATCTATAGGTAATTAGCTGATTTATCTTTCCTGTCCCATAAGTGGCCTTAGAAGTTTCATAGACGCGAAGTGCCATATTAACCAATTACAGTGACACTTTGTTAAGTATCAGCAGTTTATGCTGTTTCCGACGGCGGGAATCCAATTAGCGATATCATCCTGTTTGAGCTGATACTGTCCTGGCACAATTTAAGTAAATATGAACAGTAAAGACAGTACCGAGATGGTACCAGCTTTTACCGCCCGAAGCTTTCAGGCACTCTCGCACACTGCACGTCATATAAAAGGGTGGTGGCTAAAATAGGTGTGTCAGCGTTAAATATAATTAAAGTCGTATAAAATCACCAAAAACAAAAAATAAGTTTGTGGTTTTGGTAATTTTTTACGACTTTAAAGTGAAAAACAGTGACTAAAAGTGTCAAATGTATGAAAGAGACATTTAAAAATTGTTTTATTGACGCTCGCGAGTTTGCGAGTGCCTCGGGCGGTGAACGGTAGTATTAACTGTGAGTTTGCGAGTGCCTCGGGCGGTGAACGGTAGTATTAACTGTGAGTTTGCGAGTGCCTCGGGCGGTGAACGGTAGTATTAACTGTGAGTTTGCGAGTGCCTCGGGTGGTGAACGGTAGTATTAACTGTGAGTCTTTACTGTTTACTGGTATTATGTTTACTGTGGTAGGAGCAGTAAGCGACGCGGCTACAGTTAACATCCTACTGCTAATTGCTGTTGAATTTACTCACTTGGTACTTACACGCAGAATAGATTGCTAACGTGACCTCATTACACACGTATATATAGGTACAGTTTATGAAATTAATTTAAATGAAATTTAAAAAAATATCACCTAGCTACTTTAACTTGAGAATGGTGAGGGACATGGAAAACTGGAGGAAATTGGGGGAGGCCTATGCCAGAAATGGCAACTACTGAAACAAATAATAAATATTGACATAACTATAATAATTTAAAGAAATAATGAATAATGACATGTTAATTTTATCTTAATTTATGAATGAGTAGTAGGAATTAAATGCTAAAATTTTTATTTGATTTGATTTTACCTTAACTTAATTGGTACATCGTGAAATACATCTACTCTACCTATTATATTCCTACATACGATTTTGTACGTAGAACGTAGTGTGGCAGTATGTATACTTTTAAATTACATAAAATACCTAGGTACTACATATTTCTAATATCATTGTTTATACGTATGTACCTACAATAAGTAATGTCGTTGTACAAAATAATTTGTCTAAGGGTCGATTTATATTCAGCGGCCGAACGGTGAACTTTCAAAATTCACATACTGCTCGCACACTCCATAGAAATATGCTTCCAGCGGGCAGTCCGACGGCTAAATATAAATGGAATGAATTGGATGGCTGCCTAAATCATCCTTACAGTTATTATTATTAGACATATCTTTGACAAGATAATCTAAGAGTATATTTGATACAGTCAGTTGGACTGGAAAGACAATGGGGTGGTACAAGTAGGCTCTTTATCAGCTTTCAATTGATTTCACACCTCTACTCCTCATCCATTGTATTAACTCGATGTTCCATGCTATAAACAAGCCAGGAAATTTAAAGTGCTTGGAATAAATTAAATAAATAATAGAAGTAAATTATTGATTGAATATCTGTCTACAAAAAGATCTAAAATTTTATACATTAAATGCAAAAAAAAACGACCACGTCGGTTCTTTTGAAAACATTCCAGCTAATTGCTCTGGGTGGTCCACTGAAAAAATCCAAACAAAGAGTTCTTGTACAAACGTTTAAAACTCATAAACGTCAAAATAAAACTAGATCTTTATATCGATTCGGATTGAAATAATAATATCGAAATCGTTAATTATCGGTTAATCGTAAATCAGACATAAATGGTGCCATTTTCGTTTTCATGTGAACGGAAATACTAAAAGGCCTTGGGCACACTCCGCTAAATGAAGATTTGTGACCGCCAATAAAATAGAACTCCAACATGCTACAAATACGTTGTATTGGCGCTCGGAATTGAGGTGTAGTTAAAACTGCTCGTAGATAAAGATATACGTTTAGGTCTCAACTGTAAGGAAATAAAATGGAACAAGACGAACTATTTTCAAAAACTGCTCGTAGATAAATATATCCTGATTAGAGTTAAATAATATACTGTTTCACGGATTACACATCTTCAGGTATTAGGTGTAAACGAAACCGGTCGTAATAAATAAAATACAGTAAGAACCCGTGAAACAGAATATTATTTAAGAAGAATAAAAATAAGAATAGTTTATTTGTGCGGTAAGATTAAACTCTAATCATGTACTACAAGTTTCACCAAGTACCAACAACCGCAAATATTAACCATAAATAGATCCGTTTAGGACTCAACTGAAAGTAAATCAATTGGAACATGACGAACTATTTTCAATAGTTGTCTCGTAACATCTACATAGCCAGTCAGTTTTAAAAAAGAATTAAAAGATCTGAGTATTTATAAAAGTTGAACGAAGGTAGGTAATTAGTACTATAGATCTATATATACTTAGTACTTCCATGGCTTAACCAAAAATATAAAAATCCTCTTGCCATATTTCGGAATTAAATGAAACTTATTTTCATTATAATTTTCATATAGATTATTATAAAAATACCATTGTATATTACTACAATAATTGTATATATATAGTTGTATATAACTACTAAAAATACCAAAATCCTTGTGACAGGATTTTTATTTTCCTAGTTATATTACACCTATCAGAAAATTTTTTAGTCGTTTGAAAAATAACAATCTAGCGTTTTGTCTAGTGTTGTACAATAAAGTGTAAATAAATAAATAAATAAACAATTTTTAAATATACATATATAAGTACATTAAGTACGTACATTATATTAATTTTTGATACTTATTGTTGATCTTTTACAATGCCAAATATGACCAATCTGTTATTGCCGTCTATTTTTAGCCCATTCTGTATATATGCTACAGTATGTTGTAGATACTATGTTTGCGTATATGTTGGTCTATTCACAAAGCTACTCGAAACAGGAAATCGCGTGATAAAATCGGACGAACTATTTCCAATGGCCTATTCCATGTCTATTCAAATGATTCAGTCGCTATTTACGGTAGAAATGGCAAATTCTAGTTTATTTCTGCGCCTTTTTATTGATATTTTTTTTGTCCATAATGTGTAACATATAACTTACCCTATAAATGTTTGATTTTATTGAGAATTGAAAATAAGTCCTTGCCTTAATTTTAAAAAATCCTGGTCGTGAATTCGTTGATACGTATTATATACGATAGTAATGAACTGATTGATAGTTTATTGAGTCATTTTTAAACCCCTGATAGTCGAAAGAATTCTAAAACAAACTCTTAATCAATATTCATTCAAATTTGTGGATAGAAAAAAGGTTTCATTACCCATGTTATTGGTAAATGTAAAATGACTAACAAAGGCAATACCACATACTTTATTTTATATGCATCCAGGCTTCGCTGAAAATGCATTTTCGAGTAGAAATATCAGTGAGCAGAGACAAACGAGCTGCAGACAATCAGAAAGCCGATGTCACCGCAACAGTGAATGCGTTTTAACCTTTATTCAGGCAGGTTGAACACAAATCTAAGCAAACAGTTGAAGATATACTTTTGAATTTTGACAAATACTTAACCTCTATTTTGTTAAATATCTCACACAAAATTGGTATAGAAAATTTGAATCGTTTATTTGTAAAAACAGAATAAACATATTTTTTATAAACAACAAACAAGTACATGTATAATAAAGTACAGGTAAGTAAGTAGTAAGTACCTGTAAGTTGACAAACCTGTATAGTTTTTCTGGACCGCCTTTAATTATTTACTTAAATTTTATAAACCATAAATTAAATATCTTTATGATTTGACTTTTTTGTAACATACCGAATTAATTTGTATTGATTAACAATGAAGTCCGATTAAATATATTTAATATAACTAAAGAATAGCGAATTGGAGTAACCTAAAATATCTGAAGAACGTATAATCTGAAGAACGTCGACCATTACCATTAGTAAAAAAGAAATTCCATTAATATTACAAAATTCGCCGTTAATTGTGAATGTTCACAAGTCAATAACCAATAGATTAATGCCTCTTTCAAAAGAATGCGTTACATAATAATATGTAATTATTATGTACTCTGAGCTAAGTATACAAAAGTAGTTCTTCTTATTGTAAGGTTAGTGCCCAGTCCAAAACATTGTCAAGTAGTTCAGGCCGCCCGACATTACATAACCGGGACCGACCATGAATGTGCTCTCCGAGGTTTAGATGGAAATGTGGCACTAACGGTAACTTACCCTGGTTCTGCCCGTGCCCAATGACGCCTAATTTACATAATCACTTTCTGACCTCGCACCTGATTTGCCATTGTCTTTATGCCTTGCTATTGTGACACATAGTAATCTTTCTATCTTAGTGGAAAACACATCAAGTGTCTATGGGTATATAGTAATAGTTTCTGATTTGATTCCTTGACTTTCTTAGGAATGTGTCAAAAGTTAAAGCGAAAAAGAACTAGCCTGATGTGTTGCTCACTGTACATTACATAGTTGTTAACTGGAAAGGCGGGTGTAGTAACCCTGCAGTTCACTATGAATCTGTATGTATCCGAATGAAATCCCTCTGTATACACTCCGTGCAGCTATATCTTTGATATCCGAGCGCCAATAACACACGTGTTTGTTTTTCTGACAAATCATGTCTGTTCTGTTGCAACAATTTTTCACTTTAATCTTTACATGAACTCTGAGCCAATAGTTTCATGTTTTGCACGCTCATGCTATCGGCTTGCTGAAATTAACATTTTAGGTGCAATATACTTATTTATGAACTTCTAGGTATTTCGTACAAGAATACATTTTTAATTTAGAGTGATTCATAGCAGTAAGAAAGTAAAAATGTAATGACGCCGAAATGATCTACGACGCCTACTACTGCTACGACAGCTGTTGCTACGATGGCTACTGCTACGATGGTTATTGTTACGATGGCTACTGCTACGATCAGTAACAACGGCAACTGTACGTTAATAAGATAAGATAAGATGACACGAGACGAGACGAGACAAAATAAGATATAATTTAATTAAATTAATTGTGGTTTACAATGTTTACATTGTTATAATTGTGACTCCTGCTACTACAATTTTTATTATAATTACCATAGAAGACTTATATTAAATACACATACGGCCAAAAGTTGCTGAAATTGCTCCTAACATTTCTATTTCTAAAAGATGTAGTATATTCACCTTCTACACAACTCATCAGATATACGACCGTGGACTTAAAATATTCAACCACATCAGGTAGAAATTACAAACTGAGCGTTGTAATTTTGTGATGACGTCACATAATCCGACATTTATTCCAATGACGACATAAATCCGACGTTTGTGATCCTCGATAGTGGGCCCTCGAGGAAATTTGCTTTATCAGCATCTGCAATGATTCAGGCAAGAGGCTTACGTTTGACGTAAAGCCTATAGTAATTTTGAGACTCCAGCTACTTTTAAACGTTGTACGATATCTTAAGACTTGGTATGATAGACTTCAGAAAATCGCTTATATTTGTCACTATAGGTAAACCGCTTAACTGTGGGGACGCCTGCGCGGCAAGAGGAGCGCGGGGCGGGACGTCAGAGGGCGAGCATGAGGCGCGGCGGGCGGGAGGTGCGGCATATAAGTGTCCTGTGGGTTCAAGTGGAAAAGTCAGTGTCCGTGAGCCCAGGGAGTCCAGGCGAGGGGGTTCCAGTGGAAGTCTCAAAATATTGCTTTTTTTAAGTAAATTACTTTATCATATTATACCTACTTACAATTTGATTAAAAAATAAACAAAAATCTAAAGTTACCCAATAAATACGTTAAAAAGTGTTCTACTGTCAGAGTGAGGTACCCTAATCGAAGGCATAATTGAATTGAAGCCACTCAGGGGCCGCGTTTCTACTAAATCAATTATGGACCGCATTCGCCAATATCGTTACACGCTTTGACAGTTTCTTAATGGCAGGAACAGAGTCTACATCCCATTCGACCAGGCACTGATTGGCGTAGATAAGTTATCACTTAGACCGCACACAGCTAAGAAAAACAATGTATTATTTAAGGGATCCGTACTCCGAGGGGGAAAACAGAGCCCTATTGCTGTCGCTCCGTCTTGCGTCCGTCTGTCGGGTCTAGCGTCTACCCCTCTAAACGGAATAAGAGGGTTAAAGATTCAATCTTCAAAACTTCACTTATTATCAGTGATCGGATTAGGTAGTGCAATTTAGGGTTATCGACCTCAAACGTTATATTAGTACAGATACGCCCGCGGGATTGCGGTATTTCTGAAATCTTCTGTATATATAAAATACATTTCTCCTGATGGGAACTCTAAAAAGGAAATCATCTCTTTATCCCTTTTGCGAGAGAGAGACAAAGAGATACCACTATTAGGACTATATTCGGGATTTATTGTCTCTTTCACACATTCACACTCTTATCATGCGTCGTCTTTGTTATGCCGAAACAATACATTTTCTAAGAATTTTTGTCAAGTGTAAACAACAATATAGCGGCAAATTTAGCTCGTAAACATCTCATAAGAATGATTAATGATATTTTTGAACGATATTACTGTCCACTTTAACCAGCTTTTTGCGAATTTGTAATCCCGGGATATCGTTACTTGTTGGGCATGTCCATGTTCATATTACGGCATGGAATATCGCAAAATTGCCCTACCTAATCTGATTACTGCGTATTAGGTATTCCCTTGACCCAAACCAGAATATCAACTTTAAAATTTCATATAGTAAACTGAGATATCTATGGGCGACTGTGACTACTTACCATCAGGAGGCCCGTTTGCTCATCTGCTCGCCTTATAGAATAAAAAAAAAAACGTGGCTCCACATAATGAAGGCCTTGGGTAGGGATACTAATTTTTCTTTCATCCATGCTCCACATTTTTCTAGGTGGTGTTCATTTAATTACCTACTAAATTTCTTCTTATTGTTTTGAGTCCTTTCAGTTAATCAAATGATAAAATGAAGGTTCTACAATGTCCATTTACATCTGCATGAATAGTGTCATCTTGATGAAAATTAAATAACTTCAGCAGTCCGTTTCTACAAAGACATATCTAGTTATCATAACAAGCAGAAATAGGTACATTTTGAAGACAGTTTCAAAGTAAAATATTTGGGATTCATTGAGACGGATTCAAGCAACAATGTAGGTGTCTTATCTAATAAATATCAGTCATAAAGACAGCCACATTGTGAGCGAGGGCATCAATAAAGTTTGAACCGTTAGGGGGTCGGTCGTGGAAGCTGCGTCGGCTACAATTATGTTATCGCTAGTCATATAGTAAAAGATATTCGTAGTCTACGCACACTTACATCGCTGTAGATAGAATTAAAATGTACTAGAACCGAAATATGACACATACCATACTAAAACGCACCGCGGTTTTTTAGTGCTACGAGGTAAAATAAAGTGCTACGCAGGTACGGCGTAGAGGACGGTCGTAGATCAGAGTCAGTTGCCGCTTGCCACAGCCAGGCTCGCTCGACTCAAATCATTTATTGCAAACGAACACTTGATGATAAATATTACCTTTTTACGGAAATAATTAATGAATGGATTACATACTTATGTGTTATGCCAATTAAACAATTTTCAAAGTGCAAAAGAAGTAGAAGTAAGGTATCCCTGTTGATAATTCTTTAATATCATGTCTACACCCCATTCTCTTCCAAAGAAAATCAGGGTAATAGAAAGGGAAGAGTAAGTAAGTACAACATATGTAGTCATGTACAACGTATATAGTAATTTAGCTGGTACCTGTAATATTGTAACGGAGAGAGAAAACATAAATTTGTTTTGCTCCACCGAAGCTACCGTTAAGCTTTGTGGTGGTTTCCTACGATTGAAATCATTTCTACGATTTCATACGTCTATATACACAAGTGTAAATCATAGAGAAAGGAAGAGGCAATATAAATAGGCAATCACCTGCTATGAGGGTTTAATGGATTAAATCGCAGCAATATGGATAAAGTCACGCACGCTTTATAGGATTAGGTCCTCTTTCATTGTACACAGTTCTTTAGATATTGAGTCAGTATGAAGTTTTATTTTATAATATTCTAAGGACTGGTGAACAATGTGATGACTCTTCGATCTTCTTCCGTGCGCGCTTATTAATTTCTCGAACATAAAGAGCTTCCAACAGTAAAAGCTCGTAAAGAGCTTCGATTTGGTTACATTATGAAGGTTGCCGAAACCTTACTACTAAGGGTGGCTTGCGCGAACCCTTTTTTCTCGGGTTTACTCTAACCCGATGTCAAATTTGTATGAAAACCATAGACAATTCGCGAGTTAACCCAGGGTAAACATTTCGCGCAAGTGGGCCTAATACCTGTATTATTTCTTTACGGCTCGTAAATAACTCGATTTGGTTAGTTTCTTGTGCTCTTGCAAAGTTTATATTGTTCTCATACCGCCCGCCGTATGTCTTATTGTGTGTGAATGCGCGAAGAACAATATGGTATGGCAACATTGTATTAGATTAATTAAAAAACTTGTCTTTACTATAGGTAAACCATTCTAGCCTGGCTACGTCCGCGACGTAAGAGGGGCGGGGGGCGAGACGACAGCAAGCGGACGTGCTACTACCTGAGTTAAATGGTTTTACCTATAGATAAATATATTTGTAACTTTTTAGTGATTTGTAGCCTTTGCAGGTGACATGCTTAAAAAAAACCTACAGTCGAATTGAAGATCCTTCTCCTTTTTTGAACTCTGTTAAAAATGAAAGTTACTCGTAGTTAGCGCCACATCTATTTTGTATGTGAGCTGAGTGCACAATAGTATTATATGGCAGCTATGAGTCAAGACGTTATGCCGAAATGAGCTATAAACGGGAAATGGCGACGGCGTGATAGCCTGCGCGCAACGCAAGCCACCTGTTAAATTTGTGTCCTTGTTTGTTTTCCTTCGACATTTCTGTGACGCCTTAATTTCTGTAGGAATCTAAATAGTTTTATTGTTTTGGAAATAAGATTATCATTTACTAGTATCCTTGATATCATATACAATAAGGAACTTCCGAATGAAGTTTCGTAGTGATCGTATATATGAAGCTTAAGATATGGAGTTACCTACTTACTTACTCAGAGTAAATACCAAGTAATCATATTATCCTATATCTACACTAATACCATTACGAATGAAGAGACGTAGTTATTCTAAGCGAAAATTATTCGTCAAATTTGAACACAATGTTGTGTACATTAAGCATAATGTTCATTTTACGAGGTTCGCCACGTTGTTAACTTCGGTAGACGGTAGGCACGTACCACTGAGACGGGGGTCATCTAACTTTTCCCATAAACCACCCCGCGTGACGTTGCAATACGAATTATTTTGCAAATTACATCGGAAGCGCACGTTCGTGCCAAATTACACACGATCTCAATATTATGTGGAATTTTATTAGCTGAAAATATTTCCGAAATTCGAAATGTACGAAAATAGGATCAAGAATGGAATTCGACGAAAATCTGGCGCGCTTGCGAGGGTGGCTGGAGGGTTTGCATTCCGATGTGGGTTATTTCTCATCGAAGATCTTGTAGAATAATAATAAGATACAGATATTAACTCTTGCTTAAATCGAGATAGGACGTATGTCTATCTTAGGACGTAAGTGTATAAGATAGACACGTAAGTCTTTTGTTTGTCGTTTTGAGATAATGCGGATTTAATATTTATGGCCTCATGATATGAGACATTTTGTTCCCTGTATACATTTTTTAATCGCTTGTATCTTATTGACTAATATTTTGAGCTGCTTATTTTGACAACTAATAATACTAAGGAATACCAATGAAATTACAAGTCGATTTCTATCTCTTGAAGACCACTCGGGGTCTTCATATAGTAGAGTATGTACTAATTTAAAAGTAAGTACCTACTACTCTAGTAATCTGGTATCTCTACCACAGAAATTGACCTTTAAAAACAATTTTGTTATACATATATATTTTAAAACAAGTTTCGTCGCACCTATGAATAGAGACTGTAGCGTACATTCCTGTACTGTGGATCTGCGATGCGTGTGACAGATTATAAATATTTCTTTGAGCTTTTATGGCAATATAATGACAATTTAATTCGTATTTTGAATTTAGATGCTCGAAAATATTATTTCTGAAACAATAATAGAAGTATTACACATTTTCAATGTATATAGATTTTTGTATCTTCCTGTAAAACACGTCAGCGGACGCGTGATAATTTGGCTTCTAACTAGGCCATGCTAATATATTGGAAATTGATAGTTAGTAATGATTATTGTTAATATTGCATTTTTAGAGTTCAGAAATGATCATATTATTTATTTAAATATAATGCTTCATAATACTAAGTAATCTAAAAAGTAGTGAAACGTATCCGGCAGACAATATGGCGGGGCGGTATCACGCCACCTCATTTTGTTGTTTACATCGTACGATGGTATTATTAGACTTAGCTTTAAATTATAAGTTAATGTTATAAAACACGTTGATAAATATCCAATATAATTAACAATAGATTAATTAATGTGTCCATTACAATGTAATAGCCCTAAAGTGAAATAGTGTTTAAAACATTGTACGGTAGTCTGAATCGACAGCATGGCGACATTTTTATATAAATACAAGCCAACGCCCAAGATGGGGGTTCAGTCTGCGATGTGCCTCTAGTGTAAAAACGTATATACTTCTGCCATGCTGTCCAAGTCTAAGTTTGTTCTATCGACACCAGTGTACCTGATTTGTATATAAATTATGACTGCTGTGCTGTATAATACAAAAGATGAGTATTGAATTGTATTACTTTGATGTCGTAGCTAAGATGCCTTTGATAAGTGTGTTCCTCTGATATTTGTCTGACACTGATGATTTATATGAATACAGTAATGATATATCAAAGTGTGATTCTTCTTGTTTTCTCTTAAAAACTATCCCTTATAATATATATTAAATATTGCCTAACAGTCTCAGGCAGGATAGTTTTACAATTAGCAATGCCACCCTCGCTATTACAGTATATTGTCAGTAAATGTTACTTGCTAACTTAGAATGAATAACTAAATAAATGCAGTATATTATTATTTTGCATAGCCACTGACTGACATTTCCATTGCAGTTACATTTAATCAATAGTACATTGGTAGTGCTTGGTAATATTAACTACACATGACTTATTAAATCAAATGTAGGTACTTCATTAATTACGTAGGTAATTCACTAAACCTGAGGTTACTCTTACCTACTATGAATAACCAGTACCAAACATATCACGTAGGTAGTTCTTATTATCGCATTATTATAGCCATTGTGAGAAGGTTGGTAACTAGACTGACCTAAGTCCATTTGCCGTTTTGAGATGATCCAATTATAACATGAAACTATCATGTAGCTATGTGTAGTGTAACTATGGTGGAATTATAATTAAAATTAGTAGTGTCTATACAATAGTGTAGTATCATGTCGTCTTGACTATAATTTACTATTCTAATATTATTTTATATATTTTATTATTGCTCTATATGATAGCGCTATGTTTCCATTCTAACATCAGAAGTGGGATAGCTCAACCATGCTCAGACAGTTCTGAATATTTGCTAATCTCAGTTTCAGTTTCTCAAACTAAGCGCGGACGGATGCGCTGTGTGTGGGAGTGATGCAGATGCATGGGCTGTCTTCACACCTACCCCTAACGCTGCAAGATCCTGTTGTCGACTTCGTTGTGCTGGAAAAGGTGTCGAGGTCCACCTCGAGTCAACCCAGATTAAAGATACGTATTATTTTCTACCCGCAGTACACAATAATATGGGTCAGGTTAGCCGAACGGTGTTTTTGACGAAAATGGATTTGACTGACCATAATATTTGTATCATAGCGGCATAATTCTTAGTCTGCATTCTATTTTATTCTAATGGACCCACTCCGCGTCATTTTCGCAGACGACGTGTAATTGTTATTTAAATGTATCAACGACGACGACAGCCGAATAGTAAAAAAAATAATAGAAATAGAAATACATTTATTGCCAAATACTCATATAAATTAGTAGACACCTTTCACAAACTCGATGATTGACTACGGAGACCGTAATTTAGAAATAAACAAACATAAGACCAAGAGATAGCTGCAAACTCTTTTTCATACGCTATAAAATATTAACATTCTTCTGTGTGTATATTCTAGAAAGTGTATTATTTGTTAGGAAAAATTTGGATAAAAACGTTTTTTTCCACGACGAAACAATTTACTTGTAGCTCCACCACCATGTCATTATAGTAATAATAATAAAAAAGTCCACGTTATGTCAATTCAATTTTATAATAAAATTCTCGTCAATATAAAATTAGAAAAACAATTTGTTTGACCCTATCCGTCGATAGATGGCGCTAGTCGCATATTACAACAAGTTAGTTTTGTCGTGTAGAATTACTTATATAGCAAAGCATATTTTCAATAAAGACAGTCTTTCATTCGGCGGTTCACCACCAAACTGTACAAATTACCTCTTTTCGCAATGAACTAAATGACTTGCTAATAACTAAATGCTTTTACTCAATAGCCCAGTTTTAAATGAAAAATAAAATCTTGCAATTTGCTATCATGATTATTAAATAGTTGACTAAATTAGGTAAATATTCGAATATCAAATAACTTTTACAATAAAATATTATTCTCTAATTTCAGTTCATTTGGATGCTTGTAACGATCTTCCTGGTTCAACTTGGTTTCGTGTGATGTCGTGCCAAGCTGTCCATGTTCATGAAGATGCCTTGCGCTGGCGCCGAATGACGCGCCAGGAAATTGATGACAACCTGTTAGTTATCTCTTCGTTATCCAATGACAACAATATTTCGATATGTAACATAAGGCTATCGATAGATATACGGTAGAAAAAGACAGTATGTAACATAATGCTATCGATAGATATACGGTAGAAAAAGATAAGGCTATCGATAGATATACGGTAGAAAAAGTTATGAAGATATTTTATCTGCAAAGCATTAGGTATTTGAAATTCTATTGCTGCCTAGGTTTTCAAATTACAAATAATTAATTTTATTTATTAACATATACACTGCGTTACAGTATGTATGTATATCTATTATCTTATCATCTTATCTTATGAGGGGGCCAGGGGCAACCCTAGCGGCACTTCGACCCTCAGGGATCTTTTGTGCTCACCCCTTACCTTAGTCTCCTTCCTGTTCCTTAAAGATGCTTTGCATCAAGGACGCTATACAGCTTACAGGTAGGAGCCTATAGTCCTCTGGTTTCGGGTAGGCGACCCCCAGAAGACTCGTACGCTTTCTAGCTAACGAGTCACATTCGCACAGCAAGTGTTCCATTGACTTAACGGTGTCACCACAGGCTCTACAGGTGGGATGGTCTGCCAGTCTCATCTTGTGTAGGAGGCTCTTAGTGCCAAAATGGCCTGTGAACGCCCCTACAATGAGACGGGTGAGACTCCTGCTATGGTTGTAGATTTTTCTATTCAATTCAATTAGTTTATTTCAAGTTGGTACAAATTGTACACTTTTGTTCGTCAATAATAAACATTCAAAATAACAATAAAATTGACAATTAAAATAATAAACAAAATAACTAACTTTATAAAATTCACTATGAATGACTTCATAATCTTTGTTAACCGCGTTGTGTCACCCAGTCGTGTCACCATTTCCTATCAACCTCTTAGTGTTTCAGGTTGGTTTTTGACCACTCCACCATATGCAGGTCCTTGGCTTTAGCCTTAATGGCTATTTTGATGATACTCATTGAGAGTCCAACAAAAAGCCAGGCCCCGTAAAAGGTTTTTGAGCCCTTTTTAGCCAGCTCATCAGCACACTCATTTCCCAGCACCCCTACATGGCCTGGTACCCAGACTAACCGCAACTTATTGTGTCGACACAATTTATTAAGGGATCGAACACAATTTAGTACCAGTCCTGAGTCCACCCTGCAGGAGTCCAAGGTCCTGAGCGCTGCTTGGTTGTCACTCAGGATGTAAACAGTTTTGTCCCTGACATTTCTGTCTAAGTTCTCCTGTGCACAGGCAATTATTGCATACACCTCAGACTGAAAGACCGTGCCATGCTTTAATTAATATTGCAGTCCTTTACATAAATTCCTGCACCTGTACCAGACTCCATTTTGGAACCATCTGTGTACTCATCTCTCTGTGTACTGTTCTCATCTTGTGGTTTCAGACCACGGCTCCATTCTTCCCTTGTAGGAACATGTATTTTATACCTTTTATTGAATATGAACTGGGGCTGAGCCCTATCGCAGCCCATGCTCATTATTCCCTCATGGTCTGCACCGACCCTCAAATCAGTGTGTTCAGTCTTAGGCATGTTAATTTTCCAGATGTTACTCACAGACAATCTGTGGAGAGCCTTAACTGCCTCCGACTGTATCACTATATGCAGTGGTGGGAGGTCCAACACGATCTCCAACGCTGCCGTGGGTGTCGTGCTAAACGCACCCGTTATAGCCATACAAGCGGTTCTTTGCACTTTAGAAAGTTATATCTATATTACTGTATATCACATGTACTGTCCAATTTGTCTTATGTCGGCTTGGTACCACTGTGGGTGCCGTGGCCACAATAGACAACTAGTTCAGTACATGCTATATTACTGTTTATCACATGTACTGTCCAATTTGTCTAATGTCGGCTTGGTACCACTGTGGGTGCCGTAGTCTCAATAGACAACTAGTCATTACATGCTATAGTACTGTATTGTCCAATACTGTACATATATTGTCCAATTTGTCTAATGTCGCCTTGGTACCACTGTGGGTGCCGTGGCCAAATAGACAACTAGTTCAATCATATTTATATAGATACTTATTTATTCGCCGGTCGGTTGGTTGTTTGGTGTCATTTGGCAGATTCACTAGCGGCGATGAGTTGGAATAACATGTCGAGCAACTAGCTACGTATGTATCAGTTATAAATATTTATTCGCCGGTCGGTTGGTTGTTTAGTGTCATTTGGCAGACTCACTAGCGGCGATGAGTTGGAATAACATGTCAAGCAACTAGCTACGTATGTATCATAGTTATAAATCTTATTCGCTGGTCGATTAGTTAGTAGTTTGGTGTCATTTGACAGCCTCGCTGGCGGCGAGCGGGGTGGAATAACATGTCAAAACTGCTGACTGTAATATTGTATTGTTATCTACTTTGTGTTTGTTACTGGGTGGTCAGCAGTTGATGCTATTCAGAGTCACACTAGTGGATCCGAGGTTTAGCATGTCAGACAGGATAACGGCCTACTATTCCATTATTATTTTCATCATTATCATTATTTATTTATTAACACGCTGTTTATTCTTTTGTTGTTTCTGCTAGACAATCGGATCGCCTGATCTTGGTGCAGGTTAGCAATTTTACGTGTGGCAGTTGAAAGGACTGTCAAGGCGATTGGTTACATAACATTTTTTAAAAGGTTTCGAATTAATTTGTTTTCGACATATCGAAAGTAAATGGAACTTGGTTTAACATTATTAACTGATTTATATATACTTACAGCATTTGAGTAATTTGCTAAATTATTAATTTGATGTTCAATGACTTAAAACTATACATTATTGAGTTTTGTACTCTTTCCACTGGTCGATTATTTGCAGATTTTGCATAGTCTCATTAATGGCGTTAGATGGGACCAATATTCCTAAGCTATTGGCTGGGTACAGTACATGTAAAATTTTAGTAACAATTTGTTTTGTGTAAATGTCTATGGAATAGAGCATGATGTTAATGGTTTTTTCTTTGTAATTATTATGTACTTCGTGGACGAAGTATATTGTCAGTATGGCCGTGACAGATTATAAATATTTCTTTGAGCTTTTATGGCAATATAATGACAATTTAATTCGTATTTTGAATTTAGATGCTCGAAAATATTATTTCTGAAACAATAATAGAAGTATTACACATTTTCAATGTATATAGATTTTTGTATCTTCCTGTAAAACACGTCAGCGGACGCGTGATAATTTGGCTTCTAACTAGGCCATGCTAATATATTGGAAATTGATAGTTAGTAATGATTATTGTTAATATTGCATTTTTAGAGTTCAGAAATGATCATATTATTTATTTAAATATAATGCTTCATAATACTAAGTAATCTAAAAAGTAGTGAAACGTATCCGGCAGACAATATGGCGGGGCGGTATCACGCCACCTCATTTTGTTGTTTACATCGTACGATGGTATTATTAGACTTAGCTTTAAATTATAAGTTAATGTTATAAAACACGTTGATAAATATCCAATATAATTAACAATAGATTAATTAATGTGTCCATTACAATGTAATAGCCCTAAAGTGAAATAGTGTTTAAAACATTGTACGGTAGTCTGAATCGACAGCATGGCGACATTTTTATATAAATACAAGCCAACGCCCAAGATGGGGGTTCAGTCTGCGATGTGCCTCTAGTGTAAAAACGTATATACTTCTGCCATGCTGTCCAAGTCTAAGTTTGTTCTATCGACACCAGTGTACCTGATTTGTATATAAATTATGACTGCTGTGCTGTATAATACAAAAGATGAGTATTGAATTGTATTACTTTGATGTCGTAGCTAAGATGCCTTTGATAAGTGTGTTCCTCTGATATTTGTCTGACACTGATGATTTATATGAATACAGTAATGATATATCAAAGTGTGATTCTTCTTGTTTTCTCTTAAAAACTATCCCTTATAATATATATTAAATATTGCCTAACAGTCTCAGGCAGGATAGTTTTACAATTAGCAATGCCACCCTCGCTATTACAGTATATTGTCAGTAAATGTTACTTGCTAACTTAGAATGAATAACTAAATAAATGCAGTATATTATTATTTTGCATAGCCACTGACTGACATTTCCATTGCAGTTACATTTAATCAATAGTACATTGGTAGTGCTTGGTAATATTAACTACACATGACTTATTAAATCAAATGTAGGTACTTCATTAATTACGTAGGTAATTCACTAAACCTGAGGTTACTCTTACCTACTATGAATAACCAGTACCAAACATATCACGTAGGTAGTTCTTATTATCGCATTATTATAGCCATTGTGAGAAGGTTGGTAACTAGACTGACCTAAGTCCATTTGCCGTTTTGAGATGATCCAATTATAACATGAAACTATCATGTAGCTATGTGTAGTGTAACTATGGTGGAATTATAATTAAAATTAGTAGTGTCTATACAATAGTGTAGTATCATGTCGTCTTGACTATAATTTACTATTCTAATATTATTTTATATATTTTATTATTGCTCTATATGATAGCGCTATGTTTCCATTCTAACACGTGCATCAAAGCCTCGGCCGGCCGGCACAGCGCCGCACCCCATCGCACCGCACACCGCCGCCTGCGCAGGGCTCCGCTCGCGGCTCACCAGTCGTAATCCAATTCGCACGGCGAATGCATACCGCTTTAGTTAGATCGCTCGTGCTTCCCGGTCACGTATTTACGCAATGCTATAGTAAAATATCGTACCTATATTGATTTGTTCGCTTCTTTATTTTAGTGCTTGTGCTGTAATTTAGTGTGTATCCTAATAAACTCAACGTGTTTGTGTAACGAGGACTTTTACTGTGACTCCTGATAACCACTATATTGGTAACCCCGACGTGATAAAGTAAGGCTCTCGTATCTAGTTTGACATTTTCCATAAGTGGTTCGTTAGGTTGCCAAGAGCCTTGCTATATTGGAGCGGAACGAGATACCTCTTTGATGTTTGCCGCTTAGGCAGTGCCCTTGGCCCCTTTTATTACGGCGAGTTCCTATTACGTCTCTATCTACCTACTCAACTTAATTTACGTGGGTTACTCATTTGAAACTAAAACAATAAGGGATGTTTTGCAATTATATCATTTTATGGAGAAGTTGAAATTGTATCTCATTTCTCCATTTTAGACGGACTCGCTTTTGATCTCATATCGGAAATGAATATAAGTAGTAATTTAAACTTTAATCGGTAACTAAACTTTCATTTCTAAACCGCATTTTAGGCGCGTTTTATTGTTCACTATTTCTGTATATACAAACATATTTCTTTTACATATACGATGTAGGTAGGTTTGGAATATCCTCTCGTAGGCAGCCCTGCGCTATGGAAAATACATTGAGCGTAAACATGCGGAAGTAAACCTGATGCTATCTCCTACTACAAATGAAATCCTGGCATAAATTGAAATGCAGCTTTGATTTTGGTACGTCATCGAATTTATTTATTAGTATTTTTTTTTTTTTTATGTATAACTAAACCCGCATTTGACCTCGATCTCGCCTGATGGTAAGCGACGATGAGGTCGACGATGGAGCATGCGGGTCCAGTAAATGCCTATTCACTCTGGCCTTGAAGATCCCAAGGTTGTAGGTTAGTATAGTATACAAGTGAAAAATAGCGTAACAAATTACAAAAGTACTGGAGAAGTAAAACAAGTAACGTAAACATTTAATAACGTACAATAGAAAATTACATTTAAAAGCTATTTTATTTTTATTTATTTTATTTTTATTTATTTTATTTTTTATTTTATTTATTTAGGTATGCCAACAGCACATATATTTCACATTTCAAATCATCTTAATAAAATTGTACTTTTACTGATATTTAATATGTGCCAATTAAAGGCATACACAGCATTCACTAAAACATCGGGTAATTACTTAGGTATAACATTACAATATAGTTCTAGTACCTTATAACAATATACCTTATACAACTAACAATTACAACTAATAGCAACTAAAACAATTTAAAACAATTACTTTTAAAAAAAAAACATAAAAAAGAATGCAGAAAAAATATATTTTTAATTTAAAAAAAATATATTTTTATTTAAAATTGTAGAATAGACATAACTTCACGCTATGATTAATCTTATATTATTATTATTATTTATAATTCATTCAAAATGTGTCTTAGAGCGAACTGAATAACTCTGATGATAAGTTGGTCACTAACCTCACGACAAGAAGAATAATACCTTACTAGATAGATTTTGCACGCAAATCAGTGAACTAAAACCAATACCTGGATATACGAGTCAATAATAATCTTATATAAAGTAGGTATTACATTACTCGTTCCCACAATTTGCTTTGAAGGTCAAGAACGCAGAGGGCACAACTAAAGTACTTAACTAAATAAATCTTGTGAAAGTGAATTATGTTGTTTGCGTGCCAAAGTTTTCAAAAGTGTCACAGCGGATCATGGGCGTTACATCCAGTTCCCCGAATGTCCAGTCACTGAAATCTAAGTGACCAGGGAACTGGACGTTCGAGGAAATGAACGTTCGGGGAATTGGACGTTCCAGGGAATGGAAGACTGGACCTTCGGGGAACTGGACGTACAGGGAACTGGACATTCGGGGAATTGGTCGTAACGCCCATGATCCGTCACAGCGAGCGATCGCCAGTTATTCAGGCACACGAAATATCGATCTGTAGCTGTCCTGTCCAAGGATCACTTCCACGTTAAAAACGTGAAGTCGTTAGTTAGGATTCTTTTCTAATGTTATGGTACATATTTATATAATAAAAAAGAAATAATCTATTCTAATTACTTAGCTATATTTTGCTCATTCACATAAATTCATATGCTCCTCCTCCATAAACATATCTTACATAATCTCACCTCACCACTAAACCCCGGTAGGTACACACCGAATACACAAAAAGGTTACCCTATTAAGGTAGTATTACCAGTACTCAGAACTTCCTTGGGTTACCCTAAATCTAGCTACCCAAAAATGTTTTTAAAACGCAAATTGATATTTTTAATTCAGTGTAAGAAGTGATGTGCTAAGACGAGATATGATTTTCAATTTGATTCAATTATTAATTATAAGACCGATTGCACTTTGTATTACTGCCATTTTGGTCAGTGTAGTAAATATGATACATACAAGATTAAATATGATTACTATATGGTGACATAATTTGTAACTGTTTTTAACGTTCGCTGTAATATGTACTAGTTGTAAACGCACCAGGAAAATTTACAATTAAATCGTAACAAATATGAAAATCTAGTGTAACTTTTTGATGTTGGTAGGTCCTGATGTGTAGAGTCCTCTAGAGAGCTTAAATAATTATGTCGAAAAACAGCAGTGCTTCGTTTCGGGTTGAAAAGGTTTAATGTACGCGGCTGTACGCCTCTTCTGTCATATAGTCTCGAATCTCGATACTCTTACTCTAAATTACATATGTAATTTTACAGGGTAATACGAAGATATTAAATACAAAACACTTACATTACACTTACCTAACAGCCTATATTAGAACATAACTAACTTAATTAAGCCATCTTAAGCTTAAGCTTCTGTTGTTCTGCGACTGAATGGGTAGTCAGTATGTTCGTCTGCTCCCAGACAATGCGTACTATTACCTGGACGATAACTGTGGCTAGTTGAGTCTAGACTCCAGACCCGGATTTCCATGTCCGCAATTACTAAATGTCTTGTTGGTGCCGGAGATTGGAGATTCTCTCACACAGAATCATAATATATACTGTGTATGTTGCAATAACACAACAACATACAGTGAATGGTACTTAGTAGATATTGTAAGAGAATTGATTTTATATAAAACATTGGTAATGTTTTACACATTACCAATATTCTTTATTAACCACTGTAACTAAGCTAATATGCTAGTGCAAGGAGTGATTATTTATTGTGGCAGTAGTAGCTGCTATGGTATGGTAGTATTGTGGTATGGTACCTCTGACTGTCAAAAAATCGTTTTACATCAGCCCCTTAAAATAGAGAACAATCTCACATCCGCGTCCATCCATTGGTCACTAAAAGCGTCTTCCTTTACCGATTACAGCATTCTGAAAGAAAAAAAACTCATTGTTATATGGCGTGTTTGCCTGTAATCAAAAATTATTGTAAGATATATTTATTTCAAAAGACGTGCTGCTGAAAGTTTCTTGCGCCGCTTCTTTCCTTTCAGCTATATCACCTTACAAAGCGGTGGAAGAGTAAAAAAGGATAACGTTGTAAAAATGTACTATAAGGTTTACTTACAATACAATACATTTTGATTTGATTTGAACCTGGACCTCCCCTAATAGATGTTTGACAGCCTAGCAACTACGCTACCGACACTAATACAATATCTAACCTTCATAAATGACTAGATAGCCGTGCGCGTTCTGAATATTAGATCAGCCAAATGTTGTGCCGGCAAAGTTAACTATTTTTATTTTTATAGGTGAACGGCCAGGATATTGCAGACGGTTCTAATTTCCGCCGGTGCGCCGTTGCCGGCTTCCCCGAGTTATTACCTGCCTACCTGCGTTTCGTACTTTACTCTAAATATTTTCCCAACTTTGCCTTAAAAATTGCAATGTTGTACAGACGTTTTATTGCGGACGAATTTATTTGAAAGAGAACTCGGGAATATTTACTTCAGAAAAATGTAGCTAGACTATGTTCGCAGACTTTGCCATAAGGATTTTATGAACCTGCGCGAATGTCAATACTAAGGCCCAGCGCAAACGATTGCTGTAGAGGCGCGGCGACTTATACTTCGATACAATGTAAATTAAACCTAAAATCTCTAAAATGCGGTTTACTGTCTACGATTCAGCGCTCCGCGCCGCCCCTGTTGCTTGATGTTGGCATGCCATTTTGAACAGTATTTTAGGACGTTATGATTTAGTTTATATTGTTATCGAAATGAGTCGCCGCACCGCCACTCTTGTGATGAACGCAGGGCCTAAAAGATTTATAGATTCACTTTTTTTTACTGTTAAGGTACAAATAGGTTATAATTATAAGCAAATATTTTGAAATTCACCCTACGTAGATTGCTCGCTATAGGGAAGTTTTATATGGAAACCGCGCCTGCCAGTTGCCGCATGCGATGTGAGCATTTCCCCATACATTAGTTGGGCATTGAAATTTCAAATGTATGGAACTATAAGGAATTTGCATAAACATTTTGGCTCGCTGTCAGTGCTCACATCGACGTGATTAGTCCGATTTCTGTAGTTATAACGCACTGATTTAGCTGGAATACAAAGACTATAGGCTATTTTGGAATTAGGGACTATACGATACTTTTTCGTAAATTAGAGGAATACTTACTTAAATGTTTCTCTGTGAAAAATGCATCGGATTAACGATCTGTCCAACCATGATACGTGGCTAAGTCGGAGCTTGGTAAGTCATAAAGAGGCCGTAGATGGAACTCGCCACGCCAGGGCAGTAGCCAAAAATAGTTTTGGGTTTGGGGAAGTAAGATTCACGGCTGTTCCATATATGGGGATAACCCCCGGGCGGAAAAGATCAGGTGCGGTGCTAACCACTAACCGAGGAGCGTGTTTGAAGCTATTGATGAGTGTGGAAGAAGCGAGAACGATTTGTCAGGGTCGTTGCAGGTGAAACTCTCTCCCTGCCTACCCAAACTTTCAAATGTTATCTCTACTTGTTTTTTTCTCTCTGTTCATTTTATGAGCTTAGTCGTATGTGCGACTATGTCGCTCATCTCTACTTGTTTCTGCGAGAAACAAGGAAAGATTTTTTATTTTATTTAATCTATTTCTTTTTTAAAGCTTTGGCCCTTTATGGGACCATGCCAGCCTCATAGGGTAACACAAATAGTAAAAAAAAGTAGGTAAGTAATACGTTTATTTCACACACAGCACTGACCGAAACAGTTATAAAATTTCAAATTCAAATTCTTAAATCACTAAACTGCTTCCCTGAGACAGCGCCTGATTTAGCAGAAATTGCCAGGAAGTTTTCAGAATTTTCATCCTAGTTATAAGTAACTACAATAGCTGTGTTAAATGGAATTATTATTATGGATAATTTATTGAATGTAATGATGAGTAAGTAAATGAAAGTTTAATAATAACATATGTTTTAATCAGTACTTATTACCCAATATGAATTGCGCCTGAGGCTGAAAACTCATTTGTAATTATGAAACGAACAAACTGAATCAAATTTTACCATGATATTGGGATTTTGTCATTATTTAAATGATATCGATGAACACGCAAACAATATGTATTTGTGGTTTAATCCGACATTATTTGAAAATTGTATACTCGTATATTGGTGCCGGTTTATTCTTGTTCATTCAATTTATCAGTTCGTCGGTCGCCACTTGTTTTTTCAAACTTGGCGGACACACTGCCGTATTTCTGAATTCAGTTTTGAAAATGTTAAAAAATCCTAATACTTATTTAATTCTTTGTTCTAAATTCGGATATCGGATTCGGATAAGTACTTCTTCTTTTTCTTCTTGTCGAATGGTCGTAGTCAACCTATAGTCAGAGTTGTTCAGGCTGTCCGGAGGCGAAGTGAGTCGCCGCAATCTGATGACAGTAACCGGTACCAACAACTATCTACGAGGCACGGAGGGGCTCAGAAGAAAAGTGCCATTAGCGGTCACTAGTCCTAGGTTCTGATCCCAGCTCCCAACATTGCTAAAACATGCACGATCACTTTCGCAACTAAGCTACAAGCCCCTCTATTTAGGGGTACACGTATATGAAAGCATTATGTAAGTATAGTGCCTATTTTAACAGTATCAAGTAAGTTATTTTAATTTCGCGATGTATCGTAAAAAAATGTTGCGAGTGGATAGTTCTAGAAAACTGTATAGCATGGTATCATGTCCATAGTCTTCGAGGTAGACAGAGGAACCACCTTCATCATAGATAGTTCCCACTTTTCGCCGTAAGATTTGGTGGACAAACGTGATAGGAGCCTATCGCCGTCTACTAGGTGTAGAATAATGTTCACCAAGTTTTTTAGTCACGACGACACCCACGGGAAGAGTTGGGGTGGTGCTATTCTTTATGGCTAGCACGACACGACACATGGCTTATCTATTCACCTAAACTTCTATATTGAACATGGAATGAGGTAGTGCTCACATAAATCTTAATTAAGCTATAATTTACGACTGATATCAATAGATAAATCAGATAACGGAGAATGCTTTTAAGATAAGAAGCTCTAGTATCTACGCGATTCTTTGCGCTACTACTCGTACTGGCTCGTAAATCTTTTATGGATTTCCTTTTACCAAAGAAAAAGATCACTTTACGCGATAAGATCGTCTTGTGCATTATTATTCCGTCCCTTAGGTATTTTTGTATATTTTCTCTGTACATGTATAGGAAGTGTTTCTTTTTGTCTTCCTCCCCGAGACCCATATCTTGTCTTAAATTATTCAAGTCAAGCAATTTTCCTGAAAGATACATTATACCATAGTAGGTAAATTCCGATGCAGAACTTAAAGACTCTTCTTAAATATTACCACAAGATAATGAATAAATTACAAGGCAACTTAATAATTTAAAAAAGATGAACATCAGCTAACGAGAACGATGCTGCAAAAGATGCCGAGACATTTTTAAATAACACCGATATGAGACTGCTGATTTTGTTATTCCTTCTGTACTGTTAAGATATTTTTAAATCAGATAGGCACCTTAGTATATTGAAGAAAAAAACGATCCATTTAAGAATCGTATTCCCGTAGGGACAAATTAATTTCCTGAATCCCAAACAGCTTATTCCTAACTTCTCGGATTTTACCTTGAGAGAGCTCCGTAATGAAAATGCCGGTGTAGAATTTCACGCAATCTGATGTCTTGATAATTACAAATAAAATTATGTGGGCTTCGAAATATTTTTCGTGTGAAATATTTAGAAAAGATAAAGATAGCAATTTTTAAAGATAGCAATCGAGAAAGAATTAGAAATATATAGAGTCTTTTTTACAACTTTCTAAAGCACTTAATACACTTGACTGAAATCAGTGGATAATTAGTAAACGATTTAATCGACTAATTAGGAATTGTGAGCAATTGGTACAATTTCTCAATTAGTACAATTCTCAGTTGGTTCAAATTAGCTGTTCCTACAATTATATTTGTTTAGTAGGTAGGTCTATACATCAATGTTTGTGCCGTTTTAACAGAATTTAATAATTTACAATATTGAATTTCAGTTCATTATAACAGCAGATTCAAATATGTACCTCAGTTATAGATAGAGGTACACAATGACTTCTGAAATATAATGAAGGTTACCAAAGTTACGCATGGAGTCTGGAGTCCTTGAATGTATCTTACGCACTAATAATTTAATATATTTCTAGCAACGAACTCAATTATAGAACCCGAACAGCAATTAAAGTCTAATGGATTCCGTCGTACTGTTCACTAACCAATGGTACAATATACAGTTAAGAGGATAGGTTCTATTCTGAGCAATTTTAAAAGCAAATATATATTTCTAGGAGAGATGACAGCGTAAATGAGTCCATGTGTGTACATAACTCGATACGGCAGTCATGATCATCATCATCATACGACAGTAGGTATAATACTAATAAGTAATTTACTCCGAAGGTACCGTAAATAGGTAATCTAATTCCATTATAGTATTATAGGTAAGTACTTTACTTTTTCTTGCTTTTTTTTTGATTCGGTTTAAGTAGACTTAAATAAGTCTAGATAATTTAAGTCTTAGATAAAAAATTATAATAAGAAGATTCTTATAAAAAAAATTAGACATTAATTATAAAAGCGCACAGTCAATCGTTATAGAATATCACAAATATTTATATTTTCCTGGCACTTACCAAATAAAAATAAATAAATTTCCATTTTCAAGCGGAATTCTCAGCATCGTAATACGGGTTATTATCGATAGGTACTTTGTACTAATTGGCTTAAGTATGTCTGAAAATAGAACAAACGAAATTATGAAATATCCTATATAAGTAAGTAATTGAATTTTATTATTCTATTTTTCTTTCGACGGATAATACGGATTATCTCCCACTAATATCGTAAACATAAAACAAATTGTATTATGGAACTAAAACTTAAGTAAGACATATTTAAATTATTAGTAGATGTAACAGATAATTACCTGTTATATCTAATAATAATTAAAAGTTGCACTTTTTATATCACTGTGATGTATTGTGGGTTTAAACGGTCTTGTCGCGATTTGAATATGTTTTATTCCTGATAAATACTGAGCTAATAGCAAACAGTCTTGACAATAGGATATAAAACGCAAAGCGTTGCGCAGATGGAGCCACTAGTACACTCCGTAAACAGAAAAGCAGAACAAAACGTCATTTTTGATGATATCACAAATTTCTCGTTATTTGGGTTAATTTAATTTTTTAAAGTAAAATTGTGACGATATCATGGCATCATATGGCCATTTAAAAATAGCAGTCCTAAAAATCTGTTAAGACGCCACACTGCGAGTCTGAAGGGTAAAAAAAAGATTTGGTGGAAAGGAAAGTATCTACATGTTGATTGGTTACGTACAGTCGACCACTAGCTAAAGTATACCATCTGTCAAAAACCTTCGATTAAATCTCAACCTTATGTTTTGAGAAATAAGGTTTATTTCAGATTCTCAAATTTTGACGTTTTGGGTAGGTTGGCCTGTGGGTGCCTGTACCATTGTGCTAGTGGCGCCTCTAGTGGTAAAACATTGCAGGATTATCTCCTACTGAGACAACTTCATTGTTATTCATTCATTAGAAACATCTTTAAATTCTTCGACGTCACATTGAAAATGGAGGGAGACTATTTCTTCTTACATCCAAGGAAAATAGCCTGTTACGAATGGATATATTGATCACTTAATGTTTGAGTAATTTATCCCGTTCAAAAAGAGGTTTTTCGATGTAATGCTTGCAAACTCCTTTAGCAAAGTATTCGGGCGTGGTATGAAATGCACTTTGCTATGCACCATTAGCCCCAGTATCTGGTGAGCGTTGGCGCTAAGCTGGTCTTTTTGCCTTCGCCGGTACTTTCACATCATTGCTTGCCACTTGCAACTTGTTTTACTTATTTGTAAATATGCACGTTCTTACCTTTTTAAGCCCGACCATAAGGAAGGACCATGTCTGTTTGTCTGTCGCATCGTAAATCATAACTCAACTACCGATGATCTGATTTGGATCCGGGTTTTTATTTTACAAAGAAATTTGTAGAGAATTTTCTTAGCTAAGTCTGATAAAAATTGGACCAGTGGTTTCTAAGATCTTTAATGTCAGATGGGATCTCAGGAACGGTAAGCTGATGATTCGAGATTGAGCTCAAATGTTTAGGAACATGGTGTTCTTCCCACATCTGGAACCTTGAGAGCCTGATAATGACCAGGAAAGAGTAAGATAATCTTCACAATGGTAAGTAGTTCTTTGAGTTTTTACTATAAATAGTGTATACGGATCCTTCCCGGTACGAAACCACAAAGTCTACTCAGAATGTTAAGTACATTTGTGTTTATGTAATTAACAATTTAAGTAATATTTAAAAGACATTATCAAAGACATTTTATATCACTTGTAGATAGGAGCATTATATTGTCTTTAAATATAATAGATTTACTTTGTTTCAGATAAGACTGGGTTCTGTCCAATTATGACAACCCAGTTCATTTGAAATTTTGATTTGTTTCCAGCTACATGAGTCTCTTTATTAAAAGGGGAAAATGGGCAATGTTATTAGAGCAATCTGCTTAATAAATGTCTGGTCAAATTCCCCTAATTGGAGATTAAAGTCCGCCGAGGATTTTCCATGACATTCCCTATGATGTTAATTGTCTTCAGTTGGGTTTATCGCGACCCATCCCAAATTCAATTTACGAACCTTCATCGCGAAATACCATTAACAATGGCAACCTTATGTCCCAATGAATATATCCATCCTTGTTGTTCACTCATATGCTATTTTAATCTACGTATATAAACTTTTTTCAAGGTCTTTCATACCTTTCCCGGGACAGAAAAATTGCCCAATCACACCAGACTGCGAAAATTTTGCATAAAAAATATTTATTAAGCCTCTCTCCCTGCAGCCGGTCCTTTACTTGTAAAATCTTAGTAGTAGTAGGTAACTACTAATCCTATCCTAGGCGATGCTCACAACCTGCTAGAATTTATATTAATTTATTATTCACTTCATCTGGATGAAGATCAGTCCCGGTTCTTTTGCCTTCGATATTCCGGGCTATGATCAACTTTTCAATATTGTTGTCTCCACAACTTGAGATGTGCTCGCCATTGCTCGCTTGATAATAAAATGCATTGGCGGTATTTACGGTGGATAAACCCTCTTTTAACTTAGTTTCAACAATATCGTTACATTAACTCATAAACCCGTTAACTATCTACCTAATATTATTTATCTATCAAAGACTTGCCATTTTTTACTCAATAACGACGACTGCGTAAAGTTCCTGCTACCAATAATGTGCTACTATAAGGTTACGCTCATGAAAATTATCCGCTCCGTGGGCCCCTTCTGCTGTGACGAACAGGAAACTTCTTATTAAACTTTCCTTGGCGGAGTTGAGGCGTGATTACCGTCCCAGGAATCCTGCTCAATAACTGTTTTAAATTACCATCTTATAAAGAGTCGGAAGGAAGGGCCGAACATATAACTGAAGCGAATGTAAGCACAGCGTAAAAAGGTTATATTTCGTAAACATTTAGATCCCAATTCAGGCAGTAACAGATACAGATAACAGTTACTTTATTGGTAATAATAATATTACAAGTCATGTTTGAAATTAAAATTAAAAATATTTAACAAAACAAAATAAAAATAAATTATTAGTAAGAACATAGCCAACTTATGTAAGCAATATATGATCTTATTCTAATATATCATTGTCAATGTTTATTACAAGTAAGTATATATTTTATCTGGAACCCATTTCCTATTCTTTATTATATATTTTAATATCCATAATTTCCCGAAAGCTATAGAATCTCATTTGCAACAACCATTTTTTGAGTCTATTTTTAAAAACATGGCAGAAGGCGCTTCTTTCATCTCCTCTGGCAGTCGGTTTGTGGCAAGTTGGCAACATTTGTTCTATATTACAGCGTATTGTGGCGTAGCTTTGAGATTAAGGTACAAAAGAGCTTAAAAGGATGTAAAGATAGAGCGTATTGTACTTCATTCGCTTTCTTTTTCGATATTTACTGTCTTTAACCATAAAACTGTACGGTTTCTATGTAAATAAATATTCCAGTAGAGTAAATGAATAAGTATATATTTGCTTAAAATCAAGTTATAAACATCTTTATTCAATAATCGTCTCCAAGTGTTTTCTAGTTAATGTTATAGTTATAGATAAAATGGAGGGTTGCCAAACTGAAATAACTTCCAAGTATTGTTGTGCCCCTAGTTTCATCCCGCCTCTAACAAATCAAAACTTTTCTATTTAGAAAGAAATGTACGTAAGAAGTGAAAGTATTTTGTGTACCGAATAGCGTATCGTCTAAAATTGTGTACAATGTTATTGTTAAAATGTTTTAGTGAAGAACTGGTCAAAAATCACAAAAAAATATTTTTGTTACATCTGCTCAAAAATGTATCTATTTTTTGACAGAAAACTCTGTACCAAGTGCCTATATTGTATGGAAATCCATTACCCACGATCGGAAGTACTCGCAATCAAGTCGCTAACTATTATATCAAATATAAACAAACTAGCCTTCTAATCGAAAGATTTTATATTGGCACGTGATGTTATTTCATAACTTATATTTAAATATAACAAAATCTCAATTTATTTAGTAAATTACAGTTTTAAATATTTAAAGACGTTATTATTGGTTAAAACCGTTCCTACCTCAACATGAAGATGGTTTTGATCGTCGTCGGTAGATGGCGCTTTGGTTAATTCGTCTGTTATCAATTATTAATAATAATAAACTTAAAATGGCTACATATCTATAATGTAAAAATCGTAACTATAATTTCAATTAAACGAAAGGTGAATTTATTTTAAAGTACATTTTCGAAAAAAATATTAAAATTTTATTGACCATGGAAACTTCTAAAGAACGCCATTTTGTTTTTAGTAAATTCATTCACAGTGATTATGTATTGTTGTTTAAAACGACAGTGAAAAACACAAATTAGACAAGAAATTAATACTCCACCAGATATTGTCCAAGAAGTAGTAAAGTAAAGTAATAAATTGCTGTAAGCAAGAGAGGCGTACCAGGACAGAGTTTCGAGATGCTAAGTTCTCTCTGCCTACTCTGCAAGGGATACAGCGTGAAGGTATCTATGTATGCATGTATTCGTACATCATTGCCATATTTTCTGCCCATGCTGGAAATATGGCCAATTTCCAATTTATTTAAAGTTGATTTTTCTTAATGTTCCTATTATTTTATTTGCCAAAGTTCATTTGTGATTCCATTTAATAAATATTACTTATGAGCGTAACCCATGAAAAATCTCCGCTCCGTGGGGGGCCCACTCCGCTGTGACGAACATGAAACATCTTATTAAACTTTCCTTGGAGGAATTGAGGCGTGATCGCCGTCCCAGGAATCCCGCTCAATAACTGTTTTAAATTACCATCTTATAAAGAGTCGGAAGAAAGGGTCGAACAAATAACTGAAGCAAATGTAAGCACGGTGGCGGAAAAAGGTTATATTTCGTAAACATTTAGATCCCAAGCAGTAACATTTGTTACCAATTAAAGGCAGTAAAATCAATTACAGCGTTTTCCTATAACTTGATTTTAAGCAAATAGATACTTATTAATCTATCTTCTGGAACATTTACATTGAACAAATTCCGTATAGTTTTATGGTTAAAGACTGTAAATATCGAAGAGGAATGAAATACAATACGCTATATCTTCACATCCTTTTAAGTTCTTTTGTATCGGAATCTCAAAGCTACGACACAATACAAGTATTATGTCTAAAATATCGTAAATCGTATCCTGTTAAGTGTTTTTCTAGTTATTGTTATATATAAAATGGAGAGTTGCCAAACGGTAAGAACTTCCAAGTATTGTTGCCCCTAGTTTCATCCAGGCTCTAACAAATCAAAACTTTTCTATTTATTATTTATATTCATATTTGATAATGTTTATTTTATGAAAGTACTCGTATACGAGTAAATACTTTCTAATTTTGTCTTATTGAAACTTTGACTTAATGTTCATGTAAAGATAGATATTTACATACATTTTAATTCTAATCTAAATATAAATCATAATTAACGAGATTTAACTTATATGAACACGTCGTATATGTCGTAGACGCATAGCGTAATGGCGCAGGCATTTCACGAAGTGCTAATAATCTTAGACATATACTGTTACGGTCGAGTTCTACACCATCTGTCTAAAAATTTTAGCTACTTCGTAAAGTGCGGATCGTTAATTCGCACTTAGCGTAATGGTATTGAATCTCATGTGGATCTTAATCACTTTTCTATGAAACTAGCGTCATCTTTTAGTTTTCCCTGTTTTATTAGGAATGCGATACATACGTACATGTATATTTTCGATGTTTTGTGTGTGTAGTATTAAATGAGATTTATAGCACTTAGTTCTAAAAAATATATTTTATTTGTTTTTATTTTCAAATAAATTCACCGCGACCGGTTATTTACTTAATATTAACTATATATAAGTAACAATATTCTCTAATATAACGTTTTTATAATGCCACTGGAAGCAAATCAAGATAATGTTTTGGGGCAATAAAAGTGATGGCGTTAGTATAGATTCAAAATTTAAAACATAGTATCATGAAGTACAGTTCAGATCTATATAATTACGCTATGTGCTAACTAATTGCTAATTTCACGAAGTGGGTATAAATCTTAGACAGACAGTGTAAAATTCGGCGATTACAGTACCTGTCTAACTTTTTTAGCACATAGTGAAATGCCTACGCATTTCGTGAAACGCGCCATTACGCTATGTGTATACGACATATATAATAATTTGTAAAGTAAACCATGAAAATGAACGGAGATTGTAATTTTCTAGGAATAGTAAACAATTTTACCTTATTTCTTACTCCGTTTTGTGATTATTTTTAGTAATATTCCTCATTGATGAGGATCGTGATCATTCTATGGAAAGAACCATATACAACAAACAACTCACTTTGCAGATTTAATTGGGTAATTTGCCATTTCTCAAACTGGTTATTACAGTATGCAAGTATCCTCATCAGATATTCCTTCACAGTTATCTTTAGAGCAGTCGGTAATGTACGGTAAGTCTTTCGAAAAAACTGAGATACGGAGTACTTTTAGGTATATTATGACATGCATGGTATCGAAACCGAACCTCCCGCATGCCCATGATACACTGACCTCTATTATCAGTGCTGTGATACCATAAGAGTAAGTATGTAATCCATCGCTAAGTATTCGGAATTATTCATTCAGACCATTCGTCCTGGAATAGCCGTAGATTTATGTTTCCACAACTTTCCCTAAGTAACGTACGGTCACGACGCTTTTCGCGTGAATAAATCAAATCAATCCCCTTTTCTGTCCCGCAGCCCAAAGGGAGGAGGTAAGCGTCGCTTGCCTTCGATAAATACGGAAAAATTAAGTAACCCGCACAGATTTAAGAATCTCGGCTATTGGTTTAGTTACCAATTTTATTTATTAAGCATTTCGCGTGCTATATACTAATATTTGAGCCTGAATCCTTGCCGTTCCGTAGCAGTGCGCCACTGAGCTATCGTGGCTCATGCTCATCCTGTCGGCTTCAACGGCAAGGTCGCAGGTTCAAATACGGTGATTTTTTCCACCTTTTTCTAATTGATTCATTGGTTTAGTGGTTTAAAAGTATCATATCATTCTGCATAATTGCTGCGGTTAATGATTATTACCTACTTATAAACATATATCATACAACTATATATTCTTTCTACTAAATCAAAATATGATCTAATTAATTAATGCTAAAAAGAATCATAAATAATTATGAGTATAGTCCTTTTCACATAGGAAGGCACATCGAACTTTTATAAAAACCTAAATAAAATATGAATTCTAACTGACATAAGTTGGAAATCTTCAGATTAGTATCGGCTGAGTCACAGAGAGTACACAGAGGAGGGCTTACGCTATAATCAGTTAGAATCTGTATTTTATTTAGGTCTTTATAATAGTTCCACGTGCCTTCCTATGTGAAAAAGACTAAAGTAGGTATTACACCAACATCACGTTCAGAAAGGTCTCTGTATGCGGCAGGCACATGAAGTATTTTACACAGAAATAATGAAGCTAATGAAGATTGGTAGCTAGGTAGAGGCGGCTCTTCCCAGAGTCGTTATTCCTCGCGGAAAACTTAATTAAAATGAATCTTTCTAGGACAACGCTTTTTTGGATGAAACGTTAAAAATGCTGGCGTTTTTAAATAGATTTACCGTCGACTTAATCCACCTCCCTCTTAATAGGAGACTTATAAACATTTAAATAATATAGTCATACATAAAAATATTTCAAAAATATAATTAAATATCGTATATCCGATAATTCAAATTATTGAAAAAATCGAGTACCTTAGTATCTACAAATGTATCATTGATAACCTGATAAACAACTTCCTTTCAAATGTGATCATAATAGGGTTAGTTGACAGTAAGACAAAACCAGATATATTTTTGTTTTGTATAGTTGGTCAGGGTCTAAAGTTATCGAAAATCAAAAATCAAAAATAAAATTAACAGGATTATTTAATATTTTTGAGAAATAAATACGTAAAAATAATTGCTTGCAAAACATATTTTTTTGTTATAGCGGTTTATTGAGGGTCGGTAATTTTGTGCTATTAAAATATTATATTTCATTATTAAAATTAAATATCTACATTGATAAATCTATAATAATACTAAAGCTAAAACTAAACTTTACTAATTAATTTTTTTATTATCATATTGTAATTAATTAAGTCGACATTATTTGTAATTTAGAGTTATACAGAAACTAAACTTAGCTAAGAAAAAAAACTAAAGATTTCATTATTTGACCTACAGTTTTCTAATAATACCTCGACCTCATCGTCGCTTACCATCAGGCGAGATCGAGGTCAAATGCGAGTTTAGTTATACATAAAAAAAAATTAAAAAAATATACGAGAACGACAACAAATCTTTGCAATGGGCTCAAGTTTTCACAAAAGCGTGTTTTGCAAGGTGTGACGTCATTCGAGACGCCATGACAGTTGGAGCGTTTTGGTAGGAAAATTTAAATTGGTTTATAAAAATGCAAAATACACCACGTAAATGTTGAATTTTCGTTGAATCGTCGTTATACGCCGTAAGATGAAATGAAAGAAAACTAAAATAAAATTGGTTATAGCCGTAAAATGAAACTGGTTACAGTTTCTCAAAAAATGTCAACAGTAACTAGCCTATTTTTAGTATGAAAAAATTATACTATATATACTATATGAATATATTATCTCCGCTAAGGAGAAGGCGCGCGTTCTTTCCTTCATTCACATTCAAATACCCATAACATCCTATTTTAAAAACGGACGGGCGGGCGAGCAGACTCGAATGGATGAACGAGCTTTTTGATATGAAAATATCTTATAACTTGTGAAATCTGGGTGCATGTTCGGGAAAAGTCTGTCACATTTTTTGTTCGCCTTTCAAAAGCTAATAACTTCGTCAATTTTAGAAATATGTAAAAACAAATAGTATCGTTGAATTCACCGATAAACAAAGCTAATTTTTGAGTGCAATGTACTTGGCTAAAATAATCAGGAGAGATGAAGAAGACGGTCAAAGTTAGCCATAAGGCCAATCCAATGCTCCGTGGCCCGCGACGTTTTACCACGCCTACATGTTTTTCGAAAATCAGACTATCTCGATTCAACAACCGCGTTAATCGGTTGTCGACGCTTACGTCGCTTTGCCAGATAGTAAATTATTAAATAATCCATCACGATCCGACTGTACATGCGTACGCTCAAAACAGTAGTAGCGCTGCGTGACCACGCGACGGGAAATGACCTCACCATAGCTTGCTATGGCTTTCAACTCGAATTGATATAGGCACTGTATAGTTCCTTATTACATCAGGATTAAATACGACTACATCTGGTTATCACAAAAGTCAAAGCAAGCAAAACTTCCGATATATAATCTCAAAAGGAAAGATTGTTGCCAAATCTGTAGGAAGAAAGCCTAGGTAGTTATAGGCTCTGCGTCTGAGATGCAATACGTTTCGCGGATTTCATTTCGTTGAGATGCGACACAATATCTCGCTCTAGATTTGGATCGGAGCTTTCGTATTTTGGGGATATTTTCTGCTCATGATTTGTCCCCGTCTTTAGGTATGATAGAATACGAAATGTGAGACGCTGTGATTTCAAACATTCCATCAAGGAACATGATAGGCATGTTATGTTTCTTGGTTCTTGGAACAAGCAGTAACTTTCATAAGTGCCACCTTAGTACCACTGAAAGAAAGATGATGACATAACTCAATAATAAAATAAACATAAAATACGGCTGTTGCGTCACAGATGGTCTGAAGATAGGAAATTCCTATACAGATGATATGAAAGCCTATTCTAAGGTGTGTGCTGTTTACTGTGGGCTTTGTATGAATAGGTTTAGAATAATGACCATCTCCCCATTTATGGAGCTGACCATAAAACCCACATACTTATTCATGCTCATGTTTATGTTCATTGATATGAGCTCGTATAACTGAAGATGACTGAACGCCACATAAACTGTGCCTTGGAATCGTTTGAATTATACATTTTCCAGCTTCAGATGGTTCTTAGGCATTACATTTGGTATTATTAGATAAATTGAATATATTTATTAGCCAAATATGTTATGGGACCGGTTATTGTAGTCTGATAATGTTACATGAACTTGATCCAGATGTAGATGTTGATTTAGAACCATATACCACAGTTATGTAGTAAATATAATTTAATGATTATGACTTTAAGTTTTGATTGAGTGAATAGGCATTTACTGGACCCGCATGCTCCATCGTCAACCTCATCGTCGCTTACCATCAGGCGAGATCGAAGTCAAATGCGGGTTTAGTAGTCAATAAAAAAAAGAGTGATGGATGAGTCGGTATAAATAGCGATATTCAGATGTATTATCTCGGGAACTATTTGAGCTTCGTTTATAAAATTTGAGATTCTGGGTAAATTTTTTAGAGAAAGGGGTCAGTTGGGTCAGTTTTTTGAGAAATAAAAAATAAGTATTAATTTTAAGTATGTTTTTATTTTTTAACGAGAAAATAACTGAAATAATTAGTAATAGACGGTATCATATGTATGTCGGGAAACATTAAACGAAGTCGAAATGTTTTTATTTTTGAGAAAAAAAATTAAAATGGTAATTTTTCAGGAAAAGTATTTCTGTTGAGATCGGAACCCTCGGTTCGCGAGTTCGACTCTCACTTGGCCGGTTTCTTGGGTGAAATTGCTTGTATTTTTGTTGCTTATTTCATTTATCCAACTGCGACACATTTTAAACTTATAAATATTTTCCCGAGATTTGGGAATTTTCGGCGTATTTATAATATTTTCCCAATATTTTTTATACCCAGAGAAAATACCGGGTAGAAACCCATCACTACTTGACACCGATGAGCGACGCGTCTTCCAGCGCTGTACTAACAAACTGCATCGCTGCATCTGCTGTACCCAACCCAGTCCTCCCCAAATATAAATAGGAACAGTAAAGAATCTCAATACTAATGGTCACTTAACCGTCGTTGCGCGGCGCGAGGCTCTCACACATTGACACGCAGCGCAACGACCAACCGTCGCCGTGCAGAATACAGCGAGGCGGAGGGCGGGCGCGTCGACCGCTATTCTTAAATTAAATTCTTTATTCATTTATAACACATGTTATATCGATAAGGTTATCTTCGCACACGACGATCTGGCTCGCGCGGCGAATATTAGTACCGACATTCATTACTGTTCTTATTTAATTGTGGTCCAAAGCATAACTGTCGTCTTAAACAAATGTCTTAAAAATAAGCAGCAAAATATCACCCGTCAAACTTTGTCCGCTGAATTTGTTGGTACGAGTAGTCGACATTCAAAGCGTGTTAACTTCAACCAGATTTTCTGCTATCTGATAAATGCTAGAAAATTCAGCGGACAAAGGATTACTTAAAATTAAGCGGTCAAAGTATTATATACATTAAATATTTATTTGTACGTACCTACCTAAGTATAAATCTAATCTAAATATTGTGTTAATGTAATAAATGATAGTTGCAAGTAGCTATCTGCATCTATCATTCATTGGTAAATTACATGCATCTGCATATGTGTAATTTACTTGTATGATGTTTGATGCCAACAAAATAATGTCTTACAAACTGCACTAAACGAATGAAACAATTTTCATAAAATATCGCATAATTACGATTACACCGTTGCACCGGTTGTAGGGTTTTTACAAAGGTTAAACTCAATCTCAATCTCACCTAGCGGTAAAAGACGATGGGGCCGAAGATGGAGCACACTGGCTTAGTAAGTACTGCCTGATTGCGCAGAGGGCGCCTATATCAAAAAAGAACGATAGCCAATTAACTTTCAGAGAGTACTATTTATTCCAATATCTAAAAAATGATATATAAAACTGAGGTAACAAAACCGTCGCCAGGTATAAACGCACAGGGTCACCTGTCGGCAAATTAATGTGAACTACCAAGGTACGGCATTAGACACTGGCTCTTCTATAAAACCTGCCGAAACACATACATATATAATGAAATTAGAATTAGGATATATGTACAATAAGTTCAATGCTTCGGAGAATAGCAGCACTAAATTAACAGACTGTTCTCCGTTGTACAAACAATGTAGCTCGAACAGAGGGTCTGCAGGTGTTTTCTCAAACGATAGCGTCATTACAGCGAGCGAATTGCAGCTGACAATGAGTTATAAGGCCCTCTGTAATGTGTGCTGTCGTGTCCGGCTACACAACTGCTACCCTGCTGCCAGAAACAGGTTATTTACCTGTATTTTACGAAAATACACACACATTTTATGTGCTATTTCAGAGCGTCGGTAGCACAGTGGCTAGGACACCGGACTCCCATGCGGGAGGTCCGGGTTCGAAACCGTGCAGTGCCATGTAACACATTGTATTTTTCGAAGATTTACTCCAACGGTGAAGGAAAACATCGTGAGGAAACCTGCACACTGATTTGACCAGTATTTAAAATGGGGTAGGCACAAAAGATCCTCAAGGGTCGAAGTGCCGCTGGGGTTAATCTTATTATCATAAGATAAGATAAGATGTGCTATTCCAATAGTAAAAATCATGGCACAAGAAGACGCTCATACTTCACAGGCATATCGGATACGCAAATTGCACGATGTTCACGTCTTCACAAGGGTACCTCATCATGGTTTGATGACGCATCCTTGTTCATCCCCGATACTTTGTACCGAGGTGAACCTCGTGCAATTTGCGTATCCGATATGCCTTTCTTCTTGTGCCATGGTGAAAATGACATCTCTTTTTGAATGAGATAGTATCAGTCTGTGTGGTTTTTGTTATAATACTTCTAACTAACTTCCCTTGGAGAAATACCCCTTTACATATTTCAGCCGTAAAACAACAATGCTTACATTACTGTGTTTCGGTTTGAAGGGTATGAGAGCCAGCGTAATTTCCTGCACATTTTAGCTCTCCATCATCTAAATCCTGCCCGAAGTATAGCAGGCCATCGAAAACCCTGGCAATTGCTCGTTCGTCAGCTTATAAATCAGGGGATTTACTGAATCTATGCAAACGTCTATGAACTCCTGACGCTGCAGAAGCAGAACAGAAGTTATCGCTAAGATTTTTGGCACCAATCAGGAATCCTTAATTAATAATGTTTTGGCACTGATTTCTCAATGGCGCACCCTGGGAGAGGCCTATGTCCAGCAGTGGACTAAAGTAGGCTGCTGATGATGATGACTGATTTTTCGGACCAATCTCAAACAAATCTAAAATACCTACATTGTTTTAAGTATATAATCGTTATCCGATAGGTGCCGTCACGGGGCACTGGCGGCTACGGCAGCAAAGCCGCGCGAAATCCCGTCGTCGAAGCTCTGTGTAAAGAGTTCCCTTGGGACGAATCGGTCTGTTACGATGGCAAATAATACTCCAACCGACGACCGAATAAACCACTTTTCAATCTTAGAGACAATTGAGTTTAGATAACTCGGAGTAAGCTGCCCCGCAGGAACTGGATTTTCATCTATAATTGTTTCTTGTGTTAGACATTCAATTGTTAATTTTGTTACTATCCAGCAACTCAAAGAGTCGCTCTGTCTCCCTCTTCCTTAGGCGTCACCCCACCGATGGCCTGGCGGTACAGTTAGAAAAAAAAGGTTGTTATTACAAATATTTACTTAATTTCTTATTTATCATGAGAAATAATAATAAATTCTTATAAATCAGAAAACAATAAAATATGCTACAATAACTAAATCAAGACATAAATCAATTAGAAATAAACTGATTAAAAATAGTTCGAAATTCACTCATCATTATAGATTGTACACCGAAATGTACTGCGGATGGGAATGCGGCAGGTGCGGGGGCGCAGTGATTTTGTCAGTTCAGAGTGACGACAGCTGGAAGTTGCTGGATAGACTTTATTTTGTTACTTTGTTTGGTGTAAGTTATACTACATCATCATCGGGTGCAATTTTCAAAATGAAGTTTAGAGGTTAACAGCAGTTATAGCATAACTCTCCATAATCCCCGAGGGGGTATACAGAGGAACCACATTCATTGTAGGTAGTACCCACTTTTCGCCGTAAGATTTGGTGAACAAACGTGATAGGTGGCGAGCCTATCGCCGTCTACTAGGTGTAGAATAGTATCCACCAAGTCCCTTAGTCGTCTCGTACGACACCCACGGGAAGAGTTGGGGTGGTGTTATTCTTTATGGCCGGCACGACACGGCACAATGGTCTGCACGACACGGCACATGGCCGACTCGACACGGCACGTTAACAGCAGTTAATATGCAAAATCGCTTGTGATCACTGCTGCGTCTTTTAAATCACGGCAACTCAGTCTGGTCCACTCCGTAACATCGTCCAGTTACTAACCATGAGTTGTACGAAACGTCATTAAACTTAAATGGTCCTTAAAATACATGCTAGCCCTTTCTACGCCACAGCTCTATAGATAGAGATAACACGAGACTTATGGAAGCCATTAAGGTCGTTTCTTGTAACTCACGGTAAATTCCCCTCTAGACTCTATAGACCCCAGCTCTTCTCTATGGTTAATACACTTTGTCGGTTTTAATCAGTTTTAGAAATGTCATCTAAGATTTACAGGTTTCCCGGACGAATTATCTATGGCATCTATTTGAGTGTATAGAATTTAATATCAATAGTATACTGGAAGAACAGCGCGGCGCAAGGATATTGAAAAGAAGCACTGCAATTTCCGTCGAGAAAAGTACAAAGCTATGTCGTTAATATGGCTGCGTGCGACTGATTTATTTATTAAAGTACTTAGTACTTTTATAATCAGTGTTATGGAGATCGGTATAAAAAATTGTTCATATAAAATTCAGCAATGGCGCTCACAGTTATATAATCCTGGTCGGGATTTATCTAGTTACATTATACATAGGCATAATAATTGGATTATTATTTGTAGGGCTTTACCACCAAAATAGAGGAAACTTATAAAAAAATACGAAAATACTCTAACAATATCGTACTAGTCGCGTGTCTGTTGAATCATAGGCTATTTTTGACATTGTCTTTTAAAACCTTTGCAATGCAAACGTTAATTATTACCTTCACTCTCTGACCATTGCTGCAAAATAATAAGCAAGCATTAATCCTTCTTATTAGCTACGAAATTAGATAACTTTTTGCATAATACTGTGGTTTAGATGTCAATACAATACTGCAATCATTATTCATAACCTAAAAGCATTGCCCTCACCTGGGCGACCAAAGCGTCTGCGAAGCGGGAGCGTCAGTCGCGCGGCGGCCCATATAATTTATATGTAGCCATGCCAATGCACACCTAAGCGTCAGCGACGCGGGACGGCGGCGTCAGCACAGCGGGACCGACGCGACGGATATTAAAGAGCATGTGTAACATTGCGTAGAGTATTTGATATCCTAACTCCTTAAAAATAAATGTATTCTTCTTGGAGTCGCCGACGTTTCTATTGGACCTGACGTGAATTGACGTTTGATTGCCCCGCGACGTTGTCGCTCAGGTGTGTAGGACTATAGATCCCGCGTGGCAGACGTTCCCGCTTCGCAGTCGCTTGGACGTCCAGATTTGACCGGTCCTAAATCCTAAATGGAACATCAAATTCTGCTTGTGACAAATTAATTTATCAACTAATTGCATCGTTACCCATTATCACACAGTCGACTACGTAATGAGAACATTCCTCGACAATGTCCTGCCTATGTAAATTCTTGCATGAGCACAATAACGCCCTATTAATTCATACCCATTCACAGTTAGTTCCTTAATGGTCTCACAAAATGAGATGTAGACCACTGCGCTGTAGCAGGGAAATGTTTTCCTGTTTACCTATAGACGTGGATACCCAAATAAAACCTCTTATAGGGAAAACAGAAAATTGGAAATGAACACGTTATATTTGTTTCCACATATTATACGACAAGGCTTAATTAATGGTAGAATGATCACATAACTACATTTAATTATCGAATCGAATATTTTAATATAATATTTCGTTTGTACTCCTCATTCAATCTTGTTTGGTTAATTACTAGTTGTTGGTGTTTCTCATGTCGGATTCTGATTAATTCCACAGTGCATAATTACATGAGAGTAGAGACTGGGGGGGTTTTAATTCCCTCCCCGGTCAGCAAGTTGCGGGTAACTTCCGAATCGAAATTTAAATAATCGCGTGTTTTAGTAAAACACCGCGTAAAAACTCACTCGTTTTAGTGCAGCATAAATATTATTATACAGTTTGGTCGTGCCCTTTGCTGAACCCTGGCCAGCATGACCCCCTACAATATCCCAATTAAATCCTGGCTAATGGTCTTGTGTATACAGTACAAGTGTACCTTAATACTGATCGACGACGCTCTCCAGGTATTTGTAAGAGCTACAATTTATTAATACGATTGCTTCGTGTTTCCCCACGATTGTCAGTATTCCACGGAGAGTCTCGATGTGCTCTACACGTGAATCAGAAGTGGATTCGACAGAATTCCCAACGAAAATTCCCAAACGAGATCAGAATATCAATTGATTTCTGTCCAATTTTCCCGTAAATTGCTGCGGAATATTGTGCCGTGAAATATCTAATATTTGCATAACGCCACGCACAATGGAATGCTGAAAAAAGTAAAGTGAAAGTGAACCCTGTAACAGGTGGCATTGATTCTGTTAGCTCTAGTTTCACAAATGTTTGTACTTTCTTACGTTATTGGCAATTCCGGTAAAACATCACATTTTCTAAGCTGTGATTCGTCTAAGTTGTGTTGGTTACAGATTTCTAAGTTATTGCAAAGCAAAAACTAAAAATAAAGTTTGTTTAAATAAAAAATTATAAGTAAGTATATTATGTTTACTTACCTCCTACACTGGAGTAAATTAAAGTAATGGCAATACTACCTTTAAGAATCTGTATATTTTTGGATATATCCGAAGGAATATCCTCTCATATAAATCACAAGTGTGTTTTTGGCAGATTTTATATTTATATTTATTTATTTGATGAACGTTATAGATGAACGAGTAGATGGGAAAGTTGTTTTTCTTAATTTTTAACGACTGATAATGGGAGTTGAAATGACCAGCTATGGCTTGCTAATTGCTTTTAACTACAAATTCAGTTAATAATGATTGTTACTTGGTATATGCTTTTGATAATGACTCTCATTTGCCAGCAAGTAATTCGGGTCATAAGTTTTATTTTGGATTTATTTATGCGCTCAGGTACCTATTTCCATTATCTATATACCTATAATAAGAATGTATCTCGGAACAACTCGTAATTGCGGTCCATTTTCTCCACAACTGACAGTGAAATGAGCTAGAACATTAAAGTCGGCCGCGGGCAGAAAACTGCCGGGTGTTAATTGTACTTCCGTCTCTCGAGTCTCGACCTAGCACTTCAGCTAGTAGGTAGTTAGTTACTACTCTACTCTATCTGACTATAGTACCTACGAAACTTTAGCACCCTTGAATGAAATAAAAAGTAGTCCTTCCTTCGTTCATGTTAGCCAATGACTATGGAACCACTTGACTGCCGATGCGGGCGACCCGCGCGCGCCAAGCATTAGCAGTATATTTCATATAATTTTCGCGGCACTCTAGACGTTTATCAGTTCGCGATTGGGTTTGTTTGTGACGTCAGCTGTGTTAGCCAATGGTAGCCGCGATGAACCGCGCTGTTCCCTCCGCTCCCCTCGTGAATTTTCGATCTTCGTTAGTAGGGAGAAATGTAACCATCGGTGCTCCATTGGTTATTTGCTTCATGATGTTAACACATGTAAATTTTTTGTGTGACCTTATTTTTTAACTCAAAATAAAGGCAGTAGAATTTTTGTTCTATACTTATACTTGCTAGACTTACCATTTTACAGTTGCGGACAGAAAATTTTATTCAGTGTTGTAATTAATACTACGCACAATAAGTAATCACGCCAATGACATATCAACGTACATGTGGATATCAACTTTATGAATCTGACGTGTGCACACTGTTATAGACCTAAGATGTAAACATTTTCTGACTCCCAATTGGCAAAACTTGGGAAAATAGACGGGATGAAAGTACAGTAGGTATTTTAAAAGGACTGGAAGAATTTTTCAGTAGCTAAAAGACTGCTCATGACTTTCTGACCTTACAAAATCAATATTATCCTCACAAATTTCTCTAGTGCGTAGTTTGGGTAGCTGTAATATTCAAAGTATCCGGAATATTACTCTCAGTTCAACACTTGTGGGATGTGGGCACGGAAATACATCTGAATCTATAACATTGACTGGCAATGTAGTGAATTAGATTGTCTTTAAATTATTTTCGTTTCAGCTGAGCCATTGAACATCATCTTCACTATATTATTATTTGATACGTAAAATCACAGAGCACTAAGTATACACTGAGTAAAAGGTTTATGTACCTACATTTTATAATGGATGCCTTATAACATTATTCTACATAACTTTATTGTAAAATAGAGTTTTGAATTCGTGTTATAATGTTAATGTTTTAGAATTGAAACTATAGTGACTAGTTTCGGCGTGTTCCGAATTTCAGCAGTGAGTAATCCGTAGATAATTAAATAATGGTAATGTTATTCGTGTTGTTTTGTATAATGTTGACATCCACTTATAAATAACGATATGATAAGGACTAACGGTATTATAATAGTAAGTATAATAATAATATGTAGGTAAGTATAATAATAACTAGTATTTTAAATCAAAAATATTTGTAACATCAATTTGTTTTTATCGATTTTGATATTGATTCTTGTTATTCATCGACAGTGATGATCACTGATCGGAGTAGGTAGGGCTCTTTCGGGTCAATGTCCTCAAAGGTTATATTAATATGGATATGATTTCGGGATCCCGTTTTAAGTTATCGAGCAAATGTTGTAAATTACTTTTATAAACCTCGCCCTTACTCGGCGGATTACGATTTTTTAAAAATTGTGGACTTACGAAGAAGTTAAAACACTACCATAGGTACACTAGCGCCATGAATCTTAAAAAAAAATATTTCGCCACCAATCTTAAATGTGTATCAAAACAAATATAACGTTAAAAATCTAAATAATATATTTATTCAATCCCGGAAATCCCGGGATTATTGGGCATACTTATCCATATTATGACCGAATGTGGCAAGTACCAAAAACAGCCCTACCTACTCCGATCATAGGTGATGATTGATTAAGTTTAAAAAGAACTATTTTTCATAGAAAAAGATTTCAAATTACATTATATGGATGAGCCAAGTTCAGTTACTCCTTTTTTATTTGCAATGATTGTCCCACTGTATTATTTTGTGGTGATATAGGGTTGGTACCACACTCTTGCCTATTTCTTCTGCATAGCAATGCTTGCTGTTTCGGTTTCGGTAAGAGAGCCAGCGTAATTACTAGCACACGAGGCACGTAAGTCCTCAAGGTTAGCAGCGCATCGAAAACCCTCTAATAACATTAAAGTAAGGTGAGATGTCTATGGGCCACGGTGACCACTTGCCATCAGGTATCCCGTTTGCTCGTCTGCTCTCCAAATACAATAAAAATATATTTTATAATGTAAATAACTCCGGCCATTCAAATGTGCAGTCAGCTATTCAATAAGGCTTGTTAACAGCTGCTGGGTCACGAAGCGTACGAGTGTCCACTCTACGTCACAAGCTATAAGCTCAACGGTCACTTAACGTCTCCCTCACGGAGTTATGTTAGCCTTAAATCTCGGAAACCACCTCCGAGTGAACTCCGCGAAAATATCCGCCCCAAGGAAATGTATCGCTATTTTGTTTCTCATGTAAAGTTTTATGACTTCATACGTACCGCAACTACCCTTGCCTTGGAAATATTCTCCGCGAGTTTACAAAATGATTTTCGCGGCGGAACTACGGCGAATATTTTTATATTAAACTACGTGTGTACGGGAGTTTCGAGAGTGCTCTTGCAGTACTTCGGTTTGAGGGAACTGTAACAGTGTGCGATTTAATAACATTGTTCCCACGAAACTGGTCTGGAAAACTTACGTCATATCGTTACAATGTTCAATGTTACGATAGTACGGGTATACGTGCCATCTGTTATTTATATTTTAAAATTTCTCTACCAAAATCGGAAACTAGAGTAAAGCCCATTCGCTTCAATAGTTTGGCTCGTTGAAAAGCGAGCGCGGGCGGCATTTTCAAAGCGATTTAAGCGAATGGACTACCTATACACCTACATATCAAACTGACTCATTTTGTCACACATAACAATCTTTGTTCACACAGCTTCATAACCGGTTACAAGAACACGATACATAATTTCCTCGAAAAACATTAGTTCCTCGTACAAAGCTGTAAGATGTGGAAAAGTGCGTTAAACTTTAAACGATCCATTGTAATAAAAGTCGTTTAAAAAGGAAGCGATATGATCATGATTCGACAGGAAAAGTTCGGGGTTATGAAAAACTCTTGACGCAGCGTTTTTACAGCAAGGTTTGTCCGAAAATAGTCATATATCACTTTGGAGCCCCCGCTGACATTTATTAAAAGTCCTCTCGATCTTGATTGCTGTATTGAAGTTTGCTGTACATGACACCCTTTGTTTGAAAAATTAAAAGTTCTCCCGATCTGCATTCGTTGAAGTTTGCCGTACACGACACCGTTTGCCGTACAATTTTGTTTGTCATTGCAAAGGATAATGTTTTTTTAAAGCTGGTAACCTAAACTCCGGTAGTCACATATAATACATGTTTTTTCTTTCAATATGTACGAGTATATGTCGTAGACGCATGGCGTAATGGCGCATTTCACGAAGTGCGTCCGCATTCCACGAAGTGCTAATAATCTTAGACAGATACTGTAATGGTTGAATTCTACACTATCTGTCTAAGATTTTTAGCCACTTCGTGAAGTGCGGATCGTTAAACTCGACTATTACAGTATCGGTCTAACTTTATTAGCGCTTTGTGGAATGACTACGCACTTGCTGAAATGCGCCATTACGCTATGTGGTTACGACATACGAGTATACATTTTCACCTGAATAATGTTGTAAAAATAACACATCAATTTTAATCAATGACTGATTGATGAGTAGATTGAAAATTTTAAACATAAATCTAAACTTAATTCAATTGACTATTATGTCGACGAATTAGTTTACTACGAGTAATTAAATTAGTCAGGCTTCTGTTTACAGGCTCTAAATCAAAGACTAACCATATTGAAGTATAGTTAGCGCTAATAATTACGTTGCTTACCTATGCCAAACCCTGTAAACGATGTAGCAAATACGTACCTTGAATGTGTACTAATGTTAAGTACTGTATCTCGTTTATTTGCTTTAATTTACTAACCATATACATATATAATAAATATTTAGTCCTATGTAGTCTACATATGTATACTGGAATAAATATTTAGTCCTATCAGGAAATTATTTGGTCTCAGTTGAGTGGATACGTAATTGCTCCATTATACATTTTTTTTAAGCTATTACGGATCCACTCAACGAAGCCAAATATTTTCCTGATAGGACTAAATATTTATACAAATATACCTATGTTGCCTTTATATTTTTATATAAATAAATAAATTTAAATAAATAAAATAACAAGTATGTTATCTTGATCCCCTGGGGTCAATCATCTTGAGGGAAACCAGTCAAGCTGGGCCTAAGTTGGGGCTTAAGATTGGCCGTCAACGCATGGTCATTTTAAGGGGAAACGGTCAAATAATTGTGTACAATGTCAAAATCCATAATTGTACAAATTACTACGCACGTTTTTGTATTGATTTATGTAAGCATTAAAAACCTGAAATACCTCGTACCTCATAAAATTCTCGTTTTCAGGAGAACGTAACGAACCACGCACGAGCGCTTTTCAAACAATATTAGGTATAAAATTTATACAGATTGAAGGTGCCGGGAGCAAGAGATGAGGAAAATACTATTGCGAAAGCCAGATGACTTGTAATTACCTCCGAGGTTGCGTATTTCTGTGATAGGGAAGCAAAAAATATTCGCTCAAATATTAATGTTAAGGATTCAGGACAATTAGCTAGATCGTAGAGGCATTCTTGGGGTCGTAACAAAATATAAATAAGTACCTACATGTACAGATTTAATTATTATAATTCGTTTTTTTATTAAATAAGGAGAGCAGACGAGGAAACGGGCCACCTGATGTTAATGTCAGAGGGTTTTTGTTGCGCTGTTAACCTTGAAGACTACGATGGATTGCCTCATGTGCCGGAAATTACGCTGGCTGCCTTATCCTCAAACCAAAACACAGAAATGCAAGCATTACTGTTTCACGACAGAAATAGATAAGGGTGGATCACCCCAGGCGATCCTTCACATTAGGATCTACCACTACAAAATCGATGATTGAACCATCGAATTGAATTGAACTATATATCATTATCATCATCAGTGGACTAGAATAGGCTGCTGCTGATGATGATGATATGTTGAAAACACAATAAATTACGTCAGTATTTCACATAATCCATAAAAATCTATACAGGACATTACATTTTTATATATTTTGTTAAATAATTACGTAACTGAACGAAACAATACTCATTTAATCAATAACTGTAGAATCGGTGTAGAATAGCTACGATCCACTTACCTACATTCAGAAAAACTAAAAAATGATATACGAGATTTAGAAAAAAAGAGTTCTATGTATTATTTTTCTTTTTGGCTATAAAGTGTTTTTGTTATTCGTCTTCTTCTGTCAAATATGAACGGTTTTTTCCTATACGTCGGAAAATGTCAAGGTTGTAAAATGTCCAGATGTAAATATGTATATTACTCGGAGAATATCAAGATCGCAACATTCCACGAGGACAATATCACATATATCGGATGGTTTACCCTAAATTCCACTTATTATCCATAGTAATTTATAAAAAAAATCATAAGTACTTGAAAAAGAATATTGCAAGATAATTATAATCTTCAATCATCATTAAATATCATTACTTAATTATCGTAGATTAATTTATTGTAACAATTTAAACAAAATGCTCGTAAATAGATATCTTAAGTATCTCGAGATAAGCTTTCAATTTGTATTTTATCTCTGCGAAATTAATTTAGAAAATGTCGAGATTGTAAATATTTAATAAGCAGGGAGGGACGTCTCGGGATTTAATCAGCCGGCCCGGGGTTGTTAAGTAAGTATAATTTCTTTTCTGATTTTTTTATTTTTCGTCGTCCCCTTGTCTTCAGAAACAATAGGTACCAAACAATTTACCTATCTAGACACACGGGAGTGTGTCCGCCAAGTTCGGAAAGAAATAGAACGAACGCACCGACGTGTGTTATATTACAGGAACCATTTTTGACCCCATACTCATAACATAACATTATAACTCAAAATCATACATATCTGAAATTTTGAATTTGTATTAATAAAATAAAAAATAAAAAGAGTTTTTATTCATTCACACATTAAAGTAAAAAGGTACAACACTGTTATTTTATTCTAACTATTAACCTTTAAATAAAATATGTCTATAACATGTATTGCCCTATGTGTCTAATGAAATGGTCGAGACCTCAGCGACACGCTGGTTTTCAGGTATTAAGACTCACTCAATTACTCAGAATCCCAAATTCCATAAAATTAGTTCAAATAGTTCCTGAGATATAGACCTCTGAAAATGGCCATTTTTAACACTGAATCACTCTTCAAAAACATATACCACTTCCATTTGACTTGGAAACTTGAAAGGCATGGAGTTAGGTAATTGGGTAATGGATAAAGGAAAAAAATCTGAAAACGGTCAAATGTGAGTCGAAATAAAAGACAAAGCTAATAGTGCTGTCCCGAAACTCTACGTTCCTACAAAAGAAGTACGGTACCGGCACGTACCGGGTGCAAATATAATTTTGCAACGACAAGGCAAGTCTCCTAGCGATCCCTTGATCGACATAGCTGGTGACGCCGGTGGCGATGATGATGCTGTCAAAGGAGAGAAGGAGGTCGACGTCGTGTCGCCACACATTGAAGTTGATTTAATTTTTTTAAAGTACTTGCTTAAAACTAAATCCCTAACTTGGCAAGTATTCACACAAAACTCATGGACTCCTCAATTTTCTTTCTTGAGTGAAAACTTGCCAAGTTAGGGATTTAGTTTTAAGCAAGCGATAACTTTTATGTTTAAACAATGTTCCCTATATATTTCTGGAGATAAGTTTGTTTTTATTAACGTTCCTTACGTTAATAATTGAACTTGGCATCCAGTTAGATCTCCACTCTTTTAACGGCAAAGCCGACAGGCCTACTGGTTCCTGGCACCGAACTTGGCACCTTTTTTCACATTTATGTTTTTGGTGGGATTGTTGTTACATAAAACTTTTACTTAATTTGTACGAAGCGTCCTAAAATTTGTATTTTTAACCTGCGACCGATTCAGGGAGAGCGTGTTTGACACGTTTGTTTGTTTGTTTGTCTGCCTGTTTGTGTGTTTGTCTGTGGTATCATAACTTAACAACGGATGATAAGATTTGGACCCGGTTTTCTTAAATTTAATAGACAATTTTGTTGACAGTGTTTTTAGCTTGGTTTGATAAAAATTTGATTAGTGGTTTCCAAGATCTTGGAGTATCTTTGATGTCAGATTGGATCTCTGGAACGGTAATAGCTAGATAGTTCGAATTTGAGCTCAAATATTCAGGTTCATGGTGCGTTTCCGGCATCTGAAAACTCGAGGATCTGATGATGACCAGGAAACAGTTCAATTTCGTAATATGAAACTTCAAGAATTGGAAGATTATTATCCCGCCGAAACTATAATAGTCAGATGGGGTCTTCTCGAACTAAAGTCGCAGGGAATCCTGAGAGATTTCAAGAGAATTTTGTTTATAAAGATGGCGGTCAAAATATTAAATTGAAATTATGTGTAGCAAGCAATTTTATGTTAGGCATGGCAAGGTCGAAGCTCTAGAACGGTTACAGTTTGTGATTTCGAGTTTGAGCTCAAAGTTTATGACTATGGTGACCTTTCCACATCTGAAACTTTGAAAATCTGATGAAGACCAGGGGTCTCCACAATGGTATTTTTAATTTAGAGTTATTATTACAGAGATTTACGATTGCCATAAAGCTTATTTGGAACAGCTACGCGGGCTTAGCAGTCTGCTACGAGGTAGCGTAACCAACGTCTAACTAAAACGGGTTTGGCCATAATCCACCCAGCACGCTATCCTGGCGCGGTTTAGTAAAGTATCCTTTGGTTTCCTCACAATGTTTATATCACTTGGATTTTCTCACTTCTCCTTTGTACTACTGGAAATATTAGAAGATGTTTTGATTTTAGCGTAAACCTATATACATTTTTTATTCTATATTTTAAAATTTTAAAAAATAAGTTTCACAATCTAAATGGAACATAATTGTTAAAGTAGAAAATTATAAAGTGGAAATTTTCCAATCATATATTTATAGAAATCAATACGATATGTTTGTTTATTCGGTTAGTTATAACATGACTACTACTTACTAGGTACTACTAGGTACTAAATGTAAAACCTATTTAAACATTGAAAGAAATTATATTGCGCACGTACCTTGGTAAATCGTTGCGGCCTGAGCCTAATATAAATTTAACGCGAGACCTCTATAAAACGGGCGCCAAGAAATTATCTGTTCAGAAGAAAATTTATGTTGGAGCAATTAAACGACGCTAGATCTTCTTAAATTGCTGGAACTGCGTAATTGTATTCTCTCCTTAATAAGGAGTAGCGTCTTACCTCGTAAATATAAAGCGCTTAATCTCGTTTAATTTTCTTGTTTACAAAGACAAGGATCATGGATACTCTAGAATCATTCTCGAGTTGGCATAGACATTAATGTATAAGTATTTGATATCGACTTTTAACTAACAATTAAACCCACTACTAAACCTTAATTACAGGTTAAATATTAAATACAAGATATACGTCGCACAGGAAACGAATCCTGAGTGTTCATTTGATTACTCTACGTATAATAAGGCAGTCAGTCACCCATCATTAGTATTGTCTCATTAGTAGTTTAAGGATATTATATAAACCCTAGCGCAGAAGACAGGCCATAGATCTTCGATAAACCCCTGAAAGAGAGAACCTAATCAGAACAGCGATAACGTAGTGAGTTCATTCAATGGCAACGTCTCAATCGCAATACGATTGGGGATTACCTTGCAATTTTTTGTCTGTGGTATAGACAAAGGATCCGTATCCTTTGTGATTTAACGAGCTGATGAGCCTCGCTCGCTCGTCTGCACCCAGCACTCTTATTTCTTATCACGTCTTAGATGCAGCCGTTTGTGGGGACTTCACCCTTACTATGATTTTTTACTCAGTTGGTACCAAGAAACTGCTTTACTTCAAAGTTTTCAAACTAATGACGCCTGGAGAGTAAAGTAATAGAGGTAACATGTAGCTTGAGAGTTTCATAAAAACATTTTTACAAAAACTACTGGAGTCAGTGGGGTCTGATCCAAAGCAGAGTAGCAGCTACGCATTATTTTCATCCCACGTCTAGTTCCGGATAGATCGCTAAGACACGTTGAGTCTTTTTTAAACGCGAATAAAATAATACATCTCTAAACTTTTGTTAACGCAATAATTCTAAAAAACCTTTCTCTGGTATATTTTTTTAAGTCGTAGGCTACGCACTTGTAGAATTTTTTTAACTCCCGACAGATCGAGGGAGGGCGTGTTATAAGTTTGTCACGTTTGTCAGTTTGTGTGTTTGTCTGTGGCACCATAACTTAACAACGGATGATTAAATTTGAACCCGGTTTTTTAATATTTAATAGAGAATTTTCTTAGCTAGGTCTGATAAAAATTGGACCAGTGGTTTCCAAGATCTTAGAGTATCTTTGATGTCAGACGGGATCTCTGGAACGGTAATAGCTGATGGTTCGAATTTGAGCTCAAATGGTCATGTTGATGGTGCCTTTCCGACATCTGAATCCTTGAGGATATACTGATGACCAGGAAAAAGTTAGTGAACTTCAATTTCATAATATGAAACTGGAAGAATTGGAAGATTGTCAGATCGCCGAAACTATAATAGTTAGATGGGGTTTTCTCGAACTAAAGTTGTAGGGAATCCAAAGACATCAAGATAAAAAAAATTGAAGATGGCGGTCATAAAATAAATGAAAATAATGTGGGCTTTGGCCTCGCCATGGCTATCTTAAAATCTAGGAATTTTAAGATAGCCATGGCGAGGCCAAAAGCCCGGAGCATCCCTGGGACTTCAGGCGCCTGCCGTAGGTTAGGACTAACCTGCTGAATGTTTGGTATTTTATTCTACTATTGCTACTTTTTGTATTTTATTCATACTACTTTTGTTTATTTTCTCAACATGTGATTTAATAATTCGATGAGGCTTAATAATACATGATCATTGTTGGTTTGTTAGAAATGTCGGAAACAGCGACATCGAAACTAGCTTGAAACTAGCACCCGTGACAGAAACTTGCTGAATACTGAACTCTGAGATACTGGAGTAGGATTAAACAAACTTTACAACTAGGTAGGAACTAGTTATACTAATCGTGAGTTACAAGAAATGTCCTTAATATTATAACTTCGTTAAGTCGCGTGTCATCTCTATTTAGAACTATAGCGACGAAAGGGATAGCATATATTTTAATAGTTACTTAACTTTTTAACTACCTAGTGAAAAATTAATTTCTTACAGTCATTCAGTTAACATAGCGATGTCTTCTTGGTTTAGGCACATTTTACGTATATACAGTGACAACAACTCAGGATTAACCGTACTTTGGCGCTTTACCACATTTATACGAATGTAAAGGAATCATAACAAAAACTTATTGCGACAGTTCCACAGAGTACTAGAATCTTTCACTGGTACATATATCACGAGGTCAGGTCAGGTCACTCGTATCAAAAATTTTAAAAGTCTTTTACCTTTAATATTTTCCATTTATTGGTCACACATAACATTTTAATTATTTTAAAATTCAATTTTATATGTTAGTAGGGGAAAGAAGATACGTACTGCATGGGTGCGGAACGCGTTTGTCGTGACTATATCGATGCAATCATGTGTGTCGGTCTGGTGCACTGCCGATTGGATTGTCTCTCGTTAGAGGGAGCGCCACTCATGGCCGAGCCCGATTTTAGATTATACGCGTAGAAAACGCAACACGACTTCCAATCTATAGGGGATTACCGACGTTAGTTTCTGTATCTGTTGATTGTTAGTCATTGTACAGTCGACCACAGGTCAACCTACCCAAAACGTCTAAGTGAAACTGAAATAAACCGTATTACGTTGAGAGATAGAGATATACTTTATCTGAAATTGGAGGAAGATTACACTCAATTTGCATCACATTTATAGGGATACTTTTAAAGGCACCAGTGATTAAACGCTTACTTTTATTTTGAATTTTGTCTAAACTATCAACAAGTTTTTTATCACCAGCAAAGCAAAAGAAACCATATTAAAAATGTCTGCGAATTAAAGACTTACTATAGCAGCAGTAAAATTTTAGGATCAGCTGCCCAATAAGTTGAACCTAAGGATTTTAAAACATTGAAAGCTTTATTTGCCCTTGTAATTAAATTATCAATATATTTTGTATAAATACTTAGCTTCCAATGACACAGGAATGGGTAAGTTGTTATAATAAACATTAGATAACAAGGAACCGTTTCTACCAAAAATAAGCAACTTTGATTTGATTCAAAATTTAAATATGAAAAATATTGACATAAGCTGTGTAAAGCATTAGGTATTTCATTATCAACTAAATTTGTAAGATTGTTACCAGATGCATAAACACTAAACAATGTTTTTGACATTTGAACCTATAATCAAATTCAGGCGACGAATGTACAGAATGAAAATTAAAGGCGATAATATTCCACCCTGGCAAACCCCAACAGATGCATATCTGGGACCATAAAGACTACCATCGTATTTAAAAAAAATTATTTCAGACAAAAAACTGTTGATCTAGCTATTGAACCTGTTTCCATGGGATACCGACAGAAAGTAGTTTACTAGAAAATATATCAAGTAGAATTATCATTGACTAGACTATTCTGAATATCGAGATGCAGCCGACAAATAAGAACGATAAGAACGACCTCTTCTGGACCCAAATTGATTTGAGGGTAAGATGTTATTTTTTTCTACATAAAACTCTAACCACTTTCAAAAGTTGCTCAAAAATTTTGCCAACACACGAAGTGAGAGCAGTGGGTGGATATAAATCTTTTTTAAACCTTGGCTTTTCGGGCTTCAGAATAAACTAAATATTATGTTTTCCAACTAACATGTATTTCATTATTAGACACTAAAAAACAAAAGAATAATTAATTTTCCAATTAACACCGTTACTGCTATACCACCCCCCTTTCGTGAATTCCACGCGGCGGGCACTGTGAGGTACTGGAATAGTTTGACAATCTTCAGCCAATTCGTCGTCATCTGCTGTACGATTCCTTTCATATGGAGTCCGCTGTCCTAATGTAACTACAGTCTGACCAATAATTTAGATTGTTGTAAATAGAAATAAACAAAGTATTTTATAGTAGGGTAAACAAAAATACTGGAATCTGGTAGATTTATAGAGACTTATATATTGGTTAATATTTTTTTTTGTTAATTATGTAGGTACGGTTTTATTTTATTTTATAAATGAAATATTATTCTTTATTAGCATAATCTATTTGAAGATACGCCCTTTGTTACATTTTCCTCCTAAATCGAAATTCCTGTAATTAATGCGCAGTCCTGTAATTAATTATGAATGTGGTATGACTCTGTGTAAAGTCAGCCTTGGATGGTACCACCATCTGCCGCAAAGCAACAATGCTTGCATTGCTGTATTTTGGTTTTAAGAGTAAGAGAGCCAGGGTTAATTATTATTACCGGTACATGAGGCATTCCAACTAAGTCCTCAAGGTTAGCAGCGCATCGAAAACCCTCTAATAATCTAATCTAATAGTATAATAATACAGTGAGGTGAGATAATAATATGGGCGGCGGTGGTCACTTACCAACAGGCCCGTTTGATCGTCTGCTCTCCATATACCATAAGAAAAGAGTCACATGACAAAAGAAAAGTGGTTTGTTTATCTACCAACCATATACTAGGTGTAACAAAAAACCCCTATAGTCCTAAAGGGGGGTTCTGTATCTGGTTACGTAGATATTGAACTTGTATGGAACAGCAGATTTTTTTTCGCGATTATTGAGTTAACCACATAGTGAAAGTCACTGAGTTATGAATACTGACTGGATCCCCTTTCGGTAATACGGGTATAGGGGGTTTTTGTTACATCCTTTATGTATATGTACTCAAATAAAAAATAATTAAAGTCGCCTATTAGTTTGATTTCTGTGTCATATACTCGTACTTACTTATATTATTGTTTTCTATCGTGAATTGGCGTATCGTTGTTTTCCATCGTGAATTGGTGAAAAAAGGGGTGGGAGTATCTTCTTCGGAACCAATATTTTCTTAGTTGAAAAACTAAATTATGACAGCAATGAACGGCGACGTTGGACACTGTTGGGGCGACGCGAACAACGAAAGTCATTATTCTCATGTTCAACCGAGCTGACGGCACTTACTTCTCTGCAGAACCAATTTGTAAGTGCTATATTGTGTGACAAATACGAATTCAGGAATAGAAAAGATATATGCGTAAAGAAAAGTAAAGGATTTGCTAGACTGCTAGTTAATTTAGAAACGTTCCAAATTTCAAACCTCTATTAAGGTGAACGCGCATCTGCTGGACGAGCCGAACGCGCCGAACGCGCCGAACGAGCAGCAATTTCTGATGGCCTCGTGCACCTATCCGCGTCGTCCGCACTGAATCGTCCGGCAGGCAAGGGTTCTAGTTGTGGGTTTTTAGATTTCCCCATATTGATAATTTTTTTCCCCAAAATGATACCTTTAAAAAATCCTCAAAGGAGATCGGACCGGTTCATCCATACAAACCGAGGCCTGATGATAATGACAGATACTATTTAAATAAAACAATTTATATTAATGCCACTTTTTAAAATATAGTATAATATTTTATATATATTTTATTAGTCTTCGTTCTGTAATTGTAATATAAATAATTTTAAGTTGTACATAAAAAAACAATAAACAATTTATAAACATTTGTAAATATTGATCTAATGATAGTTTTACCTATTAATTTCCAAATAAATAGAATCAAAATTGTAAAATACTGCAGATTCATTTATTTTTCAATTTCTCAAAAATATGAATGAATGAATTATGACGCAAATAGTCGCAATGTAGAAAAAAACAGTACAACTCCGAGATTATATTAAATATAAACCTTAATCAATTTAACTTCAGGAGACAGTGAGAGCGGGATTGAAAGCAGAATTGGGAGCGGGATGGAGAGCGGAATTGGCAGCGGACTTCGCCTCTCCTCATTTCATGGCTCAAGGAATGAATGAGTCATAATAATTACATACATACATACAGGTGGCCTGAAAGTGTTTTCCACAAAGTCGCGAAGAAATCCCCCTGCGGCAGGCAGAATTCTGATTACGCCAGTCGCACAGCGCGCCGGCTGCCCCTCCGCACCGTGCGCGCCGAAATTGGTGTCGTCAACGGAATTCGTCGGAGATGGGTCTACCTGCCGAATCTTTCCGGCGATTCGCCGCGTTCGGCGCGGATTCCATAGCGAGGTTTCTAAAATTCGGCTCGTTCGGCGCGTTCGACGCGTTCGGCTCGTCCAAGTGCGTGTTCACCTTTAAATACCGAGTTAACTCCTTATATGTGTCATTCTCTAAAAATAATATAGCCATAACATTGAGGTCGCTTCATTAAATTGGCTGTGACTATCCAATTATTACAAATAATTATACTTTTATGAAATGTCTGATAGTCGTATAAATATTTGTCTTTGTCACTACATTAAGATCTCAATCGTGTGTTATCCATGTGGTCTATCCATAAAACATAAGTCTCTCTTAAGGATTGTTTGCTTTGCTCGGGGCAACAAGGCTAGGGGAAACTTATCCTTCGTCTCAGACTACGATTTTGCCTGCTTTTTATTCATGGAACCAGTAACTCGGCTTTAATTTTCTAAGACTACATTTTCCTCCCTTGTAATCACGTTTTAGAATGGTCTCTTTTCACAGGACGAATCTTGTACAAATTAAATGAGAAAAGGTAGAAAACGAATGTGTCACAGCGAATTACAGCGACTATAGAACGTGAGAGAGAAGTACAGAAATTGTGTTTAGTGTACAAGCCTGTACTCAGAGATAATTCTCGACGAACAGTGAATAGGTAGGTTTCCTATACGTAATCCTAGTTGAACCCCCAATTAGGGAGTTTTAACGAACTGCACAACGTTCAGCAAAAGTTTTCCCTAATACGGATTACCTTAATTGTTATTATGGAGTTTCATCTGGAACGTGAGGCGATATCCTTAGCAATGAGACTTTTAAAAAAATGTTGAAAACGACTCCACTGGAGTTGCTCTTTTTAACCCCGACAGATCGAGGGAGGGCGTGTTACAAGTTTGACATATTTGCTGTCTGTTTGTGTGTTTGTGTATGGCATCATAACTTGAGAACGAATGGACAGATTTGGACCCGGTTTTTTTAGTTTAATAGAGAATTTTGTCAAGAGATTTTCTTAGCTAGGTCTGATAATAATTGGACCAGTGGTTTCCATGATCTTGGAGTATCTTTTATGACAGATGGGATCTCTGGAACGGTAATACTAGAACTAGATCTAGTCATAGAAATCTGACACAATACATTTAATAAAACCGTCCCTCTAGTTACCGAGAAATTTCGAGACAAATCCACACATACTCGTAAGTGTCGAATTGAGAACCTCTCCTTTTTTTCTCGTCGGGTAAAAATAAGCTTGCAGATTGTGAGCAGAAAAGGATGGGGTTAAAGGAATGAATATTTGCCGTACCCGCATGTAGTTTAAATTGCGTTTCCTTTGAGTGGGGGTCACAAAAGACGTCGACGGCTGGATGCGAGGAACTTTACCCGCTATGTCTGCCTGTACGCCTTTTTCAGCGAACAGAACTTTCGTAATGGTGCGATGCAAGTCGCGCGAGGAAACAAAAGCTTCGGAGTTAAAGAACTCTATGTTAGTATATTTTGTATTTACGACTTGTAAGACATCTGCGGCTTTGTCAATGGCGTGAAAAATTATCTAAATACCTTTTTAATGTTTCCTAAACCTTTGATACTTTGTCATTTAATTAAATTCACTCGGTTTTCCAATAACTAAATAATTTAATTTAAAATGAAAGTACACTTACATAGTTCAATGTATATTTGCCTTCTGAGCAAAATATTCCAGGTTCGATTTCTGTTTTAGAAATTACTTGATTTGTGATGAAAATCTGAATTATAAAATGATATACGATGTTGACGGTTTTACAAATATTTCTATAGTTATTAACTCTTAGCTTAGCTTATATTTTAGTTTAATTCCTTGAAAGCTAGTCGTTCCATTACAAGGCGACTATGTACGAGTTGATCGTGAAGCAACAATGCTGTTTCACGTACGTACTTACCACATGTAATAGCCATTCTCGAGTGAAAAATAAGAAAAGAAAAATAAAACCACCCTCTACGTGTAGTAGGTACTCTAGTTCAGAACCTCTTGTAAAAAGTTTTCTTCTTAAACCTCAAAGGCAAGTAGCGGAAGTTAAAAGAAAGGCAGAGGCGAGCATTCCAAATGGAAAGTTTAAAACTGATGTCCCATCGAACTGAAAAAGCTTCGCTCCGATATTTGCGTTTCTGCAATTCTGATTTCGTTAACTTCGAGCGACTCGTTAAGTCAAAATGGACGAACATGTTTGCACATTACTTTTATCTTCTTCCTTGCATTTATTTACTCCTTCTAATACGATTTTCATAAAACATAATACAGAACTTTGATTGGGTAACTGGATAATACTGGCTGGGTTTTTTTCAGGTATTCCACTCGTAAAAATTGACTGATAACCAGCTATTACACAGTGGCTCTATCAATATTTTGTTTTCGGTAATATGATAGGCGATATTTCTCGGGTGACTCATTCCAGATTTTATTTGGCGCATATTTACCATCGCACGCTGACAATTCTGGTGAAGTCATGTTCACGTCGTCGTCGTGGATTCGTGAAATCGTGTTCAAGCCGTGGATTACTGGGGAACCCAATAAAGGTAATTCTGCCGATTTATGTACTCTTCAAGATGAAAATGTGCTTCATCGCTAAAGAAAACCTCTTCCATACCATTTTTCGGTCCAAAATTCTCTAACATTTGTTCACAGTCATTTTTCCGTTTGATGTTCCGTTCGCGTCAGGTTTATTTTTTATTTATTTTATTTATTAATTAAATTTAATAGGGTGGACCTTGAGGTTCAAAGTCAAAATGGAACGATGACTGTTCAATGATGCCGCAATGTTTTCTGATTGAAAGCCGCGGTTGATTGAGAACAGCAACTCAAAAAACACAGCGACGCGGTCTACGTTCTCGGCCGATATGACTTTGATTTGATTTTTGAGGTAGGTTTGTTTACTTCATGTTTATTTGTAATTTTGTTGTTAAAAAATAATATTAAAAAACGATAAACTTATAATTGTTCCTGTATCGCTAGTAATAAATTAAATATCGTTTTCAGCTCAAAATGAGTATAATCATAAAGACCGGCTTTGTGAGTGTCATTCACAATATAATATTCCAACCACAAACTGTATCCAAAGAAATAAATTAAAGGTAAGCAATTAATCTCCATTTGAACTCATAATCAGTTGCAATTGACAACACAACAACTATTATATCTGTGATTGTGACCCATTTTTGTTTGCGGTATAATGCGAAAATCAGTTTCTGCATAGATTTGTTTGACAGAAATAAGAGAGCCAACATAATTTCTATTTTTGGCCACTGCGAGCGCTGCGATCGATGCCATTACCCCCATTTATAGTACTTGGCACCCAGCGAATACCTACCATTCATCAGATTGCGATGAAATTTTGGTAAATTTTTGTGTGCACGCCTGGGAAGGTTTCTGAGACAAAAAAAATAAGGCGAGCGAAGCCGCCGCCCGCGCCGGGGCGCAGCTAGTCAGTTATAAAATTGTTGTATGCAAGAGGTAATTAAAATCAGTGATGTAAGTAAATAATACAAAATTTGCGGTCGGTTCATCTATTTCGGTGTAACAAACATTATCAATTAGGTTTACGGAATCTATTAAAATTAAGGATTCATTTATAACTAGTGTTTACTATTTACATCTACTCGTTAAGATTAATAACTAATTCAGTGATATTAATATAAATAACAATGAACATTCAACGCCAGAGTTAAATTAAAATATAACGCCCTTTAGGGTTGAATGTAAATTTCTTATGTATGAAATGGACTTACTTCAATGAATCGAATTTTTATATGGATGTATAAAATTGGCCATTTTTAAAATGAATTCACATTTTTTTACTAACCATGATCCTTCCGATCGTATTTATTCAAATTTATACCACTTTAAGTCATGATTATTGATATAATTATTCATTTGTAATCATAATCATCTGATGAAGTCAAATACAATTATAAACAATAATTATGCACAAATATCAGACCAATAGCGTTCTCTCCGAATTTTAAAATCTTTGGTTACCCATATGCAAACTAATATTGAAATATTATTAATAAAGTTTTTATTAACTGTAAGAAATATTATTAACAAATTATTAACAAAGCTTTTTTACAGTAATTCACTGTATAGTTTTTGGAGTTTCACTCCATAATAATAGAACAAATCTAAATGTGCAGTCAAAATAATGAAGTATACATCTTTATGAATATTTACGTTAAATGATATTCTTAATAATAAACAACGGCTTACTCGCTACAAAACGTCAATACAACAAATTATTATTTTATTTGCTTAATTAAACTAAATTGAGCTACTTATACAATTAATGCTTCATTGTGCTATAAGTTACAGTTTCCATTTGAATGTGAATATAAAATTACGGTAACATTTCGTTTCATATACCTAAGTAACTGACATTAATTTTACAGTGTAATTGACATTTAACGTTATGGTATGTGTTAGACATTAAACACTATTTAATTAATTTACCAAAATAATAATTTTAGTGATATCTAATCCGTCACATGATTTATGAAACTAGGTATACAAATAAATAAAAACTGATTTAATCCAAATTTCTTTTAAAACTTGAGTGGGTAGTTGGTTAGTAGTAAATGTTTTGCGATACTAGTATCTATTGAAAATCTTTACTGATTGTTCAGGGTTCACCAAAGGTTTTTTTTTCTATTTTTATTTTTGTCAACTTTGTTGCTTACTATTTTGTGACACACATTTAAACTTAAAAACAATTAGTTACCCAAGGATGCAGAGAGGGCTATTGCATTCGTGGCGAAGGTATGAGTACCCTATCTATGTTTAAGCCGATTGCCTAGGTACAGTCTAATTACTAAGATAGCACACAGTAAAACGCATACTTTGCAACACTTCATGGCTTCATACATACACTGAATTTACGTTCGACGTAGGTAATTATATATTAAATGTATATAAACCTGTAAAAATTATACAACACTGCTAAAGTTTCATCGTTAATGTTCTGTATGAAGCCATGCTTCATACATACACTGAATTTACGTTCGACGTAGGTAATTATGTATTAAATGTCTATGAACCTGTACAAAGTGTACAACACTGCTAAAGTTCCATCGTTAATGTTCTGAGGGTTCACCGTAAAGAGTTCACTTCACTTTTTACATGACGTCATTAAAAACTATTCGATGTAAACTTGTAAAGTCTAGTCTACACCGCTAAGTGTAAGAAGAATATTACGAGAAGAACACAATTCAGTGCAGTTATACTCAGGTCAGCGGCGGTGCCAGAGGCGGCAGGCGCCGGAGTCGGTGGCCCCAGGCGGTTGTTGGCTCGAACCACTTGCGATCGCCACCGTATCGTGTATAGGGGCTGCTGACGAGACAGTGCCACTAGTCTAGAGGAAGAAGAAAGATTAAATTTAATTTTTTGGGCCAATTTTTAGGCACGAGTCCGGAATATATCGTTATTTAATTTCATTTTCTCGGATACAGGGTGTAACGTTACATTTAATGTAACGTCAGATACGACAGAGATATCAAAAACATTTTTTAAAACATTTATTCTTCTAAATCAGAAATCGAAGAATAGTTGTAGAACATAAGTTGCAATAAAAAAAAAATTATACCGACTCTGGACAATTTTTATTTTAACTTGTTGAGATGAGTTTGATTTAGGTTAGATTTGTGAGAGTTATGAGTAAATTAAATACAGTTCCATCCAATTTACATACAACTCTGTTTCATACTGTAGCTCTATTATATATGTATACCGTAAATGAAAAACGGTTTTCACAAAAGGATGTCCATTACCGGATATTATTTAGGTATCTACCGAATTCCGAATTCATCGAAAAAGGTGTTTTCACACATCGTTATTCGGGATTTACGAGTGTAAATGTCATTTCGGAAACACGCCACGTCCCCTCTTACGGCTCCTATCTAATATGCACAAAGAAAAAGATCTTTGAACAGACAGAGGCAGTTCTTGTGTAAAAGCATGTGCTTTCACGTATTTGGCACGTAGGTTGTTATTAAGGCTGGGCTATTCATAAATAATTTACCAAATGGGAGATCTAAAAGTGTTTCGTCGGAAATTGTTTAGACTGTGCTAAAAGCCCCCACAGAGGGATTCCTTTTGACTTCTTTCATACGTGCTTCGTGTTAACACACACTTATATAAAACATTTAGATAAGTAACTCGGGGTCAGGAAGATGTTTTATTAGATAAAAAACTTTTAGTGCTCGTGGTAGTCGGATCTAATTTAGTGAAGCTATGTGTGTTTTTATGGACTTTAATGATATCTGAATATCAGATATCTAGGTTCTAAACTTGTCTAATCTACCATAAAGTTTTAAATGTTAAAGAAGTCGTTATAATAAATAACTGTAAACGACCAACACGATGTAGAACAAGTTCCAGGTATCGACGTTTTCAGTAGATAGTTAAGTCAAGCTTACCTAATAACAACAGTGTTGAGCCGCCACGGCAGCGTGTAAGTATGGTTCTTGTGCCGTGCACAGAAGGTGTACAATAGCTCGCCGGCTGCTGATGCCAAGCCGGTGTCGCTGTGTGTCCCCGTACTGGACCACTCGTGAAGCGTAATGTTCCAGGAACTGCAGGATTTGTCCTGGTAAAAAGAGAATTAATAGGTATTTGTAACAAAAACTGGAACACGGCTTCTATCCACGAATCGATAAATGCATGAAAGCAGATCACGGTTTTTACGCCTTCACTCCACTGCAGCTATTTTAAAATGGAATTGGACCAATCCCATAGAACTCTAAACCAAATTATGGAAACCAAAAATAGATTTTTATTGATTCGGTCCGATTCCGTTTTAAAATCGCTGCAGTAGTGTGCTAACGCCTTTAAGCGCTACTTCCACCGTCTTATGTTTTAATTGTTCTTTACACCCTATATCTTTGTACTCGGCCAGCCACGATGTGGCTTTCAGGTATTTAAAATTCCCGGCTGACCAACTAGTTGATCCATGAGTTAGTCTGTAGGGAAATAATGGGTTTGTGACTACAAAAGACAATGTTAAAATGTTATGTGTTTATGTTGACAGAAATTTCCTTAATGATTCCCGCTCCCACCAAATATTCGGTTTCTATTGGAATCTGCAGATTATTCTGTAAAACCACATTTGCTGTCTAAAGAACCAATCTAGTGCGACTCTCAAGCAATGTCATCATTCTGGAATCCACTTATTGGCTGCCTAGCTCGATTCATAGCACGTACCCAATGAGTTTTTCGTAAATAGGGACGGATTATGCCATTGATTCGGTGTAGAACGAAATCGTCGACAGGAAGCGTTATTAGGACCCCCAGTGGAGATTGAGATACTTGAGTAATGTGTATTTAAGCCGCATCAAGATCGTGTGCACTACTGAAGTTCTCTCAATGAGAGTTTTTCCCTGTAAAGAAATATCAAATGTAGAGGAATCCGATCAAAATTGACATCCATTCAAGTGTATCCTCAGAAATATCTATAATTTTTTTCCACAAATATAATTGCTTTTTTATGCAGTATTGAAAAGTATTTACCTGCTCTGAGGAGATGTCTATGAACAGTTGTCTCTCGACATTTGAATCGAGAATCCATGTGCACTGCTGGTAGAAGAACTCGTTCAAAGTGCCCGTAACCGACACGTTTTTCGACGTTATTTCACCTATGAAAAGATAATTCAATGCCAAAAGGTATAGATACACAATTTAAGCGTGACTCTAAAAAACTGTAACGTAAGCAGTAAATATAACGAAAAGTGACAACGGTTCGCCGCAATACGAGTAGCGACTCTGTAATTGGAACTTTACGACCCTGTTCAAGGCTTTTTCTGTTCAGTGTTGCCCTAGGCGATGGGAAACTGGGTCGTGGCCCGTAATTTTCTCGGACACGCCCCAGGACACCGAGAACAATATTCGACGAGTTCCTCCAAATGTTCGAGACGCGCGCCGAATGTCAAATTGAACTGTTTGTTTTTCGTTTTATGCGATTGGGGGTCAATAGAGTTCATTCGAGATAAATTGCCCATTATCTGCTTTTCGTGAGACGGTTTTGTCGAATTCTGTATCGCGGAGATAAGAGAAATATTGGAGAATCGTGCTTGAACGTGCCAAAAAATAAACGTGAAACTCACCTGAATGTGTTGTGTAAGTTCGCTGCCCGCACATGGAGTCATCGTTAAAGCTGTACGCAGCAGCATAATCGAATCCTCGACTGGCGTACGTGTAATGAGCCACCGAATACTCCAGGCGTACGCTCGTCCAACTCCGAACCACAACCGGAAGCCAAGCGGCCTACCAAAAACGAGTAAATTATGACAAAATACAAATAAAAGAGAAAGAAGCGGTGAAAATATTTGACTCGTTTCCCAAATAAATTATTTTAATTTCCCCTCTGAAACAGTTGTGGGAAAACAAAAACACATTGTGGCGGCCTCGTACCGGAACGCAGCGTCATACGTGCGGAGGGTATTGACTGCCCTGCACCGTCCTACGCAATACGCATACGTAGTCGACTACTAAGTAATTGAATTTTCAGAGGCGAGACTCCGCGCTGTCGCCCCGAGCTATGCGGCTCAGCCACTAATAACAGGGGCGGACGGCTGACATGCCGCCGGTTAGGCCATGTTTTATGACCACCGGGACATGGCCGGCCACGCTGTCCTTCGCTTCGGATATTGCTGAAAGTTCGTTTTACACCATACGCCCCCGTTACAATTTCACGCGGACGTCATCAACTCATGATAGGGGTAAAACTGTTAATAATTAAATCTGTCGTTTGTCCCTTTGTGGTACAGTGCGATATATCTACTGTGTAGCTCTTGCCAAGTTTTAGAACTTTCCATGAAATGTAATAATGTATGTACGTATAGTAATCAGTTTAAATGTAACATAAGATGTTACATTCTTTTGAACGCTAGAGGTATACCTTAATTGTAAACACAACATTATCAAAAGACAAATTTCGATAGCAACAAGTAGGCAGACGCCTGCTTTGATATCTCTACGTTTTACGGCTTGTCTTTGAAGTGGTTGTAGCTCATTCGCAATAAAATATGGAGGAATAGTAAACATGTTAAATTATTTAGCGACAAATTTGCTTTTACGTACAAGTCCCTTACGTTTGGGTGGTCGTTCTAGGGTTTATTGCTGTTACATACTTAATAGTAACCCTCTTACTTAATTATGCGGATCTCGCCGCAGCCGGGGGCGGCAATGGAAGGGTTGGCTCATCCTTAGGCCATGTTAGCATAAGGCCCGAGTAACACAATTAATTTATTTGTTACTACCATTACCGAGAGCTTGATGTAGTGACAGAAAGCCAATAATTAGATCACTAGAGCCTCACTCCTATCCCACTTAATATCTAGAAACTGTTTCAAAAGTTTTGTACTTATAAATAAAAGTGGTAAGTAAGAAAATTATATTGATTGTACGAGTAGAGTCCTCCAAAGCTAAGTCAGGAGAACCATAGACCTACAATTGTATAAGATAAAGAGAGACATAGCAAAAGAGAAAGAGAGTAAGCATTCCAAAATTAGCGTTGAAAGACTCTACCTATCTTAAAATGTAAATTACTTAAATTCCGTGTCGGTTCTTATAGCGGTCGTAAGCGACTCTTTCTACAAACACATCTTTGTTTACATCGAATCTATAACAAGAGTGATTTTTTCCCGCCAAATGCCCTCGATGTCTCCTTTTATACTGCAGGCAATTAGCGTCAATTTTCATTTACGATGAATTTAGAATTTATTCGGCTTGGCCAGACAATTTTCGTTTCAATCAATGTTACTTTACGAGCGAAGATTTCTGTGGTAATTTCAGGTTCATTTTGATTAAATCTACGCTTTAGGGAGACAAACAAAACTGTTAGGTAGGTAAATATTTACATTTTGTGGCATCATTGTTGTTACTTTAGACACGTGATCGTGTGTTGGGTTTCACGTGAGATAGCTTTCTTTAGATAAGATAAGATAATTTATTGTTTCAAGTATACAAAAGCCTTAATCTAAGTTACATCTATGAAATTGTGTGTATTTTTACTATATAAATCCGAACACAATTTATTTATTTTTCTTTCTTTGTGTATAATCTTGTTAGGAGCAGCCGAAAAACCTTTCTTTCCAGTCTCCATGCCAATCCATACATCCTCAGGAAAGTTAGTCATCGTTTTTCAAAACTAACAAACTCGGAAGTTTCTAGGATAAAGAAGGAGAATAAAAGAGGACGGGAAGTATTGAAGCCCCAACATTGTCAACAACCAATGGCACTAAGGTAGTAAAGTATCATCTGACGCAAAAACCCAAACTACTGATTTTTTTCGTTATATGTAACTAAACTAAGCTTTGTTAACTGTAATAACGTGAAACAAAACTATCAGTAACCAACCAACGCCACATTTACATGTAGTAAACAACTTTTGCTAATTTCCTATGAACTTTTGATAAGGACTTGACAAAGTTTTGTTATTTCTGAAATAACCGAAGCACAATTTGGTTATCAATTTGGTCATCAGTGGCAGTCTATAAACCGTGTTTTCACCTGAAAGTCTCCACAGAGGCAGGAGAGGTGGGTGCCATCTCCAGCCACCAGGGCGATATGGTCGTGGTAGTGTAAAGGAGTGTTGGCTCGGCATTCGCACCCCGCATCCCCGCACGCGGTCCTACACCCCGCAGCGCCCACCGTGCCTGTCGGCTCCGCGCTCCACATGCGGTCCAGACGCTGGATCTGTTCCAAGCGTAAATATTCAGAAGAACTTATTAACATACTAAGGCAAGATAAAAGCACGGATCTAATTAGACAATCTCCTCTGTGTCTCTGTCTTTAGACATGCACCCACTCGTGTGTACAAGTAGTAAATAAACGCTTAGAGATTGCACTGCGCGCAGAGCTTGGCTTAACTCAGGCGGCCGGGATCATGTATGAAATTCCGGATCTCACACACGTTGCTTGTCTAACTATAGAACAGTATGTTTTTAAAACAGTCTGAAATAATATGTGTACTGGAATACTGGAGCTGGGGTGCAGGTGGACGCATACTGTCATCTGGAGACGCTGTGCGTACTTTGTATGCTGTAACAAAATGAACTAACCTCAATGGTAACGCTCTGGTTGGCGGCGGGTATGAACCGGTGTGTGCACAGCAGTCTCTCCTCGATGTTCCACAAGATGTGATGGTGCGCCGGCGCCGATACGCCGCCATGCGCCGGCGCCGCCAGCCCGTAGTGCGTCGACGCACACGTGTCGTCTGGAGACGCTGTGCCTTCGTGTTGTTCTGTTACAAAATAATCTCTATGTAAACCGTAGTTCTTGGGAGTACTCGCTCAAGATACATTTTAGACCTATTTTGAGAGCCAGAGAACATTTTCTAGATTCTTAATAGTACAGGTCAATAGTATGTATAAGTTTACCATATTGTTGTAGTACTATCTATTATGCCAATATAGGTAGGTAGTATTTGTATTATTTGTGTCAGTAACACAGAGATGCATACAAAGGGTCACTATCAGGTCGCTGTACCCTACCCCACTAGATAGGGTACAGCATCCAGTATCACAATAATTTTAGAATTTAGATCACAATTCTAATTCAGGGGAATATTTTAGCAGAGTAAAAATAAGTCAATAAAACCTACCAAAGTTGAACGTATGTTTTAAATCTGTACAGGAATTTTCGAGATTAACACGAACTTAGACTGTATAAAAAGTTTTAAAATGCTTTGAATATTAAATTCCTATTTCATGCAAAAATATAAAGAATAGAAAAGGAAGATGTTTCCAAGTTCTTATCAGCGCGCTACTGCGCTACCGTATCGGCCTCAATACTTGAATATTTTATCGAACTTTTATGAATACTTTTTGTGCCTCCTGTTTTTCGAGTGATAGCGTACCTTTATAAGACTGTCTACAAATAGCCCGACGCAAATAGGATGAACAAGTTCGTGTAGCTTATGTCGGTGATACCAAGTGGAAACAACTATCATAAAATTAATAAATCACTTAGAATTGCACTTGCTCTGACTGATGTTACTATTAAAACATGGTCCGTGTAATTTGTGTTTAAAATAATTATATATAACAATTGAAAGAGATCCGGAGACATAAGGAGGGAAAAAAATGAAAAAAGTGCGCACCTGAGCCGATACAAATATGGTACTTTGCTCTTTTGCGTATGAGTATTGGACAGATACAATTTATGTGGTATAAGACAACTTACCATCATGGAAAGCAAATCCACCATCAACAAACTCCTCTTCGTCGGCGCTCTGCATTGCCGCACGCCGCACCAGTATCGTCAAGTTAGCACCTTTGGACGTCACTGCCTGACGGAGGAGGAACCTCCCAGAAGGATCTCTGGCCTCCCTCACAGAGGGACCACAGACTCGGAGTAGAGCGCGATCTCCCCGCTCAGATCGGTCACCTCTTTCCCCTCTTCCACCAAATTCGTGAAGCCCTTCTAAGATCTCAATATGAGATCTACAGCTTTGTAACCTGTCAAAAATTGCGTAACATAAAGGTTTCCCTATCCACAAAAGATCTAAAGGCATTTTGGAACAAATTTGTACGTTGCATAACACGCAGTAGCTATATTTATCTACCAGTAACGAACATCGAAGCTGTGTTCATATACTATCAATATTCCGTGCTCGAAAGTGAGTATTCGCCTTAGCAATAAACTCCTAGATTAGGTGGTAGTACTCGTTCAAGAAGTCCCTGGTTAGATTCATGATCAACGTGCTAACACTCAAAGTGCAGCTATTTTATCAGAGTATGTTTATGTCTTCATTCTTGGATCTAAAGCTTAGTAGGATTCACTGAGATTCCCTTCAAGATACTGGTCTCTCTCTCTTTGATTTATTAATAGAAGGCTTTTTTCTTCGTGTTTTATTAAATTAATTATGTTCACTTCTTTTGTGACAGGAATCCTAATAATTACGTTATATTCCATATTAAAAGAATAACATTTTGTTGATTGATAACAGATACATTAATAATTTTATTTACCTACAGTTTACACGATTCAAGTTACAGGAAAACTAACAACTCCAGCAAGTTTTCTTTAGAACTAACAGTAGGTACTTTATTAAGGTCTACGGGAATAAATTTACATAATCGACAGAAAACAAATTACACTTCGAACAGTTCAGAGAAACACGTTGTTATTAAACCATTATAGGCTCAAACATCTGGCCTATACTAACATAATACCAAGTGTATATGTCGTAGACACATAGCGTAATGGCGCGTTTAACGAAGTGCGTAGGCATTACACGAAGTGCTAAAAAAGTTAGACAGATAGTATAATAGTCGAATTCTACACTTTCTGTCTAAGATTTTTAGCCACTTCGTGAAATGCAGATCACTCAGTTAGCTCATAGCGTAATTATAATGAATGATATTTAATTACATTATGTGGCTTGCTCTGAACCGTATTTTATGAAATGCCTTGCGATTTGCGTCTGCAGGTTGCGACTTGCGATTGCAACTTGCGGCTTTACGGATACGCAACTTTGCGATTTTGCAACTATGCATCTTTGTGATTTTGGATTTTGCGACTATGCGACAGTCAGTCGCAATGTCGTTAAATCGCAGTCGCAAAGACATACAGTCGCAGTCGCATAATCGCAAGTCGCAAGATACATATTTAAGTAAAATGTACGATTCAGAGTTACCTCAGACCTAAGACCCATATCCAGGACCGAAACCCAGACCTAAAACCCGGTGCTAGGCCAAGGCCCAAATCCAAGATACAGACTCAGACCCAAAAACCAGATCCAATACAAGAATGGGATCGAATCCGGACCTCGCACGTATTGAGAATCGAACGTCCTAGCTACTAAGCCACCAGGAGTCCAATTACCCTATTCGCGTAAGACTCGTGTTAGGCATTTCACGAAGTGGGCTTCCGGGCTAGACACATAGTGTAATTCAGGGGATTCCCCGTGGTCTAATTGAAATAACAATACCTTTACGCCATGTGCTAACCAGAAATCTGCATTACACGAAGTGTCTAAAAATCTCAGACATACAGTGTAAAACTCGACTATTACATCTGTATAACTTTATTAGAACTTCGTGACATTTCACGAAGGCGCATTTCATCAAGTGCGTAGTCATTACTACGCACTTGATGAAATGCGCCTTTAGGCTATGTGGCTACGACATATACATACCAAGTCTTGTGCTTATAATGTACTTAAGTTAATATCATATTTGGTATCTAATGTGAGTTCACATTGATTATGAAAACGATATCAATAACTTTAATATTATTAAAGTTAAATACGGGATTCTTAACACGGTTTGGGGTTGTTTTAAACTCCCGATATTTAGACGTAGTTATACAAATGCGTAGAAATACTTGTTGCATTTTTTCCGTCGAAATATCGGAACAACCCCAAACCGTGGTAAGAATCCCGTAGGTATCTAACTATAATATTATGGTTATTGACACTAAATAGTGTTCACATTGACACTATTTATAACCCAGGAGGTCCAAAACCAGGAGCTTTATATAACTAAGTGCTTAGTAACTTTAAAGCGATTACTAACGCACTTACAGATCTTACAACATAAGGTCAATTCTCAAAAACGGGATATAATATCGAAACTCGATAAATATTCCGTCTCACATGTCGACTATAAATATCACATAAAATATCGACTGTTAAGGACCACTCGTTGCATGTCGATCGCTAGGACTCGATAAATATCGAAGATGTTAATGCAAGAAAAGCAAAAAGCCCCAAACTTCGATATACACCATTTGTTTCGATATTTATCTACTGTTATATTTAAATCACTCCGTATGAATTGGCCTCCTGAAGTAAGGTCGCAGGTTCAAGAATTAGCTATAATAAAAAGTTAGTCTAGTTTTAAAAATGTTGTTTCCCTCACCTTAGATTATAATTAAAAAGCGACACTTGCACCACGTCGGTTGGCGCCCCCAGTAGATGGATAGCACACTGGGTCCGCCACGCCGTGGTCCTCGTATCGAAGTGGCCCGACCGGGCCCCACCAGCGCCGTACCCATGCACCGTGGCTCCGCAGCCTATGTGGCCCCCGCCATTGCCATTTGACACTTCGTTGGAAACTACATTACTTTCTATTGGTACTATCCTATTTGCTGCAAGAACAATAATGTTCATCATAAAATTAAATATTCTTCTGTTTAGAAGAAGGAAAATTAATGAAGAAGTAAGGAGACGAAACAAGTGTGTAGTCAATTTATTGTAAGTCCTTCTTCTTTTTTCTTCTTCGCTAGAAATTCGGGAGTTTAATTATTCTTTTTCGAGAAGGACTTTTACAGTTCCTCATTTTAGGTTGCATCTATGGTCCCATAAAACTGGGTCTCCTAATTTGGGCAACTGGCCATTTCTACACAGACTGATTTGATATCCGACGGTTTCGATATGTTGGTATCGACACCATTTAAGACTATACATCTTAGATCATTTATAATCTAAGCTATATATTTAACAACTTAAGGATTTAAAGCAAATTTGCTCTGCATTGGACTATTTGTCGCTTCAGGCAAAGAATATATAATTTACTACGTAAATGGATAGAATTTACGTAATTTACTACGTAGAAATGGTGTATTGAATTTTACATGAGTGTATTGAATATGTTTAATACAGGTATAGCACTAGTTCATACCATGTTGTAACGCAGCCAGGGGTGGTGACGCGGCGAATACAGTTGGCGGAGGCCCACTGCTGTCCATCCTCTCTACGAACTCTAGCTTCGCAATGAAACCGTTGTATTCGTATGGAGGAATTAAAGGTCCGGAGCTAAATAAAAAAACAAAAATTATCTATGTAACTTTTCACTTTTTCCATTAAATGTCATGGGTTTTTGAGGAATCCACATATTTCATCAGAATTGCTTTTGCAAAAATAATCGTATTACATCACAAGAAATGCGGCGATGTTGAATATAAATGAACGGAGCATATCAACGTTGGAAGGCTAAGAGGCAAATGTCTACGAGTAACGAAATGTCGCACACATATAATCTTTAAAGGAGTGCCATTGAAAATGTACATTTTATAAAGTATCTTTCCAAGGCTTTGGTGCTACTTAGAGTGTATCACATTAAAATGCCTCGGGAGTAGACTCACTTGAACTCCAGTAATAAGTTTGGTCCAGGATGTTCGAGAGTGGCGTTTCTCTCGGAGCAGAGAGACGCGAGCAGCGGGGCCGATGGCGAGCTGCCAGCCCGTAGCGTCAGATAATCCGTGGCACAGTGACTGCGGAATAGGATAACTTTATGATAATGTTCTTTAGAGACTGAATAAAATTTTGTATCTGCATTAACTATCAATAATTCAATTTATACGCAAACACGTGAAACATTAAAATTAAAACAAAGTGATCGGATAAGGTTTTCGTTTTACCTTTTGAGGTACGAAACTGATACGAAATATGTTTGAGACTTGTTCGCATACAATTCGACAGATTCATGTTATATGAAAGTAAAATTTACATTCATAACAAGTATGTATATAGTATCGAAATGCAATAAGTACCTTACTAACCCCTTATAAAGTTGTTTAGTACGTACTATAATAGGGTAGAAATCACACATAAATCGCTTTTAATGATCCGAACAACAATGTCTCTTACTGGAATCGTTTTACGACTTTCACCAAAGTGGGTTACATGAAGTTCATCATATGTGCCCTCTTGTAAAAGGATGAATGGCTTTGACTTCGTTTCGGAGCCACTTGACCGACGTTGAACAAGCTACAAAGTAGAATGCAGCCAACTGGGAAATGGAACTCCTTTTATTACTTGCACTAAGCTCGTGGTTTGATGAGGCACTGCAATTTAATTTACGTCATTGAAATTGTAAGCTAGTGAAAATGTTTCCGAGTTGCCTTGACGCAAATAATTTCATACTATTATTTACATATACTTTTGCCTCTTATTTCGACACGATTCGATTATCGACACGATTTTACTCTTCATACCTATCTATATTATGTTCCTCTGAATGGACTATCGGGACTATTCGAATTTTGTTAAAGAACCAATTGTTAAATTTTACTAATTCAATAATAATGCCTAGATTGATCTAAGAATTAATAATGTATCATAATACAGAAGTAGGTGCCGAATCCTAATTTTTTCCCAACCAAAATGCAATTATTTGCAGTGCCTTGCGTTCTTTATAGTGTAAAATGCAATGTGCCCTGTTTTCTCTAAATCTGCAATTCTGCACTAGCGGGTCACTCTCGTGTGAAAGTGTATACCTACCTATTAGATGTCTGAAAACGTATTGCACCAAGATAGCGCTTTTATTCCTCTCCACCCGACACGCCTTTGAGCATAAGCGTGTTTTATATGGCCGATAGCAAAGAGCTTTAAACGTGTGGGATTGCTGCTACTCTACGTAATATATGTGTAAGTAATAGATTTGTTTTGTACATGTGCTAGGGAAAATATAAAAGTAACCCAATGAAAACGGGAAAAGGGAGTTTTCCTAAATAATATTGCCTCGCGTTAAAAGCTTTTCAATCGTTGTATCAAAGTTTCAGATTGAAATAAAAATTTCCCCAATGTTTCTATAAAAACGCAATCCTTTTAATAACAAAGTACCTACTGTGGATTTTAAGGCTTTACATATTAAACAGAAAAATACAGACCAAGTGTGAGTCGGGTCTCGCCACCTCTATAGGGATCCGTACTATTAGTATTATTCGTAACAATAAGTAATGTATAAAGATTATAATTATTATCGCAGTCTCACAAGAATATCAGACTGCAGCTAATTCCAACCCTCCCATTTTTCTATGAATAGATAGAGAATTTACATGCAACAATGACCAAAGGACTGATATTCTTCAAAACTAATAAAATAAATCTGGCAAAGACGCTACGAAATGGCTACGAGGTGCTACGAAACATCTCAAAACACAGTGTTACGACATAGAGCAAAAAATTATGCCTTACGCCTGTCGTGCTATGGTAGATTTACGTCACATGGTTAACTAATTTAATTATTTACGATGAAAGCACGAGGTAGGATAACGATAGCACATTTTGGTAGCCGAAAATAAAGCTGCATAATGAAACCATAAAAACTGGTAATAGAACCGCCGTTCTACGACAAAGTAATTGAATGGAATGAATGTGCTATTTTTGGGAGTCGATGAACTCGACGTAAATTTTTAGTCACCGCGACGTCATGGGCCCACGAGGGTGGAAGGGAGATAGGGCGGTGATGTGGCGGCGATCCTTTTATTTACTGTGAAATGATTGTTCGCCTTTCAAAAAAAACGAGGTACCGGATTTCATACGGGCCGGGCGTTTGATAAAAATATATCCGGTCGCATAATAGACCCCTTGAGATAAAAAAATATCTCGACAGCGATTCTTTATTGTCAACGTATTTAATGCGAGTAAGTGCTATAATAATATTATTAATTTTTGGTTAGTAAAGTTTTAACGTTTCTTGAGAAATTGAGGATGAGATTGATTTCTTATTCTTATTTGTTGAGGTCATTCGGCAGTGTTATAGAAGAGCCTAGTACTTACTAAGCCCATTATGCTCCATGTTAGATCTCATCATCACTTACTACCAGGTAAAATTGAGGTCAAAAACGGGTTTACACGTAAATAAAAAAAGGAATATGAAAAGAAGAAAGGTGAAATAAGTGAAATTTTTGCGCTTAATTTTTTTTTAATATTCTTAGTCATATTTAGGTGGTTAAGGGTTAATTCACTATTTAAATGTCATAAACAGAGTTAACTTTAATGGATGCTTTATGATTTTGAAGACTGATTAAGTCAGAGGTTCGTTCGGGTTGCGTGTGTGTGCTTAAAGTTATAGTTAAAAATAGTATAAATCGATTATGGGGGTCACAAGTTCACAACATCTCTTCAATCTCGTTAAAGTCTACGTGACTACAATTTACAAGATTAATGTGGCAGTAACATGAGAAAATAACAATGTATAGCCCGACCTTGTCTTTATGTAATTTAGGCTTGGTCACGGAAGAATAAATGCGGCGACATAACGGCTATTAGCCACTGTAGCACTATTCTGTATCTTGTCATTAGTGATAATAAGGTAAGGATGACCTAAATCATCTATAAATTAAGTTTTTCTACTCCCATATGGTAAATTGTTCAATATGAAACCGCAGTCAGCAACACAAACTACTTCATTCCTAAGGGTCGTTACGTAATAACGGTGTCGTAATATTCATTACGTCACTGCGAACCTACATTACGACACCGTCAATACAATGAAGTACAAAGTAATTTTATTAATAGTTTCATGAAATTTGATACAAAATTAATACTTAATGAAAAAGAAACTCTAGATCTCTTTTAATTGTTCTTATTAGTAATAAGTAAGTTTAATTCATATTGTATAACTACCAACTTTTAATGATTGTTGTGGCTACCTTAATAAGATATGAATTTGCCTGTATTTTGATGAATGTTTTTGTTTGTAGTTTGAATACCATATCTACTGGATTGTCGAAATATATATTTTTTAAATAACGACTTCTTATAAATATTTTTTTATTACTAGTTTTAAAAGGTAAAATAGAGTCACTGGTAAATTAAATTAACTTAAATTAATTTATGTATCTATGTATAATATAACGCAAAGTCAGTCAGTCAGTGTGACTTTGGACCCATATAACTCACAAACTACGCCCAAAACCTTAGGAATATTGACATCTCTTAGGTCGCTTCATGCAGCTGACGGAAAGCTGATAGAGTTTTCAATGTTGACGAGGAAGTAGAAGTTTATCATGCTTTGACGAAAGCGAGTCGCAAGTCGTAATATGGCCGTAACTGCTCTGTGCCGTAACGGTATCGAATCACAAACACAAGTTTAAAACAAGAGGAAGGAGAAATTACAGAATACGTATATGAATATACAACATGTGAATGAGTATTATAAATATATGACTATTGTAATTTACTCACCTTCTAGGCAGGATGATTGAGGTGAATATGATCTTGACCCGGGTATGTACAGAATTGGTAGCGAAGAGATATCGGCAGCGGCGGTGTGGCGGATATAATCCAGGGTAGCCAGGGCTGGCCAGCACGCAAGCCCCGGACCCTCGACATGACACGTCTTGATACAGCCAGTCGCAGTCTAACAGACAAAAACATAATTGAAATTAAATTGAAGCTCACCAAAAGGAGCAATGAAGCAAAAAGTGAACTCAGTTAAAGCACAAACGAACGAGTCCTGTTTACTCGAGAACCGAAAACAAAATTTATTGCTTATAAACACATCGCAAATAAATGATCGGGGAACGTGGAAAGGCTTTGCGATGAATTTGGAACATTGTGAAGCGTAGTGAAAATGGTTAATACTTGCGGTTGTAAGTACTTGGTGAAACTTGTAGTACATGATTAGATTACTATAATCACGTAGTGAAAATGTACGGTTTCAATTTGGTAGAATCAATTTTTTGTTTTCAAGTTAGTGAGGTTATCGTCGTCTTCTTCTTATCGTGTGGTCAGTGGCTAACGTATTATAAGAATTGTTCAGGCCACCCGTAGGCCTCTGACATGGCCGTTCGCACGTGATGTTGCGTCAATAGTGTTACGTACTTACCACAGAGCATATACCATTTTTTTGACATATTGTTTATGACAATTGTATGTACTTTGCATACAAATACTTTTCAAAAAAACTTAATTAGTAGCATGGGTAGTTCATATTTAGGTATGTGGTGTCCTCAAAGACCACGACGAGGACGAACCTAAATATTTTATTTTATTTACATTAAAGATTACTTGAATATTGGTAAAAAAGTGCCCTTTGATATGTCTGAGGAAAATTGAGTATTTTTACTTTAAACATCGAAGAAAACATCGTATTTCAACCTAAGAGTTCTACCTACTTATTGAAGTATTTATAACGAACACAAAATAGGACGCATCCAAATATAGTAGGTACCTTCAGCGACACACGGACTGTATTTATTATACAAAATTGTGACGAGGGTCGAACCAACGTCCGGCGCACTTGCTGCTTTCAATTCAGCCTTGCAGACAATGGTACAGTCGACAACTAGCTAAAGTATACCATCTGTCATAAACATTCGATTAAAACTCAACCAAAATGCCTGCGCTATATGGTACATTTCAGTTTCTCAAATTCTGATGTTTTTAGTAGGTTAACCTGTGGTCGAATGTCATACCATTGACAACGTGAATAATTATGTATCTACGTAATAACTTTATTTAGCTCTCCTTATTCGATGTCAAGAATATTACAAGAAAGTTCACAATAAAAAGTTACCTTGTCAAGGAAGGAACACGAAACAGTGTAAAATTAAAATGTACACAAAAAGGTTTACTCAGGCAACAAAGTAACAATTTTCTCAAAGTAACTAGGTACTTATTAAAAAGTGAGCAATATTTAATTAAGTAAGCAAATGTCCTAATTATTTAGGATAAACTTGATAGAATACGTTTACTTTAATTTTATTTATAGAAAATGTTTCGTTATGGACATGGTCGTAGAAATTATAGATATTTATACAAAGTAATTATTAGTTTAAGCTTTGGTGTAAGTACGTAAAAGGGAAAAAAAGTTGTATTTTAATCACGTAGCTTAAAAGTTAAGATTGTAGGATCCAGGGTCTTTTCCCCCTGGTAACGAACGACCCTGGTAAATAATTACTCGTACCTGTCCGAGGTATCCGTGAGCCGCCTCTCGGATGGAACCCCACCCCTTGGGTGTTGCTTAAAGATGTGAAGCTGAAGAACGCCAGAAACTGTGATCTCACGGTCTTCTCTGTTATCCTAATAACAATGAAAACTATTTATTAACCCCCACCGATTGAGGGAGGGCGTATTATAAGTTTCACACGTTTGTCTGTTTGTCTGTCTGTTTGTGTGTTTGTCTGTGGTTGTTAAGGAACAACGGATGATCTGATTTGGACCAGGTTTTTTTTAATTTAATAGAGAATTCTGTCGGGAGTGTTTAGCTTGTTAGTCTTAGCTAGGTCTGATAAATTGGATCAGTGGTTTCCAAAATCTTGGAGTATCTTATATATCAGATGGGATCTCTGGAACTGTAATAGCTAGATGGTTCGAATTTGAGCTCAAATATTCAGGTTCATGGTGCGTTTCCGACATCTGAAACATTGAGGATCTGATGATTACCAGGAAAAAGTGAACTTCAATTTCGTAATATGAAACTTGAAGAATTGGAAGATTATCAGCCTGCCAAAACTATAATAGTTAGATGGGGTCTTCTCGAACTAAAGTCGTAGGGAATCCTGAGATATTTGAAGAGAAAAAAATATATTTATGGATGGCGGCCAAAAATTAAATTGAAATGTTGGGGAGCTGGGAATTTTATGTTAATTCGTTAATAATTTAGAGTTATACTTAATTAGGCATAATATAAAACAAAAGAATAATTAACCGTGTTAAAATTAATAATGTCTACACTTAAATTATTCCGTCATATTATATACTTTTCAGCTTATTATGCCTTAACACGCTCGCTAGTTAAAAATAGGCAACTCTATATCCTATACAAACTTATTTGAGCGCAACGACTATCTCTATACAGGATGTCCCAGAAAGTATGAATCAATCGAAACAGGTTGATGCCTGAGGACATTACCTATTTATATAATACCATATATGGTTATCCGATTCTTCACGATAAAAGTTAGTTAAATTTTTTGAACTTTTTCAAACATGGCAAAGTAAATATTTATCGGTTAATCTGCCAGACGAGAAAGTAGCTACAGTACTGATTCGCATATTCAAATCTACGACCCACTACTACCGACTTTCAAAATACTTATTCGCAATTCATAAAACTCGACGACCCGTAAGCAATTTTCTAGAGTAGGCACTAGATATTTCTCAGCTGAAAATTCCCATGAGCTTGTTCAAGCCGAAGATGTACAGCGCACAATGCCATTCATAAAATGGCATAGAGCGATGCAATGTCGTCGCCTGACATAACCATTTGCAGTCCTCGCCACTCCGTCCGGCCACAAGCCCGAATCGAGCATTACCGGTTCCGCTGTGACGACCTTTTGTTCCGTTCCGACTCCCGCTTCCACCGTAACTTGCGTTTCCGAACCGAACTGCAAATGGAGATAAATCCTGAAACGTTCCGCGGCCGCATCGCCCGGAAACAATACTAGTTGAGCGCTGCAGTTCCCATTTAGCGAACGAAAATGTAATTAATTATTGCTCATTTCGGTCGGATTCATTGCGCCGCAAAACAACTAGCTCGAATTCCCTCTCTAAAACGTGTTGCGCTTGGCGTACAGTCGGCTGATGAACCTATAAAGAGCGGTCAGCGGTAATGGCATTATTTGCGAAGCTTTGATGCTATTATGATAAAGTGATTTCAATACGCGAGCCGTGCAATTATCTAAAATATCCATTTACCCATAAACCATGTTTAGTCTACAAAGAAAATGCCTAACTAGGTATTATGCAAACAGTTAGCGCACACCTAACCACTCGTTGTATAGTCTTCTACTTATTACAAGATTAACTCTATGAACCTAATGCTTGGTGGTAGATCTTTTCTGAATGCCCCTGACTAAGGATCATCCTTCAATAGATCATGTAACGCCAAATATCTACACTAGTCAAGAAGAAGAGCCAATACTTTCTAAGCCCGAGTGTTCTATCTTCGGCCTCTTTGTCATATTGTCATTTCTGTATAAAAAAATTCTTATCACCATTTTTTGTAAATTAAACGAAAAAAGAGTGATTTGGAGCGAGTTTACCCTTTTTTTTCGAACTGATAATTGCTGTTGGTCCTAAGGACCTTTACAGCTTCCCCGGGGTTTTTGGGACGAGCGCTAAATGGGCTCCAGCCTGGAGGAGGACTTAAAAACTACTATAAGAAGCAACTGCCTGCCTGCACCCAGGTGGATACGGACCTCGGCTTAGGCCGTCGCTGGGGAGGGAGGGATCGGGTAGAAGCGGCCTGGAATATGCCGATAGCGCGTGTAAGCGCCAGAAGCGGGTCGCCGCCCGCGCCGGCGCGGGCGGTATGTAGGTACTGTGTGTGAACTACTATCGGGTGGGGGAGCGAGTTTACCCATTATAGAGTCTATCAAATGAGTTATTATAGTACTACAATTTTGCAAAGAATAATAAAAATCGACAGTAAGAAACACATTGAGTAAGGATATAAGATAGATCTGTGAAGAAACATTATAGTAATTGACATTGACAGGTGACACTTTTTCCCCCACATGTTTTTGTTGCCATGCGTAGATTTTATCACATACAGGCGGCGAGATCGACTTGATAGAGTTTATCACTAGTGAACACAGAATAGAGCCAGATGTGTCTTACCTAAACTCTAGCGTGGATGCACCATGGTCAGCGAAGAGCACCACAGGCGGCGAGTACCGTTCGTTGGCGCCACAAAGCCTCGTCTCCGCCGCGGCACCCGCGCCTCGAACTGCGCTCGCGCCGCCCAGTTGCAACCAGCCGCCTACGCAGCTAGTATGGAGAAAATAATTGAAAAGTTTATTTTATTTACACTTTATTGTACAACAATAGACTTAATAAAAACAATTAAAATGAGACATTGTACAAAGGGTGAACTTATCTCTAAAATAGATTTCTTCCAGCAAACCCGCGAAAGTGAAAGATGCGTTATAATTTAGAGGTAGACAGACATAGTGTGTACGTCAAATAAAAATAAATACAATATATAAAGACAACTATAATAAATATGCATAAAGGAAAGAATGCACGCCCGCCTTTTCTTTCATCCAATAAAGAAAGAAGAAAGAAAAAAGAAAGTTGCGTAAAGCTAATTCAGATAATTACTTTAACACATGCCTATATGTAAATGACTCCTTTACACAAAATAAGGTGTTTTAATTTATTAGATTTTCATCTGCAAGTAATTTTACGTGCTTTTAAGCAAATCAGTTCAAAGTCAATGTTTGTTCCATTACAATTAACACTAATCACCTTTACAATTAAGTTTTTATAAGTAGATCCTGATGTGTAGGACCGCCAGTACATACTCGTACAATACCACCTTCTTACCTTACCTTCTGTAGCAAAGTAGAAATTCTTTCATTGTTAGGTTTGGTCTGAAGGATAATATTATACACGGGGCACTCCACCTATATCCTTAAGGTTAGCAGCGCATCGAAAACCCTTTAATAATATTACAGTGAGAGTAGTTGAGATGTCTATAATAACATATTTAGTGCTATTTAATTAAAATTAATTTTGAGTTATTGTGTAATTGGCGTTATAACTTTTTAAGACCAGTACTGTTATAATTGTTTTGCTGTACAATAACCTGTAATAAAATAAAATAATGTTTGATCGCCTGTCTCCATTTAAAATAAAAAAGTAAAGACCTAAATATAGCTCCAATTTTGTAGACCTGAATTCTATCGAATACTTTTTCTTTTTACGTCTAGCAAGATTAACATTCAAAACGGTTGCAACAGTAATTTATTCTAGAACGTCTCATCAACTTCGGAGCCAGATAGAATATTATGTACTTATTTCAAACTTAATTCTATAAAGTGCGGTCGATCGTCCGAAGACGTCTCGTTCCAAATACCTATTCAATTTGACGGGACATTGATCACAACCGCGTATGCGTATGACAACCTTGCCTGGAGACCCTAGACCCTTTACACCCAATTCTTTCCCTCCGTTTCAACCGCTCTCAATCTTGCAAATAAACATATATTTCTAATCTTAGAAATTCGAACGATATTTTTTTTACAATAGGCACCGGAATCAAGGTAAAGAGTTTTTTACCTGTTCAATTTCTTTGTTTACATAGCTGTGAGGTTGCGTTTATTTTCGCTTCTGGAAAGTTAATACAAACCTAATAGAAAAATATTTGAAATGAAAATGGTACAATAATTTTAAAAAAATGCTCCGTTTTTAACTCGCAGATTCGAACTCTCTTCCCCATTTCACACACTAGTTATCTCAGTGTGCAGGTTTCCTCACGATGTTTTACATTTTACGTTAGAGCAGTCGGTAAATGCACGTCTTTCGCAAAAACCGAAACACTCACTGGGACATGACATTCCATGGTTTCGAACCCGGACCTCCCGTATAAAGGCAAAAAAAAATATGTTTTTTAAAAGTTATACCTACATAATTCATGGACGCTTTCAGCCCATACAAGTGTTGTTAGATTTTCCCTGATACTTGTACTATTCACTACTACGTACTAGTGTAAAAAGATTATTTCAGATCCAATAATATACAAGTAGGATCTACAACTGAAGATTGGAAATTGCGAAACAATAATCAAATTTATCCAAAGACATGCTGAAAACAACTTGATTAGTGTTTTGTATGTACAGCTAGCAATTATTTATTACGAAAAGCAATAAAGTAATTTAATTAAAATGGATTCTGTTTGTCTTCGTTTCGGATCTAACGTCAAATTGTTCCTACATCCTGTTTATTTTGTATATGAAAGTTATAAGAGTTAGACTCATTGAATATTCCCATAAAATCTTATATGTTATCTTACTTATGTGTCCGATTTGTATGGGGAGTAAACAAAAAACAAGGAGTATTTTTAACGATGGTGAATGTACAGCTACAGCTGTCCATTCACTCACATACGTTAAATCTCTTCGCTAAATAAGAAAAATGTGTGTATTAACTTAGCGTTCTACGTTCAATGCTAGGATAGGTAAATCCGGGCCCACCAACATCTACTAATGCCCTAAAGTTGGCCCTTGGTTTGCCATCCAATTACGATCCAACGGTGGGTAAAGAGGATTGAATTTCTGGAAGATAATCCGCTCATGCAGGACTCAGCGCGATCTCACTAAGATAGCCTTATTATTATGTTTACTGAGCGTTTTGAAGTGTACTTAAGTATCTTCAAGTACAAAGACTTGAAATCGTTTGATAGAATATGAATTGGAGCCATTTTTACCCGAATACGGCAAAGACAAAGGGAGGATAATATTTTTGTAGCTGTAAACTCGATGTCATTCAAGATGTAGCCATGTAAGATAATCCTTAATGTTAAACCGAAGTCTTGGTGGTTTTCGTTCTCAGTTAACTTGTAAATGTAATATGGAGCTTGATTTGTGCTACGAGTTACGACTAACTTAACCTAAACTATCAACTGAATATTAAATAATAAATAAATGTAATAAAATATAAAATAATATAAAGCGTTTATTTTCTCAAAATACATGGCTTGTTTTATCATAATTTACAGTAGGTACAATAATTTTTTTCAGATAGATCTCTAGATATCAGGAACGATAGCACCCGTACTATAGTTTTGTAAAAAACCGAATGCCAGATGCTAACGTCATCCATCGGGATACAATGAATAAAAATAAAAATAAGGTCAGTAATCGTTAAGCTAGAATAGAATAGGGGGAACAATACAGTGATTGCCCGACAGTTGTCGTTATTAAATTATGCATATTTTTTTACTCTTGGTCCCCTTACTTATCACAAAAGGAACTGTTTTGAATCTTAGTTGAGAACTGTGAGATTCTTCGTGAAGACTATTCTTACCTAGATCCATTGAATCTGCCCACAGAAACGAGTCTGTACAGCTGGATCTCGACTCTTTGACCAGCATCCGGCTGCAGAAAGTATGAGCACAGTCCAGGACCTTCGATAGACGGCGACTTGATCTGACCAAAAGTCTTCCCGGATTTGGTCTTGAGGATACGCGAGTCGATTGTGATGTTGCACACTGTGTGGAAAAAACATTAGTTAAATTTAGCGCTAAACACACACAGCGACTCATGCAGTTTGACAATATTATCTTGTTCTATTTTCTGATCTCAGTTACCGATGGTCCACCCTAACATTTGGTGAAAAAAATCAAAATCAATTATCTTTTATTGTACGAAGTCATTTTTTTATTCTGCCACAGGTTCGCCATGTTTCGCCACTTTACTCATGTCAAAGCGACTTGAAGCAAGAGCGATTTTAGCATCGCATAGATTTGTATGAAATCGTACGCAGCTTTGCACACGGCTACGGCTGTCGCATTGGCATACGAATATTGTTCATAAAAAGTGGCAAAGTCGTACGAAAATATATCACCGTGTGATTACAATAAAAAAAAATGTGGTTTATTATATTTTTTATTCATTTCTTGAAAGGGTTTCCAAAACTAAGCTACTAAAAGCATGGTATTACAAGAAACATTGTTCGACTTGAATATAAACAGTGAAAGAAAAACACCGTTCAAGTGAGCGGGAAATCTCAAAGGAAAAGTAAAACAATACTGGTTTGGTAGTAGGTACTGGCCAAGGGTTAGCAATGGTCCGTTATTCCAGGAAAAGATAAACAGTACTGCAGACTCAATCTCAAGGGGCCATGACCTAGCAACAAAAGCCCGGGACAAATTTCCTTTGTTTACATAAATCACGATCTAAAAATAGCATTTTGCAAACCAGTTCGTACGATCGCCTGAACCGAACCAGAGATATTATTTATCTATACCAGAGAATCTTAATCACCGTTTGGAATTTATACTAACAGCTCATATTATGTACTTATATGAAATACAATCTTGGGGTAATTGTTCGGGTATCCTCTTCATACATTTAGGTATGTGCTTCCGACATTCTGAGATTAGGAGTGTTAGTTAGACTAACATGAATCATATATACAGATTGATATACGAGAAGGCATGGCTTCCGAAGTTTATTATATAAACATAATATTATTGGTACACGTACTTATGTGGGTTTAAGAGCGTTAGTACTGCATTAAATCTACAATATGATAATTATGGATTGCAAAAATATCCCTTATGTATTTATAAAACGTTACACGGCGATACTTGCTCAATACTAAGCAGATATTTTGCATTGTGTAAAAGCTTCTTGCTTAGTGAAAGTACTTAGTAGCACTTGCGTCGTCAGTCCCGTAGTCCGCGTGCAAATAATAGAGCTCAGTTCTGACCGCAAATGTGAGTAGAGCGGGGTTGAAGGTTATGTACATGTGCCTTTAACCACAGATAATTAAGTAATAGTTACATGTAACGTACGCGCTTCAGCACCACTCCAGTTGCGTAAAAGCTACTGCGCAATGTATAAATTGGCATTTGTATCACTCAAGAATAAGCTCGCGCAAGTGCAATTTTTTAGTACTGGAGCAAGCAAGTAGCTGTAATAGTTGTGTGCAATTAGCATCGTTAGAAATACAAAATGTAAACTGAAGGCATGCTTTATTGAAGCTATTGAAAACTGAAGACAATACTTTATTGAACGTTATTTCTCCTACTATCATCATTCATTCATCATCCCTCTCGATTACCCTCTTACTATCGAGCCTTTCAGGGGCGGATCCAGGGACGGGAGCTAGAGGGGTCTTGCCTCCCGAGATCTGTAACATCCCTATAGGGCGAGAGGCTCAACTTTCTAGATCCGCCCCTGGAGCCTTTTAGCAGCATTGTCTAATGAAAGCCCCTTCAACTTACTGCTGGCACAGTACTGTTCGAGGCCGCACTGCGCGCACCGCGCAGGCGCGATGTCGCCGCACGGGCACGCGCCGTCGCGCACGCAACACGCGCAGTCCTCCCCGCTACCACCGGGGCATGCGCAGCCCGTCGACGACTGGGTCCAGAGGTCGACTTGACCTATAATAGGGCGTTGTGGTCAACCAAGGCACAGCAACCGTCAATCGACACGTTCTTATGGCCGGTTTACATTTGGTCAAGTACAGTGGCGAGTGCAAGTAGATGGCGAGTGCTTGACGCATAAAGGACCACTTTTGTGTCTAAATGCGGAAACAGGAACCCAACAACCTAACCTAGGACTATGATGATATGAAAATAGACGCTTACCAATTTATAGGTATTTAATGACTGAAATACTTACTGCTGCCATCAAGGAAAATAGGTGTCCAAGCGATCTGCGCGGAGGCAGCGGCGCACACAGCGGCGAGCAGCAGCAGCACCGGCGCCTGCCGCATGGTGCGCGCGCGCAATCACCGCGCCCCTCGCCCCACCGGCCACCCGCGCCGCTTTCTCATTGGCCCTTCCCAACACCCACTCACGACCACACACAAAACAAAAGCCTATCGCAATCCCAACACACCCCGAATCGCATGATTGCGCGGGGAAAACTGTAAAGTTTTTTTTATTGTTATTCTACAACGTATCTAGTTTATTGAGGCTTTAATACAAATCTCTATTTTTCCATTTCATTGTTTTCCGATTTTTGTCGATCGTGTTTCTGTAACAAAATTGTGTTGTTTAGATTTTTGCATTTAGGAGAAAGTTAGGCTCACCTCACTTTCCCCAGCTCATTTAGATATGGTATGATATGGTTCCCATGGTTGGTGATAGGGATCCCCCGCTAGATCCGATTACCGCTCAGGAGGTTCATATCGCTATCAAAGGTCTTAAACAGAAAAAAGCCCCTGGCTCAGACGGAATTACCAACAAGGTTCTCAAATTGCTCCGTCCTCTCGCCACTCCTCTTCTCGCTGTATACCAGCGACATCCCTCGCCATCCAAAGGTAGAACTCGCGCTATTTGCGGACGACACCGCTCTCTACACCTCTGATAGGAACAGGGCTCGTATCACCCGGATTCTCTAATCCGCCGCCACCGCCCTGGGCGAATTGTTTCGGAAGTGGAGAATCGAGGTGAACCCTGACAAAAGCGCCGCCATTCTCTTCGCTAGGGGTCGTGCCCCTGATACGACCACCCATGTTCGGAATAACATAGGACAACTCTCACTTTTCGGCAGACCTATCCCTTGGGAGAAAAAGGTCAAATATCTAGGAGTCACCCTTGATAGAGGTATGACCTTCGAGCCACACGTAAAACGCGTCCGCGACCGCGCAGCATTCATTATCGGCCGGTTACACCCGATGCTAGGCAAGGGGAGTAAAATGTCACTTAGAAATAAGTTGCCAATTTACAAAACTTGCATCCGCCCAATCCTCACGTACGCAAGCGTGACATTCGCGCACTCTTGCCACATTCGCCGCCTTCAGGTTATCCAAAATAGGTTCATGCGTAGAGCAACCGGTGCTCCATGGTACCTACGTAACGTAGACCTCCATCACGATTTGGATCTCCCCACGATCGCTCAATACATGAAGTTAGCGTCTCGACGCTTCTTCGAGCAAGTTCCCCACCACCCAAACCCTCTAGTAGTAAGCGCCGCCGCTTATTCCACAAACGGTTTACCGACATCCCGTCGACGACGTCGGCCTAGACACGTCCTAGACGACCCCGACGACGCCATCACGATCTCCATCGCGGAAAAAATTCAAGAAGAATTCACAACCAAAGCGACGCAAACAGTATATCGTCTCTGATGACCGCATTTTATACGCACAAATGCAACTGACTTCTGGAGAAATAAGTGTTGGGCACTTTTTGGAAAAATTGCGTTATTAATTTGATTTTCAATTACTTACTGTTCTTAATTACATACTTTACCATTATTAATTATGTATCTTTTCTGTCGGTACCGCCCAGAAAGCTAGTGGTACAAAACTTCTCACTAGTTCCACTAATTTGGATGGTGGTACCAGTGGGACTTTTTTTTCTCCATAGTACCACCGGTGGTACAAACAGTGGTACTAGTGAGAACGAACCGTATTCCAGGCCGCTTCTCCCCGACCCCTCCCTCCCCAGCGACGTCCTAAGCCGAGGTCCGTTCCCACCTGGGTGCCCTTAGGCAGTCGCTTCTTATAGTAGTTTTTAAGTTCCTCCTCTAGGCTGGAGCGCATTTAGCGCTCGCCCCAAAAGCCCCCGGTGAAGCTGTAAAGGTCATTAGGACCAACAGCAATTATCAGTACGAACGAAAAAACAATAGGATTCCCAATTCCGATCCCCCAGGGGATCGAAAAGCACTTTCTATTCCACTATGGTCTTTCATAAAGGTATATAATCATAATAAATTATAATTACAGGAAACTCATTTCCTGATTATTATTTTTATTATATTTATTACTAATTTCATGCCATATCTAAATAAGCTGGGATCAGACGTTAGGAACATTTTCTACCTTCGGACAAATCCGGAATTCATTTTAGCTACCTAGCAACCTTTTCTCCAACTCGTGGTCATCCCCACTAGAAGCACCCATTATTCTTGTGATGGCACCACCATAGAAATGGGTATAACACAGAAATCTCGGACAAGTAGCGCCTTCTCCTCTCATCATAGGGAGAAACCGGGTGGTAGGTAACAAATAAGGCATTTGATTTGATATATAAGCCGATAACTATGTATAATAGAATGTTGTATTGCGTTGTTGTGCGTTGTGTTGTACTATAAACACTACGTTACTTGAAACCTGATTTTAAAACACTACAGCCGCGTAGATAACCGAAGCTAACATTAAAGAAAACAATATAATTGTAAAAAAACTTTAATAACATAGCCGTCAAATTGTTTGGGCACACACGGTACGATATATTCCACAGTAATTTGTCACAATCAAACACGACATGATCATTTGTAATTGTAATAATAAATGCAGTACTTTGGCGGGGCGCTCGCCTGGGCATAAACACAGTCGGTGCAATCCGACTCATAAGTGGGCAGGCTCGGTTGGCACGTGGTGCATTCCCTACATGGCTCTTGTCGTGGACAATAAGCAGGATGCTTCGGTTCGCAAGCGCTGCAATCTCTAGAAGGGAAATGTGGTGGGCAGCATTCGACCGAAGAGCGGTGCTTCTTTTTGTCGTATTGGTAAATACTGTTGCCCTGTCGAAAATAAAGAAGCAAGCTTAAAATAAAAGGAAATAAATAAGATCTCAGGTTCTCTTGGCTCTAGTGTGGACACATTTTGTTTAGTTTCGAAAGAATATTCGGAAATACAAAGTCAAGGTATAAATCTATACTAAAACCACTGTGCTACGAGCGACAAGCAATCTCCTTATTTGCATAAGCAGATGAGTTCCTCAACTCGGATCCCGTAAATTAATTAACTTTGCAGGTAAAAAAGTACAAATCTCAAGACGAAATTCCTATCTATAAACTTTTCGTATTTCGAGTAATACTACGCTTTCTGTTAATTACAGAGCTTAGAGAGACTGAAAAGTTTAAATTCCGTTATCCTATCTACTTATCTCCATATTTATTTTGAAAACTGAATTATAATATCCAGCGAGTTGTGTAATTACTTTTTAAATATTCCACTTTTACTTTTATTATGAACTTTGATTGTGTAGAAAGATAATCTAAATAGCGTTTTCTGTTAATATATTACTTATAAAACCTAAAAACAAGTAATTGAGCGCGTTACTTCAAATGCTTTACTACAAAGTAACAAATCATTGATTGCAGCGGTGTATGGAAGACAGCATTTCGGAAGCCGTCGGATTATGGGGCCAATCACGAAGAGCGGTATCTTAAGCCTCAGTCGGAAATAAATCCCCATCTGAACCCTCGCCGCGTTCAGCGAATAAACATTGCGGTCCAAAGGCGACGCGATCGATGTCAAAAACATACCAAACAACCGGCCCCCAAATAACGTCTAATCTTACGCAATTTGCTCGCAAACGGTAGCACGGCGATTCAATTAAAATTCGAATTCTACGGATAACTTGTTCCATGGATACTAACTTGTTCCATGGATACTTTAAGTTTACTAATTGTCTATTAGACCAAATAGTGCGCAGCTATCTTAAATTATATTCTGACTTATGTTCTATAGGCATATTGTTATGCTTAGGTCTATTCTGTTTTATGTAAAAAAATCATAAAAGAACCTATTGTATACCTAATAAAAGTCTTTCTTTAGAGAAGGATACCAGTTATTTGAATAAATATTACTACTCTCAGGTAGTCAGAAAGGAAACTTTTTTAATATCTACGGCTTTAATGTTATTTTTGTGGCTTTAAACCGAGTAAATTTTTTTTTTCTTTTTTCTTGTGGCTGATCTAGACTGCAATGAAATTGAATTTTCCTTCCGAGCGGCGGTACCGTCACCGTGGGGCGTTAGCTCGACTTTTTGCTTTACCCTCTGAAAGGATATTGCGTGGGAACAGACTCAGGTGACGGACTTCCTCTAAAGGGGCCGCGCTCTCGTATTCATTAATAGCGAGTGTGAACTCTATTTACTAGGCAACAACATTCAAATTGTTCGTAATCACCTAAACGCGGTCGCGTTACCACCTCGCCCTTCGCGCATTCCATTCCCCTCCCGCTCCAGTTATTACAAAGTCGCTTGCGCTTGCGGACGCACGTTTAAACTTTAATTTAAACCTAACGGGTTGCCACCTTATTATCTGTGTCACTGGCGGAGCACGTGGTAGACCTCCGCCGCGGCCGCACGCCCGTCGCCACCTCACAAGCACGACGCATCAGCACAGTCGGCTGGTTATCCTGCAACAACAGAAATACACTTTCAATCCTTCGCCGCACATCTCAGTACACGAAATCATTCAATTATTTTAAACCTAGCAATAAAAACACCGCTTACATAAGATTCCTCCCCCGTTTCCGTTTCTATTCAAATTGACTGCTGATCTAAATGGTTTTACTCATTTTGTATTGAGGGCAACCATTTCTTCTTTAATCTAATATGTCTTCGAGATTTACTTTTACAGGCTTCTTCCTCAACATAATAGAGCCAAGTGGTTCGTTGTCGCATCGCGGTACTTTCACAGGGTCGCACACTGTGAATGGTTTCTTGCAAACATCGCACTCGATCGCCACATCTCTGGGGCATTGCAAAAGAAAATTCGCAGTGCCCAACAGCTTCGAGTGCTCCTGGTCCTGCATACCATTGCGCTTGAACGCAGTCACGGGTAGCTTACGCACCTGCAACCGACCAGATAGCCACCGTTTAGTCGTCTTCTACTGTACGTACGAATGAACATGGATGAAATTCCGAACGCGTCAATGTCAGGACCAGGATATAGAAGTTTGTGCGACCCCTTTGTTCACTTGTTTACTCACTGCCATACGATGCCCTTTAATGATAAAATTGTAATTTACGCACCGACATCGGCATCACTTCTTTATGGCAGAGAGTTTCTTCATCGGTTCGACATAGATATGAAATGGTGTGCAGCTGAACGTCGGATAGTGCCAGCATTTGCGGATATATGAAATGCCACCGCCCTCTATGAACTTTTGGTCTTGTATTCCGTTTCGCTTTAGCGCAGACGACGGTAAGCGCTTCACCTGTCGGGCATATTCTTATGCTTATTTTCATATAGGCATCAATTTTCTTTTGCAGTTAGAGTGATTTGTCAATATAAAAAGAGTGTACAATCACAACATTTAATGTTCTAAAGTAAGGAACTAATGGAAGACTAATTTTATGTTTTTCTCTTCTTTTTAATGGGTAACATTTCTTGGGTGACTTTTGGATATATTCGACGGAGGGGTTCGACGGCGGTATAAACACAGCACCCTTCTGCTGACAAGTTCTCGCGTGCACATAGGATGCGTATCGCTCCTCTATATCCATATACTTGGTCCTGAATTCCGTTTCGTCGGTACGCGGACAGGGGGAGCCTACCGTGGCGTGTCGGAACATACCGTTCCTGAAACTAACAACCAAAATAATTTGTCAGGACGCGGCAGAATTTAAATTTAAGCACAAAAAAACTACACGCCACACTTATTACTAAATGTTCCTCAGCACACTTAAACATAGGGTAAACATTTATTGCTGTTTATTCATTAATAATAATTCAGCAATTAGAGCAAAGAAGAATTACGGTGGTACCTGGAATCATTAATCATTAAAATAATAAAACTTACTATACGGCCATCTTCGTATCTATAACAAGGTATGACGTATTTCGTCCGTACAGGTTTGCAGACTGGATAGCATTCAGTGTTCCGGCAAGGAGGTGGTGGTTGACAGCAGCGAGTCGGACTATGGTAATGAATGCAACAATTGTCTTGGTTGTGGCAGCAGTTGTCTTGAGGGCACTCGTGTTGGACGTGGTGAGAACAATCATGGTTGTCATAGTGACAACATTCTTGTTGATCTTGGCGACAACATTCTCGGTAATCGGGGTGACAACAGTCGTGATGGTCGTGACGGCAACAGTGGTGGTGACTTGGATGACAACAGTCGGGATCTTGGTCACAATCTTGGTGATATTCCTGACAACACTCATGATGGCGACACGGCGGAGACTTGGGCCGCTCCTTCGCGCAACACCGACCCACTGGACTCCTGCACGGTTTGTCGCAGCAGTACGCCACATCACCCCTAGGGCAGCGCGGCAAGCAAGGGAAGCACCTGGGAACGTCTTTTATGCATCTCTTTGACGAACGAGGCCTCACCAGCGCTGGGGATACTGCGTATTCGCCACAGTTCCCTGAGTAGCTCAATGCCATTTTTTGAACTTTGTTCTCCTTTTTCTACTTTTTATAGTTTATTGTTTCATATCTTTATACACTGAAATTTTTTACATATAGTTTCCTCCTAATTTGGTGATTTTAACGTCAATTTTGAATTGATTCTGTTTTTGTTTTCTTCTCTTTTCTTAATTACTTAGTAGCCAGTTGAAATGCAGAATTATAATCAAAAGAGGTGTATTGCCCAAGATTATTCACTTTCTTTTTCTTTATCCTCAGAACCTTGTGCTCAGAACAATCTCTATAAGAATCTCGACTTATGTATTCATTTGTATAGGCACGTGATCATACATACAAAATACTTTCAGGAAGAATAGTTAGTAAATTGGACTTCTGCAGTCCATACATACATAGGTAGAAAATTTTATACGTAATAATCTTGCATTATCATCATCATGTGAAAACGCACCTACGGAAAAAGTGTATTTCGACAAAAAGTACCTTTGACCAATCATAACCAATTCCACACAATAAAGATTCATAATTTACATATATTTCAATTTTCACAACAACTATTGAACAGCAAACATTAAAATCTTAAGTAGTTTCCTTCGGGCTTAGCATACTCGTACTATGCATCGTCGTGCAGTAAAACCGGGCACAAAATTCTAAAGCAAATCTTTCGGAGGCATATGCAAACATTTGCAGCCGCCTCCTTGTCGCCGCCGAGTCGAAAATGCAATTTTCCCAATGCAAATCGAACGCCGCAGACAGTTTTAATGCCTTTTACTTGCCGATTCCGCTCATCATTTCCTGTTAAAATGGAAGATGGCCGCAGTATGAAAAACAGTCGATTTTTATAGAAATTCAGTAAAAAACGCTAATAGGAGTCTTGAAAGAGAGAAATTAATGAAGTGGCTTTCGCAGTTCTCCATGGGAATCTTTTTAAATTTCTTCGTGGTAAAAAGTAAGGAAATTACTGTGACTTACGTACACAGGCATCACCGTATTTTATAGGTCTAATCACAAATTGTACAATTACTTAATTATCATGTAGGTACTTCTAGATATTTGAATATCATAAATGTCTATCTCTACATTACTTCTAATTAGTTTATGTAGATTATATGCATTTTAATTGTTAGTGTGTGTATGTGTGTGTATTATAAGCTACAGCTTCCTCTTCGACATGTCATACTATTTTTTTCAAATATTGCACTTATAATTAGTTCAGACCACTTCTATATAAATACTTTTGTGATTATAATAAGATATTTATTATTAAAAACTTACCTATTCTTTATTTTAATGTGGGTACAACGAAAGTTGTTGTTTGTTGAAACTGATTACTGGCATAGACAATCTGGTAAATACGTGAATATTCCCCACCTCATAGCTTATTTTCATCACAAAATTATTACTTTTGTTTTAAAATAACGAAAATTGCACAATCTGTGCGTTTTATTGGTGAAAACGCTAGGCAAACATATTGCACAGCTATTTACAGAAAAATGAACTTTGATACTCTCTCATAATCCATTATTTTGAATTTTATTTTCATTTCACCTAGAAGTTAAATATTTGAATTTAAATACACACTCCCTCACACCAGATACACAACTCGCCACTCGTACACCGCACACACCCACACACACGCACACATACACACACACACACATATCATTATGCGACGCATTTCTCTCATTCATAATAGTTACCTACATCTGTATTTTGTTGTTTTCTACCTAAGATATATTATATAATGTTAAGTAACATAATGAAAATTTATAATTGGCAAATGTTATAGTAATATTTTATTCTTTTTATAAGGTCAAAAAAAGCTGTAAATTTTAAGTAAATAAATAAAATAATAATAAACAAATAAATATGAAAGTTATAAATTCGAGTTGATCGAGTAACATCAGACCCGCAGTAACACTTACTTACATTTGGGTAAAAGGAATGCCAGGAAAATTAAATCACGTACCTCCGGGCTAAATCGGCTCCTTTACTCGCCTGGTGAAATGAAAGAAACCATGGTAAGATCATAAATTATTTACTCTTATATTTATGATGGTTCTTTTGTCAAAGGAAAATCGGATTCATTCTGGTGATTTATGAGCTAGACCATAAAGAGGGTTCATACAGTTCATACATGCATAGCACGCATTTGTCAAAACCTAATAAATTCCTCCCCGCTTGTATCAAATATTGTATTCAAGATTTATTTGGATATAATTTTATAATTCAATTTTGCTTGAATACCAGTAAATAACCTAGCATAGCATAGCATACCAGTAAATACATTCTTAAATTATCTTTATATCAAAATCAAAATGTTTTTTATTGTAAGTAAGTACCTTATAGTACATTTTTACAACATCATTCTTTTTTACTCTACCACCGCTTCGTAAGGTGCTATAGCTGAAAGTAAAGAAGCGGCGCAAGAAACTTTCAGCAGCACATCTTTTGTAATAAATATATCTTACAATAATTATGAATACGATCATATATGTACACAATGTGCAGAGCTAGAGCTGAATTTAGGACCAAACCTCTTTATCATTTAAGTAGTCATTTATTTTATAATAACCCTTTTTACATAAGGTCCGTCTTATAGGGCTTAGACAAATATAATTTTAGTTTACCAAACGGTCAATAAACTACGCAGACCGCTCTGCATTGAAAAATGATTACGGCTATTCATACTCGTATTTTACCCTTGTCCCAGAATAATGTAGAGAGAAACACTAAATAGCGGCAAAAACATCGCAATAAAAAGGAATACTGGTAAACGCATACCAATGTAATGGTCTAATTTATCGAGGAAATATACAAAGGGAGATATTCAATCCTTACGCTCCGCGGGAAGAAAGTAATAGCGCACAAGTTTACGATCATACGGCACCGAGCAAGTGGAAATATAAAATGCTAGGGGCATGGAAAACGATACGGGTATTGTAACGAGCGACGTCATTTGTCAATAGCGGCGAGATTTAGTGTCCTCTTTATAACACGTCAACCCCACAATGACGAGGAAGGATCGCTGGGACGACTCGTAATAACCTGAATAACCTGAGACTTTATACACGTCCTCGGGCGCGCAAATATAACGAACTATTCAAAAGGAAATGACGCCTCGGATTTTATGAAAGCGCCATATTTTTCGCTGATGTAGAACGGTTTGAGGCTACAATTTTCGTTATAAATATTTAAGTACACCAAGTAAAATGGAACATAGAATATAAAAGTTCCGGGTGACACTGTCACAGCCAACGAAAGCCAACAATCGCAAAATGCCCTTTGAAAATCAGGGGATCGAACATATAAAAATCCAATATACCGAGAAAAAAGGATATTTTCATTACAATCCCAAATTCTGAATACACCAAAACGGACCGCATTTAAATTTTGATAGGGCACTCCCTATCTGTACATCAATAAAGGGACTGTCAGTGGGAGTGCCCTTATTACCTACATAAAGAGCTTTTTCCCATTGTTTTACGACATTTAATCGAGTAAGCACTTACCTCTCTCTTTTACCGTTCCATTTTATTAATTTATCTTCTAATTTAAAAGCTTTGAATAAATATCTACTCGTGAAATTTAATCCACATTTGTACTCGTAACAATTCACTATTAAATGTAGGGAGACTTCCAGCCTCTTTTGCAGCAGAAAGAGAGAGAGAGAGAGACTCTTTATTGCCATTATATTATATTAGCAGAATAAAAACACTAAGTTCGTCTCTAGACGACAGAACTTTGCGGAAGAATTCAAAGTTTATACCTAATGTGACATTTCCCACAAACGAGTACATAATTTAAGTCGGCGGCGGCGTCGCCGACAACATTGCAACTTTGTACTTGTCGGCAACTTCTCTACTACTCGTAATATAACGAGAATGCTAGTGCAAGATGAACTTTTATGGGGAAAAAAGGCAAATGGGCAATCGAGCAAACTGGTGTGAAGTGGTTTACTAAAGAAACAATAGAATAGGTTCATTTAGTTTTGTTAGACATTTTTTCCGTGCTGTACCGAGAAAGCAGTGCAGTGCAGCCAAATATCACACTGAATTTAAGAACCAATCTCTCTTGTCAGAGACGGCAGTACATCGGCGATATCTTCTATATTACTGGTGTTTATAAGCCATTTGACTTGACATGACTAGGACTTTGAATCCCCTAACGGGAGTTCCTGTGGTCCCATTGTGTGTCATGTACTAATTATCGGAAATCAGAAATCAGATCTTTTAATTGCAAGCATTTACATATACTTGTATATACAATACATTTTTACGTCACTTTTGTCACTCTACCTCCACCGCTTCGGAAGGTGCTATAGCTGAAAGGAATGAACCGATTCTTCTAAGAAACTTTCAGCAGCACAATACAACAATAATTATGAATACAATCGTCACTCACACAATGTGCACAGCTGGAGCTGAATTTAGGGCCAAACCTCTTTATCATTTAAATAGTCATTTATTTTATAATAACCCTGTCTGTCTGATGTGGGTACTAAATTTTTTCTCTGACATATTTATTACATTATCAGGTATCTTATTATAAAATCCTATACAGTGACCCATATATGATTTCGTTTTTACAAATCGATAATTCGGAAATAGGTACTTAATTTGATCTTCTTCTTCTTCTTTCTCAGTCGATGTCTGCCGTATAGGCCTCTTCCTTCAAGCGCCACTTCACTACAAGCGCTACTTTTACCCACAGTTACTCCTGCATTTTGACGATATTGTCCGACCAATGGTCTGGTGGTCTGCCCACTGACCTTCTCCCAATTCTATATAGGCCTCCATAAAGGGACTTGGTCCATCGGGCGTCATTTCGCCTAGCCAAGTGTCCTGTCCATCTCCACTTGAGTGCTGTGATTATCTTGGCGACATCCTCCGTCCATCACCTTTGTCCGAAAACGGATCTCAGAGTTTGCGATTCGATATCTCAATGAGATAGCCAACATAGCGCGCTCCATAGCTCTCTGTGTTCTTTTAATTTTATGCATATTGGCCTTGGTGAGCGTCAATGTCTTGACTCCGTAAATGATAGAATGAGATGTCATTAATAAATTAAATTAGTTTACTTCACTAGAATAAAGAGTGTATAGGATTGCAATAACATAAGATTGAATTTCAGTTACAGCCTATTATAATTGGAGGATTTAGTAATTGATTGGTACCTACATTGGTTGGAAATGCTATATATATATATATATATATATATATATATATATATATATATATATATATATATATATATATATATATATATATATATATATATATATATATATATATATATATATATATATATATATATATATATATATATATATATATATATATATATATATATATATATATATATATATTTAGATTTATTGATATAGCTTTTCCTTTTTTTTCACATTGGTTGAACACCTTCATTTTCAGGCATTGTGGAAACTTGAATTTAAAGACATCTTCCAATTTATTGAATGTGACCTATCCCGACTGAGTTCGTCTAGCGTAATCTGGTACATAAAACTTAATTTTAGAAAACAAGAAGAGTTAGCAAAGAATAATACGACAAGGAGTAGAATACACAGATACAGTACAATTACGTGGGAAAGAAAGGTTAACTGAAAAAAGGGAAACACAAATTATTTTTATGTGTTAGCTGACCCTCTGGTGTCGAAAAAGAAAAGAAAAGAGTTCAAACAGGAAGATTTATGTGTTCTCCCGAAAATGTTTGTTTTTGTTGACAGTTCTCTTTTTCTAATTCTTTTTATTTTCTCGCTAATTGTTTTTATTTATTTCTGCTGGATTAAATATTAGCTAGGAACATATATTCCGTCAGATCAGAGCACATAATAGGTACGAGTAATCTACTCGTATACGAGTATATTATATATTATCGTATTGTATATCTATACAAGGTACCTAAAAATAAACTAACCTGCGTAACGCTACATATAGGAGTATTAGCCACTAACCTCATCACAGGATAAGAAAAAATAGATGTACATTGTTCATTTTCAATCGAACTTAGAAATTGACAAAGTGAAATGTGACTGCTATACAATGATACTCGTAACAAGTCAGAAAATATATAAGCTACGTAATATAACGTTTCCACCTCGCCACCTACTTCACCTAGGTACATTACTTAGGTCATATTTATTTCGGTAAAACACATTGAAAAATTCTTCGAATGAATGAATGAATGAATGAACTACTTTGTACTTTTTTCTTTTCGGCGATCATGCCATTTACTCTGATACCGCGCTGTCAGCCATTTTTGGACAGACACTTCCAGATCGTCGTGCAAAATAACATTATTCCATAGCAGTGACCATACCACTTGAGTTAACATTTTGCTATAATATTTGTAATTTGATAATTGGCATTTGTTGGCTGAAGAACGGTTCCAGTGCCAGTGCCATGTCGTCACGTAAGCCGCATAATGTTAAGCGAGGTGTGCACTGTAGTCTCACGCGACGCAAACTCAGAGTGGAACTTTTTGCAACTTTAACGACATAAATCGCAACTAACTTCATGAACTCTAATGAAAGTACCACCCTCGTAATTGTGGCCGTCCAAGCAGAATTCGCCCCGGAATAAATTCATCTTAGTAAAATTTATATTTGGTACGTTGAATTTACAAAAGACCTCTTTCAACTTTGTGCAATAGAGGATGATAGCTTGGCAGCTGGTCCACTTTTGTACCTTCAAGTATGGAGGCTTCATAATTTTCACAGAGAAGGGATATGTCGTTGTATACCCTGACCAGGAACTAAACAACTCTTACCATATTGCGGAATTAATTGGCACTCGAAGGTACTATTTTTTTCATAGCGGACTTCATACTCGTAACACAAAATATACAACGATTAATGGCGCCCTCTTGAAAGGGTTTTTTTAGTTTCTGGTCAGGGTATATTTATTTAGACAGATAAAATATATTAAAATTAAATATCTTCGTTGATAAATCTATAATAATACTATTAACTACTAAATATAGTTTATGTAAGTATATTTCATTTTATATACAGGGTGGATTTTTTATACAGGGTGGATTGGAAAAGTTTTTGGCGATTTCTATCATTTCTAGTACTCAAACCTCTGTTGGCCCTATAGAGTCTTTTGATCCCTACACGAATTAGGATTGATTGACATAAACATTTTTTTTTTGTTTTAGCATTTTTTTCGCTGACTGTACATTGTTTCGAAAATCTTTGAATGCAGTTCAGAATATCTCAAAAAGTTATGGATGGTCTCCTAGGAACGTTTTCCTGTAACTATAACGGTTAAGATACCTGCCCTTACTGTCCCGTCTCAAAAATCCACCCTGTATATTTGCAGATCGGTTTATTTTAGAATAACTAGCTCAAATGGTTTATTATTCCCAAAACCGCCAATCAATGGGTCCGTGTTCATAACTTTTTTGAAATAAAACAAACTCTATATCAATTCCAAACAGTTTCTAGTTCCGTGAGCTTCCATCGCATAACAAAAGCTCTGGGAGGAGTAATAATTGGTTTTCCGATATGATTGAATTTCGAATGAGCTCAATAACGGTCGGTCCCGAATGTACACCTATTTAGATATTAATTAAAATACAATACATTAATGACATCCCCGATGTATGAAGCAATTATCCTTGTGCAAATAAAAGCCAGTTTGCCGGTGTTATTTGAGTAAATTGCAACATTGACAAGGTATATTTGTGAACGTTAAACATATGATCCATGGCCTATTTAGTTAATTATAAAACTTTTGAATGAATAATATTTCGTTGCTCTGTTAAACAATGATTGCATATTCGAAGGCCAAAGGGCAACGGAGCCCTATCGCTGTCACTCCGTCACCCGTCCGTCCATCCGTCTGGTGTAAAAACAACTCATTTTTTGTTATCCAAAAAAAATTTCAGAATAAAGATTTTCTCTAGTATTTTCCCTTTTCTTTTACGCCAATCTTCGTCTCTTGTCATGGATTTTAATTCTTTATAATTTGCCTCACAAACATCAACAGAACTGAAAACAGTTTTAAAAACAACGTCTAACGAGGAAAATCCAAGTAAAAAGAATAGATGATGAGAGATAGTCTAGATATTTCCATAATTATTTGCTATGTTAGGTTATTAGTAGTAAATTATAAATTCTGATATTAGATTCTTAATAATACCTCTTGTACTAAAAGAATCTAATTTAGGAATAACTTCGCCTTCCACTCTGATATTGGAAAAAGGTTTCATCTTGTCTTAGAAAATCCAATAAAATTGAATACCGTGAATAAGTAACCAAATTTGGCTTGGCAAGTCCAAGTATACCCGTGGCCCATACATATTCAGTCGGAAGAAGCGAGTGCGACGCAGTGCGCAAAACTTTTGGCACTCTCGCTTGCATACAAAAAATGAAAGTGCTAGCTTGCGGCGACTGTATGGTGCACAACTCCGATCCCAGTGTGACCCACATATCTCATGTTTAACACGTCTAACATGAGATCCGTGCCAAAACAAGTGCTTGAGATCCGCGCTATCTGCTTGAAACAAACAGATTTCAGGCAGAGAGACATTTGGACGTTTCAATGTTATTGCAGTTTATATTGTCCAGTAATGTCACGAACGGTTGATATTCACGAACGATATTATAATTGTACTTATAAGTACAATTTTTTTTAAATTATTTTTACATCTAAAGCCCCACTTAAACTTTCGAAAATAATTAAACAGGGTAAATTTATCATTACAACACAATCAACGCGAAAAAAATATTGACCATACAAAATAGCTTGATGGAAGGGTTTTTATAGACAAATTCTACGATTTTTTTTACTCATGTGTCAGCAAATATTACCATATTTGCCTTATTTTATATTAATTGCCACAGAATTGGTTACGAGCGTTACTTAAACGCTCGTCTATCAAACAAGGTCGCATAAATAAACCGCCGAACTACGGCGAGCCCGGGAGCGGATTACACAATTAAATATAACATCATTTTTTTGTTTAAAATATTTATTATCGCATTCATATTTTTATGTGAATTTATAGGGAATTTAACTTAAAAGAACACTTTATTTTAATGTAATTTAATATTAAAAGCGGAACCGGAAAGAGGTTGGCACACATGTACGAACATACACGTTTTAATGAGTAGCAGAGGATCCTCATTCCAGTTCCGACCTTTGAAAGTAAAATTACGAGTATTGGGCATAGCCATTATCACAGTGAAATTGTGTTATTGAAGTGTATCTATGTGTAAGTTGAATATCTAAAAGAGATCATGGAATAATAACTGTGAGTATCCAATGCCATTTTGTATTTTATTTCACCACCACATTGCTATGTCCAGATAATATCTCGTTAATAGGCCAATCTAAGCTGTGGCCTTAATATTATTAACGAATCCTTTCACACATGGGTACTTTCACTTTCAAAATGGTGCGTTTTACAGTAACGCTGTATACAGGATACATCTATATACTTAACTCTGACATAAATACAGGTACGTACGATTGAACTTTTTTTTAATGGCATTTGTTGACTATTGCCAGCGTCTCTTGAATCGTCTCGTGACTTGTTCACTCAACTGTCATACACAAGGTAAACAAATGCCTACCTTCAAAGATTTGGAGGCTTCTTTGATGTGTTCCAGCAAACATTTAATTAAAATTTTGATTAATTTTGTATTTCGGATTCCAGCCCCTATTGCATCTATTGTTTTGCACGAACATGCCCGGGCATGTTAGTAAATAACTAACTTTTCTCGAATTAAATAACTAGCTTGCTTGTCAACTCATTTTGTAAGTTTACTAAGATTATCCTTTTCAAAAACAAACACAACTAATATTTATTACCTCAAAATCAGATACCTAAATCTACGTCTCAATCTCTTAGCTGCTCAATATATAATGTAATATTTACCGTCAGTTTACTAAGATATCAATGTGAAAATACGAACAAAATCTGTGTTAAGTTTCTGCCGGAACTCGGAACCACACGCTCACGTTTTGTGATAATTTGACATAGAGATGACGTGTACAAGACAGATAAACCACCTCTTGACTTATTTTGGGAAGACCACGGACTTTCTACTATATGAAAAGCAATTTGTGGAGCAACATAGTCAGTATGTCAAAAGCTTAATAGATATCAGATTGACGATATAATTGATGAAGGACAGAAGGATGCCGTTTAAGCTCCATAAAGACTATGGCTTATGAACTTATGTTTACATGCCATAAATAAATTAGAAGAAATGCTTGAAAAAAATCCAGGATTTGAATTTGCGACCTTGACGTTCCGTGGCCGTGCTCTATAGTAGTTTATGCAACGGTCACGTAATGCTAGCGATTTTAACACGAGAACTGTTTATGGAACGAAGCGTAGCTGAGTTTCATAAAAGATCGTTCGTATGTTAAAATCGCCATTACGTGCGTTGCATACAATACTTTACCTACGACCATGAACTAAATAACAAAAAATACAAACCATTACAATACAACAGACGCCATAACTGCTGTTGAATTGACAAACAGTGCGAGGTCCGTCCGATTTCTCGTCTCCATAGCCACCTCAGTTATTTCAGATAGTATTCAACTTTTGCCAATATTTTTTTTTCCATTTTCGTCGATTATTAATTATTATCACTCATTCAGAAAAACAAATTAAAACGGCGCCGTATTACTGCTTGAAATGTTATTGTTAACTATGCAAACCGTAGACATGTGTGTTTCAGGAAGATTTGAAGTATTGTCGATATCAGTGAGGGTGTACAGTTTTTTTAATGCCTATAGTACCAAGTAGTTGGCCAGTGAAATATAGTGTTTTTAACACGAAAGAGTTCTTGTAGGCAGTGCCACAAAAAATGAAAAAAATACGATCGAAAAATCGAAAACAGTTATTTACTATTTAATTAAAACACTTTTTTCACCGGACCATGTCGAATGAACTTCTTTATGTTATTGATTGTAGTTTCTTAATGAATAAAGTACGAAATGGGAATAGAAAAACATATTTAAGTATGTCCAGCAATATTTTTCTTATTTATTTAAGTATGCCCGGCATAGCTAAATGCTTAATAAAATAAAAATTCATTACACGCCATTACCACAGCCTTATAATTTCTTAGAATGTGGGTTGAATTTACAGACTGCAATTTTTTGCAGTCGCAAATGCGTATAATTTGTGTCAGAGTACGCTACGCTCGTAGCTTCGTAGCAATCGTAGCCGTGGTCGTAGCTCTCCAATGCACGCTCGCTCTCCCTACATTATGGAAGCCCTACAGACTTACGTAATTGCGGAATAAAAGTCCACCCATCAAACTTTATGTCGTACGAGTATTTTTGTTAACTCTCACTATACATAGATATAATTTTTAAATAAAAAAAAATAGTTAAATTCCCTTTAATAATATGTAGCTTGGCGTTATTATTTTTGTGAATCTGAGATTACCATGTTTTTTTACCTTTCACGTGTACTTATTAATTGCTGATATTGTATAATTAATACTTATACATTTATAAACTATTTTAATTCTAGTTGACAATATTCAGATACTCCTAAACAATATATACAATAACAAAAACTTGATTCGTATTTCTGACTTGACATTTTTTGACATTTAGATATAACAAAATTATACTACTTGTGTTACCGCTTCACGGATTACGACTACTGATGAATTTTTATCACTTAATCCTTCTACTCACCTATTTTAAGACCTTCACAGTTAATGTTCAACATCAACACTCAAAATGTCAAACAAACACTGTTCACCCACTTTATTTCACATCGAATTAGAAAGCTCGCGTATAAATGCACGTTTAGACATAATACAGAGGGAATTTATTCCGTGTTCTATTTTTAATTTTCACGTGCAAATGACTTACGTAAGTAGGCACGAGGCCCGCCGGTCCGGTAGACGCGCGCGACCGGTTTCGGTGCTCCGGTCTACACTGTGGAGAGACAGCCCGCGCGGCCGGCACGGCGCATGCCCGAGAACAATAAGCCTACGGTCACACGACCGCCTCTGGAGAACCGACAAACCGTGAAACTTACACTACTTGAAACAACCCCTTTAGAATTTCGCCTAAATACAGTAACTCTGGTATTACAACGAGGTACAAATATGTATTATGATGAACGTATTGAATGTTTAGCTATTCGGACCTTTCACGCGATATATTACTTTTAATGAGAAAACCCATTCAGTTTTCAAAATAATTCCAGAAATAACAATTAATTACATAAGATGGAACGAGAACTCCTAAATTATAATCATATTTGCGTAAATACTACTTTTAAATCTTTCAAAAAGAAAACCAAAATTAAAATAATTAATCTGACAAACACAATTACTTGTAAAAACTAATGGGAACGTTAAAAGGTTTATTGTCAGCTCCTTCTCTAACGTAGGCAATATGTTATAGTTTCCCGATACGCAAAGTATTGTTTTTTTTACTTTTCGTACAATAAAATAAATGCAAAACAAACAGCCTATACGCTGAGATAACTCTTGTAAGTCCCGCATTCTGCTTGATGCTTTCGCAAGCGTGTGTTTGCCCTCTCATTGTGCTCGGCGATATGTACGTGATTGGAATTAAGTGGATCCAGCGACTTGCCCGTTTTTGCGAGCCGATGTCACGAGCTGTACATGTAAACAGAGCACCCACATATGTTTCGCTTCTTTATAACCATTGTCCAGTTTTTGCTTGTAAAAATAGGCTTACAAGGGTGCTGCTCTCAATACTGAACTTCTTATTTAAAATACTACGATTTTACGTAAGTTTCTTAATTGTATGTAGTATTAAAATCTACGTGCGACATATTCTAAAATTAAACGAATATTTCGTTTTGATTTTGAATAGCATACCCATAGCATACCCATAGCATCCTACCTATAAAGAGAAAAATAAAATTTTGGTTTTCGACGAGGCGACGGCACAGCTATAACGCTGAAAATAGCCACAATCAATAGGCCAAAGCGAAATTATTCAGTAGGAAGGCTGCTCCATTGTCCTAACTGTGTCACCTTGTATACCCAATACATACCAATATAGGTATATTTACTAAAGGTTTACGTAAGTATGTACTAATAATAATCGAACTCAATGGTGAAAAAATCTCAAATGATTTACGGTTATAAATCAATGGAAAACCATTTATCGTTTATGTAAATTATTCGAATTATTCAAAATCTAAATCAATTTTGGTAAGCATATCGACTTATGCAAACTTGAACTACTTACAGAAAATCATAACTAGTTAGATTTGGACTAAGTTATAAAGCCATCGATCAATTTGAATTGGGTACGTGCCACTGAATATCTGCTAAACGACGATCAAAGTGAAACTTTAAGTATCAATTAAATTAATCCTCGACAAGTAACGATTAGGGTCCACGCATTAAGAGCTTAAGCTAAGGACAAAATGGTCGTAGGGGCCGTAGCTGTGAGAAAGGCATACGTCAATTGTCGCCACAAAAACCGCCGAGGCAGCGGATGACCGACCTAATTAATGGTCACTAGAGGGTACGACTGGAAATAACTTTTAAGTTGAAACCGACGTTAAGATAAATTAAGTACCTATAGTTATTTAAACGAAAATTAACGAAGACAAAATACATATCATTTGTAATTCTATGAAACTTCTTTGAAATCTTGCGAGAATTTATCTATGATAATAGAAAAGTAGGTTTTAATAGAGATCGAATTCTCAGAAATCTTGCAACTAGTTGAAATACTATCAGGCATCGCTTGCTTTCATTATTTCGATTTCAACCCAACTTTCAACATCAAATAGGTTTTCTAGGGTTTCAAAGTGTATAAGTTAACAATAACTCTCAACTGAAGTCAGAGTTATTGTATTGTATTGCTCTATTTCGGGTCAGAACTGACTTGTCAGCGACCAAAATGACCAAAGTTGGACATTTTGCGCGTTCCTATTGCTACAGTCTGTCCTCTAGGTGCCGGCTAGCAGGGTTCTAGGACAGTGTGCAGATAAAGTAATAGAAGAACTTATATTTTAAGGAACAGTACACAAAAAATAGTAAACGTAGAAAATAGGTAGTAGTAGGGGACAAAAATAACGGATAAACGTCCGTTCAAGACAAAATACAGAGAGAAAGTGCAAAATACAAAGAAAACAATGAAATTAATGGAATAATAAAATTTAGAAATGGAATGGGAATATGATTTGAATTTAAATGAAGAAATGAAGTTGCCAACACGAAATGAGATGAGATAAATGCTAACGATGAGGTTGAAGTTGATGGCAAGGATGTTGATATGGACGATGAAGTCGGCATCGTTACATTATAATTAGCATATTACCCAAATCATTGAAGTCGGTAACTACTCGTAACTCCGTACAAACCTATTAAGACACTGAAGATTGGATTACCCAGTTCTATTAGTTGAAATAACCGTTCAATTAGTCTAAAGTGTAATTCGTAACCAAAGGTGACCGAGGCCGACTTCACGATCTGACTCTAATGGCGACTGACCCGGGGGTAAGATTAAGCCGCACATAAAACCTTTTCTCTGTCCATGACATACGCTCCACGAGTGACCAGAGCCCTAAACCCCGCCCCATGCTGCGTCAATCAATCGCAGATAGAAATTATTTATCTAGTAACCTAGACTAGTTATGGAGATAAATTTAAAGTTATTGTGCATATAATGTACAGTACAATGAAGTGAAGAGAAAAAGCATGAACGAAAAAACGCGCCTCCGCTCGCTCCTGTTGGGAGAACCTATCTAGGTTCTCTCTAGGATAACTATATTTCTTTCATCCATAGGAAAAGTAAGATTAAGATTATCTCAATTTTTTAAAATCTTATGTACTTTAAAGTTTAAACTACATGCTTAGGAAGATTCTTTTAAATTACTCCAGTAGCTTTCCCAAACACAAAATTACCGGGAATATGCCTTTTCGTCGGTAAATTTCCACACCCGCGGCACGTCGCTCAATATTTGGTAAGCAATTATGTATGTCGACGCTAAACACATACAGCCACCTAAACCTGCAATATACTTACTTATCAATCATAATGAAAAATTGAGAACTCAACGGTAGCGAGATTAGGAAAATATTCTATAATTCGAGATCATTGCTGCGGTCATTGTAGACTTGCAAGCTCTGTACTAAAGTCATGTCAGTTGTAAGTAGATGGTATTTATCTATGCAGAGTCAGCCTGGAGGCATTATGACCGTAGGCAGTACCTATTTCTGCCGCAAAGCAGCAATCCTTGCATTGGTAAGAGAGCCAGTATAATTGCCGGCACATGAGGCACCCTAATCTAAGTTTTCAAAGTTAGTAGCGATTCGAAAACCCTGTATAACATTAAAGTGAAGTAAGATGTCTATGAATTACGGTGACCATTTATAATCAGGTGGCCAATTTGCTGGTCTCGTTCGTTCTCCTTATACAATAAGTCATCATTCACGTAATGTCTAACTACCTACCTACATTATTTTACTAATTGCAGTATATTCCGCAAATGACATTGTTCCCTAAACAAACATTAATTCACATAATTTTTGAACTTTTAATAGGGAAAGTCAGTGAGTCGGTTTTAATCGCTAATTACCTAAATGGGTAATCGAGATATGAAAAACTATTTTATAAAGCGAACATTCGTGAAGTAAGTTGGCTAATTTATTGCTTCGCTTGTTTTTATTAGGATTAATTCTAGTCTCTCTCTACGAATAATTGTTTGTGAAACATAGCGCTATAGATTTTTTATATCGTCGTCGACGTCGTCGACCATCCGTCCGTCTGTCACGTGGGTCTAGCACCTAAACGGAATAAGATACAGACCTCAAATTTTCACATAATATATATTCTTTTGACCCAAACAGAAAATCGACTTAAAAATTTCGTAGAATTGTATTTTAAAGGACGTCGAAAAAATGTTTTTGTACCCTATCGTGTACTGTGTTTTAGTGCTTAACGAGTAGAGTTTGAATATATTTTAATTTTTTTTTGTAGAGAAATAAGGTCTCTATCTTCTACTTAACCAAAAAAAGTAATATACTTACTAAAACTAGTTACATACGTTTGAAAATTGTAAGCAAAACAAGCTAATTTTATTTACAAATAGACTTTACAGTACGCATCCCAATAAAACGAGATCCGACTCGCACTTGGCCAGTATTTTATTCTTTTCATCGATATTACTTTGGTATTGATTATAAAGTCAAAAACTCGGTTCACACATAAACATACGCCTGTTTCCTGCTATTGCTTGCATGCTTGCTCAGTTCGATTGCTATATAAGAAACCTATAAGTAGTGCATGTTGTTTAAAGTTATCCGCTGTGCTCCTCAGCAGGCGGGATGCCAAGTGCCAACACAACTCGCCGCCGGCAAACTCCTTAATATTCATCACAACACCGGCTAACTGATAATAAAACTTGCGAACGGTTAATTTAAACTCCCGCATTTTATGGTGCTCGTACGAGTATTTCCTGAGGGGTAATAAAACTTTTCTTTTCCTATTTGCAGGGCGGGCAGGTGGCTACGGGACCCTTTTAAAATGTATACACTTCATCGTTAATAAAAAAAGTATAACAAGTAAGTTACGACAGTAAAGTATTCTGTGCAAGTAAATATAACTTTGAAATTATTTTTACACTCTTTCTTTCGACGATGAAAAAGGTAAGTTCTCTATGTACTCGATATGGTGTGGACATCACAACATTCATAGGCCTTTTAATATACTTACCTACTAATATAAGAATACCCCTGTAGATAATTTAAAATGATTTAACCCTAAACTCACTCACGCACTGTATACACATTTGTCTTTTAAATTCTAAGGCATAGCTTAGACATTATTTTTATTAAATAAAATTATTATTTTTAATAAATAAGGAGAGAAGACTAGCAAACCTTATAAATTAAATTTCAAATTACTTATATTTTAAATTACTACAAAATCTATTTAATTACCCTTGCAAGAAAAGTCCTTAATGTTAAGACTTCCTTGAGTCTCGTGTCATCTCTAGAGCTACGGCGTAGAATTTCTAGCATGATTTTGATGTAGACTTAACTTTATGGACGTTTCGTGCAACTGACAGTTGCACACCTTTTTCTTTCAGTAATTATTTAGTATTAATTTCCGTCACTTCTATTATTTCTTTACCAGTATATATAGGTAGTTTGACTTCATGGAATTACTAAGTAAGATAATTGTTTTTTTTTGTTATTATGTCACACTTTTCAGGGTTCACGGACCCATGTCCTTTGGAAGCCTATTTTTTTTATTTTTTTTTATTAATTACCTTGAAAGAAGAAATTATATGATTAACATTGTCTTGGTTTGTTTCGCTTCTCATTGTATATTTTACCACCTTTTGTCTTAGTATATTTCCTACATACTCTCAGCAGTAATCCGAGTTTCAATCATATAAATGTTACCTTCAGCTCAGCAAAACGACAGACTCCATTTCATAAGCTCAGTTCGTTGTACTGTAGCAGTATTTGATTCATAACTGTCGCTGCCGTAGCACTTAAGCTTAATCATACGCTATTAGGGGGATTTTTGAATAAAATGCGAGGGAAAAATTATGTTTTTGCGTGAAAAGAGAACCATTATGACCGAAATGGTCCTTTGTTCATTAAGCAGAGAAGTAAATTACATTCGTAACTTGAGTTTGTAACTTTCTAAGGAATTAATTACAATACAACGGAACCAGATTATGAACGAGTTATTCATTAGTGTATTTAATAGACATACATACCTACATTTACTATGATGATTTGAAAATCTTTTTTAAAGTTCACACATTCATTTTGTAATACCTACTTACCTGCGGGGAGGGGTTCCATCCTTATGTTGTTGATATCCCATCTGCTCGTACGAAGCGATTTGCTTCTTCGTTCATTATGCGAACGGCTAAGGAATGGAACAGCCTGCCGGCGTCTGTATTTCCCGAAACCTACAACCTTGGGATCTTCAAGGCCAGAGTGAATAGGCATTTACTGGACCCGCATGCACCATCGTCGACCTCATCGTCGCTTACCATCAGGCGAGATCGAGGTCAAATGCGGGTTTTGAAGTAAATAAAAAAAAATTAAAAAAAAAACTTAGTAAGGAAAAGGTAAGTAAGTAACATAGTTTACCTTGTAAGGGATGATGTGGATACTATTCTACACCTAGTGGACGACGTTTGTCTAACACACTTTACGGCGAAAAGTAGGAACTACCAGGATAAAGGTGGTTCCTCTGTCTACCCCCCCGTCGTTTTTTCGAAAGACTTATGTACATTTACCGACAGCTCTGACGGTGAAGGAAAACAACGTGAGGAAACCTGCACATTGAGATAACCAGTGTGTGAAATAGGGAAGGCAATGGCAAACCACCCCATTAAATCTGCCACGAGTATCGTTCTATGTGATTAATTTCTTGGAATGATCACGATCCTCAGCAATAAGAAATACGACTTATATAGAAGAAGTACATTTATCTTATTTGTTTTATTAGACGTGACAGTTATGCTATGCTAGTAAGGAAAAAAGTTGCTTAAAATTATTTAAACTAAATCTAATATAATTGCATAATTCAATAGAATTTACGATAATATACTTCCCCATAAAAATGGCTCTACGATCAAAGAACGATAGACAATGAGTTAACCCGACATTATTAATAATATTTATGGCAGCAGTTCGGGGCACATGGCGGCGAGTATTTTAGTAGATAATAGGATTTTAATTGAGATGAAGCCCAACAGAATAGAAGGCCATTTGCAGGTCTATAAATTTTTATTCATACCCATTATAGCCAGTTCACCACGGTACGTGTTGTAGAGATAATCGATACTCCCTGTATAGCAACTTCAAATTGAATTTTGAATTTCGCATTCGACGATAATGACTTTATTTTGCTTGGCTAGACACACATATAACATAACACTCACGACCAGAATTCCCGAGGGGGTAGACAGAGGAACCACCTTCACCATAGGTAGTAGCCACTTTAAGATTTGGTGGACAAACGTGATAGGTGGCGAGCCTATCGCCGTTTACTAGGTGTATAATAGTATCCACAAAAACCCTTAGTCGCCTACTACGACACCCACAACAACAAAACACACAACAGTTTGGTTCGCAAAGTTTTTGTTTGTTTTTGAAGAAGTTGATAATATTTTTACATATTACTAATTTTCTTCTTTAACCACCCCAACTAAACTAAAATGCTTGTGCTAGGAGTTGCACCACAATGGTGCAAAGGTGGATACAGCGACGCTTGCGCCGCCGCTGTCTCATTCCCTACCCTTTGAGCCATAGTCGATTCAAAAGTAAAATAAACTAATTATTAGTAAAGTAAACTAGTAAAGTAATACAATAAATAAATAAAATAGAATAAGATAAATAAAAGATACATATTATAGGTTTTTATTTTTTGCAAAATTCAGTTACGCCCCTTCGTCAGAAAATCAATGATATGATATGATATGACATAGCAAATTCCTAACAGACTGAATTTTATTTCTTAAGACGTGACCTCTCCTACGTCGAGGTCTTACTATATTTACACGCGTATTTTATTTTCGTAAAAGTTTATTACAGACTTTTCGTTATTTATTACTGGACTTTATCCTCGAAACGAAGGAAAATGATATAGAGGATATGTGGACTTTGAGATATGTACGAATATAGTCAGAGGATTTATTAACAACCAGGAAATAATACAACTCATATCTATTGAATAGAATATTACCTACTTACAGAAATTAAATTCAGAATAAAATATCATACATACATAAACTCACGTCTACAATACAAAATATATAGATTTTTTTGTGTCCACAATCGCCGAGGGGGTAGACAGAGGAACCACCAACAAATAGTTCCCACATATCATAAAAATGTTGACAAAGAAAATAAAAGTTACCGGACAATTTTATATCCGCTTTCAAATCGAGATAAATTCGAGAGATAAAATTGTGAAAGGAAAATGAAATGCAGTATTTAACAGGCCCATTAACATGACACATTCACCAGTGGTGACCTACCGAAAATTATCGGGGCACAGCCATAGCCAGACTCTGCCAAGTGCTCCACTGTTTTACGATAATATCAGTAAACTATATTTTATTGACACCTATACGTAGCTAGATAGTTTTACTCAAATGATATCGCACCATTATAAAAAAGGACATCCCAAGAAATGGTATTAGACATTTTTAAATTTTGGCCGGTGGACGTAATAAAAAACTGATATATTATCTCCTTCTTTCTTCTTTTCAGCCTAAAGAGTAACCCATCGTTGGGTATGGGCCTCTTCATGTGCACGCCATTCTCCTCGCCGTTCGCATCCACATCCTCCCCGCCGTCTTCACAACGTCGTCGGTCCACCTCGCGGGCTGCCTACCGACACTTCTGCGCCCCACTCGGGGTTTCCACTCGAGCAGTCTTCGGGGCCACTTATCGTCCTGCATTATGCACACGTGTCCTGCCCATCTCCACTTAGACCTGGACACTATACTGGCTATATAATATATTATAATATTTTCTAATTACTTTACTAGCCTTTACTACTAATCTACTATGCAAAATTTTTTTTAAATAGTATAGTCAGCGAGAAAATGGGCAGTTCTCACATTTTCTTTTTATGGTTGCAATCTATCCTGTTTCTTATAAGGATGAAAAGATTATCCAAGAGCCCAACTGAGGTTAGAGTACTAGAAAAGACAGAAATCGCAAAAAACTTTTCCCATATTTCTTTCCCTACAGAATTTTTGTGAAAAAATAAATTTACCAGTTATGTACAATTATTTAATTCGAAAACTTGCTTCTCAATCCTCCGTCCATTGTGTACGTCTGCTCTGCCCCCAGCCCACTGAAATTATGTTACAGTCAGATAATTGGTGGCGTTATTGTATATGGAGCTTGGTTTACGAGACCCGTTGTCAAAATTTTCGTTTCGTGACTGTCAAACTGAATTCTACGGGATAAGCCCTCTGCATAAGTATTAAAATGTAAATAAAGCATACTAATGTATGGGTAATCAACACTGTCCCTTATAGACAATTATTCCATCACTACACTTCACATATATACGCTTACACTGACGAGTAGAGTAAAGTGAATCCACCAAGCTACTCGTATCTACGAGTTATCAGAGATCAATGGGTACTCTTTTATTTACGATTTCGCGTTTCACTCTCCGATATTACTGAATTTTTTGATATTTTTATGGAGCACAAGTAAAGCATTTCATTATTTCATAAAACATCAATATTCGAATAGTGCACTTTCTATCTATTATATTTTAGTAGCAAGGGAGTGAAGATAAAACTTAGTTTCTTGTATGAGCTTTCAGTGTGTTATGTGTTTGTTTCTTTGAAGAACAATAAAATTGAGAGAGTTGCACAGAGTACTATATACTCATGAAATAGTTTTATAAAACTAGTTTGACGTATTAAATAAATAAAATAGGATTAACGTGGCGTTTGAATAGTATGGTTTGTCGTAACATAAGTATGGTGCGAAATATCACTTTACTAAATCGAATTTCATACCAAACAACTACATTTAATTAGAACCAACTTATAAATCATTGCGCATACCTAATTGAAAAAGTAATTACCCTATCAGCAGCGCTCAGACACTATGGTAAAACTTTTTGCCATTTGGACCGCTAAGTGCTAAAAAGTGCTACTATTCGGGGCAGGCGCGCGGATAAATCCGAGACTGATCGTATCTGCGCAGGCAATTAAGATAAGCGCATTGTGCTGTCGCAGTAGCTCACTGTGTACGTTTAGCGGACATACGCTCGATTTATGCGCTCCTGGTAGGATTACGGTACACCGACGTGAGCGTTACGCTTCTGCATTATAATAACAATAGGTAGTGCAGTTTAGTGTGCAGTCAGAGTCACATAGCAGATTAACTGCATGCAGCAACAGGCTTTAGACTATTACATTAATTGTTAAACTAAAACAATTATCAAGTTTTTAAACAAATGGTAACTCGCAGGTCCTTCTACAACAACAATTCAATATACTTATAAGAAAAAGAAGGAAGCTTACGATGTCATAATACATTTTCTACTCATTCAATGAAAAACTGACCATCTATAGACTTCCAATTTCGAAGGAACCCGTGCTGAGGCCCCGACCTTTTCACCCACTTTATTATTTTTTGACACTTTATTGTTGTACTACATGCCTATTGTGTCGATTCACTAGAGGTTACCACTCTTACATACTTACCTCTTAATTTATTTATATAAAATTCACCAGTTGTTACGATTTGTAGCAGAAAAAGCAGCGAAGTGCTACGCGTTGTCGTGGCAAAATTCAACATTCTCGTACAAGAAAACGTTTTTCTAAGTGTTTGCATCAGAGCATATCATTAACTCTGTTAACACTATATTATTAAATTTTATTTATTTACATAGATATAGAGTTACAAATAAATCAACGAATTATTAAATTATAATCTGCGGGTATTACATACTACATGACACTCTATTTTAAAAAATACTCCCGCAAATCTTTCCTTTTTTAGGTAAAGTAATAAATTTAAAAAACGACTCGGAGCCCTTTGTTAACAAATTATACGTAGATGATCTTTGCGGGCATCCCTTTTACGCCCTTATACTCACTTCCCTAAACTCTAGCCATAAAAGGGAAGTCAACAGGATAGTGATGAATGAGCCGACTTTCTTATGGTAATATTAGTATGATAAATAACATATATCCCTTGTGCACAAGAGTCTCCTTTTTTGCTCTACTTCACTTATTTTGATACCAGAAATTCCTAGAATTTTATTAACCATTATAAGATATCGCCAATTTCACATTACATTTCTCTTGTATAGCAACTTTACATAGCTTCTTCCTGGAATTTACAATGTTTGTAAGAAATAGAACTTTTGGATTATTAATACCTTGTGTGTGTATTTATTTAAAAAAATATATTTTTAAACACGAATAAAATACTCCAAAGATTTTGAGTCACCCTATGTAGATTGCTCGATACAGAAGTTTTATTTAGAAACCGCGTCTTCCATTTGGCGGATGTGAGGTGAGCATTTTCCCATACCTGAGTCTCAGGCATTGAAATGTCAAATGCATGGAACTATAATGTGCATTTGCACAAATCCTTTGGCTCGTTGTTAGTGTTCACATCATCGTTCTATAGGAGAGGGCTACTATAGGTATAGTCCCATTTCTGTCATGTACTCCAATAGCTACTATTTTGTTCTTACCTACGAAACTGATTATAATACTATGAAATATGTATTTAGCTTTTATAAAATGTTGCCTGTAAAACTACATTACGTTAACAACTCCATAGGTGATTTAGGTGTATAGGTACTGTTTAAGTTAATCTGAAACCTGCCGGAACGGAAAACAAGCGCACGTTAAGTAATAAGCAAACTTTTGCTCACATTATAGCACAAACTTCAACTCTATCAGTAGCAAATAGAGTTGGTAACAGCAGCTGCTGTTAGGCCAGCGGTAACAGTAGCAATTATCGTATGTAACGCGCGGTTTGAGAGAGCGTGTTGATGCATAGTTTGCTTGCGAGCCTCGGGCTGAAACTCCAACAATGAAAAAAAAACACTAGAAATTATTAAAAGTTTATAAACGTAAATATTTTGCAAAACGCTCGCCGTTTCATGCTCAAAGCATTTTTTAGATGGGCGACAAACCAGGCGCCAAAGGTCTAAATGCTGAGCTATACGTCGTATGGGATTGCAGTATCAGCCCCTGTACTCATTTCCTACCGCGATCATCGGTTATTCATTGCCCACCTCTAGTACCGGTAGTAAAATAGTAGTAATTTTAGTTTATCTTTCTAGTAGAAGCATCAACACAGGCATATGATTTAATTTTTTGCAATAATAATGTCTTTAGTGAATTATGTTGAGGGTTGTTGTTTGAGGGTAGTATCTATTTCATACGCCTTTTGCACCCGTTTATTATGTATTTTATGATTTTTCCATCACCTGAAGGTTGCCTGGAAGATATTGCTTAAAGCGATACCTCTCTTTATGTTGTACGTTTTGTTTTTGTCCCGGGTGTGCAATAAAGTATATTTGTATTTGTAAGTTTTTTTCATTGAATGAAAATCGTTTTGAAAAGAACAAAGAAAGAAAAGTACCCCACAGGTAGGTACTGAAAATTTGTTAGATTTTATTTTATTTTTTAGGTATGCCAACAACACTACATTTCAAAAAAAATTATTATACATTTTAAAAAGGTTTCTATTAATGGACGTTTAGACAGCCTTCCCTGAAAAGGAAAGTTTTCCTTGTTAAACGTAAGGTTATAGCGCAAAGGAAAAACTTGGAATTATCTCGGCTAGAGGAAGTCGAGTGCGATTTGTAAATGGAGCATTTTAAATTCACATCTCGAAACACGGGAATCGGTTCAATCTGCTTACAAAATGAACAAGTTATCTTTCAAGGCCGCGTAACTTGCAGCACGTAATCACTTACGTTTCAGAAGTTCCTCAGTTTCTCGAAACCGAAGTCGGTCGTGCTCTCGACTCCAATCATCTAGTCCCTAGTTTGGGGGAACAACAACTCGGAACGACCTCACTTCATTCGGGCCTTCGCGAGTTGAGGAATAACTTAGGAATTCAATTTGCAGTCGGTGCGCGGTGCAGCGGCCGCCGGTCTGTTAATACCGACGACGTCTCCAGCACACAGCTTAGACATTGTTGACATGAACTCTGTTTGGTAAAATGTATGGAGAAATGTTTGGAAGTTTAAACTAGTCAAAAGTTATGAAGGCCTTTATACATTATACCTTAAGTAAAGATTTACGTGCGCTATAATAAAACAACACGTGTACATACTTATTTTTAGCATAGAAACATGTCGCAACCAAACTTCATATATTTTTGCACGCGAAACTATGTTTCAAAAAGGTGCCACTACAAATGAATCGGAATCAAACTCTTAAACTACAAGCTTTTGAAGGTCTGCAAAAATCATTTTTTCTATCAAAAGCAGATTGTAAATTTCAAAGAACGAAACTTTCGGTGCTCTTATTCAATTTCCTATTTAAAATCAACCGTTTGGATCGTTTGATAAGCTCCAGTCGTACAAACGACCGTTGTTACTTCATTCATGAACGCAATAAATAAACAAAGGATGATGGAAAACAAAGTGAGTACCTATTTAATTAAGTAACGCCATTAAACTCGCAGTATGATCGCAGTAGAAAAAGCCAAAATAAATATGGCAATTTATTTATCACTAACGAGTGACAAATAAATAAAACGGTGCCACGCTCCGCGGTGTCACTGGAGACAAATTATCAAGATAGCAATTTTTCGGTCGCAGATCTTAATTTCCGCCATTAAATAAAATCTAATAAAGATATTTTATATGCTTGACGTGCTTAATTTCTGTATTGAATCAGCATTGTAATGAAAAAGTTTTCTCGATTCTTCCTGCCTACTTTAAACATCATTATTTCTTAATAGGAAGTAAGAGTGATGAGAAGATATCTTATATAAGCTAAAATACCCGCAAATAATGCACAACAATAGACATGTAGGTTATATAAAACCAGAAAGTGTTTAAAACAGTTAGGCCTGGACTACATGGTCCGGTTCCAGCGACGGTTTGGTTCGCTGCAGCCAATCATAAGCGTCCCTCCCTCCCCACTTAAAGACAGCGCCTCATGATTGGCTGCAACGAACTGAACCGGGTCTGGAACGCATGGATATGGACGCATGTAGTCTAGGCCTTACACTTAACTCAAAATTCGGATATGTAGGCATATCCGAATTTTGAGTTAAGTGTAAGGCCTAGACTACATGCGTCCATATCCATGCGTTCCAGACCCGGTTCAGTTCGTTGCAGCCAATCATGAGGCGCTGTCTTTAAGTGGGGAGGGAGGGACGCTTATGATTGGCTGCAATATATATCAACAATTGCAATTATATATCAACATATTCTCACCAGACACGAAATTATTCCTGATGTTTACAAATGGTGGCGTCGAGAATGCATGTACTACTAGTAAACAGATCCAAAGCTCCATATAGGTACTGCAACCATCTGAAGGGTACACAGTGAAAGTATTCCACCGTAGTGGCACTAAATATCCGCGTGAGTAACGCTGACAGTGAGCAATTTATATCCACGGAGACTGATAAATATGGATTGCTTTCATCGTCCGAGCCACGAAGAACAATGCTCGTAACACCCATTGTTATTCCGAATTTACCGAAAGCGATTATTGAATCGGCCGGATTTAAATTTTTTAATTAAATGAGGTATTGGGAACGAACAAAAAATTAATCATGGTATATAGATAATAAAATATATATATTTTAAATTGCCTATAAATACTTACTTACACACAACTCACTACACGTCACACAACACCGTACCTCACCCTTCAAGGGCACACAACATGTAAACATTATGCGACGCATTTCTCTTTTAATAGTTACCTACAATCTGTTTTTTTGTTTTGCTGTTTATTTCTACCCTTTGTAGGATAAAGGGAATATTTTTACCACCATCATTTTCGGAAACCATGGAACGAACGAGTCGTCGAATTTAATAGTTAGCATTGTTAGTTGGCATAGTTAGTTTTCCATACCCAGATCTTATGCCTTATGCCTTATAAAGGGTTAAGACACATTCGTCGGACTTATCTTAGAATATTTTGTACAGACTTAAAGCTTGACCAGAAATATGAAAACCCTCGCCATGTTGCACAATTAAATGAAACTATTTTTTTCATTGCGATAACCCAGATTATAAAGGTACAAGGGGCACCCTCGTGGCAGGGTTTTTATATTCCTGGTTAGAGTATAAAAACCTTCTCGATAACGTTAAAAAAGAACCATAAATAAACAATAATCGTAAAAAGACACTCAAGAAGCAAATCTACACGAACAGCAATATCAATCATCTACGTTTCTTTATTTACGGATCATTGTTCCAATCAGCCTAGAAACTTAAATGGCAAACAGTAATTATCGAAATGAACAACTTTTGTTCCGGAATTGTCCCGTGAGAGCGGAAAGTCGGCTTATACCTTACAATAATTAATAGGTAAGGCGTAAATGGGTTGTGCGTAACTCAGTACTTACTACTTAGCTATTATGAAAGTTATATTCAGTGACCGGAATAGGTAGGGCTAATTTACTTAAAATTGACGAGGGAATATGATTGATCTGAGTAAACTTTCAACTTATTTTTAGAAAAAAATCTAATACCAAATTCTGCCATTCAGAGGTTACTTTTATTTGACAAAAAATGATTCTGAAATAGATTACAAACAATTAATGAATTAATATATTTACTTTGAATAAAATGTTGAAAAGATCCTTGAAATCTAACCTATTTTTGAGAAACTAGTTGAATTATCATCTCTACTTATAATAGTTTGCCCCCCTTCATACGATATGCGAGTAGTATTAAAATTATGGGATAAACTATAATTTCTATTCTAAAATAGTATGGGATTATTATTATTTTATAAATACGATATACGACAAACTGGCAAACGGGCCAGCCTAGAGACACGTGCGTGCCATACAAAGGGGTATTGCTTTTGTGTAACTATAGAAACTTGTACCATTCAAAGTATACCTCACCTATTACCACAAACTGTGCGGAATGTAATCAATAACTCTATATACGAGTACGTAGCACCCGTACAACAACAACTTAGCATTAATTAGATGTAGTGCAAATGCCATAGGAAGTCGATACAAAGTCGCATTATATAAGTTTTCCTATTATAGGCAACAGAAGAAAATTCATACTCGTACAAGTACTCGTATATGCATAGAACAAAGAAGTTCACGCTCGTAGCCGGCTAATTCGTTGCTCCAAAAATTTAAGTAGCAAATGAATTGCTATAAGTTTGGATGTCTATAAAATAAATAAAATGTCTCTATTCTTAGGTTATACACCATAGTACCTACAAGTTTTGTAAAAAGACAAGTAAAATAAAATTGAAAAGAAATGAAAATAAACAGAAATTTAAATTAAAAGTAAAAGTAAAAAATGGAATGTTTTAAAACATTCGTGTAAACAAACATAGTGAGTTTACTACTTTTTAGAAATAAAAATCTATCTATACATCAGGCATCATCATCTAGTCTATACATCAGGCATCTAAATAGTGTATGTTATGTAGGTTAGGTTAGGGCCCCACTTCTACTACCACCTTATAATAAATACTTCGAAATTATTTAATGAAATCTTTATAACAGTATAGGATAGAGACGCAAACAGCGCGTCGGGCGAGCCATCAAACAAGAGTGATGGCCCTAGATGGCCGCGACGCGCGTCCTCCGGGCGACATTTTTCACTCACCCGTCAAATTACGTGCTAAGTTCGTTGTGAATAATTTATATTGAGATCTGTAACGCAACGAACTCAAGTAGGTATTGGGGCGAAAAGATAATTTGTTCGGTCAACATGGGACTCGTGTGTAGGCGAGATGCCTGTACAAGTTTGGGCATGGAATAAAATATTCACGTAATTTATTCGTCTACTTTAAACTGATATACAAGGTGTTGATTTGGTCGCGTACGACATAAAAAGAGGTGATTATTTACACGATTTAGTATAAAAATACATACATACATACCTTCATGCTATGTCCCCATATAAAAATATATCTTAAAAATTTCAAAAAAATGTTGTTTTGGTAATGGCTCATCTGCAACTGTTTAGACAACCGGGATTTGTTTTTTGATGGAGATTTACTTTCTAAGTTCTCTGTGTTTACTTTCAAGAATACGACTAAAAAGAAGAACTTCCTTAGTGAATAAAATGTGGATATGTTTGTTTAGAATTTAATATTGTTATCTTTATTTATTTTACAACCGGCCTGTTTCTGTTCTTCTGAATCTTCTTTATATGAGTGTGTAATATTTTTTTCTTCCTTTTAAGTACTATATTTATACTGTTATTTACAAGTGGAAATTTATTATTAGCATATTTTTATTTATATATTCTACGTCTGTTGTAGTTATGTATTTGTCTGTAAATTTCCCTAAGAGATAATAAATAAAATAAAAAATTAAATATGACTCACAAGGCAGTAGTGCTCTCGTAGGCGCGCTCGTTTCACCAAGGCATTAAGACCGTCTCAGTAAATATTTATTTTTTGGTATTTTTTACACACACATTTTGTACAAAATGTGTGCGTGGCCCAATATCGGCATTTATATTGAACGGACATTCTGTATTTCTATATTTTGTGTAATTGGTTCCTCCTTTGACCTGATTTTTTGTCGAAACATAGGTAAAATGAAGGCAAAGAAACCGAATCAATATAAACTAATATTATAAGCCCCGGATATTTGAAGAGAAGTAGAACAAGCGTTATTACTGGTGTTTTACTCGTTTATTAGTGAGTAAAACAGTCGAGTGAGGATAACAAATTCGCGGAAAAATACTTACATACATTAAACATAAGTTATTGGGAAAATCTATAGGGTAAAACTCGGTAATATGCCCCACTTTTTTTAAAACTCAAATTAAACGAAAAATATATTAGGTATAATCAAAGTCTTTATTTTGGAACAATATTTGGTATTTTGGCAACAATATGGCAATTGGTAATCACAATAGAAACGACAGATATAGTTAATATTTGCTTAGTTAAAATATTTGCTTGATATATCTGTAAGTAGTTATAATACTAGGGCGTTTAATATGCAAACAAATGGGGCATATTGTAAATATCGAGTTTTAAAACGCCTCGCCTGACGCCACCAACAATTTCAAGGTTATAAACTTAAGGCCATATCAAAACAGGTAGGAAATTTTATCTATTTTACCACATTGCGGGTGAATTTGACATAAAAATAGAATAGTAGAAATATATAAATTTCTGCAAAACTTACCACAAATTGTTATTACGCCAAAAAACAATATCTATTAATATATTTTTACGAGCACAGTCAAACAAGCGTGGATGGCGGCCACGATCTCAACCGAATATTGCGCTGCCATACACGTGTAGTAGTGATGCGTAGCTTTGTTTGTGTGAGTACTGGAGCAGTGGGGCGTTTTGTCAACTGGGGCGTATTACCGAGTTTTACCCTAGGCGTAAACTTGTAAATATGATAGTTTGTTATATTATATTTACTCAAATTTTGTATATGTATATATGTATATTAGCTGTAAGTTTTCCGAAAAGAATAAAATAAAAATAAATATAAAATAAAATATTAACAGCCATATAGTAATATTATTTGTACTTACTTAACAAATTTAGCGAAATCAACATTGGTAAGTACTCATTAAATTAAAGCTACTCGTAGAACCAAGACAGAATGTTACTTACGTACCAATATAAGAAAACATAAAGAAAAAGAATGCTTTTCATGACTTCATGCAATAAAAAAATAAACAAGCATCATTGATTTCATACCAACCAACACCCTCAGATCTCCCCAGACAAAAGGTCCAATAATAAATTGGTGGTCTTCTTCAAACTTCCGCAAACGTTTACAAAGCGAAAATGTGTTTCCTTTTTTGGGAGTGGAAAAAGTGAAACAAACAAGGGAATAATGTGGAAAGTTGACTGGGAAGTGCCATAAATATTATTTTTCTTGCCAGTAATCGATATTGTCAGCGATTTGCCGCGTAACGCCGTGATGGATGTTGTGCTGACGTTGAAAACATCCCCTTGTTTTATCTTTTATTCCAAGTTTTTACCACCTTTTTGTACTATAGCATAGCATAACTCTCACGTCCATAATCGCCGAGGGGGTAGACAGAGGAACCACTTTCATCATAGTATATTTGTATTTGTATCATAGGTAAATCCCACTATTCACCGTAAGATTTGGTGGACAAACGTGATAGGTGGCGAGCCTATCGCCGTCTACTAGGCGAAGAATAATCCATAAAGACCCTTAGTCGCCTCTTACGACACTCACGGGAAGAGTTGGGGTGGTGCTATTCTTTATGGTCGGCACGTCACGGCACTAAAACTTTTGGTACGGAAGCAAAATAATCAAATTAAAATAAAATATAATCTTACATAGTAGAAGATACAACATCAAGCTATGCTCTGTGGAACCCTGTGGCGATAAGTTTTATTCTGTGATGATACCTTGACATTCGTATTTAGTCAAAAAGTTAAAACTGTACGTAGTACTAACTAATTTCATGAAAACGACAAAGTACTAAAGGATCTGATGTGTTGTCTACTTTACACTTTGATTCTTTCTTGAGACTTTCTTTTTGTTAACTCGTATGAACAAATAACTGCAAATATTACACATTGCTAAAAGGAAACCAAACATGCAATAAATAAATTGACTATCACTGTTAATCGTGAACAGCGAATTCCATTGGGATGGTCAGTAATTACTGTAATTTTTGGGAAAATATTTTCCCATTTAATTGACATCGGTACTGTTGCGGACGGCTAGGTCCCTTCCGAGAAACGGGTACTTAAGCATAGGTTAGAGCGAGACGACCTCATGTACTACCACCTTATGTAGAGCTTCTCTCCAAATAAATAGGCTCTCGCGCATGGTATTTTATGAAAATATGTTTAGCCGGCCATGCGGTGATAATATGTATGTAAATAGTTTTGTGTAGCAGTTAAGTCCTAAGTAAGTAAGATTTGTAAGTAAGATTTTCTATGTATACTTTCATCAATGTGTATTAGTTTTAGATTGTGTACATTATGTTAAGTTATATTTGTGAGTGGGTCTTCAGGTATTAAAGTATGAGTTTTAAGTAAGAAAGCCGAGGTATTTCCAGACAAAAGTAATTTCAAAGATAAACACCACATGATAGGAATTTGGTGTCTCCTTTCCGAGGTGAGGCGCAGTCGCACATGGAATAGGTACCTGACTTAAGAGCACCTAACTTCAGGAAGTAGCGTCCTCTCGCTCACACCAAGGCAGCGCAATCGCGCTATCTTGCTCATCATATCAGACAGGCCGTGCTCTTAAGTTAGCGTTATTCGCGACAAGAGATAAGTGATGTTGCCAGACCGCGCTTTCTTTGCGCAGCATCTCTTTGCGCTCACCTCTGCCAGTTCGTCACAGTTCGTCCCGCAGTGCACACGCGAGTAACGTCAGTCTGGAAACACCTCGGGAGGCCAACCACGAAGCCCTACCTGAGGACCCACCGACCGACGCGCCCTTGTATCGTGCTAAGGAAGACCCGAATAAACCAAGTTTTCCGCCGAACGTGTGTGGTATTTCTTCGATCCGCCCAGCTCACTAAAATCAGGTAGCGACACACCGCCAGGGGTGCAAGACGGCCCAGTCTCGGTACCACGCCGACGCGCGCACGCATAACATCTACACATATACAGTCCACTTTGCCGCGCCGGTCTACGACCGTCACCGTGAGCCGCCGCGACGCCGCCGACGCAGAGCGCCGCCCGCGCCCTGACGACCGTCGCCAACAGTTGGTCCTTCGAGAGCCGGATCAATATAAAAATACCACGCACACATCAAGGTACGTCCCTGGTTAGTCATCGATGTCACACGCCATGGAAACCAGGTACAGGAAGAAGACGAATGACTCCAAATCAGGACCGGAGTCTGGGTATAACGCGGATCACCACCGTGTACCCATTGTGAACGAGCTGCCGCCGCGATCACCGTTGACGATCGCGCCATCGCAGGACCCAGCGCGGAGGGCCGACACCCCCGCCCCCAGAGACCCCGTCGAAGACCGTGGCGTCGCTGAAATCAACTGCCGTCGCGACGTTGAAATCATGAGTAACGTCAGCGACATAGTGGAGGAAGCCAGCGACGCGGAAATAAATAACACGGTGAGAGTTATAAATTATGATAACCGACTGCATGACTCTCTGGACATAGAAGCTGCGCTCGCCAGAGAGCCAAGAAGGCTTCATTGCTGCGCGTCGGAACCGCCACGTGCGCCGTCCGTGAAGACAAGTCTACGGCGGCGCGGCTCGCGACAACATTCCGACGCTAGCGACACACAGTCTGTGTCCCGTGTTGCCGTCCTAGAAGCGCATATGGAAGAGGAGCTCGCCGACCTCGAGTTAGCGCAAATTAAAGCTAAGCAGGAAGAACTTAAAGCTCAAACCATGCTGAAAGAAAAGGAGCTAGAAGTTAAGGCAAAGATGATTCGAGCGAAAGCCAACCGCGCCATCGCCGAAGCACGAGCCGCCTCGCCAGAAGGAAGCGGCTATGGAGATAGTGAGGTCAGTGAGGTCAACTCGATACGTCATGTGGACGAGTGGCACCGTAACAACGAGAGGGCAGCGGCCAATCATGAAGCCCCGCTGCCCAGGCATCATCATCGCAACGAGTCCCCAGTTTCACCATTGTTCGGCCGCGATACCGCCTGCGCGCCGAAAATACCACGTGACGACGAGTTTACGCTCGAAAATCGCCAAAGGACGCCACCGGTCAAAGTGATTGCCACGAGAGTGTCAATGGAGCCCGCAATAACACCACGTGCGAGTGCGCCGCTGCCGCCGCCTACGAGAGAGCTGAGCGACAGGGACGCCGTGATGCATCTCGCCGACGCCGTGCGAGGTTCATCGCTGTACCGGCCGCCGCCACCACGCCAGGCTGTCGAACTGCAGGTATTTTCCGGGGCCATGTCCGACTGGCTGCCATTTAGGGCAGCTTATTATGATTCTACCTCTCTATATGCATTCTCATCTATAGAGAATTTAAATCGCCTTCGTAAATGCCTGTTAGGGGAAGCTCGTGAGCTTGTAGCGTCACTCCTGTCCAATTCTGTAGATCCCGACGCTGTGATGGAGGCGCTAGAGAACCACTATGGTTCTCCTGAAGTCGTCATTCGACGAATTAATGAAGAGGTAAGGTCACTACCACGTCTTTCACTAAGTACATCATCGGGAGATCTCAATAAATTTTCGATTAAGGTGCAGAATATAGTATGTATTCTCAAGAACATGGACACTGACGGTTATATTTATAACCCCAGTTTGGTAGCAGAAATAATAGAAAAATTAGATCGTGTGACGCGAGTAAGCTGGTGCCGCTACGCCGAGGAACAAAATCAGGAAAATCAGGTAAGTGAGCCAAAAATAGTACTTTTGTCTAGATTCCTGACCGGCGAAGCCCGCCGTGAGGCCCGCTTCGCCTATGTACTCTCCGACCCACTCTCTCACCCGAAAAGGGAAACAAAAGGTTCGGGTGTCAAAGCCCCGCCCCGCAAAGGTCGCGAGGCGGTATTTACGGCAACCGAGGAAAGTATGAAGCCCGGTTGCCTATATTGTGGGGAGGACCACCCGGTGCCCAAGTGCGCCAAGTTCAAGGATCTAGATATAGACGCTAGATGGCAGTGGGTACGCGCAAACAGCGTGTGTTTTAAATGCTGCAACAGCCGTCATCGCCGCGGCACATGTAAAGGTAAGGGTTGTGGTGTACATGGGTGTCACCACCCGCACCACACTATCTTACATAGCCTAGCTGCTCCACAGCAGCAGGAAGAGGCTAAGCCAGTGGTCGAGGATCCGATGGTAACCGAGGCGGCCGTCATGACGGTGCCTGGTCCGGCTAATTTCGACCAACAGACCGTGTTACTGAAGGTGTGCCCAATTACGATAAGTGGCCCCAAAGGTAAAGTAGATACGTACGCATTATTAGATGAAGGCGCGACCATCACATTGGTAGATGACGACCTCGCAAGAGAAGTAGGTGCAGAAGGACCGGAGTCGCCAATCAAGATCAAGGGTGTGACGTCCACCAGAAAGGAGGGAGCCAGCCGCTGCGTATCACTGTCGGTTCAGGGCAAAGGTACGAAAGGTTACAACGTACGCGCCCGCACAGTAAGTACACTTGCACTTAGTAGTCAGTCGGTGCCAGAGGAAGTACTGGAATATAAACATCTTCGCAGACTCAAGGCCGACGCGACTTGTTATAGTGCAATGACGCCGAGGTTGCTCATCGGTGCCGACAACTGGCACCTAATCGTGTCACGACAGCTGCGCACGGGAAGTAAGAGTGAGCCAGTGGCCTCTCAAACTTTATTAGGCTGGGTCGTCCACGGGACCATGCCGCACGCTGCACCACACGAGGACGTCGCGTCGGTACACCACGTCTACCGGCCGCAACCCCAGTCGCCAGTCACGGACGTAGTACAGGTGTATGATACTATGACGTCACATCTTAGCGCCGACGCGCCGAGAGTCGCTCTAGCACACAAGGTGAGTAATAATAACACTCGTCTACGACAAGCAGCCGAAACCTTACGCCGGACGGTGCGTAAGGTGGACGACGACTACGAAGTACATGGCACAATTCCAAAGCTTACTGGACAAAGGTTTCGCTCAGGAGTGTCTGTTGAGAACGGACGTAGTAAGGAGCGACATGAAAATAGTGCCTACAAACCGAAGGTTCGTAGGCCCAGCCTTCCTCTACCGGTAGAAGGAGCAGTGGCCGCAGGATTCAATCACCTCGTCAAACGACGAGGCCGTCGACCACGTCACCAAGGGGAACGCCTGCTGTCTACCGGACGTAAGCCGATTCGTCAACTACGGTCGGTTAATCCGTGCGACGGCAAAAGTCCCAGAGAACTGCAGTGCCCGAGGAAAATAATTACAGGTAAGTCACCTGAAAAGGGCATAGGAGCTGTAGATCACATGAACATTAGGAGGGAGCTTCGACAAGGACATCCGACGCCTGCGACAAGGTTCCAGCGTCAGCAGGAGCGGTCGCCTGCGCACCCTCTATCCGTTCCTGAAAGACGGACAGCTAAATCTCAGGGACAGGGTGGGCGCAGCCGCCGTATTAGACCAGGTACAAAGTATGATTGTTATATACAGCAGGCACCCATTTGCATGACTATGAGTGCAACGCAAACGTCGCGCGGTTGGCCACGCAAATCACGAACGCGTGGTGAACAAAATGCGGCAATGGAACCTGCTGCGGCCCTCAGTACATGTAGTCGCCGACGCAGGAGATGTCGCGTGCGTAATGCCATGCCGCATACGCCATCTATCGGTGACCAGAGAGCTCCATAACACCGGACTAACACAAGGTATGGACTGGCGGTTTATACCGCCCGGCGCCCCTCATATGGGGGGAGCGTGGGAGCGGCTAGTAAGGTCTGTCAAGACGGCCCTCAAAGCCACGCTCAATCAGCGGGCGCCGAAGGAAGAGCTGCTACACACCTTATTAACCGAGGCAGAACACTCGGTCAACTCACGGCCCCTGACCCACGTGTCAGTGGACCCCCAGGACCCGGAGGCGCTCACGCCCAATCAATATAATAGGTATCTCTGCTGGACTACCTCTGACGGGTCGCTGTAAAGAGCTGACCGACGTACGTGGAGAGCTGCACAGGCACTAGCTGATAGCTTTTGGAGAAGATGGGTGAGTGAGTACCTACCTACATTAGTACCCCGTGGTCAGTCCAACGACCACCATATGGCATTATGCGAAGGCGACTTAGTAGTAGTAGTTGATCCGAATCTCCCTCGTAACACATGGCCCCGCGGAATAGTAACACGTACGTTTCCCGGCCCCGACGGGAAAGTTCGTGCAGTAGACGTCAAGACTACAGGCGGCGTGTTCCGGCGACCGGTATCGCGACTAGCCGTCCTACAGGTTGGGGCTTCGGCAGTCCTTCGCCGGGGGAAGAATGTTGCGGACGGCTAGGTCCCTTCCGAGAAACGGGTACTTAAGCATAGGTTAGAGCGAGACGACCTCATGTACTACCACCTTATGTAGAGCTTCTCTCCAAATAAATAGGCTCTCGCGCATGGTATTTTATGAAAATATGTTTAGCCGGCCATGCGGTGATAATATGTATGTAAATAGTTTTGTGTAGCAGTTAAGTCCTAAGTAAGTAAGATTTTCTATGTATACTTTCATCAATGTGTATTAGTTTTAGATTGTGTACATTATGTTAAGTTATATTTGTGAGTGGGTCTTCAGGTATTAAAGTATGAGTTTTAAGTAAGAAAGCCGAGGTATTTCCAGACAAAAGTAATTTCAAAGATAAACACCACATGATAGGAATTTGGTGTCTCCTTTCCGAGGTGAGGCGCAGTCGCACATGGAATAGGTACCTGACTTAAGAGCACCTAACTTCAGGAAGTAGCGTCCTCTCGCTCACACCAAGGCAGCGCAATCGCGCTATCTTGCTCATCATATCAGACAGGCCGTGCTCTTAAGTTAGCGTTATTCGCGACAAGAGATAAGTGATGTTGCCAGACCGCGCTTTCTTTGCGCAGCATCTCTTTGCGCTCACCTCTGCCAGTTCGTCACAGTTCGTCCCGCAGTGCACACGCGAGTAACGTCAGTCTGGAAACACCTCGGGAGGCCAACCACGAAGCCCTACCTGAGGACCCACCGACCGACGCGCCCTTGTATCGTGCTAAGGAAGACCCGAATAAACCAAGTTTTCCGCCGAACGTGTGTGGTATTTCTTCGATCCGCCCAGCTCACTAAAATCAGGTAGCGACACACCGCCAGGGGTGCAAGACGGCCCAGTCTCGGTACCACGCCGACGCGCGCACGCATAACATCTACACATATACAATCCACTTTGCCGCGCCGGTCTACGACCGTCACCGTGAGCCGCCGCGACGCCGCCGACGCAGAGCGCCGCCCGCGCCCTGACGACCGTCGCCAACAGGTACCTTCATTTACAGTCAGATTACACCTGACCATTCCCCAAAGAATTAATTGGTAAAGGGATAAAATAGAAATAATTACAATCTATATTTAGTGTAAGTTAATTTTGTATGTGTAAAGAAGTTCAAAATATTTGTCAACATATTGAAGGAGAGTGTAGCTAACTGTGAGTTGCAAGGAACGTCCTTAATTTTAAGAGTTCCTTAAGTCTCGTGTCATCTCTGTCTAGAGCTATAACTTACCTCCTCATACCACTTTTTTTTTTCAGATAGACTGAGACATTTATTGTAAACAAGTCTCTGAGAAACCGAACTGGTAATAAGAATAACTTTAGGCTGTTCGTTCTACGATGTTACGCCTGGCAGCTGTCAAAATTAAATAGTCGGTCCCATCACTAACAGGCGTAACTAAGTTTTTGCAACTTTTCAGGTGAGCGTTTTTAAAAATGTGAGGAAGGGTTTTATCACATATTGCAAAAGTTTTTGTCATTACATCAAGTTTAGTGCTGTGATTAGTGAGCTTTATTAATAAACAAGACATGAGAAAAAATATTTAGTAAGTGTGACACTCGTTGCAAGAACCGGCTCCCATACTTCACGAGTTATAAGATGTTTTCAATTATGATTTAAAATAATCGAGAGAGACGAAGGAGGAAAAAGAAGAAAAGAGGAAGGAGGTCAAAGTAAGCCATTTTATGCAAGATGTTTTCACACATAAAGAAGTTTGCGGCACAGCATCCCTGTGCCTTTTTCATTTTCGAGCCATTCTTCGAGATTTGTAACAGCTGCATTACCGATTCTCCGGATAGACGTCGAGATGCGGAAACCAGCCCGTTACGACAATACAATACATTACCGATCCTCCGTATTATTGTTGTTTATAGTACAAAAGGACGCGTGTTGTACAACAATAATAATAATGTTGGGGATCGTTAATGACAGCGGATGTACCACTCGGAAGAATGGCCGTTTCACTGTTTTGCTATTCCTCATTACAGCGAAACTCAAGTCATGAACTGCGTTGGGTGACGTACCCCTGTTTGTGCTAATATGAATTATGAAGAAAATTGTTTTTAGACCCTTTGCATCGCGTTAAAGCTTAGAGATACAGATTTTTGCGTAAGTATGGAATATGAAATTTTGAACACGATGACGTACCTACCTCAATTTCGTCAAAAACTGAGTTACGCCTGTTAGTGATGGGACCGACGAAATGAGACGCTATAATGTATCTGTGCAGATTCGATATAAATATTGAAAAATTGTTACGAAAACCGAATATAAACGACAAGAATGTTGCGTAATTTAATGTTATGTAGCTACGTTGGATAGTTTAATGTTATGTAGTTACGTTGTACCTTAAATCACATTTTTACAAAGTCATTTCTTCACTCTACCACTGCTTCGTAGCTGCTATAAGTGTCAAGGTGTTATAATATGAAGGTTTAAGTAGTAGTAGTTGACATTAAAATAATTCGTTGTCTCATTCATTACATATATACGAGTAGGTCGTTCTAAATAAACAGTTTTAATTTCCCCAGCGCAGTGGTCGGGTTGAGTCGCAATTTGCCAGGACTCGTCTCATTAAGGGTACGCTACTGTCTTGAGACAATACTCTCTAGCTAATGCTCGAGTTGCAGGAATAGCAATGACTGTCTAGTGCTATATAAATACCTAGATAAGGTATTCATTTTCTCAAAAATGGGCCTGTTTATCGACCGAAAACTGTGCAGAAATGTCATATTTCCGCACTGAGTAAGTAGTAGTAGTAAGGCAATAATTACCCATAATCGCAAGTAGGTACTCAACAATCAACTCGCTGCCTTATTATACTGAATACAAATAAAATATACCTTCCATTTAAATATTTTTCATGTACGTAAATTAATTTGATTTCTATTAGAAAATTAATTAATTACGGTTTCACTGAATTTTCAAACACTAATGCATTGCTTAAACGTCGTTCGCATATAAATTACAGCTCCATTTCCATTATTTAACAGTTCCAACTATCGAACTGAGCCCGTGGCTACGTTAGTGCTCAGACCAATCCCCAGACGTTCCTCCCTGAACTTAATTCACACAAGAAACCCAAACTATAGCCTCTAGTGCTCTCTAAAGACCTGCTGCGAAAAAGAGCGCTTCGCCACTTGCACAATTTATGACGGTAGTTAGGCCAACGCAGCGTTGTTACCGCAAACAGGTAACACCCACTGTAACATCGTCTACTCCGCCTCCCGAACCCCAATAAAACAAAGACCACAGAGGGGATTCACGACTCTTATTTGCAAGGTTCACGTTAAGTGGTGGGTAAGCAGACAAAGCAATATACCAGCAAGTTGCAGACGAGACGCGACTGCCTGATGAACTTTAATTACTGTAGCTCAACCAACGCTGAGGCAATTGCCGATGTATTAGCATAATCGTTTTGTGGCTATATTGCGGTACTAATTGATGTGAAATTGACTTGCTTTAAGATGGTTTCTTGTTACCTGCTTACTAATTACGGGCTCGGGTGGGAATTGATAATTATTACTGACAGACATGGATCAAAATAATAATAAAGTAAAAGTAATACTGAATACATGTTTATTAGGCACCAGTCTCACATCTTTTCAACCAGTATTTTGTATTCGCTGTGAGAAATAAGCTTCATTCGTCGGGTTTTGGCGATATTAGTCCTCTTAAAAAGGTTGGCTAGATAAAAATATTAATGGGAAGGTAGTTTTCCGCAGCAACCCTTGCCTTGCGAAATTTATTGAGGATTATCCTGCCACCATTGGGGGCTATTAAAATTCGGCGTACTATACTTTATGTTTATGACTTTCAACCTTATCTTTGTTTCGAACTCTCAAAGAACTTGGTTTATTAAAATCATAAATGAAGGTTGGGAAGTTGAAAATTTCCCCAGAAATAAACAGAACAATTTAATTGGAGAACTCAGTCGTGATGTTTATGTATGCTCTCCGATTTTAGTTTTCTTGGCTTTGAAATCTACTTTACATTTACAACAACGAAGAGCCATTGTTTGTTTCAGCGCCCTAATTGTGACAACTCCAATTTAAATTTCTATGAATATTTATAAGGATAAAAACCGAAATCGATAAAGGTGTATATAACCACGCCAGGTTTTGATAGCTCCATGATGGATAGGGCAAATACTCAACCGCGTCGAGAAAAATGATGAGCATCTCATTGTTCGTGGTGAAGCGAAAGAATTTTCAATTCAAATCAGAGAGAGGAGTTTTTAGGCGCTACCTTGAGAATATTGCTGCCTACCGTAGCTTAGATAATACGTAATACCCTATTTTCTCGTTTCGTCCTAAATTAAAAAAGAAGTCTCTAAAATAAAGTTGCTACTTTCTATAGTTCGTTTTAATATTTTTCCTTTATAACGAAGAAAACTTTACATATAATTGTAGTTTCAGAAATGTTAGTGATTACGCCTTGTCATTGAGAAATTCAGTTTAAGACCACGCTATAAATCGGTGGCTGAATAAACGTGTCACCTGCGACCCGGTTGCATTAAACTCGCCCTCACTGCGCTCGGCTTAATTTTTTAGCATCAAAGCTAACTGTCACTGTGAGAAATTGTCCCCGACGAAATTCCTGTACATTTCCCCCTTTCTTACACTCTACATAGGTATGGAACATAGAGATAAGGCCGAGTGTCGTGACATGATAATGGGAGTTGAAAGTTTCGAAATTATGATACGAGTAAGTAGTAGGAAGTAGAGGATAGCGAATCCGCAGGCGGCAAATACTTGTCGTAATTAAAAATTAACGTTATTTATTATGCTAAACAGTAAGTATTCTGAATTCAATAAAATAAAGAGAAAATTCGTTGAATGATTTTAATTTCCTTCGTTCCGCGCTATAGTCATTACAATGGTCTCATAAATTATGACTGGAGAGACCTAAAAATATGTGGGTGGTATACTGGAATAAAGGTATAGCGGCGATTATATTCTTATATACCTACCTACTTTACATGTTTATAATTTTGTACTGACTATAATAAAGTGGTTAAAATAAACATTGGAAAATGAACGGTTTGATCGTATCAATATTCTATTATATAAAGCACAATGTGTGTGTTTTTAAAAAACATCTTTATCTAAAAACACATACAAAATACAAAACAACTTAATTAACGAAAAAATTAAATATGTACAAAAGGTTAAGCATAACTCGTTTCGAATTTTCTCCCTGCTAACCATCGGGATAAAGAAAGGTGATAGATTCTGAAAAAGAAGGTAGAAGAAAAGAAAAAGGTGTTTCTGCAAGGTGGGCTTGTGGACAGATGGATAAGCGAGCTTTTTATTTTTAACGGCTGTGGATGGGAGACGAAATTGTCCACCTATAGCTTACAATGGCTTTCAAGTTATTAGTCTTATTAATTAATATTTATTTCACTGTTATTGCTTTCAAAATTTTATTCACAGAATTAAGTTTGATTCTAGATTTATCCGTATAAACTAGGATCAAGCACGTATCTTTTTAGGCCGTCTGGCTCACAGCTACGAATAGCTCGGATCAATACAAACGACAAACCAAATCTATTTAGCTCGAGCTGCAACTGCACACTGAAATAAATTCAATTTGCAACCTTTGCCTCAGACAAATTGTTTGTTTGTCCTACGCCTTTTTTTCTGTCATTGAGAATATGGAACTTATTGTTATTAATATAATTATTATGTCTGTTGCATTTGAGTGTTCCATACCGAGGCCCTACACTACACTACAACGTTACCACGCAAGAAATAATTACTGCCTTTACTTATTTTATCGATTTAAACCAGTTACATAGATAATTTATTTTAATTTCTCTTCGTCTTTTTCTTGAATTGCGACAGATATTTTAATATCTGGTATGACTCTGTGCAGAGCCAGCATTGGCGTAGTACCCTTTTACCTATTTCTGCTTCAAAGCAGCAGTACTCGCATTACTGTATTTCAGTTTGAAAGGTAAGAGAGCCAGCGTAATTACTGACATGAGGCTGCGCATCGAAAACCCTCTAATAATATTATACTGAGATGAAATGTCTATGGGCGACAGGATCACGTTTTGCACCGTCTGCTATTCTTATAAAATAAAAATAAAATAGCCTTTATTTTGCGATTTTAAATTGTAAATTATATCTATTTTTTCATTCTATCATTTAATTATATTATTTAACTTTCACTTATCGTTCTATCTTATGTACGTTATTCATGCCCTTTTTTGGGCAAAGGCCTCCCTCAATTATTATTTTTTGCTCCTCTCTGTTCTTCTTATACCTACAATAAAAAAACTCGCACTATCCGTCCCCACTTATTACAACGAGTACTTCAACAATATTTATTTTGTCTGACATTACTACGATTTTTATCTGCAAGTTTTTTCATGTTGAGGTAAAAAATAGGTGTGCGGAGTAGGAATTTATCGTAGAGGGTAAGTGTGGGGTGTTAAGGGACGTAACGAGCCAGTCTGCGACGTCGGTCTTGACGGCTGGCAATAACTCATCCGGTGCTTGTCAACAATTCCTCCTGTTACCTGCACAAGCCCATTTTCACCTTAAAACTCGAACGTTTCGTCAGTCAATAGATATTCTTAATACTTTCAACTGGTAACTTAAGCCGGTTTCGCGTCTGTTTATTTTATTAATTTACCCTTTTTGATAGAGTCAGTTTCTGAGGCGTCGTATTTTTGAAGGGGACGGTCATATGGGACACTCTTCCCCAAATCATCGACTCCCATAAGAATCTTAAATTCGTTACGGCAACAAAAAATACGGTTTTCACTAGTTGACCCCTCCCAAAATATTGAGACAGGACCGCGCCTGGGTTTATTCAGTAAGTATAATTATTGTGTCATAGGGGTCGTTTAGACGACCTAGCGATTGTAGCGTAATAGCGTTCTATTAGTAGAACGCTATTACGCGATAATCGCGCGAACTTTGTTCGTACGAACGAGCGATCAAACATACTGATGTAAAATAAGTGTCCTAATTGACAGTTGTGCGATTTGTTTGAAAATGTTTGATATAGTAATCGCGCGAACCATGTCGCATCGCTTATTCGCGCTTATAGTGGCCCTGGCTTATTATACATAGAGCTACCATATACATTCGGATACAATTACTACTCATCAATTAACAAACTGTATTACAGTTAATTAAATATTACCCCAATCTATATCAGGTGTTCATTAATATGATTTCATAACAAAATCGAACGACCCAAAACAGTTGCTGGTAACAAAAACTTTCCCTTTTTTTCGGTAAGTTTCCATTTCTCCTAGGTTAGCAGAACATCAGGGGTGATATATCTATATAAGCGACGGTGCAAAAGACACTTTTTTTTTAAATTATCTATTATATACTAAAAATTAAATCACATACATTATTATAAGTCCACACTCTAAAAACGCGTGTGTTCATCTACAGCATGGCGATTGCACTTGCATTCAGGACCATGTCTGTTGCACCTATTTCCAAAAAGGAAATGTGTTAAATTCTGTGACAACCCTGGTTTATAACTCAACCTAGACTGGTATCAAGAGCACGAGAAGTCTATCGATACCGGGCGGCGGAATGGTCGGGTATGTTTCGTCTCGGCAGGCTATTTTCCGGTACGTTGGCGCAACCATCACACCGAGGGCTTTTGATGTAAAATGACACCTAACCCATTTGCAACGCTCCGCTTCATCTCAAATGAAATACGTGGTTTAGGTGTTTACTTGGATTGTAAAGAAATAAAATGTGAATGTCTACTCGTATATCTTTATCACACGAAATACTTGTTTAATAATTATTATTTTGAAATATATCTACAACAGAGATATCAATAATACAAAATAGCTAACCTATCAGTAAAATTAAAGGAACTTTATTTATCATACATAATCATTGGCATAAGAGCCAGATACCTAGTTATTTAAAATAAAGAAATCCAACTGTCACGGCCTCATACCGCAGTAGGACTGCGCCTGCTGCACCTTGCATTAGACCTAGGCTGTTTGGACATACCACATTTGCCTCCTACTAGACGCAATAAGAAAAAAAGAAACCTCTCTCTTCTCTGTGGTTTTCCCGCGACCGGTCGTTAACTTTTGGAAGTGAAATGAAAAATATCACAATCCCTGTTAATTGTGCCATATTGTGCTTCTCTCACGTCCACCAGCATCCTGCCGTCACGGTCAGATCAGCAAAGTTGCGAAAACCCCAATCTTTGGAGTCGCGGTGAGTCATACCTGCCTGTTTTGAAGAATAGACCATTATTCACCCAATTGCGATTCATGTAGCTACACCAACAACTAATAAAATATATTTAGTATGAGTTATGTTGTTCCAAAACCATCAGCATGTTGTTGTGTGCTGAAAGTAGAACCCATATTGCACATTGTTTATCTTTCTTCACGAATTTGTTTTTATATTCCGCATCAAACAAATCCGTCCCATTCTTAATGGAGTCAGACAACAAGTACCTACTGCGCTTATCGTGGCCTTAAAGATTGGCACGATGTGAGAGTTCTCAAATAACTTCCATTCCCCCCCTCCGACAGTAATGAACCCCCTCTCCAACGACAAGGGGTAGTTTGTGGCTCTCCTGGCCGGTGGGTAGTTATATAAATAAGGCAATAAACTCGGTTATGTCTCGACAGGCGCCGAGGCCGGCCGAGTAATCAAATAAAACCGAGTACAAGCAACGGATTTACGACCGAGAAAGAGAATCCTTCAGCCCATAAGTAAATAAAACGCATTATTGAGATCACGTGGAATTTTCTCACATCATAACGTAAGCTGCAAATGGATACCGAAATATGGTAAATAAATAATACGTAATGCTATGCTGGTTAAAAATGATATCTAACGATATTCTTTGATTTTTGAAAGTGGTATGACTCAGCAAGTGGTGCAAAGTCAGCTTTGGGAACCACCCTTTTGGCTATTTCTGCTGCAAAGCATCAATGCTTGCATTGCTGTGTTTCGATTTACATAAGGCACTCCATCTTAGTCCTCAAAGTAGCAGTGCATTGAAAATGAGATTGAATTAGAATTGACCACTTACCATCAGGTAGCACGTTTGCTCTGTTCTCCTTAGACAGTAAAAAAATAATGTTTTAAAATTTAGTGTTCATTGATACCTTTTTTGTAGGAACGTGTGTCGAATTTTTCTTTCATATTCCTTAGGTATCAATACGAGTATAGTATCACATTCATTAATAGCCCATAATATAATAGGATTTTTCTTTCATACGCTTCTCAAACAGTGCTGTCAATCTCACTTAGTGTTTTCAGACCATTCTAACGATGTAATTATAATTTAGAACTGATGGTAATTTCCCTGATCGTTCCCCCTGTTTCCTGTTACCACTCCTTTACTATCTTTATCGACTTTCTCTATCTGGCTATTCGCATACCTGACCCGCTGTAATCTCTACATTCCAGGCTAGATACATTACATTACTAAAGCATTCAGACTAATTCAGATATCACAGTTTCCAATATATATATATATATATATATATATATATATATATATATATATATATATATATATATATATATATATATATATATATATATATATATATATATATATATATATATATATATATATATATATATATATATATATATATATATATATATATATATATATATATATATATATATATATATATATATTTATATAATAGAGATATATATAAATTATATATCTCCGCAAGGACAGTTAATATTAATATTGACATATCACATCTGTGATATTTAGGATCTAACGAATCCAATATTGAACTTCCTGCGCAGGACATTCAAAGGTTGAATACAGATGTTTATTTACGCTCGAGCAGACATGTTTACAATATTAACACCTGAAATCCTCGTCTATTCTCACATCGGCTTTGATAACCCTCGCTTTGGTAAATAGGACACCTTGAGACAAACACATGGCTATATAAAGGCTGTTACCGAAACATTCACTATCAGGTGTTCTATTCATTAACATTATATGAACTACTATTCAAAAATAATTTTGAGTAAGTAAAACGTCATACCTATAGACATCAGTCGCTTGCTATTTTGTAGCAGTCGTTTGTTTTTGTGACGTCAAAATTCTATTTTCCAAAAGTAGTTCAAAATTAGTTATCGATTGTACTTTTGGAATTTTCTCGAATGTTTTAGTAACAGCCTGTTTGGTAACATTTGCCTGTATTCGCAACTTGTTTAATGATACAAGACACGGCGGCAGTTAATCCGCACACGTAATCAAGTATCGAAGCACAGATATCTCTTTGATCTCCAGTGCCGACTAGTTCAACCCTTATACTTGAGTAAATCCAACCAATGGCGCCATGCTTGGATTATCTACTGAGTCGTGTGTATCGCAAATATTAATATGTGCTGTAATTCAGTCAAATAAAACTCAAGTCAAAGAACTCGGTGAACCAATATGTTTTCTTCTGATACCTGATACTGTCACGGTCGCAGACATAACATGGATCATACGAGTACACCGTACACGACTTACTAGCTGTTGCCCGCGGTTCCGTTGGGGTGGACTATCTTTTTTCTACTCAGAAACATGCACGGGCGTGCGCACAACTACATCAAAGTTTCATGGCAACCGGATGAATGGTATAGGAACGCAAAGAAGACAAACAAACAAACAAACACCCATTTTTATAAGGATAGATAATATAAACATCAAACAATAATAATAATATCAGATGACATTCAGAAATCAAAATTAGTAGGTTGGAGCGAGGAACAATTTATCGCGCTCCATACGTGCGGATTATTATGGATTATAAGATTTATAAGTATTGTTTTTGCGTCATAAAAGGGTCTGTAAAATGTTTTCGCATTACATGCCACATTTCATGTTACAATGCATGCCGCATTACATGCCGAATTGCATGCCGCATTATATGCAGCATTGCAAGCAGAATTACTATTCGAGCTTTCAATAGACCTAACTAGGGATTCTAATAATAGGGATTTTAAAAAAGTATTACGGGAGAAAGAGTTTTTTTTGTTTTAGGTATTAAGTTATAAACACAACACTACACTACGTTACTTCATCCGTAAGTATTTCTTAAATAAATTCAAATAGCATATAACGTTTGTAGACAAGCAAAATTGATGTATTATTCATAAAAGGGACAGAGTATGAATGCCCGAACGATGATCCTAGAGTGAATGTCCTATTGCCGCATCTGTTACGATACCCTATGTAAATGCTTGGAATAAATTCTCACCTGCCCATGCCTTTTCTTTAAATATTTCAGCCGTACTGACATATTTTGGTTTGTCGTCAAGACAACAGTAAAAGATTAAAGTCACTCCTACCTTTCCTATACTCCTTTAAATTGTATAGAAAATGTGAAGAGTCATTTCATCATCTATACTTATCTATCTTTTCACCCCTTTTTCTGATTTATTAGAGTATGCCTTGTATGCCTAAATGCATGCTTAATAAACAAACATTAGTCATTTCATAATTCGTATAAAGACGAGTATTTATTCTAATTTTACTGCAGTCTGTGAAGATATCGTCATCATCAGCCTATTAATGTCCCCACTGTTGGGGCACAGGCCTCCCCTTGCACAAGGGGGTACGAGTCATGATCCACCGAGCGGGCCCAGTACTGATTGGTGGATATAGCTCACTTTAAATATTATGTCTACAGTACGAGAACTGACACGAAAATTCGTCACGGCTACTCGATACCGACCGTAAAGACTCTCCACGTCAAAAAATAAAAAATGTGCTATTCTTACACGGAAAGCGCATTTAGTTAATAAATCGTTTGAGTTTTTAACAATGCAGAGAGTTCTATCTCTGAGTTTAATTAATGCCTGAGCTGAGATGTCTTTAGAGCTTAGCTTTAGAGCGCATGGGGGTGGTGAGAGTAGAATAAAAGAATAATAAATTATCTCCAAGTGTAAAAAGGATTAACTTAACTCAGTTTTAGAGGGTTGTGTAAAGTTCCGCCTTTCAGCTATGCATTTGTTCATCTCTTTTGAAATATAATGCGGCTTTTTCAACACTGTTCCATTTTTCACCTTTTATCTACAAATTAACTTGAAAGGTGAATGTATGAGACGATTTGAGATGAAAACATTCTTCCGAGAGGTTATTGTACACATATACAGCGTGTTAACAAAAACATTCGCCGGACCTTTATCTAGGGATTTCTTTCATTAGGCTCGGACTATATGCACCGATTCCAGCGCTAGTTCGGTTCGCTGCAACCAATCACGAGAATGATGACTTAAAGTGAGGGGAGGGCGGAACGCTTGTTATTGGCTTCAGCGAACCGACCGGCGCTGGAACCGGTGCATGTAGTCCACGCCTTAATGTGAATAATTTTGTCCAAAAAGTTTTTTAACATTGGTAATGTTATAAACTAGGCTAAATGTCTATGCTAGGAGTGGTGTACCACAATGGTCCAGAGATAGATTCGATCTGGGGACACTTGCGCCATGTATCGTATTATAGTCATTGTCGCTTTTTGCAAAAAAATTCCGATTTTTCAAACAATTTGCTCAAGGTCACCTTTTTTATACGGAACCTAAAAAATTTATGAGCCGTTTTCAAAACTATCGTTTAAAAAAAGTTGTTCTTATTCATGAATGGATTTCCTGGTAAAAGTCCGGCGAATGTTTTTGTTAACAGCCTGTATTGATTTAAGAACGTAAATTAGGTTGATAATGATTGATAGTTATTTCACCTACCTATATTAGGTCTAGTAAACCTTCTGACTTCCAATCAGAACGACGATTGGAGTCAAATGTATCTCGGTGCAGAATATTTGATGCATGTAGGCACGGAAGACAATATCTTACCTACCTGCAATCTGCCTATGATGGACATCTGAATATTTAAGAGGATCTCACATCACAAGGACACTAGAGACTTAACCTAATTGCTCCTTGAATAATCCCACACGATCTTAACTGCAGTGATAATCGTTGTGCAAACAGGGGCAACTCTGGAATAAAAATTGGGGGGTCATCGGTTACTGAAATCGGAAAATAGTAGGTATTAAAATGGTCTAGCGACCGATAGCGATCTTATAAATTGTGGTAGCATGACCCCAGAATCCGCCACTGTATGTAATCCAGAACTTCACTAGTTCATTTTTAACCTAACCTAACCTAAAATTCTTATTTCGGACTAATTAATTTTTAAAACAGGTATACGAAGTGAAAGTGAGTGGAAGGAAAAGCCGGGGTCGTCCTAGACTGTTTAAAGATCAGATTGACAAAGGCTATTAAGAGAAGCGTGCCAAGACAGAGATTCGTGGCGCTCCGTTCTCTCTGCCTACCCCGTAACGGACATACCGTGAGAGTATGTATGTATGAACCTTTAAAAATTGCAAACTATGACACTGCAAATATTGTAAATTCTATATATATAGGTATGTAAAAAAATCTTTCGAAACTTAAATTACAGTATCTATACTCAAGATATAAGCAAAAACTAATACTAAAAATAATAAATCCTCCGAGTTTGCTCACCCTGCGAGTTTTAAAACCGAAAGTAATCCGCCGAAGCTTTTAATAATTCAAAAAACGGATTGTTTTCTGGGGCATAGAAAAGGGTCCGAATACATGATAAAACCATTTTCACATTCTACACCACAAGGAGCATATATTAACATTTTAAACCAGAGTGTAAACCCTCGTACCAGAAAATTCAGGTGATAATAAGACCCCCACACACGTTGAAACTTTGTGTTATTTAATCTGGGGGCACGGCAGTATCCCCGCCAAGTCGAAACAAAAGAGCGGGCACACTGCCGTACCACCTTTTCCCGAAGCAATTCAGAGCACTTTTGACCCCCCTCTATCTTTGTTCTGGTTATTGCCAGAAAGCTGAAAAAAAATTCAGCTTGAGTACTCCGCGATTATAGATAAACCTCCAATTTTTAAGCTTCTATCTTTTATGATTCACGATATAAAAAATAGGAATTTTCGTTATTTTGTCACTGATCTGAGGTACTTCCAGCTGACCTAGAAACTTGAAATTCGATATTGGGATCGTGTTTGGTACATAAATAAAGGAAATCCGCCAATAAATTTTTATAATTCAAAATAGTAATGTATACTTACCTACTGCGTTAATTCGTTTATTATCATTCACGTTTGCGTGAGAGAAACCGTTCTAATACTTACTAATAGTCTTAATTATCGTAGCTAAACAAGACCGCTTCAGTCAATGTTACCATATCCATTGTTTTCCTAACACAAGGCCTTGCCAACAGATGTATACCTATTATCAAGCTCAATAGGTACTCTGAATATCAACAAATCCGTTTTCGTAGATAATAGACACACCTAAGGGTTGAGAACGTTGTCGACTTTACAACAATGACGTTGAAATGGGTCAGCCGCGATACGAACAACTGAGCCATGCCTGAAACTTCGGCCCCTGAACAGGGAAAGTCAATTCAAACCGGGAACTTTTTCCAAAGTGCCTAAGAGGCAGCGAGTAAAACTATTGGTTTTGAACTCGAACGTTTTGCGTCATTGTTTTTGTTCTACCCAATCAGCTAAAATTTCTCCTTCTGCGTTTGTATTAATTGAACTAAGAAATTGTAGGGCATGGTAGCCCATACACCTTCTTGTAAGAATATAAGACAGATGGATGACAAACTATATTATTAAATCTCTTAGGCAATTAGACAAAATCCTGTCGTTTTATGCTAGAGCAACCTAACTCTGAAACAAGAGATGTAATAAAGTTTAGTGAACCACGACGTGCACGGGAGGCAACGAAGCGAACGATTTCCTTGTTATACCGTATTATGTCACTATGTATGCAAGTAGGTATATTTAAGAGTATTTCGTTTCTCCCTAACTATTAAAACTTATTATACTTATGTATTTGTGATCTGTATGTGTACTAGATACCAAACCCATTGTGGAATACAAACCGTTGAGATGATTTTGATAAATGGAATGTCAATAAGCAGGTCCACACCGCACTGGTCTGGTCAGAACCCAGCTAAATTGCTATGATGTAAATAATTCTGTAAACAAACAATAATATTTTTAAATTCTTTATTTTACAATTTATTTATATTTATTCAAAAATACCTCTTGTACAAGTGGTGTTTTTCATTCCTCTAAGATTCATCAGTCATCTGAGTGATGAATCTTAAGCGAGAATCTTCTCGCTTTTAAATAGATAACTGTTCTGCTCTGATATTTCCTTCGACGATAATATGATTCCATTTCCATTTCGACAATTACCTGTGGACCTTAGGGCAATTCCAAGCTTACCAGGTTAGTAATCATAAACTAGTTAACCAAGGCTACGTGACTGTGACCGTACTAGAAATGCTGAAGAGCTTCCCGCGTACAATTACCCTTATGTGGTCACAATGGCGCCTACGCTTCGGAAAACTTATTATTGGTAACACATCTGAAATGGCACTTGTTCCGTAATTGCCGGACAATTTGGCGACCGTTCCGAATATTTCGCTTATATATTTGTAGATATTAAATTTTCTGTCTTCCAAATATGTCTTTTTTCTAATCTGATGGTTGTAGTAAAATAATTAAAAGCGTCATGGTTTTTTTGACAATAATCCTTAGTTAAATATACATTTAATAGCGAAACGATAAACACGACTCAATGAATCTGCAGAAAATTTTGTACACAGATACCCAGTTCAGACGTTACATTATACACAGACTACTTTATATTGGTTTACGCCATCAGGCGGAACTGGGAGCAATAGCTGTAATAAATAATAACATACCAAGCCCATCATGTGGTATCTCTTTGATTTATTTTACTCTTGTAGAGATCTTATTAATATTATTAACAGTAAGCCATGAAGGTCTCGAGAGATAAAAGTGGAAGCTCGCGTCATCTAATTAAGTACGTGCACAGCCTTGCGCTCTACTTTGATATTATTTTTCATACTTATTAGTCATACTCGTATTAGTCGTACAATAGATGTATTCCGGATTGGTCCGCAAAATTTTTTTCATAGCGATTTCCATAACGATGATTATAAAAGTAGCTGTGACTCCTTTTGACAACTCTATTAAAAGCCTGGTCGGGGTTTACATGGGTAATAATGTCCAAGGATAGATTCTAGTATAGATCTCTGTATGAAATTTTCAAAGATTTCAGTAATATTTACCATTAAATTCTACTACTCTTTCAAACCAAACTGTGTTGTGTATTCTTGGATAAAGTGTGTCCCTTGGGCGCGCGTCTCTTCCTTCATGGTACTAGTTAAGTATCAACGATATCAATTACATTTATTAAAAACCTTTTAAAATTCACATCTTTGGTATTATTTATTCAAGAAAGCTTTGGAAAATTAAAAACGGAGCGATATAGCCGGTCGGGCGGCATTCATTATTCAGGCCATACCGACGGACACGAAACCAGGCATTTTAATAGATGAACCAGCACACCATGAATGCGCGATAGTGCGCCTCGAATACTCTGGATTATGCTTTACTAGAGCAGATATATTGTGTGCTGATATACGTATGTATTTTTTTTTCCATTTATTCCGGATTTTTTCCAAAAAATTCGCCCGAATTTAAGTTTCCGGAGTCGTCCGAAAAGTGACTTGAAAAAAAATGACACTCTCTAAATAAGCAACTAATAAACTTCTGATCAGGTTTTTTGTAAGTACTCTGTAAATAGATATGAACTACTTGGTAATTGAGTCTACTCTCAATTTATATCGTGAAAATGAAAGTAAATTACTGTTTTAAAACATTTGCAAAGAGAATGAAAGAATAATGAAGACCCCGACCGGAAGCCATTGCTCCGTCGCACGTCGTTCTTGTGCGACGATATCCGGTGCAGCTCAATTTCCTGGACCGTGGAAAATTCCTGCCCAGTTTTTTTTTATTTGCCCTCCCAATTCTTTCGCTTCGTGCCATTTTATCTGCGACTGTTTATCGTGGGAACCATAGGACCGGTTTCATAGACAGCCGTAGAGGGCGTGATTTCTTTGTGAAAATCAAAGAACTTTTATATTATTTATCCTTTTTGGTGAAAATACTGTCTCCCTCAATAAAGAAACTCTTTGCAGGAATGACTCCTGTTATGAAAAGGAATTTGATACAACGTCAGTGTCAAACGTTTCGTCAACCCGAGTAAATTGTTTATCTTTGTAATAAAAACTCTCCCTTTGCTTTTGTATTACGTACTTACACATATAGTTTTAAGTGTCTTCGATATGCCTTGGGGATGGGAATGCAGGTCGAAGCTCATAAAGCAGAATCCAGTGAAGCTAAGTGACCGCGAACCCCTCGCTCGGTTCGAGCTGCCTGGCCCCGACCACTATGAGCCACCAAAGATATTCTGTAAGATTTGCAACCTCTGTAAACACAGGGACTGAAATGGTTACTTATTTGTTATAAAATCGTAGCAGCTGCATTTTATATAAAAGTTTGGTGAATGAAGGTAAAAATACCCGTCAATACTGCTGGTTTTTTCCATAATTAGATGGGATAAATGTTAAAGAAAATTGTAATTAGGTGTTGATGCTAATTACTACCTACATTTACCCTACATTACTAAGTGAAAGTTATTTTCGTATCTAAACAGAGCGACAATAATAAAATTATAGAGATATTTTCATTGTTTTAATGAAGTTTAATACTGAATCTAACAGCAATTATAATAATAAATCATCATTATCAGTGTATTAACGTGGGTGGGGACCGTTGGAGCACAGGCCACCTTTTGATTATTGCTAAATTAATTATGTATTTTAATTCTAATATGAATCACAAACCGAAATTACTTCCAGAGTTCTTACGATATTAAATTATGAATTCCTAGATGTTACATAACTCCGTTGTGGGAAGGTCACCATGGTCATAAACATTTGAGCTCAAACTCGAATCACTTAACTGTTACCGTTTCAGAGATCCCATCATACGCCAACATCCTAATATTTATATATACTCCAAGTATTTAGAACCACTGATCCAATTTTTATTTGACATGGTGAAGAACATCCAACGGGTTTTGCGGCGCCTGAAGGCAGGGTGACGCTCCGGGCCCTACGCGGAGCTCGGCCTTCGGCCTCGCCATGACTATAACTCCAAATCATTTCTATTTATTTTTTGGCCGCCATCATTAAATATTTTTTTCTCTTGAAGTGCCTCGGGATTCCCTAAGACTTTAGTTCGAGAAAACCCCATCTAACTATTAAAGTTACGGTGGGATAATAATCTTCCAAGTCTTCAAGTTTCATGTTGCGAAATTGAAGTTAACTTAATTTTTCCTGGTCATCATCAGATCCTCAAGGTTTCAGATGTCGTAAACGCACCATGAACCTGAGTATTTGAGCTCAATTCGAACCATCTAGCTATTGCCGTGCCAGAGATCCCATCTGTCATCAAAGATACTCCAAGATCTTGGAAACCACTGGTCCAATTTTACAAAGAACACTCGACAAAATTCCATCTGTTCTCAAGTTACGATGCCACAGACAAACACAAAAACAGACAGACAAACGTGTCAAACTTATTATCCCTCGATCGGTCGGACGTTAAAAATATATGATAATATGGATGGATCAAAATAGTAATTTGCAAGTACCAAGGATAATGCCTACGAATACAAAATTAATTTTAGGTGGAGCCGGCTACTCAAAGATAAAACGTGCACCGGCATACACTTTCGGTCACCTCACGCCAGTTACTTTTGGTAAGCCTTTGCTGACGCGGCGAGCTGTGGAACTCAACGTTCAAGGTTTATCGAGAAAAGGTAATACATAATACAAGAGGCTTACCTCTATTCTAGAAGTATCTTTAAGCTGAATTTATTGAATTAGGATTTGTTTTGTATAGCCTTAATAAGTAATAATGGGTATTATATTATATTTGTGAGGAAAAGAAGAGTCTATTACACTCTAATTATAATCTTTATCTACAGAGAGTATCTCAAGAGATGTCTCATGAGCTAACCTCCCTTCTTTCGAAGACCTATGTTTAGCATTCTACTCTCACCTTAGATCGCCTGGTCTGCCGTCGCCTTGAATGATTTGGCCGTCTTTGTACACTTATTCTTTGTCAACATTTCCTATCTATCTATCTCTGTGCAATAAAGATTGTACATGAGACTCTAGTATCTATCCTTTTTTATCAATTCCTTATTTTACGGAAACTAATGAGTAATTGTAACATCAACAGGTGCTCACAGAATCACACACGGCGTTGTGACGCCCCAAATCGAGCCACCAGGTGCCTACATGAAAGTTCCCGGCCCCGGGACGTACGCGCCGCGTGCGTCAGGCAAGCGTCCACCAGCCTACTCTATAACACCTCCAGTAAAACCCCCATTCCAGCCTTTTGACATGTGGACACCATCTTCTAATATGTACTGGCCACCGATACCCGCCAAGTATGTAAAATCATCAACTTTGTATACTTCATTTCAACCAAATATCCGTCAACAGAAGATAATCCTGCAAAGTTTAACCACTAGAGGCGCCACTAGCACAGTTAAAAAACATTCAAAAATACGACGTACGTGTACGACTTAAAGATGATTTTGTTCTAAACATAACAGACAGTCACATGTTTTACAGTATTTCAATATATTTTAGGAAACCTCCATCTTATACCTTCGGTGAGATACCAAAGAAACTGACACCACAAATATTGCCGGATCCCGGAGCACACGATCCCAAGTTCGATTATGTGCAGAAAACTAAGCCTTCATTTTCACTGGGGTATCCGTTCAGACCTGAGAGATTGCAGGCGAGCGTAACACCTGCTCCAAATACCTACTGTGAGAAGAAGGTAAGCAGAAACAGTTACCAAGTAAACGTACACTTTTTCAACTATGAACCACAACACAAATCAACCAAGAAGACATCTCATCACGACACGACACGCTACAACTACTTTGCTCTACTTGTCAAGAGATGGTGCTGAACAAGCCCCATACAATCTGACTTAGTATATATACAACTTCTGACCACACACTGTTGGACAGCTGTCCCCAGGCCTGGACCTAGACTGGAGGAAGATCTTCCTTTTTTCACCGAGATGGCATCCTTCTTCACCATTCGCACATCAAACCGCGAAAGTAACGTACCTGTAACATCTATCTGTGGCAGGATAGGACGTACTTATCGTCAGACAGAAGGGGTGACACATAATTGTTTTTACATTTATTTTACAGTTCCTGTACACCAAAACCTGGGGACCAGCTCCTTCGTTTGGCATTAAACATTCTCCTTACCTGGGTACTCAAGCAGAGTACTTAAAACCATCATCCACGCTGGACCTACTAGCGGAAGAATAGTACCTAGCAACGATCATGAAAATTTACTTTTATTGTAACATTTATAACAAATATTCAAAAAATAATAATAATAGTAAATTATTATAATAATAATATTAATTAAATATTCTTAGAATACTTATTACGTCTATGCAAATATTTATTAGAAACCATTGTATGGAATATAATGTTGATTAAGTTATTTAAATACTGTTTCGAAATACTGTTCTAATGATGAAAGATGATAAGATTATGATTGCAAGATGAAAGAGCTATTTTATAGCTACTGCACACAGAGATTCTCTCTTTGCTTTAAATACAAACTAGGAGCAAAAGCATCTTTATGAAAGTTCTCTGTCAATTTACCTTAAATGGGTAGCGCTTAAGAAGAAACTTAAGTCAATAACTAGTTACGGAAATATGGCTTGGTATATAAAGTGAAGTTTAATATCTGAAGCTGAACTCTAAGGCAGCGACCAAGGCAGGCCATACAGACGCGGGCATTAAAACACGATCAAACTTATTTCACCAAGTTTTATGCAAACTCCGTTACTTGGCTGATTTGTATGCGAGAGCGGTGTTTTACTGGCCACAGTGACGTCATCACTTTCCAAGTACTGCTGAGCTACTTTAAAGTTTAGTTTTTCCATACTTCAGAGTAACAAAGAAATGTGCGGAGATTTAAAAGCTGGTTTAAGATTTTTCCTTTTAAAGGAACTCCAATACCGTTTCTTTCCGGGTGTAGAAACAAAAGTTGGATCTAAAGGCAAAACTAAAATAAAACCGTTTTGTTGCAAAGTAATGTTTGATAGAGAAGCTGCAAGAGATTATTGCCTTAAAATACTAATTTACAACACTTCTGCATAATCTCGATTCATTAGAATCAGTTGATGGCCAATCAATGAATCAGGCCGCCAATTGTATTTTTATCTTTCTTCTGTCCTGTATTTTTGTCATGTGCAATAAAGAATCTTTGCATTGTATTGATGAGTAAGTTGAGCTGAAAGATCTTCTTTTTCTTCTTCAGGTCCTAGAACACCTAGTGGTGCATAGGGCTGAGACAATATTCTTCCACCGCGCTCTGTCCGATGCCGCAGACTCTATGGTTTCCCAGGATATTTTAGCCGCATCCAGGTCTTTTTGTTGAGCTGAAAGATAATGACGGTTAAATTCTATGTAAAAATATAAGAGCAGGTTCTACGTTCTAATAATGAGTTTCTCCGAGTGCAGTAAGTATACGTTTAAAATCAAGACTGGTTAACAGACGTAGGAAGTCCCAACGACAAACAGGGAGAGCACAAACGTTGCAAGTTAAACACATCTCCGTGACTGGAAATGGCCTCGACTCGGGCTCCGACTGTTGGTTTACGATGATTAGGTTTGCGTTGCTCAAGTGATCACTCCTGCTCATCCTCTGTTTGATGAGCAACTCAAACATTCACTCATATTTGGAATCTAAATGATTTAAAGGTATTCTGTTCTTTATTGCCCACCTCCATGCAATTTAACTAAACGGATTAATTGAAAATCGCTTACTTTATACTTACTCGTTACTACCACTTATCGGCTATTAGCCGGCTCAATTACTCAAGTCAATTCGAAATCTCTTTTTGACATGACTGACATCAAGAAATAGTAGCGAAGTTGAGATGCCCCAACCATCGAAGGTCTCATAGATCTCTACAAGCACCGGATTACAGAAGGTCCGCTCCAGGCGTCCGCAATTTTGATTACGTCACTCGACCGCGATCGTAGCGCTAGGGCAGTAATAATTACCAGTTTATAAGAAACAGCCTTGTAAAAAATATTTCTGGCAATGTATTTCGTTTATTAAAAGTACAAAATGAAATATGAAACACTTGCTGTTATTTGCTAAGTTGGCTCTCAAAGTGAGGGCTGACTCTAATAGCACTTGAGCTTCCCTTTTCTTAGTAACCCTAACGAGGCTGACATGGTCACCTTGTCGTGTATCAAAGCCTCTAAACTGAGTTTTTTTTTAAAAGTGCAAATAAGTTATACCTACTACTCAATCGTGCCACAGCCCTTTGACTTTCTCTGAGACCGCCTGTACGCGGAGTGCGTAAGCTGTTTTCGCGCGTTAGTATTGAGCGGACCTCTGTGTGTATTCTGTGCATGGGTGCTATTCTCACCAAAGCCATGGTCTAAAGTTGTTTATTTAAAATTATATACCACCAACATAAAACACTAATTATCTACTTTACCAAGAATGAAATGGAACTCTAGAAATGTTGCCTAATAAAAGTTCTTTACCACACAAATACCTTTTTTTGGCAGGATTTTATTTCGTCTAGGAACGTCCCGATCCTTAACCATGTTACCGAAAGTTAACTATCATAAATTGGCCGTCAAACCTGACACGCTAGGGGGCGCCGCGTAAATGGCGTTAAATTAATCTGACGCCGCGGCGGTGGAGTGCATAATCACCCTTTCCGTGTCCTCTGCCACTCTCATCAATCCATCAGCACCTTTGCTCCTTTACGAGACGTGACTATACTGAGATATCTACGGTATAACTTTATTGAGTTTCTCTAAAAATTGATCGTAACCTGCCTGTAGTATAGAGGTCTTACCCAGCAGGCGCGTCGCAGCCCATGGCAGCCCCAATTTTCGGAGCTGATCCGACACAAATGCCAAATAGGTTAAAGGGATTTTTGATTCCAAGATTTGGGGGGACGACTCGGGACTAATTGAAAAATTGAAAATGGTATGGGGTAAACCTTACACTGATTACCCGTTAAAGGAACAACCACCACAAATTATACCTACATTATTCCGTTCAGGTATTTAATTATTAATTAATAACAAATCTATAAAAAATGTCAAGTGCATCGATTGCCCAGTCATCGTAACCGTTGCTCACTGCCAGTTACAGCTATTGCCCATTCGGATCCAAGAAGTTAAACAAATACACGAGTTTTATGAAAATAATTCAGTCAAATACTAAGTGAAAGACATTTTTTGTGAGCAGCTACTGCACACACACAAAAAATTCATTGTCAATCATTGTCGTGTTTCTCCTTGAATACATCTCGTAAGTCCTAATATTGTCTCTTTTCTGTACACTAACCATAAATAAATATATCGCTTGATTTCCAGAAAAAGGTCCTTACGGTTACGCGGTACTGTATACAGTACTAAGCAATGGAGAATCTTCGTTTTCATCAACATGAAAGGGTTTTTTGTTAAGAGGATTATTGTTCTATTTACATAGTAATTAATCTCATTCGACGTCTTAGCGACAGGAGCTTTGATCACAAAAGGAGTAGCCGACTGTAAAGGGGTCATTTGACCTTTCTTTTACTAAAAGAGCGAAGACGGCTTCGATGTCTTTGTTTAGTTTTGAAATATCATTCGGCTTCTAACGAGGTAAAAGTACTTTTTTCTGTTTTAAGATTGTATAAAGTATAATGTTCCTCTTTCAATACCTACTTATAAATATAAAGGGGAATTTAATTCTTCGATATATTTTTGGATGAGAAAGAGGTTGGGGAAGAGAAGTAGCCTGGTGAGACAATTTGAAGGCGTGAACCGGAATGAACAACTCTGCCGAAGAGCATAGGAAAGAAAGGAATTCCAAAGAATGGCCGCCGACATTTGTTAGGAAATAACTCTAAATTAAAAATTTAAGTAACGTACCATTGTGGAGACCTCACTTTTTCCTGGTCATCATCATATTCTCAAGCTCAAAATGGTTCCAGAGATCCCATCATACTACAACATTCCAAGATACTCCAAGACCTTAGAACCACTGATCAAATTTTCATCTGACATGGCTCACATTGAAGAACATTCAACAATCCCAGATATCTGACATCAAAGATACTCCAAAATCTTGAAAACCACTGGTCCAATTTTTACCCTTTTAAGCCTTCTATTAAATTAAAAAACCGGGTCCAAATCGGACCATCCGTTGTTAAGTTATGATGCCACAGAACAGAACAGTCGGCACAAACAGACCGACAGACAAACGTGTCAAACTTATAACACGCCCTCCCTCGCTCAGTCGAGGGTGAATAAAAACGCTGCGAAGAGTAGAGGTAAGTTTTATGTACACAAGTAATATAATTTGTTTTCTACTCATACCTACTATGATACACATTATAGTCTTACAAATCCAACGCATTCATTTTTATCAGCTCTTCCAAGTGAAGAAAAAAGTAAACACTTTCAGTGAACAGAACAAAATGAATCGGCCAGTAAGTGCCGGGGCAGGAGTCAGGTCGGAATAGATTGCCCCACCACCGGTGTCGAAGGCCCGTAAATCTGCGCCGATATCGATTCGACCCAGATTATATTTATTATATGTAGAGGACTGGAGGTGCCTCCAGTCTTTTAATTAAAAAATTGGCTCTCTACACTCTCTTCTTCCTTTGAATTTGAGAATATGTTATTTCTTCTGTAAAGGCCCCACCCGAAAGTTTTAAACCCCCTACGAAATAAAGTAACTACCTCTGTGTCACCGGATATCTACCTACACTGGCTGTAACAAAACCTCCCTATAAACCCGAAAGGGGAGTGTTCAGTATCCATAACTGATCGACTTTTATTCTACAACATTTTAATTTTAACAAACAAAAATTGTGTCTCCGTACATTTTGTGCCGATCGATCGATCGATTTGTATGAAAAGCATTTGTTTAAATACTCTTTCACCTTCATAGGTTTTGTTACACCCAGACTGACCCTGTATAATCAGGTGACACTGTATAATGCAGTACCTAAATATTAAAACCTGGACCTGGACTCTCAGTGATTATACAAGAATTCAAAGTTATAGTTATTAGACTTATTAGAGTGACGTTTAAGCGAATTGCACGTATACAAATTCTTCAATACAAAATGGCCGAGCAAATTATTTTAATACAATAAAGGAAGTTTTAAATTGGCCAACAACCAAATAAATCACTCGATCGATAATCGCTTCACAATTCAGTTCGTTTCGATTTCCATTGACATTTTCGATAGCGTGAGCTAACCTTTCCATGGCGCAGGAAATTGAATGTTGATCGACGTTTTCAGCGTCTATTTTACGTGTGGTGGAAACTACTACTTACTCGAGCCACCCCAACCTCGCCAGAAAGTCCAGCAGTCCTTTAATGTCCTGTAGGACTTCGGGAAGTGATCCTGGGGTGCCAAGGCTTCCCGGCCGGTAGGTGGTCACCTCACTGCACTCAAAAGCACGTGGGCGACCGTCTCCTCATCCTCGACTTATAATTATCGTCACATCAGACGTCAAAGATACCTACTCATACATACATATAAGATTTTTTCGGCATGGCAATAACATTCTCGACAAAATTCTTTTTATTTAACAAAATAAAACCACGTCCAAATCGGATTCATCGGATGTTGAGTTGTGATGCCACAGGCAAACAAACGGGTCGGGGGTTAATTAAACAAAGTAAAAGATACTCTAGAATTATATTAGTAACTGTCGGATTGCTGGTTCATTATCTGTTTATTAATCTGACACAGGGAATATTATTTAGGAACAGCAGGCCCAATTGTAGTGTAATGGTATTTGTCAAGCGTTCATAGGCTTATTTTGTGCGAGGGAGAGCTCAACAACCTATTTGCATTTCTCATTTTCACCCCTCTTCTTATACTCCCTCGAGTACAATTTTCACTTTACACCACACGAAGACGGTGTTATGTTTTATGTATACCGTGACTAAACCAATTTCTGTGGAATAATCTTTGAAATCCGTCTTTAGAGATTTACAAACACAATAATGTAGATTGGTGCTATGTTGAATGTTTGTTTTTGTAAAGCTCATATAACATGAAACTACGCTGGCTAGATTTTTATGCTAAGTGATTTATTCAATAAAATTATCCTCTTTTCTTGTTTGCGCTTATCATCATTGTGTGTGATCGTTATTGATGTATGACCGTAGCAAGTATCACAATAGATAGCATGGGTGTTACAATGGCTAATTACGCACAGTTGCATACAATATTTTTTCAACGACAAATGACCATGAAAAAGTATTTTAAACATTCCCTGAATATTGTCAAAAAACTTAAATTGATTGGGTTAGTATAATTTAAAGAGATAATATTTATGAGTTACGGGTGAATCAGCGTTACTTTAAAAGAAAAAAGAAAAGTTTAGGAATTATCTTGGGTCAACAAAATAGAGGATACTATTATAAAATCGTATTTAGTATTAACCCGATATTGTGTATCGAGCGACGTCGATAGAAGAAAAGCAATAAAACGCCTATTTATTTGAAAGTCAACAAGGCTCGCAGTAATGAAATTCCTCGCGAAATATTAACGCATTTTTTCCAACAAAGAGGTGATGTATTATCAGGATAAAACCCATCCACGGTACTTTGTAGTATCGTAACGTTTTTATTTTATAAATTAGACTGCCTGCTTTTATTCAACAACTTTTGACTCTTTAATATCGCCTATTGCATCTCCACAAGTCTCTACATTTATCGAACCATTGAATAACTAAGGGTGCTACTAGTCCGATATCCGTGCGTTCAAACAAAGATTTTGAAATTTCACACTATAGTCCAATTTCTGTGCGTCCAAAGTATCAAAATGTCCATGGTGTGAAAATGCGTATATCCGTATCGAAAGTAGAATTTGACGAATATCGTTTACTATATTTTAAACCTTATTAGTTGTACTTTTTCATTAAACTATTTTAGCAAAGCTGTTTTAGGTTCTTCATTATCATTTACTCAACTAGATTATAAATATCTACTGAATTAAATTAAAATAAATCTATTTATTTATTTGTAAATTAACGTTATAAATAACTTAAATATTATTACGTTTATTTCTGGGTCGAGAACTTTTTGTATTAGTCTGATAAACACAGATTACGATTAGAGATATAATGATTTTATGAATATGAGATTTCAAACGAAGATTTAAAACGTCAAAATATTGACGTCTATGTACATAATTACTGCATTGTTTAGGAGGGTGGTGATAGGGGGGTGCCATGGGGTGCTGCCACGGTGCCGCTCAATTGCTGTCAATCTTGTGTTATTTTTTCCGAGTTTTCATGGCGTAACTTCAACTGTTAATCGGCGTTGTATTGTCGTTCCAAACGCTTAAAGCACGTGAGTCGGAACGTAACAACATACAAAACGTTTTTTATACCAAGGCCATTTATTCCCCTGAATCCCTACAAATTACATGGCCTGTAACTGAAATCGAAACAATCAGAGCCGATGATCCGGCCCGTGTTATGTAAATCTGGGCTTTGCTTTAACAATGGATACTATCGTCATCTGTTCGCTGGATGTAAATTCACTGAACTGTTACTTTTTATGGTTATGTACCCTAAAGGGCCCAGACGTCTCCCAGATGATTCGTCTCTGTCTATTACATCGAACAAATTATTTAATTATGATGCAGAATGCTTTTTAACGTTTAAATGCTTTTTAATGTTATTTAGGGCCGTTATTAATAAAAACTTATCGAAGGATGGAGCGTCCATCATAATCAAACGATGGCGAATAACTGTTGTGATTGAAAATTGTAGTTTATTCAAATTTTGCAAAACCGTTATCGTATAGTAGTATACTTACTTATATCGCTCTTAGCGATAAGGCAGCCTAAATTGTACTTCACTATTTCCTTTTCTATCTTATGTTTGTTGTTTTCTATTTGTGCAATAAAGTGTATTTTACTTTACTTTACTTAAAATATATTTTTGTTGTAGTTTAATATAGGTATCGACAGAAGACAGTTTATCGAGGAGCTCGTAGCCTAGTTGCGAGCACGGTCCGAAAGTGATCGTGCAGGTTAAGCGACGTTGGCGCGGTCGGTACCCGGATGGGTGACCGCTAGTGGCATATTTCATCTGAGCTCCTCCGTGCCTCGGAAAGCACGTTAAGCAGTCGCTCCCGGTTGTTGTCATTCGACAGCAGTCGTTAAGCCATGTCAGAGGCCTACAGGCGGCCTGAACAACTCTGACAAATAGGTTGGCCACTAACCATACGATAAGCAAGCAAGCAGTTTATCGTTTGAATATTATAGATATACGAGTCGCTTATGGAATTTTCTCATGCTTAGAAACTTCAGTTCGAAAACAACCAACCAAGGATTTCAAGGTCATTTAACAACGATAGCTCATTGTCGATAAACTACATACAACATTAAATCCCTACAAAAAATGTGTTTGTCATCCAATGATAACGCCGTATAATAATAATAAAGTATGTATGTATGTATGTACCTAAGACCTGTCGCCGTCGTCCGTCTTCCGATATCCTTTTCATGACCGCGTTAAGCAGGAGCCTCGTTTGTCCATACGAAGGCTACTTACAAAGGATTATATCAATCAGGATCCGATGGACATTTTGAGTTTGGGTCTTCGTTAGTTGGACGTACGGCTATTATGTTTACTTATTATGCTGCCTGAGTAGGGTCGCTCGCTACCTTCGCATTTTACATAAGCACCACTTAAACCTGTATTTGCCTATTACATGCGTAAGGGAGGGGGAATTTTCTTCAGGTAAGTAATTTTGTTGTTTGCTACCTGCTCTCGAGTCGGGCCTTTATATGGGTATTTGCTTAAGTATTTACGTTAAACCTTGCTTACACAACTTAATGGTAAAATATTATCTCCGTTTAAAGAAATGCACGGATTCCGACTGGCTAACAGCCAGGTCCTGAGCTATCTCTGCGCTTTTGTATCTGAAACATCGCTCCGATTAAGTTTGCTACGTTTTACGGAATTTCTTAGCGTTCCTTTCCTATTTACAATTTCCGGAATTTAATGGCAATGATTAAAATATATCAATGTATTTTAGTTGCAACTTGTAAATGTTACTATGTACCTAGGTAAGTAAAGTACTTTTTCAAAACATCGATAGAACTGAGTGTATATTGACCCAATTGACGAAATGAGTAGATTTCAGTACAAAGGTGTTTGTATATCCAGTTTTATTTACAGAGAGTTAGAATAATACACACTCAGATTACTGTTCGTTCTACTAAATATTTATATAGAGTGATTTTTTTTCAGGGCTCGCCCACTTTTATACTAAAAAATTAAGTAAGTATTAAAATAAGTATGTAGTTTTATGTATTTTTTCCAACCTCGTGGTCAAACAGAATATTATTGAATATAAAGTAAAATAAATGTTAGCAACGTGATTGGAATCGACGAGGCGCGTTTAGAGCATGCTGGCTGGCCACGCGCCAGCGACCAGCATTGTCTCTGCGTGATGCTGTGCACCATTTCTCTTCATTATAACTGCACCCCGTGCAGACACGTAGCCTGAAATGTTCTGCCCAGGGGGTCCAGAAATTTTTATCCAGGATAAAATACAGTGGCATTCAGAAAAATGTTTAACACCCCATAAGATCTATAATTGCGTGCACACTTCAGTTTCATAAGGTCGATAATAAAAATAAGTTCATAATGACATCGATCGACCTTATTACATTATATACGCTCTGTATGATGCTTTTCATATATGAAAATATAGGGTATTGAACAATTTATAAGCATTGTGATATATCAATTTAATAATTTTTTAGACATTTTCTAACCGCCATTGTACGGTGTACGGATTATATTCACTGGAAGGACTAAAATCTATGCCAGCGGGGCCTCGTACATACTCGTAGGCACTTTTTTTTACCTAAGGAGGCCAGAAAATTTTCATCTAGAACAGGATAACAATCTACCATTACGAACAAATCGATTTCAATATCTCCAGATTTAATCGTTTATGCGGCTTTTATTTCGATGTTTGTTTGTATTGGAATGAGTGGATTCAATCAGCGTGCAGCTTGATTGAATGAAGCCCGATAAGAAGCGCGTTTGACGTTTGGTAAGGTTATGTCGTATTCCAGTACAAGTAAAAGTAACATACCGCTATCAAATAATACGTCTTTGGCGAAGTGCTCTGGACGCACGGCGAGGTCCGGGTTCAAAACCATGCAAAAACTTGTACCAATTAGTTTTTCGAAGACTTACGTACATTTACCGACTCCTCTAACAATGAAGGTAATCATCGTGAGGAAACAATGTGTACATTGATGCCAGTGCGTGAATTTTGGATGGCAATGGCCCTATTTCTCCAGGAAGTAGTTCTATGTGATTAATTCCATAGAATGACCGCGATTATCAGATAATGATGCGATTACTAATGTAAACAGCCTTTAGCATAATAATATCAATGTCGCTGAACAGTAGCGCTGGTCAGTCAGAATTCAAACATATACCTAGAGCATTAAAGCTGGCCCAGATTTTATTTTCACCTATGTCTTGGTGCCAGACCAGATGTACCGTTTTAAATGCAAACCACGTACATTGTATTCTATACACACGCGAAAGTATTAACCCTTGGTTACTCGCGTTAAAAACTTACGGTACTACTCGCGTGGGGTATGATTTGACCCCAAGTTTTTATGATCAATAAATCTACAAATGCATGCAAAAACAGACTTTTTTAAATTTAAAATATTAATTTCGACAAACAACACTATTATAACTATTTTACTTTCTTAATAAAAATCAACAAAGCTTAGAACCAACAAAGCTATCTTCATCACAGCAATTTGGGCACAACATAGTTAAATGCTTGTTACATATACAGGGTGTAACATTAAGAACGGTCAGTATGGGAAAGTCTGAAACTATAAGACATACGAAGATCTGTTCTTAGGAACCATGTCATCAATTTTAGTAACAAGAAAAACTGTATTCATACATTTTTTTAAAAACCTGTACTCAGCCTGGGAATCGAACCCGGTTGTTTTGAAAAAAAATCCAACACTATTTCTGTTTAGATATCGACTGTGTAGGTCTTAAGGAATAAATGTTAGTATGAAACGTGATGTTTAAAATTAATAAAACGCATTGTTTCCATATCTTTTAATTTATTTTAGTAGGTGTTTGAAATGACTACCATTTTGTAAAATACAACATTCAACTCGTTTAGGTAACGATCTTACTATTGAATTTTGTATCTTCAGGTGGTGAATTTGCGTTAAAATTGTCTCTATGGCTGCTTTTAGGTCTTCAATTGTGTCGTAGCTTGTTTTGTACACTTCATCCTTAACGTAACCCCACAAGAAATAGTCTAGTCTAAAATAAATTAAAAGATAGTAATTAATAGTCTAGTCTAAAATAAATTAAAAGATATGGAAACAATGCGTTTTATTAATTTTAAACATCACGTTTCATACTAACATTTATTCCTTAACACCTACACAGTCGATATCCAAATAGAAATAGTGTTGGTTTTTTTGTTTCAAAACAACCGAGTTCGATTCCCAGGCTGAGTACAGGTTTTTTTTAAAATGTATGAATACAGTTTTTCTTGTTACTAAAATTGATGACATGGTTCCTAAGAACAGATGTTCGTATGTCTTATAGTTTCAGACTTTCCCATACTGACCGTTCTTAATGTTACACCCTGTATATTAACGACATTTAGCACATATCAGCCTTATTTTCTTGTCCTTAGACCTTGGACAAATATGACACTTAGCACGAATTTGGCGTCGTTCGGCTTGGGGAGATGGTCTAGCGTGACGTGTACTCGCGTCGGGTCAACGTTGACCCCAGGCGCACTCCCTCGCCACAACCACACTAGACCGCGATGCGACCGTGACTGGTTTATGAAGGTTACTATTACTTAGAAAGCTACCAAGAAAATGGAGACGGTAAATTTAAAAACTAAAGAAATATGAACGATTGATCCTACTCTGGGGCCGCTTTGACCCCACGCGAGTAATTAAGGGTTAAATTAAATTTACGATTGCATAAAATTACACGTTCACCTTTTAACGAACATCAAGCCGTATTACCGCGGAAAATCTGCCAGACTAACTCGACCCACTCATTACATATTCCGTTTCGGCGAGCGAATATTTCGACAACAAACATTATGGTAATACGGCCGCATAACGATCCATTTTACACCTGTTTACGTAAACACGCTGCCTAAGCGCGGAGACGATTTTCGCTAACTAAAACCTCATTCGCAGGATTAATATTAATACACTTCGCGCTCATGTCGTACGTATAAACGTACGAGTACTAATGGTAATATGCTTTAAACAAGATTTGAAGTTTTGTTAAGAGTGTATGCATAATTTATTTTAGGTATAAAGGAGAAACCAAGTGAGTAGGATTGATTTTTTTACCCTATTGCCGTAAACCATGTTCGAAATCAAGATTGTTTGAGAACACAGAGATAGAATATGTGTAACTGAAACTGAGTTTTCTTCGTATGTTCTAAACTTAGAAGCTACTGAAACGCCTATGAAATACTCTTATCATTGGTAAGTTTCCACGTGCGTGATAATATGTGCGCAATATGTACAAATTACTTAGGTGTTTACGAATGTCGGTCCAGCTACATAACCTTACATACCTATATCTACAAATTATAATATAAATCTAGTAGATTCCCAGGTACAGAATTGAATTTGATCAAGCATAAAGTCAATCGACGTAGACGACACGCTCCACTTGATATGTACCTCACGACGATAGTACCTGCCTTTATCTTTGTTCTAATCCTTTGACACCTGAATCATACATCGAACATCGAGTGACACACCTTACCTTAAACCACAACAGATTCGACCACACCAAACCAATATAGGTAGCAATCTTGCGACTGGACTACGCAAGATATCAAAATGAATAGAGACCGCAGGGTCCTGGCTCTAGAGTCCCATTTATCTTAAGCCGGCCTCCGATGCGGACCAGCTCATGAATACATCAAAGGCAATCCAGCTTACACGGAAAGCGCATCGCATCATTCGACCTTACTGACGTCCCCTGGACAGGTCTAACGGCCAATATTAGAATGAATTGATGCATTAGTAAGTGGCAATTTGTTCAATGACTCTAGAGAGACATAAGAGTATTCGCTATATATTTATAGGCATATACAAGCTGTACAAACCCTACTTGTAAGCCTTGTAAACTTATTAAGTATCGATAACAGAGTAACTTTCGTTCTACGACTTTATAAATGACGCAAAAAAAAAATCAACCCCCATACATTTTGTACTGATCCGCTAATCGTTTTGTATGGAGTCTCGAATAATTTTTTTAGTAATTGCCTCGTGGTCCCACTAATTTGACCCACTAATGGGACAGTAGCTCGAAATAATTTGTTCAGTTATTGACACTGAACACAAAACAACCGAACACTGCTGAAACAGGTTTGTAACACATATATGGTAGAATAATAAACATGCCGATGAATAATCTAAATAATAGATTCTTATATGTTCGTGAAAAAAGCATTTAAGAAAATGTCAATACATTCATTGAATTCAATAGGTACACATATTTTGAATAAACTCGCGGTACGAAATTCAACGGAAATTTGTTGGCGGAAAATGTGGGCAAATTCAGACAATAAAATGAAATAATAAATAATCTAAACCCATTCTAAGCCTCAATGTGAAAGTGACATTTACTTAAGAGTATTTTTCTTATATCACCGCTTTTACGTTGGGCGTTGTGCTATAGGTTTTCATACTCAACAAATGATGTAACTTAACAAGTGTTAATTAACGTTATCACACACCTCAAGTTTACACTGTTCTTTCAAATTTTTCACCATTTTCAAAACCCCTTTTTCTCCCCAAGCTCTCGAGACAGCTATAGGGACGCTACATAACCTCAAATGTCATTGTATACGCACTCTCGCACGTACCTACTCTCGAGATTTGTGGAAGAGTGACGAGCACTCACTGCGGAGTCCTCAGTCCTCAACACAACCCTCTACCACTCTCCATTGTTGACTTTACTTGTTGTACTAACAGATATTTAGTACCTATAAGTATAGGTTTTCTGAGGACGACGCGTATTTTATGCTACAATACTTTGAAAACCAGCTACACTCAAAGAAACCTTGTTTGATTTAGAGCATATAGAGAATTTTTTATTCATTTGAACAAATTACTTGATAGATACGACTAAGATCTTGGTTGAAGTGAACAATTTCTTGGATGAAGTTAACAAGCCGAGTTTATATGCTCGTATTGAAACAAATTCTTGTTTAAAGCAAATAAGCTTTTCTTTCAGTGAAAAATATTACTTAGAACTGCTTCATGTTTTGAAGGTTTATATACCTACACTTGTTTGCGGAGCATGGAAATAGAATTTCGCGGATTTCTAAATATGTATAGTTTAATTTGATGCTAATACGCAAATCTTCCTTATTCTGTGAATTCTCGTTTTGGAACAAATAACCAAAAATAAATATGGTAAAATTCCAATAATTTTATGACTACGAGTATATCACGACGAGACCTTTTATAAGTAAATCCCTAAAAAAGCCCTCAAGAGACTCACAGCGCGGAAAATTTTTTCGTCTGACGAACTTAATTTTCTCTGAATATTTGTACGTCTTTCCACGGGTCTGATTTGTTTCATTTAATGTTCGGCAAAACTTTTGTTAAACCGAAGCCTCATTTCAGCAGTTCCCTTGTTAATAACAAAGTTCGGCTCTAACCCCATCGTGTTTTAGTAGAAACCTTTTAATACAGCTTAAAAGTAATTAATTTCCATTACTTATTAGGGTAGATCGCTCTTGTATGAAGATATTTTTATTCGTTGGATTTCAATCGGCCTATACATATGCAACAGTTGTTCTTATACATACACATTCCTAATACGAAATATTTTTGAATTTGAATGATTTTTAGCAATGCCCTAACACGCTTGAAGTTTTTAAAAAATGATAAATTGCTTTATCTACAAGATGGTTACTATAGACTTATAAATTAACTATAATATTCTTAAATCGATTATCAGGTAATGAGGTAAATTAAAATTCTTTTTTAAAACTAATATGCCTTTATAAAGCTATAATACAGTTGCGAGAGGGAGTGATAGAACGGCCTATGTCTGGATTAGCAGTTGCAAAGAAATGCAGTATTTTATCTGTCAATTAGATTTTATTTTACTGTCCTAGTATAGTCCTACAGTTGGGCGGCTATAAGCTGTAATTATTTTGAATCATGACTTCCTCGTAGATAACCAAGTTTGATAACTGGTTATCTATGAATTGAAGACGGAAGAGCTGGACTTTCCGGAAAGTGCAATGGACTAAGTAAACTATTCTAAAACGTTTTGCTTTAATATTTAAATTATTATTGGTTTGTATTGCAAAAGTTTATCATTCTGAAAACTAAACCCGAAATAAATATACCCATCAATGAGTCCGAGGATAGAGCATGTTTGGTATAGTTTTTAAATGTGGAAGGAAGCTCTTCTGAACGCACATTAGAAAAGATAATTATTTACCAACGTTCGGACGTTAGAATGGACATAGGCGAAAAACAGCTAAGAAAAAATGCGTCGAGGTATTGGTCAGTTTTCCTCTCGCTTGGAGCAAAAATACCTGCGTCACGTTAACTGCCGCCATAAATCTCCCGACTTCCGAGGAGATTTCTCCTCGGGACGCCTTCTCTTACAAACTTTTAGTACGTGTGCTCGAGACAGCCGCGCTATATTTTCGAGTGCTCCTAAAGATTTTTGCCAAATTATACCAAAGTGTCCTCGTCTACTCTCCTTGGGACTGATGCGTTTTAATGCCAAAATTTAATGATGTTCCTAACTCGACTCAAAATCGTAAAACGGGGAAGTTTGCTGCGGTATGAGACTTAATTTGTTAACTAGACAGTCCGCTTTATCTTAGAAGTTCTTTAATCCAGTTGCAAGATATAGGTATGTAGGTAGTTTCCAAGTATCATATATTAAATACATTTCTAAAAATTAAGAAATAGTTATACATTGATGGTGAAATGTGAAAACAGAGAGCTTATCCCGTAGTATTTTTTTATCATTTCGAAACGAAAATCTCTCTAGAAAAACGAGGTCTGAGACATACTGGGTATTCAAAGATTGCCTTTCTTGTAGCTTCGTCTCTATCGTCTCGCATAAGGAAACCATCACAAAACCATTTACCACACATTTCCGGTCATCTCCGCAATTTTTGAGAGGCATTGCCGTAATTCCGCAGCTCTCTCATTAATCTGACACCTGTGTAAAAAGGAACGATAGATTTATTCGAAATTTTCCAAATGCCTATGGAGTTGTGTGGTATTTTTGCCGAGCTCGTACGGAAACCATCACGAAACTGTTTACCAGACATATCCGCCAGTCTTCGGTAGTCAGGCGGCAGTTTTTCGAGATGCATTGTCCTTGATTCCTTGTTTCGCACTTTCATGAGTCGATTTTAAGTGGTAACGAAACGAACGAAAACGTGAATTTCCCTAACTTTTGAAGTTATCTACAACTGCATTCACAGATTTTCAGCTGGCAGCGCTCACATTTTCTTTTTATGGTGTCAATCGATACTTTTTCTTATGAGGATGAAAATACTCTATGTAACCAACTGAGGTTAGAGTACTAGAAAAGTCAGAAATCGCAAAAAACTTTTCCCATACTTTTTGCCCCACAAAATTTTTATTGTATATAATATACTGTTTCACGGTTTTTTGTTGTATTTTATTAATTACGACCGGTTTCGTTTATACATCTTCTGAACTCAACAAATACCTGAAGATGTATAAACGAAACCGGTCGTAATTAATAAAATACAACAAAATCATGTACAAAAATACTGTTTAGTTTTGAAATATCCTTAGGTAATTAATGAATTACCTACGTTAGTTCAATCATTACTATTTACAATCACTGGAATTTTTGCAGGAAGAAAACATACCTAAGTCAAAAAAAAGAATAGTACAAAAGTTGGAAGCGCTACAAAGTACTCGCGTATGAAACATTCCCTTTGTCGCGTGAAGCCCCAGTGGGAACTTGAAAATTGGCGCTAGTATCCCAGTTTAGCGGACACTTCATCATTGCTATTGTCAATTTTTAGATATATTCGTAGGAACCTTTCCGAAAGGAAACTCACGACTGGCAGCATAGTACCGAAGGTTTGATTGACACATTTCTCATACATTACAAATAGGGACGCGTACTTGAACTCGTAAATAAGTACTTGTTTTAAAATCCGCACAATATTGACGGAAACATAAAAGTATTGCGTCTTATAAATAAATCCAAAAAAACTCTTTGAAATATAAAAGAAAGAGAACCTTTTATAACGCTGTTTTATATTCCAGGAAGAAACTCAGGGCTGTACATGGCTATACTGTTGTATAACCTCTGAAGTCCACAATAAAACGTTTAAAAGCTTTCCAGTTCTTTGACGGCAACGATGAAGGTCTCGGCTTAAAGCCATAACAATCTGGCAAAATAGCCGGGGCAATGTTTGGCTTCCCTCTTTTCATATTTTGCCTTTTCATACAAATTATGCAAATACGAGGTTATAATCTTTAATTGCTCCCCCGGCGCCATTGCGGCAAAACAGGCGTTTAAAAATAAAATCTAAAAGTTTCCTTCCTTGTTTTTTTTATTTGTATGGTATTTATTTGAACCGCCCGTTTCCGTTCAAAGGCGAGATTACGTTATTATGTTAATTCCAGGGATAACTTACCATGAAATATTAGAAAGGGTCCACTCACACCGGTGTCGGAACGATAAATCTGATGTTGAGGCACTTGGTGCGGACGGATATCAACTTACTGATAGCGTAAAAGTACGATAATGTAAGTAAACTTGTTAAATATGACTTATATATTAGGTCTTTCTGATAGATATAAAAATACAAAAAAATGTAATAGTATACACACCGTCACAGAATAAAATATTAGTACTACGTACAGTTAATTATTTAATGAACAAGCTGAAAATACTAGCAGCAAAGGTAAACACGGGTCCGCCTCTTGAATTTTTCACAAGACATAATTATTCCACAGTTTTTAGCTTTGCACTTCAGTCGGATTGTTGAAAGGGTGAAAACCGACCTAAGATGATGAATTATTCAGTGTTAAAAAGGTATGTTTTTTTATTAGCTATAGCAATGAAGAGATACAAATACAATAGAAAAAATAATCGTCGACCATTTTTAAGCGACTTGAAAAAAATGTTATTCTTGTCAGCGATGTGTTTCTTGGTGTGACAAAAGTTGTTGGTTTTAGTTTGTGGGTGTTGTGTCTTCAGGAATTTTAACTAGGTAAGTACTTACTTATTCTAATTCTCACGTAATGCCACTATCCCGCTAAGTGTAGACTCACTAATGCCACGTTATAGATACACATTATCACCAATATTCTTCATTAACCACTTCAACTGGGCTAAAATGCCTGTGCTAAGAAGTGGTCCACAACAATGATCCAAATGTGGATACGATTCGGCGAAGTCTCGTGCCCTAGGCCTAGGCCATTATCGCTTATTTTCTTAGAAAATATGTAGGTAATATCCACAAAAAATGTTCGAGCAAAGTTTATTACACATTCTATTTCAAAAAACCCGAAAAATGGCGGAATTCTCATAATACGGTAAAAGTATTTACATATTTTGAAGGGAACATTTAGCCCTCGTGCTTCAATGGACTTCAACATTCAGCTGAAAATTATTTAGGGACCATTACGTCCCACAGCTGCTACTTTACAGTTTTGTGTATGAAATTACCTTATTTTGAGGGTTCTTTACTTAAATACGAGTACGTCACAGAACAAAGGCTATACGAGTACTATCATAGTTTATGAGATCTGCAAACTATTGACTAAACTGACGCGACCATACGATATCTAGATTGTTTTTGTTGTATAAGAAGAGCAGACGAAAAAACGGGCCATCTGATGGTAAGTGAACACCGTCGCTCATTGACAACCCACCTCACTACAATGTTATTAGACGGTTGAAGTTGCGCTGCTAACTTTAAGGACTTCGTTGGAATGCCTCAAGTGCCGATAATTATATATGCTGGCTCTCGTACCCATCAAGTACAAACACCGCAATGTAAGCATTGCTGTTTTATGTGGAAATAGTTAAAAGGGTGATATATTCCTTGGCTGATCCTGGACAGAGTCATACCATCTTCAAACAGCAGGCCGTAAAGGCCTGAAAGGTTGCAGGGGAGCGATGGTTGAAAGGGAAAATCAGAAGTACAAAATATCGTGCTGGACCCACCATACTACTGAGCCATGATGAGATAAGTAAATACAGAGCGCTTCTCCGTAGAACGTTTCGTAAGTTTCACTGTCTCACTTGCTACGGTCGTAGCCCGTAGAGCGCCTGTATCCACTGCTTTTCAGATATAAATCGTGAAGCAGACATCGAAAATGTACAATACAATAATGCGAAAAAGATATGTGCCTTACTGACATCTAGGAAACTTTGTTTAAGAATTAGAATTGAAAACTGTATTCTTATCATGGTTTATTCGGCAGTTCCCCAGTAGTCTTGCCAGGTAGTATTATATTTTGTTTTGTTGGGTCTTTTATTTATTAGAATATACAGAATTCTAATGCCTACCCAAGACCTTTGTACCTTTCAATTTAACCAAAGTAGGATTAATAAATACTAGAAGGTATATTTTAATGAGAATAGCTTTATAAAAGCTTCATTCCATTCAGTCTATTGTTATATTATGGTTAATAAATCTTCTCTTATATTTTCTTGTTGGCATTTTCATAACTAGAACAAACACCATTAGCTTCATTGTCTCTATAATTTTGATAGTATAAGCTCAGACAAAGGCTGCGTATTGCGTAATAGCAATTAGCAGTCTATCTGTCGCAGCCCGATTGTATAATCCGCCGTATTACATAATGGCTAACCATTTTGCCAAACGGCGCCGTTTTGTATTACGGCTAAACGACGTTCAACCGTTTTACATAAGGGCTGAAACTCAACACGCCCGATTGTATAAAGGTTTTGCGTTCTTCAATCCGGCGGATCAACGATTTGCCTTTTTGCATAACGGCGTGAAATGAGAGGTCGGATTGTAAATTTTAGTTCTAATTTTTACCGCTCGTGGCGTCAAGTGTAGAAAATGTTTTGTTGAAATTATCAAATACATATCAGCGCGAATTACCAGAAATCACGCATTTCACTAGTTATCACCGGGAAATACCGCGAATCACCGTAAATCATTGGCTAATTATGCAATATGAGTGAATATGCATTTACTGGACCCGCATGCTCCATCGTCGACGTCATCGTCGCTTACCATCAGGCGAGATAGAGGTCAAATGCGGATTATGTAGTCAATAAAAAATTATTTTTTTTAAATTGCCATTTTATATTGTAGGCAGCCATATTATAGAACATAACGCATTGTCAATCCGGCTGAACGTCGTTCATCCGTAATACATAACGACGCCGTTTTGTAAAACGACGGATTATACAATCGGGCTGCGACATATCGACCGGCGTTGATCCATATTCTCATACAAAAGTGAAATGAATTCTGAAATTATAAAAGTTCCTAAGTAAGAGCCCTTCCTAAGATCACTCAGGTATAATACGTTTGTATTTTTATAGTTTTGTAAAAATAAGTTTTTGAAATAGTTGATGGAATCAATCGTTACTTTGCGAAAATCCATTATTAATTATTAATATTATTTGGGGAAAAGGATCCAAGGGTTTGTCCTCCCCAACGATAACCAAATAAAGAAGGTCCTCTTGCAAAAGAATCTACCTACATTTTACATTTATTCCATCAATCGATATCTTCCAAAGCACTGAGTAACATCACTATACGTACCCAAAGATTAAGAATTTATTGGTATAAGTATTAATATAATGTGCTTTTCGTCGGATCACGGTACGTATTAAAAGCGCTAACGCCAAAATGCACTCAGCCTACACGTTCGCCCCAGTTTCGTTTCGCCTGTCCGTTCGCTATGGAGAGCTTTTAATGCAAATCTCAAATGGCATTGTTTATTTATCTAACCACCAGGGCCGTAGATAGAGCTAAATTATCAAAGGACCCCCTTTTCATACGTCTCATTCTTAATTATTTCGTAATATAAAATATCGCAAAACAAATTCAGACGGTTTAAATGTGTGAAAATATAATGCGTCCATCATTCAACAGCTACTATTGCTGAAAACGAACTAAGACTCGTTTTTTAAAGTAAACGTAAGTAAAATTAAAAAAAATATTTTTTTAACTTATTTGTGCCATGTCGTAGACAGAGACGACACTAAACTCATCACGAGGGAGGCTACGTTCAATATCAGGTACTTTGAAGGTACGTAATTGAATTAGGTGGCATGTATTACATATTCATTAGTTCCATGTTAATTAGGCACCTGGCTGGTGCCCGCTCCGTGCCGCTCTGAGCAGATGCATAATCTACAACGCTGCTTAATAAAATATAAGGTAAATTACCAAGTTGTCTTTACATGCTTAAAAAGAGATTATATGAGAGATAACTGGCTGCACGATAAAAGATAAAACATACGGAAATCAGGCTCAGTTTCCCGTCTATCAGTCGAAGAAAGTAGATATGAAGAGTAGACATAAAAAATAAATATTTCATGTTGCTCGAAATTTGTATTAGAACTTTAGGGATTTTCTGCAGGACTACAGGTCGCTCCGGCCTGAAACGTCTCTGGCTACTGTTTCGTAGCCCTTCGTATTGATAACAAGTTCAAATTAAACAAATGGAGGTATATGAATCGATAGATAATGGTAAAATGGTATTGTTCATAGTAGATAGGTACCTACATAATCCCATTGCCAACAGCCAGACGCCAAGTCAAATAGCAAGTGTAAACGGCAAGTCGTTAGCCGCCCAAGTCATGCTCACGTTACATGGAATTCCTGCCCATCCGCCCGCGCCTTCCTTTCATCTCCACTTAACCAGGTAGATAGAACTCAATTAGCAACAATTATTCCAACGGCGACTCGATGCCAACCCAAAAGTTCCCTAGACTATTTCGTAATTAATTTTGTTTCCAAACGACCCCGCCGACCTCACCACGGCTTGACTTTACACGGTTTTATACCTAACTCTATATTTATTTAACACTAACTTCTTTTAACTCAGTTAAACACTTTTAATTAATTTATTAATTTATAAGTATATTTCAGTTACGAAACGGTGTCGAAAGGTCAAGAGTGCTTGAGGGCTCTAAGTACCACAACTTGACTAAAGAACCACACAAATTGACTTATTAAAAAAGAAAACATAACTAGAAATAAATTTTCTTGTCGTAAATTTAAAACGAATGAAACTATTGTGAAAGAATTATAGGAAATGAAGCGATAAAGGAAACTTTGGAATGGTTTTCACGCCCGCTCCTACGTAGTGGTCCATAACGACCATATAAGGCCGATTGCTTTCTTAAACTTATCCCATTTGTACCCCAGCGTGAAGGAATTGGAACTTCTTTATTGTGCCAAAGTTAGGAACGAGAGCGGCTATTTCCATTTCTATCGAGTTAGTAAGCCCAAACCGATAAATTATTGTAGCTGCTATAGCGGCAACTATAGTGTCAGACGAATTGTTATGAAACTTGGAGTGATAAATGGGACCGCAACCATTACTTCCTGACAGTCGAGGGGCGTCTCATAGAAATACAATTAGTATGGATGTCGCAAACAAGCACCGACGAGAATCTATGTAACAGAATATAGACGGATTATAATATCCTCGGTTATTCATTATTACGTAATGGAATTGTTGAAATTAGGACGGGTCACGTCCACATTAAATACACGGTTCAACCGCAACACTTAGGCCTTGCATATGGCTTGAAACGGGGCGCGAATTGGACCGCTCTCTGTGTAAAGTCTCATATTAACATAGTAAGGAACCCATTTCCATTATCATCCCCAATTTCGTGCTCGGGGGGCACTTAAGCACTTAATGGATCTCGGCTCCCCGTAATTTACCGGGACGTTGGATTGAATAAAATCGTAAATCTTAACATCAACCGAGCGGAGGTGTTATTACGAAGAATGATTCGCAATTATTCCTCTTGGAATGTAAGGATCATCCCTCGCTGAACTTAAATTACCTCCCTCACTTCTCGCTAATGATACAAAACCGCAACGACGAAGGCGGGTAAATGTAGCTATGGTAGGCAGGCACTTACCTATAGAAGTGTAATTTTATATGTACGAGTACCTACATAATTTCATCACAAGTTAAATATGACGTATTGTTGATTATGACGAAATTTTGAATCTATAGCACAGTAATAAAGAATCCATATTATATCTATTTGAATTTCAAATTAAAATGATAATAATTTTAAACATGAGAAGGTAGGAAGAATTATAAAATTACACGAAAGTATAAGTAAGGTACCATGTGAAACAATTTTTAAGAAGGATGGCGACACAGGGCCCTGTGTCGCCAAATATATAATAAGTACATACAAGTCGTACGTTTGTAGAAGTCGGGAATGAAAAATTTGTAGAACATGTTTTTTTGGGAATAAATGCACTGGGCCTCAAAATGTATGGAACGTCGCCATTGTTCTTTAGACGCGTCGTCTGCCGTGCAATGGTATGAGGCAGCAGACGACCCAGGGCGGGCGGCAAAATGCAGCGGTCCACAAATAAACCGGATCGATACCGGCGGCGCTAACCTAAGCCTCGCAGGTGACTTGCAACATTGTTGCCGCGCCGAATTATTAACTTCTCTTGTGCTCCACTCCATTGAAATGGATTGAAGGCTTTAGGAATAGTACCAGACTCATAGATATCTAATTTTGATTAAACTAGAGTAGGTGGACCTAAGCCCTCACTAAAAGGCGGCCTAGAATGGAAAACGAGGGGTGGGCCCAGCAGTCAAGTTTCAGGAGTCAGTACCAAGGGTTTTTTTATGTTACGACTTGACCACAATATCACCTGTTGGTACGTGCCGATGAGATGGAGGATCGAGGATGGAGCACGCAGACCCAGTAAATACTTATTCACTCTCGCCTTGAAGATCCCAAGTTTGTATGTTTCGGAAAAAAGCCGAAGCCGGCATGTTGTTCCATTCCCTAGCCGTTCGCATTATAAAAGATGAAGCAAATCGCCTCGTGCGATAGTCCCATCAAAGACCTGGATGCGACTAGCACAAAACCGAAAAGACTGGCTCAAAAGCGCCAGGTCCCGAAAGAGAAGAAGCCTTCCCAACAGTGGATGATATGAGCTGAGAATAAAAGGAGAAACGGCTAAACCACATAGAAATCGGACTAGTTACTAGACTACCCTTTCGGGTAAACGACGTTAACAAAAATCTGTCCGATAGGGCAATACCGAAACCCATAAGTATAAAGTTTTACAACAAGAATGACTTAAATATTGCCAATATTGTAAACAAGCTATTTAGTGATACAAATACAAAATAGACCATTTTATTCTTGTTATCGTAATACAACTTTCTTACATTTAGGTTAATAGTATACTTTATAATAACTTCCAAAAAAGAGTTTCTGTATAACTTGTAAAAGCTAAACATTGGAATACCTTTGGGAAATATAAACTCAAATACAGTACGACAATAAAACATTGTTGTACTTGTTTCTATGTAAATCCCGTAACTACGGTTGAGCCGGAGATCCCCAGTGACATGTAGTTTCGGGCTTGAGCCCTTTTGATGCGTACGACACGGTTTTAAACGTAGTCGTACATTTACATACTTTTCAGGTATCTTGGTAAAACGTAGAGTAACCCAACAAAACACACTAGTATCAGTAATGAAACTTTAAGAAAAACGCAAAATAAAAATACAAGGCGCTGTCCCAAAGGGACCCCCGCATCACGCACCCGTCGTATCCGGCAATCTTCCACTCCATATACTCGTATAAACCAACGTACCTACTCTTACTTATATGATCGATTTGTATGTGAGCAGTTTTTACTTTTGTTATCAACACTAAGTCGCACTGTAAAAGAAAATACAGGTACTTTATTAGGGTTTTGTTAGACCCTATAGAAACACACTAATTGGGACTCGATTTACTCGTGTCTGTATACATAGTAAGTACTCGTAGATATAGAAAATGTATAGTCTACGTAATAGAACGCTTTCCTGCCAAACATTTCACTCAGGCGCTCTAAACTCTACTCTCGTAAAATGAATTACTAGTGACGGAACAAGAGTATTAGTTGGTTAGTGCTTCAAAACCAGTTTGTTGTTAGCCTAGGTACCTAACTCATACAAATTAGAGGACCCCGCACGGGATGTATGAAACTTGAATTTTCTGTTTTCTGTCACAATAAGTCTGAAAAATAAACTATTTTTGTCAATTACTTTATATTCAATTTATACTACGTTCATATTTAACAAGAGTCGCCTAAACGTTTACATTTTAATACAATTCGAAATAGATTCCTATACATATAATATATTATCGCAGTCGTTAAGCCATTTCAGAGGCCTACCTAGGTCCTGAACAACTACCACCATACGATAAGCAAGCAAGCAATCATCACTACTACATAGTATAAAACGAAGTTCCCCGGAGCGTCCGTCTGTCTGTGTGTGAAGGATAAACAAGAAAACGGCTGAAAGGATTTTGTTCCGGTTTTCACTTAAGTGTAGTCCCAAGTATAGTGTTTTTTGTCCGTGCATATGATACCAGGGAGCTGAGCAATGGCCATTTTTCCTCGGGGGTGCAGAGGTCATCTTTTTTGGTATTGGTTTCAGTGGACAGAAACAAAAGACTAGATTTTATCACAATTGTAATACCTAGCTAATTTCGAACGAGTTGGCTGAACGCATGAAGTTCATTAACACCCGCTCCCACCTTGGGGAGGGAGACTATTTTTTTCTTTCATCCATGACTGAATGCATATTGGCATGATTTGCGATTCGATTCTGTGTGAATTTCTCATTATTATTTTCTCTTTTTACTCTTTTTTATGTTTAAAAATTGATATCTGCGGACAATGTAGCAATCCAATCCTTGCGCTCCGAGAATCGGGTTTGGCTTTGGGTATGTAGGAGAGGGGTCTGCGGCTTCGACAGGCGGGAATTAATACGCTATTGCGAATAAAAAAAATCTATCTGGGGCTTTTAGTTCCGGATTCGGGCTGGGCATTAATTTGGGTGTAGTACTTAGAGTTTCGGGAGAAGCGGGTTATGTAAACGCAGATTATAGGATACTGAGGGGTTTACCATCCATTTGAAACATTAAATTCAGGAAGCCTTCGGTTTCGGGGGAGGGGATTGAGGCTAAAATTATTTTCTGGAGACTTTAAGGATATTCTCCTTTAGCCACCTACGGGAACCTCAAGAAACACCGGAGGAACGGATTGATTCCCGAGGGTGGGATTTTTATCCATATATAAACCTGTGCGAATCCCAACCGGGCAGCTAGCAATATAATAAATCTTCGGCCACTTAAATGGAGATACATAATAAAGATATTTAAATAACCTTAAACATTTAAGTTATTAATTAAACTTTATTATCCCAAAGTCTTATACCAGGAAGCTTTCAAATCAAAGATGCCCAGGCGTATCGTTCAGTCAGTATGTCGGTACAAGTAGAGCTGGCCACTGCAAAATAATTAGATTAGGAACAGTGCACTCCCGTGTCAGTGTCGCACTTCTATTCAATTCAATTGCATCTAAAGCTTTCAGGGAGATGGATAATTTGATCTTTCACGGTACCTATTTTCTAAAGGAACTTGATAGTTCTAAATCAGATAGGTATTTGAGTAGGTACTTGTTCTAAAATAGGTTTGTATTAAGACAGTTTAAATGTTTCTCTAAAAGGGTTCTCCACAATCGATCACATATTTACTGTAAGGCAGCTGATCGAGAAAAGTGTCGAATACAACCATAACCTGTGCGTAGCCTTTATAGACTACGAGAAGGCATTTGACATAATTAAAAATTGGGCAGTGTTCAACTCTCTGAGAAGGTGCCTAAAAGACACTCGATATGTGGAAGTATTGAGGGAGATATATAGAGGTGCTATACTGCAGGTCAGACTTCACGAGCTCTCTAGACCGGTGAGGATCGAAAGAGGGGTAAGGCAGGGGGACACTATATCGCCAAAGCTGTTCACAACCACTCTAGAAGACATCTTTAAACTGTTAGACTGGTCGGAGCAAGGTGTGGACATAAACGGCAAAATTCTGTCCCACTTGTGATTTGCGCATGATCTCATGATTTTCGCAAAGAATCCCGAAGAGTTATGCGCTATGCTAGAACAACTACATGACGCTTCTCTCGCTGTTGGACTGAAAATGAACACATCTAAAACAAAAATAATGTGCAATAAAGATGACACTACCACCCGTCACATTTTAGTTCACGGCAGGTCAATCGATAGGGTAGACCACTATATCTATCTGGGACAAGTAATCACGTTAGAAAGATTCAGCCAGACTAAGGAATTAGATCGACGAATCCAACTAGGATGGGCTGCATTTAGTAAATTGTCTGACGTGCTAAAAGACAAAAAGAACCCTATCTACCTAAAAAGGCGAATGTACGAGCAGTGTATCCTCCCAGTTATGACATACGGAGCGGAAACCTGGACACCAACTGAACAGGCGATTAAAAGGCTCCATGTGACACAAAGAGCGATGGAGCGTGCCATGATAGGCATTTCCCTCGTGGACAGAGTGCCGAATATCGAGATCCGGAAAAAGACGAGGGTTCCGGATATAGCCAGTATAGTGTCCAGGTCTAAGTGGAGATGGGCAGGGCACGTGTGTAGAATGCAGGACGATAGGTGGCCCCGAAGACTGCTCGAGTGGCGACCCCGAGTGGGGCGCAGAAGTGTTGGTAGGCAGCCCGCGAGGTGGACCGACGACATTGTGAAGACGGCGGGGAGGATGTGGATGCGAACGGCTAGAGATCGAGGAGAATGGCGTGCACATGGAGAGGCCTATACCCAACGATGGGTTACGTTAGGCTGAAAAGAAGAAGAAGAAATGTTTCTCTATAACCCTAAAACTATATTAAAATTATATTTCCAGTTCTAAAATAAAACCTAGGAGGAGTATACGCTCGATTGGAGTTTCTATAAAGAGGATTCTGTTTCCATCTTTTAAAGGAGTCCTTTAAAACTCACGGTTGACGTACTCTTTCAAGAACTTTGTAAGTAAGTAAGTTAATCGAGTTTCACTTTATTTTGTCAGGTGAAGTTGAAATTCACGAAGCGTATTTCTGTTATTGAAAAACGAATAACGTTGTCAAGAATCGTAAATTAGTAGTTCCTGAGAATGGGAAAGAAAAAAGAGTTATTTCATTTCCATTCTTCCTATAATTACTGTTTTTGCGCATCGGCGTCTGGCGCGGATTTAGCTGGGAACAGTTTATGAAAAACTTCACTTGCATGCAAACTAGTTTGCTACTACCATTTGCTAATGTTGAAACAGCAGCTCGTTCCCGCGGTAAGGTTTTTGATGTGGTTTCAGCACGCGACAGTACAATTAAAATTTGCAAATCGAAATTTGTTCCTAACTTCCTACGTTACTGTTATACAGAGTATTTCTATTATTCTTTTATGTGATCTCTTGCTGTACGATTTTTCGTATTATGCTCTGCTTGGATAAAAATAACTATTGGTTGCAACCCCAACATTACAATCAGTGTTGCCAGATCCGATTTTAAAAAATACGTAGGGCGAGGCTGAAATATCCGTAGAATTCCGTAGATTGCATCTAGAAAAATCCGTAATTCTACAGAGTTTTTTAAGATTTATCTGACTGAACTATACCCTTATAATGTAGTTCAAAAGTGGCATAGAAATTAAAAACTAGAACAAACTTATGCGAAACTTGTTCAAAAGTTCAGGACAGAGGGAAAATCAATAAAAGTCTTAGCTGTTCTTAATTATTTTTATTTACTATCCCTAGGCGGCTCATTGTATGGAATAGAGAAATTCAAAGTAAAGTTGTCACACTGCCATTCTTTTTCTTTGCTATGTATGCTATTAAGGACGAATAGTGAGTGAATGAATTGCACCACCACAAAAGTGAACGGAACGGACATAAGTAAAATAAATTTAAAAAACACTGCGCGAGCTGCAAACGCAGTCCGCGTTTCGTTACATGCAGCTCGCGCAGTGTTTTTTAAATGTGGGTTTTTGCAGTTGCATTTCGTTTTACGCAGATAAATTACGCTACGTTTAATTTTTATACATTTTGGTGGTAAACCAGATAAAGTTCAAAAATCCGTAGATTTGCAATTAATTTCCATAGTTCCGTAGGTAAGGCATAAAATCCGTAGATCTACGGATTTTTCCGTAAGTCTGGCAACACTGGTTACAATACTAACTTTATGAAATCATAACATATCAAAAGAACATCCGAACATAGTCACAACAAGTGCATGTTATTACGACAGTCCATTACACTTGTCATAAGTTTTGTATCACGGATGAACGGGGACCTGCGAACGGCCAAAATATTCAATTGGCGTATCCTGGGTTGGCCCCGAGCCAGACTCCCCTGCATATTGATGTGCCAACTTTTCCGTCGGCTCAGCTCATCGGCCGAACTCCAGTCGCGGACCTGCCAAACTGTGGCCTATGCGCTGGTCGTGTAAGTTTAATGAGGTAACGTGTCTTTAGAACTGTGGTTCCGCACCAGTGGCTCGTGAATACTCGAGGAGTGGCCCGTGAAGGCAGCAAGTATCGGAAAAAGTTGCAAGTATCATGAGGTTCCAAACCGCTCGTGAACTCGGTATCATCGACAAATCGAGCAGCGCGCCTTAACCATTGCAATCATGTACAAATTGTGTATGTCTGTGAAGATAGAATTTAGCGATAAGTAGGAAATTGTTCTAAGAAATGCAATGTAAACCTTATTTCACACAATAAATTATTATGATTATGAATCTACTTCATACAACCATGTCAAAAAAGTGCCCCTATGTATAGCTTCATGTGTAGACTTCTGCACAAAATGTTCCAAAAACAAAAGTCAACCCTCCAAGAGTTGATAATCTAATTATATTATATATATATATTATATTTGGATACATTTTTAAAGTCACTATTTATTTCTACAAAACATTGACTATAATTGAGAGAGAAAAAATAATATGCTGCATTTTTTCCTACATATCTAAAACTTTTTCACAGATAAATAAAGCATTTACTAGATGTCAAAAACGTCGATTCTTCATAAAGTTTTTCAATATGACAGGGTCGGCGCGCGTAAAGCAAACTATCGGCTTTCGTAAATTGAACAAAGATCAACTTTGATTTGATGGATGAGGCCACAACTGCGCTGAGAAATCAAATCATTTAGAGACTTTGAGAACTTCCAAGTAAACTTGAACTAAATATAAACATGGCCTTAGCTCGGACATCACGGGTCCGGTTCCGGCCACGGTTCGGTTCGCTGCAACCAATCTCAAAGCGTGGAGAGAGGGCGAAGAGCATGTGATTGGTTGCAGCATACGTAAATGGGTCTGGAACCCGACCCGTGAAGGCCGAGTCTAACCGTTCTAAGCCGTCCTGTACAGTTACAATAAAAAAATACAATTGGAATACGTAGTACCTATCGATTAATTACAATGGGAAGTATCTATGATTGCAGGTGGTTCCTCTGTCCACCCCCTCGGGGATCATGGACGTGAGAGTTATGCTATGCTACGAGTAAAATGCGACTGTAAGTTATTTAAAAGCATTTTAGAAGTCTCCACTTTGACCATTTTCCGTTATGGTTGCAGAATGGTACATATCTACTCGTACCTACCTATTATATAGAAAATAACGATATCCGTTTAATTTTGTAATATTTTTAGTAAGCTACCTATCAACAGTTGGTATAAATTAAATATAACACGAAAAATTAAATACCTCCGTTTCCTTTCAAATTCATCAAGGAGATGGAAATTCTACTAAGAACAAAGAAAAATTTAACTTTTAAGATAAGGTTGCTGACGCCTACCTAACCTGCAATTATAATATCAAAAGAATTGACTTTCTGCCACTCATGCGTTTTCATTTTTAATATTAACCGTAAAAATTCATTCGAATTATTATGACAAAGAAATTTGAATTAAGAACGAAACTTAGCTTTACCTTTTAAACTTACCTTAAAATTAAAATAAACAGCTCAAAACCTAAAATAACACCTTCTGTCCATTACTTACCGGAAACGAAAGAAAGTTTTTTTTTAAGTTTAAGTTTAGCAGTCATGCAGGAATTGAAACCATTATCTAGTGTGTCCGCCAAGTTCGGAAAGAAAAAGGGTGAAATAGAAATACAAATACATTTATTGCCAAATACAATAAAATTTAAAATTAATGTACAAAGCACTATATGTAATGTATATTTGGCAAAATATCTATTTTTTAAAGCACTATATGTAATGTATATTAGGCAAAATATATATTTGGGTGACGACGCAGTCACGTTATTGCAGGAACTATTTCGAGCCATTTTCGACCCCACTATAACTCAAAATCTATTGGAGCTATTGTGTTTTCTTCCTAAATCTGACTTTCTATGAGATTTAAGTATACAGTTTTCCATTATTTAAAAGTTAAGTTTATGTTATTTAGGAGATAATATTTTATTTTACTTTTTATATTAGCAGAGATATCTATTTTAAAACAGAGTCATACGTCTTGCTTCGTTATAACAAATTGCAACGACCAATAATAATAAAAAGTGCATTGGATAAACCTACATACATTATCAGGGATTTGGTTAGATATTACTTAGAGCTTACTGAGGCGGATAGCGAACTTTGTTATACTTGCGAAACGGAGAAGTTTTCCTTACGTAGGTACTCGGTCCGTTTACTTGGCCCACGCTATCACGCCCTAGAGGCCAACCTCTTTTCTTCAAGCTTAAATGTCCTACCTATTGGCCGCTAAAGCCCTTTCTATACATGTTACAATGTTCTTTATATTACAATGAAATAATTTTAGAGATATAAAGTCTGTACGAAATCAGTTCCAATAGTTTAGCTGATATGTACGTTTTTGAAGCGACAATTCGTAGTTTCCAAGTAACAAATATTTAAAGCATTTCTTAAAAATTAAGTTGCTTGCTTATCGTATGGTTAGTGGCCAACCTATTTGTCAGAGTTGTTCAGGCCGCCCGTAGGCCTCTGACATGGCTTAACGACTGCTGTCGAACGACTGCTTCCGAGGCACGGAGGAGCTCAGATGAAATATGCCACCAGCGGTCACCCATCCAGGTACCGACCGCGCCAACGTCGCTTATGGTCAAATGTGAGAACAGAATTAAAATTCGCTCGTAAATAAAATAGCTACATGCAATTAAAAATCAGAAGATAGAAAGAAACAGCAATATTACATCGTGACGTCACCCTGTTATACACACCCTCAAACACACACACACACACACACGGAAATACACACAATGCATTCCCACCACCCCTTATATTAACCTTTATTATTGTTCTTTTTTGTCTTACTTTCAAATTTTGACAGTTTTATATTTTCTTGGCTTGGCCAACTTCTGTTCTGTTACATGTTCATACACTGGTCATAGAAAAGAGATCTGTCCTTTGAGATACGGGAACTTCCTAGTTCGGAGGTCAGCGTTTATTGTAAACTAACTTGTTACTGACTGATTTTATTTAGTTAAATATAACATATGCATAGGTTCCTACTGGTGTATGGACTATGAATACTTTGACATCTTACCGCACAAATAAACTTATTCTTATTCTTAATAGTGCCATACAAGCAGGTCCTTCGCTACATATAACAGACTGTTTTGCTAGAAAGGGACACAGCATCTCCCCACTACTAACTTTAACCAATACCTCTGATGTTAGTTGAGATAGCGAAAAACGATTTTAGATCCTTCTTCAGGATGTGCGTGTGAGTTGATTGATGGAACAAAAAAAATTACTCAAATACCCAATTAATGACTCAAGGCTCAAGGCACTAGACTGCGGCGCAAGCGTTCCCGGATCGAATCCACCTCTTGACCATTGTGGTACCACTAGCACAGGCAATTTTAACATAGTTAAGTGGTTAATAAGAGAGAGCGTTGAGACTGAACTTGAGAGCGTCGGTAGCGTTGTGGCTAGGACGTCGGACTCCCGTGCGGGAGGTCCGAGTTCGAAACCAGGCAATGCCATGTACCAATGAGTTTTTCGGTTTTTTCGAAAGACTTACGTACATTTACCGACTGCTATGACGGTGAAGGATCGTGAGGAAACCTGCCCACTGAGATAACCAGTGTGTGAAATGGGGAAAGCAATGGCAAACCACCCCATTAAATCTGCCACGAGAGTCGTTCTATGTGATTAATTCCTTAGAATGATCACGACCCTCAGCAATGAGGAACACGACTTTGAGAAGTGGTTAGTAAGACTTTACCAAAAAAATAAAAAACCCAAAAAAATGTAACATCCATAGCTAGAGCCGTTATTATTACTCGATAACCGATAGTTTTTCAGGATTTTCTGTTGCAGTACATTAATGAATATTCGTCGATTGTTACACTACCCAGCCACCCCTCTAGCGAATGAGTGACGCTCTTTTGTCTGGATGGTGTCGATCCATTGTTATGCGATAAAATATCTCCTTACTAATGTATTCGAATGATTGATTGCTTGCTCCTTAATGGCTTATTTGCTACACAGTTTCCCATGAGCTACAGCCTCGCAATTAAGTTGCAGATCGATCTATAAAAGAGCTTTTAAATTGCTTGAAAAAACGTGCTTATACGTCCTAAGACTCTTAAGCAGAAGGTATTTTTTTCTTTGTTGTACGTTATCTATTTATATGGCTCACAAAAGAAATTACCTAGGTAAACACTGTTGATGTTATATGAAACCATAAACGTATCTTAATATAGAAAGATCAATAATTTCTCAATACCTAAGTATGTAACGCAACTGTAATTACGTAGATGAGTAAGTTTGTTATTTATCTTCGATGGAAATAATAGTAAAACATAGCACAGTATAAAACTAGCAAACCTTAAATGACATATACAATACAATTTAATGTTTATAGCCACTAAGGAAAGGACAATCCTTAAGTGGAAATCCCATAAAATACGTCTTACCCGCAGAAGAGCAAGGAAGCGGGAGTAGAGTGCGACGTTACATTACCTAATAACATGCCACCTCTGTACTCGACATGTTACAAAACACCGACAAGGAAACATGAATTGTTTGATTTATGTTCCGCCACCACCATCCCTTCTATTTTTTATTTTATGAAACATTATAAAAAAATGAAGAGGAAACACTGTTTCTTGGAATTTCATAAATATTTAAGTATCAATTAACTTTTTAAAGATTTTGGTACTCGTACTTCTGTCTATTATGCTGAGTTTTATAAATTTTATAAATCTGAAGTTCCTATTTTTCAAGTCCAATGTTTTACAGTGCAGGGTAAAATTATCCTTAAGAGAATAAAATAAAATTGAATTTTAATTTCGAGTAAGTTTTGATACGTAAGTTTCATTAATTAGAATGTACACTATATAAAATCCCTATCTACTGACTATTTAAGCGAGCGCAACTGATGTACGAGTAGGTAAGTTAAAACCAAAATCAAAATATTTCAGTAACGTAATGAATTTTCAAAGGTGTTGGCACCGAACCGAGTAGTGCCACCAACTGCTGTAGGCAGGTCGTAAATATCGTCGCGACGTGATTGGACGCGAACGGCCTGATAAAAAAAAAGATTTTTTAATCACCACCACCACTACCGTTATTGTGATTATGATAAGTAACTACGATCACCAGTAAGTGGGTATTTTAAATAAGTAAAGATCTTTTGGAATATTTTTTTGGTTATTTAAAAGAGGCAATAATGTACCTAAATATGGTCCATTATTTAAAAACGTACTCTCAAATAATAATAAAAAATAATAACTATATATCATAATAATTATAAATAACTTAAAAAAATATATATACTGATCCGCCTGAAAAATATATATATTGTTCAAACTATCAAATATCTAGGAGACTCAATCGTTATTTCAATTTCAGTATAGTAGGTATAATCTATGTTGTCACGTAATAAACGAAACTATATCGACCAAATCAGCCACAATCTGCCAGTGCCAGTGAGTTTATGCCATATTCGTATCATGTGAAATTGCAAGCATTACAAATTACTCCGTACTGTAATATTGCCTTTATTAATACGTCAGGAGTTCCGTAATGACTTACCAACACTAGTTAATGAATATTTGGGCACGCTCAGTCCCATGTTGTATGAAGCTTCAAAGGGTTTATCTGAGCAATTAATGCTTTAAGGCCGTGAAAGCATCGTTGTTAACAGGGCTTGTTGGCGTGAAAATACGGGTTAGTACTATATCACTTATTAATGTTGACAGGTGTACATAAAGTGGTATGTAGATAGATCTATCAATTTAAACAACTCTACTTCTAAATTCTCTCTTGTCCTGAGGTGGGTAAGGAGAGAGTTGTGCTCTGCAATATAATCCAAGTGAGAAATACTACACACCGAACACTCTGACAACACCTTTATTTTTCCTCAGATTTAGTGGGTAACAAGCTCGAATGAATGTAGAGCAAAACTTCGCAATGCCTGATTCTGGTCATTTATAGTTATTATTAAACTTATTCTTATTCTTATCTAAATCTGCCAATGTTTCTTCATGACTTCATCAAATTAAACTACTTTTAGTAATTACTAGTTACTTAATATATTATGATATTATTGTAAAAACACAGAATACTTACAAACATAACTTCCTCTAAAAAAGTTTGTTGACAACATCACAAAACTTGTAAATCGAACAATACCCGTTATATAGGTACTTGTCTTTTAATAAAATCAAGAACTATAAAGATTCATTAGATTCTTTTAATCCTACGGTTCACGAGATCCAATAAAGAAAATAGTTAGAACAAAATGACTACAAATCGAAGAACTTGGTTTTGGACAAAGGAAAGGGAAGATGGAAACAACATCGTACGTAAACAAGGCAAGAGGCTCATTGGTTTTATTTGAAAAGTTTTACACGAACGCGGTTTACTGCCTTTTGGGGAATCAAGGTTTATGTTTTTTGTTATAGAATAGAACTTCACAAGATATCCAGTTATTTTAAGGTGTACGTGAATGAACTAGACATTACTACTAATGCGCTCGCTGTTTTCAAATCTCAAGTTATTTTTTGTAGGGTTTTATCCTGAGTTTCCTTATGTACTGTATGCATAATTTGATAGAGTACAAGGTAAAAAATGTTTTCGGAATTTATTTTCTCGATAAAATCCTTTGGTATTAGATGAAGTCATCTCAGTTCAAGTAAATTGCTTTTGATCAATAAAATATAAAAAATACTGTCTTTGTTGAAGAGAATGTATTAAGTATTTTCGGTAAAGAAATAACGAAAGAAAATAATCATTTTCTTGAATCTGTGCCTCTAGTGAACACGGAAACAACTCGATTTGAGTTCTTTTTGTTTTTTTTTTATATAATCCTGTTCGATTGGTCTAAGAAATGTAGAGATATACCTACCTTAATAACTGAGAGAGATACACTGTAACAAATCGTATAAAAATTGATAACTATTGGTTTAAATTCAATTAGCTCTATCAGAAAAATCAAAATTCGTTGTGAAAACTGGTTTAACTGTAATTAATATCAATAGTGTTTCACAACATTTCAGAGTAAATAGACCTCAGTCGTTTTGTCACTTTGTATTTTTTTTTAATTTATAAAGTATAATATATACAAACGTTTTATTTTATCCCAAATACATTTACAAATTAACTTGTAACTGTTGACACACCGTGAATTTTATATAGTGTTCTTTACTGAAACTACCTATGACCGAAAGTGGTGCCTCTGTCTACCCCTTCGGAGTATGGACGTGAGAGACACAGATAGATAGATGGATCTGAAAGCATTTTCCGTACAATATAAATGCACATCTAAGAATGAAAAGGTAATGCAAATAGTCAAAAATGGTGTCTAGCTAATTCGATCAATACCATGAGATATAATTCTTCCGTCGTTTAGATTTATGTACCTAGTCATTAACGAGCAGTAATTAATCTTTGTCATTCATTGCTAGCTCTCCCAGATCTACTTTACCGTTAGAAATCTAAACCACTTTTTTGGTTGCAATTTCAACTACATACGTAGGCATCTATATGTATCGAAATGGATATCCGGCTCGAAGTATCAATGAAAGGAACGCGTTGGATGTTAAATGCTTAACAATAAATGATAAAATGATGTCAAATTTATAAAAATTGCTAGTCATTTGATAATTAATATTGCATACATACACATACCTTCACGCAATGTCCCTTGCGGGGTAGGTTGAGAGAACGGAGCGCCACGAATCTCTTGGTGTTTCTATTGGCGTTTCTGTAGGTTCGCATTTAAACTTATTCCCCACCGTTGGTTGAGGATACCTATAAGAAGACCTTGGATAAAAAAACATAGTCGGTAGTATTCCTCACTTCATATAGGTAGGAAACTCTTTCAATACCCGAAACATTCAAAAATATAATGATATTATGAGAACCATCCATAACTTACTTCAAAAACACAATTTGCCTCGTCAAATTAAACCATTCATTATCCCGATAAGCTCTTTGAACCTTTCCCCGCCTGCACCTTAAAATTCATCCCCCGTGATCAAGAATTTGATCGAGAGTTAGTAATAACCATCAGGACGGACTGCTGGCTCGGTGCTCAGTCGTATATCTCTTTTGTAGGGCAGATTAAAGAGGCGATGGCGTGGGCCGATGCCATCCATCTCCGTTAATGCTCCGATGCCGCGCGCGACCCACCAGGAATAAACGCCGTGAGCGCAGCCATGATGCATCGGTCGGAGTATTTTGCGCGAAAAGTGCTTATTGTATCCCCCAATCAAAATATTGAACGATAACTGAGTTGGATAAAATTATGGATTTATAGAAGTTTTATAAACGACAGGTAACGACTTAATTACTAATCTATAGTTACTAATATTAAGTGTATCATTAGGGAGTGATCCCTGGCACACAGGTGATGCCTGAAAATCAGCGCCGCAGTGCTAAATCCGCTGCGGCAACAGGCTGCGGCTGTCCCCTTTCATCACCTTCATCAAACTTAATTATTATTGTGTATTTATTTTTATCTTATATTTGTTTAATAGTATTTTTATCTTCTGTACCTAATTGTTTGTATGCGATGCGCTTTTGAAAATATATTATTTCTTTCTTTTAATTACCATTTCTCTTTCTCTCTAAAAGTTTTGAACACAGTACAAACTTTTGAAGATCTATGGAATACTGGTTATTATTTAGACACTTTAAAAACAGTGTTTACTGAACAATTGAGTAGCACGGTCCGAAAGTGATCGTGCAGGTTAAGCTACGTTGACCGCTAGTGTCATATTTCATTTCTCCTCCTCCGTGCCTCGGAGAGCACGTTAAACAGTCGGTCCCGGTTGTTGTCGTTCGACAGCAGTCGTTAGGCCATGTCAGGCCCACGGGCGGCCTGAACAACTCTGACAAATAGGTTGGCCACTAACCATACGATAAGCAAGCTAGCAAGTGAACAATTTGACAATATCGCTATCGGAAATTCTCTTGTTCAACTTTCAGTAGTCTGAATTTAAAGAATAGATAGATAGATAGAAACACTTAATTGTACACAAAATCAGGAAAAGTAAAAACTACAGGAATAATAGCACGATATGTACAAAGGCGACCTTATCGCTTAAAGCGATCTCTTCCAAGCAACCTCTGAAGTTAATTGGACATTAAAGAGATTAGGGACAGTGTAGTGTGAAGAAATAAAAGGTTACTATTACTTAATATACAGTACATTTTGTAAAATAAAACTAATATGATATACATAAATAAATATGTAGGTATTCTAAAATAGTTAAATGCATAGATATACATAATATAAATAAATAAACATATATAATAGATAGTAAACAATAAATGGGTAAATATACATAATATTGAAAATAATATGCACAACTACAACGACAAATAATGATGAGTGAGACCCTTTTTAAACGAAGCCAGGGATTCCGAATAACGAATTCGACGAGGAAGTGAGTTCCATAGGTGTGCTGCCTTGACAGCAAAGGAGTCAGTGTAGTATCTGGTACGACACAGTGGAGCCTTTAAGATATTAGATTAATAGAATTATTTTCGTAGAAACCTTTGATCTGTGTGGAATTCAAATGATAGCTACTTTACTTCATAATTGCGAAAAAAAATGGACCGATCCGAAATAAATCATTTCCATACGATTTCAACAAAGAACTTTTAAATGTAATGCTTGTAACCTGTATATATTATATGTACGAGTATAAATGACATGATGTACCTATGCGCATATTGCATACGGTATTGTATGAAATAAAGAGGTTGTCCACCAGAATTTAGGTAGGTGCCTGCATTTTCATGGGTAAATATGCCTTTCTCTAATCTATAATTATGTACTTAGTCTAGTTACTAATAAAAATAAAAACCGTCATTAATATTTTTATATTTTTTATTTATTTTGTCTTCTCATACACACTTTTGTAATAATATTTCAATCGATCGTGTCATATCACAAACACACAACAATAACGTTCATAAATTACTAATGTCCTTTATTAATATCACCAGTTTTCAGTTTTCAGCACCAATCATCATCAACATAGTACGAGGGATAACTCCTAAAAAAAAATACAAGGGTACATTAAGAAAAATCTAGATTAATTAACTAAACGCCTGTTTCTTTTCGTACATTTTTCAGATTGACGAACAAGGTTACTTTGATCTAAGTTAGCTATAATACGAACGAAAAAGAAACTGGCAAGTTCAAGGAACTGGATGAACGTATACTAGGTATAATAAAATACCTGGAGTGACCTCTTGCAGGACAACTCAGTATCGAAAACTGAAAATAAAATTCCAGTGTTTTGAAAATTTCTAAAAGTTGCTAGGCAAAAATATAAGCGCCATGCAGAGGATCTATTGTTGCACCTGATACCCGAGGCCTTTAGGCGTTTTAGGATTTAAAAAAAAATTAGAGTTGACAAGAGGTACCACTACCTAAGAGGTACCAAAAAGTGCCAACTTTATATAATCTGCGTGATGGAGATCGCTATAAAAATTGATGGCGCACTTTAAATAAATTCTAGTTATATTTTATTTGTAATTATTAAATGTTTACCTGTAACCGCCACCGTAGTAACCACCGCCATAATAGCCGCCGCCGCCGTAGTATTCATCGCCGTATCCGCCGCCGTATCCGCCGCCGTAGCCCCCCCAGCTGCCATAGCCGCCGCCGTAACCGCCGTAGCTCCTGCCACTGAAAGCGCCGCCGGCGAGTGATCCGCCGATGATGCCAGCCTTAGCACCCACGAGTGCTCCCGCGCCGAGTGCCCCGACGCCGAGAGCGCCAACACCGAGTGCGCCCGCACCGAGGATGCCTGCTCCGACGACTCCTGCGCCGAGGGCACCTGGGAAGAATGAATGAATATGAAAAAATGTATATTAGTAAAACGTTTAGAATCAATTGATAGAAGCTTCTATCATAAGTTTAAGATTCCAACAGATTTCCCAGTCTTCCAGACTGATTTATCAGAAAATTAAGTATCAACCAATACAATACAAAACCATTTATTGCACACAAACACATATTATACGTACATATCTTTCCCTTACTACACTGTTGTACATACACTAATGTGTGGCAACAAGGAGCGTGTTCAGCTTATGCTGTGAACGGAATCCACAGCGCTGATTTTCAACACGTCCCTTTATCACTTGGATGTAAGACACAAATAAAAATATTTCAAGTTCAGTACGAGTACCAAGTGATTGACCGATCTTTAAACAATGTCAATATGCCAGTATTTTCTAAGCCCACGTGCTCCTCGAGGCTTTACCTCATGTCACTTATCTACCAGCTTTGTTGAGATCGAGGTCAAATGCGAGTCGGTCGTATCGTAATTCGTAAATTAAAAATGTACTCGTATATATTTCTGCTTCTGTTGGCGTCTACGTCATCATCATCATCAAAAGCCTTCACATCTATGTATAACATATTATTTAAGCAGCGTCTAAGGGTTATTGGCATCTCAATAAGTAACGGACAAAGTTTTAAAACGTTTCCAATCATAATTCTTAAATATTACTTAAAATAAACTTACTTACTAGTTACTTGACAGCCAATTAATTACTGGATTACCATAGCCACAGAGTACAATCAATGAAACTACTTAGAGTTTGTTCCCTTAAAGAATGGATCCTATTCAAATGTTAACCTATTGGTGAAAGTATCACAGTATGCCTAAGTCCCTCATGCATGTAATTATAGCTACTTTACTGAGTGACATAATAATATTGTCATCAATCTATGAGCCTAGAAAGTTACTGGTCTCCGGGGATCATTGTTGTTTGAATACCAATATAATTGGTATATAACGGAGACTACGATTACGTCAATCCAACAATATGTTACCTAATTAATTAATAATAAACAACCGATTATTAGAGGACGAAACTTGAGCACCGTTCTATATTTAGAGGATCTATTTATAGTCTTGGAACAAATAATAAAGTTTATTGTAAAGAATCGTCAAGGAAGCAGGAAACAACATTATTTTTTATTTGGCTCCTGTTTGCAGATAGAATAGGCTGCACCAAAAGCAAAATAACCCAACCCAAAATAACCCACCCTTATGCAACCCCCAGGTATTTTAATCAGAAGTGCCATAATCGGGATTACGGAATACCTTCAATACTGTACTGGCTATATTTTTAACGTATGCCTACGCATGCTTACCTGGTATGAGAAACGTCCTTTCGGCCAATCATGCTATGCATATAGGTATATTCGCCGATATGATACAGTTACCAGTTGTGTTTTGCTATAATGACATTCTCCTTTTCTATTTTTATGTGTCTGGAAGGACGAAGAAATCACCTGTTCTGAAACTGAGGTTCTCTAGGCTGCAGTGTGGTGCGGTCATCAGAAGACCATGCTCTATATGATATGTCACACGCCGCTTATACTCCGAAGATGATAGTGTGTAAACTTACCGAGCAATAGACTTCTCTTCTGTCTGTTATGAGGCTGTTCTACGAGGAACACCTGTTGGGCCTGATGGTCTCTGGGCTGCAGTGCGGTCATCAGGGGACCATGCTCCAACGCGTATGACATAGCACACGCCGCCAGGACTCCGAAGATGATCGCACACAGTTTCATTGTGTTTTCTGATAAATTGTAAGGTTATAATATAATGAGTTATTTCTTTTAAATTTTTACTCAAAACTAAGTTTGGCATTGAAAAGGTCAGACCACGAAATAGCGATCTGACGGGATGAACAAATTGCATTAAATCTTACTAATGTACATAATATGAAGGAAAGAATATATTTTTCTAACTTCGAATGTTTATATACAGGGTGGATTTTTGAGACGGGACAGTAAGGGCAGGTATCTTAACCGTTATAGTTACAGGAAAACGTTCCTAGGAGACCATCCATAACTTTTTGAGATATTCTGAACTGCATTCAAAGATTTTCGAAACAATGTACAGTCAGCGAAAAAAATGCTAAAACAACAAAAAAAATTTTTTTATGCCAATCAATCCTAATTCGTGTAGGGATCAAAAGACTCTATCGGGCCAACAGAGGTTTGAGTACTAGAAATGATAGAAATCGCCAAAAACTTTTCCAATACATTTCGGTAAGAGAGTCGAACTTCTATGGGCAAACTTTTTGTTCTGGGTAGACTATCTACTATAAAAAAACTTTTTTTTGTGGGGCTACCTAAAAAATGAAGTCTACAAAAAGAAATACGGCAGTGTTCAGAAGCTGAAAGATGCATTAGCGAGGATTTTAAATAATATCCATCCAAGAAAGTTATCGGCTGCAACTTGCTCAGTACAAAAACGAGTAAACTTATGTATCCGTGAAAACGGCGGTCATTTTGAGCAATTTATTTCATAGATCACCAGAATATTCCCTATTTACGTTTGTGTTTAAAAATTCATGTTTTAAATGATTAAATTTTATTTTGTATTCATTTGTTTTAGTTCTAATGCTGTAGAAGATTATCGATCCGACTATGATTTTCTACTTAGTTAGGTACTTTTGAAAAAGGATCGATTGGTAACAAAGAATAATTTCGAGTTCACTAAGTAATCGTTTTTCCGTACAAAATGTATTGGAAAAGTTTTTGGCGATTTCTATCATTTCTAGTACTCAAACCTCTGTTGGCCCGATAGAGTCTTTTGATCCCTACACGAAATAGGATTGATTGGCATAAAAAAATTTTTTTTGTTGTTTTAGCATTTTTTTCGCTGACTGTACATTTTTTCGAAAATCTTTGAATGCAGTTCAGAATATCTCAAAAAGTTATGGATGGTCTCCTAGGAACGTTTTCCTGTAACTATAACGGTTAAGATACCTGCCCTTACTGTCCCGTCTCAAAAATCCACCCTGTATAATATAATGTCACTTTTGTCACAACTTTTACTTTCTTAGAGTTAATAATTTAAAATCTTTTCAACAACATCAATTTGATCAACTGCTTCGAAACACTAATAAGTTCCTAAACTCAAAGTGGAAATTTAAAAATATCTTTATTTATTCACGAACAAATAACACTTTCCTTATTAGGTATTCAGGGGCTGAAACTTCTATTTCACTATCAATTACTTAATAAGAAAATGTATTTAATTTTGATAGAAGTCCTACCTGTAAAAGTCACCAACTAGCACAGTCACAAACCGGCAAATCTACTGTCCAATGATATCCTGCCCATGTCTTTTATAGGTCGACCATACGGACACACAACATACGAGACGATAAATGTGGTTCCGCGTAAGGTATGCCGCCCCACCTGCCAATTATTATTATGAATTAATGAATATCAATAAACTGAAGAATGTGCGAGTGAGTACTTACGAATACATTGAGCTTTTTTTCGGGAATATTACTTCCGATTCTTTTGTTGAGGAGTAAAATAATAAGGTCGTTTGGCGCTAATAGGAACCGAAAACAAAAACATTCCACATCAAAAAACTGCTCTCACTAAGGCCCGCTTGCGCGCAGGTCGATTTAACAGATAACCCGAGAGTTAGTGCCTAACCAGGAAAAATTACAAAAATGTCTTGCACCAAAACGCAAACCCTGAAATTTTTTATATGAACTATAGACAATTCCCTAGTTAATCCAGGCTTATCTAACCCGGGTTAACAAGATTTAACCCGCACTTTCGCGCAAGTAGCTAAGTAGGTATTTGTCGACTTATAGTTGCGTATGCGCATAGCGGGTGAATTTCAAAATCTTTGGTCTGGACTGTTTTCATAAAACTTATTTAAAAGTTTTGTATTGTTTAACTTCCTGAATCTGAGTGGGCAATAGCTGTAACTTGCAGTGGGCAACTATTGCTGACTGAGCAATCACTGCAGTTGTAAATTTTTATAGATTTGGTAAATGAACAAAAAAAATGTTGTGCTATACTTACTCGTAGACACAAAATCAGCCAACGTCCACAAATAATTAAGTAGGTTTTAGACACTTAGTAATAATACCTAGATTTACATAACATTTTGGTAATAATATTGGTAGACTAGTTTAAAGTATTCAATATTCATTAGATGTTATTATTGTATTACAATGAGAGACCTTAAACAACCAACTAGTAAGTCTAATATCATAGGCATCATTTTAAGGAAAATACAATCTAGGTAAGTACTAACTCATCACAAAGCTCTTATTAAGCTTTTACATTTGAAGGAAGCTTTCAAATAATAATTATAATAGGAGTTGAAAGCTGTAGCAAGGTATGATGGCGGGGACATTTAAAAATAAAAATATATCGCCCATTCTCTTGCCGCCTTCCCAAAGACACGTGTGCTTACTGCTTATATAATAAGATAAAATACTGTCTATCCAGTTTTTATTAAGTATTACGCAAATACCTTGTTTTTGTTAGTGTTGTTATGTCATAAATAAATAAACAATACCTAATTTTCCTAATTGAAAAATCCGATCAAACACTGATCATGTCATTATTAAAATCAGTCTGTTTTAACTTATTTTAGTGTCAATAATATTACAGTTAATTTTCCAGTACACAGTCCACTTACTTTAGTACTCACTAGCGGCCCGTCCCGACTTCGCACGGGCATTAAACATTACATTTAGATTTGTTAATTTTAACACATTCATAATAATAATAATAATATAACACACATATTCACTCCTTTTTGCGTCGAGCTCCTAAAAAACAGTAAATTAAAAAAAAACCGAGTGACGCCCTACAACGCATAAGTAGCCGAATGGAGTTTATTTTTTTAAAGTTTTAAACTCGTGATAACTTTTGAATGGAATGTCAGAATCGAATAATTCAAAAAGTAATATAAAGGTATTGAAGCAGTCTTAAATAATAAATCATTTATTTTGATAAGGTACAAATAAAGAGCTTTTTGTAGCGGTGGTATTTTAATTTCTTTTTTTTTTTTATAAAAAAAACGCTTATTGTGACATGACTATAATAGTTAGAGACACGCTGCCGCTGATTTTTTTGTTGATAATGGTGTGTTCTAAAAAAATGTTATATATCATTTTGTTCTATCATCAATAGTTTTCGCAGCGTACGCGATGTAAGGAAGTTATTTGATATTTTTTTACACTTTATCGTAATTTCAGTAAGGATCCCCATTTTTTTTGAAAATGAAATATAGCCTATGTCACTCTGGAAAAATGTAGCTTTCCAACAGTGAAAGAATTATTCAAATCTGTTCAGTAGTTTCGGAGCCTATTCAATTCAAACAAACAAACAAAAAATCAAACCTTTCCTCTTTATAATATTGGTATAGATAAATAGCTTAGCGAGGAATGACCCACGTACCTATTAACCCCATTAAATACGTACTTAACCCAATTTTGGGATTATTGCCTCAAAAATTTTAAAAAAAAATCCTATTATGCACCTATAGCACAGAAACAGACCCCACACGTAGCTTAATATAATTTAGGTACCTACTCGTGTGAAATTTTAGTTGAGTGATCAACTAAAATTTTATCTCATCATGACAGATTTTCAGTATTCATTGCCTAAATTATTGTGCCATCATCTACTCATCGTTTTAAGATTCTCTGTATTTTTGATGTAGAGACTCAAACCAACACAAATTACATCCAAACAATTCATACTGGAAAAAGTAACTGCACCTTCCCAAACGGGAATCAAATCGAAAACCTTGCACGGAACTTGCAAGTTGCAGTAACGCCTTGAGCATACTGCAGCGAAAACGAAACGGGAGCAGACCGAAACCATAGAAATGTACAAAACCGACAAAGTACCGTCAATAACCGACGTCTCTTTTAAGAGCTCACTAACTGTACTTGTCTATGGTTTCGGTCGGTCCGCTTTCGTTTCGCTTTGGCTACAGTATGCTACCGTCTTACTTAAGAACTATGAGCTTCAGGAGGTCACCAACTTTTACCAAACTAAACTTCTACGTTATTGACTTAAAACTGTGCTAAATTAACTAACCTTAAATCTACAGTGTACTTTGGATAGACACTACTAATGCTTGATCTGTAATTTTAATATAAATTATTATCATTATTAAGCATAATAAAAATGTTGGACTTTCCACTTAAAATTATCAATTTCAACTAGGATATGGAAATTCCAAATCTTGTCGAACAAGATTTACTAGTAAGTGATAAATAAATCCTTTTCAACAGTCTACTATTAATTAAGCATACTCACATATTCTATTCGGAGCATGAAGGAACTAACGCCCGTCCCCGCCCGTCCCCGCCCGCCTATGGAGTGTTTATCGTTTTAGTTCCACTGTATGTCTGAAATTCGTCCATTAGGTAATGGACCGTTACCTATCTATTAGGGGATGGAAACTATTTTTTTTTCTTTCATCAAGATTCCGAGAAATAATGAAATGATATCTTGATTGAAACAGCTGTAATTACGTAATTAGAGAAATATTATTTGACTGATCTAATATAGCACGAATAAAAACATTAAACATATTCTCACAAGGTGAATGCCCTGTCTCAGCAACAAGGTGAAAATTGCACGTAATATGCACTGCAGCACTATTCTGATATATTTATAATTATGTCGTTGTCAATGTAGCTTTTATATTATCACTGGAATTCATCTCACCAGGATGAAGATTACCTACAAACTTTTTCAATTGTTCATAAATTCTAGTCGATAATCTTCAATTGGGTATTGAACAAGGTTAACAATTGTTACTACTTGTACAACCATAAAAAAAACATTAACCGACTCTTCTGGAAGTCAGCTCTTTTGTGTGATTCTGTTGTTCGCCGACTTCAGTGGAGTCGGTTTGGATATTTTTTCACGCGTCGGTCTATGGAAACGATAAATTACCTACCTAAATCGCATCGCATTGAATTGAGAACCTCTTTTTTTTATCGTCGCTTAAAACGCACCGTTTAGTTAATAAATATTCATTTCTCTTAACAATGGCATAATAATAGAAACTATCTTCGGGAATTTCTTTAAATCAGTATGCATTATCTCAGGTCCTAGACATAACAGAAATAATATTTTTCTCCAATACTGATCGACTACGAGTGAGTACCTATTATAATTCAGAATAAAGCTTTTGGAAGCCGAGGTCGGTCAGGTTACTTGCTCTAGGGCCATTTCGCCAAAAATGGCCGACTTCCGCGTTGCAGTCCACCCATACTGGTCCACCTTGCCAGTGCCTGCTGGACATTCAGCATTATCTGTTCATCCACCTTTAAAATTTAATTATTCAGGTACATTGACTCATCTACGTAACAACTAAAATAATCTTATATTATCATAGGATAGGGGGCGGGAATAACCCCAGCGGCACTTCGACCCTCGAGGATCTTTTGTGCCTACCCTATTTTACACACGTCATCTCAGTATGCAGGTTTCCTCACGACGTTTTCTTCACCGGCAGTCGGTAAATGTACGTAAGTCTTCGAAAAATAAGTAAAACTCATTGGTACGTGGCACTCCACGGTTTCAAACCCGGACCACTCGCATGGGAGTCCGGTGTCCTAACCACTAGGCCACGGACGCTCTAACTAAATCTTCAAAAGTCGTAACCAGTAAACTCGAAAGTAAAAAATAAGTACAAATTGTTAATCGTCTCTAAGGTATATATAATATACATATATACATATAGGTGTCTTTTTCAAACTGCGTCCTGATAATTTATTGCTATATTTTTAGCAATAAAATGTGACACAATCGATAATCTTCACTGTTTTTAAGTCATATTTTTTAATTTCCAATATTTAAGCTAATATTTAGTCACGGTAATTAATGGAATTAATATTATTGTGTGTAACATATTTAATCTTATGTGAAGATAAATTAACAGTCAACTTTATCATTTTTAATTTAGGTCTAACCTATTCTCATTTGATTCATTCAATCACTTTAAACCACTGACAAAGATAAATTATTGTTAATTTTCTTTTTTTTGCAATGTCACCATGATTTGTTAGTTTATATTAGATATTACCTCTATAAATGAAATGGTGAATGACATCACTGACTAAAACCAGTCGTTTCACGATCACTAATATTTCACCTGCCATCACAAATTACGAAATTACGAACCTTACATTACATTATATCTGCTGTAATACATAGTTTATTCTACTTTGAAAATGTTTCGTACAGTCGGTTTCTAGCTAATGTATACAATCTATCAAATTTCTGCAATCTAAAATGAACCTTAGTGCATTGCCAAAATTGAATAATAGAGTTTTGTCAGATGCTATGTGTGCTAGAGGCCGACTATACACTAATTGATGTTTAATTTTAGTTTTAGACAAAGGTTCCTGTATTAGACTACATATTTGGATCAACCAACCCATCTTTGTTGCTAAGGAAAATAGGACATGCCGAATACCATGTGCCGACAGCCGACGTTTAGAATCCAGATTCTCCCTTAGGTCATACGTCGTATGGGTTGGGGTCGTTTCAAGAGTGAAGTTTGCCTGCGAGCACAAAGTTTTTTTCTCCAAGGTTCACCTTTAACATTCTAACGAAACTACCCTTGTGTCGTCAAATAGCTCAGCTGGGCGGTGATATTCCCGGCAAAGTTTGGAACTGTCAAGCTCCCTTCACAAGATTTTTTACGCATGGCGAGTCAACGTTCCTGGCTGTCAGTGGTAGATTTATAAACAAAAAACTTACATCAAACACGGTTTAACAATAGCATTGAGTAAAAACATGGTATTATAGCGGTTCTATTTATCAAGGTCCAATTATTTTGTAACATGTTTATATTTATAACTAACTTATTTTAAAATCTATGTGTTTAATATTTATTATTGACGTTGGTAAACATCAATTATTTATTTTTATGTTATTGGATTCAATAAATTATTAAAAACATTTATTTGTTTACTGTTTATTTAACAAAAATAACCCTTAAGGAATAAAAGGCACCAAATTTGTTATAAATATTATAACAAATATCCATTCTTACACCAAAATATTCCAACCACATCTTCAGTTATTCTAAGAGTACAAAGGTAAGTACATATTTATGGCATTATTTACATAAACTTAAAAGTATGTGTTACAAAATTTATGTTTCTAGTAACTTTATGACTGAATCATCTCTTGGCTGAGAATCTGAGCTGAGCATCTACGGCTGAGCCTCTTATAAAATGAAACACTTATTTTTTTATTTTAAACATCAATGTAAGTTATGTATCGGCAATGGATGTTCTCGTATGTCTAAGAAAATTGTGTCACATCGTTCATTTGGTTTTATAACAGTATTAATTCTAACAAAAACGGACGGGATGGATCCCAATTATCAATTGATGCACAACAATTTTTGTTCGAAAAGAAAGCATTCATAGACATCGATGGATTTAATACTATGTTGTTTCACGATCAAATCGATTCTAACCCCTGCTCTATAGATGAGTTTCTTCAGCAAACGTCATTGAAACAATTCTTCAACGCCGCAGGTGTTTAATGCCAGCTGCGAAACAAAAAAAATAACTTAAATTCGTATAATATATGTATTTAGTGATGTAACTAGCTTTATTTTTAAATTTTTTATTAGCATTAAGGAATCCGGATTCATCAGGAACATTAACGTTTAAAAATTACGGGTTTTACCGAATAGTATGACCTTGTGCGATATTGGACCTAATTTACTATTCATATATCACTATTATGCAATATACATGATAATATAGGCTCTCGTTTAGAAACCGGTCATCTCTATGCTGTTTGGTGTATAAACGGAGTCAAGGGGTCGTGACATCAAATAGGTACCTATACCTTTCTAACTTAAAATATTGTATATCATTAGAGGTATTGTCAATTAGTATGGTAGGTCATTTGTAGAATTGTACACCTACTTAAATATTCCGACATGGTTTTCATAGAAATTGTTTTGCACATTCCTGTCGTACTTTTTTTTTTATTGGTATATTGTTACATTTGTTCCCTGCCCAAAAGTGTAGGCACGATCAGAATCGTGTTTCGTTTTTTTTTATATATAGCAGACGAACAAACAGACAACCTCATGGTAAATGGTCACCGTGCCCTAGTTATTAGATGATTTCCGAAGCGTATTATAAGAAGATTTTCATTGCGTTACTATTATAACCTTAGGGACTTGGTTGGAGTGCCTCATGTGCCGATATTACGCTGACTCTCTTACCCTTAAAACCGAAACACAGAAGTGCATTGTATTGCTGCTTTGCGGTAGAAATATGTAATACCTCTCCAAGCGGACTATGCACTTAGTCATACCACTTTCAATCCATGACAGTAGGTACTTAAAATTTTACAAGCCTATAGGATTAAAACCACAACCTTTCCAAAGGAAAAACTTCACACCATACACATACGAGTATGTTCGAAAAGATGAACATGCATAGAGTGGTGACAATAAAATTATAATTGGCCTACTTACTAAGCGCTAATACTTCCTTACAAAGAATTGATATTTAACTTATGAAATACGATATGCGGTTGCAATAATAAATAAATTGACATAATTTGACTTGTACCACTTGAAATGAAGGAGGTTCTTTGATAGTACGCAAGAAAGAAGTAACAGAAAAGTGTAAATATGTTATACCAACACATAAAATACTTATGATAGGTAAACTCCTAAAATAATGGACAAAATCTACGTGCTTTCAACACCTAAACAAACGCACTCACCTATGAACTTCAACGTTCCACGACGGACCTTGACTGTGAACGGACGAAGGAAAATTAAATCTAAATTTTAAGTACATAATAATAAATATCTACTTTACATTAACTCTACTCATATTTAAATACTTAAGACATAAAGAACACAATAACTTAAAACTATACGTAATACTACTTTATACTGAATTTCTTGGAAAAAATCTGTATAAAATAGTATATAACTTCAGACCCCATAATCTTTTCACGCCTTTCCACAAGATCGTTTCGAGGGCACGGTTAAAGAATAAAAATCACAACACTCACATTTGTGGGCTTACGCGGATTTACTTACTTAATTCTGCCGCACCCGCATAAACTAACTTCAGTTCAAGAACAGTCACCCATAACACTGATTACCTAACAGTTTGCCCATATTCTTTTGTTCTAGTTTCATAACATACATAAACTTTCACGTCCATAATTCCCGAGGGGATAATTAATTTAACTTCAATATCTTTTCAATGTAAATGAAAAACTTTTTATCAAGCTCTAATTTGTTCTTTCTAGAAACTCCTTCCAGAGGTAGACAGAGGAACGTACCTTCAATGACAGGTAGTGCCCTCTTTTCGCCGTAAGATTTGGTGGATAAACGTGATAGGTGGCCAGCCTACCGCCGTCTACTAGGATCCACTAAGATCCATATGCATGCTTTGGATCTTAGTAATACATAACATGTTACATATTACATTCTACGTTCTAGTTTCACTGATAATATACTTCTGATCATTATACCATGTAACCGATATAGGGACCTACATAAAGTAGTAATTACACGACAGTATGACAGCAGACGAAAATTTTGTAGAAGCATAAGTTGGTGATATTCTTGGAATTTCGTTTTGATCTGAATTTTCATTTGTTATTCGATGTTCTTGTAAGTCAACTTTAGTAGTAGTAATTTATGGGTTTATAAACTGGCGGCGGCGGCGGTGTTATATCTGTCTATTCCTTATCAGACGATAAAGAAGACGATTATGAAAGACCGATGCAATAATGAAATCCCTTGTTTCTCAATCTCTAATTTTAGTGTGAAGACCTTCCTAAGATTCTACCTATCTAATGTCATTTAAATTTCAATATCAAAAAGCATTCAACGCCCACAATTTAGTTAGTAAATTAAAAGCCAATTCATAAATGATGACCGATTTACGTAAGCCATGATCACGCTTAAAATGCTGAACAATAACAGTAAAATGATGGATGATGTAGCTTGCATGAAAGGCATTAAAAAGGTTAAGCAGGCCCGGGGTTAGAGGAAGTCACCTTCTGTACCCGTAATGAGTTTGATGAGAATAAGCGTCCACAGCATGAGCATGAGTTTTTGGTACTGACGATTTCTTGAGTGCTAGAGCGCCTGCCACACCTACTGCGCCGACCTTTGCTGCCTTCAGTCCCAAGGCTCCTGTTGGACAAACATAAAAAAATACAATAAATAATACCACCACGAAAAGTGCCAAATGCATGTAGAGAACGTGCATCCGTGAAGTGGCAGAATTTGGGTTGTAAGGTACAACAACTAACTTCATGTGTCATTCATATGTCTCCTAAAATTTGACTTTGTTTCGCCAGCGGCGCTGTCACCAGATCCCAGATACGTGGTCGGGGTGTGATTCGTAAGCTAATTAAAACAACAACGTTTCATCCTTTTACACTTAAGACTATAAACCCGCAAAGCTGGTAAGCGGTTGGCTTGCTGGTCTTCACTATGAAAAAAATGAACTAGTATTGCGCACTGGCAACAAAAACTCTAAACAAAACTGCCCTATTTCCAATTTATCCCTAACACTCCAAATTTCATATAGGTACACTCATACCACCCCTGTCTTCGGGGATTATGGACGTGAGAGTTATGCTATTCATGCATACCATCCCTTTATACACCTCACCCATACACACACCCTCCACACCCTCTCCCTCTCACACACACACACACGCACTACATCCACAAACACCCCTTTCCCCCCAAACCTCACATACACATGTCGCGTTTTATTTTAAATTCTTAATTGTTTTTAAATTGATTATTGTTTCTTGTTTCAAAGTTACGTTTAGTCCTAAGAAGAAAAAGAGATGTTAAGTTATTGTTCCTTCGTTTTCTGGAAGATACTAGTCCCCACAACATCCTTATCCTAGTATGGGGACTATGGTTCATACAACTTACGATTGTTTTTGTTTATGGTGCACAATAAATTATTATTTATTTATTTATTTTATAATTGACCACAATCTCACCGAGAGAGCATCGTATACTGTCTACCACCAAACTGGGATCCTCGGGTTAATTAGAGTATGGTTTATGCTGGCTTTATGTCGATCTGTCTCTACACCATATAAAAAGTTGATAAGTACATATATCATGCAGGGAAACTGATAAATTTATACGTAAATCACCACTGGGGTGGAAAAGGTAGCAGTAATTATGACACATACCCGAGCTTCGGTGGCACAGTGGTTAGGACACCGGACTCCCAGGTCCGTGTTCGAAACCGTGCCGTGCCATGTACCAATAAGTTTTTCGTATTTTTCGTACATTTACCGACTGTTCTAACGGTGAAGGTAAACATCGTGAGGAAACCTGCACACTGAGGTGACCAGTGTGTAAAATGGGGTTGGAACAAAAGATCCTCAAAGGTCGAAGTGCCGCTGGGTTATTCCCTGCCCCCTATCATAAGATAAGATAAGAAGATGACACATACTCGTACGTGAACAAAAGGGGAGAATTATAGGCAAATTATTAACTATCAGCACAAAATAATTAGAACAGAACACATACTTTAAAATTCTGAACATCTAAATCAGAGCACGTATGGTGAGCATATATAAATACGTGTATCTCACGACTGACCAGAGTTTATAAATGTGTTTGATCGATTTCATACTCAAGGTAAGTTATAGTTACGGTAATTGAAGACATGACCTCTGAATCTTCGACGCTCAAACAAGGACAAGGAAAATAATTCTGACATGTTAGTGCTAAATGGTTGAACAAGCTACAAAAGTGGGAACCTTAAACCGAAGGTTTTATATAATTGAAGATGGGAACCCGATACTTTTTCACATAACGCATTCTAAAAATGTTCCCACGTTTTTTTTATTTCAAACGCCTAAGTTTATCTAGGTAAGTAAGTAGTTAAAACATGATAATAGCGAAAAATATACAATTGAAAATCACCTACTTACTGAGTTATTCGTCTTTATCGGACCGAGTGCAATACTCAATATTATATGTTTAGTTAATTATTTCTAATAATAAGTAGTTTTAATAAATCACCAAGATCATTCTCATTCTGTTTATGATCTTCCAAATTAACCTAACTAGTTTCATATATCTAAGTAATCCGCTTAAAATGAATAATATTTCCATAAAATATAGTCTTTAATATTTTTTTAAATCGAAAGAAAAGCAGTAAGTTGATACTACATTAATATGTTAGATAAATATAACATAAAGCATTAATGTGACCGGTCTTAAACAATTATTTGCATACAAACAACGCAGCAAGTACACAGTATGAGTACGAAGATGACAATGACCCTATTATCTAAATATCTTTACGAACATCTAAGACGGTTACCTTGGTAATATGTAAAATCCTCGACACACGATACGATCCAAAATTTTCCACTGATTCATTCAATTTACATATTTTTGCTATAAAATAGTAAAAAGAGAGTTACGCAACAAAATTCCCACTATAGTAAAAATCTAAGGGCATTTTGTACGACATATTTTTGCTAAAAATTCCGTAAAATATTCATGTGAGCTTTCTGCTTCGTTGTGTCGTCGCATGAAGACTTTTAAATTTAATTTTTCTGCCAACACTCTATGATAGCAAAATATGTTAGTGACGTAGATAATTCGATTGCGGTGTGCAGGTAAATTTAATAATCTTTATCTGTATCATGAGTTTGTGAATAGCAAAAGGTTTGTTCAAAGACCTAGTTATTTATTTACTAACTGATTGTGAGTCAAACTCTGTTTTTCAAAACTTCGACAATTAGCGTTGTACCTGATTTTAATTAAGATCCGCTTCTTAAAAATATCTCCGCTAAGAGTACATAAATAAACCTCTGTAGGTACCATTTAATCTGATAATCTTTTTGCCACTGACCTTTAAGATTACGAATCATTAAAGAAAACTACAGATAACTAAAAACTTCTCAAAGTTTTCTTTATTGCTAAGTCACTGTAAAATGGTACCTATCCGTTCCTTATCATAGCCTAAAATAAGTATATACGAGGGGCGGTCCATTAATTTTTAGTCAAATAGAAAATAAATTAAATAATTACAAATGTTTATTTACAACTTTTCCCCTACGGCATCGATGCACTTATGCAGTCGACTGAACCAGCTTTCAAAACATGTGAAAAACTGTTCTTGCGGAAGGTCGACAAAAAGCCGCCTAAATTGGTCTACTGTTTTGTCCGCAGTCGTAAATTTCCTTCCCCGCAGAAATTTCTTCAACGTGGGGAATAAAAAGAAATCACACAGAACCAAGTCAGGACTGTATGTGGTAGCAATTGCACGCCCGAATGGGTTAAAAAGTCCATGGTTCTGGCGGCCGTGTGAGCGGGAGCGTTGTCTTGGTAAAAAATTATACCACGCGTTCCGCTCCTCGGACGATCGTCACTCAGCTCCTGGAAGGCTTGCGGCAGGCAAACCTCGCTATACCAGTGACTAATAACTGTTCTTCGATCTTCTAGTGGAACTACGGCTACAGGCAGTACTTCTTCAAAGACCCATTCTGTCGATTGCTGTTTCGTAAGCGGATCGTAGCTGTACATCCAAGATTAATCGAAAATCAAGAAGTATATAGGTCACCTGCTGTGAGCTACCTCCGTCGAATTTATCTAGTATAAACTGGCACCAGTCTACACGTCGGACTTTCTGCTCTTCTGTGACAGAGTGGAGTATCCATCGCGATGTAACCTTCCTAACTTTAAGATAGTCATGTAAAATGGTGGAAGTCCAATCTTCAGTTCTTCCTGAATCTCGCGCTTGGTATTGTTGCGAGATTCCTTTATTAGCCACTCCACCCTGATGACGTTTTCTTGAGTGACTGCCGTTGGTGGTCGGGCTGATCTAAGGTCGTCTTTTAGGTCGCTCCGACCACGCCTAAAGTGGCAAGTAATGGAGCCAATTCTCCAAAAGCACTGATTAAATTTTCATGTGATTCCTTTATGTTAACCCTCGTTTAAAATCATAATAGATCACAGCACGAAATGCTTCCCGCGTTACCTCCATATCGTAGCGATTGAAAAGTGACAGACATGTTTTTTTTAAAAATTACTAAATTTCTCCAGCTAGCCAGGAGATTGTAATAAAATTTTCCTCCAAGCGATAATAAAAATAAAACAATGAGGTTGATAACAAGCCGATGACTAACAATTTTTGGAACGCCCCTCGTATGTTATACTTACCTACAAGTCGTATTAATTACGATAAAAACGCAATAATTACCAAGGAGCAGTTTCTTTTTCAGCAAAAAGAGTCCTCTCTTCGTCCTCTGGCTTCTCTCATGCACGGGAGTGTCGTATAGGGACTCGTACACAAAGTCTGGTTGCACGGCCTCCACTGCGGGGTATAGCTCGTAGTGCGTGTGCGCAACAACGACTGCGATGAGGCAGGCAAGCACAATGATGACTGAGGACTGCATTGTTATGATCTGGAAACGATTTTTTAAAGTTAGATATGTTAGAGCATTTCAATTTTTATAGACAGTAACTAATTTTTTTTATAAATTAGAAAAAGGGGATGAAAAAATTCCGCGAAAATGATTTGAACCTTCGATCTTGCCTTCCCTTTTTTTCCTTTCATGATTAAATGCTAATAACAAAAAATAGTTAAATATTTTATATTGCTCATATCAATAAGCTTTAGGTGTTTGTACTGTCAACAACGCTGAACAAAATCAATTAAAAAATATATACTGAGAACTCTGTAATCCTTCATAAATCGGTAAACAGTACCAGCATATAAAAGTAGATTAACGTAAACACTTCACTGAAAATATTTGTCAGGAACATGCGACTTTCGTTGCCGATTGTACATCAAACAGAGAAAATGTACCGCAAGAGTCTAGGAAGTATACGACAAAAGGTTCTAAGTGTTTCCAAGCTCTAAAGACAAACAAACTCTTTGATCTACATCAAACACGACAGAAAAGTCATATCTTTTCTGTCGTGCACAAAGTAGTCTGGCCAAAAAAAGTAGAATTAACGTTCTTTCTCCCTTGCTTTTCTCCATTTTCATCAATTCCATCATTAAGGTTATCACTTCTAATTATCATCTCTACGCAGACGATCTACAACTGTATCGCCATTTTATGGCTAATGATATTGCGGGGGCAGTTGATGAGCTTAATGCCGATCTTAGACGAATCAGTAACTGGGCCAAGTCCTATGGTCTTTTGGTTAATCCATCGAAGTCTCAGGTCATGATCATTGGTAGTAGGTACATGTCCAATAAACTAGTTAATAGTAACATTCCATCTGTTACTTACAATAATGTAACGATTCCCTTTAGTGACACGGCTAAAAACTTAGGGGTCTTTCTCGACAAAAATCTATCTTGGGGTCCCCATGTAAATCAGATCAGCAAGAAGGTGCATTTCTCTTTTCACTCTCTCAAGCGTCTCCAAAATTTCTTGCCTCTGGAGACTAAAATAACCCTCGCTCAAGCCTTGCTTCTCCCCATCATAGACTATGCCGACGTATGCATGTTGGACGCCACTGAGGAACTCTTAAACAAGTTAGAGAGGCTACAGAACCTCTGCATCCGTTTTATCTTCGGATTGCGGAAATTTGATAGAATCTCTCACTTTAGATCCAAACTTAAATGGCTTCCGATTCGTGCTCGTCGGAACCTTCATATTCTATGCCTTCTCTTTAAAATTCTCAATAATCCCTCTTCTCCCTCTTACCTGCGTGAACATTTTCAATTCTCTCGGTCTGCTGACCAACTATCTAGATATCACATCAGCACCCTCCTCAAATTCCCTTCCATTCCTCACAAAACTGACTTCTTCAATTACTCCTTTTGTGTTCACGCGGTTAGGTTGTGGAACGCACTACCCCCCAGTATTCGTGAGAGTCAAACAATTCTCATTTTCAAAAAACAAGTAAAAGAACACTACCTTTCTCAATTTTGATTCCTGTTATGTCATCCATCTTAGTTTGTTAATATTTATTTATACCTATATATGTATGTACATATATGTATAATATGTATTGTATTTTTAGAGATATTTATTATTTATTTTATAGTTATTGCATATCTGTGCTTATATGTGTATATATGCATATTTATTTATTATAGTTGTCTTTATATATTGTATTTATTTTTATTTGACGTACACTCTATGTCTGTCTACCTCTAAATTATTACGCATCTTTCACTTTCGCGGGTTTGCTGGAAGAAATCTCTTTTAGAGATAAGTTCACCCTTTGTACAATGTCTCATTTTAATTGTTTTTATTAAGTGTATTGTCGTACAATAAAGTGTAAATAAATAATAAATAATTAAATAATGGCAACTTTCCATACATTGATGTCAAATCACAATGACATTTCCATACTAATTCAGTAAATGTTGCCATTATTTAATTTCTACTCTTTTTGGCCAGACTATACGTTATGCAACCCTTCTACTGTAATGCAAGCCTCATTAGCAATATACCGCCGTAGTTAAGTGTACGAAAATTATAATAAACATTAATTACCTGGCACGCGGATCAATTACAAAAAATAATGAAGAATATATTAAACCTTCAATAAATAATTCCAACTGTAAAATATGATATATTGAATTGTGAAATTATTGCGAAGGAAACCGCAGCTTTCAACATGAGTCCTACGTTAATTTAAAGTCAACTATACGAGATAAAAATAGTTTAGACGGAATTTAAGTGAAAAGAGGGTGGAAAGAAATGTTCCAGGCGGAAATTGAGGCATTTCTATTTGGTTTTCGTTCAGCATTTCCTAGCTATCTCCTTGCGATCCAGTCGCGGTTGGCGCGAAGAAAACACTTTCCAATCTTGTCGAAATACCTACTCGAATTTCTTCAACTTTTCCACATATCGAACAAGAAAGAAGTAAAAAGTATTTTACGACATCAAGTATTGTATCCTACTAACGTATTCACATAAGGGAGAGCTATCACAGATACAAACTGACTTTTATTGCCATGGCAAACATGCTCTTGTATTCCGTTACGCGCTCGTGCATTTATTGCTTGTTCGCTGTCTATATTTAAATATTTAACGGTTTTTCGTTGTTAAGTGTAATACCAATACATAAACACAATATAATATTCACGTAAGAATCGTAAGTGGATACTACGACTAATTAAATCGTGTATGCATCCGCGTTTATTTTCGTTCGCGTGAGGTAATAATTATTTATACACGCTATTTAACCTAACGTTATTCAAATGAACCAATCGTGTCTGATATACAATGGCCATGGCAATCATGGTATCCTTTGGCATTTTGTCGCTTTAAGGTATTGGACACATTCGTACGAATGTCACGTCATGAAATCATAACAAAACTTATTGCGACATGGTTCACAGAGTACGCATGATGTGTCTTCCACTGTATACCTTGTCGTTGGTACTTGCACACAACACAACACTGCAACAGTCACAGATACACAGATGACAAAGACTTGGTATCGAATTCTTATATAGACTGCAGGCTTTGAGGGGAGGGACGGACTGCACTGACGGTGCCGCTTTAAAGATAGCCGATGAACACGAAACATCACGTTACGCTGGGTTCAAGGAAAATGTAAACAATGGTTAACCATTGGCCATTGACTCTTGTCTTTATTCGTTCATTATCGACTTGGAACTACCTCTAAGTACTGATAGTGTTGGTTACCTCGGATGATAATTATTACTAAATGTTATCCATATGTTTAAGGTTATAATGATTTGTCACAGTATCGAGATGCCTGCCAACTGGCATCTGCTGTTCTTCTTGTTCGATATTTTAAGAGAGAATCTTTAAAATGGATTCGAATGCAACAAATAAATCTGCTAATTTACTTAAACGTCCTTACAAAGGCTCAGTCTCTGGTCCATCAGCGCCTAAATTGTCTCACCAACCCCTCTCGCAAGATTTAAGCGCAGAGTTCAGATTCTCACTTCGATTACACGACTTAATAAATAAAATTCTTAACTATAGTTTTTAAAATAAAATAGTCATTAAAAACTTCTCTAGTTGTTGACTATTACTTATCCCCTCCTTCTATTAATCCCCTCCTCTCCTAACTACCTACTACCTATCCCATTTTCTCTGGCCTTACGGCAACACTTCGAATATTAATAGTTGATTCTGATAAATCTCAAAGCGGATGAATAAGAGAGTCCTGATAAATTATAGTCCTGATAGTTTTAATCACAGTGCTCCAGAAAATCCCGTTGAAATAGATAGTGTAGATAGATCATGAATATTTTTGCTAAAAGGTCTTAGCGTAAAGCCAAACGCGGAGATAGACGAGATGACGGTTTCCTTAAAAATCGGTTTCCTTTTTCGTAAGGTATTAGACCAAATATTTATGTTTTGTGTTGTTTTCTGACATTATTATAAATTTCAGTTTTAATTTAATTTAATTTTTAATAATCTTTAATCTAATTTAATGTATCTAACTTGTAATGTGTGTGTGTGTGTGTGTGTATTAGAAGACCTTGTTTTGTGCTTCTGGAAATAAATATTTTCAATTTCAATTCAAATTCCAAAATTTAAAAAAATGTTATAAATATATAAGTTACCAAAAATCCCACCTACAAAAACTGATTGAATTAATTTAAAAACTTGAACTAGTTTTTAATATAGGCAAATGACTCCATGTAAATAACAAACATAAAATTGTTAAGTATGGGTATAGTTATAATTTTAAAGTTCGTCATCATTCTCCATACAAGAATTCGATAAAGATTAAGAAAATTACAGATAATTATACGAAGACGAATTTTAACTGGCGTGGTTAACTTATTTACGTAAGATAAAGACTTCCTTGATCTGTCGTTAATTATACCGGATGGAAAACTACTTATATCTTCCTTATTATAATTACCCAAACTTACTTTGTTTTAACAGTAGTTATTTTGTTTCAGAAAACCAGCTGCTTTCCCATAAAAAATAAAATTAAAGCAAGAGGTATTATATGTAGTTATCGCATTGAAGCTACCTACAGGGATGAACGAAATCTTTCGACATATAGTTTCCAATTTCATCATATACACCATACTTACTACATAGCATATTAGATGCTGTCAATGTGGCCTTCTACTGTTTGTCCAATGACGAGTCGACTCTGCCTTAGGATGAGTAGTCCAAGATTTCGCAAGCCAAATGAGACGCACCCACGGAGACGCTTTAACCTCAAGAATATATTTATATTTGTCGTGAATATATAACAAATAGGTTAAATGTTTCTTTAATAGGTAAATTGAGCTATTTACAGTGAAAAGAGAGTTGATATGGCACGGAGATAACGTTCAAATTCCAAAAAAAACTTCAGCAAGAATCCTATATGTATTACCTACCCACATTCAAATGAAAATTAACTCATTGGAGTAACAGGTAAGCACTGTACTTATACTTCCATGATCCAAATTTATTAGTTTAACATATTGTATCTCTTCCGATACTAACCAAACTCTGTCTATCTATGACATGACATGCCACTGAAACCATTGTTTTTGTTACACCTGCTCAAAAATTACTATTTTTTTATTAATTTTTATTCTAGCATAGCAAGTGTAACAAAAAATATCGTGTCTATCACGTGCGGGGAGACCACGACTGACACTGACAGACTCTCGTGTATCCACGACACACATCTACGACTCGTGTTGCGAAATAACACTCTAACAATTTGGTCTTTCCCACATAGTTAGACAAATGTACTAATCCTATCCAAATACCTAAATCCTATCCAAGTTGTCCCCTAGAGGACGTCGAAAGGATGATGCTTACAAAATTCAGTTGTACAGCTAAGATTAGTGACTGATATATCCAAACACATTTTACTAATCTTACCTCAAACAGTATATTGAAAAGGTTAGCCATCAAGTTATTACTCAGCCTTAAAAACAATTAGCTCTTGCCCGTGATGTCTAGTTGAATATGTACTTACCTTCTACCTATACGTACGTAAAGTTTACATCTAAATTCTTAATTCATCTTTATGCTTACTATGATGGATGAGAGGCGGCTAGAACTCTTTAGTCTATGCCTAACCCTACGGGAAAGAGACGTCAGTCTGTATTATGTTATTGTTTTGTGAATTTTCTTTTAAAAAAATTATTATATTTTTAGATTGGCTGTACAGTCGGCCTCTAGCTAATGTACTCGTATATCATTTGTCAAATTTCTGCAATCTAAAAGTATTGCAGGACTAACACAGGTAAGTAGTTCGGGAATTTACTCCGATTAATCTCTCCCCGAACCTGAAAACCATGAAGTAATACCTACATTCGTATAGCGTGAAGTCTCAAATCCCCCGTGAAATTATACGAGTAGCAGCAAATGTACCTATAGCAAAATGTACCTATACCCTATAGGTACGGAAGTAAGTAAGAACGCCGGTGGCTTACGCCGGACTCCCATACGAGAGATCCGGTTTCAAAACCATGCAATGTCATGCACCAATGCTGTTTTTTTTCCGAAAAACTTACGTAGGTATATTTTACAAACTCTAACGCTAAAGGAAAACATCTTGTGTAAACCAACACACTAAGATAACCGATCGTTTCCTCGAATGTGGAAGGCAATGAATGGCAAACTACACCCCATTAAATGCCAGGAAAGTCGTTCTATGTGGTAATTTCCATAGAATGATCACGTCCCTCATCTATGAGGAATACGGCTAAGAAGAATACGAGTAGATAAGTATACAAAAAAAATTTGAAAGATCAGACTAAAATCGAATTCACCTCGATATCTGCGAACGAAGTGATGATACTGGTACTCGTATATGTAAGGTCAGAACTTTTTGCGTGCTAATTATAGGACGCCCCATTTATTTTGAGGTAAAAAGTCATTACACAATAGTTGCGGCTCATTGATTACCATGTTGAAGTTACGGTTGGCTTCCTTGTCGGATCGTAGTTTCGTGTGCGATACGTACGTATACCCACTAGGGTTGTCACGCAAGTACTGTTACTAGATTTAGTTAGATTCGTCATTAAACTCCTTATTGGGGCATTGGTTTCCTCTTGATGAGGTAATCGTGGGGTCACAGATTACTTAATAACTACCTGGGGTATTAATAGTATGGACCTAGTGCTGTTAGGCGTGAAAAAGACATAGTCCGAAAGTGGCTTCTTTTTTGCGTCTTCGCAGATTTCCTTATTATCTTTTCTGATTTTATTTGTTAGATGTTAGGCTTAGATATTCAGACAAAACAGTAAATAATTGTAAGAATTGTTATTTCGTTAAAACGACTTGCAAATCAAGCAAGCCACAGCTCCAGGAAGAGAAATCACAAGAGATGAGTATAGCACTTACTATACTTGACTGGATTCAGTCAACGGTTTAGTCGACTAATTAGACAGTCTTCTGTTTACAAGGTGTAAATCGTATTTACATTTGACTGAATTCAGTAAAATTGAATTAAAATATTAAGCGCCTAAGGAAATTAACGCCATTTAATTAATTCCCTACATATTTGAGGTCTAGAAATCACTTGTCAGTTTCTCTACTAGGTCAGTCCAGTCGGTGACGTAACACTTTCCTAAACCATTCAGTTTCTACACTTCGCTAGAGATGTAATACCACAGGAGATCTCAGAGCCCTCGGATATGCATGAGGTGACCGATCGAAGGGGAAGGGGTTTTAGTGGATAAAAATCCCATATAATCCGATCTCTCCCCCAGAAGATTTCCCCCCACCCCCGTTAACAAAAAAAGGTATCACGAACTGCATCCAACAGCCAGCCCTGTATGCGCGATGATGCACCGCCACCGGCGCGACTACTCATGTAATTGTAATTACGTCAAATTGCGTGGACGCAGTGACATAAGGCTGTTACAGTTTGCGCTTTTAAACAAAAGCCGCTCGTCACGTGTGTGCCCGAGACGACTGCAAATAAGTACGCCCTACACGACTTCGAATAATAAATTAACATTGCAACGTTGAAACAGTAAATAACGTCGCCAACGCAACGTTCACACATTAATCTTAACAAATAAGCAGAATAAAAAGCGGTGTAGAGTTTTGTAGTAAAATAATTCAATGACATGTATATATCGTAGACACATAGCGAAATAGCGCATTTCAGGAAGTGCGTAGTCATTTCACGAAGTGCTAATAATGTTAGACAGATACTTCGAGTTTTACACTATCTGTCTAAGATTTTAAGCCACTTCGTGAAATGCAGATCACAAGTTAGCCCATAGCGTAATGGTATTGAATTCATAGAGAGAGTCCAAAGAAAGACCCTTAGAATAATGAGCTATAAGTATGGTTTCGGCCGTCAGCTGTCATCGTATGATGATAGACTGGCAAAATTTAAAGTCACCCCGCTTCATCTTAGGCGCAAACACCAAGACCTAATAATCCTACATAAAATTCTTCATTCCACCATAGATTCACCTTCCTTGCTGTCCTGTCTAAACTTCAACACAAACTTTAAACTTCGCAATCCTAAAACATTTGTATTAAATGTTTTTAAGAACAACACATCGTTCTATAACCCTATTGTGCGAATGTGTAGATTGTTTAACGAAATCTCTTCAAACAGCAACAATAAGCCATCGATAGACTTATTTGATCCTAGGACATTAGTTTTTAAAAGACGGGTTGAGGATGTCCTCAAGTGAGCTATCCGCGCACCTACTTTATAGTTTTTACTTTATTATTTTTATTTTTCAAATAGGCATAAGTTTTTTAGTCATTACATTCAATAGTATTTTTTTATAACTCAATATTGTACAACAATCAATTTTCCACTTCCTAACCATGCTGTGTTTACACGTTAAGGGTTACGACCTAGCTCATAACTTTATATTGATTTTTCTGTAATTTATATGGTTGTAATCTGTTGTGTTTACCTAATAAATAAAATAAAATAAAATAATTACACTATGTGGCTAGAGCTCTCAACCGTATTTTATTAAATGCCTTGCGATTTAAGATTTGCGAGATGATGTATTCTGTGCCACGGTTCTGAACATTTGAACAATTTGAACCTGACCATTTCATTAGACACATAGGGCAATACATGTTATTGATAGGTATAGGTATGTATTTTGTTCATAGGTTAAAAATTAGAATAAAATAACAGTGTTGTACTTAGAAGGTACCTTATTACTTTGATGTGTGGCGGTGAATAAACACTTTTATTTATTTATTTTTATAACTCTTTGAGCTACCCGTATAACTATTGACGTTCTTGAGATTCCAAAGGTAGGTTAGGTGGTAATCTAAGATCTTGAAAACCACTGATCCAAATTTTATCTCACATTATCTTATCTTATGATAGGGGGCCGGAAATCTGAATCTGAATAACCCGAAAACACGACCCTTGAGTATCTTTTGTGCCTGCCCCATTTTACACACTGGTCATCTCAGTGTTCTCGTTTCTTCACGATGTTTTCCTTTACCGTTAGAGCCGTCGGTAAATGTACGTAAGTTTTCGAAAAATACGAAATACTCTTTGGTACATGGCACTACACGGTTTTGACCTCCCGCATGGGAGTCCGGTGTCCTAGGCACTGTGCTACCGACGCTCACTACCTCGGAAGGTTAAGAACACTCTCGACAAAATTCTAGGACAATGGAACATACTTTTAGCTGACACACAGAATTTAGAATAGCTATAACGTCGCTCACACTATCACAGAAATTAAGTATATGGATATGATAAGAATTTTTAACCACTCTGACAAGCGGCCTCTTGGTCTAGGGGTATGATTCCTGCTTTGGGTGCAGGAGGTCCCGGGTTCAAATCCCGGAGGGGCCCTGTTTTTTGTTGGCATATTTTGTTTTTCCTTTCTATCAAATTATATAAAAATATCCTATTAGGTACGTTACACTTTTAACGTGATAACCATTTCATATATAGTTCGAAATATTTTGTGTGAATGTTTTATATTGTATAAAGTGACATCTATAAGTTATTAAAAGAACTAAGTAAACATTCTAAAGAAATTATTACGTTTTAGTTACTAATTCCACCAATAGATATCACTTCTGTTAAGCTTCAGCGCCATCTTTGAACGAATAGGTGTACAATTCACAAATGTTGCCATTCATAAAATAAATAATCTTTAGAGCTGCGGTTGACACATAGAGAATATAGATGTCGCTAGAAACAGCGGAAACAGCTGTTTGTGAATGATGTTTTGCTTAATTTCATTTGCTAACAACTTCACGGCAATCAGCCAGCCAGCCAGTGAGAAATTCGTGTAAGTCTGTGAGGGTTGTATTGTGTGGATTCGTTTGCTAATTTTATTTTGTTGACAAATTTTATTGACAAGTGAAGCCTTCATTTCTCTTTACTCACGCGTGATCAAGAAATACGGACTCTGAGTTGAGTTATTTATAAAAAACAGTGTGATTGTAACTCGTGTGCACCTGATACCGTTCCATTGCTTTCACAAAGGATAGACGGGAGAGTTCGTTGTTTTACACCTGCCTGCGCATCTCAAATAACATCTGAATCTAACTGAACGTAAGTCAACCCTTATTACTTCGCACCTATAGATAATGTTTATTATCAGACAAATATAGAACAAAGGCATAATTTCTATCTATCGATTGGATAGCCTACATCCAAAAAAAGTACAAATACTAGGATTGAGGCACAAATAAAGTTTAGCTAGCGAGCCTAATTACGTGATTGAGTCTGGCTCTGAATTTTTATGTTTTGAAGGTTATTAGGTATTGATTTATTGTTCGTGCAAGAGTCAACTCAGCTGATTCTGCATAACATGAGCAGATGCTTGTTTACTGGTATTGGTTTATGACATAGGTACTTTACTAGTTGGAAACAACAACAGCAAATGCAATAAATATCACAAACAATAAAAACGATAACCTCAGCTGATTTGCTGTATAGACATGACCTTCATACTTTCTGCTGATTTTATACAATGGTAAATTTACTGATTTTAGTTCATGACTCACTACAATTCTAAAACCTCTGGTTTATCCAACACACTGGCACTGGGTGGACATTCAAAATGAAGAACTTTTCCAATTGAAATTAATAATAGCCTACTATCCGAAAATCCCAATACTTCCTATTTTAGAATGGTTGTAGTCAATTGTAGCTAGTCAATACAATCTGGATTTTAAGACTTAAAATAATTTAATCCGACCTTCAATGCCGTTGAGAAGTTCAAAGTAGTTTCTTAATTTTATAAATAATCTCAATCTCAACCAACTGTTTTCATTTGTTGAACCAAAAATCAATCCTAAATGTATCTGTACCTGTGAATGTCATGCCAGAAAAAAATATCTAGAGGACTTACATGAACTCAAAAAACATCTTAAAATGAGGACTTCCGTCTCGTGTCATCACTATCTAGAGTCTAGAGCTATGGTGTAGAAAGGGGTAGTAACTATATTGTAATATAGACTTAACTTTAAGAATGTTTTGTGCAACTAACAGACTTTTAACACCATACAGTTGAAACGTTAATGATTAGACATACATGACCTTCCTTTCAATGTGTGTGTGCTACATGTACATTGCATATTTTGCAACACCAAATAATATGCCTACTGTATTAGTTCAAATTTAAAAAAGTGGAATTGTTGTCATCAATAAAATGAGGAAAAAAATCATGAATGAATATTTTTTTCATAATTTTATTAATGACAACAATTACAAAATTTCCTGTGGAATTTAATATTGTCTCCCTAGGTATGTAATCAACGTGGCTGTATATTAAACTTTGTTCATATAGTTGTGGTTATAATAATTCCTACCCAAAGTGCTGAATTACACTAACTGAACAAACTAAAATTGTATTGGTAATTAATTTTGTACCATACCATACTTAGATACAAAGATTACAATTTAATTGTATTGGTTTGGAAACTTAAAAAGAGTTCTCAATAGAGATGTGCCGACTGGTCCCTGACTAGTCGGCCAATTTTATAGTCGGCCATTAGTCGGAGTCGGCGACTAGTCGGCCAGTGGGCCGATGATTCGGCCTTAAAATTAGGGTCATTGTTTGATAAAAGAACAAAATAAAATCTCTTTATCAGCATAATAATAATAATTTTAATTATTGTTTATACACATTCTGTACTTAATAATCAAAAATAATCAGCAATAACGGAGCTATTAAACTATAAAATAATACCAAAATAAAATTCTCAGAAAAAAATCTAGTTTAAAACTTTACTATATTTATTTCTTTATAAAAGGTAAGTAGGTAAATTGTGATTATAGGAATGTTAGTTTTTCAGCATTTTCATGGGGAAGCCAGTTCCTCTTGGTTTAATATACTTATTATACATTACCAACCTCGGAGAACAGCCTCTCTCTGTACATGTTATCTAGCATGCTAGATACATGTTAGCATGTTAGGCGAGACCTGAAAACCAGCGTGTCGCTGAGGTCTCGACCATTTCATTCTACACATATGTCAATGCGTTTTATATATATATATATATATATATATATATATATATATATATATATATATATATATATATATATATATATATATATATATATATATATTGTTTATAGATTAAAAATTAGAATAATATAACAATATTGTACCTTTTAACTCATGTGTGAATGAATAAATACTCTTTTATTTTTATTTTATTTATTACACCATACTAGCTGGACAGTCCAGATTTATTTTGGCATTTTCCTTTCCCTAAGGACTTCACCGCGTAATTTACTGAAGTTTTAAAAAGTGATTCACAGGGCCGACTAATCGGCTAGTCAGCCAAAACCGTAGTCGGCCCATCTCTAGTTCTCAACCTACATTAATGTTCTGACCTTTATTTTAAAATTCTGCCACTGTTACCCGTAATATCCTATTGAAATGTATTTGTAATATACACATCCATTTGATGCTCAAATTCCAAGCATATTCATTTAATATCAAATTGTTTCAATGTTTCTCCACCTTATTTCTCTTGCATATACATATAAAGTAGGTAGAGAGTAGCCTACCAAAACATTCACATTACACCTTCATGACGCGTCTCTCCCACGTGATACTATGCGAATATAAATGTGAAACACGGACTTGGTGCATTATTATCTTGCTAGAGAATTTGCATCGTATGCTGAGCCGCGTAATTAGTGGGTCAGTAAGCACTTCCGCGTAGGAGTCGCCGGCGCAGAAATGCGTTCGACTTGCCAACTAGCCATTCCTAATGTTATCTTTGATACACTTACCTACTTATACATATGTTATATTATGCAAACCGATATTTTGAAACTGTAACTCTACTGGAGCATCGCCAAAACAAAGTAACTTATGATACTTTTATTTCTTGAAATAAACATATGTAAGAGATGTGAGTCAGCATAATGCAATTTTAGGTGGCAGTGTATCGTTATAGTACCTATTTGAATTTTGAACAGATACCTTACCTCTTAATTAAACAGGGCCGTTGTTCCATTCTACTTGTAACGTATCAATAGTACCATTTCTATTTTCCGCCATTTATAAAGTCTTTTTTTTATCTTTATAAAATCTTGAAAGTATATATGTTTCAATGAAACTCTACAAGTCTTGAAAGATACCTTACCTTATTGTTGTTTTGCACGCAGGAACTGATCTTGTTCTTGACCCAGATGGTCGCGCGCGCCTAATTCGTGTTAATTCATTTATTCACTTAGCCAATCATCATGTTGTTTATTATTATCAGTTCGGCCTAACTGCGTATGATTAGGTGGTAAGTAAGAACTAAGAACACGCCTAAAGTCTGAAGTGTATGAAGCTTTATTAGTAACTTACACTGAACATAGGAGTAGAGAGAGTGGTAATGTCAAACTTACTAAAATCTGATATAGTATGGGCAAGAAGCCGAAGAAGAGCAGGAAACTGTATATAAACTGTTTAAGAGCACTATGTCTCTATATATGCTCTTCCTTAGTCATAGCCTTAGTTGAATGTAGGTGAAATTAAGGTGTCTCAAATCCTTCTTTTAACTAAAACACCTCAGTTATCGAAATTGCTTGAATCCAAAACTCCGTGCCATGCCATAACTACGAACATACTAACACAGATTACTATAACTTACCCGGTTTGGATCTAGTAGTAAGTAGTCCTAACAGAGCAGAGACCGGACTGCAGCCAGCGCAGAACCCTGAGCCCTGACGCAAGTCATTGCGCAAGCGCTGCCGCCTGCGCCTGCGACCGACCTAACCATGCCATGCAAGCGCCCGCAGAAATCGAAAGCGACTTTTAGCACGTTTCCAGAATGGTATGGATTTATTCAAGTAAATCACGGAGTAAACTTAACCCTTTGGCACCCTTGCACAACGGAATAATTATAGGGATAATGTAAAAAGAATAACTTATTATACTACTTCTATACCTACATTATTTGCATGACATTTTATCTCTATAAGGAAATCGTGTCGTAAAAATTAGAACGGACATGCTAAATTGCGAATTGTACGCAGAGTGGTTGTTTACTGCCTACTCGTTAAATCTACTAGTACTTACCAGTAACTTTATGATTTGCGGTTAGGTTAGGTTAGCTTAGTGCATGACGACAATACCTCTAAGCTCCGGGCTCCATTCTGACATTTATACAAGGTCCGATTCTACGCCAGTCGGCGTTCTGAAAGTCCGAGGTCAGTCGAGCGAGAGTCGAGACTTAAATTGTTACAACAATGGAGATAGGATTATAAAATGTATCTATGAGGTTACAGTTCTTTGATAGAACTGGAACATAAGGTACCTAGACTATTGTTTGTTACCTGTAACAGTTATGTTATGATGCAATCCTCGCCGTCCTATTATTGCATTGATCATAATAAACCTATCTAGTCAGTTATTTTTTATTTTCTGCATAGCTACAAAGTCTCCAGGTTTTACATGATAAAATACTTTTCGTCACTCTATTCCATGACCTTAACAACAGTCATTGCATAGGGAATGGAAATAAAATATTGACACGGGATCGCGTCATGCGCCAGTTTGACACAACATTCTATAATACCCTACATCCTTTACGTTAATAGTATTTATTTGTATGTAGTAAGTATGTTGTTTCAGGTCCCGGATAAATATAAGTTTAACTAGGCATGTACAGGTCGATTATCTAAAGCTGGCACGTTCACAGTACTCACACCAATGCAATTTTATTATACAGTTTGTAGCAATTAGTGGGCTTGTAATAACTTTTTTAATGTCGGAAATGCATGTTGAACTATATGGAAATCATAGATAGTTCGCCTAATGACCTCTTCGTCAAAGCTGACCACTGTAGATTTTTTGGTAACTTTGATCGCTTTTTACCCGGTGTTTAAAAACAACTTATTCGACGATGGTGTAAACATCACACTGTATTTCTTAATAGTAGTCAAAACAAAACAATAACTATCTCAGTCGCGCTTATAAGCTTGTCCGCGTGCGAGTGAGACAGAGTTACTTTTCATGTTGCGTATGCAGTGTGACGTCGTGCCGCGTGCTTATTCACAGACACTACACAAACGCAATGTGTGAATGTGTTGTACGTACCAGCTTTAGATAAACGACCTGTACCGTAAATATATCCTGGGTCAACAGCAGCGTTCTATGACCGTACGCAACGGGAGGTGGAATATACCATTCAAATTGCGACGAGAAGAAAAAAATTGAGTAGGTAGTTAAAGGCTAAAGGCTTGCAAAGTGCTATATTATTTGGTCTGATCGGTCCATCAACACGACCCATGCATCTAGGTAGTCAAAGATTGCAGTCAATTTATTCAATGAGCTATTATTTATTACATTATTCAATGAACCATTATTAGGAATAAGGTAGCCACGTTACGTGTCATAGTTTTATAGCAGTATTTGATAATCGGATTTATGAATGCCCTTGTATTTCTTAGCTTGTCGAAGTTTACGGCATATCGAAGTACGATAAATGCAACGTATACCTATTTGTATATGACCCAAGATAGAGAACAACAGCTGTCATTCGTATTCAGTGCTTGGAACACAATAGGTCGGACAAGGACAAGCGAGCAAGGCGGACCTATCAGAAACTATTTGTTTTACCTTCTCATTGTCCGCCAGGCCAGCATTGTTGGTAACTGCAGATAGGTATGTAATAGCGGAAAATGTATAAAAATAATTTGCAATAGATTCGTTTTTTTTTTGCCTTTGGATCCGTCGATTAATATGCGGATGCAAATCATTAACCTATTGCTAATGAAATCACAATAGATTAGTCAAATTTTTCGACATGGGTATGAATTGGAAGTTTAAATAGGATGTAAACGTGACATTAGTTTTAAAAGCTTCAAAAAGTTTACTGTTGGTAATAAAATGAACAAAATACGAAAGGGTCATGGACGTTACGTCCAATTCACCTCATGTAGGTATGACACATAATTCATTCCTCATCCATGTTTTCAATAAGCCTCAAAACTTGTGTAATAAAAAACACAAGCCAGTTAGCCGGCGCAATTTCACGATCACGAAATCTGGCAATAAAATTAATTCGGTGATTAATGCGAAACACCGTGAAATAATAGGCATATGCCCGCCACCCCACACCATAGGCCATGAGGCCATCACCGGCGACCTTGAAGGGTCGTTGCTGCTTCCTTGCGAGGGTGTGCTCTGCACCACCGACGCGACATGGTTTATACCTAATATACGTAATGGTATATTGGCGTAACTTACGCGAACAATTGTATATGCAGTCACTAGGTAAGAAATATGTATTACGTGCAAGTAGGTAGCTACTTGCACGTAATACATATTTCTTACCTAGTTTTTTGCACTGCATTCAAGGCCATTAAGGAAACGTCATTTACGATACCATTTTTAGTAATTCACCAAAACAAGAAATGTAAAGTGCTATTGATATGTTCATTCAATTATTTCGTTCTTCCCAGACAGATACGATTATCACTTGTAAAATCATTGAAATTTGATATATTTTTTTATGTGTATGGTGAAATATGTGTGACTAAGTAAATTGACCTTGCAGACTAACAAGTTGATTCTTGAATTACGATATCGATTTCCTTGTTAAAAACATACATGTAAGCTTGAACTCTGCCATTATGTTGCCCGCAAGTTCATTTTATTCACTGGCCTAATTGATTTCTTATCAAATATCATGTCTTTAAGAAATAGCATCAAGTAAAGTGTTCAGAAAAAACTTTATTGAATTGCAAATTCGTTTCCCTAGCTAAAAAGGTAATGTAAAAACACTCCCTAAACCGATTTCCGACCCCCGACGCATGTTTATGCGATTACATGAAAACGAAAAATAATGGAAGAAAAAAGGATTGATCTTTATGACTGGCAATGAGCCTTAAATCGTCGCTTTAAAGCCGCGTACTTTCAAGAAACTACATACGCTTGATAATATGAGAAATTGGATTTTAGAATTTAAGTCACACCAGTCCAACAAATATTTGCTCCGTATTACAGAGGGCAAGCAAAGCAGTTTTAGTATTTCGTGGAAGCTGAAAATAGTTTTCTGCAGAGATTATTTTGCAAAGTACCCAATTTTGTGAGTTCCCTCCATATTCCCTCACCTAAATTCTATGCTGTAGTTTGACCTAACAGCTGCGCAATGCGACGATATAACCGAGGTCGTCGGCTCGCAAACTCGGTTGATAACGATTTAATCAATTCACAGCCATTAGTTGTTACCAAGTTAATAGTTTCCTTTATTGTAAGTACGAGTAGTCAGTGTGTAGACTTCGCTTTACCAATTTACGCTGTAATTTACCTTATTAATGTTGTTGATTTAAATTATAGTTTTTAGCTAAGTAAGTATGGTTTGACTATATTTTCACTATGCTTATTTATTATCACTTTCAAAGCATCCTTTTGTGCTGTTTGTCATACATGATTGACGGTGGAATTCCAGTCGTATGTTTATGGCATAAGAACTGTTTCAAAATGAACCGGAGTTCTATTGTTCGATGTAGAAAGTGCAGCACGGAGGCGGATCGCTGCGAGCATTCTAATTGCGCTCGTTCTACGTAAGGACCCCTCGTTGTTGACAAGTTTTTTTTTCACAGGTCGTTCATACGAGAACACAGTAATTATCTACTTATGTATAGAGTAGATTTGGTACCTGCACGTGAAGTCAAATTTTGTTTTAGTCCTACTTAAAGAGCGCAAAGTTGGGAATGATCTAATTATTGTCATGGATCTTCAATATTCGTTTCTATAATTTTTCCTATTATTATTTACCTCCAGTTAGGTACGTTCACTTTTATTGCTCTACTACTTATTTATTTAGAAAGTATGTACATAATGTTGTGTATGGCTTATGATAATGACTACTTATGAGACAAGAAGATCAACATAATGGATGTCATTTTATGACCGTTTCCCAAAAAATCGCAGTCTTGCGTAAGTAAACTTTTGCTTTCGCTAGGGCAAAAACTTGCGCTATGATTTCTAATCGATTTCACAGTCCTATTTATATCATTTACCAACTAAATTTAGCATAGGTACTTATCCTAAATTCACTTCACTACTACCCATTTTAGATGACTAACTGAATTCTTTAAGGTAAGATTTTTTATTTAGGATGAGAGTGAGATTCTTACGCGTTTATTAACTAATTTTGATTTTGATTGTTATTTTTTTACACCGTTGAAAATCCCTAAAATTACCAACGCTTTAATGTATTTTCTATTCACAAAATACCTCAGAGGTATACCTTCATATCTTCTATCAAACTAAACCCAAAAATATCGCTTTTAGAAATTATTGTATGTTAATTTGTTCTAAATAAAATTATGGTTGTGATACTATCATCTCATTCGTTCTGCCAACGAGGTCATTAGTGATACGTTGCACAACTAAACAACCTAAATTAAATAGGTTTATTATGTGAATAGTGATTGTATTCTTGGAGGCGTTGCGTAACATTATATGAGAGGCAAATTACATATTGTAGTTTAGGTACCTGTAGTATATAGTATTGCGATATTTTCGCAGTAATTATCATTAATCAAGACCATATTGTTAAGTTTTTCCACGACACCTACCCCGAGTTTATTTGGGTCATGTGATCCTATGTTTACCAACGTTTCTACGTCAACATCATTTTGTCTACTTTTCCAAAATGTCCACTTCCCAAAATGTTTACTCCGTCTTTTGTATTAGATGAATGTTTCAATATATCGCTGGTTTCTATGTGAATAAAATATGATACGTTACGCCAATGTGAGACTACTACGAAACTGAGGTGTTGGTATTAGTATATGTGCTTGTTTTTTAAATGTCAAATAACCAGAACTAGTACCGTTTTCGTACACAGCGTGCACTAGATGAGGACAATTTAACATGTTTTGCACAATATACAGATGAATCAGTGCGGTACCGGGGGCAACGAATGACTCTTCTTGTATCCGCTTATTGTCTAGATTCACCAATAGACAAAACCTTGTAGCCTTAATCCGTAGCTGCAACATACATATTGGCACATACAACTACAACCCATTTATAGGTCTGTCGGCGTTATGGTTTCCATCAGTGTCTGAAATTAGCTGCAATTTACACAGATGACGTTACCGTTCGCAACACGTATTAGTTAGAGCTAGAGGACAATTTATTTAGCGATTGCGCAATGTATGGAGAGATGAATCAGTGCGGGACAGTACAGACGAGAGCGACGTTGACCTGCGATCGGTCGCTCACCTCTATACAACTACAACCAAGATTTTGTGACTCTTAATATTAAGAAAAGACTAGGTCGAAATAACAATAACTTTAAATTTGTAATTTTGCCGCAAGAACCTTGACAGACAGAGACAAGGGATGATTGGCTTCTAACATAATGTTTCTACATGCCGTATAAACCGTGACGCGTCTCGTACCTTATTTGGAAGACAGTGTCAGAGAACTCTGTTCCTGCCTTTAATATCTCTGGTTAACCATCTATAAACATTTGCGTAAGTAGGTACATACAGATAACGTGTAAATTCATATTTGCTCTGAAGTTGGTAAATTCTCTGTTGATTCTCTGAAACCGACAGCAGTCTCCGTGTCGATAAGAAAATTTTAAACAACTTATTTCGATACGCTAACACTAAACAAATAAACTTCAGCCTTCTTTGTTCAGTGTAACAATAACAGCTAAACCGTGGCGAACAACACGTGGAAAGTCCACGTCGTATAACAATAAAGGTATAATATTTTTTCAGAAGTTTCACCAATGAGAAGTTTTATGCTATACAAGCACTCATTACATCTTGGATTTAAAATTTCAGCCGTGACTACCTATAAGTTCAATATCAAGTGAACAAGAAATCAGAAACTTACGAGGGGCGGTCCAAAAATAGTTAGTCAACGGTTTGTTATCAACCTCATTGTTTTACTTTCATGCCTTGGAGGCAAATTTTATTACAAACTCCTTGGCCAAATATCACTGGCTGGCAAACTTTAGTTATTTTCTAATTCATTGTTACCAAACATGTCTGTTACTTTTTAATTGCTACGATGGAGGTAACGCGGGAAGCATTTCGTGCAATGATCTATATGATTTTAAACGAGGGTTTAAGGTTAAGTATGTCCCATACATTCGAAAACTTTGAAGGGTGATTTCTCCCACTAAATATGAATTTAGGCCGATAAAAAAATACTATAACTAATAATAAATAAATATATCTTAAAATTAATTAAATCAGAGCCGGACTCTTTCCTTGTTAGTTTATTCGTAACAGATACGCCAAGCGTTTTTATTGGGAACTGCAACATGGAGTCTGGCGGCTTTGCAACATTTAGCTTTCAATAAATAAAGAATACCATTCTTTAGATAAATCAATTAATTCCTACATAATCAGAGGAAAAGTAAAATAACAATAGGTTCTTTACTGTACGCATTTAAATTCTTTTCTAAATCATTAGGTAAGTAATCATAATCATCAATCAAGGGGAAAATTGCAGAGAAAGTATAACTGTCAGAAAACGCTACTATTGTTGTTTATTGCAGGAATGTATGTTTCAAATCACAGATATGTATGTTACGAGCATCTTTTTTACTACCTACTACCTAGGCACGATAATTCCAATCTCTGCATGTAACGTAAATGTAAGGAACTTAAATGTAGTTTCGAGTTCGGGCATAAAAACAAAACATTTTGCTTGAAAGTCTTGAATCTCTTGAAAAATATTTTGGCACGCGAAATTCACGTCATTATTCATGTACAGAACCTGCGTAGGAGGCACAGGCATACCTACCTACTCGTACATAATTCTATAGAACGTGTACTAGGCTTATTTATAACTACGAGCACATCACATCTAATTGTTTCCAGGCTGTATTGAACCTGACAACAATAGGTAGGCGTTGACTTCCTTCAAATATATCAGAGGTACATAATCGGTCTCGGAAAGTGAAAGCATGTCACATTATCCTCGGATTATCGACATAGTATTCATGTGAATGTGTTCCATACACCGCCGCATAAACTCTGTGTCACAGAACGAGGACGACGAAACCGATATTGAAAACGGTACATTACACCAAACCGTGAATTTAGAAACTTTCGTTTGAATCTTTTACAGCTATAAAAATCGATGAAACATGAATCCGTTTGCATAATTATATTACGTCCGTCCCGAATAAAAATGTAGATAAGTACTAAGTACTTATTTGCTGTAATTATTACACAACGGACCACTAGATGGTAAGTGGTCACTGTCGCTCATAAACGTCTCACCAACCACCCTAGGCCGACTCTGCACAGAGTCATACCATCTTGATGTGACAAAATACCTAAAATATAGGTCGGTAATAAAAATAAAAGCATTGTGTGGCGGTCTGCTAATCCACAGTGTAACGGATTATGTAGGACCTCAGCCTGTTCATTGCATACTTAGAGTGAACGTTCGCTATTCCGCCGTCACATATAAATTATATACTTACTTGCAAAAGAAAATATCTTCAGGAGTTAATAGATTCTTATAAGTATGTAGAAAAGAATCGCGTCACAAATTTGTCCTTCACATTCGGAGTTATACGAAAGTGAACGTGTTTTCTTGTAGCGAACACGGGCGTGGCTGTGAAAATACTACTATAAAGTTAAGTACTAACTATACATTTGCCTAAAGTTACGATAAGCCTGATAATAGTGATAATCTAACACAGTAATGTTTACAAGTCGTCCTTTCATGTTTGTTTACTTATTGATAACGGGAGCTGGGGGCACTCCACGGGTGTTTACACATGTGTACCTGCTTATGATGATAGTATACTAGTAAGTATATGTATGTAGTTATTCTATTATGTTAGATATAGCGTTCCCTATTTTGCCGCTTCTGCAATATTCTGCAGCTACCGTAATTAATAATCATATCAATCAATAACAATCGAATAACTTTCAAATAGGTAGGTACCGGTATAGAGTATTGTAACGGAACTCACACTAAATAATAGAATGATCGGATGGAATAATATTGATAACTGTGGCCTATTTGTTTTCATTTGTGTGTAAAACACAAAAACCTAGTTTGGAACTTAGCAATTATTTGTTGGTTACTTATTAATAATAATATACTTGTTTGTTTTGTTATACACGCATGACCTATATTGTGCGCATGGCATTTTTAAAATTGAAGTTTGGCTTGAGCTTGTTTCAAATAAAATAAGTCTCTTTATAGTTTCTACACTGTATGAGGCCGGTGCCAAACATCTGGTGCAGAGTTTTGTATTTATTTCTCAGGCAGCTTATTTTTGTTACAGATCCTGGAATGCCAATATCGAAGGCCCAGCGACAAACTAGTTGAAAGTAAGAATGTTTTCACTTACACACTATAAAACTAATTTAAAGACTGCGAACGAATTGATCTTTTAAAGTTTAATTGGATCTAATACAATAAGTCTATTGTATTGTATCTAACTTTGTTTACTAAGTGCTATCAGTTAACTATGACTACTATATCAGTAAAATATTACTAAATTATGCACTTCATTCAACCCTTTTTCTTTGTTATTATATTACATAGTATACCATAAGATTCCAGATCACAATTCTGAGCGGGGTCAAGGGAACCTATAGTCTTAAAATTTCTCCTTGGCAAAAACAATCTTAGAAAGATATTGGGAAATCCACTAACCACAGAGGCCATAAAATTTGAATTGCAAGTTGTAATTGGATAAAATTATCTTTTGCGAAAGCAGTCGCAAAATCGTCATTGGAAATTCCAGTCATCAACCACACAAAGGTTATCAAATCCAAATAAAGCAGTTCATTTCATTTTAATTGAGCGGATTTCTCTGAAACTTGCACTACGTCATCTTTAGTTTCCTTACAAGGGGTTTCCCATCAGGCTTCCCTGTTTCATTAAACTAGGGAGAGGTGTGCAAACAATGCGCGCTCTCGTAACTTCAGAGGCGCTTGATGGAATTCTAGCTCGTTGCATTAAAAGTTGGAACAGGCACTATTCTTTTCCTTGCACTTTTTTCATGTTTTACGTATTAAAATAAATAATTGACTTATAAGTTCTAACAATATTTGTAGTTGTCGCTGCAGTTTTTGAAAACAGATCAAAAGCTTGTTAGTTCCTCTTACAAAGAAACTACAAAATCATGAGTGTTTTCACGATAGCGTATTTATTATAAAGTCGACTTGATTGACATAAGGAAAAGTTATCAAAACATGTCCCTCAAATTATGTGCGTTTTCGTGGAACACAACACAACCCATTTCGTCGTCTCGAAAGTTTTATTGATGCATGGAGCGGTGTCGTTCTGTCGACTAATGAATGTATGTATATGAGTCATGTTTGGCTCGTGGAAACCGGTCCTGCGTCCTGCCGGCTACGTCCATTGCCTCTACTCTGAACCTCCAGACTGTTCCGACGGTGATCAATACACTGTCTGCGTAATACGAAAACAACCCAAAAACTATTTCTGCGGTAAACGCGATTTCTCTATAAATTCAACCATGAATTTAATTTAACTGTTGTTCTGTATGATTTGATCGCGATGTATTTTTAATGGTTTCTATGTTTAATTTATTTTAAATTTCTTATTAAGAGTTTTATTTCAAAATCTGCTGTTCGATAACTAACAAACGCCGTAATTGTGATTGCTCATGTCGGTCTTCACGTAATCGATGACGACCTTCACCCGGTTACGCTAATTACGGAGTTTTACAGTTGAAAACAAATGCTTAGTCAACACATCAATAATGCGATCCTCTTGTCTGCGAACAAATGGTTTATGTTATGATCAGAATGTCTAAACATACGAGTAAAAATATAGGCATAGGAGACAGAGGAACCATCTTCATCGTAGGTATAGTTCCCACTTTTCGCCGTATGATTTGGTGGACAAACGTGATAGGTGGCGAGCCTATCGCCGTCTACTAGGTGTAGAATAGTATCCACTAGTCGCTCGCCTCATACTACACCAACGGGAAGAGTAGGGGTTGTGCTATTCTTTATGGCTGGCACGACATGGCACTAAAAATATAGGCAATTGAATATATCCAATCCTTCCGATTCCAAAGTAAGTAGCTATATTTGACTTATCTAGGTATGTAGCATCTAATTCAATTGGGCAAAACAAATAGGGCAGAGTGTTATGCTCCAGTTAGAATCACTGAATAAGGAAACACCCAATAACAATTCTTATAAAACGCCATATAATGCGAACATTCAGTATTATTGGGTCTTGTATTATTGGTGGTGTCGCGACTCGCGACAAACAAAGCCGTGAACAAACGTTAAAATGAAACGTTCAAGGCCCGAATTCAATCGAAACTTGGTGTGGGTAAAACATATTGTAATACGTATTTATAACTTCCCTTGCGTCACGTAATCATTCAATATTAATTCGTGTACTGTGTATCTTTTGACATTTCGAAGGATATTTCTGCTCGTTAGATTCTAACAAGCCACAAACAAGTTTATAGAGCTCTATTTTAAGTTTTATTAATGTTCTTGCGAACGAGATCCTGTTTAGGAATTAGCTGCGGGCCCAGTGACATTTACATCGGTTCTATCAGCCCTGTACTTTCGGTCGCCCACGCACGGCACCTTCGATTACGGGTCTCTTGTCGGCGGGCTTCGAAGCCTTTACTATGACGTAGCAATATTCCTAAAAGCACTAAAATCGAACCTGTGGTATAATAGGTTCGTAGGTGGTAATTTCTGTAAGAATAATATTTGAATCCATCACGTACAGAACCGATAAAGATCCCTCTCAAGTCTCTCAACCTATAGTTATACATTATGATAGTGCTTTCGTTTCCAAATTGAGAAAATACTTCTGTACTGTAGTAGGTAAATTGTCATGTAGGTAGTAGGTAGGTAGTCTGGTAGGTAGGTTGTCTATTTGAAACTGTAAAAAGGCAACCGTTTCATTAGACTTTCATGTTGATATTAGAAGTTAGTTAATGCCATATTACAGTCTGTTATTGTAAATTAGGGGACGAAATTTCACACGGTTGACACACTTACCTACTTTTAAAGTGGAATAAAATCGGTTTTTTTATTACTTCTTGGATTTAGTAATCAAGAACATTGAAGATTGATTATTCAAATAATAAACTATTTATTACAGCTAGCAACCTGTTTCATAAGTTAGGTAATCAAAACAAAATCATTATTTTTTTTACCAAAATCATAATTGAAATAATGCCCTTGAGTTTTGTGATATATCAAACAAATCTCATCAAATACGACTATTTAAACGAACATAATTTGCTTTATGAAAGGCAAACATCAGTCGGAAATTCGGAATAGTCGCTTATCATAACGACCATCTGGGTACTAAACGAAATTGGTATTGCGACTTTCCCTATGTGAGTACCATGCAAATGTACAATGTTTACTACAATTTTTAATTTACGTCTAAACCTGCGTTTGACTTCAATCACAACTGGTGATAAGTTGATAAAAGACGATGACACCGAAGATGGAGCATACGGGTACTGGCTCTTCTATATATAGAATGTATACATTCATTCAACTGCCGGAACCCATCGTCGCTGAAACGAATATATTTGGGATGATGGTCACTATAGCCGGGCGGACCTCGAAGGGTCATCCTACCACCAGTACGGTTGCTCGAGTTAGTCGCCTTGTTCGATACGCTTACCCATCTATACACTCAGTGGTAGGGATACCTGTTCTAATCCGTCCCATACACGGAGGTCATCATAAACCTAAATAAATGTACGACACGGCAAACGCCGTAAGATTTATAGACTATTAAATTAAACTCTTCGAACTAAACATCGTATCTATAGGTATGTATGTACCTACTTACGTCAGTAAGTATCGTCAGTAGGTAACTTAGATCCAGAAACCATGAGATAGTAATCGCTTACGTTAATTGTCAAGCCCAAAATATGTTACATAATGAAAATGACGTATGAATGAACAATCCGATTTAAAAGTAATTTATTTACAATATTAAGAACCTATAATTTTCATGACGTAACTTATAACAATAAACGCTACGAAATGGAAGACGCGTATCGACCGTAAAACATAGACAATCGACATTAACCTTGGACACACACCCAGTTTCTCATAAAACCCTATAACAGCCTACTAATACAAGGAAATTCTATATACGCTTGTCGGGCTTTGGAACATATTATTTTTGCTCCCGATTACCCGTTTATTGTTCATTTGCTAATCCTTTGATGTGAACTGAAGAATGAACATTCCTATCTACTACGAAGTTCCTATAGTCTCCATAAATAGAATATTACCCGCTCTTCTGACCATGGGGGCTACCTCTTCTGACCATGGAATGTTTTACCGAACTTTTGCCACTTTTCGAATTGACAAAGTGAATTCGACCTCTGTTTACAAATGCAATTCATATACGATTTTTATTACGTAATTGTTTATTACTGTTGTTTATTACTTGTAATTGTTTACGCTATCAAATGCACTGGTGCCAGATAACATGTGTTTCATTGCATGACGAGATACATCAGCCACTACATTACAGCCTTCGTGATGCATTCGGTTCCAGAATAGAGTTTGACCTAAATGATAGTTTTGCATGATGCTGAAAACGTTTCTTTTACTTATTGCAAATTTCTACCGACCGTAAGTTATTCATAGCAGGAAATATTATAATAAACTGTTCCCTACATATATCTTCTCTCGATATAGATTAGTGCTTTAATTTATTGTATAAAGAGACTAACAAACGAGCCACCTGATGGTAAGTGGTCACTGTCTGTAACATCTCACCTCACTTATAAGAGGGTTTTCGATGCGCTGCTAGCCTTGAGAACTTAGATGGATGTCTCATATAACCTTATGTAACCTTCCAAAAGAAACACAGTTGTAACGATGTCGACTTCATCGTCCATATCAACCTCCTTGCCATCAACTTCAACCTTATCGTTAGCGTTTATCTCATCTCATTTCGTGTTGGCATCTTCATTTAAATTCAAATCATATTCCCATTCCATTTCTAAATTTTATTATTCCATTAATTTCATTGTTTTATTTGTATTTTGACTTTTTCTCTGTATTTTGTCTCGAACGGACGTTTCTCCGTTCACTTTTATTTCCTACTACTACCTATTTTCTACGTTATTGTTTTCTGTGTTCTTTTCCTTAAAATATAATATTTATTACGAAGTTCTTCTATTACTTCATCTGCACACTGTCCTAGAACCCTGCTAGCCGGCATCTAGAGGTCAGACTGTAGCACAGTAATGCAAAGTATTTCTTCTTTACGGCAGAAGGGTGGTACCACTCCAGGCAGACTGCATAGAGCCATAACACCTATAGTACATTCTATGCTAATAGCCTGGCTCCCTAACACGCTACATTTGAAAAATTAACCTCAATCTGTAGTGGGGGTCCCAAGGTTAAGTCAGACTAGCAGAGACGGTCATCAATAACACCTGCCTCAATTTATACAGCTAGGATTTTCTTCACAGTAAGCTGTTTCGTAATACTTTGTAACGCGATTTAACTTACCGCTTAAATTAGATTTATTAATTTTGAAGTGAATTGATTATTTACTTCTCATAAAAAACTACCTCCTTAGCCGTTGTATTTCGAAGCAACGAAACAACAGGGAAATCTCGTTTTTATAGAAATTTGTCGGTTACCGATGCGTGTACGCACTTACTTAGATAAGATAACCTTCAATGTGTTTTATTAATACTGCATACCTATTATAGGTATGTAGTTGCAATAAAATTCTATTTAGCTGGTAAATACTTAACTAGAGTAGCTTTCGTGTTAATTAAATACTTGACGTTTTATTTAATATCTTTACTTCCTATAAACGTTGCAACGTTAGGAAATCAAGCAGTTATTTAGATTAATTTGTTTCGTATCTCATATAGTAGAAAGCGTAAACTTTGTGTAAAATCGCGTTATGTACTTATTCAACCGGTTTCTCTACCAACTTCTTATCTTCTTACCATATGTTGCATAAAACGTCCTTAAACTTAAGTCTTACATGATATCCCTTTCCATACCATAGCTCTAGATGAAGATGACACGAGACTTAAGGAAGCCGGAACATTAAGAACGGTTTTTGCAACTTACGGTTACTTTGATCGGCATTCATATTTTCACTACCTTTTGTATATTAAATATGCCCGCGTCATAATCTTGTTATAAAAAATAATTGCCACGTAATCCGCGCAGAGATTAACGTTTGTTCCCTTTGGGAACATTAAATTACACTGCAGAACCTTTCTGAAATCTGCCGTGAAGGTCTATCAATATAGCTGTAGGTATACGGCTGGCGTACTGCGGTATACTAACCTATTAGTAAACAAAGTATGTAGGTAGGTATCTCAGTCACGGACCCGCAATGAACTTCACTTTGCTCTCCCCCCAAGCGACCGACGGCAAGAGTGCGGGAGTGAAATTTTGGCATCCGTTCCACTCTGCAAAGTCGTTATATAATACTGCAGGTTCGATACCACACCACGTCTCAAGGTCGAATCCTTTTTCTATTTAACTGAACCAATTTCTTATCATTACATAGTTTAAATTCTCTTAATCTCGGTATGTAACTTATAACTTATAATATTACGATATCATCATGCCACGTCACAAGACCGGATGTTTTATCAACGTATTCACGTGGTTATTTTATAGTCGCCCAGAATATCTGACTCGTACATACGAGTATAGACCCATCAATAGGAAATTATGAATGTTTGAAAACATTCGTCTATTTCGTCTTGGCTTTCAAAGTTTTTGGTAAGGCAGAAAGAAGGCAGTAACATTTATGTTCCTTGCCTTTACTGTGACCTGACATTTACAACTCGACATCATTAATGGATGCTTGCAAGTGTGAATGGAACATTGTAGAACGTGCAACGCGGTCCCGTTATCATGAACACCTAACCCCCGAGCCCCGACGTAGTTTCCACCACAATGCGTTCGTTTCGTACCTATCTTAAGGTAAACGATGCTGTAAGTAAAGCAACTGGCGCAAAGGCGTTCTTTACTTTGATTTTCATTCGTACAACTAGAGCACAGTATCTACACAGAAACATTTGTTTACAATATATTCTATATAACCGTTGGGCAACAGCGGAAAAAAGTCCACGTTAATTTGTACTTTGTAGTTCCAATTTTACTGTGACGCCTAGCGAGTCTTTCCACCATATTTGTGTGTATCGTGCATACCTACTTTGTAAAATTGTGTTACTCAGAAACTGTGTGTATTACATTTATTTGCGCGGTTTGCGGACCTGTCGCTCTCTTGGTGCGGCCTCGATGCAACGGTGGACAGTTATATTAACCGTGGGACCTCGCTTCGTGTTCATTGCTCTCTCACATTCCCATTATTATAATTTTTTTAACCCCCGACCGATTGAGGTAGTGTTATAAGTTTGACACGTTTGTCTGTCTGTTTGTGTGTTTGTCTGTGGCATCATAACTTAGCAACGGATGATCAGATTTGGGACCGGTTATTAATTTAAAAAAGGAAATTTCTCGAAAGTGTTCTTAGCTAGGTCTGATTTTATCAGTGGTTTCCAAGATCTTGGAGTATCTTTGATGTCTCTAGAACGGTAATAGCTAGATAGTTCGAACTTGAGCTCAAATATTCAGGTTCATGATGCGTTTCCGACATCTGAAACCTTGAGGATCTGATGAATACCAGGAAAAAGTAAGGGGATCTCCTCAATGGTACGACGGGGGTTTCTTAAATTTTTATATACTGTTATTATTCCTTCATTTTACACTAATTCTATGTTACCTTACCAGAATGCTAATTTCGCACATAATATAGTCAAGTTTGTTTGATTATGTACAGCGTATTTTAATAACCAAATTTCATATGCAAATTTTGACCAAAGGATAACTTGCCATTTATGTCTCTCATAAACTGTTACCTTTATTTATTTAATGTATTTAGGAATTGGAATAGCCAGTTTCGCCATCACGCCATAAACCGATTTCATCAACCTACTCTGTTGACCCGAATGCAGGCGAACCACTGCACACAGTTCTAAGTTAGTAGCCATAAACTCTACCTTCTTACATCATCATTTCATGGTGTATTGACCATTTATAGAGAGAGACACTGAGATAAATATTTTCGTCGTATCAAAGCTTAGTCACCTGTAACGTGAAAACAATGATTACAAAACTATTTGTAACTGTAACCAAAGCCACATTTATATGTAGTAAAACCTCTTAATTTCAAATGAACTTTGGTGATGACTTGACAAAGTTTTGTTAATTTGAAACCTTCAGGGCGACTTCCTAACTTGTCAATTTCCAAAGTTGACCACTTCCTAACTCGTCTTCACCCTAACTTGACAATTTCGAAAGCCGCCACTTCCTAACTTGTCCATTTCCAAAGTTGACCACTTCTAATTTTGTCTTCATCCTAGCTTGACAATTTCCAAAGCCGTCAATGCTATTATTTCAGAATAAAATCTCTCTGGACGACTAATGAGGTATTACTCATATTTCACATAGATTACAGGCCACTTATGAAGGTACTAGGAAGTGGCCCAAAGGAGGGATCCGAGCCGGAGGGAGGTATGCATACTAAGACTAAATAGACGACCACTAGTCTATTTAGTCTTAGTATGCATACCTCACCAACCTACCTAGTCCATTCAAATAACCGAAGTAGTTTTGTTATCGCTTTTTGTCAGGATTTGCCACGAATTTGCATACTTTATCTTCTCACACAGTATGTAGGTGCAATTTTAAAGTATGGCATAGTTGCAATAGAAGACTAGTGTAAGAAGATCACCCACAAAACTGCAGCAAGTCGTCGACGGCTGCCTGGGTAATACGAAATTTTATGAGGTTTTTAAAATGCTATCTTCACGACCTAACGTCGGTCTATAATAAAAAGTCTAGACGCTCCACGTGCAGTGAAGAAATGACCGAGCGTATGTTGAATTGCTAAAGGTCAGTTTTATGCGAAATAAGCAAGAATCTCTTACAAAAGCGGAGGACTGTTACGAAGTATCGGTTTCGTAAACTACCGAAGGGCACGTGGTGATATTGACATTATAAGAGGAGTTGAAGCATAAGTAGAGAATACCGTCCCGGGATCCCGGACACTTTTAAGTCCCGAAAATCCCTGGATTAATCTCGGCATTTTCGGGATTGTCAAAAACAGGTACTAGTAACTCATTGCAGTTCGTTGAGAGATTAAAACAGAATTATATTATTTTTTAATCATTTGAGAACGGAACCCTTGGTACGTGACTCCGACTCGCACTTGGTCGGATTTTCTTAGTTTATTGTTAATGCAGAACTTGCCTACTTTTGTTTTTGTTGTCGATGTCTTCACGCGATACTCTGTACTCGTGTGTTACCTTAGATTGTGATTATTGTGAACTATAGTGTAATTTATTAATTTGTAGCAATAGCCTAGTAATTACCTTCTTGTTACCTTATATTGTTTTTTTTTTAATTGGAGTCCTATTCAAACCACATGGCCAAATCCCGGGATTCCGAGATTGAGCAAGAAATCTCCCGTAATCCCGGGATTAATAAAGTCGCTCGGGATTGTATTCTCTAACTGCATAAGCCACCAAACTCAGAATATAAATATTTAGCATAAATTATAACCTTCTTTATTATGCTATTTACGTTACGTATTTTGTTAGCTATCGTATCGTCGTTTAAGCTGCCATTATGTAATTATAGTGTTACAACTTAACAAAGTGCTAACTTTTTAGTCTGTCTACATTGTAGAAGATGTTGGTTCTCATCAAACCATGAGTTTTTTCAATAGCTCGAAGCAATGACCGCGAGATATTCAGTCCGTTAGGCACGAGCGTTTAGTTTATTATTGGCGGCCATTTGACCGCGATCATCCACTTAAATGTTTTCATATTTCAAATACGAATTGAATGCATAGTAACAACGATCTTTAATCTTAAAATCAGAGCGCATGTGCGGTTCGCTGATAAAATTAGAACCACGTTGGGGGTCAATCAGACGCAGGCAGGATGGCGCCACCAATAATAGCCTGCTAACACACAGAGCGGGCTACATGTACGTGTCAATATAGCATACGTCCTTACTAGTATATTGCTGAACAGTGATTCAGTGCTAACCTAACTATAAACTGCCATAAATCCTAGACGCGAGCTTCGACATTACCTTCGGGCGAGGAAACTTTCCGCCAGTGACTCCGCGTCAGCACCTGACCTTGTACTGTGTAACATTAACCAGTCAATTATATTATAACTATAACATAATATTGTGTCCAATTATTTTTTTGTTACATCTGCTCAAAAATGGGCCTATTTATCCACAGAAAACTCGGTGTAAAGTACCACATTCACGCCCTAGGGCGGAAATCTATTCCCGCCCTAGGACGGGAATCTATTACTCACGATCGGAAGTCTAATCTCGGCGTAAAGTACCACATTCACACTAGGGTGGAAATCTTTTTCCCCGCCCTGGGACGGGAATCTATTACTCACGATCAGAGGTCTCGACAATAAGTGAATTAGCAATTTTATACCAATTAATAGCAAACACCTTGTAATCGATAGATTTTATAAATGAAGATAATTTGCTACCGAATAACTCAAAACAAAAAGTATGTGTAGTGCTTTAGTTATATATTTTTTATTTTATTCATTTACTCGCAGATGTTACAAAAAATATCGTGTTTAACTCGTGCGAGAGCACCACTTGTCGCACTCGTATGTCCGCAACCCTCGCCTGAGGCTCGTGTAGCGAAGTAGACTCATGCCGACAATCTGGTCCTTCTCGCCCTAGGTAAACAATCTACTATTTAATTTAAATATTTTAACCTGTTAATCGCCGTACCGTCGATAATTCCAAACAGCACGACATTCTAACATTGTCTTTTCTATGTCAGGTTCTTCATGCATAGTCATGTTATGTGCAAAAGAAAAACCAATTAGATTTCGTTACCTATTATGTAGATTATCTAATTTGTCGTTTATACTATTGATCACTCTTTCGTGTACCAGACATCCGTAATACTTGATGATAATACCTACTCAGAGAGAAATATGATAATCTATCTTTCACCGGCAAACAGACACTGTAAAAATAGAAAACCCACACATGTAGGTATCTACGTAATACGAACATTACTCAAGTACGCTATACGCAGTGTGTGGGTGTATGACATGCGCCAATTTCATCCACAACTTGCCCGCTGGCTGTTTAAATTCCTTCGAAAAATAATTTTAATTGTAGTTCCAAATCCCCAGTTCCGCACACATTTATTCAAACTAAACCTTCACTTCGACTGAATCACATACCCACTCTACAATATCAATACTTTCATTGTGGGTGGGTCTTTGTGTCACTAGAATAAAAACAACACCCATATAAAGTACTAATCTTTGACACAGATATTTTAGTTATTTATACACGTACAATTCTGTAATGTATATTTTAACTTCTCTTCTTCTTCCAAGTCGTATTCCTCATTGCTGAGGGTCGTGATCATTCTAAGGAATTAATCACATAGAACGACTCTCGTGGCAGTTTTAATGGGGTGGTTTGCCATCGCCTTCCCCATTTCACACACTGGTCATCTCAGTGTGCAGGTTTCCTCACGATGTTTTCCTTCACCGTCAGGGCAGTCGGTAAATGTACGTAAGTCTTTCGAAAAAACCGAAAAACTCATTGGTACATGGCATTGCCTGGTTTCGAACTCGGACCTGCCGCATGGGAGTCCGACGCCCTAGCCACGACGCCACCGACGCTCTATAAATATATATATTTTAACTAAATAGCTAATTAATTATTCGTATTCGTGAATCTACTAAAATACTAAAAGAGAATCACGTGTGACTTGTGGCTATAACTTATCAATTGAAAAAATAATCACAAGACCTTTGATGCTTGGTTTTTTATACCACATAAACCATATAATCGTCTGATGAAAAGTATTCCAAGTGAATGCATTGACACGTTTATCGTCGTAATTAACAGTTTGTATCTGCCCACTTCACAGGGTGGCACGAGGGTATAAGGGTGCCTTTCCACCAAAGCTGTGCGAGGAAGCGAGGCGGTGAGCGAGGAAAAAATGTACCAATAGGATCGCGTCATTATCACGTCATATCACGTAACGATTAAAATGGAGCGATCGTATTAGCGGATTTTTTCCTCGCTCACCGCCTCGCTTCCTCACACAGCTTTGATGAAAAGATAGCCTGAGCTTCCTCGATTTCGTGTTATTCCTCTCATGAATTAATGAATCATCCTATCTCTATCCCTCTCTCTCTCTCTCTCTCTCGCGTGCAAGCCTAATCAACCCCCTGGTGCACGTACAGCTGCTAAATCAAGACCGCTTTTTGTTGCAGGTGGAGGAGGTTTCTGAAGAGTGTTATGGGCGGGCGGTGAGGTTCGAAGTACTCCAACACGATGACGGAGGGCGAGCGGCAGCAGAGCGCAGGCGGCACCAACGCCGCGCCGCAACACAGAAAGGGTCACAGGTACATATTAGGACCTAGACACACGGGCAGTGTATCCGCCAAATTCGAAAAAAAAGGCGTTGAATTAATTTCGAGCCCCCCTGTAACCCAAAATGTATTTGACCTACACACTTGTAATTTTGTACGTCTATTAAGGCCCAATTACCTAGGATCCCAAATTTTATAAACACAAGATTCTTGAACTGTCTTCTCTTCCATTGAATGACTCTCGATGAAAACTTGCCAAGTTAGGGATTTGGTTTTAAGCAAGCAAAAAATTTTCTTTTTAAACATTTAAACCATGTTATATATTTATGTAAATAAGTTTGAAAGTTAACTGATCATGGCACCCACATATATCTCAATTATTTTATGGCGAATCCGACAGACCCACTTGTTCCTTTCCTTGTACCGAGCTTGGCCCCTTTTTTGTTATGTTTGTCGTAGGATTAGGTATTTACCCTGTTCAGAAGGATGGAAGGGTCAGCATTGCTACGTACTTACGTGTTATAGATACTACGTACTCTCTGCCACATCGGAGATTTCGTTAGTTCTGCTCGCATTGAGATAGTGGTTGACAAGAGTGTGGTACTCGTAGGTACCTGCTATGCAGTATCCAAGGCGATCCTTAGACATTTATAAAGCAGCTATTGTATCTGCAATCCCATCTTAGCAAACCGATTTATAAATCATAGATACTTGCCATTAAATTGTATGCCCCACTCACTCCCCGATCGACCAGACCTTATCTCTCAAATGGGTTTGTTATTCTATTTCTTCAAATAGGTCATAGATTATTTTTTAAATTGTACAGTAATTTCTTTGTTATAAAAAAAATGTGGTTGATTTTATTCTATCGATCGTTACATTCAGGATGTTTGGACCGGGCTCCCGATCGACATCTGGTGTCGGATAATATTTACTTGTTTACATTTATCGATGCTGTCTATCGGTAAATCTCCAACAAGAACATTGTTTTTTCCAGTGACGAGTGCCAGCACAATGACCTTGTCTACTTTTTAATATTAGCACAGGATCCTGCAATGATATAAACAATATCAGAGTAGGTTAGGTACTTTACCTACCTATAATAGTTCATTACTACTAAAACTCGCTTTTGATAATTGTTACTAACGCCAGTTTCGATTAATCTCAATGTCGTTTATTTGTTAAATAATCGTCTCTTATCTAGTTTGCCACAACAATAGAACAACAACTGACCAATTTAGTTAATATTTTTTATAATCACAATTATTATGGTTTCAATCAATCAATCAATCATTTATTCGTGAACATAGGTAATAATAAGTAAGTGTACAGTTTAAATGAGTTGGTATCACTATGCTCCGTTTAAGTATAATGTGGTTTCAAATCTTCTAATTAACTTGATCAGAGATCAATATATACATTGACTAAATTAAAAGATCAATGTATAGTTAATTAGAAGACTGATTTTTATGGGTAGGTACTTATATGAATTATATTATACATTGCAAAAGATGTGGTGCTGATTGTTTCTTGCGCCGCTTTTTTTATTTCAGCAATAGCAGCTTACGAAGCGGTGGTAGAGTAAAAAAAATTGTTTAATGATTTCTATTGTATATTCATAATTTATCATGGTGGGTAGAGGAAAAAACTATAGACGTGAGTCCAATAAATACGTTGAACTAGAAGCTGTGATTTTCACTAAGTTCCCAAATACTACATCTGGCGACGAGGATGGGATGTAAAAATCTTAGTGTACGATTAAAGGTAATAACACTTTGTAAATAAATACCTATATGTTTCTAAAAATTAAGGCAAATAGTACTACTTTTACTAAATAGCTATGTTATTCTATTCTATTCTATTCTTATTATTATTATTATTTATTTACTATTTACATAATTATGTTGACTGACTGTTCGTAAGGGAAGAAAACAATACAATTATTTTCGTAGTCCAATTACTCACAATAACACTCGTGTACGCACACGCTAATTTTTCTCGTCAACATTACTTCTGAACATATAGTGCAAATGCAAACATATTCGCAAACGATGACGCAAAGAAAAACCTATATACGTGCGATTTTTTTAATAAAACGTGACGACAGAAGACTTATGCTCAATGGAGTCGGGTGTTATTAGAATGATAAGGGGTAGAACGAAGTTCATTAAGACGATAAATCTAAGGAAAAGGTATCTTATGTACTTTCTGATAAAATCATAAAATGGAATGTATCCAACAATGTACAACGTTAATCGTTATACATTGTAAAGTCAGTATTATCATTTTAATTTGAGACAGTGAATTTACTTCAAACTTATACATTTTTTATTTTAAGATTTAAGTACCTCAGTAGTAGTAGTTTTAATATTTGCATACCATTATTTTTAGACTCTTGCATTGTGCTATGTATGATAAATTAAAACATATAAAGCACAAAATATTAAAAGATATAAATAAAATATAAAAGCGAACTAGACATGTTTGATGGTCTGTATCATGTAGGTGCTTACCTATCTACATCAAACCGAATTAGATTCTTTTCATTGATCCAAGTTTCGAGCCAGACATCCACTGTTTATCTAGCTAGGCTATTACGGTACCAGCACAATATTGTCCTGCCTACGAACAATATCCTAAACTAGCATATCGCATTATTTCGGATCCATGATTCACTTTCCGATAAAGTTAGGAGAATAGGACGCTGAAAAACAACGGTAGATAAAAATGATTAAACGATGACGTGTCTCAACAACTCAATCAATATCACAGCCAGTCAATGTGAATAAAGATAAACTTATCGGCGACATTATCCAGCATTAGGTCTAGCTCACGTGTCGATATGAAATTAGTAATATGATAAAACTATACAATATAGTGGATACATGCAGTATAGAGTGTCAGCGCAGTCCTACTAGGTACCTATAAAGGAATAGCTCAAGTTAGACGTCAAGTTTTAAAATAGAGGTGAACATTAAACACTCCCTAAGCTCTAAGGCTTATTGGATAGGCTGACTCATTTCTATTTAGCTATGTTTGCCTTCATTGTACGTAGGTACATAATATTTGTTCACCACCATCCGCCGCTCCCTCGAGTGCCTACTCTACATGAGAGCTTCCATGACACATCGAGTCTCGGAACTTGTTGGTTTATAAGTTTGTACAACCTTATATCAAGTACCTTACCTTACCTTATTAACTTTTACCTACTTGAAACTTCTCTTCTTACTTTATCGTATAGATTAAAAAATATGCTATAAAATGCAAGCAAAGTAGTTATTTATAATTATAACAAAATCCGTGTATGAACGGATTAGAATCCATTAGAATATCCCTACTGCCACTGGTCAAGGGTGTCGTACGAGGCGACTAAATTATAATATTTATTCTGTGACTAAACCGAGTAATTTTCTGGTGGTAGGACCACTTCAGGGTCCGCTTGGCTAGCGACCACCCTTCTATGTAAAAGTCTGTCGTCAAATATCTTTGCTTCGGCAGTGTTATAGAAAAATATACTCAATAAGCCAGGTGTTCCATCTTCGACCTCATCGTCACTTACCACCAGGTGAGATCGAGGTCAAACACGGGATTAGTCGTAAATAACAATTAAAAAAATATGAATGGATGCGGATTAGTAGAACTTGACCATAGTAAATGGAAATGTAAACATAATTTGGGCAATAAACCTGAGTCAGGCCTCCGTATGATATCAACTCGTTGTCCTGTACCCGATAACGCTTGTCACTATATCTAAGATAGCTGCCGTTTGCGACACATGGCCCATATTCGCACCTAGCGTGATATCACACAAAGTAGACAAAGCTCAAAGTTTAGTCATCTCTGTACATTTTAGTATTATGCGGCGGCCCTTGCGATAAGCACCATTGGAAATATAAAAATTTTAAAGTTCTGTTTGAAATAGTGGTAAAGTAGTGTAATGTTGTGATGCTATTTTGTGACTTAATACAATTCGTCGTATTACATAAGTGTTACCACAATTCTACTGTATTTGCATTGTGAAGTACAGGTTATTGCCGTCATCATGACGGAAGATACATCAGAACAACTCCGTTATTTAATGAGCAGGTACTTGGCTTATTGACTTATCTAAGTGTACTGATTAAAAGCATTACAATATAAAAATGATGCAGTCATACGTTTTGATAAGCATGTAATTATATTATTCATTCATACAGATTTCTAGAGATTGTCAGAACACAGGCGTATGTTTGAAAACAAAGCGTACATTTGTGGCAAAATCCCACAGTTATCCGTGAACTTTCCAATCGTATTACTGCATGTCGAAAGATGTTTTGCTATATTACCTACTTATGTGCCTGTGTTCTGCCTAGTTATCTACTATCTAACTCGCTATGTGTACCGTTTAAATATTACATCCATCCATTAACAGGAGTCTCGTTCGCCCCTTGAGATGTCTCATCCAACCTCAACATCTTTCTAATTCATATTCTTAGGGATTTGATCCCTATTAATATTAAATTGTTCGTAAAATCTTTTAGTAACATATTATATAGGATTTGTAACCTAACAAAAAAAAAGCTCAATACCTACACGACCGAAATGTATGAAGCATCGGACTTTTTGGTTCCGTGACTAGGCGGTCAAACTGTCAAAATATACAATTGGGCGAAATGTTCCAATGTCGTACGTTTCGCCGAATTGTATATTTTGACACTTTTACCGCCTAGTACCCGGAATCAAAAAATCTGCTGCTTCATACATTTCGGTCGTGTAGGTATTGTGTTTTTGTTAGGTTACAATTTGACACTTTGACCGCCTAGTCCCGGAACCGATTTTTTTTCGTGATTTCAGAGTTGGCCCCATAGTGAAAATTGTTCAGTTATGGATACTGATTTCGGCTTTATAGGGGTTTTTTGTTACATCCTGTATATTAATACAGTTGAAAAGATATATGAGTTCACAGTGTAGGTATTTGACAAAGGAAATGTTTGCCACAGGAGACAAGAGTCGATGTACGCCATGACGGGACTGTACGCGGAGTCAGGGTGCGCCGAGGGTGCGGGGGACGACGCCGCGGGTCCAAGCACACCCCCGCACCCCACACACCCGCCGCGGGAGTCCACCATCAAGTGCCACAGCCGAAACCCCTCGGCTGGGATATGCGACAGGTAAAACACATTTTCCCCTAACAACTTCGGCAATCTATTTCACTTTATTTAAAAGCATCATTATAATTATGTAATTTTTGCAGGGACCGCGAAAAGGAAAAAGAGAAGCCCCGGCAAATGTACCCAGAGATATTAGACATTCCTCATGACGCCAGAGACTGCGGGATCTTGTCATGGAGACCGCTTTTTATTCAGAGTTTTTCTAGTATTAAAGTAAGCATCTATTATTTTGGCTTTTTAAAAATGTTGTATAACAGAATTCGAACGTAACAATAACAACGTTTGCAGGTATTTGTATTTTTCCTTTCGTTCCTGGTGACACTGCAACAAGCACTGAGCTCCGGTTACATAAACTCTGTGATCACAACCATAGAGAAACGTTTCGAAATCCCATCGAGTCTCTCGGGGCTTATTGCGAGTAGCTACGAGATTGGCAACGTTATCACCGTGATCTTCGTGTCTTATCTCGGCAGCAGAAGGCACATCCCTGTTTGGATCGCAGTTGGTAAGTTACATTTTGTATTACGATTCGTAGAGTCATAGGCCATACATTCTTTGACCGTAATCAAATTCTACTTTACAAACATAACATATACCTACCTAACATAATTTCAGCCTTTAGTCTACATTTTATCGCAAAATTTAGTCCTGTTGGAAGTTGATACTACACAAAGGGACTGCATAGGACTTATGGCATAGGGATTTCTTTATTTAGGCCTCTTGAAAGTGGTCTGATGTTTAAGGACCAAGTTCTAAAATGAAAACCAAGCACAAGGTCAATTATAATACGGTGCTACGCTGGGAATATTTGCCAAGCATTGTACCAGGCTTTAAAATTAAGTTGATAAAGTGTCTCGGGTTGGTAAGTCACAATCTCTATTGTTTCAGGTGCGGTTATAATGGGAATTGGGTCGTTGGTGTTTGTTGTCCCCCACTTTATTGCGGAAGTTAATAATGAAATGACAACAAACAATAAATCGGATGACAACATCTGCCGACTGCCATTGCGAGCACTAGAGCAAGACATGGGTGGGCTTGGACGATTGTCCCAAAGTCTGCCACCTAGCAACTTGAGACCTGATAACTGCATCAAAGTAAGTACTTAGCTATGCGGTAAACTTGAAATGTACATAGTTACTTAGCTCTACATATTCTCAAGGGAAACGTCATTATTTTTTAATATGAATGAACAAAAAGAAATGAATTAAAATTCCCATTTCCTTTATAAAAGGTTACATTAAATGACCGATTTGTACTAAAAGCCGAATAACTTTTTCACGTATGTAATATCTGCGGATTACTCACTGATGAAACTCGGAAATCTTCCGACTAGTTTCGTCCTATTTCGAAGAAAGTGCGAAACGCGACATTCATCAGTGAGTAATTCGTAATTAATTACGTTTTAAAATATCTCACTATACTTAATTTCAATTCTAATCATCTTTTTTTCGTCTGAATTCCTTGTAGTCCACACTTACTTAGTTACTGCTTATTCGAACATGGGTAGGTACTTTTACCCCTAAATTGTAAATAGTCCCTCACACCCTACATACGAGTAAGAATAGTAAATACATAATTTATTTTATTTTCAGAGTACACCAAGCACTTTTATGCCGGTGATGATATTCATAGTAGCACAACTGCTGCTCGGATGCGGCGGCTCTCCACTGTTGACCCTCGGCACTACATACGTTGACGATCACGTCCGCCCTGAGTCATCCAGCATGTATATTGGTAAGTCCCACGAACTTCAACTGACTATAGAAAATTTACGTTTAGGTTCATTTTGTCCACTCTCCCAAAAAGTCTACTTCCCAAAAGTCCACTTCCCGAAAAGTCCACTTACGAAAAAGTCCACTTCCCAAAATGTCCACTTCCCACATTCCTATAAAATCCCCATTCCCCTAAAGTCCATTTTCCTTAAATCCATCTTTGAATACCAGAATTGTAAACGGTTCTATACTAAGCTTGCTGTCCACGGAGCGTCTACCATGTTTTTATATTGCGACGTAAGAGGGACATTGTCACTTCTTGGAATTACTGCTACAATTGTCATGCTGTTGTACAACTATTTTAAATTCGTATTCGCTAAAGAAATGTCCCGTGAAAAGGAAATGAACATAAACATTTTTGTGATTCACCTCCTATCTACTCAGTAGCATTATATGGCATATCTTTATTATCATTCACTGAGTGTTGCCGTGCGTCGCTCGTAACATCACGAATGTTTCTCTCATAAACTGCGCAAACAAAAGTCGTCGAACCGTATACGTACGGTTTTATTATTTTGACTTCGAAATCCGATTGAGGTCAAATAAAATGCAAAATACCGTATAGATTACTTACTATTGCGCGGGATACGGAACAAATATGGACACGATTGTTTGTTATCTATGATCTGTACATGTACAGTACAATACACATGTATTTTTAATTTGGCCATTAACTCTATCAAATTAAATCATGGTAATTTTCCTTCGATAAAATAAATTAGCGGAACTGATGGTGATATTCGAACCACAAATGTTGGTATTGATAAGATATCGCCTCGATGCCAATCTTTGAAATAGAATTCACTGTAACATGCCTGTTATTCAAGCACTGAACACATTTCTCAGGAAGTGGTCCTTTTCAATAATATTTTGGATATGAATGATGAACATTAGAAAGGTCATACGTTCCGTTCGTAACATAATAATATTACTACTATCTCAGTTCAAAAAGCAGCCGTGTTGTTCGTAATATCGCTGTCTGATTCATTTGATCTACAGGATCCATTTAATAAATGAACCGGGCTATTGAACCCGCACGTGCTCTTCGCGTGTTGTACTTGCATTATATTCGTATGCCTGCTTTTATATCACGAGTGGTTATATCGGTAATGGATGAATTTTAAAATTAATTAAGTTTGCATAGCAATAGATGCAGTCATTTACTATTATCTACTCATTTAGATACAACAGAATACAACTTATTGTAAGTGTACAATGTTTAGCCGACGTATTGCGCACTGGCACCTGCTTTCTGTTCATATTTCGTATTCGATTCATGATCGGATAGATGCCTATACGCAAGTGCACTTTTTCCAAGTCTGGATGTCCTTTGCGTGTTGTCTCTGGGCCTGCAAATCCTGGTATGGGCCTTTTTTACGTAATGTTTTCCCATCCCAAAGTTCGTAATAGCATGGTTCATGTTTCGTGGCTCGAACGAGCACCCTACAGCCGTGAGCTGCGCCCTTGACCTAACCACCACACATCCTGTCTATTTTGTGCTGTACTCTGTCACCTCAAACGACAAACACTACGTTTATTTTCAAGTTTTATGAGAGATATATTATGTGTTGTCTTTTAGGCCCAACATATTATATGTTAGGTAGCAACAATTAAATCGTTAAAATCGTTGGCTATAAGAGCGGTTTTTATTTTTTTTAAATACTTTAATTGAATTAGGTAGCCATTATACCCCTCAGCTGACTTTCACGTAGATAAACAAATTGGAAGAGTGTAATCTTCTTATAAAATCTCGATTAAGTTGGTGGGCGATCAAGAAGCATCTAAAAATAAATATTAAAATTGAACTTCCTGTATCAACATCCTTATGATTGATACCGATATTTATAAAATACGTTACTTCAGCTTTGATTTTAATGGTGGATAATTGAAAATCCTTTGTACAGTTTTCGCTGAGGCATAGGGTTTTAATTAGGCTCTCTTGTATGGAGAAATGGAGACCCTTCAGGTGCTGTCTAGAGACCTGAAGAGCCACTTGTACGGGCTCTATTTATGCTCACTATCGTATTCAAACTTCATTAATTAAATAGTTGTTGTATACGTCGTTATACTGTACCTACAGTTACCTACCTAATTTATTGTTTTCATTTACATAAAAACAGCTAATTTATAAATGTTGCATGATTAAATTAAATATGTATGACATTTATTTAGTTAAACAACTAAATGAAATATAACTTATGGGTATATTTTGCCATGTTTATAAAGTGTGGCAAATTGGAAAAACCTTATCTGAAGGTCGAATAACACAACTTGGTTCCGCATCGAAGGCCTGGCACTGGCTGTGGCACGTTTTGGGTGTGAAGCGAAATTATGAACGCCGGCAACACGCAACGTCGTGTTTAATAAGTAAAATATCCATAAACGCGATGTCTAGCCCCATGAGATAACAAATTGTATCCACATATTAGCCTACATTCCACTAATGAAATAGCTTTTCTTGTAATTCTGTTACTTTTAATGGTGTAAGTAGACAATTTGTAATTTAGTGTCGATGCCCTAGCAAACATGACTTTACACAGTCGTGAGTACATGCGAAAACATGTGTACCTTGGATATGTAAATGTGTACTGGGTTACATCATTTATTTCTGGTGGTTGACTGCTTTGATTAACTTCCATCATTTACCGACTATTATTGACGAACTTAAAGAGTCACATAAATCATAAGTCATACATAACGTACGTCATCCATAATTGTTTTTTTAGATGTCTGCCGCAAAATCTTATTGGGTATGGAGAATTATTCCATTACGATAAATAAGAATTTTCATCGAATTAATTGGCAAAATTTCAACGAACTTAATCTAGGCAGGCGAGTTCAAAAACATTTAGAAATGAACAAATTAAACGGAGCGCATTATGTTTCTCACGCAAGCAAGTTTGGTAAGCCATAAGTCATTGATATTTGCCGCGAAATCTGTGCCGTTTGCAGGCACAAAACAAGAATGACCTAGTTTCAGTCAGCAATGTCAGCTGGCGAGTAACTCGGTTACCTACTGCATGCAGCCATATGCCTCACTCTCTGGGGTTTTGATTTTATGAATGCAGTAATACGTTCAAGCTGTGGTTCTTCAAGCCAAACTTGAATACATTTACACATTAATTTTAATAAAAAATAAATAAGTCTTTCAGGTCACTAGATAGTTAGAAATAATTAAAATCTAGGTACCACATCAAAATCGGTTCACCAAAACATACGAGTACAGACGAATTGTAAACCTCTTCATAAAAATATTTTTAAAATCAGTTAAAAATAATGACATAGGTAATATGCCTTCATCTACAATTCTGTATCATATTCCCTAAAACATTTGTTTTAGATGATGACGTCACATTTTATTGTTTTTACCAACGCGAGGTACTTATGTAAGCAGCGTTAATCAACATTTTAGGTAGGTAATTTATTTTTTTTGTACATAGTTTAACCACAAGTTTAGCGGAGAAAATAGAATTTTACGGTTCTCACGGAATCTTTAACGACAGACATGTTTGCATAAGCTGACAATGTCCCTTCACCTTTTGCGATATAACCTAAAGTATAACTTGATGAATATTAATGATGTTTGATATAATACTAGTTAAAAATTTGATGTGATGTTTGCGGAACTTGACAATGTTTATTCAGAATTGGATCACGAAGATAAAGTAAATTGAATAACTTTGTTTTTAGGATGTATGTACAGCATGGCTGCCTTCGGTCCAGTACTGGGGTTCCTGCTTGGTGCTTACTTGCTCTCTTTCCACATGGATTCGTTTTCTGGCACCATCATATCCATAGGTGAGTATCTACCTCTATTCTCACTTTAAAGGCATTAGCAGCAAGCCTTAAATAAATAATTCTTTTGAACTTTCAACCTCCTTGAGCTCTGGTCGAATCCACGGAAACGAAAACACGATACAAAGCAGTTTGTTAAAGATTTATTAATTCCGGCGGTATACACTTTTTGTGTTAATTGCCCAAAATATAACTGGAACACATTATCATGGTTTTATTAAAAGAATATTATAGACGTCAAAGTTAAAAGCTTCTACGAGGAAGTGATACACTACAATGGACCAGAAGTTGAAACAAGCCAGCGCGAACTTTGCACCAGTCTCGAATTTGCCAGTCACGTCAATAATTTATTATTTATCTCTTGCAGATCCCGGTGATCATCGCTGGGTGGGTATGTGGTGGGGCGGCTTTTTACTGTGCGGACTCCTACTGATTCTGGTGGCGATTCCGTTTTTCTCGTTTCCTAAAGTCCTGGTACGAGAGAAGGAGAAAATTCGACTGGTGGAGAAGGCTGCTGCTGCCAGTGGCTCGTCCACTGCGAAACCTAAACCGCAGACGGATATTAAGGATACAGGGTATGGGAAGGATATCAAAGGTGAGTTACACTTTAACAGTGACGCTTGTTATCGAGGTGTTCTTAAAATCGGTGTAGAAAAATATAAATATATACCTACGTAAGACAAGGGACAGAGTACTCAAGGACCTACAAATTAACAACAGTTTAGTCTCAATCTGGGCTTAGGCTTTATTATACAAATAAATATCGTGATTATTATTATTATCGTGAATGCGATATGCTCCTAATTGACTATAGCGGGGTTAAGTGACGCAGTCCTGTAATGATACACACTGTATAACTATAACCTATTAGAATACTGAAAAGCTAGAGTGAAGGCTGAATGGCTGAGTCAAGTTAAATATTAAATATTTGTATGAAATTTTTAGAAGAAACTTACCGTTGTCTCGGCTGTTGGCTAGCGTCCGTTTTCCAATCTCCTTCACTTTGCCCGGTCTTTCCTTTCTTAAGTGCTTTGGCACTCATGCCCGTCGTTTTTAAATTTTAAGTATTTTTTATGAAATATTATTCAAAGTTTTTCTGAAATTAATATACGTGTATTTGTTTCCAGATATACCAGTGTCGATGTGGCGATTACTCAAGAACCCAGTTTACGTGGTGACTTGTCTCGGCGCCTGTATGGAGCTGATGATTGTGTCTGGCTTCGTCGTGTTTCTGCCCAAATACCTCGAAACACAGTTCAGTCTCGGCAAGAGTCAAGCTAGCGTTTTCACTGGTGAGTCATCGAACAATACACGTGCTTCTTCATTGTCCAGCCTAACTCATCACCTTATGTATGTCACGGTCTGTGTTTAAATTATCGCAAATTTCACAGTGGTTTTCTGTTGCAAAAATATATTATGTAAACTTGGAATGTAACAAAGATGTAATAAGGAACAGACAATTTAGTGTTCTATTCACTCATCCGTTCATCTAACTTTCGCCTCGAACGGTTTTTTTACTCTAATATTGTTAGTTTTGACTGACGTGAAACTTCTGAACTTTCGGCACTTTATGCTTTGTGGATATAGGTGGTAGACCCTAATTTGTAGGGTCGCCTGGGGAGGAACCACCCTTTTACTTATTTCTGTCGCAAAGCTGCAACGCTATTTTCTTGTCTGAAGGGTAAAAGAAACTAATCACCGGTACATTTGGCAATACACCTAGTTCCTCAGGGTTAATAGCGCATCGAAAAACTTGTAATATATAGTGAGGTAAGATGACTGATGATGGCCGACGGTGACCACTTACAATCAGGCCTGCTCGGCTGCTTAAATAATCCGGTTGTCTCTCTGAGAGTCATCGACTCACCGCAAAGCTCCCAATAGCTTGAGACAGGATAGACGTTCTTCTTTATACATTGTGGTTGGTTCTCAGCAGCCTAACGTCCCCATTGAAGGAGTACAGTAAGCCTCTCCTTGCAAAAGTGAGGTGCGGGCCAAGATCCACTGAGTGGGCCCAGTACTGATTGGTGGATTTCACACGCCTTCAGATTTTTTTTCCTCAGACATGCAGATTTCCTCACGATGTTTTCGTTCACCGTTACAGCGGTCAGTAAAAAGACGTAAGCCTTCGAAAAAATCTCATGGTGGGTTATAGGTGCGTTAATGTTCTATTTTCTTCAGGTTCGGTCGCGATTCCCGGCGCGTGTATCGGCATTTTTATGGGCGGCTGCCTGCTGAAGCGACTCGAGCTCAGGCCGAAGGGCGCGGTGCAGTTCGTCCTCATTTCCAACACCGTCTGTCTGTCGTGCTACGCGTTGCTGTTCTTCCTCGGCTGCGACAACATTAAGATGGCTGGAACCACTATTCCTTACACTAATAATAGGTATGCTGTCATTTTAGGTTAAAGTTTTCATGTTTCTATTGTTAACTTCTTTGCTCCATGCTCTACTTTTCTGGAATCTATCTTTTATTATACATAAGCGTGGTCCCAGTCCAACATACAGGGAGGCAAAGATTCGCGGGGAGAGTCATGCATGTCCCTTGTTGTGACACACCACACTAGCCTACCACAGCTCTAGCTGTTTCATCGATCTAAAAATGGCTAGTTTTGTCTCCTCCATCAAGCATCAACTTAACTTTTTTATTGCAGCAACTTGGAGCCGTTTAAAGTAAACCTGACGGCAGCGTGCAACTTTAACTGTTTGTGCACGGAGACGGACATGGAACCAGTGTGCGGCAACAACGGCCTCACGTACTTCTCGCCGTGCCACGCCGGCTGCGCCGCGTTCTCCTCGCGGTCTAACTTTACCAACTGCGCCTGTGAGTCTATTGTCCTTAGCATATACTTCACTACTTCACCGGTCTGTATAAAATCAGACATGGAACCAGTGTGCGGCAACAACGGCATCACGTACTTCTCGCCGTGCCACGACGGTTGCGCCGCGTTCTCGCGGTCTAGTTTCACCAACTGCGCCTGTGAGTTTCTTGTCCTTAGCATGTACTTCAACTGTCGATGCACTGACACAAACATACATGGAGCTGACCTGTAGCATCAAGGCAAAAGAAAGGAAATAAGCATGCTCCTTTGGTTGGAACATGAGCTAATGTGCCGATGATTGTAATGAATGATAAACGAAATGGGTAGTAAATATGTATCCAACGAATGGAAGAAGCCGAAGTAAACCTAGATTGACGTTTTGACAGGGAGCCCTGTCTTCCTATTCGGGACGAGCGGAACGCTAAGACCGCAGACCGATACAAAAATGTAACACTTCGCGGGTCTCCGTGTGCCAAGTTGAATACTCATGCTCCATCTTACCTACCCCTCATCTATGGCACGAAAACCAAGATTCAAGTTGTTGTTTTTTTTTGCTGCAGGCGTGCACGAAAACAGCCGAAGTGACATGGCAGTACCCAACAGTGCTGTGGTAGCTGGGGCTTCAGCCTCAGCTCTGACAGCGGGCGTGGCGCGAGAGTACAGCGAGGTCACAGTGGTGCCGGTGGCCACCGCCGGACCTTGCAACCCGCCCTGTACCACTATCTTCCCATTCCTCGTGCTGCTGTTCTTCATGACCTTCGTCGTGGCCATCACACAGATGCCTCTGCTCATGATTGTGCTCAGGTTCGTTTTTAAATGTTTTTTATGGTACTGGGTGCAAGCCCTTTTGAGCCGCAAATGCAGCAAGGTCACAGTGGTGCCGGTTGCCACCGCCAGACAACCCGCCCTGCATCTTCCCGTTCCTCGTGCTGCTGTTCTTCATGACCTTCGTTGTGGCGCTCACATCTGCTCATGATTGTGCTAAGGTTCGTTTTTAAATTGTTTCTAAGGTTCTAGGTGCAAAGCTTTTTGAACCGCAACTAAATTGATGTGACATGCTGATTCCAGAAACCCTGTATCAAAATGTAGGCAGAATTACAGTGTGGTAGCGGTCTTGATAATTTTATTTAATAATTATTATATTTCTTTCTTACCGAAAGTTATCAAGCTATCAGATTAGATACTATCTTTGCTATTTTAACAACATTGAGGGGTCAGTAGCCTAGTTACGAGCATGGTCCGAAAGTGATCATGCAATTAAGCAACTCGGAGAGCACGTTAAACATTCGGTTCCTCCCCCCGTCGTTCTCTGTCGGACGACAGAGGCCTCCGTGCATCCTGAACAACTCTGACAATAGGTTGGCCAGTAAGTAAGCACATAACAACAACAATAATAATAATATTAACCATTTATTATTCCGCAGGTCTGTGAGCGAAGAGGAGCGTTCGTTCGCCCTGGGCATGCAGTTTGTGATATTCCGCCTGTTCGGCTACATCCCGGCGCCGATACTGTTTGGCAACCTCATTGACTCCACCTGTATTCTATGGAAAAAGTCCTGCAACGGCGAGAAAGGCGGTCGGTGCTTGCTATATGACATCGAACAGTTCCGATATAGGTTTGTAAATTTGATATTTATCTTAATTCATCCTGGACCTCGATGCTCCAAAGTACATCCCGGCGCCGATACTATTTGGCAACCTCATTGACTCCACCTGCATTCTATGGAAACAGTCCTGCAACGGCGAAAAAAGTTATCGGTGCCTGCTGCATGACATCGAAAAGTTTCGATATAGGTTCGTAAATTTGACTTTTACGAGTACAAGAATCATAAAAAAAAACTTGCGACATTTTAACAGAGTATAGCTTGATGTCTCTTCCACTTGAAGTTTCTATAGTTTTCTTGTGAAATTTAAACCTATTCTTCCAGGTACGTGGGTCTTTGCGGCGGAATTAAGATCGTGGCTCTGGGCATCTTCCTCGCGGACTGGTGGCTGGTGCGGAGACGGCGTCACCTCGAGACGGTCCCGCCGCTCGACCCGCAAAAGGATATCGCCGGTTCCATCATCAGCCTTGATAAGCGTAAGTATTGGACAAACCTTAAGGTTACAACGTAATTTAATACTTACGTATTTTTCTAACACGCTCCTGCCTAAACCATTAAAATAAAACGTCGGATACATGATGCATCCTGAGTTTGAACTCCTTTAAGTAGTAATGTTTCTTTCAAAGTAGGCAGATTTAAAGAAAATGAGCTTCTTAAGACACTCAGAAATTGGAAGTACCGATGGTGTCCAGGCATACCAGAGAGATATAGAAAAGACTGTCAGGAAATAAAAAATCCATTAGGCTGTGACTGTATTAAAAATAAACATAAATTAGAATGAAAGTAATATTAACACGATTGTCCGATTCGCAGTGTTCGAGGAGCTGCCCTCTACAGACAACGCGAGCGGTTTCCGCTCCGGCGTCGCGTCGGGCCTCAGCTCTGCGACGACGACTCCGATGGAGGCGCAAGGCGATGCGACGCTCGACAAAGCCAAGCTGCAGCGTACAGACTCACAATACTCGCAGGACTCGCAGCGGGGCAAAAACTCGCGGGTGTTAGTAGCATCGCGCCACCACCGCAACGACTCGAAGACCATCCAGCTCGAGCCGCGCGCGCGCCAGCACTCGCTCGAGGAGCCCGACCGCGCACGCGCCGTCCGCAGCGACTCCCGCACCTCCCGCGACGCGTTCCCCCGTTCCGCTTCCAAAGACTTCAACTCCCACTCCCGAAGCGGCTCGCGAGACTTCAAAGTCCACTCCCGCTCAGACTCCCGAGACCTCAGCCTCGAACAACTCAAACATCTAGCCCTGAAAAGCATGGAGAATCTCGACCTCACAGTGCTACCTCTCACCAAATGCGTCGACGAGGAAAGCAAACGCCTCATCGAGAGCAGCGGGGTACTCCGTCATCGACGGACGAACTCCAAGGACCTCAAACCGGAGTCGAAGCACAAGCGGACCTCCTCGCATCATATAACTATGGAGCCGAACGACCTCAGTTTGCAAATGCAGAAAGGTCGCAGTGTCGACCAGCTGGCGAGCGCGCCGCTCGACCCCCGCGTGTGAGCTCCCGTGAACTGTGAACGCTCGACGGCGAGAGACGCGATCACCTGAATCTCAACTCGCTCGCGGCTTCCGAGCGACATGCGAGAACACTCGGCGACGAACGCATTGATGTATCGAAGAAGCTGAGTGAGATGATTATTTAGTAAAATTTAATATTTTAGATTCGAATATGATCCTGTTGTTTTTAAACCTAGACATAAATATTGAATGAGTGATTTGAACCATATCCTAAAATAGTTTTGGCGCTTTTAATGATTGAGATAAAAACTCGCTTTGATTGAGTGGATACTGGATAGTGGTAAAATTATTGTGTAACCTGTTTTTAGTGTACAAATACTCACATCACTACAATTTCTAATTCTTCAATTGCATTAGTTACATATTACTAGATACATAAATCTGGCCCTATTATTAGACATTACTTACACGTACCAATAAAAACTTCAAACTAAAAATTGAAATAATACAATGTGTTTAAAATGGTTAATCCATTGATGTTGTACTTAATCTTTCTAACCAACACATATTGCAACTTGGTCTTTTGAACTAAATAGTATTTACAGATGGGAAGTTGCTTTGTAAAAAGCACGCTGTTGCACTCAACCAAGCTGCTAATTGACACCAGCTCCAATGCATGTTACATAAATATCATGAAAAGTCATATAGTCAAATACAGAACAGAAATTAGCTTTCAAAAAATCACAAAAAAGTAGATGTAAACATAATGTGTAGATGTATGTAGGTAGATATCACTTTGATAGACTGAAGTGATTTATCACAGAACAAAGCCTAATAATAAAAGTGCCACAGTTTTCGAATATGTATGTTGGTCTAATGTGCACTTTATTTTAATACTTTCTGCTGGCACAAACTACATACAGTACTTCTCTTCTCTCGACAGTTTTATGTGGCAACCCATCACTATTTTAAACATTCCTTAGTGGTACATACGATTGAACAATCTATGTTGACAAGCACAAATCCAGAAATGTAGAGAAAATATTTTATACATTGTGTATATTGTTATTTTCCTGGACCTATTTATGTGATCTCAGATGGTAACAAACTTTTTTTGTGGCTGAAATGTGCGTTAGTTAATTTTCTTAATATAATTTTGTTAATATTTATTTTTACATTTTAACCTTTATATTATAACTCTTCTCGATTTTTTTACTCCCTCGTTATATATGGTAAATTATTATTTTAAAATAGCTATGAAGTCGAGTACATAGGTAGACCATTTATTTATTCCTATACATAACTGATAATATCTATATTTTTTGGTAAATCGTTAAATTTGTCAATTCTTGGGCTGCTGTTTCGAATAAGAATTCAATTATTATTGTATAAACATTATTTTAATATGAAACAAGTATTTTAAAGCAATATTTGTATTTATTATCTCAAATATATAAAGTAAAAGAAGAAAAGACATACCTAGTAAAACCATCATTGTAAATTTTTGTCATATATTGTTAAGAGAGATAAATAGTTTGATATGAAAGAGTGTTTTATCTAAAAATGCCTTATTACAATAGGTCTTAAGACTTGATACTGACTTAGTTGTATTTGAACAAGTTGTTATATCAATCATAGAACAAGATGTTTGATGATAGCAACTCCTAAACTAATTTGTTGCATTTAGTGATTAAATAAAAATTGCATACTTATTTTAAAATGCCTTTTATTATTATTTTCACAAGTCATTTTGTTATTATTTAAAAATAACATTGCTCTCTAGTCCCATATTGCTGTTCTAAAGTATAATAATTTTTCATTACACATTATTTAAAATCGTCCTTTCCTTCTTCCATAGTATTACTTATGAACCAGTAACATCTTTGATAATTAAAAAGAATATTATTTAGTTATTGTGCTGTTTTAACAGCAATTTCTTCTTCTAACTCTCCTGTGGAGTAAGAAATACTTGTATATAATATTTACCTAATGATTCCAGAGTGTCAATTGTAAAGTAATATGTTTATTTCACACACACCAATGACCGAAACAGATATAATTATGATAAAATAATTATGTAGCCAAAGGTAAACATATTGAAATCATGTCTGATAGTCCGCTGTTGTTGTGAAAAGGGTCTCAACTCAGCTTATTGCTGCAGACAAAAATGCCTACAGCGCTGGTATTCTGTTGGACCATGACCGATGGAAATGAATGAATTGCTAACCATAATGCCACTCTCAATCTTACAAACAGCTAGTTGCATGAAGCTTTCCAAGATTATATATTAGATAAGATAGCTACCTTGTCTAGAGCCAGTGTAATTCTGTGCCTCTTGTGAAAAAGTGTTCAATTCAAATAGCAGTCAGCTGGAATTGAATCCTTTTTCATGTGAAATAGGTCCAATCCAAATAGGGATCAGTTCGAGTTGTACCTTTTTTTACAGGAGGCTCAGAATTAAGAGTGCGCGTCAATCGTTATGGCCAATCTGAATACAGGCATCAGTCGTGTTTCAGTACATGTCTTTAGGTGTCAGCGGGGTGTAGAAGAGCGAGGGTACAGAACAGGCCACCGCGTGGTGTAAGGGAGGACATGCCCCGCTCCCTCGTTCTTCTACACCCCGCAGTCACCTCTAAAAAATGCGACTGGTACCTACATTCAGAGGCCATAAATCTTTATGGCGTATCCATCTTGACGTGCTCTTACTGGCCCATGAGGTAAAAGTCCTCAAGGTTAGCAGCAGCATTGAAACCTTCTAACAACATTATAGTGAAGTGAGATGTCTATGGGTGACCGTGACCACTAACCATCAGATGGGCCTTACTAACCTGCTCTCCCTATAAAATAAAAAAATCTATAACTAGATTTAAGGTGAATGTAAGATGATGTAGAGAGGTTGAATTCTCAGAATGCTTCATGCAACTGATGGATAATTTTAGTTATGTCTAATTTTGTTTACCAGCTGACCACAGCTAATGAGGAAATTTTAAATAAATATGTGCTTCATTTAGAGGAATTGTGGTAGATGAAATACAAAACTAAAATTGTAAATAAGCTATTCATCATTGTACAAATCTAACAACATTTCTATTGATTTCTACATCTACTCATCTAAATACTTTACAAATGCATGATAGCTCAGTCCAACTCACCACATTCTGTAATAACAACTTTCTTCGAGGGTTTCCCATTTTTGGAGCCCAGTGCTTCCATTTGTTGAACTACATCCAAACCCTCCACTACAGACCCAAAAACAACATGTTTCTTATCCAACCAGGGAGTAGTAGTAGTGGTAATAAAAAACTGTGAACCATTTGTGTTAGGTCCTGCATTAGCCATTGACAAAGTTCCAGGGCCTGTATGCCTCAGTTTGAAGTTTTCGTCTTGGAAAGTGCGACCATAGATTGACTTGCCCCCAGTGCCATTATGGTTAGTAAAGTCACCACCTTGACACATGAAATTGGGAATAATTCTATGAAATGATGAGCCTTTATATCCAAACCCTTTCTCTCCAGTACACAATGCTCTGAAATTCTCAGCAGTTTTTGGGACAACGTCAACATTGAGCTTCATAACGATTCGGCCCAGCGACTCTCCATCGGCTGTCACATCAAAATAGACTTTTTTCTCGGACTGAGTGGAGGAAAAACGTAAAGCAGCTGCTGAATATACGGTCCCATTCACCAGTAAAGTGCGGCGTAATAAAGATGCCATAGCCATCTGTAAGAATTTATGTAGGTATTTTGATCACATAAATTAAATTTTAACTACTTATTTAATGAAAAATGCAATTAAATAATCAGATCTCACGTTCTTACCATAAATTTTTCGTTGATATTTCTCTGTCAGAATGTGTATCAAATCTTGTATCAATGGCAAATATCTCTTGCAGAATTGAAAAGTTCAGTGCCTTCCTCCTATGGAACAGAAAAGCTTCAGTTTTTAATTCGTTCTGTGATTCAGAATATGCAAGGAAATTGCAATACTGTACTTACTTTGGTAAGTATGCAAGTTTCTTGAGTAGATATTCTCAATGCATTCTGTAATTCGGTAGTAATTCCCTTGGGTCAGTTAATTTTATTTTGAGGTTATCACAATTGTTTTTTTAAGGCAAAGGGAACTGAGGCCATACAGCCATGTCTGATGTAAACAACTCTTTCAAGTCTTCATTAAAATGCTGGTGTGACACATTTCAACGCTATCTGGGATAATCTTCCACGCTTCTGCACCATCCGAACCAAAGAAGAAGGCGTCCCGAACGCAGTATGGCTCTTCAAAGTCCAGCCAAGTACGGATCGGGCTGCAGTGTACATTTGTCGCATCTTGTCGAAGTTCTTCGAGCAGGAAACATCATTCTTAATAGAAAAGCATATTATAGTAGTATAAAACAATAAAAAACCCTTTGCCTTAATAAAAAAAAACAAATTTAGTTTTTGAGGTTATAATTTTTTTGTTTTTACTTCAAAAAGCACACATTAGCTTCAAAGAAAGTTTTGTAGTAGAAGTAGCATAATATTACATGTAGCATTATATTGTGAGCTTGTGAACTTTCAATTATTTTACGATGTATTGTGTAAGATCAGTTATAACACATTTGCGACAATCCCGCAATAAAATATTAGTTTTTAGGCAACATAATAAAATTGTAAAACAATATATAAACCATCGTTACTATTGTATTGTTCAGGCAGAAGATGAGTCAGGTACCTACAATAATAATATTACTTTCGATTAGTTTTATAGCAGATAAAGCTATTATAGATACACTGTTGATGTAATGTAATAAAGGGCTGGTTTCCGCAACTCTACGTCTTCAGCGCCTATTTTGCGTGTTGATCTGTTGAATCACAAAAGCAAGTTTTTATTTACTTCCATACAACCTTTCAGCATGTGCATTATCTTCGTGTATGGTGTACCTTTTTCTATCGCAAAGCAAAATGCTCGCATTGCTGTGTTTCGGTTTGAAGAGTAAGAGAGCCAGCGTAATTACAGCCACAGGCACTCCATCTAAGTCCTCAAGGTTAGCAGTGCGTCAGAAACCCTTTCATTATAGTGAGGTGAGATGTCTATGGGCGATGGTGACCACTTACTATCTGGTGGCCTGTTTGCTCGTCTGATCTCCTAATACGATAAAAAATCAATTAATAAATAAAATAAAAACTTGTTTGTCTTTGTTTTCAGACAGAGTCATAAACGAAATTTGTCAAAATGACCCAGAACTTGAGAAGAAGTTAAGGATATTAATGTTAGAAGTAGAAGTGATGCGGCAAGATGGTCGATGTGCTCCCGACACTTTACAAAGTCGGCATTGGAAACATTTAATGGAATTGTCAAGTAGAAATCAACGAATGAGTTATCTAACATATTTATTTAAAACAGAAAAATCTAAGGAAAACCAAAAGGTTAGCAGAAATGAAATGTATGTAGTAGAACATAGAATTATACTATGTAATTACTATAATTCTACTATTATACTCTAATTATACAATACTGTTACTATTATTTCCTGTTCAGGCTAAGAAAGAAGCAAGAAGAAAAGAGTTTGAAACATCTGCTCCTGAGGACAGTAAAGAATTTCCTGATGATAACCTTTACGGATTAAGGTATCAGTCACTGTTCTTACGAATTCGTGACCACTCAATAAACAACTTTGATAACTACCGGTATAGTGTTTTTTGTTTATTATCTTTACTAATTAGTTGAATTGAAATTAATATAATTTATATTTTTTTCAGAGCTTTACAAGCTATGATTTATGGGCAATCAGTTGCAATAGACTGTTCTTATGAAGAACACATGGTATTCAGAGAAATATTGAATGCAGCCAAACAACTGACCTTTGTCTTTGGTGACAATAGAATTCACAAGGAGCCGTTTAATATACATCTGTGTAATGTAGATTTAGATGGTAAATTCATGCAGCAGCTACAGACAAATATACCATCAGTCCTAGAGCCATGGTTCCCATTAAATATACATACAGAAAGTTATCTAGATGTATTTCCCAAGGAGAGATTGGTGTACCTGACACCTCATTGTCGTGAGGAATTGACTGAATTCGATCATGATGCTGTGTACATCATTGGATGCATGGTTGACAAGGTAGGTAAATATTTTCCATTTTGGATTTTTGATCTACCTTCCCAAATAGTTACTACCAAAGTTTGTCATACAATAAAACTGAGTACATACATATGTTCTGAAGTACAATAAGTTTAATACCTACTTTTATTAATTACAGATAAACAACGAGCCACTTTCCTTGGCCAAGGCCAAACGGGATGGGATCAAAATGGCTAAATTGCCCCTAGATCGATACTTACAATGGGGACCAGGTGCAAAGAAAAATTTGAATATAAATCACATGGTTCCCATATTACTAGATTTGAAGTTGACTGGCGATTGGGAGTTTGCTCTGCGACATATTCCAAGAAGAAAACTTATGGAAACAACCATTTTAGCATTGCAAAAGAAAATTAAAAATCCATTACTGAAGCAGGCCATACTTCAAAATGTTAATAAGCAATCTAAAATTGCTTTCAAAGACAAAAGATCAAGATCTAAAAAATCTTTGTATGACGATGATGACTTTATATGAAATTATCACACTTAAAACACCTCTCATTATTTCCACCCAGCTTAGCCTCGGACTACGCGAATCCGGTTCTAGCCACGGTTCGGTTTGCTTACCAATAACATGCCCTTCCCCCCCTTGATTTGTGATTGGATACCGCAAATCGAACCGGACCCGTTAAGTCCTAGCCTTACTACTAGGTCATTTTCCCTTTTAGATCGTGGACTGTGACCCATAGTCATCATAATGCTGTTTGCTACTTGTCAAATACCCTATTACTATTTGAAATTTATAAAAACTGAGAAATGTTCCAGTAGAAATACGGCCACCGAGACTTGCTTTTCGGCAAGAAAGGAAGTAAAAAAAGAAAGGTCTTTGATTGAAGTCCCAGTAAGGTCCCAGACCCCAGTATATATTTTTGAGAATGTAGGCAAGGTCGGCCGGGCTGTAGATAGGTTTTGAGGTTTCCCTGAATTGGGATTTGTATAGGTAGGACATATTTTTGAGCATACCAGAAACAATAGGAAAATACAATGTCAATTTTACATCGATACAGATCGATCTCTTCCAGGCAACCTTTTAAGTATATAATTTTCGGAAAAATTGGTACAAGCCACATGGTACCCTTCCCATGTACTAGAAATCCCCCCTCACTATCGTCAAAAGAAATTTCTGGCAACACAACCCTGTATGTAAGGTAGATTTAAGAGTGTCGTTGTCCTAGTGGCTAAGACACCGGACTCCCATTCGGGAGGTCTAATGAGTTTTTCGTATTTTTTGAAGACTCACGTACATTTACCGACTGCTTTAACGGTGAAGAAAAACATCGTGGGGACACCTACACACTGCGTTAACCAGCGTGTAAAATGGGGTAGGTACAACGCATCCTCAAGGGTCGAAGTGCCACTGGGGTTATTCCCGGCCCCCTATCATAAGATAAGGTAGGAGAATATTTGGTAGAAACAAAAAAAACTTGTGCTAATTCTAAGCAACACCTTTATTGTACACCATATTTTAAAAGATCTCGAATATTTATGTACAGAATGCAATCGAGAGAAATAATTAACTAAAATAGCCTTTCATTATGTGTTCCATCACTGCCTTTATATAGCATTTTATTATAATAGGTAGGATAAAGATTATATTTTTTGTTCTCATCCATCTATTTATTGCACACAAATATTCAAAGGTTACATTTACATATTCATTAATATGCTCTGCACATAATGTTAATGTGTGCATTTCTGTGTATATCTTTATATTTCATTATAAAAACATAAAATTATTATAATATTAGAATGTACTAAATTCATATCGTACACTTAGATCGTACATTACGATACTAAACGATAAAATTATGTCTACAAAAGTAGAAATATACACGAACTTGTCTTATTAATTCCTTCAAGCGCCAACTGGCGCAGGAGATGGATAAAATGCTTGGAAATATTTTTTTGTACATATAAAAGTAATATAATTCATGCAAATAAAACTATTCTTAAAATTTTAAAACGAAATTAGGTTAGTCGCGATCTGGCGAAAAGTAAACACATCTAGTGATTTGTAATACCTATTGCAAAAACGCAATTAAAATAACATCTCCACGTGTATAATTTTACAGAAGCACAAGTTGTAAAAGACTCAAAAGTTACTAACCTAAACTTAACGAATCTATAAGTATATTAAATAAAACCTACAGATTAAACCTAAGTAACGTCGATTCCGAGGTGGCCGGCAAATTTAGCGAGTATTACTAAACGAAACTTCCTAGTATGAGCGTTAGTTTCATTTAGGTTTAGCATAAGATATATCGGCCCCACCGGAATTGAGGCCAGTATGCAAAAAAAAAACTGTGGTCAGGCCCAAATGAATGATGGATAAGATCGGTTTCTGAACAAGTGGACTTATATTTTCTACGAACTGTTTTTTTCCTTACAGCCATGCAGAAACCAAGTTTGATTGATAACTAGTAATTTAACATGGTGCGTTTCTTCTACCAGAAGAAAGTCTCTCAATCATAGATCATAACTAACACGCGTATGGGTCCGACATCAGTTTTCAATGCTTGTATAAGTACACCTATATTATAGTTAAAAAATGGTTTAAAATCTAAGGTATGGGTAAATTGCGCATGTCAACATCAGTGGTGGTTTCCGAGCGCTGCTTGATGGTGGCAAGAATCTCGTGCAAGTTGGAGGGCAGCGCTATGTCGGCCAGAGGGACTACTGGAGGGGTCATGGGGCGCGACGGCGAGTACGCTTCGTCCTGTGAAACAAATGCGACCTTTTATGTTATTATAAGCCTCTCTCTACCCTAAGGTCGATTTATATGAAAACGCCCAAACGTAAGCCGCGCGACGCGTTTCTTCAAAATACACGGGTTCTCATTACGTAAACCTCGTCATCACGCGGTGTCAAAAATCGAGTAATAAGAACCCATGTATTTTGCCAAAAGCGCGTTGCGCGGCAGGCGATGGGCGTTTTCATATAAATCGACCCTAAGAGCTCACGGACTGTATGTAGTTAGACACATCACTCTGAAGGTGTGGCAGATAAATTCGTAATGTACAAGTAAACCTGAAACTTAATACCCATCCGGACTTCTATCACGCACTCCAACTATTTATACTGCTAAGGCACCTCCATACTTTTTATTTGCTCCGAGAAATCGCATTGCTGTTCAATAAATAGAAACGATTACATTGTTACTGGCGAGCCGAAGAAAAATATTTAATTTTGAAGGAGGTAATAATAGCAAGATTTAAGTAGAGATGACGCTCTGAATCGACCCTACTCGTAAAATTCATACTGGTTTGTATAGAAGGCAATATGCGTCCTTAGACTCGTTTACCAATATTCAATATCTATAGGTAAACCGCGTAACAGGCGTATCGCCTGCGCTGCAAGAAGGGCGCAGGGCGAGTGGGAGGTGGGGTCTGTTGTTCGCTCGCCTCCCACTCGCCCTCTGTCGTCCCGCCCCGCGTCCTTCTCGCCAGTTTACCTATAGTAACTACTGGCACATGAGGCATCCATTTAATTCTTCAAAGTTAGCAGCGCATGGTAAACCCTCTTGCTTGCTTAACGCTTATGGTTAGTGGCCAACCTATTTGTCAGAGTTGTAAACCCTCTAATAAAGATGAAATGTCTATGGGCAACATTGACCGACCACTTACCATCAGGTGTCCCGATTACTTCCGATTGCTAGTCTGCTTTCTTTAAACAATATAAAAAATCTAAGATTACAACATGACACTTCTAACCTCGCCCATCGAAGAGTCGGCTTGTGCCATCTTCATTATCTGTTGCTTCTGTTCCTCTATCTGGCGGTTGAGTTCCTCCATCTTGTTGCGAAGCGTGCTGGTGGGTGCGGGCGCGAGCGGGGTGGCGGTCGCGGGGGGGCCGCTGCCGCTGCTAGTGGACGAGCTTGGACTGTACGCCTCTTCATCGTCCGCAGCTGCTGTAGAAGATAACAACTTTTGGTTAATACGTAAATAAAGTAATACGTAAAGAGAGTCCTAGCCTTCCAAGGCCGGCAACGTATCAAACGGCAAGTATCTGGTATTGCACGTGTCTCTAGGCAAAGCAAGTGGCCCGTTTGTCTTAGCCTATTTATAATTTTTTTTTTAAATATTGGTTGCCCGACAGTCTTACCAGGGAATGGAAAAATTATCTTCCCGTTAGATTGTTTTATTTACACCAAACCCGCGTTTGACCTCAATCTTCAGCAACCATCCCAGAATCGACATCATAGTAGAAACGTACCTAAAGAAGCGGCTATTTTGTCCTTAACCGACGTAGAGAGAGCAGGGGATGTGTAGGGGAGCGGCAGAGCGTTGCGACGCCGTGGGGACGTGGGGGGCGTGTACGACCCCTTGGCCGCGACGGGCGGTGTGTACGAGCGTTTCCGGGACTCGCGCGCCACCTGTCAGACAAAAACCTTGTAAGAACAGACAGAACTTTACGGTCGATTTATATGAAAACGCTCTACCGCCCGCCGCTCTTTCGCCAAATTATACGGGTTTTTATTACTTGTTTTATTCGATTTATAGCGGTACCTATAGTATAAATCGAGTAATAAGAACCCGTGTAAATTGGCGAAAGAGCGATGCGCGGTTTCATATAAATCGACACATAGTTTTATTTTAATTTTAGGTATATTTCATGCACTATAACGAAAACTTTTAATTTTATAGTTTAAATTTATAATGTTTGAGAAGATTATCATCACAAAATGAATTCTGAAATCTGTGAGATTATCAAATTGATTTATTATTGTTACTGACGTATCTGATAACGGTTTTAATTACTTTGATTAAAATAACTAAATACAGTACCTAATTATGAGCCAATGCAGACCCTAGAACGATATGGCCGTAGACAGTTTGGGGTTATAAGCAGTGGCGGATCCAGAGAGGGAGCCCCTCCGTCCCATTCCTGGTAGATCCCAATATAGTGCGATGCTCGACTCGCCTTTAGCCATTTTTAGACTATTTTTCAAAAAAACAAAAAGTAACCGATGGCCCCCCAATTTTTTTCTGGATCCGCCTCTGGTTCTAAGCTCACTCCACTTAAATCTAAATCCCCTCCCCTCGAAACACGAAAACCACAAATCCCCAATCAATTTCTGACTACGGCCCTGTAAAAAACGCACCTAAGTCACTACAGGTGTTAGGGGCCATCTATTAATTACGTCGCACGTTAAGGGGGAGGCAGGGGGTTAACAACACATCGTGTGACAATGGGGGGGGGGGACGAGTCATAAGCTTCGTGACGTCACATGCGTAAAACAAGTCATAAATAATATAAAGGAATGGGTTCAAAGTCCATGGATACAAGATGATTAAATTTTGTCTCGTTCATTTAAATTGATGTTTTGTAAATTTTCTGAAATGTTTGATATATTGTTGATTATGTAGAGATTTTTAATTTTTTTTTTAAAGAAAAATATATAAATAATTTAGGACGTGCTGTTTCAATTTAATATAAATTTGAATTTGCATGTGACGTCACACCGGTGGGGGGGTTGTCACACAAATGTAACCACCTGAGACGAGGACGGGGGAGGGCTCCCAAAATCATGAAATTCGTGTGACGTAATTTGTGGATAGCCCCTTATCGAAATCACGAGCTATATTTTTATAAATTCCATTAATTAAATATGAACTTTCTACAAAATTTATATTGAATAGTACAAAAAATCTATTCCACATACAAATACGTCGTCTCAAAATCACTATTTTGAATATAAATGGTAGGTACTACTGGTAATTTTTTTAAATGTTTTCGTTAAAACCTAGTTACAAAATCTTCATTCGGATTCTTATTTGTGAAAAATATTCAATTCAATATTTATACAAAATTCAAGCTGACCTCAAGTCCAGTTTTTATTTGCATCTCATCCATGTCAATATAAATATTATGCATCTACCTTGTATCTACCCACATTACGCCCTAGACTGTGCATTCTACCAATGTCAACACGAACGTTAAATAAACGCTCAGTGGTCAGTGGTCAATACCTACAACTTAGAAGCGCAGAAGTGAAATATAATATTAATTAATTTATAACTACTGGAACATCGTATATCGAACATCCGTAAGCAGATAGTGACGTAACTTACGTCATGTAAGTAAACAAATTTACGTTACGTCATACATGTTTATACCTCGGCTCAGGTATAGTATACAAAAACTTTATTTGCAGAAACACTACTGGGTTACATACGTCAAGTAGGTATATCGGGAGTCGGGACTATGAGGAGCGACCGTTCTTAAATTAGGTATACTGACAAGTAGGTAGGAACAAAAACAATTGACTGACACTTTATTTCATAAGTCAGGCATGGATTCGGTGATAATAAACCAGGATATCTTTTTACAGTTATGCCAAATCTTTGTGTGATAGGGAATTTATGCGGCTCTGAAGGTATTTTATATTATGTATATGTAGGTAGATACAAATAGAGTATAGGATTTATTTATTTCAAAATCTTAAAATACAATATAAATACGTATTACTATTTGTATGTACAATCAAACTAGTCCAGTAACAAATTCAATAAAAACGTATATTTTGTACATTAATTGTTCACATATCCCTTTGTCGACTAACTGACCTTTGCCGGAACTATATCTTTAGGAATGTGAGGGGCGGGACGTTTCTTCCTCTGTCTGATGACGATGGCTATGAGGAGATGGGTCTTGACCTCTCCGAGGCCAGGCCCGTCGAGGGGCGTCAATACGGCCGGCACTGCCGTGTTCGCAGGCAGCGGTACTATATAGAAATCTTTTACCGTATTCGTATTCGCCACCTTTACAACGCCTAATCTGAAATCCATCAATCAATTCCAAGTTATAGAAAAGGGTAAATAAAACCAAGAACTGTAGGTTAATTCTAATTCTAGGGTTTAAAAAATCGTTCTATATTAAAAGCAACAATACAAACCTATTTCGACTACTGAGATAACTGTACAATGCAATGTACTGCATCTTTTCCTCGTCATTTGCAGCTTGCAACTTCAAGATGACGATGTCTTTATTGCTAGCTCTCTTCATTTTGCTGATGTAATCCCATACTGTATCGGGATTTATTCTTCCTACGATGTCTAGTTCGGTGCTGAGATCTTCTTCTAAATCTGATGCATTTCCTGAAACCTGATACATAAATATTAAAAATTACCAGAGATGTTAAACAAAATAAAATGTTTACTTCATGTAGCTATCTATTTTTGACCTACCTCATGTGCAGCTACATAAAATCTAGCCACATCCACCATATTGATGCAACCATTCCAGACTGTTACAGCGGAATTATCCACTGTACTACTGGGTTCCTGATCACTTTCAGCTTCTGTGAAAAATAAGTAATCATTAATGACAATCAATATAAAAAAATAATTGAACGAACACTTCATAATGTTAGTCATTATTTACCTGACACTTTTTCTTGTTTCTCTGTATATTTAGTAGGCGGTAATATAACATTAGTATCAATTGAAAATGCTTTGGTGGGATCATATTCAGTTTCACCGTAATCTTCAATATCATTTCTGTAGTTGTCCTCAAAACTATCTCCTCCAGACTTCCTTAAATCTTCTTCAGAGAATGCAGATGTGATCATTGGTTCATGGGGATCATATTCAGGATGTACTTCCTTCAACATTGCAGACTTCGGCCTCTCTACAGAGTCTGAATCTGTAGAGCTACAAGAAAACAAATTAAAATAAACAAACATACTACAAGTGTATGCAAAAAGGCAAATACAAACATTTGTTTTTATTAATGTACTTACTCATTTTTGGCCTTAACGGGAACAGTTTCTTGAGATCTGGAACGAGTCTTGACCGCATCCTCTGTACTTGAAGTGTGCTTAGAAGTTCTCGTGCTTCGCCTCCGTTTTACGCTCTCTTTGGACTGAGACTGGGAACGCCGCCGCGGTCGTTCTCGAGAATGGGACCTATCCCGACCTTTCGAGACAGATCTAGAATGTTCTCGAGACTTAGACCGCCTCTTGGGCTTGGCTCGCAATCGCGACCTATTTCTGAGGCGCTCACTCGTATCTGGTATTTCTTTTGACGACTCTTTTTTAGATCTGTCTTTTGATAAAGACCTCGCTCTACTCAATCGCTTCTTATCTGATCGGCGAGTAGATCTTTCCACTCTATCTTTCATTTCCGACCTCCTTCTAGAAGATCGTGATTTCCTGCGCTCAGAATCTCGTTTGGATTCTCGCCGGCTCTTTTTGATGCGTTCAGAAGTACTGTTTTCTCTGTCCCTTTTCCGGCTGCTAATGTCCTTGATATCGGAGTCCGATTTATTTGGGGTGCTAAAAGTAAAAAATATTTAATAAGATTCTGGTAAACATGTGTAAAAAATAAATGATTTAATAATTTTACTGACCTATCCAGTAAAATTTCGTTTACCACCGCCTCACCCACTGTAGTGTCATTGAGAGCAATCACTACATCTTCCACAGCCACATTTGGATCTAGTTCTTCTTGAACAGCTTCTTTTGTTTCCATTACCTGAAATGATTTATTTATGTAAAAGAGAATCACTCAAGCAACACATAATTATTATAAACACTTTAAAATTTTGATTGTATTTACCTGTTCACCTTTATGCGTTTTCAAAACATATGTTTTATTAGCCGCTAAAAGGTCTAATTCCGATTTCTTTATTAATTCCAACTGATGCTTTGATTCTTTATCTCTCCATTGCGCCAATTCTTGACTTGCCAAGTCTTCAGGTGTAAGTCGCACCTGAAATTTAATTCATTAACACAGAACAGTAATGTATATAAATAATACGACTCATAAATGCCATTTCTATGGTGAAGTGTAATGACCTCCTATCTACAAAAACTAGTGCATGCGAAATTGTATTTTAAGATTTCATTTAAGGTCATCACACTTCATCGTCGATTTACAACTTACCAGTTGCTTAGGTGTAATAGTGCGATCACAAATTTTCTCCCACAAAGAAAGATTTTTGCGATCTTTGATGTTAAACATCAGAGATCTATATTTGGCTTTATATTTCATGCCAACATCTCTTCCAAATAGCTCATAGAGCTCATACTCGGTATCATTTGCGAAACGCTGTATTTCTTCCTCGGTGAATTTCTTTTCATCTTCAGTGTTCTCTGCCATTCTAATACTCATTTGCTCTTGCAGTGCTTTTCTCACATTATCACGAATAGGTTCTGTGGATTCCATTCTCTTTTTAGCTTCAGGAGCTTCTTTCCTGCGCGATGTCAATGGTGAAACTGTAGGAGCCTGTAATGTAATAATTAACGTTAGTATGCCAAACTGCGTTTATAATCGTAATACAAACACATCAAGGTCACGGACGCTACCAAAGGATTTAATGTTAAAATGTTCCATGGATCGGCAACCTCGGTGGTTACGTCATACGTAATCAGCTATCGTGAAACATTTTATACAAAACTTAACTAAGGTTTCAATAGAGTAAATAAAAAATCAATCAATTCATTTAAAGAAAAGTTATTGACCTAGCTAGCAAATTTTAATTAAAAATCGATATGCATGAGATACCTTATCATGTGCTGACTGAGATCGGGTTGTTGTAGCTCTGACAAGTTTTTTAGGTTCATTTATAATTTTTGCAGTGGATGTGCTTGGCCTTGGTGTATCTTGGAACTGAGGTTGCTGTGATCTTGGCCTTGGGGTATCTTGGAATTGAGGTTGCTGCGATCTTGTCGCCACAGGCGTTCTGGGCTGTGGAGTTATCATCTTAATTTCCTTACTTTCCTCTCTTGGTGACTGGAGTATTTTAGTCAATCGTTCTTTAGTTTCTGGCTGTGGAGTCTTAGACTGTTCAACAGATTTGCGAGGTATTCTCTCAAAATTTAACGTAGTCTGGACTTTAGTTGGCTCATTTAAAGCCTTCTTCTTTATAACATTTGGCTTGATAGTGCTTAACGCGCCTGGGCGCACCACTTCGAATGTTGGGTTCTTCTGTAGCCAGATTTTTAAGTTCTCTGCTGTTGGAGCATTAGGCCCAGCAAGCAACCTTCCAGTTTTGCGTTCATAAACAATAACCTAGAAACATCATTTTAAAAAATGCAGTTCAATCCCTAAAATTACATGTAAACTAATATTAATATCACTAAAAATATCTTTGCTATGTATAATTATTTAGTAAATTATCTTGCTACTCAGTAAATAATTCAGTAAACAATTATTATCTTTCTACTTAGAAGTTATACACTTACCCTAGATTCAGATTTTTGTTTGTCTTGGGGTTTGCCAGGTTCAGTTTCAGGTTTAGTGGAGGTTTGGTTTCCCAATGAATCCTGTGCATGTTTCAGAATGCAAGCATCACTGCAATAAATACTGCTAGCACGGGCTGGCTTCTTGCATACTATGCAACTTGTCTTTGATGTATTATCTTTTGGGAGAATATTCTGTGGCATATCAAACTCTAAATCTATGTCACTTTTCTTGTGAAGAATCATTTGCTAAAATAGAAATTAACATTAGATTAGACAAACAACATTTATTTTATTACCTAAATCAAGTTTAGTTAGATCATGGTTTTATTATTTTTATTATAATATGAGTATATGATAGCATGTATTAGTTATAAATATATCAAACTTACTTTATTCAATGTTTTCGGAGTTCTAAGGTAATGAGTTATAATTATAATAGATCAACTTACTTTATTCAATGTTTTCGGAGTTCTTGGAGTTAAAGTCTTTGGAGCTACTTTAGTCCTTTTAATACAATTGGGACATCTCCATTCAATGCCTTGCTCTTCCATCTGTTGACCCATAGCTTTTGTGATGTTAACGCATTTACCATGGAACCAATCCTCGCAGCTATCACAGCATATCATGAAACGATTGTTGTGTGGTTGTTTACAAATACACCATAATCTGAAAAATAAAATGTGTGTTATGTTATGGTGTAAGTATTATGAATATGTATTAGAATACAAATTGTTTCACTAATATGAAATTAAAGTTAATTATTTAAATGTAGTTTAAGATAAAGATCTTACCTATTGGGATCATCCTCTGAATTCCAGCTCTCTTGAGATTCTGCAGATATTTTATCAACAACTGGAGATTGAATTACGTCGTCTATTTTCCTGGGAGTTAGTTTCTTATTGATGTATTGTTTTGACACATGCTGCACCTGGGGTTCCGGAGTTGTTGTCGATGGATGAGCTATAGCTGAAGTTGGTGTTACTAATACATCTGCATTACTGGTAGTTTCCAACTGGCTCTTCCGTTTAGAGGATCTAGTTGCTGGTGCTTCAATTGGTGGCAGGGTAATAACACGACCATCACGCCTCACTATTTCAATTGGGTCTTTACGAGGCATAATACTTTTTACTGATTTGATTGGTGTCTGCGCATACATATTGCCAGAAGTATGTGCTTGCTGCTGGAATGGAGACTGTGTTGTTGGGGCCTTTGCTGGCACAGTATCCACTTTGCCCAGCACCTGCTTGTCTATAACCTCCTGCAAGTTCTCAGAACTCTCAACAAGTTGTGCAACATGCATTAATAAATCTTCGGTTAACCCTTCTTCTTCAGGTTGTAAGCCACCAAGTAAATCTAAAGTAGGGGACAGTGGTCCCGCTAATCCAGGGCTATTCATTGCATTTGCAGTAGAAACACTGGGTTGTACCTTAGCTGAATTAGAAGATATGCCTGTGGGGTCCAGAAGTATTTGGGCTAAACTTGCATCATCGAGTTGAGGCATGAGATCATAACTTTTCGAGGCTTTATCAGTGGGATTTACTTTCTGTCTCAAATAGACTTTCTGAGAAATCACAGGCTTAGATTTTTCTGCATTTTCAACTTTAGGAGTTTCTACTAACTTCACATCACTTTCTTGTGGTTTAGATACATTGGGTTTCTTATTGGTTGGTGAAGGTTCAGGCTTAGTTGGTATTGGCGTTTTACCATCAGTTGAGACTCTTCTAATAACATCAGGTGTTGAAAACAAAGATGTCATGTCTGACAACAAAGCTGTGACATGGGCTGGAGTTTTCTTCTCCTTTTTCACTGGTTTTGGGGTTTGTTTTATAACAATTTTAGATAAGTCATTTCCAGCAGGAGCACCTAGTGATGTATCAGTGGGTGTGACTATACTCTCCTTGGATGTTGGAAGATTTGAATCAGATAATTTTCTTTCAAGACCTGTGTGTCTCAGTTGTAGTTTTTCTTTGATTTCTCTCTTCACTAGTGATTTATTAGATTTGAATCTAGATGCCACTTTAGGGTCTAATTTAGATCCCTTTGTTGATTGTACACTCTTCAGTATTCGAGGTTTTAATTTGGTCTTCCTGACTCTCAGAGAACCTGATCTGTCTTTAGTGTCTCTATAGTCTGAATCTGAATCTCTGTCTGGTATGCTGTCTCCAGAACTTATAGATGAAGATTCAGTATTTTCTGAATTTTTTTCCAGTTCACTGAGTTGCTTAGATTTGGTCAGGGCAGGTAAAGGCTTATTCAAAACATCATTGCCTTTCAATATAACAGAGGCTTCAGTGGGATTTATGACAATCTTTTTACCTTTAGGAATGATTTGCTGTTCCAGTATAGTAATTTTCTTTGAATTTGGAACAGGTTTAGGTGGTGGAGTGTGAGTAATTTCAATGACAGGTTCATCATAACCAGTGAAGCTGTCATTCCTCTGTGGTACACCCTGATTTGGGGAAATCAGTGGTGTGTAACAATGGTCATTCTGGAATCCCACCAGACTGTTCTCTCTTGTTTCTATTCTCAGTGACTGTAGCATTTCAGCTCCACTGTCTGAAACAGATTTTAAGTAACCACAAACAATAAACAACAATGCTAAATACATGTGAAATTAGAGTAAAAAAACAAAGAGGGAGAATATAGGACTTGAACTATTTTTTATTTGTGTATTCTAGTCTCTGAAAGTACTAAATTGATTTCATAAAATCAATTTACCAACTGAAATACTCCATTAACTTGGATCTTATTAGTTATTGTCAATTGCTTGTCAATTGTTTGTAATTCCCAATAAAATATTGTCAAAAATGGTTCACAACAGGCAGAAAATGAAATATCCAGCATTACATATTCTGTACCTAATCAATGTGGAAACTGGTCAGAGTTCACTTACTATCTAAGTGTGTGTATCAATACAAATATCAGAGTATATAAGATATTATAAGATTTTTGCTTTACCATATTTTATGATACTGTTAGGTTCATCATAATAACTATCAACTGAAAGTGTTACATGAGGAACTTTGTCATCATCACTTTCAGAGTCGGTGGCATCATCAGGTCGTCCTTCATGTCCCACTCTAACAACACTTATGCCTGCTGCTTGGGAACCATCGCTGCCTGGAATTTGCATTTTTACTAGTAAATTAAAAACGATCACATGTATTGTGCATCCAGAGACATTTAGAAATACACAATATTTGGCGCCAAATCAATTCACCAGCTACATGGTAACAAATTCATCTGAAGAGTCATTTGAATCCACACACGTAGTTTTTAGGATCCCATGTGGAACACAAACAGCAATATATATGCATCGCCCAAATAGCAATAAACATTGCATTTAGCTTGGGTTAGTAATAAAATAGATGTCCATCATTATCTATTGCAATATCAGGTAGTCTTCAGGTGTACATAATTACTTAGTATTTTTCGTACAGACGTCTAAGCTATGTAGATCACGAAGAGTTGAAACTTACCCATAAGCGTCCCAAGTAAATTCTGATCTACAGAGAGAGATCCATCCTTGTTTACAATAACAACAACAGAGCTATCTGCTTTTGTCGAAGGTCCATTGAGGTCCGTATAGTTAGTAATCACTGTATTCGACATTTTTTTCGTAGTCCATGCAACTATATCAATGCAACTCCTCTATTTTTAACCATTCTAAATTCTTGCATCGCGCGTCTATTTATGACGCATTCCCATTAAACGCGGCTGACGCCATTTTGAAATTGAACGAAGGCGCCGCGCGTTTTCGTGTAGGTTTTTCACGGTTATAATCACAAATAAACCAAGTATCACTTGATAAAACAATTGTTCTTGATATAAATTACAATGACGTATATAATTTCAATACTATTTTTCAATGCTTTGCACGAAAAACACCAAATCTCAATTTTCTGTACATATTAAGATGCGCCCAAACCATTGACAATTACTATTTTCTTCCATTTTTGATCTGCTTTGGGTACAAGTCTTTTGAGTTAGATATTGTCATAGAAAAACGCTCGTCAGTACAAGCCAAGAGGCAAAACTGCGGCGTTGTTTTGTGGCTCGGAATCGATGCTAAAGTGTATTTCCGCTTCCTATCACAATTTTGATGTCTTGAGATTGCTCGCACATATTGATAGAGAGAGAAGCAAATAGGATAATCAGTATAACGTTGTTTCTTTCTCGCATAGTAAAATGTACTTACAAGGAAAACGAGAAACATGTAAACTTGAGGTTATATTCCTTGCTGTCGTTTAATTTCTTTTTGCAGTTAATTTTGTGGTTATTGTATGTAATTGTAACAAGAAAGATAAGTAAACATGAGTTATTCAAAGTTTGACCTCACATTTAAAATTGGTCAATATTTAGACCGGCACCTTGTATTCCCTTTATTGGAATTTTTAGCTGCAAAAGAGGTTAGTAGATTCGTCATCATTTTTATATTTTCGGCATTTTTGCCTCATGTAACCTAAATATTCAGGCTTTTTCTAGAATATATTTTAGTTTCTTTTTGTATTTTTATAATAGCTAGTCTTTTTGTAAAGGCTAATAAAAAAAAGGTCTCACTGCCACCTAACTAACACACTTTGTGTTATTTTATACAAAAATGGGTTGGAGTTTCGTTAAGTGGGCACTGAGGGAAAAAGTGTTTACACAATTCTGATTTGTTAAAAAATGAACTGTGGTGTCGCAGAAACTCGATGGATGCGAAACCGACTCGGATATAATAGGCTATGTTACGTTGCATTATGACAACCACGCAAAGAGTCCCGCAAAGGGGGCTCCTTCGACGTCTCTGCGCCCTCTCAACGACACTTTGACCTGAAAATGTAGTAATTTTAATCTGCTACTGGCATTTATTGAACAAAGAAGCATAAGGATATTTATTTATTTACTAAAGTAATTTTAATTGAATGTTATTCACAGACCTATGACCAGTCTGAGCTGCTACAGGCCAAGTTGGAGATTTTAAGCAAAACTAATATGATTGACTATGTTATTGATATAAGAAGAATGCTTTATCCTGATGAAGACACACCAGAGGTTTGGAGCACTTATTTGACTATTGGAACAAGCACTAACACTTGATCAAAATTGTATCACCATTATTTTGTTATTGTTTATACTAGTCTGACAGCTGCTTATTCCATAGGAATATGACTACTGGGAATAAACCTATAGATCTAAAAGTTCTTTTACAATTATTACATACACAAGTTGTCAGCATTTTTCTGTGGAGCCTACCTACAATCATCCAATATCAATGTTAACAGGAAATTAAAGACCGAAGAGGTGTAGTCCTCTCACAACTACAAGAGCTACAGGATGCTGTGGAACCGGTGCTGAGGCTGATGCAAAGAGATGATGTCATGAAGACGGTGGAGACCATGAGGGATCCCAAAACTCTTATCAACTACCTAACTACTAATAAAGAGTTTGAGGTACTCTTATTCACTTGCATCTATATTTTTCTGTGGAGTCTTCTCAAAATCCCCAATGAGGTATTGGGCCAGGCAGGGGCATTGGCATGAGTAAAACAATGTTTAAAACATACTACAAAAATATGTACTATGCAATACCTACCAACTTTTTTATAACTACTTGCCACTGCCTACTTAACAGTCCCTGACCCACATTTGGGTCAAATGCAGTATAAACCTAAGTTAATAGACCTAAGGTTTTAAAATAATAAAAACCTAAATTCCGCTTGATCATATGGCACATATTGGACTGTTAATGTGTTAAAGTTACCTACCAGATTTATTGTAACTGAATCACATCTGAACCCCTTCATAATAAATACTAAAGACCTAATATTATTTTTCGTGGTTTCATTTTCAGTTCAAAATTGAGATGATAGACAGCATGTATCGCTTAGCTAAATACCGATATGAATGTGGTAACTACGTAGAGTCAGCATCATACCTTTACTTCTGCCAGCTGGTCATGTCTCCAACTGATAAGGTGAGATATTTAATCTATAAATTAATGCCTATATAAAATACATATAATGTTCAACTGATTATTACTGTTTGTAATAAATTATTATTATACACTCACTAATATTAGATTCTTTGCATTATTAATTAATGAAAACTTAATAATTATTGTAGTTATTCTTTATTAAGCTATTAATGTAAGTTCAAACAATTCAAAATTCCAATATCATCATAAAATCTGCATGATCACGTATATTGTTGGTTATTGAAGTCCATTTGGTTCACTTGTTGGTCATTTTCTTGTATCTCATAGTAAGTATTATTATTATTTTCCTAAAAGAAATAATATAATAAAACAATAGAAGAATTAAACAGTACATTTTCTAATTCACTGACAAGTTAGTTGAATCTTACTTACGATATTGCCTTGCATCTCAGTATCACAGCAATCATAACCAGAATGATTTTGACTTCTATGACTTTGGAGTGCTAATATTGACGTAAACCATTGAGCGCATATCTCACATTGGTATACCAATATACCCAACGATTTGATGCCACCTTTGTTGCAATGAGTCTTGGTCATGAAATGGCCCACTTTGTACCTAGAATAAAAAAGTAACATTAATAAAAACAAAAAAATTGTATTGAGTAAGTTGTGTCTGCAGACATTCTTACCTGTGATTGTATAATTGCTCATAATTTCTGAACTTACGGTCACATGCATTACATAACAGCATTTTTGGTAATGAGAAACAATAGTACATTTTCAACCATGGACATAATAGCCAGTGCTGCTCTATAGCTTTGTAAGATAAAAATGACGATTCACATGCATTGCACTCATAATTATTAGCAGTGGTATGTATTTTGGAGTGCCTTAGAAGCCTAGGGATACTTGTATAAACTTTCTCACAGAACTCGCATTGCAATAGAGATGATGTTTTTATCTCCCGAACACAATCTATGGTTTCTATCTTACAACATTGGTTTGAATGCTCCATTGCAAGATTAAGTTGAGGCCATACCTGGAAACATTCTATACAAGTCCATACAACTTGCCAACGAGGCTGTATCTCATTCATTGCATGTCTCATAGAATAGTGCCTTTTTAAACCAGTTTTATAAACGAAACATTTCCCGCAGCTATTACAGGGAAACCTCATTGTCTTCGGACAAACGATGTCCAGAATTTCTTTCTTTTTCGTGTAATTTAAAGTTCTATTGAGTATATGGATGTTTTCCATAATACGAGCGTTATTTTCTTTGACTTTCTCAAGACTATATTCCAGCGGACTCACAGTGTTCCCATAGCTGTTTATTGTAGATTTTCTGGTAATATCTTGTTCATACAATATTGAAGGATTTTGTAGATTTTTCATGCCTTCTGTTACCTTTTCATTATTGAAATTGATAAAGGTATCAATTGAATAACTGCCGACTTCTGTTTCATTATAAACTGCATTCGGGATATTTTCGATGCCATTTAGGTTATTACTTGCTATATTTGTATTATTATTCAAAGAGAGCCTTTTAGATGCAGATGTGCTACTGAAGTTATCTATTTCTTTAGCACAAGAATCTAGATTGAAATTTTTGTACTCATTCTCTGAAACTATTTTCACAACTAACCGTGAACTCTGAGGGTCTTTCTTTTTTTGTGGAACTTTACCATCTGTCCATTCACTGTATACAGTCCTACATGAACCATTGTCGCAATCTTCGATTGTAATCTGTAAAGATTTAAAATTAATGTTGGATTCGAATTTGTGAACTACTAATTTTGCTGACATCTTTGCGAAGCGAATGTCATTTCGATTGTGTCGTCAGATTTATTTTTCTAGCTTTAATAGCATCATAGAGAAAATCGATGGATTTATTGATTTAATGATATTTCCATCGACAGAGGTTGCATATAATATGAACTAAGGTTTTTCCATAAATACCTTCATGGATTGTGTCGTCAGATTTATTTTTCTAGTTTTAATAGCATCATAGAGAAAATCGATGGATTCATTGCTTTAATTATATTTCCATCGACAGAGGTTGCATATAATATGAACTAAGGTTTTTCCATGAATACCTTCATGGATTGTGTCGTCAGATTTATTTTTCTAGCTTTAATAGCATCATAGAGAAAATCGATGGATTTATTGATTTAATGATATTTCCATCGACAGAGGTTGCATATAATATGAACTAAGGTTTTTCCATAAATACCTTCATGGATTGTGTCGTCAGATTTATTTTTCTAGCTTTAATAGCATCATAGAGAAAATCGATGGATTCATTGCTTTAATTATATTTCCATCGACAGAGGTTGCATATAATATGAACTAAGGTTTTTCCATGAATACCTTCATGGATTGTGTCGTCAGATTTATTTTTCTTGTTTTAATAGCATCATAGAGAAAATCGATGGATTTATTGCTTTAATGATATTTCCATCGACAGAGGTTGCATATAATATGAACTGAGGTTTTTCCATGAAGGTATTAATACTATAGTTTATATTATAGAAAGGTTTTTTACATTTATTATGTTCCAGAATTATCTGTCAGTCCTTTGGGGTAAATTGGCCAGTGAGATCCTGGTTCAGAACTGGGATGGTGCGTTGGACGACCTGACAAAACTGCGCGAATTTATCGACAACGGCGGCGGCGGCGCCACCGCCACTAACATGCAGGCACTGCAGCAACGCACGTGGCTCGTCCACTGGTCACTCTTTGTGTTCTTCAACCACGTCAAGGGCCGTGACCTCATCATTGAAATGTTTTTGTACAAACCCTTGTGAGTGTTGTTAATGTAATGATTATTTATTGCCACAAACATATGTCGCTGGGTAGGAGACGCGTACGGCCACTTAGAAAACGAACTGTGCATCATACGATCGTATTGCGGTGCCCTTATCTTATCTTTGGATGGGGGCCGGGGATCCCAGCGACACTTCGACCCATGGGGATCTTTTGTGTTCAACCCCTTGAACCTATCCCTTGACCTTGCGGTGCCCTACTCAGGGTTTCATGTATGACCAGATAATATACATTTTTAAGACCAATTGTAACACATGAAAAGCAATAAATGGTATGAGTATGAGTATGTAAAGAGTTGCGTAAACGGATATTCCTCTTTGTGGCATTGCAGTAAGATCTATTTTTGTTCAAATATTAATTTGAGTTTAATTGTGTTGCATTATTTTCAATTCGCACACAGTGGCGTGAGGTTTGATGCCATCTTTTATGGGAATTTTGATGGAAGTTACTCGTCTAAGGTATATGTCGCTAGTCACAAATGTCAATATAGGTATAAGCTATGATCGGAGTAGGTAGGGCTGTTTTTGGTACTTGCCACATACGGTCATAATATGGATAAGTATGCCCAATAATCCCGGGATTTCCGGGATTGAATAAATATATTATTTAGATTTTTAACGTTATATTTGATTTGATACACATTTAAGATTGGTGGCGAAATATATTTTTAAGATTCATGGCACTAGTGTACCTATGGTAGTGTTTTAACTTCGTCCTAAGTACACAATTTTTAAAAAATCGTAATCCGCCGAGTAAGGGCGAGGTTTATAAAAGTAATTTACAACATTTGCTCGATAACTTAAAACGGGATCCCGAAATCATATCCATATTAATATAACCTTTGAGGACATTGACCCGAAAGAGCCCAACATACTTCGATCAGTGGGTATAAGTATAGGAGCAGACGACAAATCAGCGTAAATAATGCATGACGAAAATCCACACATAGGTCAGAAAATTAGTATGGTATAAAAGCTACATATTTGTATAGGGAAACTTTCAAAATTATAAATAATGAGTGTGTGATGGTTATATGTAATTAAATCAGTGTACATGAAATCATGTAGGTTCTGCTTACTATATACAATTTCTTTGTTTATTGCATAGATTCAAAACCCTAAAATGGCAACACTGGTTGTAAGTAATTGCCATGTACAGGTTCAGGAATAAATTATTAATTTCGTAATTATGATCTTAAAAGAAACAAATTGCCTGACTCAATCTTTTCCAGGTATCTGAATGCAATCCAAACAATGTGCCCGCACATTCTGCGCTACTTGGCCACCGCCGTCATTATAAACAGATCGCGCAGGAACGCTCTGAAGGATCTCGTGAAGGTTATTCAGCAGGAAGCTTATACATACAGGTATCTTACTTTTTTTTAAAATATACCTGGGCAATATCTGTACTTTATATGTACTTACATTATAATAACGTACGAAACTAAACAGAGAGTTTCACCTATTTGCTATTAAAATATACAACATACTTAACATAACATATCTCTCACGTCCATAATCCCCGAGGGGGTAGACAGAGGAACCACCTTCATCATGGGTAGTTCCCACTTTTCGCTGTAAGATTTGGTGGACAAACGTGATAGGTGGCGAGCCTTTCGCCGTCAGTAGACGTAAGTTGACGTAGACGCCGTCGCCTAGTATGGCGTAGAATAGTATCTACTAAGATCCTTAACACTTAGCTGTACCACCCTGTATATTACAGTTGTTTTTATTTTTTCAGGGATCCGATTACTGAATTCATTGAACATCTGTATGTGAACTTCGACTTCGAGGCCGCTCGTAGGAAATTGAACCAGTGCCAAGCAGTACTCTTGACTGACTTCTTCCTCATCGCCTGCCTGGACGAGTTTGTTGAAAATGCCCGCCTGATGATCTTCGAGACTTTCTGCCGTATCCATCAAGTAATCAGCATAGGGTAAGTTACATCAGCTCTATATACAAAATACGCATTCAGACCATTCCTTTCAAGAGGTGACAGTATCATGAAACTTCCGTGAAAAAAAATCGAACATAATTCTCATAAAATATCTACCTTTTCTTTTCATACAAATTGGTGACCTTGAAGACCGATTTGTATGAAACATTTTTTTTAAGATATCGTTTACAGCTTATTTTTCAGGATTGTACTGTTTTACCAATTGCATTACATCAGCCTGCTTGCTTTAGTTGATGTTTCTTGACTATTCCAGACATTTATTGGTTTACTTTCGACATCTTTATGAAGATAAATACGGCTATTTATTGTTCCAGGATGTTGGCCGAAAACCTAAGTATGCAGCCAGATGAGGCCGAATGTTGGATCGTGAACCTGATCCGCAATGCTCGCTTGGATGCCAAGATTGATTCAAAATTGGGTCATGTGGTCATGGGCGCCCAACCGCTGTCTCCGTACCAGCAGCTAGTGGAAAGGACAGACTCTCTAGCTGTGCGCTCCGAAGCGCTGACATCATTGGTTGAACGCAAACAGAAAGCCCGCAATCAAGATGTGAGTATTTATCTTTGCATATAGCATAGCATAACTCTTATGTCCATAATCCCCGAGGGGGTAGGCTGAGGAACCACCTTCATCATAGGTAGTTCTCACTTTTAGTCGATTTAGTGGACAAAACAAGATAGGTGGCGAGGATATCTCTGTCTACTAGATGTAGAATAGTATCCACTCCAATCCCTTAGTGGTCTAGTCGCCCCCATACCACACTCACTGGTAGTCTTTATGGCCGGCATGACACGGCACATTTATCTTTGACTGGAAACAATGACGACCCAGAGCCTATAAATCTAGTCGAAAATTTCAAATTAAGCAATTGATACACAACTGAGGGTCGATCCAGGAGAAAATCCGAAAGTTTAGAAAAGCTTGAGTCATGTACCTAGCTGTTGTGATGTTACAAAACGGCTGTTTTGTAACATCACTTAGAGATGACCACTTAGTAGAGATGGCTATCTCTACTAAGTGGTCTAGAATAGAGTCATCAGGCGAACTAGGCGAAGGATGAATATTTAAGTGGCATAGCAGAATTAATTTAATTTGCGATTCCGAATAATGTAACAACATAAATATAATATTTCTACAATTATCCCATTGTTTTTTTATACATAGCCCACCCAACTAATTGTTACATACTGTATAATGAAATTGCATTGGTGTGAGTACTGTGAAAGTGCCAGCTTTAGATAATCGACCTGTACTTAGTATAGAAAGCTTATATTTTTGGGGGCAGGCTATAACCGTCACTAGCTAGCCTGTCACACTAGTGTGGCAGTTAGTAATTATATTTTTTGTTTCAGATTCGTTGGGGAGCTCAAGAATTTTAAGTTACAAGTTTGCTTTATCTTATTCTTGTGAATATTGTCACAAAAAGGAACATAACTTGAATTCTGTATTATGAAGAAACATTATGTTTTAAATAAATACATTTTAATGACAATCATATTATTTTTTACCTCATTTAGTCATTACTCATTTTACAGCTACCAACATGAAAGTTGAGCGATGACAGTTTGCATTGTAAACAATATTAATTTATTCAGTCACTGGTGTGAAAGTGGGAAATGTCAAGAGATTAGTTCTTTGAAGTACTCAATATTCATTGCTAGTAACTGTATTTATCTAGATAAAAAACTTTGTATATTTTTTGTTTTTTATAATGTAATCATTTTTTGTAACAATTTAATATTTCTACACTATTCTACAGCTTTGATGGTGATAAATCTAGACAAAATAAAGGCAACCATTATTGTGGATATGACAAAAATAACAACAAACATATAAAATGTGTCTTCAGAAAATACATCGGTGAATGCTGGTATTTGGTTGTATATCTCTTCAACAACATGAAGGTTTCCTTTAGTGGTTCGAGTCATCTTTATGTGATGTTCACTTCTTTTTACCCTTTTTCTCAGATTTAGTTTGCACAATTGTAGTAGGTTGTTCTACAGGTGCTAAAGATGAAATGTGTTTGTTTAATAGTTGAAGAAGCTCCAAACAAGTGAGATTACTGCTTTTGAATGTCACTTTCTTTAAGTTGGCTGTTTCTGTAAGAAAGTATAGGTTAGGGTAATGAATGCAGGCTGCAATAATACTGATCTATACATAAGTAATGTTAAAAAATTTAAAAAAAAACATTAGGGAATTACCTGCAATGGAAGGCACAATGGTAATGTCAACAGTAGGCTCACTCCGGTCACAAACTACTTCAGTTTTGACGGAACAATTAGGGTTGGTCAAGTTTATTTTTGGTGAACTGATGTAGTGCAGGAAATTTCTGGAATAAGTATTAAATTCTTATTATTTTTCGTTGGAGTCGCATAATGGAAGAGCTTTTAAATAGACAAGCTGGATTTATAGGTTATGTATTCTAAATTTCATGTAATCACGCAAATAGTGAAGTGAACAGTTTCTACAGCTCGTCGGAAACTAGATGCACAGAAAGATAAAAATAAATTCAATAGTCACAACAACTTATTATACCTTGTATGTGTAACGTTGTCACCAAATGGATCAAATTTTACAGTAATTCTCTTTGCAGCCTTCAAATTTACACCTCTAAGTTGTTTCCCAATTGCAGATACTACTCCTCCAGATCGTCTGATAGTCCCACTGTAAGTAATAGACATAATTTTGTTACTAAAATTCAGGAACAAGGGAAAAATCAATAAATCAGCCTTTTGTTCCAGTAGCAGCTCGATTTGAGAAACAAGACAGCATTTATGTGATAGAGAAAGTAGCCGTATATGCCCATATGTGCGACAGAGTCGGATGAATTGTTCAATAAAAACGCTACAACAACTTTTCTACTTGACGATGGTTCTCACCGTTTGATTTGACAGCAAGATGGTATATTGAAGTTCTCATAAGTAGAACAAGGACAGATATATCGATATATGATAATTATTCTCGGTTGAAAGATTGATGGATGTTAGTCTCTATTATTATTTAAAAATATACATCTCGTCTATGGTCCAATGTCAAGCGAAAAACGTCAATTTGCAGTTCGTTCACATCTCTTTTCATTCACACAAATTCGATCACATTGTGGCAATTTGGACACCAGAAATTTATAGAATCCTTAATTTTTAACTTTACTTTATTTTAAGTCCATAGCAAAATGTACCCCGTTGGTCAACGTAAGTATTCTGTTACATTAAACTATGGCAACATGAATCTGGAGGACAGCATCATCCTTTGTTTGATTGGCCTAAATAAATTCGTAGGAAGCAGTGGGCTCAGAATGATAAATGTGATAATTTTGTATGAAATGGTGTTGCGTTTGTTATTAATATGATGTTTTTTTTACGTAGCTCCAGCGGGGGAAACGAGTGGAGCTGCGGTGGGAGTGGCGGGAGCCGTGACCGCTGCGGCGGGGACGACGGGGGCGGCCCCGGGGGCGCCGAGCACCGCGCCGACGACGGCCGCCTCGCCGCCTGGCGTCGCCCCCGGCGCGGGCGCTATGGCTCTGGTGTCACCCGCTGCGGCGCCCCCGCCTGATCTCCCAGTGCTCACATGTCCACGTCGTCCCAATCTCGGCCATGAAGGCAGGCCTATTATGCTCAGAGCCAACCACTTTCAAATATCTATGCCACGGGGCTTTGTGCATCATTATGATGTCAATATACAACCTGACAAGTGCCCTAGAAAGGTAAAAAAAATAATCCATTTAAGGAGCTGATCCTATATACCAAGAGAATATCTTCATTAACATGTTTTTGACTTTGTAGGTGAATAGAGAAATTGTGGAAACCATGGTTCATTGCTACAATAAGATATTTGGTACATTGAAACCTGTGTTTGATGGAAGGAATAACCTTTACACAAGAGATCCATTACCCATTGGCAACGACCGGGTTGAGTTGGAGGTGATATTGCCTGGAGAGGGGAAAGACAGAGTGTTTCGTGTGACTATCAAATGGGTTGCTCAGGTATGTCAATAGTCAATATTTTTTATTTTATTGCCAACACGAACTTACAATATTTTTGCAACATTATATACTTTAACATGTTTACATTATTTAGCTACCTACATACAGTTTTCTAGTAACTACCGAAATGTCATTAGATTCTACTGCACAATATACACCTAAATGGTTGCAGGTAGGAAAATTAATTAGTCCTCTAATTACCAATATGTTAGTTAGTAAAAGCTGTCTGAGTCATACATAAAAATTAGCATTATTGGGTATGAAATCTTAATTACAGCACTATTAAATTATTTTAACAATGTATTGTTTTAGGTGTCACTTTTTGCCTTGGAAGAAGCCTTAGAAGGGCGCACAAGGCAGATACCTTATGATGCCATCTTAGCTCTGGACGTAGTCATGAGACACCTTCCATCAATGATGTACACCCCAGTTGGCCGCTCCTTCTTCTCTTCCCCTGAAGGATATTATCATCCCCTAGGAGGTGGACGTGAAGTCTGGTTTGGTTTTCACCAGTCTGTTCGACCTAGCCAGTGGAAAATGATGCTGAATATAGATGGTACGATAGAAAATTTCTATTTGCAAAATTAATGTGTTAATGTGATGAAAAAAAAACTCTTAACACAATGATACTGTACTGTACTATTGTTAAAATGTTTCAAAATCAGCTGTTTACTCAGTTCAGTTTCAAATTAACTTTATGTTACAGTTTCTGCAACTGCCTTTTACAAGGCCCAGCCTGTCATAGAATTCATGTGTGAAGTGTTAGACATACGGGACATTAATGACCAAAGAAAACCATTAACAGACTCTCAAAGAGTTAAATTCACAAAAGAAATTAAGGGTCTCAAGATAGAAATCACACATTGTGGCACTATGAAACGGAAATACCGAGTGTGCAATGTGACACGTCGACCTGCGCAAATGCAGTCGTAAGTATTTTTACAGTTATTATTTTTTTATGTATTCATTTCTTGTCCTCATACAAATAATAATATCCAATGTGGTTCATAGCAACATACATAATCTTCTGATAACTAAAATAAATGTGGTTTTTCACAGGTTTCCTTTACAGCTAGATAACGGACAAACAGTGGAATGTACGGTAGCTAAATATTTCCTGGACAAGTATAAGATGAAGTTGAGATATCCACATTTGCCGTGTCTGCAAGTGGGTCAGGAGCACAAGCACACATACCTGCCCCTGGAGGTGTGTAACATCGTGCCTGGTCAACGGTGCATCAAGAAACTGACAGATATGCAAACTTCGACCATGATTAAGGCCACAGCACGATCAGCACCTGATAGGTAATTTTAGAACTTATTTTAGCAGGATAATTCAGCATTTTACTGGTGTGTTTAAGGAAAAACCGCATGAAACTTTTGAGCTTATCTCATTTATGGGTTAACCCAGCAATATTGACTATTTCATAAACTATGAATGTAATTATATAATTCCGATAGTCTATGAGTCATGTGTAATTTATTGTGTTTCACGATATTCTGACACCCTGTTGTTTATTTATTATTATTTTACAAAACGTTACAAAACTTTTTTTTAAAGTTCGTAACGTAAAAAGTTTTGTAGTTAGTGGTAAGTAGATATGTACCTTGTTTAGTTAGACCAATCATGATAGATTTTTATGTAGAATAAACCCAAACAAGCTTGGGTACTTTCGAAAAGTTAGTTTGAATAAGGATTCTAAAATCTCAGATGACAAAACCCTTATAGTATCAGGGTATAAAATAGTCGAACCTTGAAGTTACCTATGTAAAGAGCGTCGGTGGCGTAGTAGCAGTATGCTGGACTCCCATGTTGGAGACCTGGGTTCGAAACCATGCAATGTTGAATACTGGTGAATTTTTTTCGAAGACTTATGTACATTTACCGACTGCTCTAATGGTAAAAGAAAACACTGGGCCCACACATTGGAGGGATCATGGCCGTATCCCCTTGTTCAAGGGTAAGCTTTCGCTGTAACCAATCGAATGCGCTCCACCTTCCCCCCATTTGAAATCAGTGCTGAGATAGCTCGCGAACCGGAATGGCATCGGCGTCGTGAAATCCGATGCTAGCCACCAAAGAGGATCCTTCCATCTCCATTTACAGTTTCCTCTATAACATACCTACTTAAAGTGGGACAATTTTGCCTGTCATATACATAATCAGGCAAATAAAAAGACTATCAATGACAGGGAGCGAGAGATCAACAACCTGGTGCGTCGCGCGAACTTCAACACGGACCTGTACGTGAAGGAGTTCGGGCTAACGATATCCAACAACATGATGGAGGTGCGCGGCCGTGTGCTCCCTCCGCCCAAGCTTCAATACGGCGGCCGTGTTTCCTCACTTGGTGGACAGGTAATACTGAGTGTAACATATACCCCCTGAAGGGGTGTGTTCAGTATCCCTAACTGACCAACTTTCACTATGAGGCCAACACTGAAATCGCGTAAAAAATTGCTCTTCCATACAAGACTGAAATGTATGAAACTGCAGATTTCTTTTTCGCAATTTCGGAGTTGGTTGGCTCCATAGTGAAAGTTGTTCAGTTATGGATACTGAACTATAGGGTTTTTTCTTCTTATATATGGCCAATTGTATGACACTTAATAAAGTGTCATCCAATTGGCCATATGTAAGAAAATAAATATATAATTCTGGTCACCTCGTAAGTATATGACTTCTCTTTCTAGAGTAATGACGGGGAAGCGGACAGAGTTGGTTTAATAGAGGTATTGGAAGTTTGCATTCTTAGGATGTTTCATGCAACTTACAGATAATAATTCCACAGCCTAAAGAGAAAGATAATTTATTAATTAACTAGCAGTTAGTTAACGAACGCTACCGCGCATTTTTTAATTAAAGAAATTGAAAGCAGTTTGAAATTATATTGATAATGTTTTCTTTTCAAAGTCATTCTTAAAATGATAGATGATGTTATTTTCTCCGATCTTAACTGATGCAATTTTCGGTTATTTTTCCTTAGCAAGCTTTGCCGAATCAAGGGGTGTGGGACATGCGCGGCAAACAGTTCTTCATGGGCGTTGAGATCCGCGTGTGGGCGATCGCCTGCTTCGCGCCGCAACGGACAGTCCGCGAGGACGCGCTCAAGTAAGTATGATGATGATGCTGGCATAGTTACAATTATAATATTAAACTGATATCTTACAGAGGTGTGAGCATAAACTAGGCCTCGAGTCGAGACAGTCTCGCTGTGAACAAGTAGGCTGCCTCGGTAGACTAGCGAGGCAACACGCCAAGGCAACGTACCTCGGGTTAATCTGAAAAAGTCAGACCATATTCTTGTTTTATATTTTCCACACTTGTATCGGGGCGACGCCTTTATGCGCAGTCGAAGAATCGTTAAATTATAGTTTGCACGAAGGCACGCGCGGAGTAAGACATGCCTCGGATCGTGACTAAATTTTCCTTGCGCAAGACGAGCTAGAGACATGTCAAGTAAGGACGAGGCTGTTACATCCGGATATACATAGGTGGACGAACACATTACTCCCACAGTCAAGTAAGAATAGTAAACGCGAAGTGCAATCATGAGTATTGGTTCAGTGATTGCTCTGCTGCCATTCCTCACCGACCCGAAATACTGTCTTTGACATCCTTTTTTTTTGTTAACGGGCAGAAAAACTTTATAAGATACTCGACGTCATGAAGGAGAAACCAGATTATGTGAAAACATACGACACCCGCGGGAAGAGTTGGAGTGGTGCTATTCTTTATGGCCGCCACGATACGGCACTTTAAATATAAAGATGCTTATTGCCACATTACACATACAATTAAATCTTAATGTTACTTTGCCTTAGGCCCGGTGTATGTTCCACCTCTCATTTCCTCCCGTCACAATTTATTAAATCTTTACAGGAACTTCACACAGCAGCTGCAAAAGATCTCGAACGACGCCGGCATGCCGATCATCGGCCAGCCGTGCTTCTGCAAGTATGCGACGGGCCCCGACCAGGTGGAGCCCATGTTCAAGTACCTCAAGTCCACATTTGTGCAACTACAGTTGGTTGTTGTCGTGTTGCCAGGAAAGACACCTGTTTACGGTAAGAATAGTAGATTGTATCACTAGGAAATAAAATAGTATATTTACGGTGAGGGCGCTATATCCAGAATGAATCCAGATCGAAGAGAAGGACTCTAGAGTTGAATCCTGCTGGGAGCTTTAAAAGGCTTTATTCTTCATTGATATTAGCATTGATTCCGGGGTGGCCCCCAAATTTAGCGATTATCGCTAAACGAACCATCTTGTGCTCACTTTTTCTTACAAAATCTAGTTTATGAGGTAGCGTGACAGTTTCATTTAAGTATAGTTTTATACATAGCGGCTTCACCGGAATTAAAGTCATGTATTCACGCCAAGAACGTAACAAGACAAGACGAGGCCGACTCGCACTTGGCAGGTTTTTGTTGTTTAAAGAGTCGGTCAATCTTGCAAATCTCACATTAAATTGAGCTCAATTAAACTGGTCCCAATGTATACAAACCTATCCTTCATTTATCATATTAGACAATCAATCATAGTTTATTTCACATGGAATTAACTTATTTTCGTATCTTAAACTAAATTATACGATGAAATTAACATGGATAATTCATCAAACCATCGACATCGCTAATGTGATGGTTTGTTTACATTGGGAACAAGTTTCATTTAGCTCAACTATGCACATGAATATAACCAATAATACATAGTTATCAATATAATTCTTAATTACTTCTGTACGATGTTCTAATAATAAGTACAACCTTGTAACAACAGCGGAAGTGAAGCGTGTCGGCGACACGGTGCTCGGCATGGCGACGCAATGCGTGCAAGCCAAGAACGTAAACAAAACCTCCCCGCAGACGCTCAGCAACCTCTGCCTCAAGATCAACGTCAAGCTCGGCGGCATCAATTCGATCCTCGTGCCCTCGCTGCGTCCCAAGGTAAAACACTCCTGCTTCAGATGCTGACATGAAATGACAGCTACCTTCGTAAAAAAAAGATGGGAATTATAATTCCCATCCACCCCCACGCAAGATCCGTGGACCAAGAATTGGGGGCAGAAGACACAAAAATTCCCATCCACGTTGAGGTGGATGGGAATACTCCCTTTATTCAGTCATTGAAAATACAAAAGAAACATAAATGCTGAACGCTAAACGAATTTCTGCGTTTTGTAGGTACAGGTGGTACTACTATCAACGTAATTAGAAAATGAGAAATGTGACGTCATCCGTCGAACTTCCGACCTAGTACAGTATGCAAAAAAGTTTGAAGCAAATAAAATATGACGTTGAGAGTCACATCATATTTGTGTTACATAATTAATTGCTGTGCGAACGGTACTAATGATTCAGCTACCTGGGAATGGGGAAGGGGACAGAGGCGGTACGCGGGAAGGGGACCGCATTCCAAACATTTTCTAATTACGTTGGTGGTGTAGTAGTACTTATCCTGATGTGCAGGATCACCTACCACCCTACCTATTTCTGCCGCAAAGTAGAAATTGTCACAAGACGTCACACTTTGTTGACCCCCTCACTCCCCCTTAACGTGTGACTTAATTTATGGATGTGCCCAAGTGATTAAGATGATACGATTTAGCGAGACCCGAGAGTGGCAACGTAACTACTAAAACAACAATGGTGTATGGCAGGTGTTCAACGAGCCGGTGATCTTCCTGGGTGTGGACGTGACGCACCCGCCCGCGGGCGACAACAAGAAGCCGTCTATCGCGGCGGTGGTCGGCTCCATGGACGCACACCCCTCGCGCTACGCCGCCACGGTTCGCGTGCAGCAACACAGGTGTGTCTCGACCATAGACGTAACATTTTCTTTTTTAAGACTAAAGGCTGGTTTACACCTTGGTCAAGTGTTTAGCGAAGTGGGTACAGATCGCGGCACTTAAGTAGAACTATAAATCTAAATTAAAAATTTAAGTTTATCATCAGGTCCGATCATCATCATATCATGGGAAGGATGGGAATCATACTCCAAGATCTTAGAACCACTGATACATTTTTAATCTGACATGGCTAAGAACATTCAGCATTAGCTCCGGGCTACGCCCTACACGGAGCTCGGCCTTCGACCTCGCCATGGCTATCTTAAAATTCCTAGCTTCACATCATTTACATTTATTTTCACAGTGGCAAGTCAAGCTGGTTTACAAGCTGCCTTGCCAATGGATCTAAATATTGTTTGACTGGCTGTAGTGTAAACAGTCACTGGCCAGGCCTAGCCACTCGCCATTCTACTCGCCACTGTCCTTACCGACTTCACTAAACACTTAACCAAATGTAAACCAGCCATAACAGAGCGCGGGACCGAGACTTTGGGCGATCGCGCACAGCTCGACTCTGATTGGTTGAAAAAGATTTTTCAAATGGACGGAGTCGTCCGAATCCGAGCTCGGATCGGAGCAGTGCGCGATCGCCCTTTGTATTTATATACAAACGACACAGATGAAAAAGATATAACATATAAATTGATGTTTACCGTTTTTTGACAAGTGTCGGTCAATCTCGTTCATGGGCTATGGTAACATCAATATTTTAAAGCTTATTTTCCTTTAACACTTAGAAAATTACATCATTTTACTTTCATTTTATGATCTCGCTGTCAATAACTGACTGTTCATCTTGTACATTCTAAATCTATTGTCTCGTTTATGTGGCTGGGCGTGGCGTAGATGTGACGTAGACTCACCCACCGGGCGACAAAAAGCTGTCGAGCGCGACATTAGACGTTAACGATAACGATACCGTCAGTTGTCGAATCTGATAGATTTAGTACTAGACGCTTTCACACTATGTCGTCCACGACACCATACACATCAGTGTCATGTCGGTGTCGTTGTCGTCTCTATGGATGTGCCACTGTGCAGATATGTCTCATCTGACTCTTTTACCTCACCCTTGAGGGTCTCATGATGACCTGAGCAGGAATAATGTTACTGAATCTCAGTAGTGTTTCATTCATTGGGCATTTGTGCCGCTACCAATACTGAATCTTGAAGGTCTGACGATGACCAGGAATATTGTTAGTGGTTGATTGTTACTGTAACAGGTAAGGATCACGATTTTGATTAAATCCCCAACTCAACCAACTCTTCCCGTGGGTGTCGTTCGAGGCGACTAAGGGTCTTAGTGGATACTATTCTACACCTAGTAGATGGCGATAGGCTCGCCACCTATCACGTTTGTTCACCAAATCTTACGGCGAAAAGTGAGAACTACCTATAATGAAGGTGGTTTCTCTGTCTACCCTTTCGGGGATTATGGACGTGAGAGTTATGCTATGTGTTCATAGTGCCACTGCTACACCCTGAACTTTGCCACCAAGTTATTTGTGAAGTGGTAGAATTTGGAACATTAATTCTCCATCGCCAGTGGCGCCACCACAGAGTTAACTGATAACTTGGTTGCACTGTTTCTGCATCTATGTAAATTTTGTTGGGCATAGCGTAGAATGTTTCGCACCCGGTGCGCAGTGGGTTGAAAATCGAGCTTCTTTATACATAGGATTTTTTTTAATGACTTTCGATTTCCCGTGAGCGATGTATCGCAGAATTTTCTAGCTTGCTTTCTGATCCTAGATATATATGCAGGGTGTTCACTAGTAATATATTAATGTCTTTGAATGTCCAAGACTACCAAATCCTGCGAAAAGAAATCGAATTTTAATACATTTTATCTATTTTTTCGGAAGTGTTTATAAATGTTAGGGTGCATAGTTAGACATGGTAGGTACGCTACCTATGCACTTATTCTCGATCGGTCCCGCTTTGGAATCCACAATGTTGAAAATATTAAAATTAGATTAGAATTTATCGGGTGTTTTGATGTGCTTTTTTAGAAGTCCTATGTATTTGAAGCTCGATTTTCAGCCCACTGAGCGGCGGACGACCGGAAGGCAGCGACCGCGGTGGCGTGCCACAACATAGGTACGTCACCTTGTTTGTAACATCCCCGCGTTTCATGTACAACCCCTTGCCTCTCAAAACCTTAATATCCTGGATATTATATTGGAGCTGTTCTCTTGTTTCAAGTAGAGCTTAAACTCGAATCTGATTTCTAAAATGATTGGAATATTCGAATGCAATAACTATTTGAGATTCGAATCCTGGATATTCTTTTGGAGCTGTTCTATTGTTTGAAGTTGAGCTTAAACTCGAATTTGAGGTAAAAATGATAGGAATATTCGAATGCAATAACTATTTGAGATTCGAGCGTTTGGAATATTCAAAATATTCGAAAATTGAATTGCATTCATTAATATTCGAATCGTTTGAAATTATTATTCGAAAGATTGCATGCCACAACCTGAAATAAACTTTACTTCTATGGAATTCAAATTGAATAGTGCAGTTAGTATATGTAGAAATATATACTATAACACTAGTTTGGTTTACAGACAAGAAATAGTGCACGAGATGAGCAGCATGGTGCAAGAATTGCTGATAATGTTTTACAAGAGCACGGGCGGGTTCAAACCTCACCGCATCATCATGTACCGCGACGGCATCTCCGAGGGGCAGTTCATACACGTGCTACAGCACGAGCTCACCGCCGTGCGCGAGGCTTGCATCAAGGTCAGTGGACTGCTCAGTACATTGTATCTATCTAGTCCCAGAAAAGTCTAGGGTTCAAACCTCACCGCATCATCATGCACCGCGATGACATTATTGTATCCAGAATTTAGGTACACAGACAAAAATGCTTAAAGAAAATCTGAAATTATAGAGAACTCAACCATATTTGGATGCATATGAAAAGAAAACTCTCATGTAGATCCCACGGCGTAGATACAGATGCATGTCAGCAACAGTCATGTTTACTTTTTTTGTTGCTTTTACCGATATAAAATACCGATTTTAAAAGTTGTTTAATTAAAAACATGTTTATATTTCAATCAATGTACAGCTGGAAGCAGAGTACAAACCAGGCATCACATTCATCGTGGTGCAGAAGCGGCACCACACGCGACTTTTCTGCGCGGATAAGAAGGAGCAGTCCGGAAAGTCTGGCAACATTCCGGCCGGCACGACTGTCGACCTGGGTATCACACACCCCACCGAATTCGACTTCTACCTTTGCAGCCACCAGGGCATACAGGTGAGTCAACTGTCTTGAAGCTAGCAGCGATGAGAAATCTAGCCTACTAGTCAGCTGTCATCATCATCAACCTATCGATGTATACACGGGCCTTTCCTTGGACACGATCCTTATGGGACCCAGGCAATTAATTATATTTATACGGGCCATGCTTATTGGTGGATACACATGCCTTCGAGAACTTCCTTATTTATTAGACTTGTAGGTTCATGTTGTACACTCATGTGTTTGAAGCACTCATGTGTGCCTCATAACGAAGCCAAATCTCATGCTAGTATCGAAAATCCGATGTCTAAACTATTACGCCACAAACTCTCCCTTAATTGTTTTTACATTCATCATCATCAGCAGCCCACTCTAGTCCACTGCTGGCCTTAAGCCTCCGGTTCTTCTCATCCAGTCGCTGCCTGCCACCTTGCCTTTACCATTATTGACGTAAAAATATCTCTCAGGGCACATCGCGCCCATCGCACTACCACGTCCTGTGGGACGACAACCACTTCGGCTCGGACGAGCTGCAGTGCCTCACGTACCAGCTGTGTCACACGTACGTGCGGTGTACGCGGTCCGTGTCGATCCCCGCGCCTGCGTACTACGCTCATCTCGTCGCCTTCCGTGCCCGATACCACCTAGTGGAGAAGGAGCACGATTCAGGCGAAGGTAGCCACCAGTCGGCTTGCAGCGAGGACCGCACGCCCGGAGCGATGGCTCGAGCGATCACGGTCCACGCGGTCACTAAAAAGGTTATGTACTTCGCTTAAGCGTCCCACTTTGGTCGATCGTGATACCTCTCGAGGCATAATATTGAAGTTACACAAATTACAGTGGACGTTTTTGAATTGTGCCATCGTTTGATGGATTATATAGTTTCGTAAACGATATAGGCATACATTGACTAAATCATTCCGATGGTTGAACTAACTGACTACTTCTTCTGAATTTGTGTTAGTTATACCTTTATACTGTGCCTCGAGATGTCTTAACAGGTGTTATGAATTGTAGATTGCACAATAAATGGCATAGTTAATCAAATACTCCCAAAGACATTTATATATCGGAAATGAATTATGATGAATCGCTGTGTTATTTGTATATCATTTTACAAATCAATTAATGTTGTTAATTAATAATGCTGACATCTGTCATCATCTTGTTGACTGTATCCGATCGATCCTGCAGTAAATAGCGATCGAGTGCTATTTAGATCTCTAGCTAAATTGTTAAAATGAACTTTATATTCGTAACCATATTAGCCTATTACAGATTGTCATGAAAATTCAAAAGTGCAGCAACAAGAGCAGCTTACCGATTGTCACCAATAAAATATATCGGTTATTCTCAGAGATAAAATATCTCGTGCAAGCTTCCATCTCATCTGTGATAAAAAGGGGAGTACTTTTTGACGTGTCTAATGAAATTTTATAGGCCAATAAGGTTATGAAAACGAAATTATTTACGATTTATTTACAAAGCAGCATCCTTGAATAAGATCAAGACAACCATACTTTTAAATATAGACGTATTTTCTTATTTATGTTCTATTTTTTTTTATCTTCGCTTATAGTATGGTAAGTTAACAAAGTGATTTACTATTTTAGGTCTCTTAACTGGCGCTTGTACTCAGATCGTTGTTTATAAATTTTAAAAGAAGAAATTAACTCCAAACTTCCTTCAGTAAATAATACCTAGAAACAATAAATTATACAGACAATAAAATCATTTGTTATAGAAAAGCACCAGTGTATCTTTGTACGCAATCTTTGTTAACTTGCCAAGTATGAATGACCTCAATTTGAGCCATATTCAGCTATCGTCTTTGTATTGATCACGCTTAATTTTTATTACTTTTTTTCTGTAACAAGAGTATCACAGGGCGATATGGAACGTCTTCCCAGGACAAAATTATGTAGGTACACAATCATGGTTTGTTCATATAATAGTATTGGAAACCGTTCCGTTCCTGAACACATTTTCAAATAGCGTACCTAATATCCAGAAAAAATCTAGACACTGGCACCAATTCTGCGGTGGCACTTGCTAAATTAAAACATCGTTAAACACCACCCTTACTCTTACATGATCTAGTATATGAGTAAGCATAAGTTTCGATGCCAATATACAGAAGTACTGTTAAGTTACAATTTTGCCCTAGGAATACGCTTCAGAAATAAGGCTAGAATTATAAAGAGCGCGTTTGGAGCCTCACAGACGCTTCATGTAATTCGAGCCAAGTACAATTTCACAGAGCGCCCTGGACGCTCCCGATTCGCTTTCTATAATTCGCGCGAGTAGAAATAAATATCAAGATAAAAAGACAGCTCCACTGAATGGAAGTGTCGATTGGGTAATCTAATCAGTAATCACTAGTACCTTGTAGATATTCTACAAAATAGTAGTACTTTTATTTTCCCATTTTGACGATCACTGCTTGATAGTGGTGGTGACATTGTATTACATATTTAAAAAAACCAAATAAAAATCACTGGTGTCGAACATTCTCGTCACCTCATATCGATCGAAAACCTGTATTTTAGGACCGTGTTAATCGAGTCTTGATTTAAAATACGTCACTATAGTTGACAGTTTGTCACTTTTGATACATTATAAAATTGTAGACATCGTAAAATTGAAAATTTGCAGAGGTAATGTTTAAATGATAGAAAGGTATATAACTTGATTTTGTTCACAGTTTGTTTTTCAGTATCATTGGCATCGTAAGGACGCCAATAAGAACGCAGACTAATATATTGGCGTACTTTCAATCAATACTCTAATTACGGGTTGTAAAATTCGACAGTGGCAATAATATTCATGTTTGAAATCATTGCCGATGTTTTATTTTACACCCATTTATACTGGATTCAAATACTTGCTAGTATAAGTAGTTAACTATATTGTTGTGGAAATGGCATCTGCAATATGTTTTATTATTATATACTCTGTCTATTAATTGGCCGATGCCTTTAGTTTATCTGCCTTTTTAACACAATTAGTGCCTGATCAAATTGTAGTTAATAGAAAAGAAAATACCAAACCTATGATCAAGATAATTATGTATGACGAAAGATTCTATTTGTGTCGGAGCCTTTTATTTTTAGTTTTGGTTGCTGTTTAAGTTTGTTAGAACTGTGCTATACTTGTTACTTAATGCCTGCCAAAAGTCTTGTGTTCTGCAGCACGGGGCGATAATTCTATACCTTCTATTAAAGTAGATGTAGGCATATTTTGTAATAAATAAGTTATTATTATGTAATATGAATCTAAACAAGGGAAACGGAAGTTCTTAGATGTAAGCGCATTTTAAAACTCTCTCGATCCAAAAATCTTAATAGTGAACACATTGTTTTTTCATAATCAAATTGCATTCTTCCGAAATTGCAATATTAAATGTAATAATAATTAATTATCAAGTTGTAGTTGACATATGTTGCAAAATCATAAATGTAGTGTGTGCAAATATTTTTATAATGTTAAAACTTATCGGTCAGTTTTTCTGTAGAATGACGACGACTCTTTCCATTTTCATTCATTACTACGTTTATGGTAATAGTGATAATAACCATTTTATTGTACGATATGAGGTTTGTATGGCTTTCAATTTGATAGTCAATTTCTCATAAATCCCAAGTGCCCAACAAAATCTCAATAAATACATATGTTACGCACCTACTATAGGTCTGTTCAATAATGTAGAATGCTCTGAACATGAGGCGTGTATATGTAACGCAGTAGCAAAATATGGGTGTCGCGGAGGCGGAAGGAGTAGGGCGAAGAACGCGCACGTTCAGAGCATTCTAGATGTTTGAATCGATCTGTACATTTATGCTTACATGATTATTTTAAGCATCAAATTTATGCCAAGATAAAGCATAACTGTGCAATATCTGCAAGATTTTATAGTTTGGAGCTCGATATGACTAGTAAGGGCACATCGTATATGTAGAGGCTAGTTGCCTTCAGCATTGGTAATGAATGATATAAAACTTATGAGTAGATATACCTTGACTAGGGCAGCTTTTACCGTTCTCAAATCAATGAAAGATGCAAAGTTATCGCGTTGGTATACCGCTGTCTCTGTTTTGCATGATATCGTTTTGAGAACGGTAACAGTTATCCAGGAATATAAAAAAACCTGTCAAGAGAAAAAAATACTAGTTTTTATATTCCTGGTCAGGGTACAACTATGAAGTGGCATAAACAACTGTTACTTTTATTTTTAGGGTTCGTCGTCAAATTGAATTTCTTATTGCTAATAAAAAGTAGGACCAATTTAATTAAAAATGACATTGTACAGTATTATAATGTATTAAAACTATAGTGTGATATTTTAAATATGTGATTAGATTAAATAAGGATACTCACTGATGAGAGTCGGAAGTGTGAGGCGTGCCGCCGCCGTGCCGACAGGCGCTTTGCACGCTCCGTGACCAAGGCCTTCGAAATAGACCGAAACTAGTCGGATGACTTCCGACTTTCATCAGTCAGTAATCCGTATTTAATAGATTACAATGAAATTGTGAAAAATAAATTTCTTGTTTATTAATATCAAAATATGAGCCCCATTACTTATATCGCTGTGTAATGTCATTTTTTTCTGGTCCTGCTTTATTTAAGACCGTAATGAACACCGAGAATTAATTATAAATAAATATTTAAGTATTATCTAAGCTAGCTACTGTTTGGACAACACTTATGCAATAATTATCATAGGAAACAAATCAGTTATAACTTTAATGTTATTCATATTGTCTGCAGTCCCCCGCGAGGCCAAAAATAAGGTTGTTTTACCGCCTTTTAGTTTTAAGTTAAACCTTCTTTAATATTATTTCTCTTGTCTATCATTCTCTGATATAAAATATCAGTAACTCCTGCATATTCGTACATCATTTAAAATTTGACTTGAAATGGAAAATTAGCACCTCAAAGCATTTACAATGCAGGTGACGTCTACCGATGAAGTGGAGCCGTTTTAGTTTTCTTCAAAACGGCTACATTTTAGCAGAGAATATGCTCCATACTCATAGAATGTAGGTATAGCCCGTCGGAAATATCTGTGAATCAACGTTCGACATGCAAAGTCGAAGGCTACGTAATGTGCTGTTATCGTTCACACATATGCCCGTGTTTATGTGAACGAATTGCATTAAAATGTAGTTTTGATCTTTGCATATCGATACGTTCCATAATCGCTACCCCACATTTCCGATGTGTTAAAAGTACTCGATTCAATTAGCGACGAATATATAAGCTTCTATGCTACCTACGAGTAATAACAAGAATAAAGATGTACCTTTAAAACAAGAACCGGAAAACGTAGTTATAAACCTCTAATATTGCTTTTGAATTCTTTGCCATTCTTTTTTTCTGCTTTCTTAGGCATCCCAAAAAAGCGGCAGCGGCTTAAAATTTCAGTTCAGTGACGGCATTCTAAACGGTACCCGGAGTACCTAGTAACCTGAAAATAGATAGTTACTTAAGTTTTATTTTAAACTATTATCTTCCTGATGTACGAATATGCGGCGGTTAACACTTTATATGAAGCCCGGTAGAAAAGTATTCGTTGAATAATCGGAATATATCCCTTTTTTTCTCTTGGTAGCTAGTCATTACGTTGAATTTCAGCACCACTGTTTAACTTGAGATTATTATTTCCAATTTAAAACAAAGGTGGATTCGATCCGGCTACGCTTGCGTCGCAGTCTCATGTTCTAGCCATTGAGCCATTGTCGCATCAAATCTTGTCAAAACATTTTTAAATACTGCCACTGATCCTGGGGTATCACTCCCTAAACGAAACATCACCCTTAATCGTACACAGTGAATCATATCAGTGAGCGAGATTGTTTCATTTTAATTACCTTCATTTTTAGCGGCCACCCCGGAATCAACGCCACTATCATATTACTTACAAATTCTTAGCTGTACGATTATATTTGGTGTGATGTATTTTCTTTGAACTTACTTTCCTTCAAATATTATTATGAACTTATAAATCAATTCTCTTTTACCGGGCTTCCAATATGCTATTAAAAATAGTTTTATTATTTTTATGTATGTATTAGTTAGGTAAGTTTTTTATTGTGTTCGCTCTTGAAACTTATATTAACATCGGACCATACATGGCTTTGTATGTACCTATGTAGAGAATGTACGTGTAATATTATTTCTGTATTGCACATAAAATTGCTTTAATTGTGTAGACTCCACCAATTAAGGTTCTGATATAGATTGTAAAATAGATTCCAAAATTCTTCGTGCAGGGTAACTCATTAACTTAACGATGTAAAAGACCGCAATGTCTATTTTAAATAGTAGCGCTCAATCTGCCTATTAATATTTTACATAATTATGTAATTAAACGTTTTGTCCAGTATCAATTCAAAAAATGTTTATATATTCTACCATTTGATTTTCCCTTTGTGTTATTTATATTATGAAATGTTCGACGAACCAAAATAGGAAAAATTTGCCGACTTGTTTAGTCCATGAATAAGTAGGTGATTTAATGGCATGATTTTTAATTTCTTGACATATTTTGTATGACATTTCACAATCCGCCTCTAAATAAAAATATACATATTATTTTTCAATGTATTTCACAAACGTCGAAGTTTTATTCCCTTTGTTCTCTGATTACCTAAAACCCAATTATGCCTAAAAAAATTAAATAGCGATTGGATTAAGCATTTACTTGTCTAATGATATATTTACCGAACTGCCTATTTCGCAATGTACCTAATTCGCCATATGACTAAGTCGCGTTTTGCCTAAACTTCCTAGTTCAATGAGGTTCTTCGATAACAATTAAATTAAATCTGATCTTATGATGGGGGCCGGGAATAACCAGCGGCACTTCGACCCTTGAGGGTCTTTTGTGCCTACCCCATTTTACACACTGGTCATCTCAGTGTGCAAGTTTCGTCACGATGTTTTCCTTCGCCGTTAGAGGAGTCGGTAAATGTACATAAGTCTTCGAAAATACGAAAAACTCATTGGCACATGGCACTGCACGGTTTCGAATCCGGAACCTCCCGTACGGGAGTCCGGTGTCTGTGTCACCGACGCTCTAATTAAACCTTAAGTACATTCAACACAAAATGGAATGACAATAGCAAGTGAATCGGCGCGGCAAAGCGGCTCGGAGAGCGGTGGCTCCACGCGGCGCGCGTTTGTATGGTAATTTTTTCTAATGATTAGGCAGTACGCGGTTTAGGCTCAGGTAATGCGTTTTAGTCCGATAGCGATGTAGGCATACTAAAAATTAGACAGTTTGCGATTTAGAGTTTATGTGTATTAGACTTTGTACGAATAGACCAGTTGCGTTTTAGGTATACAGATTACAAAGGTTTTATTGTTATACAATAAATACTTCCCATTAATAAAATAACAACATAATATTCTGTAAATATACCTAGTACTCAGTGGTAATATCGTGAAAAAATATTTGTAACTAAAGGTGTAAGCGGAATTTTTAAACAAATTTGGTACATTCACAGGAGTGTATCATGGGCGTAATAGCATTACATATCGTGACCAAGACTGATAAAAGTAATTGCACTTTTATATAAGTACATGGTAATTACCCGAACCATTATACGTTATCCTTCCCTTCTGTGTAGTTTTGTACGCAGCAAAGGCTATTGAATCTATTCAGCCTACTCTTGCTAAAAAGATTGTAAAATTAATAAAAAATAGACTACTGCTCAGAAAACAAAAATTTGTTGTTAATAATAGCTCAAAGATTGAAAATAAAATATTGAAATAATACTCCAAAAAAACTTTACATACCGAATTGAACCTGGAACCTCCTACATAGAAGACAGGAACAATGACAGGAATTTGTAATAATGACCTCGGGCCTCAATTATTATTATATTGCTACAGATTGATGCACCATCAGATAGATAGGTGTTCAGTATCTCCCAAAGATTTTGAACCCACTTACTAGTACCTCCAATGTAAAGTCGTATACGCACTTTCGAACTGTATATGGACACAGTATTTAATGTTCGTTAGTGGTACGAAATACGCAAGCAAAGGATTTGCACGACCAATGTCCAAAAAGAAAAATGTCCAAAAGCAATGTCCAAAAATAAATATGGCCAAGTATAAAAATGTCCAACCATATGAATGCGACCATATGGTCGAATGGTGAACACGCCTGTCAGCCACACCGGAGGTCGCGGCCCAGCAGTAAACGTCTTTAGCACTACGATCGCCAATCTGCTTGACAAGCGTGGAGATTGTGGCAAATGGCATGTCTATGGAGGAGCCCTGTGAAAAATCTAATTGGACATTTCTATAGTTACTCATGTGTCTGGTTGGACATTTCTATAGTTGGTCATTAATCTGGTTGGACATTTCTATAGTTGCTCATGTGTCTGGTTGGACATTTCTATAGTTGGTCATTAATCTGGTTGGACATTTCTATAGTTGATCATGTGTCTGGTTGGACATTTCTATAGTTGGTCATTAATCTGGTTGGACATTTCTATAGTTGGGCTTTTTTTTACTTTTGGACATTTTTCTTTTTGGACATTGGTCGTGCAAATCAAGCAAAGTTGTGTTGTAGCGTATCATCCAACGTAATAAAGTTTGAAAATGCAAACACTCCTTATTCGCTAATAGTTGAGACGTGAAAAACAAACACAAATTAATACATAAATTTTATTTACCATTTTCAAAGGTAATGTAAATAGTGGAAATATTTTATAAGTAAAGGAAAGCTAAGCATCTTATAAAAATATCATTTTTATATTTTCAAACTGGACCTAACAGGCATCGGCAAGTTATTGTGTCATTCTTATATAATTTTCCACATAATATGCTACACATAACACGGATTTACAACTTGTGATTTCAACATGTACAATATAATTTTATATAAAAGTGATTATTTCTTTACAGAGGGTTTAGAGCATTTATGGACTCTGAAACAACGAAAGAAAACTATAGAAAACTCACAACGTTCATAAGTCATAAGACTCATAAGTGATAAAATCCTTAACAGAATAATGAGTGATTATTTGGAATGCAAACTTGAGACAAATCGAAAGGAAGGTGATTTGATTATTCGAATTTTCACATTAAAATATACATCCAAACCCGCGCAGTCTCTTTTAACATGTATATAATGGAGCGATAAATCTTTACATTTTTTCTTCAACTTGCTGTATGTGATTTTGAATTTTTGAACATAACCACGCCGCGTAAATTGCACATTTTAAAGACAAGCACAATACAACAATAAATACATCTAATACAGAGCACAAAGACATGTTTTCCCCTGCCGTTTGTAATAATACTAGCGCCAGAACAGAATGTACTGCGCAAATAAATTGTAATATGATTAACGCATTGACTGCCTCTGTCCACTCTAGTTGTTTTCCTTACTTTATCCGGATGCCGCTGTCACAAATAGTTGAACATAGGTTTTACGTAGTACTCTGCTAGGTGCCTCTGTCCATTCTGCGTGTCCTTATCAGTTACGAAATTCAGAGTATTCCTATTTACACCACAGAGCAAACTTAACTAATTTGTTTTATTTTAAGGAAATATAAATTTTATCATCAAAACCCATGCCTTTACATTAAACTTCTTCATCTACCTACCCTTCTCTAATATACAACGATTTATACTTGTTAACTTGTATTTTGTAGCTTTATAAAAAATAGGTTACATAAAGTCTTGTTCCTGTTCATATATACTGGCAACACTGCGTGACAGGTCGAGTTGACGTTCGTCCAACCAGAAAAAACCTCCAGCCCTTGGTATACATAGGAGTTAACCGGACAATTCTGGTTGTCGGGCGGCACCCAGCGTAGGGAATTCCATTTCTATGAAATACGTGTTTACGGCACCTAGCGGTAGTCAATATGGACCAGCATAGATGTTCAGGGCACTGAGTATTGTAATTTTTTGAACAACTATTGGTGTTCGGGGCATACAGCTTTTTTATTAATTAGTGGCACCTGTAGTTTGTTTTCTAATTGGACAGGCAGTCAATGCGTTAAATAAAATAGTTCGTCTTTCGCAGTACATACTTCGTAAAAAATAATTGTATAACTATGGCGCTAATAATACCTAGTCTTAGTAAATACATCCATCATACATAACAATTATCTAACTAAATAAAACAAGGATCGCGAAAAATCTTCATCCACCCCATAATAAGTACATTTATCTCGTAAGTTCTTAGAACAGTACTTGATTTCAGTCCAAAAAATGATGAAATGGGGTTAACGATTACTGTAGTAACATATTTTCACACATCATTATTCTCTTTTTAGTTGATAATATATTTTGTCATTTTACCGACACCAGATAAGTGCAGTTTTATCGGTGTCGGTACCTACCAAAGATTACAAAACGAGTTATTACTTGTGTTACGTAAACTTACATTGCAACTACAGCGGTTCAAGTAAATTTAAGATGCCGCAAGATTTTGGTTGCAACTTTCAAACAAATTGTGGTTTACCGTAACAATAATTAAGTTCTACGAACACCAAATATATATCTGTTACAATATATATATATAGAATCTTTCTATACTTTAGTAGAGGGCAAACGAATTCCAGCTTAGGAAACATAGATAGTGAAATCAACTACTATTGCGGTCGTCTAAAATTAATAATTAGTACTGAGAGAACGCGGCGTGGTTTGTGGTACAAGGGGAAAGTCAGGGCCGCATTAGGGCAGCGGCTTGTTTTCAGGGATTGTGGGTGATGTGGCCCCGCTCGCCCCGCGGCTTGCGTCACGGAGCGCCTCGTCAAAGCTCTGAGTGGAATTGGATCTGGATGCCACTTTACCCTGCAATTAATTAGTTGATGGAATTAGGCGTTACTTTTAGGAAATCCATTATAAATTACAAAAAATATTGGGGGAAGAAGGACCCGCCACTAACCCTCGAATTCATCCTCCTCAACAATAACCATATCCAGAAGGATTTACAATAGCAAAGGATGTCAAATTCGACCCCCTAAGATGTCATAAGGATTGAGAGGGTGTAAAATGAATGGGACCTAAATGAACAGCAATATTCCGCCCAAAAACTATTGTTTTTCGGGATTAAATTTTAAATTACAGGTTTGTTTTTATTTCAAGTAAATAACAAAAATGGCGGATGCGCAGTGAGAAATTTCGGGTCCCAATCGATGTGCGGTATGAGGTGCGATGTGATGGGCCGCGCGTAACCATGGCATTTGTGCAATGTACCTGCGCGGAACGACCGCCATTTTTGTTCAACTTATGTGCCGCGAATTGTACGAACCTTAACATTTTCATAAGCGGATCCGACGCGCTCCTCGATGGAGCGGAAGGAGTCTGAGTTGCGCATCTGGCCGAGCTTGGTGGACACGCCGGCCGTGAAGCCGCCCAGGATCGAGGTCGTCTTCTCCGCCGTCGATTTTATCACAGATTCAGTTTTTTGGTATCTATAACAAACGAGGCAAGTAAATCAGTTTCGTCATCATCAGCCTTTTTAACGTCCCAACTGTTGTGTACGGGTCATGAGCGTGCGGGCCCAGGTCTGTGGACTTCTCATAACTTCGTCACGGTTACCATGGTACACCACGGTAAACCACCCATTAGAGCAGTCGGTAAATGAACATTAGAAGACACTTCATCAAATACTCTGTGGAACCTTGTCGCAATAGGTTTTTAATAATTTCTTGACATTAGAATGAATATGTCAAATATGTGAAAACGACAAAGTACTAAAGGGCCTGACGTGTTGTTCACTGTACTTATTAAGTACACACATAACTACTTAAAAAAAGGAACCGAAAAAGTCATTAACTGGGCTGGAATCTAAAGGTGAACGCACACTTGGGCGGCGCACGCGTCGCAATCGCCGCATTTGAATTATTTGTATGAAGTTCTATGCAACCTTGCACACCCATCCGAGCCGCGCTCGCCGCAGTACCCGAATTCCCCTAGCCGCATCTAATGACGTCACCAGCATCGGCACGTTCGATGAGCGGATGACGTCTCATTCGCATTCACCAGCCGGCGGAATCGGTTCTGAATGAAACCAATTCGATGCGGTGCGTGCGGCGACTGCAGCGACTGCGACGACCGCGGCGCAGACAGGTGTGCGAGGCCGTCAACAATAACGATGACTGCGGTGCGGCCAAGTGTGCGTTCACCTTTACGCAATAACCTTTAGTCCGTCACGTTTTCAGTTATCGTCCAGGTGTTCATCTCACAAATCATGAAATTCATCGGCTTTATTATTAGTATGTGAAGTTCATATCTTATTTTGTGTGCAACTGAATAAAGCAGAAATATTTTCAACTTTCCGAAAAAATTAAGCAATAAACATCAATGAACATAATACTTTAGATCGTTTCGAAACAATACGTATTTAATTCGATTAATCACTCGTAATAAAACGTTATCGAAATCTTTATCAAACTGCGGACATATTCGTAGAGATAAGCATTATATTTCATTAATACATAGACCACATCATTTTCGTGACAAATCAGCACTTGACTTTCGTTGTAACAGATAAAAAGATGAATCATTACTAAATATTGATATAATTCTGAAGTCGAAAGATCAAGTATTGTAACGAAAGCATAATCATCGAATTTACATATAGAGAGCGCGTCAATCTTTATAGCGTATCTGAATATAGGCACGAGTCGCGTTTCAGTATTTGTTTTTAGGTGTCAGCGGGACGTAGAAGAGCGGGGGATGAGTACGGGCCGCCGCGCGGTATGGAGGAGGACACGGCCCGCTCCCTCGCTCTTCTACACCCCGCTAACACCTAAAAACATGTACTGAAACGCGACTCGTGTCTATATTCAGATACGCCATAAACATTGACACGCACGCTCTACTTACATACTTAAAGAGGTATGTAACACTGCTCGTTAGAATTACCTAATTACATTTCCTCGATGAATATGCCAGTCAAAATGAAACCTTACGATTCGTCTTTAATAGTATTGATCCATCCCAACCAGGCTATTTAAAATCCAGGGTATTAGGGCCGGCGTTCATTAGAAGAGTGGAAGTGCAGCCGACTTTCTTTGATAACAATTTACACAAAACTATAACGTCACTAAAATAAGGGCTAGCCTGTGATTCCGCACTTCACGCCGCCTAAGTCGCTTGATATTGGCACGGTATTTTGAACCGTATTTTAAAGAGGTTTGGGTTTAGTTTACATTGTTATAGAAGTCGTTGTGCCTCCACTCTGATAGTGTGCGCTGGGCTTAATAAAGCAAAAACTACTGTTAATTGCTTAATTACTAATTAGGAACAAACAAGTCACGGCATGCAATATACAATACTCTATATTACATATGGTTAGCGTTACAACGTTGCCAAGTTAATTATTAGATTAAAATTGCTGGTTTAACGGATACGGCGTTAATATGTAATGTAATTAAAGTTGATTACTATTATTATTAGTCTTCCAATCTAATATGATATGAATCACTCAATTTACTTACTGTCATATTATATTGATTTGTTAATTTTACTTACCCGTTTCTGTACCGAAAACATAAATAATATGTTTCATCCATTTCATGTAAACTGAGCGACTAATATACTTTCTTTTGGGTTAGAACAGAGTTTTAAAATATAAACTTGTATGTGCGTCTAATAAGATATTACAAAAAAAACAGTCAAATTAAGCTGTACTTACATGGGTGCTCCAGTTACGGCTTGTGTAAGTGCAGCGACACGAGATTCTACCGATTGATAGCTGTTATGCAACAAACCAAATAAAAGATACAAGTAAATAAACACCACCTTTTCTACGATACATTTATTAAGCTCAAGCGAAATAATGGAAAGCTCGCACTGCTAACAAAAAATGTTCTAACCCTCGAGAAAAAGAAATGTAAACAGACATAAGAAAGTGTACAAAAAGTGCATTAAAGCAAACTAGACTACATTTACTCACACTTGGCTCTCTTTCACATTTTTCAAACCCTGGTTCACATCTTCGGTGATCTCCTTCCATACGGTGATGCCAAGTTTTCGTTTTAATTCGGAGCTTTGACGGATCTGAAATTTAAAATAATAATATTAAGGTAAACAAGGGATCTTTTAATAACTGGGTCATAAGAATATTCATATCTTTGGAGAAATAAATAAACATTGTGGTCTCCAAGTCGACCTTTGGTAAATTACAACAATATTGTATGATTCATGCTTGCATGATAGGGTGCAGACAGGAAACTTGTTACTGATTCTTATACATACCTAGCACGACTTGTAGAGTGCAATCTACAATGAGATACCTTGGTTACCGAATACCTCTATCTATTGATATACATGATGCAACAGAAGAATTTTTTAAGCACCCAAAAGTTTAAGTTGCACGGTAACTTTTCTACTGCAGTTGAAAAGCTACAAAAGCAGTCCTATAAATGAATCATGAACGAGTACTCGTCAGAATCGCAGCGTAAACTCACCACCACGCTGTGTCCAGAGGTTCGCTAAATGTGATGTCAACAAGATCTAACTCGTGATTGAAGGCAAGGTATTAAAGAGAGAGGGCAGTTTAAAATGAGGTTACCCTCCTAGGCACACAGGTACTTTGCTCTGGAGCACAGAGCCTTGGGAGGCGATTTGATCCTTGATAACAATCCGCGATCTCCGACTCGAAGCGCACCAGTTCGCGGCTCCACTCGGCGCGCAGTTGCTCCGCGTCGGCCGTAACAGCTTGTCAAATACGCGTCCCATAAACACACGATACTAGACAGTAGACACACAGGTACCTTGCTCTGGAGCACGGTGCGCAGGGTGGCGATCTCGTCCTCTACGCGCGCCAGTTCGCGGCTCCACTCGGCGCGCAGTTGCTCCGCTTGCTCCGGAGTCAGCCCCACCAGCTCGTCGGGAGTATGCGCGTCACCGGCAGCACCCGCGCCGGGCATCGCTTCTTCAGCTATAACAAACGTCCAAATGGTACATTGGCCAAATTGCTAGCTCCGGTATGTGCTTAAAAATACTCGAATAAACTAATCGAATAGCCCAGTAACTATGGGAATCGAAACCGATGCTTAAAGCCCTCCAGATATTTATTTATTATGTTGTATTTATATGACGCACTTTATAAAAAGTTAACTTCTTACATCGAACTAATTCGGTAGTTTCCAAGTAACAAATATTAAATGCATTTCTTAAACATTAATAAATAGACATATTTTGACAATCAACTGTAAAATCAGAATTAACATTCGTTGAAAAATAAAATAGCTACATGCAATCAATAATCATACAATAGAAAGAAACGGCAATGTTACATCATGACGTCACTGTGTAGTAGCGCCATACAAGCAGATCCTGGCTACATATAAAGAACTGGTTTTGCTAAAAAGGGACAGAGCATCTCTCTAGTACTAACTTAAATCATTAATATCTCTAAAAACGAATTTTAGATCTTTCTTCAGGATGTCTATGTAAGTTGATTGATGGAATATAGTTTTAGTCAAATACCGAATTCGATAATTCAGTAGAGGGCTCGCACGCTTGACAATTAAATACTGAGACATCGTTACTAACTTCACCAGTGTCGTATCGCAATATTACGACCACTCGAAAACTTTTCCGTATCAACTTTTTGGTCTGTTCTAAAACTTGGTACATAAAGAGCTAAAGATCTCTTGAAAACTGCTCAGTGGTTTGGACATGTCATCAGAGATTTCAACGATGGACCCTTTCTGCTTTGAATTCTAGCAACGGATTACTCTGGACTACTTCAAAGGTGACATAGCAACAGTACATTCGAAAAAAACATAGTTTAGTAGGTAACTAGAGAGAAAACACTGTAGACAACATCGAAACGCTTACAGGCGGCAAACTAATTCCGAGAGGAGCAATAAAGAATAATGCAAAAGCTCTGACGTCTGTTTGTCGCAGTCGCTCCAAATATGTAACTACAATATACGAGAACGCGAAGTTGAAGTTTTCAATATATAGACGAAATACTTTCGACTTTACATAAATCCTGAGACTCTCATTCTCATAATAATCATGTACATTCATGTGAATGTACAGTCGCCCACTAGCTATAGTATACCATCTGTCAAAATCCTATAATACACTTCAAATTTGAAGTATATGATGAATGTATTAATTTCATTTCAGATTCCAGAAACTTGACAGATGGTATACATTTGCTAGAGGCCGACTGTACATGTGTAGAGACATATTGTACAGGGGTTTTTCTTAAAAAATATTAGACCGATTCTAAAAATTCTTTTACATTCATGTTTAAACTAAGTTGAGTATAAACCAATGAAAATATTTTTTATGATTGGTACCGTATTTTTTGAGAAAATCTCAATCATTAATGTTGCGCGTCTGTAGCATTGTATCGTACCTATACGTTTCTCCTATGTAGTGTAGGTGACCGAATAATATAACTAATAATAATAGTACTTGTATTAACTGTCTGCTTTTTATATTGCATAATTATCATCCTCATAAAATAAAATGTATAATGAGCAATCAGCACTCCACTTTTATACTTAAGGTTTACATAAATGGGTAATGAAAAATTAAGAACTCAGTTCATAGTAATTTGTACAACTAGTTGAAAATAACATGATAATTTTAACTCAAGAACGCCAAAATTCTCGCGAACTGAATAAGTCCGTGTTGTTTCTCTACCTAGGCTACTGTACTTGTATCTGTGTACGTAATGTTGAACAGGTGGTTTCATAACAATCGAATATAAACTACAATTCAAATACCTAAACGGCTGAAGATAGTTCATACTAACTTATATTTAGAGTGAGGTAGAATTTATACTGCTGGTCGTCGTTAGTAGTTATACTAGTCACGGAACTTACATACTCTTAAGTCATATTCCATATGGTCGTAAAATCTCTCAAACAAAATATAAAGTAACTGACCTCCAGGTGTAATGCCCAGAAATTTCTTGTAATTTGTGTGGCTGGACACTTTGGCAAGATAAGGCTTAGATAAATCTTGAAACGTAACTCGTACGTCGCGAATTTTTTTCCTAAATATACGCAATCGACGACGGCGATTGTCCATATAGAATTCTGTCTCGATACAAAGCGCGGACTCTGCGATATCGGGCAGTGCGCGCCACTCGGCTTCGGGGTCATCCTGTGGCCAGGTGGTCAGTCCTTCCAGCTCTTCGAGTTCATCTACCGCTACGTCGAAGCTGGGTGTCGAATCGTCGTCCGGCGGCATGAAGTACGGATCCTCCATGTACTCCAAACTCGTGGGCTCCACGCCGCCGGCCGTCCCATGGTTCGCCATTCCCTTCCACTATCTGCCTCGTCTCACAGCAATCCAGCACATTCCGAACTAGCACTATCGAATTAATGGAGATAATTGTCCATAATCCACAACAAGTTAATGATATGCACATTGGCGGCAATATGGAGATCACTGTAGAATCATCCGTAACACTATCTACGTGAGAGTTAACAAGTTCACTGTATGAACGTGATGTGATTTTCGCAACACGCTCAGTACGAACGACATAACTGCGTCGAGGCAATGCGCGAGCGCAATGTTGTCCGTTTCTTCCGCCACGTCGGGCCCCGCTAGCAGCCTGCCCGCGTCCGTCGCGCGCCGCTGCCTGATAGCTCGCGGTTGCTACTTTCACCGGCAACCACGCGAGCTCCAATATTCGTTGTTTCAAATATGATCTTGACCCCCAAATACAAAACCTTCATTGTAGCGGCATTTTCAAATGAATTAAAACAAGTATTTTATTGTAGATGCCACGTGTCTATTGAAGCGTGTAGGCGGTGCAGGTTTCTGATCAAAAAAGACTACGAACAAAACAACTACATGTCGAGCTCACCTTGTGCGCTAGGCAGAGTTTATTGACAGTGCCTGCGGCGAGCGAGCGACGCGAACGTTAGTCCATCATAAAGCAGAGTTACGTCATTCCCGCCCGCTGTCGAAATAATACAAAAAATCGAGATTGCACGAAGCAATCGTGAGTCACACCACGTCGATGTCTCGACAAAGCCAAATTTTGTGAAATACCTAAACACTATTAAGCAACTATAGCTATTTGCAATTTTGGAGTTTGCAGATACATCTTATAAATATATATTTAGTACTTTCTAGGTACCCATTAATATTTTTGTTAGTGAATCCATTGAGGATTATAAATAATATAATACTTACATTCACAGAATACTTCAGTTAACTACCGTAATAACAATGCAGACATAACTCTTGCAATTTTGAGAAGTGGCAATTTAATTTAGGTATATTTAAAGGAATTTATTAAGTTTACAAATAAACTGATTTTACATATTTTACCACACCTAAAGCATAGAATATATATTAACCTAAAATCCTCATTGAACACTCTATACAACATAATAGAGTTGTATAAAACTCACTATCTTCACATTCTTGCCATTTTAGTAAGTTTCAATAAAATGTAAAGTTTAAAGCGATAAGGCCGCCTTCTTTACATTATATTGTACCTCTCTTTATGTTGTATGTTTTGTTTATGTCCCGGGTGTGCGATACAGTATATTTGTATTATTGTATTGTATATATTTGTGTATGTATGACTAGGACGTGTAGAGTTCATGTATGAGAATTGAATATAGTACATAAATACATCAAGTTAAACATAGCTTTCCTTATTTACATGTTTACAGTAACTACCTATACTTGGCTCCGCAATAATATCTGGTTGGACCTAACCTAATGATATAAATATTACTGGCAAGCTAGAACATGAATCATTTTTAACTAATCTGACTTTTTCTAACACTTTCTCAAGTCCCCTTAATCTGTGTCCACTAGGTTTATGTAAAACTGTTCATTTTCACAAATCTGAATCTTTCTAACTCTTTCTTCATCAGTGCCCGCTTAATCTGGGTCCACTAGTTATCTGAAAACCTTCATTTTTAACAAATCTGAATTATTCTAACTCTTTCTCTCTCAGTGCCCCCAATCTACCCTGACATCCATCAGACACCCCAACCCTGTTTTTTACATATCTCTGAATAAGACACATTTGGTAATTTGTTCAATATGAAACCACAATGAGCAACACAAACAACTTTATCCCTAAGGGTTGTTAAGTTATGTACATTACGATACCATTATGTATATTACATTAAGTACAAAGTAAATTTATTAATAGTTTCATGAAATTTGATACAAAAATTAGTAGTTTGAGAAAATGTCACATAATACAAAAAATTAATTCCATATTAAATAATTATTTTTTTATTCAATACTAAATCCGCATTTGACCTCGATCTCGCCTGATGGTAAGCGACACTGATATTAACTGAATTGGCTATGGAGACGACAACTTGAACCAGTCACTGTTGTCGATGGTTTTTTGACGAGCAGCTGTCATGGGGTGTTAGTTACTTCACAATAGATTAGTATTTTCGGTTTTTTTAGGTATTACATGGTCGTAGAAAAAGTATTGTATTGCAACTGCATGTAATTGGCCATTCTAAAACTCGTTTTTTCTATTTTGATACTAACTATGCTCGTATCAAAAACTAAAAACTAATTTTACAATGACTGTGATTACGTGTCAACTACTATTGTATAGTACCTTTGAAGACAATACTGCTAGCGCCACTCTTATAAAGGCTAATTTATATATGGATTTCCCAAACTGTTCCCCATATTTTACATTAAATTAGTTAATTGGGAAGCTTGCTTGCTTGCTTATCGTATGGTTAGTGGCCAACCTATTTGTCAGAGTTGTTCAGGCCGCCCGTAGGCCTCTGACATGGCTTAACGACTGCAGTCGAACGACAACAACCGGGACCGACTGCTTAACGTGCTTTCCGAGGCACGGAGGAGCTCAGATGAAATATGCCACTAGCGGTCACCCATCCAGGTACCGACCGCGCCAACGTCGCTTAACCTGCACGATCACTTTCAGACCGTGCTCGCAACTAGGCTACGAGCTGGGAAGCTGAGAAGTATACTGGTTCCAAAACACTAACTTTACTTAGTAATTGATACCCAATAAAGTGAAATTGGTTTTGGAACATACCCTTGAACAATTAGTTTTATACAAGCTTGGACACATTTTTTGGTTTCGTCTCCAACCAAACACAATGCATTTGATAGATTTCGCCTAGAACAACACTTCTTGTTGTGGAACAAACATCCTAAGTCGTGTGGATTAGAAGTTTTGTTTAGTTACTGATGATTCGTGATGATATAAATCCAGTAGAATCAGCGCAGTTAGTATGAAGATGTTTTTGGTTTCTAGCTCCTATCTTACACGACTTAGGATGTTCCTTCCATAATTAAATATGTAGATATAGGTGAGATCTATCAAATGTACTATGTTTGGTTGGAGGCGAAGCCGTGGGTCCAAATGCACCCAATGTCCTTTGATTACTAGTTCTTTTAACAAAATATGAATGTGTGTAGTGGAGTGATAGTGGTTCAGGGAATATCTATATCAGTTTTTCCACAACATCCAATACCTATGATGACATATTTAATTACATGTGCATTTCCACATAGGTTTAGATTTAAAAGTAATAAACTATGTAATCGACTAAAGAAGTAAACGGCTGCTTGGATTAGGTTTAAAATTTTAAATGTTCCAAATGAAAATTAGAAAAATTCATGTGACAAATAAACATTGATTCCTACATACCTGTTTGTACGCCGCTCATTATGATCGTATTTCAGTCTTGCAAAATTATTCTAATATGTATGAGGCACAAAAAACAAGTACAAAGATATGATTCTAGACTTTGTTGGTTGGTTCTTTGATGAGGAAAATACGAAATATTTCTTTGATGATTCTACTTCACAAGCACGGTACCTACCTATGAGTGGTATTAGGGTTCCGTAGCAAAATGGTAAAAAAAGAACCTTTGGTGTCCGTACGTCTGTCTCTATGTCACAGCTGATATTTTTTTCAGGAATTACTAATGCTATAGGTTTGAAATTTGGCATAGTTGTAGAACTTGCTTGCCCGCGTCTATCTCAGGTTAAAAAATTTGGAATTCAAATTATTTATTCATTCATAAATATAGGTACAAGTTGTTACATAAATGTATGGTCCTCTATATTTAGCTATAACAGCATACGAAATTTTATATCAAAATAATAAATGGCCAAAAATGTACTAAAAATTACCGTTCTTCCTTAGGTGTCTCGGAAGTTTACAAGCCGAAAATCTGAAATAATTCAGGCTCATAGATAATCCCCTATATTTTACAGGAAAAATAAAACGGGGTTTCAATAATTTGTAATTTTTGGGATATTAAAAAACAAAAAAAAAACATTATTTAATGTTAATTTTTATCTACTAAAAATCTGGAATAACTAGTACTGATAGAGGTGTAGAGTTACACTCGCGACACTCCATACAATGCAACGATTATAATCACCTATTACTCGCGAACTACAGCGTGCCGTACGCATTTGGTAGATTGCGGGTGTGTGAGTGAGATAAATACGCCAGCCGGAACAGCGCGCTAGGAGGTGGAGAGTGTCGCTTCTGTACGGTGGTACTATTTAGTATACTGCGATAGAGTATAGAAGTATGTGTTCCGGGAAAAGTAAAATAAAGTGTAAATATTTATAATTTTAGAGGAAAAAAATTAAAACGTTATTTATTTAAAACTAAACTATTTATTCCTTTTCAGTACGGAACCCTCGGTGCGCAAGTCCGACTCGCACTTGGTCGGATTTTTTTAATATTTATTTTTACGACTCTGGGTTCAAAGTGATTTATTTATTTAATATTTATTTTTCGGCTCTGGGTTCAAGCACCAGTAGTGTTGCCACCTTTGAAGCCTGCTCCACATTCGCGCCAAGAAGTCTTGCCAAGGAAAACACATGACATGACACCGCGAACCCGCAAAATGTGGACGCCTTCTCGGTTCTTATCCGCTAACTCCGCGGGCTCACGGGCTGCCCTAGACGCGAGCTGTTTGCGGACACACCGATCGAGGAACGAAACGCGAACGGGATTTAATCTTTTAATTTGAGACTTTTGTTGTTTTGGTCTTGCCATTTTCACTTGCATTTAACGTTAGAAAGAACAGGGGTCATATCTGCGATATAGCCCCGACTTCTACCCGCCCCGATTTTTTTAACGTCGGTTTAATATATATCAATGGTTTGCAAGTCGAAATGTATAACCATTCTCGCTCTCTTCGCTCACTCCGCCCTAGCTTAAGCGTCTTTGTTGCCACTTTCGCGATTTTGTCGCTAGATCTAACGGCTTTTTGACTATGTCAGCGACATTGGCGATATTTGGGCACAATTTTTCCTAAACTATCAATATTCCGAGCGATTTTTTTACAAGCCTTAGGTGGCTGGCAACACTGGATGCGTCATTCTTTCGGAAATTTTGGAATCGTATTCCGTTTCATTCATTCATTTAGTCCCAGACCATCATTTTTGCATTTTCATTTCTGGTGTGGTTATTTTTATAAATTTTTACCTTTTGTACCTACCTAGCTAAATTAGCATCATATTAATATTTTTGTATTTTCTTTTAGCTCAGCAATATGTCAGCCACTGCATTATTTGGGAACACTTCTGCTCTTGGGGGCAGCTCAGGAGGCAACAAGCACTTGGTGGAGTTTCGAGCTGGTAGAATGACTCTGAAAGGTCGGATGGTGCACCCTGATAAGAGGAAGGGTCTGCTGTATGTTTACCAAGGAGAGGATTCATTGATGCATTTCTGTTGGAAAGATCGGACAACAGGAGAAGTGGAAGATGACTTGCTAATATTTCCTGACGATTGTGAATTCGTGCGTGTAAATGAATGTACTACTGGGAGAGTCTATGTGCTCAAATTCAAGTCATTCTCAAAGAAATATTTCTTTTGGATGCAGGTTTGATTTTTTTTACATCATAAGGAAGATAATAATATGTTTATTGATATTTAGGTAGAGAGTGCGTCAATCTTTATGGCGTATCTGAATAATTTACTTTTTAAACTTATTTATTAAATTTATTTTTAAACTTAATTTCGAAGATGAAATCAAATTGTTCATCATATAATTCCAGGAACCCAAAACTGAAAAGGATGATGATTTATGTCGTCGCATCAATGAGGCGCTGAACAATCCGCCAACCTCTGGGGGTCGTGGCGGTGGCAGCAGTGGGGCTCAGGATGGAGAGTTGCAGAATCTTCTCAACAACATGTCTCAGCAGCAGCTCATGCAGCTATTTGGAGGTGTAGGGCAGATTGGAGGCCTGTCATCGCTACTTGGCACTATGGGGTAGGTTGAAAATCATTTCATCCAATATTTTTCTGTATTTTTGAATTCTTTCCTTTTGCCATTTATGTCATTAATTTTAAATGAGTTAATTGAGGGGGTATACAGACAGACACAAACTCTTCGGATAGCAGACTGCTGGTTCCATGCTTGGACTATCCGGTTACTTTAGAAGTGATATGTGTTGAATTTATTATTATTATGAAGATAATACAAATATACTTTATTGCACACTCAGGACATAAACAAAACATACAACATAAAGAGAGGTAATAGACTGGCAGCATAATGCTGGTGTGTCTATATCACAGTTTTGGAAAAGTCTTGTTTATAGATCCATAGTTCACTTTTAACTGCGCCCGCGCAGGCGACCCCAAAGTTAAGCGGTTTACCTATAGTAGTCCGATTTCTGTGGTGGTAATAGAAAAGGTTGACCACTAACCATACGATAAACAAACAAAATTAATTGCAAGTGGTGGCCTGTTTGTGGGGACGTTAATAGGCTGATGATGATGGATGACTGAAATAAATTCCAGCAACAACAGCAGCAATAGCGGTAATACAACCCGTCCGTCTGTGGGCAGCAACAACAGCTCGCGCGGAGGAAGCGCGACGCGTACCACCGAGTCGTCCGCGTCGCGTACGACGCCGTCTCGAGCCCGCGACGTGCCCGCGCCAACCGCCACGCCGCCCAATATCGCCAGCGCCACCCAACCGCGCAGTAAGTTGGCGCCATCCTTCTATGATTATGACTTTGAAGTAGGATTGCCATCCTGGCGGAATTTATTTGTTTATTTACATATTTCATAACAACAAAATTATTATATCATATTTTAAAAAAAGCAAAATATCACTAAATAACGCCTGCCGCGTAGATAGTTTAGTTTGTCAGCGCGAAACGCACACTTTGGTGTAGTGTAGCGTACTACAGTTCACGCGGTTGCTCCGCCCCGCGCTCCATCTTTTAACGCTAATTTTCAACTTTGTGTTTATTTTTACAGAAACATACATTATTTTTTCACGGTTATCTGGAGAAAAAATCTGATTTTACCCAACTGTCCGGGGTTTTTGAGTCTTCGTCCGGCGACGACAATTTAGGTCATGGCTAGTCTACTGTGGAGGGACGCCATTTCATCCAGATCCCTCTGTGGAGAATCGGCTAGTGATCTTCCGGCTGGTCTCCTCCGTTCCATCATGCCTTTACAGAACCTCAGGATATCTTCGTAGTTCAGATCTTGTAACTCTTCTCCTATGCTGTCCCTGCCAAAGGCTTCCTACCTCGGTTTGGAGTACACCACACACAGCAAGGAAGTGTTTCTTCTTCTTATGTGCATTCAGGACAGCTATAGGCAACTGCAATAGTTCATGTGATAGCTGTATCGTGCATCACAGAAACGTCAGCGACTTCGCGCGTCCGACACATGCGTTGGTTGTGAGTAAAGGACTCATTTTATTTGGACATTAATTACAACTTTTTGACCTGACTTCAAAATGTGCCAATACTGAGTTATAATGTCAATTATGTCAATTTAGAACCTAAACTAATAGTAAGTGAGATTTTAAATGCAAAACTTTACCAGATAATATAAACCCATACCCTATTGCAGATTTTTTTATTTATATCTACACTTTACCTTGGTGATAATTATTATCTCAACTGGTTTGAAATTAAAAGGTTAGAATTAACTGAAACAAATTTTAAAAAATACCATGGCGGCTTGTCATGGTTTTTATTTTTCTGGTCACATTTTAGTTAGCAAACACAGGGTTGTCCCGACCTTTACTTATATTTACATATTTATTTCAGGTGGGCAAATTTTCTTGTCAGATCTGCAGCGCTACTTCTCGGGTCTGGGGACCGCTCCGCCAGAGGGCGACGGTGCAGCGGGCGCAGGCGCGGCGGAGGGCGCGGGGGCAGCGCCGGCGGCCCGCGTGGACCTGGCCGCCGCGCTGGCGTCGCCCGACGTGGTCACCACCGCCACGGCGCCGCCCCACGCGCAGCGCCTCACGCCTCACGCGCCACCCGCACCTGCCCCCGGCTCCCAGGACGATGTAAGGACCACACTGCTCTCACCGCAATTCGCTCAGGTGAACCATTACGTATTGCACACCTGCTTCATTCGATGCGCCTCGTCGGCGCCGCGTCAGGAACGTGCGGCAGTGTATGCTTGAGCTTGTATGTTAACGGTCACGGGTGTTCGGGCGAAATCATTATTATGCGATTTATTTTACTGTGTGGTCGAAATAACGCTTTTGTGTGCTTGGTCTTTCTGTTGGATTTTTTTTTTGCAACCTTTCTCGCGATAGATATATTCGCACCGCCCGCGCCTGCCCCCGGCTCCCAGGACGATGTAAGGACCACACTGCTCTCACCGCAATTCGCTCAGGTGAACCATTGCGTATTGCACACCTGCTTCATTCGATGCGCCTCGTCGGCGCCGCGTCAGGAACGTGCGGCAGTGTATGCTTGAGCTTGTATGTGTGTGATCGAAATAAATTGTTTGCATGGTTTTTCTGTTTTTTTTTTTCGCGAGACTGTACCAGATACTGATTATTTGGTTAGAGTTTCTACTACTATTGTTACTTATTAGACAAGTTCAGGATTTGTCATACAGAGAGTGGGCTGCAACCCAGCAGAACTCAATGCATCATTGCATTCAAAGAATGATTTCAATCTGGCCTGAATCCGGCAGATAGATTACATTAAAAGACTAGTGCGCGATTGTTTCTTATTTCAAAAATCTGTCTACTATAATCATAATTTGCGTGATACACACACGACATTACACCTGTGCATTATTCACAATGATTGATTGATTGTTTATTTTTAATTTGTTCACAATATAACCCAAGGTGGAATCCCGATCACACTAATTTACCTTTTACATTATTTTTTAGAAATCTCTTGAATGCCCCTTATGGTTTGTACGCTTTATTAACATTTTATGTGCTTGAATTTACTGGGCTTTTATCATACGAATATTACTATCATACCCTGGTAGCGTTCTCAATTTGGTTCTCAGTCAATTGTTTGTAGGTATTTTGTTTTAGAAAAGACTCGGTTTGAGTGAATGGTCATACTAAAGTGTCATCTGCCCTTTGACCAGCACCATTATTGTTGCAGATGAAACTACTATGTATAGTTTGCACCATTCACACCATTGACAACTCTATAACAACACACCCTTATAAAAAACGAACAAAACACGTCAAGGAGCGTTACAATAGTAGTTTAATCTCCAGAGGCCCATGGGGCTATATGTTGGACTAAATTGTAATAGTCATTCAGACCTAAACCCAAAATCAACAATCTATCAATTGACGCCCATTGTACTTTGTATAGGATTAATCGATGCCTTTGGCGGTCTTAGGAATTAGTACTATGTATAGGACCTAGAGTGTTTACTCTTTTCCAAGCTGAAATAGCTCTGGGCACCAGGAAGGATCAATCTGCACCATTAATGGTGCTGATGGTCAATGGTGTGAATGGTGCAAACGATAAGAATAAGAATAGTTTATTGGTGCGGTAGATTACAATGGAGTAGTAACTTAAGCATATGTTACATTAAACTTAATAAAATTAGTGAGCAGTCCTACTATAAGCGCTGACCTCCGAACTAGGAAGTTCCTGTATCTCGGAGGACAGATATCTTCTTTGACCAGTGCAAATGAACATGTAACAGAACATGGGATATAAAAGTGCAAAATTTGGAACAATACAATATAGTATGGATACAATATAGTAGTTTCATCTACACCGTTAATGGTGTTCGTCAATGGTACAGATGACACTACGGGGAATACTTGAGATAGAACCCATTGCAACAAAAACAATTGATATAAAACTATCCATTCGTTTTTAATCAACATACTGTTTTCAGGCGGCGAATCAGTTTTCGTCGGCATTGACTTCAGGGCAAATGGGGCCTGTGATTACTCAGTTCGGTCTACCACCCGAAGTAGCTTCCGCTGCTACAACCGGGGATATGCAAGCATTCTTCAAGGCCCTCGAAGAAACGTCCGATCCCTCCGAAGATAGCAAGAATAAGGAAGATGATAAGAAAAAAGATGATAAGCCGAAGGATGATAAGGGCGACAAAAAAGACGATGCAGGAATGTCGCTTGATTAATTTATGCCGTTGCCTAATATTTTAACGCGATTGCGCCACGTCGCAACGTAAATAATGTTCATATTCAGCTATTGTTTTTACTGTATAACTATTATTATATTGTAATATTGCGTGTTTGGTGTACAAACAAAATTACGGTTTGATTATTATGCGTCACACCTATTGTAACTTGGAAATAAAAATAAACTACTTCTTTTGGAAGTGACATGATTCTTTTATTGGTTTTCAGTTTCTGAGCTTATGAAGTTATCGATTCTGGAATCCTGCTACAAAAAATACGATTAGTATAATGTATGTTCAATATTTCATTATGGCAGCGATATAGGTTGTTTGGTAATTTTTCTTGGAATTTCCTTCCCTATTACTATTTTTATTTCCCTTGGTAAAAAAAACCAAATCTTTTACGAAATACATAATCAAATTATTTAGTGTTCCCCTGCGGACCATCCGCGTAATTTCAGTTTTCCGCAGAAATATTTCTGAAGACTGAAAGATGACTATTTGTATACTTATGTATATATAGCAGGATAGTAAAGTGAAGATAGATGGAGTCAGTACCTAGTAAATATAGATTTACTACTTTAACTAGATATAATTTTAGTAGTAGTAGTAGACACATACACTACACTCGCTTTCATGAACATATCTATAGGATCATAAGGATAAGAGGTTGATCATGTTCAGTGATATGATAATAATGATAAAATAGGAGTAAGTGATACATACAATATGACGTATATACCTACTTGAAATTGCTTGAAACTTGGCTAGGCCCATATCAGTAATAAATATCACAGATATTAAAAAGCACAAACATTTGACATAGCAATACCGTGAATAAATACATGATAATGTGGACATGCAAAATGAATGATTCGACTATTTCGTATAGCCCGCGCCAAGCAAGAGAGCCGTTTGATTAACTGGCTGGCTGTGTGCGCGAACGTTATATCAGTGTGCCGTCAGCCTACCCGGCCGTCGTACGCAGTACATCTGTTGTGTATCTTGTGGTTATAGAAAGGTATTCGTTCGTTCCGTTTCGTTCCCTCTCTGTCTGTGATCAGCAATACAGCACGCCGCACGCGTTTTACGTGTTCCATATTTTTTCGTAAATAGCTATTTTTATCTTTTTGTATTTTGTGTATTCAACATCATAATTTTGTTCAATTATTTGATTATTTACTGAATAGAATGGACAGTGTTGTGCCATTTATTATGTAAACAAAAGCTAAAACTGGTGAAGTGGTACGGGTAAAGGTTTTGCAAGATGTATGAGTAACCAATGACCGCAGGGCATCCCTGCACCGAGGTGCGGGGGCGCGGCGCGCGGGGAAAGGAAGATCGCTGGATGATGGTACATTGATTGGAGTGGAGACTATTTGCTGACTCTTTATCATGTGAGTATAAATACGCTGCTATATTTAATTGTGTTTTTCTTTTTTATCCGTCCATCACAAGGTTAGGCCGCGGATCTTGCAGCATCTTTTTAGAAAACTGATTGATCTTTAAAATAAACAAGTTCCGCTAAAACGAACGCAAAGACCTGTTGAATCATAGGTATGTAGATGTAGAGAATAGAAACGCAAATATGTAAATAGGCAGATATATACACTACACTACCTACCTACATTAGATTACCTTCGAAGGTTTGTCATTCACTTTGTTGTGGTATGGAATACTGAAGATAACAATGATTTAATTTGTAATAATTTAGTCAAATATGAAATATTAGCCTAGGACAATCCATAACAAGTTGAACAATTGTTTTGAGTTTCAGAATGTTTATAGCATTACCTAGGTTTTATTTATCATGAAATTATGGTTAAATGTAAGCGGCACAGTTCTATATACAGTTCAGTTATTTATAACTACAAACTTGACCCTGTATATGTAGCATCGTTGTAGGTATACTTATAGTATTTTCTAGATACATTTCAGAATTCGGAAAATTGATATTTGCCGTTTCGATTTGACTGTCTGTAAGTCGTCAGTTTACTTCCACTTCACATATTGTTTTCAATGTAGCGTAGGTATCGTGCATCCGTGTAAATTAATATATTAGGTATTTATTATTGTTAACGAGTATATAATCCTCCGCACCGCAGCGTATGCCAACTTTACATAGTGCCAGCGAATTCTTTGCCTTACGTCATGTACCTACCTACATACTTAAGTAGGTGGCTATTCTGTATAACTGGTTTGTGAACAGCGATCCCAATTACTGAGTCATGCTATTATTAGGTAGGTAGTGTAGCCGTCATGAATTGATGTAAGATGAAATTAAATGGTGTCTGTGGTCTGTAGGTAGGTACATATTTATCTGTATCTGGTAATAATAATGCCAATCTATGAGTAGGTACATTTTGGCCATGACTTCATTTGTGTAAACGAATATATATGTACTGAATTATAAATTGAACTTTTGGACGGTAGGTGTGTAGGTATTTTTATTACTTTTATTAGAAACTACAACCGCTATCAACCACAAACGAAACTAATTTCTGTTTATAATGTAATGAATGAATGATTTAGAACACTAGGTAGATACTCGTATTTGTTTTTTCTTCTTCTTTAAAAGCATAGTAGTACCTTCATAAATATTAGTGTGATGTGTCAAGTTCCGGAAAAGTGATATCATTGCCTATTCGTGAGCAATGTGTCAAAATGTGTTCAAACAATATTGCATAGTGTGAACAACTCGTAAGCCGGGTTATAAAATGAAACTCGTAGAGTCAACTTGGCTGCCTGTGCCTAGCCTCATAGCCTCGCCTGTCGAGATGTTCGCGCGGCAAGGCGCGGGTGCGCGTGACCTCGAGCGGAGAGCGGGGAACGCGTGAGGGGTACGCGGGGCGCTGGGGAATCCTTCTGGCGCCAGACCGGCATCGGTGTCTGCCCGCGCCCCGCCAACCCGCCCGTGCCGTGCCACCGCCGGCCCACTCGAAATAGATGCACGGTGATTTACGCCTCGGGCATATGAGTAAAGCCTGGACAACATGCGCCGGTTCGGTTCGCTGCAGCCAATCACGAGGCGCTGACCTCAAGTGATTGGAGGACGGAACGCTTGTGATTGGCTGCACCGAACCGAACCAGCGCATGTAGTCCCAGCCTCAATATGTTGCTTGCCTGCCTGCCCCGGCATGCCCACGTCCCCCGCCGCATGCACACTCACGTCAAACTGTACCACTCCACGTAAGAATCATTTAATGCTCCTATAATGGCAAAGCAGATGCTCGTCGTGCATGACAACGCATTTTACTATAATTGACGTCATATGAAACTTCGTTTGGATTTACGGAATGAACAACTTGTATCTGACGCAGATCTCTCAAGGTGACCATTAAAAGGTTCTCCTCGTAGTGGCTATACTACATAGTCTGTAAAACAAATAATTATTCATGAACATTCATCAACGTGTATCTTCTGTTCTACGTAATTTTTTTCTTATCTTTATGTACCAAGTAACAACCATGATTCGGACGAAAGTGGATAACAGATAACAAGAAACGTACTTCTTGGAAACAATGAACATGTTCTTGTAACGAGTTTCATGTCGGTCAGAATGTTTTTGCCTCGCGAGACCACCGCGCCTGCTCAATAAATAAAAGTGTATCCTTATATTGATGATTTCTTAGAGGAATTAATTTTCTGGCTGCCGCCGTGCGTGATGCAACTTCTATTGCTCTATGGATTGTTTTCTATGTTGTGTCGAAATTATTGTGATATCAAATAACTTACTCATCATAACATATTATATTTAAAACCAAACCTACATATATTCGACAACCTGTTATTGATTTTACCAAACACGTTGCAGCTTTTCAGCTGTCGTCCGAAATAGATATGGCATGTATTCTTTCAAGTACACCCGCATAATAAAGGCTCGCGACTTCAATGATGATCTGTCTGATCTCCAATTCCCCATTCAGTGGAGGTATCTAATTAGTGCGTGCGGCGAACGCTGGCAGTGGACGGCGACAGCGACCGAGAACAAAAAGCGACGACATGCGACCGGTCCCACTGGTTTCTGCCAGCCTCGCCGCTGCCACTTGCCGTCATTTTTCCATTTCATTCAGCTCGTACTGAGCGCACTTGCATTGTGATATTGAATACCGTCATGTTTTAATCCACATTACTTTTCTGCTCATAATTATGTTTGAACAGTGACTCGTATGTAAACAATGGCATTTAGCAAACACGACATCATTCATGACGTGTTTACGCTCAACAATTTTTATTAGGTGTTATTACTTTGTTTCGGGCCAAAACTTTTGGCACATTCTCTGTTGCCTTCTATTCCATTTGAAACCGGAAGTTATTTTAATTAATAACATATAAGTACCCACATTGTCGTTTTTATCAACGGCAGTAGATCACTACCTACAACCTAGGACGTAATGAAAGGCACAATACCATTATATACGTGCACGGGATATATGTATGTACATGTGCAACCGACCGGCTCGGCTTCTCCGCCACAGTATCGGCAGGTGCATTTGCGCCCCCAGAAGTTACTGGTTTAGTTAGTGACTTCTACAAAAGTCAATGTTCCTTTCAACAGTTACTGGCAGAATTGGAAGTTATCTATACTTCTTATTGTGCTAGGTAGACCGAACCGTATTGTTTTAAGGGTATGCCGTTCGTTAAATGCTATAAAATTAAATTGAAAAATAAATTGCTTTAGTAAGCTATAATCTTTTTGTTTTGGTCGTCTCACGTCCTGCATTCGTCCATTCAGAATCAGAAGTAACGACTTTGATAGTCCCTGAAGTCCTGACTTTCGCCTCTGCCAATGTTGTGTATTCTGCCTGCACCGCCATTCTCCCAAAATCTCCTGTGTGTTCTGTGGGCTTTAAAGTCTTGATTCGCACTTTCCACAAATTTCCGAATACTACCTAGTTTACGGTCATGTATATGGGCATCACTTAATAGGTACGTGATAGGTGGGAAAGTATGCGTGGTTTAATTAATTATGTAAGTATTGCAAAGGTCGCGGGAACAATGCCGGGTGACCCTTATTGAATTTTGCTGACGTTACGTTAGAGCCCTCCTTGTGTGGCGAACCTCAGTCTTTATGCTCTTAATTAATTGTAAGGATATCAAATTAATTACATATTAACGTCGGCCTATTACATATTAATTAACAAAAAACATTACAAGTACAGTATTAAAAAAATCTTGAAATATTTCTGGATGAATAACTATTACATCACTAAAGAAATTAATGCAGTTACAGTTTGAATTTAAAGTGTAGAATTTAAATAATGGCAACCTTTAAAGTCAAAGAAGTTATTTTTTAACCTATGAAAACGGAGCTTAATCGCGTCAGTACGTACATATTTATTTTGGTAAAAGACTGCACTGCAGTCAGTTACCTTATTGTTAGTTCGACGTTTCGACAAAGTTGCATATTTCATGGTCTTTCTTTCTTTCTCTTAAGAACTTGACTGAAGTGTTAACTGTCGGCGACGGCAGGCATGGCTGGATATGGGTTACATACTCTTAATAATAAATTTTGTGGTCTTGCGCCTATCCGAACTTCATCTTCCACGACAACACTTAAGTATGTATAAGTCCGACGGCACACAACACCAAAGATATTCGCATATTTATCGGAAGATAAATCGCGACGCCAAATTTGGAAAAGCAGTTACTTTCTCCTTATTAAAACCAGCTAACGTTGGGTGTTGAAAATCAACATTGATTTTCGAGACTAGCAACTCACATCGTGCTATCATCATCACTAGCAGTGCATCCTGAGCAACTCAGATCTCTTCTGTGTTCTGCTTTCTTTCTCCTTCTTCATTAGGGATCAGCCTCCTTGTCTTTTTGCGCCAGTCAAGAATCAAGACATCAGTTCTGGATGGCCACATCATTTTCCTGGGCTGTTATGTTACCTAAGTCATTGGATATGAGGATGAAATCGAGATAAAATTGACCTAATCCAGAGATCTCTCCCTCCCTCAATATAATTATGGCAACAGCAAAGTAGTTTTAATAGACAATATAAAAGTTATTTGATTGGTGCAGATAGAGTTCCTAACACGGGTGATAACATATCACACAAGTTTGCACAATGCAACGAATCTTTGGTTTAAAAATAATATAATTGAGTGAACTGCGCGGGTGGACCACGGGCGGCGCAAGAAACCGAATTTTTCCCCTCGTCAACTAACATTAGTCTACAAGCTCTTATAAATACTCTAAGACAAGCTCACTTGGTTGACTAGATGTTTTATAATGTTACACTTTGGATATAAGAGAGTTCATGTAGAAGTTTCCTAATTTGTGAGTGCTAAAAAGTACCTATTGAAGTAGTGTTATTTATTTATGTTCTGCGTTGTTGTATGTGGTTCTCGGAATACCCCCGAGCACGCGCTCCGCCGCCACTCCGGTCGCCCCGTCACGTCAGCGTATAGATAGCTATGATACCTACGTTCTGTTTCACATTTACGATTCCGATATTTCCAGGAATCTTCCTCGCTTCCCACTGCAAGTTATTTTTAAATGTGCGTCGACGTTCCGTTTTACATTACTATGGTTTTTGCGGTGTCGTTTTTAGGATAAGCTACGCTATGCTTAATTAATATATTTGTAGGATTTTCTGTAAATAAACATTGCTTTCACAGAAAAGGCTGTATGAAACGTCAATTATTTTTTGCGAAAAACAGAAAGTCATACAAGTTGTTCAGTTATGGATAAACATCTTATTTTAAGTAGTTGGTAAAAAATAATGACGATTAATCTGCTTCCATAACTTGATAATGATCAGATCACTATGAATTTAATTTTTAATTAGAAATTGAAGCCAGAAACTTACAAGCTTAGGCCACAAATAAATCACGAAATATAGAATTCCTCAGATGGTGGGACTGGGATTGGGAAGGAGTTTCCCAGAAAATTCACAAACAATGTCGTGTCGACGGCGCATATCTCAGTGAAGCTGAATATAGATAGATGAGTGTATGTATTTGCGACGCAGCGACACTCTGACTCTACCTCTGGTTGGCGCCCCACCCACGCGGTTGTCATAGCAACACACTGTCACATAGTATAGGCAGGCACAGCCTTACGAATAGATGTCTACATATACTGTTTTACAGGTACCTAGGTTAGGTTTCTGTCCGAGGGTTTCTACATAGAGAGTACTAACTACGAGAAAGCGCTAGTTAAGTTTTTTTCATTTTCCAAGTCATTTGATTTAGTTCACCTATGCTCTATTCTATACCATTGATATACAGGATAATTTTCATAACTTTTTAAGCATCTGTGGTTATTATAGAAATAAATATCAAGAGTTCAAAACCCCAAACCGTGATAAAAATCTCGTGTTCCAACTATATTATGGATAATTAATTTTCATTCAATAGTTCCGTTTAAGTAATAGAAATTATTATTTTCCTTGTCTTATATTATAAAAGCATGTATCTTCTTTCACTAATCATGTTATCTGTAAAATTATAGATTACTTATAGGTAGATATATTATATTTATGTAAATTGTTACAGGTTGAATCAGCGGTGATAACCGCGATTTATGAATGCGGAGCAGAGCGCCTTGTGAAAGTTTATATCTGGACATATAAAGCATCATTTGAAACGGGCAGGTGAGTTAGGTCTTCAACTGTTTTCTTTTGGAACGGGTTGTTATGATGATCAGCAGCCCTTGCCAAGACGTAGGTTAACCATATTTATAGAGTCGTCTTGCTTATGTTCTGAACGACACATGACAAACTTTTTTGGACCTGCGCCACATTTAGTTGGATCGCATTCATTTACTTCTGTCATCTATTGACTACTGCGTATGAAAATCGTTTGTAAATATATATATGTATCATAATTATAACATCATACAAAGGTAGGTACATCATCAAACATTTCGTAGTTGTTTACTATAGGATTAATATTTATTAACACTTAATTAATGCGGGGGTCTACTGGGGTCAAAACGAAATTAAACCGCGGTATAAATTATGTTATGAGGTTCGTTTGTAATATTAGTCACTGTGAACTGTAGGTGTAGGTACTTTTTCTAAGTTAACTTTACAGATTATTATTTACTGAAAGGATGGCATACTTCCCAGTAACTAAAGCTATTATAATAATTAATAATATTTATAATAGTTCAGCAGTTAGAGATACTGAATCTCTGAATTGTTATCTTCACATAATAATTAAGTAAGTACCTATTTACTTAATTATAATGTAATAATGATATTTAGTATTTTATTTTTGTGGAAAATTTTCACGATATGCTAACATATTATTCAATTATTTATGGGTAAAACATACTAACAATCAGTTCAGTTTAATTGAGTGATACTTTACATAATTACATTAGTGGATTCCTGCAATGATATAGTAAGACATACTAAAAAAAACATAAAAAATTAAGTACCTACGCGATGGCGAGTGAGCGCTTTTCTTTTTGATACTATATCTAGGTATTATTTCTTATCTCTTATTATCTCTCCATATACATACCCATTTTTGTATGATAGTAGAGGTTTATAATTATTATCAAAAAACATTAGTTCTTCATTTAATTGGTGTCATCATTATTAGAAACAAAGGAAAGCCCAAATACATACACTTGTATAATCTATAGGTACCTAAACACAGAGTACTTACTATACAGGGTGGAACAGCTAAGACTTAACAGGAGATTATTTCGTCACTGATAAAGATATTCAAAATCTTTCAACTGATATTGCTACTAGACCACATAGTGCAAAAAGTGGTAAGTCCGAATTTTTAATTTCTCAACAGAAAAAAGTGGTAGGTAAGTCAAAAATTTACATTTTTTGTCCATGTAAGGGGGCATTTTTTGTGACCATCCAAAAGCTGTTTTAACTCTGCATAAAAGGTTTGGTACCAATTAGAAAAAAATACCAATGGATCTGGAGATATTTGCAAAAAATGGATTGAATGAGTTCATATACATTTTATACGTAACGGCTGGCGATAATTTAATGAATATTAAAGTTACGAAAAAACATTCAACTGGTGTTGTTACTTGGTTGCCTAGCGCAAAAAGTGGTAAGTCGATTTAAAAAAAATCTCATCTGCATAAAGTGATAAGACAAAAAAAATCATTTTTGTGAATACAAGGAGTAATATTTTTTATTACGTACCATCAAAAAAATCTGTTTCAACTATATGGTTTAGTGCTAGTTAATCGAAATCTCCTCCATTTGAGAGATAAATAAAAAATTAACATCTACCAAAATTATGTATGAAATTACTGACATATTCAGTTATCAGAACCATACATTTTATGTACAGATAAAATAAACCATTTTGATAGTATTAAACCTCGCCCTGAATATACACACAAAAAATTAATTTTTCTCACAGAGAAATTACAATTTTTGAGTTACCTTACCACCTTCTACATTGTATAACCTAGTAACAATATAAATTGGAATTTCTTGGATATCTCTTTAATTGCTAAAATAATCGCCTGTAAACTCTTAGCTGTTCCACCCTGTATATACGGTACCCAAGAAGTAACAAGTCAATGTCCTTATTGCCCTATTGTGAAGAGAAAACATAGTATTGTGCTTTCTAGAATCATGAAGAAGACTTGATTTGAATTAGCACCTCATTTGATAACCCTATTATAAAAAGCACAAGTGGAAGGTGGCGGCGAGAGGATTAAGCTTTTCTAATTCTTTTACTGTGGATGGGAGTTGAAATGGCCCCACCATAGCTTGCTGTCAACTCGTTATAATGTTTGCCGAGGCCGAATAACAACGTGCTTGGGAATGCACTTCGGAAGTGGGAACACCTTTGCAAGCCGCTCTGCTGGCATATGTCCAAAAGCGAACCAACCTCTCCAGTTAAACCTCAGTGATGTAAAGAGACACACGCCAAATCTAATTCGGTAACGATATTTATCTATATTTACAAAAATAATACGTAATCATAATAGTAAATCAAACACAATAGATTATTACGTTATTCTCCGTCCATAATGATAAACAATTCCATGAAAGTATTCATCATCGAACAGCAACGAATGCAAATCACACGAATATATCGTAGAGCAAAGAACGATTGAATAGTTTTATTTGGTTAAGTGGTGCCCCGGCTGCCGGCTGCCGGCTGACTCACGAATATTATTGTCATTCATACATAAGTCGTATTTTAGTCGTTGATATATGTACGCCAGAATTCGCAAAGGATGACGCCATTCTTTTGACACAAAGGTTATACCTACATCCATAATTATGTATACAGAGTTAAAGTGCGTACACAAGACAAGGTAGAGATACCTAACTTACCATTACATACATAATAAATTCAAATAAAGACATACATACGTACATATACATAGACTATAGATATTTGCTTTGGTTTATATTTCTTTGATCTTATCTTATCTTATGATAGGGGGCCGGGAATAACCCCAGCGGCACTTCGACCCTTGAGGATCTTTTGTGCCTACCCCATTTTACACACAGGTCATCTCAGTGTGCAAGTTTCCTCACGATGTTTTCCTTCACCGTCAGAGCAGTCGGTAAATGTACGTAAGTCTTCGAAAAATACGAAAAACTGGTACATGGCACTGCACGGTTTCGAACCCGGACCTCCCGTACGGGAGTTCGGTGTCCTAGCCACTGTGCCACTGACTCTCTTCTATATATGTATCTGATAATATGGAAACCACTCGGAAGGCCCTAGCGTGAAAGTTAGTAGCGTATGACTCTAGCTAGCCACAGCCGGCCACTATGGCACCAACTTGATCCCGAGTTCCTCATCGATTAGTCATTTGCCTGCTCTAACTCTACACGATTAAAATACTTTCTCACTCATAAAAGTCGTTAGAATCTAAAAATAAATATAAAAACATTCAGTAAATATATTTCTTTGCGTTTGCGTGCCATTGAGTTTGATATCGATTAGCTGGTTATAAATAAGTAGAGGCGTTACGTAGCCGGTCTACAGAACACTAATATGGAGATCGGTTGCCGGGGCGCGGCCAGTCTCGGCATTCGCCAGCGAGTTGACATAGCGGTCAGGCTTGCGTTGCGAGCCGATGACCTGGTTCCGAGGGAAGCCCAAGCAAGGTGGGGAGTCGATAGTGGTGCCGCAACGTCAGCATGCTGCCTCATCGCCGCATTCGAGTGCTCACTTAGCATAGGTTATTCAAGCCTTTCATCCAAACGTCTCACTTCCATCCATGTAATATCTTGACATGTTACGTACGTACATACTTACAATACATAAGTATTATAGGTAGGTAAGGTACTTAATATATGTATTGCATACTCGTGTGGATATAAAAGTAATAAAAAATAAGATTTATTACGGATCAAACGTAGTATCTATGTAATATTCTGTGTTCATTTCGGTAGTTAAAGCACGATTCCAAGACGGGTTTCCCGCCCACGCGACTTCATGGCGCCCGACCGGGCCGACATTCAATAGCTACGTTGCCAAATGCTTCACTGTGGATGAATATTGTTATTATGGAATTTATACGTTAATTGGTTTATTAACACATGCTGGTATTGATGTGGTTTGGCCGTTATTTATATGCGCATAACAGATACTGGTACTTTCACGCAATCTTACTCAGATATAGAGAGGTACCTATTTGAAAACAGTTGTAGGAATGCGCTATGTGAGGACATGGAATGACGTAATGTCAGTTGTAGGAAAGAGAAAAGGAAAGATCTTCCACCAGGTGGGGTGCTGTGCCTGGTGCCCAGATGTCTAGTCCTACTATGGATGTTTGGAACTCGTATATACGCGAAGTCCCGGGAAAATTTCGATAGCGCGTTCTACACCGATGTAAGTAGGTACTAATCGTAATGGCGCGTCGTGGGTACACAGTAAAAATACAATTTCAATGTTTTAAACTTGTTACGTATTTGAGACGTTAACATTACGGACTGAATTCTATAGGTACCTAAAATGACTTCAAACTCCTTGTAGGTACTTCATGTAGATTTCGTAAACACACTTTGGTAGGTAAAGTTGACGTTCATAATGTGTGATGGCCTCGAAAATCCAACTGTCTCCAATAAATGCTTGCAATTACTATGTACAGAAACTGTAAGAGAAGTAGGCAATAATAATATTTCGATTGGTAGATCAGATAGTAAACACGCAGAAGACAGACACTCCCCGTGCCGCGTGGCTCAAGGCCGTGGGGTGACGTTGGCATTCGGCAACAGGCGAGAACGCCAACCAAACAACGCAACAAGTGCCCGCGCCCGCGCCCCCACACTTCGCTTCGGTTTCGCATGCCATTCGCGAAACAGCTGTCGTACAATCACATGATCTGATCTGCTCGCACCTTTAAATAATTGTACGGACTACACCTGTAGATCAATTTATTATTATACATGTTAAGTACCTAAATACTTGAGACGAATTGAAACGAATTACACAACAAATAAAATAACAAGACAAGAAAACAAAGTTACAAAGTGTCAAAGTAGACTGAAGCGTGGACGAATCCTGGGTATGTTCAGGCAGGATTTTTTGGAGTTAGATATGTCTATTGGGAGTTCTCAAAATAACCTTTCCTATAATTTAAATCTTACAATCTATCATAATAATTCCTTAATTATTATGATACTGTGTGCGTACTTAAACTTAACGCACTTAACAGGAAACAATGCCGCTATGATAAAAAACCGGCCAAGAAATAAAAACAATTCTCTCATTTCTCAAAAATCATAAATATTTAGACTCCATTTTATATTTCTCGAAATACATGCAACACCTTGTACCAATTATTTCATATTTTTGTCGTTAAAAATAACATATACATAGGTAGGTAGGTATATATACATAGGTAGGTACCTATAGAATATTTTTAATTTCTCAAATCTCGTACTACTCACAAATGGTACCTTACTATAACTACAATTTAGCCTATAATACAGATTAATAAGTAGTTTAATTCTAACTTAAATTAATACGGAAACACTTAATCTAAGAAAATATCCACTGACTCAATTCTTAGTTAATTCTTAGTCATTGTTTGTTAAGACGAAACACTTTGTTGTTGTGTCTTTGTCCTACAGCGCTATCACTACACTTATCACTAACTTTGTCACTGCACTAACTCAAAAGGTTTAGTCCTTTTCAATCTTCTCAATAGGTCCGTGTTATCAAAGAGCTGGCTGGCCTCAATATTCACGTCATAACTTGACAACGGATGATCTGATTTGTAAAAACCGGGTACAAATCGGATCATTCGTTGTCAAGTAATGATGCCACAGACAAACATATCAAACTTATAACACCGTCCCACCCCATCCCTTGATCGGTCGGTGGTTAAAAATAGATGCGACTAAGCAAGTCCTACAACTATGCAAAATTACAAGTCGATAGGATTAGTAGTTCCTAAAAAACAGCAGCGACATATACAAGACTTCGGTGTCCGCCCGTCCAGTTCCTCCTCTCTTTTCCTTTTCCGGCTCCTGTTTTACCATTTAGGTACGGAGCCCTAAAATTGAAATTTGAGGATCTCATATGTAACTAAACATAACGCTACCGTCCCATCGTTTAGCTTGACTATCAAGAGCTAATCAACCGATGAGTACCAATACCTAGGGCGATCCATTAATTGTCAGTCACATAGAAAGTAAAAGAAATATTACACATGTTTATTTACAACTTTTCAAAGTATTCCCCTGTGGCATCAATGCAAGAATTGGATGTGTTTGGAATTGGATGAAACGGTTCAAATCGATGCTCGATACTGAACCAGCTTTAATAACATATGAAAAACTGTTCTTGCGGAAGGTCGAAAAAACCCGCCTAAATTGGTCTACCGTTTCGTCCGCACTCGTAAATTTCCTTCCCCGCAGAGATTTCTTCAACGTGGGGAGCAAAAACCACACGGAGCCAAGTCAGGACTGTAGGGGGGATGTGCTAGCAATTGCACGCTAGAATGGGTTAAAAAGTCCATGGTTCTGGCGGCCGTGTGAGCGTGGGAGCGTTGTCCGCTCCTCGGACGATCGTAACTCAGCTCCTGGAAGGCTTGCGGCAGGCAAACCTCGCTATACCATTGGCTATTAACTGTTCTTCGATCTTCTAGTGGAATTACGGCTACAGGCCCACTACGACAAAAAAAAAACGACAACCATGTTTGGTTGATATCAAGCCGTTGAATAACAATTTTTGGACCGCCCCGCGTATAAGTTAATTACATAAATCACAAGAATCGCTGACACTGGCACGTTGAAAAATGCTATCGGGTTTGTACTGTAACAAGCTGGACGTATCGTGGTCGGTAACTCGGTATCATTAGCTCGCTTCCTGGCCAAGTCGTTCACAATCGAGCCACTGCGACGACTGAGCGCTATCGGCGAGGCGCGTGCGTCATCGCCTCCGCACCACTGATAAGGCTCCCAATTATCATTGCAAAATAATGTGTTTATTCTGTTTATACATTCGTATCTAGCAAGTGCCGTGGAGTTTCTCCACTGGAAATAATCATTCATTTTAGCATTTAAATAGATTAATGTCGCGAATGACGCCAGTTTTATTGCCTCTGGACTGTGACTGTATGTATACCTACAAGAGTTTAGATAAAGGGTGCTTACCGACTGATAACAAGTTCACGACTTCACGAGATAAGTTAAATATAAGAGATTATGTCAACTGTAAGTCTGGTGGTTATTGCTACTTGACTGTTTGGTTGTTCTATGTGAAATACTTGTAACTACACTTGCAAAACTTTAATGGCGTTCGTTAATATCTGCCCAGGATTTTTGAAAGTTGACTTTTTAACATTGGACATTGTCGCAATGCTTAACATATACATATAATTGTTATTATGCCCAGTAGTATAGTATTTTATGAATATTTCTCTTTTTGTATTTGAAATACTTATCTAAACAAAATACAATAAATTTATTAAGCATTTTGCATGCTAGGCTACTTAAATAAATTCAAGTGTGAAAAATAATTCGCGAGCAGGATTTGAATATGCGACTGTATGCTACTGTAAGGCCAGGAATATCGAATAGTACCTATTCCTAGTATTCTATCGAAGCATTCCCGTCTTATGCATCTATAAACGTAATGATTACGTTTTGATTATCCTACACACTCAATCTCAACTATACCGATTCTTCTTTTTGTTGTCTGAAATAGTATAGTAAACAGTAAACTACAACTGAGTCCTAATTAGTTAATTAATACATATTGGTAATGTATTTAAAGATTGCCGCGACACAGTGTCGCCCTAGTGCGGGGTCAATATTAAAAACAATTGTAATTTTTTTGTGGTAAATAAATTATTTTGTATTGTATCCTAACGAGAGTCATAAATACAGGATCGAGCGTGATCTTCAGTACACAGGTATCCATATTCCATTCCACTGACCAGTGGAAGATATAAGTAGTTACAACTTACAAGAGAGAATGTTAATAAATGGACGGGGGCATACAAAGCCAATACCCGTTCTAGTCGAGCGCAACCGTTACGAAATCAGTGCTGCATGAAAATTACATTGCGTCGCTCGCCTTGCGGATACCTAGTAACAAACAAATGATTAGTTGATTTTTTATTACAGGCACCTGCATCCGTACCATGCTCCTGTTTTTTGACACTTTCTGAGCGCCCAAATGTCAAAATCCCATACAATTTGACATTTGAATGAATGAATGATTAAAAATTTATTTGCACACATATACATAACACGATAATTACATTTCATTACTTAAAAGAGTTACTTTTTTACTTAAGAGTAAGTTCACAATTTCACATGCATATATGTCAAAAGGGGAAATTCGGGGAGGGGGATCTCGGAAACGGGGAAGACCCAGGGCTACATGGAAACGTAGTCTTCAAAAAGACCTGGATGCGGGGCTAAAATATCCTGGGAAACCATAGAGTCTGCGGCATCGGACAGAGCGCGGTGTCATATTGTCTCAGCCCTATGCACCACTAGGTGTTCTAGGACCTGTAGAAGAAGATATGGCAAAAGGGTCCCTGACTCAGCATTATGCTGTGACGATGTGGCTAGATGCTAGCCACAGCCGCAGCGCTGGTTTTCAGTCAGGGCCCGGTGACACGACGACACGGTACGTAACGGTGAGACGGCTGACGCACCCCAGTTGTATTAGATTTTAGATTTCTATCAGAATACAATAATCTACTTGCATATTTTGGCACATAGAATTTATTAACCCCCTCCTAAGTTCCTATTCCTAACACAGGTTGAAACAAAATACCTGAAAAATTGCAGTAACTATAAAACAAAATTATTATGGTAGGTAAAATTATTATGTAAGATTTTTTTTTATAGAATTACCTCTCGAAAGTCATTTCTAGACGAAAATGCTATATTTTACGGATGTGTGTATGGTATGTGTGTCAACAAGTTGCATGTTTTTCGCTCTATGTAATTCAGATTTTTAATTTAGGGTGCAATTTCGTCTGTGTTAAGCCTTAGTAGAAAATTTTGGTAACTTTAATAAATACAATACTTACATTGTTTCATATTATTTCAAATTCCATATCGTTTGTTATTAGATGTTTATCGATGTTATGTTTGTTGTTCTCTTCATTATCACGTCGTTTAAGTAGACACATACAACTCACAATACATTAATTATAATTAGGCATCGAATAACATTTAGAAATATCTCTTTCTCTTGCTTTATTTGCATCCTGGGTCGTAACTAAAAATTATTTTCCAGGGGTTCTATCTGCGTAAATAGATACGTAAGTCCATCAAGTGCCAATTCTGTGGTAGGCGAATTTTTTTTTAATATACTTACCTCCATCCATTCGTCCGTCAGTCATCATAAGTACTGTAAATCAGTAAGTTTCCGTAAAAATTGCAGGATGTTTATAGTTTACGACAAACGAAGCCATTGTATATTTTTTTCTCGCTGAAGATTTGTACTTTATAGGCAGGGGCAGGTACTGCAATCGCCGTGTTAAAGTCCATACATATATCTATATGTATAAATAGATTACGAAGAACGACCGATCCGGTTGCGGTGAAGGAGGGAGATAGACAAAACGCGACATGAATCACTACTCACAGGCGCAGAGTCAGTGCCGCTCGCGGGGCGGCGCGCGGGGAGCGGGTGTAGATCGTACAGCCGAACGGAACGAAACGAACCAACGACAAAAAGTACAAACAGTTTGAACAGACATCCGCGGAGCGCTAACGTGCGGTGCGTCGTTTGTGCGCGAGTGTACGACCACCCGAGGTACGCTCATGACCACTAGACAAAATACTATATCAATTATAATTACCCATACTATATCCATAGGTAATTATTATTCGTGAAAAAGAAAGTGGCGTGGCGACGTTGAATCAGGGTGCGAGTGAGACGCTAGTGACGATATCACAGGTGTATGTGTGTGCGTGTATGGCGTGGATCGTCGCGCAATTATTAACGATGAATCACTTGTGCGCGGGTGAAATGCAGCCTATCGGACTTGTTGACATTGGTTCTGGAGGCGTAAACAAATGATATCAAGACAGGATTAATATAATGGTGGACTGATTAAAATTCCGCGGTAAGATTGATTTAACACACTTTAATTGTAACCAACGTTCTGCCACTAGTACATTTTACTGTAAGGACTGTTTGCGAACTAAGACATTTTACAATGTAGGCGTTTTGGGGGTTTCGTCGACTTACTATGTGGGTGTTCCGATAACGACCCAAATTTAGAATATGGCGTTAAATCTACGTATATAATACATTTGCACCTTGAAGGAATCAACCCAGCCCACCACCAGGAACGCGGTTCCAAACATTAATTGGTTCATTCAAAATATTGTCCCTTAACATTCAAACGAAACTTTGTCTCTTCTCCAAAGGATTCGTTCTAAATGAAGGTTTTTTTAAAACCTACGCACTTAACTGCGATCGTTGGGAGTTATGAAAATATATAAGGTTAACCGTATTTGTTCAGGCAGTTTTTGAAATCTTCTAGAAGATTCCTTTTCTTAAGTATTACCGTCTGGCGCCAGTTTTAGTAACCAACTATCCCAATGGAAAGAAAAAACAATGAACTTATTATCACGTGACCCCTACAATCTAAGTTTATGCTATACCTACATAATACTTATAATAAACATATAGGTACCTCTGAAATTCTGCATGTAGACAAATTAAGTACATACCTATCTATCATGACTTACGCATTCTTCTCTCAAATCGGTTAGAGAGAGTTGCAGAGTAACATAAACTAAAAGTCAGCGTGGTAAAGCAAGGTAAACTGTATAACACAGAATATATAGCAAGGTAAACTGTATAACACTGTATAACAAGATATACAGGGATGATGTGGACATAGCTATAGGTAGTGGCAGGGGGACAGCTGCCTCCCAGCAGGTTGTGGGTTAACTGCTCTCGAAAACAATGAATCATTCACAAATATATTTAGTGATTCGAATTCGAACGTAGGATGACTGAGCCAAATAAAAGTGGTATCTTAATCTCAAACTTTTAGAGCAGCTTTAACGTTTATTTAAATACAGTTTTGGCTGTCTGCATTTTAGGATGTAACAAAACTGGTGTCCGAATGGGAATGGGTCCCATTGGTATGGTCAAACATACAAAACAATATACGATAAGCGCAAAAAAAAGATACCCCATTTAAAATCATTAGCAGAGAGCGTGAAATCGGACATTTATTAGCATGGGATAAAAATTCTTACTGCGAATTTTGAAAAGTTGTTCATTACATAATATAATTGTAAATTTTGAACTAAACCCCTTTCTTCTTCATTCTTCACTGCTACAAAGCCACCTGCAGTCTTGACTGCATTAAGTTAAGCTTCTAGAGTGACCGTATTTCTACTGGAACATTTTCCTTTTGTAGCAGAGGGGTCCAGCGATACCCTGCCTCTTCTAGTGTTTATTTGATGTTGTGGTTTGATTCTGGAATCTGTGCAGTAGGCTCATCACACCGTGCCTATGCAATCTTGAAACCCCCTTTCTGACACCACTTTTGTTGCATACTGTAGTGATCGCAAAGATAATTAAAGGCGAAATAATCAAGACATTTAGAGGATCACGCACTCACGCATCTGATGTTGAATTAGAGATATGTTATAAACCATATTGTTAACACTATAATCTAAATGAACATTTTATTTACAAATTGTATTGGATTCTTCTCCTTGTATTGACGTTAATGATTTTGCTCACCCTATATAGGTAGAATCATAACGTTGAGTGAAAATTCTTAATTGAGCATCAATTTTCACAACAGATAACTTCGAAAACTAAAGTTTTCACTATCCTACACTCGGAAATGGAAGCCAATTCGTCAAATTCTATTTTCGTCAAATTCTTGTTGTATTTGTAATATCCTAGCTTGATTCATCAGTGGAAAGGAAAAAATGCTAAAGCGCCAAAATGGAAGTTTTGGGAAATATTTTTTTTAACTAAATACTTTAAATCTCATTTACCCAAAATCTCAATTTTGGCGCTTTACAAATTTTTTCCTTTCTACTGACGATATGTACCTATCTATACTTATTGTATCACGTAAAGTACTAGAGTAACATAGACACAAGTAGGTTCATAATAGCGTTTTCAACGAAACGTGCCAATATGTGATGATAGGCGATGCAAGCTGGCGGCGTGCTGGCGGCCGACCCAGGCGTCACCAGGGCCGCCTGGCGTGGCGCCAGGCCGGCGGGCGGCGGCCGACCGCGCCGGGATTCCTTTGTCTCATTATAACACTAGCATTCGTGCCGCCGCCCTGCTCGATTAGATGCCTTGCGTCGCCTGCAGCCTATCAACTACTCTATTCCTGTAGAATATTTATCTAAACAGGTTATAGGAGATATGTACATTATACAGGTGGGTGTTTCCCATCCCGTTACGCTCTTTTTCTATTCCTCACGAATGAAGTAAAAGATATTTGCACAGATCCTTGATCTATACCTGACCCTTGATCTTATTCTCTCGTAAATATCATTTAGAACACTTGCAATTTTTTTAAATTAATATATCTACATAGTAACTTCTTATTATACCAAGAAAATAAATCGCAGGAATAACTCTGAACTCAACAGCAGTTTCAGTTTGTTAATAAAAAACGCACACAAACGCTCAGTGGCACGTACCGATTATAGAGAACTGCGCTTGTGTGCGTACTGCGTAATGCGCTTATTTGCTCACCCGTTCTACGAGCAGAGCGGCTTGCTTGTCTCCGGTTCGGTTCTCAGAAATTGTAACGCCTTCTCAGAACGTACCAACACAAACGTTCACGACGAGCGACTCGAGTGAGCGCGAGGTCGACACCGCACCACTTCACGTATTGTATTTATTTAAATAAATACATAGAACAACAATTCTCACATCTCACTCGCTTCACGCTTAAGATAGAAGATATACCTATTGAACTAGACGTATCATACTCGTAATATAATATAAGGCTACAGTAAATTCAACTTGTAGGATTTATTGAAATTAACATTCATTTTGTTTTACATTACATCTCTCATGCATGTTTTGATATAGTACATTATGATATAAGTGCGGTAAGTTGAAAATTACAGCCGAGGCGATATTGCTAGCCCGAGCCGTAGGCGAGGGCTATAAGGAAGCAGAGGCTGTAATTTTCAAAGCGCACGTATGTCATACGACGTTTTATAACATATTTACGAGGAAATAAATAAAACTTTGACTTTCTTAAACGAATAAATCTTTAATTACTTGTTAAAGCAGTTATAGAAATTTGAACAATTTTTAAAAGTGATTGTTACGTTGCCAGTTGGCATTTTTAATGTTGTCAAGTTATTATTATTAGTTACAATTTCCCCAGTCTCTCTCTCACTCTCTTGAGTGAAAGTAGGAGAAACGAGACCACAGAGTTCTGCAGTCGGTGGCGGCGGCGGAGGTGGCTGCGGCTGCGGCGACGATGGTGGAATGTACGCGTGTGTGCTCGTAGATGGTTGAAAGTCAACACTTGACTCCAAATTTATGTTCCTTGTAATGCGAGAGCTAATTTCTTCTTTATTTCTCATCGAGTCATCTATGTATCCCTCGGCTACACTGCTCGACCGCCACCCTCCGTGGCGTTTTAGTGTCAATAAGTCCGCACCTGAATCGGCGAGCAATGTAGCCGAGGACCTTCTGAAACTGTGCCCTGTGTATTCATGTGCTTCAGGCAAATTTAAGAAAGTGGCAATTTGTTTCGGCATTGCTCCAAATTTATTAATGCCAATGGGTTGGTTAGTGCATTTACCATTTTGGTAATTTTGAAAAAATCTGTTGGAATTAGATTTTGTTGATCGAAGCGCTTCGTATTTCTTCACTACGTCGTAAAATGGCCCCTGTATTGTGAAAGACCTTGGAATTTTATTTTTTGTGTTTTTGACATGGACAAGAAGAACCCGCCCATGATTCTCGACATCATTAGTTGTGATGTTTGCCAACTCTTGACGTCTACATGCACCATTTATACCGAATATTAATGCAACCTGAAAAGAGATAAAAAGAACGTATAAACACCTATATTGTAAAGAAATACGAAAGTGAAAGAAATTAATAACAATAATTTAGTTTCAACTGACCTTTGTTGCCAAATATCGGCAATCCGGAGCTTCTTTTAGGAACTTCTTGATATTGTCAGCCGAAAATACTTTCGACTTTTTACTTACATGGCCATCTGAGCGTCTTTTTAGGAATGCTAGCAAGTTGGAGTATGACTTAATATCAATACCATGATTTGTTTTCATAGTGCTTTTTAGCATTGAATAGTAGCACCACAATGAGCTTGACTTATATTTTTGAGAAAGTTCCATGAAATATGCTAAAAACACATTTTCTGAAAATGAATTTGCATCTTTGCTTGTTTTCCATATGATGAAATTTTGATACGCTTGTAAGTATCTATCGGTCGATTTTTCAGGCAAGAGGCTTAGAGTAGCCTTTTTCGCTGCGTTTAAGACTTGTGGCGGTGTCAAATTAATAAATTCATCACTACTTGACGACATTTTCAAATAAAAACAATACAGCGAAAAGAAAAAGCGCGCGGAATAATTTTACTTGTCCACAAATTAGCGATGCGCGCGCATCAACTTTTTTTAGGTAAAGGTACAAAAACAGCCAGTATTACTAATAAAGTAAATTAATATTTTTGTGTTTTTGTTACAGATAAATTGGTTGTAATTTATTGTCAAAATTAATTAAATTAAAGAATTAAATCTTTATTTATTATATTTTATCTCCCAAAGTTAATTTTATTCATAAAATATTGACCACTTTTTTAACATAAAAACTCTTTGCTAAGATTTTAAAAAGTATCGTTCATTTTTAGACGGAGCATCTTAAAAAACCGTACATGTTACTTTATTTAAAAAAACTCGTGCGTTTCACATTACTATAACGCACAAGTGCGTAATGAGATACATTACGATATTGAAATTGGTGTAATTACAGCCACTTTACGAGCAAATATGTTATAAAGATTATTTACTTGATCATAATTAAATCTGTACATTTTCGTCATAGATTTTATTTTTTATAATCTAAGCATAGATTAAAGAATAAAATATTACTTACTATATAAACAATAGAATATCAATGCAACTATAATTGAAATAATGTTAATATCCTTAGAGCAAATTTACGTCAAAATGAAGTCACTGACCAATAGAAATAGCTCGGCACATGCGATGCTGCTTATAATAATAATTAACATTGGACTGTTGTCGTATAGTTAATCACAAATTATCATGAAGGTACGAACGCCCGCCCCTTGGGGAGGGAGACTATTTTTTCTTTCATCCATGCAAATTATGTACATATTTATGACAATTAAATACTTAGAGATAATGATATGAGGGTGAATAATTCACTCTTCTCCGACGACGCGCGACGGCCCTGATAGAAGTCTATAAAGTCGATATGTAAAATCTGTAAGATCTGTAAATGTGTGTGGTAAAATCTACGTATGGCAACAAAAATAAAAAGATTTTTTTATTTTAAAAAAAAATCCTTTTATTTTTGTAAAAGATAAATGGGGTTCCATAACATAAATTTGATAGACTGTATGTAACTTTACACTGAGATATACTTGTTTAGTTAAAATGTCTTAGACAAAAAAATTATATATTTTTTTTTATTTCAGGTAATTAAGGCGCGGGTAAAATGCCGCTCACTCAAGAAAAACGTTTAGATAGCAACTTTGCCAACAATAATGACCACAGCTATCTTCATAAGAAATTTAAAAAAATGGCTACAACAATATCTGTGTTTTCTGGAAACCCATCAAAGGGTGGGGACGGCAGATATAAAGAGGCCAATATATCACAGGCTGCTTATGATACTTCAATTTCTAATGGCAGTATAGCAGCAGCCCACCCAGAAATAGAGAAGATAAAAGAGAAACAGAATTCTGAAGTTCAGAGAGAAGATGTGGAGAGAAATGTACAAACTAATTTTAATATTGAGAGTATTAGGTTAAGTGATGTAAATAATGTTGTTCAAATAACTGGTCAGACCAGTGTTGCTGATGAATTTTCTAATAAGACTGAGAACCTTGAAAATGATTTTATCAGAGATGCATACAATGGAGGGGCAGGTGGACGTTATATATGTCCTTATTGTAAATTATCTTGTGCCAAGCCCTCAGTTCTTCAAAAACATATCAGAGCTCATACGAACGAGAGACCTTATCCTTGTGTACCTTGTGGATTTGCTTTCAAGACGAAATCAAACTTATATAAACATAGGAGATCAAGAACACATGCCTTGAGGTTGCAGGGTGCAGATGTATCTGTTAATATAAATGATGAGGACCTGTCTGGTGGTTCCGAAAGTGATACATCTATACCGCCTACATCCATTTCAGACGCTGGATCAGATGCTTCTATAATTCGCCTTGAAAACAATAGACCTAATGAGTTCTCTTCCCCAGAACTAACAAACGATAGCATGATACCATCGATTAATATGAATGCATTGTTAAATGACAACAAATTAAAAACTATATACAAACCTAAGTTCAGAGCAGCGTTTTATCAAGAACTTGATGAAAGAGATAAATTAAAGAGATCTATATCACAGAATGCTGATTTTCTTACGGAACATATCTCTAAAATTATATCAGATAATGAAGCTATCGTTGACGTTATAGAAACACCTTTACAAAAGAAATATGGAAAAATAAAGCAAATTGCGGAAAGTAAGCAGTTTATGAATGATACTGAATTGAAAATTGAACAATCACCGCTCAATTTGTCGAAAAATAACAATGAAATTGAAAATTCATTCAGGAAAAGGTCCCATTCCGAAAGTTTTACTAATATAGATCATCAGAAACACCCACTGAATCCTGAGGGCTCCATAATAAAAGACCTCCTACTTAAAACGAAAGCGAACGGAATGACTACGGTGACAAGTGAATTAGTAGATGGGTTAGGACCACTATTCGTGTGCCCCCTCTGTCAGATAATTTATCGGAGTGCAGAAAATTTGGAAGTCCATAGATTGCATTATTGCAAAGGAAATATTGTCACCAACACAGCGATTAATAATGTTCAGAAAGATCATAAGTTGCATAGACCGGATAATGTTTTTGTAAGAAGTAATTCCATAAATGTTCGGTTGCCTGAAACTCAATCAACTTCATTTTTTAAATTGGAGAAAACATCACCTGTCAGAAATAAACCTGACAATCTCGTGATTATAAAACAAGATACTAACGATGTGATAGCTCCACTGCCATCGCCAGGCCCGTTACTTGGAAACACAAGACTAGTGGACTCAAGGTCAGATTACAACAGAAAAGCAGAAAGCTTAAAATTAAAACCTTTAGCTAGTCCAAAACGAAGATTAGACAGTAGGTCTGAAACGTACAGTCCGAGATTGGTAGAGAACATCTCACCACGATCTGTAGATATGTATTCACAACCTAAAATAAGATGTATTGAAGCAAGTTCAGCAACATTACGATCATTGGATGAAATGTCTCACATGAGGCACAACTCTACATCTCTTCAAATGTTTGGAGGTGAAGTGAAAATTGTGGACCATTTAGGTAGTACAACTACTTTACGCATTGAACCAAGCAAAAATCAGCTATCACCGATATTAATACAACAGAATCTATCTCCATCAAAACTCGCTAATGACGCAGAAGCCAGTAGTATTGTAGTAAGATCAGGCCTACACTCTGGTGGAACTATGGTGCATAATCCACCAACGCCAAAGGAAATGTTAGTTACGCCACAACCACAAACACCTAGAATTTCAATATCAAATTCAAACATGCCAAACATTCACGATATAACACATTTTCAATTTCCGCCACTTAGTGCTATAACTGCATTTAATCCCTTGACTTTACCTCCAATTAGTCCATCGTCATCGCCAAGTGGAGCATCCACAATTCTACACGGTGGGAAACTCATCCCACACGTGCCTGGTATACCTGGTCCGAACACTTCAGGCATTTTTGTTGGAACTATAAGCGTGCAGTCGAAGAATGCTAACATCAACGATATTAACAAAACGCAATCTTTAGAAGTAATTCATGGTGGTTTGCTAGCAGTTAATAACAACCCAAAAACGTCAACTGTTTCTAAGTATGAGCCGTTACGGAATGCTAGAAGTCCTATGCGATCGACACATGCTGATATTGAGAAACATAATCAAAACCAGGATACTAGTAATGCTGAAAAACCTCATTATGTCTCTACAATACCCCTTATAAAGGTAAAGCACGTGGATGAATCTAATGCGGCCCCAAAATTATTTTCACCTAACATTGTGAAACCTGCAATTAATAGACCAGAAGGAGTTTTAAAAAGGAACTCGGTGGGTATTTCTAGAACGCCAATTTCAAAAGAGAATGTTACCCATTCGTTAAATAAAACGAAAATGAGAGAAAAAATATCTATGAGTTTTCCATCAAAAAAGGTCGAAAACAAGTCTGATATTGATATAAGAAACTTTAATTTTGAAAGCCTAATTACAAAAGCAGAAATATACAACAATCAAATTCCAAGTTCCTCAGAAGTTCAAAAGAATACCAATGCTCAAGAAACCCCTATGGTTTCATCACAAAATGAAAGATCAGAGACATTTTATTTTCAAAAGAGTGCCAGTACTAAATCTGGCTCAGAGGAAAGAAAACCAAAATTTTTAAGACCATCAACTTTGCCTTTAAAACCTGGAACATTTACACCTAAAAGGCACCATGGTATCACGCCTAATGCAAATACAATGCCCTTAATTTCTCCTGAAACTCCACGTCCTGCAAAGGCTTATGGACAACTTTATTTAAATGGAAATGCATATACTTACTTAGGTCTTAAATGTTCAACAAAAGTATTTTACTGCACCATCAACCGCCCTCAGCCAACATATGTTCCAAATCAACATTTTTTGTCCATGTACAGCAATTGGCAGGTATGTACCTAATCGTGTGATATAATACAAAATGCATGGTAATGTTGCGATGTCAATGGGTGTGTGATAAATGCGTTAATATGTTTACAGTTATTATCTGAGCTGACGCCAGACCCGCTGGGATTGTCAGCATCGTCTGCTATGTCTCTATATGACTCACGTCATCGACCGCAAAGCGTGGCCGTAGCTGTGATCAAACAGGATCTCATATTGACTCATTCATCGCAATGGAATGAAAATTCGAGAGACAACAAGCAGGTACGTTTAATTATTATAATTATGTGTTACATAAACTCGTATGCTCGACAATAACTTTAATAATGTCGTTTTTAAACTTCAGTATTGAAATACGAGAATGAGTTAGGGAAGTAAGTGGTGTGGTAATTGTTCCCTTTTTTTTTCAATTTGAAGTCATCTTTAGCCTGATAAGACGCCACTATCCCTTCGGCCGCCTACGTAACCATACATAAAAAAATATTTTTTGTTACATCTGCTCAAAAATAGGCCTATTTATCCACAGAAAACTTGGCGTAAAGTGCCATTCACGCCCTAGGGCAGAAATCTATTCCCGCCCTAGGGCGGGAATCTATTACTCACTATCGGAAATCTAAACTCGGCGTAAAGTACCACATTCACGCCCTAGGGCGGAAATCTATTCCCGCCCTGGGGCGGGAACCTATTACTCACGATCGGAAGTCTCGACAATAAGCAGCAATTTTATACCAATTACAAACAAACTGTACCTTGTAATCGAAAGATTTTATATGAGTAGTGAAGATAATTTGCTACCGGATAACTCGAAACAAAAAGTATGTGTGTTATATATTTTTATTTTATATCCTTTTCTCGCAGATGTAACAAAAAAAATGTGTGTCTAACTCGTGCTCGGAGGACCACTTGTCGCACTCGTCTGTCCGCAACCCTCGCCTACGGCTCGTGTTGCGAAGTAGACTCGTGGCGACAATCTGGTCCCTTCCGCCCTAGTTATACAATCTACTATTATTACAGACTATAACAATGGACTTTAAAAGATCAGACGAAAATAGAATTCAGGGGTCTGACAATAATGCTACTGCTAAGAAAGAGCTAGCAGGTGGTTTCGAAAGTAATGAAGAATACACGTATGTACGCGGTCGCGGCAGAGGACGATATGTGTGTTCCGAATGTGGAATACGTTGTAAAAAACCATCAATGTTGAAGAAACATATTCGCACTCACACTGATGTGCGTCCATACACTTGTATACATTGTGCTTTCAGGTAATTTAGTGAAGTAATAAATTGATGTATTAGACATGTATACCATTTGTGATATTTTAGCGTTGTATTAATTTCCAGTTTTAAAACAAAAGGCAACTTGACCAAACATATGAAAAGTAAAGCCCATTACAAAAAATGTTGTGAGCTGGGAATAAATCCAAACGAAGGGAATGATATGGATGGCGGAGAAATGGCCCAATCGGGTGAAACAGATGATGAGACAGAATCTGACGGTGACGAAGGAAACGAAGGCGAAACGGAATCAAGTGGTAATATATTTTTTATGATTGCTAACTATCTATTGCAAACAAATTCATACGAATTCATACGCGTTTCATTCATTCATTATATCACAGTGATAGATTTGTTAATAGAATAAAAAACACATTTTTTATTGTATAACTGGTTCCCAGTTTCCACACTTTTGGTTGGTTGTTGTGGGGGTATAAAATTTATATCTATAATATTACTAACATGAATGACAATTTATTTTCAGATACAGAAGCTTATAAGTCGCGGCTACCAGAGCATGAAGCTGCACATTGTTTATTGTCGCTGGGAAGTTCCAGACCGGCCACATCGGCAACACCAGGTCTGATAACCAGTGCGAGGCCGTCCACCTACCCATATACTCCAACAGGATTAGAAAGTGTAACATTGGATTTCAGTCCAGAAAGAGTACAGAATGCTGATAGTACATTAGTGGACTCTCGCGTAGATGTGGAAAATGAGCCAATGGATCTCAGTAGAAGTGATGTAAAGTGTACACCGAACATTACTGAAATACCAACGGCGAGGGAATCCAGCGTCCTCGCCTCGCTAGCTTCAAACACAGCTAAACTTCCACAACATCAAACACAATGGTCTAATGGAGAACCTATGTTGCACACATACTTGACGGAAAGAGCGCTTCTGGATTCTAAAATAAAACAAAGTCAACTTACGTGCAATCTAAGCAAGTTAAGAAAAGTTGATATAGAAAACACTTTATATGTAGAAAGCAACGGCAATGTAGATACAATTAGTAAAACAATGTCAAGTAACAGAAATTCTTTTACGATTACCACGGCATCGTCGCCCCAAATGATTGTTACCTCTAAAGTGAAAAATGTAAGTGAACATGAAAATACTACAAAATCTTTACCCGACTCTAAAGATGAAAGCACTACGATATCGACAGATACTCCTTCGTCGGCCAATTTAACGGCCGATATTAAGAAATCTCGAACGTTAAGTAATAATAATGCAGAAAACGCAAAACATGTTGTGTCAGAATATTTAAAACATGCCAGAATAAACCTAATTAAGTCTCAAGATGACAATTTACAAAACCAATCCGAAAATTTCAATGATGACGGCAGCAACATTAAATGTAATACAGAAGACAGTGCTACAGATGAACACCTTTCAGATTCAGAGTCAATGAAGTTACCTACTTTAGATCATGATCCTGTTGCACGAAAAGTAGTAATTGGTGTCGGAGGTGTAGCATTTAAAGTAACTAAAGGTAAAGAATTTGAAAATGCATCATATTCACCGGGTAGACTTATGGAGGATGGACGTAGAGTATGTGATTTTTGTAATAAAACATTCACCAAACCATCACAGTTGCGTTTGCATCTGAATATACATTACATGGAAAGACCGTTCAGATGCAGTGTATGCGCCGTTAGCTTCCGGACGAGGGGGCATCTTCAGAAACATGAGCGTTCGGGTTCACATCATAACAAAGTTTCTATGACATCGACATTCGGAGCGGCGACGTCTTTTAATCCCCGACCCTTTCGATGTTCGGATTGCAACATTGCTTTTAGAATTCACGGTCATTTAGCTAAACATCTTAGAAGCAAAATGCATGTAATGCGACTCGAGTGTTTGTTTAAATTACCATTTGGGACATTTACTGAAATCGAGCGAGCAGGCGTTAGTTTAACCGACATAGACACGACAGACTGTGCTAGTTCGCTTGCTAGTTTGCAATCCCTTGCACGGAAGCTGCACGAGAAAGATCCAACGAAACTAGAATATCGAGAGCCCAATGGCGCAGTAGTAGCAGCCCCACCTGCAGGCAGGGAATCTTCCGAAGACGAAGACGCTGCTCTATCTATGGATAGGCCTGGCGACAGTGACAGAGATAGTGAGATGATTGAAAATAGTGAAAATCAGGATAAAGAAACACAAGTTAATTATAGTGCCACAGATAATTAGTGCCAAAATTATATAAGTAGGTTATTTTAATGTGCAATTTTGTTTTTGTTGTTAATTTAAGGTGTAATTATTCATACTGGGGTTTAACTCAGACGTGTGTGAAAACAAAATGATGCGCTTTAATTATATTATAAACATGTATATTTTACTTCAATATAATTGTGAAAAATCTTGTAAATATCTCAATTGAAATAATTTTAATATTGTTAACTTCGCTTCCAATGTAAGGCTTACGTCTGTATTATATACTTTGTTATCTTTAAGAATGACGAAAACTTGTTGGAGCACTTTTCTATTAAGGAAGCTGAAGATGCTTTATTCAGATTTGTCATAACAATCGTACAGTAACGTAACATTTTGTGGTCCATATTTTAGATAGAGTACGTTTGAAATATCAATGAAACATATTACAAATTCTTAAAAATGTAGTCAAGTATATCTTGATAAGTACCATTATTACTTTTTGTATGTATTTTTATAAAATATACCACAACATATTTACATCGGGTAACGTCTACTTCCAAAAACTCCTTTATCTTTAAAATCAATTGGCATATCAACTTCCATACACGAAATTTAGATAATATACATTATAAAAATCCTTGAAGAGTCTTCCATATCAAAAAAATAGTATGTGTGCTAGTTATTTGTTTTAATACTAGTTGCTCTTCATTTGGGTGAATATTTGATGACTGTGATTTTTGAGCCTACATGATCTACATAAAATAGTTTTGTAAATACTATTTTTGGATAATCAACGAAGCAGATAAGGGATTTTGTATTGCGATTGCATTTATTTTGTAAAGTTATTCCCCATCACTGAAACAAGTGACACATTGATTGGTAGGTATACTAGAGGTATAGGGCTAAACCAGACATTATATTAGACGTCTATGGCTGCTTTTATAATTTTGCACGGTAACGGCAGGTTTTACCGTCACGATTTAACAGGGAAGCAAAATATATGGAAATGTATGAAAACGCTTTTTTTCCGTCGATGGTTACGTTTTGCCGTCGACGGTATTACCGTTGCCGTGGCACACCTAAGCTCCCTGTTAAATCGTCACGGCAATGTTAAAAGTGTAGCAGTAGTGTGTATCTACAAGAATATTAAAGATGTGTGAGTGAGGTCGCCCTCGCCTCCCGACCTACTTCCCACCTACCGATAGGTAAATTATAAATGCTTTAATAAAAGCGCCCTATGGGTAAAAAACTAAAATAATACTAAACTGGCCTAAATAATTATAGGCCATCAATGTTACTGTTGGATTTTTGAGATTTGATTTTACAATACTTAATATTTATCACCCCACTTCATGTAATTCGAATTGGACGCCGTCGATGAAAACCTGTATCGGTATTCGCTGTTTTCTATACAATACTTTATATTAGTACCTAAGTGTATTGTTAAGATAGGTTTCTGAATAAAATACAGGCATGTCAAATATTTACCCATTTATTGTTTAGTGTAATTATACATACATTATATGGATGGATATTTTATAATGGTAAGATTAATAAAAGTAAATGTAAAAAAGTTCTGCTGTCCTTTATTTCCACGTCATCGAGCATCGAAGACAACCACTGAAGTTTTGATTAAGGATAAATGTATTTTATTTTTAAAATAAAGAAAATTCCATAATAAAATGAAAGTAGTCATTTTAGGTAGGTCACACAAAAGATTTCTGTCGGCTGCAATGCAATGCAAAAAAAAGTAAAAGGTGGATAAAAGAGATTGCAAAATCAGACACACTTGCAGAAGCAAAAAAATAAAGGCAAGCAATAAAAGTATAAAAACACATGCCTAAGTACCTTTGTACATTGATAGAACCACATGCATCTTGCGTGCATATAAAATTAATCATGTCATTTTATTTATTAAAAATAGTCAAAGGATTACCTATGGCAGTGTTATTTTAGGTCAGTTTAAAAAATATATTCATGACGGTCGAAAAAGAATAGTAATTGAAAACCTACCCGCTATAAGCAATGGCCTTGATATAACGTCTGATCACAACTCAACGTGTGAACATTGACATGTTAAAAATCTTAAGCTCGCTCTTCACTCGCTCGCGAACCGCGGCCGCGACTCGCCCGCGAACACTGCGCGACAATATGATATGTCCCTCCACACTCACAACTTTTCGCAATCTATTTCGCGCGCGACAAGAATGGACGCCGACATAGCTGCTGCCGCTGCCGTGACGCTATTGTAGGTTCTGTAAATGGACATTATCGAGTCCTATTTTTTCTTCAAATCATCCACAGGAATGTTCATAATGGTACTGATTCTTATTTGTCATCTGATTACTCCAAGAAACGCTAATTATAGTTAAAAGTAATAGCACGCACTATCGCTCGTTGCCGCGTCTCGCACGCGACTGCAACAATACCACGAGTGTGGATGGGTTCGCGTTCGCGCCTCGCGATTCGCGCGCGGTTGAAGAGTCCGCTTTTGGCTGGTAGAAATCTTTCTTTTTTATAAAAGCTCAACTGATGTACCTTGTTATATTATTTTTTGTGTTCAATATAGTATAACGTAGGTATATATAAGGGCATATGCGTATTTTGTACGCGAAGACGACGCGCGTTTCGAGAACGAAAACTTCACGACACTGCAATAAAAAAACTAAAATGATAATAATTATGGTCACAATTTGACAACGCAATTATCCCCAAAATACCACTTTGAAAAGCGTCCGAAAACTAGAAAGCATATAATGGCTCCCAGCCAACCCAAACCACTCACCATTTGTACTACCAGGAACAAGCTTGAAGAGCTTATTTACACTGGACTGAATTTGCAGCAGCTCAGTGGCTAGATGATATTATGAAAATCGCAATCGAAGACCTGGATGCGATTAGCACAAGATCAGAAAGGATAGCAAAAAAGAGAGGAGGTTTACACCCAGCAGTAGGATGATATGAACTGAGAATGATAATGAAATTTGTCTGAGATTTAGAACCTGTATATCATAATAAACTGAATAGTCTAGTGTAATAAGCACTTATAAACAAACAGGTAGGGTAGATTAGTAAGCAACCATAAGTACAATCAGACTTTCGAACACGTACAGTGGACAACAGATCAGACTTTCAGTACTTTCTCGCTTGTCATTCATCCCCACACGCAAAATAGGCGCTTAAGACGTGGAGTTGCGGAAATCAGCCCGTTATTACATTTTGTCATTCATCCGCATGTCTCCATCAATAACTGAAGCCTCCTATAAAACCCAAATGTTATTTCTAAGTGCGCACGGAATGTACTTAAGTATAATAATAAATTTTTATTTTAGGCTTCATAGGCCCATTCATAAATACTTACATTACAGACTAACATGCATACCTATCTAATGTAACAGTAAAAAAAATATATTTTATTTTGATGACAGATTCAGAGAGTTTTTCAGAGAAAAATATTAACAGATTTTTTTGAAACTGTGTACATGCCTTTAGGTTCCCATTGTGTCGTGCACTGTGCATGCATTATGGGTGGTTGTTACTGAATTCATAGTGAGATATAGATTACAACATTATTACTATGACTACAGGTTTTACTGATATGACTGTTATAAAAAGGATACATCTCTTTGTTCTTTTCTTGTACATGATGCGGTAACCACATTCTCTGCAGCGGATGGGATCTCTTGGTTTTATTTCATTTTCTCTATGACATTCTGCAAAATATATTTAATTACACATTAAGAAAGTGTTCTAAAACCGATAAAAATTACTCGATAAATCTGGCGAAAGAAAGAGGAAAAAGAGAAAGAAGAGGTGGTGAACGAGGTGAACATTATTGGAGAAACAAAAGTAGCTCGACTCCGATGGCTTGACACCTCACTAGGATGGGGGAGGATCGGGCAGTAAAACGAGCGTATATGGGATGCCCGAACGGAGTGAGGAAGTGGAGAAAGATCTGCGAGGAGAGCTACAAGCGCCCGACTGGCTCGAGACTGCGCAAGAGAGAGCAATGGCGCTCTTCAGTATCAGAGGTCAAGATCCACTATGGGTAGCTGCGTAAGTAAGTAGGTAAGGTTTCAAACATTAACTTTACTTGAGAATTACAACCTGACAAAGCAAAAGTGATTTTGCAACATTCCCATATATGGGAAGTAACTCTGAGTTCTGACAATAAGTTGACCACTAACCACAAGACAAGACGAAGAAAAAAATGATCTTTTGTGTATAAAGCATAAAGTTTATAGGTTAGGTTAGACAACTTACCTCCACAAACATATATCATTGGTACTTTAGTCACAGATTGTTCTTTATTATTAACATCAGCCATTGTAGGTATTTTACACTTCTTTCCTGGATGTGTTCTAATATATTTATGTAGTAATAAATAAAACTGACAACCAAAATAACAAATACAAGGCAAAAATGGCAACAACCAACGAACAAGAATTGTTGTTTTGGCAATTGGGCTGACTGAGCAGAGGTGAGGTGAGGATATTTTATTCAACACGGTCACCACAGATTAAAGAGGCACATTTTTGTTGTTGTAATGTTTTAAGGCTTTGGCAACAAAGACCATCAGCCTAAACATTTGTTTAAAATTACTTTGGGGGTGAGTGAAGTGCGGGCCTTGAGGCGAACCTCGTGCCCGTGTAGAATCTCGGACGGAGTGGTATAGAATCTCCGGTAATTGGTGCCACTATAAAATTAATATATAGCGAACTTTCGCACTATTGCTGAATGCTGATTGTTTTTGTTTTGATAAATGAAAAAAACGCAGCTGAACTGGTTTAGGTGTTGCCAAAACCTTACAAAAATGATAATGCCAACATTAAAAAAAAACACCGTGCCTCTTTACAGCATTTTAATCTGTGGTGACCGTGTCGGATTAGAGCACAGATTAGGATTAGAGTATATGTCCAAGTATGCAGTCAGCCCTGTATCTACGTAGTCGTAGCGTAAAAAGTAAAATTGTTGAAACAAAAATGAACTTTTTAGATAATTTTGATCCAGAAACTTCAGCGCGAGAACGGCGCAAGTTGAATCGTAAAAGTTATTTTATGAAGTAAGTAAACAGCACCAAAAATCCGAAATTATTGGTAAAACATTCATACATTTTAATGTTTCTATTGTTTTAGCCGGAAAACTAAAAATATTTACAACGAACGAGGTCAATTAACAGTAACTGGTAAAGATTTGTGCGATTGCCTGGATGCCACTTGCCCTGGTTGCCATTTCCCGTGTCCCAAATGCAGCTCCAATAAATGTGGTCACGACTGCAGGTACTTGTTTGTTTGTAATCTCTAGTACCGAGGGATTTGTTCTTTAATTCTTTCATATTATAATATATTTGTCGACATATCCATCCAGGAATTAACTACCTATATAATGTAAAGAGTGACTATATTTATCACTAACTCATGATCGGCAGAATTTGTATGATAAACCAAATTGTTTACCATATAAGTTATTATAACTTATAAATAGAGTAATGAACTACGGACCCTTAGCAATAGGATTTATGTATAGCAGTAGGTCCAATACACGCTAGAGCCTGGGTCAGAGTGTCCTTTGGGATAGGAAGGATAGTCAATTCTTTAAAAAAATCGAGAGCGGGACAAAGCGCGAACTAGCCGGTACAGCTCTACATTTTGTATATTTTTCATTTAATATTTTTTACATTAATATATTAAATTAAATTATATAGGTGAAACTGGATAATTAATAATGAATTAGTCCATACATTTAGATAAGTATAATAACCCCATAAATAATTTCAAATCTATTATTACATTACAGGGTAAACAGAAAATGGATGTATGACAAAATTGAAATAGAAGGAAATGATTTAGTCATTAAAAATGATTATAAAAACAAATAAAATGGCATTCTTTAAAAGGTAAAACAAGGACCTCATGTTTACTCGTTGGCCAAAAGTTTGAAGAAATACTCCACTTCCAATTCTCCATCTTCAGGAAGATCAGTGCAGTGTACTGCATTGTGTACTATGTTTTTGCCATATTGAGCTCTAATAGAATTTGGGTATAACTGACGACATAAATCCTGAAAATAAAGGCTTGTAAATATATTTTTTTCTATTAAAACTTTATATTCCTATTCTTTCACTATATAAATTAGTGCTCATATTTAGTGATTCAGTGGGAGTAGGACCACTTGTACCATCGGCCAGTACCATTGATGGTACAACTGGCACCATGTAGTTGTAGTTTATTAATATATTTATAAAACTCTAAAGCCCTTACCGGATCTCTCGGACCACATAATTTTCGAAATTCACACACAACATTTGTACTGGGGTCAGTGCATTTAATTTCTAATGCAATACATTTTCCTTCCGCTAAATGTATTGACATTGCCTGAAATAGGAAATAGGTTTACTATGACAATGACCGACTACCTACCAGTACCTACCAAAGACTCCATGTAAGTACCTATTACTTACAGGTGTACATTCCTATGTAATAATTATCTGCAGTAAATAGTGCATTTCATCATCATCAGCAGCCTACTCTAGTCCACTGCTGGACATAGGTCTCTCCCAGGGCAGTGCCATCGAGCCCGATTTTCGGCTCTTCTCAACCAGTCGTTGCCAGCCACCTTGCGCAGATCGTCGCTCCATCTAGCAGAGGGGCATCACACACTACGCTTGCCCAAACGCGGTTTCCACTCCAGAACTCGTCTACCCCAGCGGTTGTCGGTTCTGCGACAGATGTGACTGCCCACTGCCACTTCAGATTGCTAATCTGCTAAATAGTGCATTTGCGCTCACTAAATAAAACAGCTAAACGTAAGGTACGGCCATGAATTGCTAGATCGATGAAGAAAAAGAGGTTTTCAGTCTTGGTTTATTGTTACAAGAAAATACGCTTATATGTATGTATGTATGTACCTATTAATTAGGGATGTTACGGAGGTGGTTTTACCGGAACCGGAGTCGGAACGGAAGGTTATAAATTTGATTTATCTGAGCCGGAGGCGGACGAGATGTTGAGAAGAAGTTCAAATTATAAACCGTTTTTTAATTTTTATAGCTGAACTAAAATATTGGCCAATATTTTTTATGATGACGTTTGCGGCAATAAAACATTCCTTTATGTAGTCCTACACTATTTAATTAAATATTGATATTTGAATATGTTTGCTCACAAATCTTCGGTATAACCTCCGATTCTAAATTATCGGAGTCGGAGGTGTTGATTTTACACCTCCGACTCCGACTTTGGCTCGGAAGTTCCGACCTTTCGGAGTCGGAGGCGAAGATCCTACTATTAATAGACGCTGAAGTTCCGCCGCGTAATTTCGGCATGGTGAGTCGCTCTCTATACATTAAACAGACGTGGTCAGTCAGACCACCTGGTTATACCTCATATTCAGGTAGAACTCCTTTGTAAATTTCGAAAAACTCTTCAGCGTCGGCAAGTTTAACCGAGAACATGGCTATTGCAGATATGTAGTAGATGCCGGATGTAGAGATTTGCTCCAGAATAGCGCCGACGTTGCCGTCGATTATAGCATGAGGCTTGATAATGCAGCATGAGCAATTCGTCATTGTTGCTCGAAATGGAATTTTTGGTAATCCTTTTTCGTATCCAAAAAATAAATCCAGCATCTAGAATAACACAATAATTATAAGGTGTCGGTCCATCCTTCGTCTGTCACAGGCCTCATTTTATTTTTATTGTCTCTTCGTAGTCTTGTTTATCAATGATGATCGTGACCATTCTTAGGAATTAACCACATACTGAATTACCTTGGCAGATTCTTGGCAGTTTGCCATTGTCTGATTTCTCATCTGTTTATCCCATTTTATGATTTCATACACTAGTGTGCATATATACCTCTAGCACAGAATACTAAATAGTAGTACTAATGTGCACGTCACGATGTTTTTCTTCACCATTACCATATTTACTATACCTACCACCGTGATAAGCTACCTTAATTGCATCTTCTATAGCATGACAGCCATGTGCTACGTTTCTCAGGACGTTTTCTCCTAATAGTTTTCTTAGAGTGCCTGGAGCAGCTTTCTCGGGATCTGTAGCCCCCAGGCATTTTTTCCACTTCGCCACTGCGTCCGGACCCACCAGTTCTAATCCTATTACTTCACCAGATGTCACATAGTCTACAATAATTCTGTAACAATGTATAACGTGACCTACACATACTATAAACCATCTTTTACACCTAATGACAAATAAATAAATAAATATATTTGATTTGATATAATAATTGCTAGATTTAGATACTAACGGCATAACATTGTTTCCAGACAAGTGACTGTAGAGTTCCAAAGCAAATTCTTTGCTCACTTTACCGTTTTTCATACGCACTATTCGAAAGCCATTTTTCATGATAAACGTTATTATTTTTCCATGTACACTGGGCGGCACTGGTTTTATCAAAGCGAACGTACTGAGAACAAAAATATTTACCTACATAGTCTAGTTACCAAGTTAGATTATGCTATCTATGGATATAGGATAATATACTTGAGCCATTGTTGCGTTGCATTGATTTGATGCTGGCAGCTTGAGTGGTTCATAAAATAACTAGGTAGGTATTATTGGGTAAGTAAGAAGTAGTTGAGTTGTAGTGTGGTTTTAGTAGAACGCAGGTTAGGGTATTCCTATAAACCTGCCGCCTACCAATACCACTCGTACTACAAGACTTGTCTTCACGCTATGTCCATTACGGGACAGGCAGAAAGAATGGAGCGCCATAAATCTGTCTTGACACGTCACTTTCACTTCATCTACATTTCCTGACTGTGCTCTAATTTCGGATCGTGGGCTTAATTTATTTTTGGTCCTTTAAGGAATACATGTAATAAGGTACCTAGGTACTTAAAATATTTTATTTTAGTAGTAGTACTAGTTCTTGATGTTCAGAAAACAGCCGGCAAACAGTGGAGTCGTGATACCACCAGCAGACCCAGATGGAGAGAATTAGGTGAGCCTATGTCCGCTACTGGACTCAACAGGGCTGCCGATGATGACTAGTTCTTGATACTGACCTTTGTACGTTATTAAACAACGTACGGTGTGTGGCTGGTGCGCAGTCTGTTATGTACAATAGTTTAGAGAATATGTTAACGATATTCCCTATCTGCAGCATGGCAGTGGTCAAAGTTGGAAGCTGCACACGTCTCAGCAAGTTTTTGCCTCTTTTCGTATCGATTACTTGAACCGAATTGTCGAAAGGGAAAAAATTCAAAACTAATTCTCTTATTTCATCGGCTTCTTCGTCATACATTTCGCATAAAAACGTATACTTGTCGAAATAGTCGTACACCTGTAAAAGTTTTTATATAGATTGTAGAATGATTATAAAAATACTACAGATCCACAAAATATTTGTGAGTGTTGAGCTATCTTTCGATCGGCCAAGTCAAGCAGGATTTGAAACCAACTTACTCACGATGTTATGGGAACTTGCCTTTTCTTTCACCGTTAGCAATATTAGTTAGCAAATATACTTACGTAAATTGTGGAATCAAACTCGGACTTCTACGGGAGTCCGGCGAAGTTTGTTTGGCTCAGCCGCGCGGCGCGCTTTCGACAAAATCCCGTGTATTTTCTTAATCGCTTTATTTGAAAACGCGGTTATTTTGTCGAAGCGTGTGTAGCGCGGCGGACGATTGGGCATTTTCATATAAATCGAATCTTTGTCCGAATTTCGTGAATTTCTTTAGTCAAATAAAGTGGCTACAATCATACAGGGCACGTACTTGCTATAAGATTAGATTGACTCACCATTTTTGTAAATAAACAAAATTATACTTATTTCTTGTTTTATGCGACGTCTTAAGAAACGATTGCACAAAAAACGATTGTTTTGCTTGATAATAAATGTATATTTTTCTTGTATACAAGGTTTGTCACAAGTAGTGTAGTGGACTTTTTGCGTGATTACCTATTTATATATCGAATACCTACTATATTAATATAGAAAGTTCTTGCATTATTCATAGTTAATTTTGACGACCTCCTTGCATGTCATGGGAAACCCCTTGCATAGAAAAGAAGTAGGCACAATTTAAAAGTTCATTGAAGGCCACAGAGGTACCAATCTAATGTAATCCTTTATATAATATTTGATTTCTGTGTTGAAGGTAGGTACACAGATTTAAAATTCACCTCACTAGTCCGATTTCTGTGGTTTGGCTCAGTCAGGTTCGATCGACCTACCTGAGCGATGTGTATTGTACCTATTTGTTGAACAGCTCATTAAGCGATCAGCCCAATTCTAGTACTTTCAGTATCATCTGCAAATTCTGCAATTTCCTAGAAAACCCAATACCCAAGGTAACCGGTAACACGCCATTTGAATTTGGTATGGTATGGAAAACGCCATTCGATATGGTAGATCCTGATATGAAGAATCGCCTGACTGGGTTGGTACCCATACCACCCTCTTATTCTATTTCTGCCGTAAAGCAAAAATGCAAGCGAAATGCTTGCATTTCTGCTTCTGTTTCAAGGCTAAGAGAGCCAGCGTAATTTCCGTCACATGAAGCTATTTACCTTACCTAAAGAAAACTACTCCTCAAGGTTAGCAGCGCATCAAAAGCCCTCCAATGCGCGCATGACACGCGACATATCCATTAACGCGATGACATGTCAATGGGCGACGGTGACCACTTACCATCAGTGGCCCGTCCGTTTGCTCGTCTGCTCTCCGTATTTAGTAAAAAAATGGTACCAACACCAAGTAAAACAAGGGCACGATTCCTGGGTGGCTGCCAGCGATAATTGCTAAACGTAACGTCCCACTCACTCGTGCATACAAATTACCTACATACGACTATCTGAAATCGAAGCCGAATGATATTATTGGCGTTGATTCCGAGGTGACCGCCAAATCTAAAGCTTAACCTAAATGATACTGAATTGCTCTCTCATATACTAGGTATATTGTGTACGAGTGAGTGGGGTGTTTCGTTTAGCGATCATCGCTTAATGTCGACCACTCATGGCTCGATGCCTACATCGTCTTTGGACAAGATATTAACTAGAGAGGCTTATACCCAAAGCCGTGAAATAATATAAAAAAATTGTGTGTTTGTGTTGCTGTTTTGCAAGATTTGCCAAAAAAATAGGGGAATTGGAAGTCTTGCGGGTTTAATTTGGAGAATGGCTATACGATGGATGGTAAGTGGACCACCCGGTAATTTTGATTTATGCGCCTTATTTAGGCATCGATTGATCAATGCAATACAACTGGATTGTTATTAAAAAAATAAGACAAATAAAAATTGATTTTTTATATTAGTCGGTTTTAATAGTGTGGGGTGTAATATTTTTTCCCCGACAAATAACCCAATTTGGGGAATTGCCGAATGGCAACACTGGTTGGTTGTATTGTTTTGTTTGTTTGTTTACATTTTTTCGACTTTCGGCGGCTGTTGTGCTGTTTAGTTTATTCACAGATTAGAGTATATGTTTATTTTCACACGTTTTCACCGGTTATATTCACAAATTATTAATCTGAGCTATATTTAAAAAATACATTGTAGCATTTGATAAAAACATTGCTCGAAATTAACCTTTCCGATGGTAAGTTGGCCTTTCTATTATTTAAAGGATCAAACTTATTGGAAATAGGTACCTACTGCTTTGTAAACCAGAAATCATGACAATTATCAAAACTATCAAAAATAACTACTATAAAATTAACTTTCAGGAAGGAGCTTACAAAGAAAAATATTCATTTGTTGGAGAATGGTATGATAACCAAGCTAGTCTCATTCGGCGCTTCAATGTGTTTTACTACCCTACTGATGATACAATTGAGATGTATGATCTTAAAAACCGAAAAACCTTTGTCCGTCGAATGAAAGTAAATGGCGTGACTTTAGATAATTTCTACATAGGTTGTACGCTGTATATTTTGGGTCGCTTGATAAAAATTGTAGATTTTGCTTGTGAAGATACTAGAAGAAGATTACATCAGGATATGGAGGTGTAAGTATTTATTTTTAATAATTCAAGAACAGTTCGCTTGTTGGTAACTTTCTGCTCATAAGTTGTCTTTATTTCGTCAGCACATTTGTGATGCTCAAACCGCTGCCGACTAAAACTGCAGGCAAAATTATTACTCACTTCTATGATCACGGACTGCGTGTTACAAGAATGAAGAAGGCACGACTCACACCTGAAGATGTTACTGCAATATACAAGGCTATGCACAGTGATCCAACATTTCCGTAAGAATTTATTTGTATTTCATTTGTCCTAGCTTTTTATATTATAGGAAATCTGATGAGCAGACCGACTACCTGATGGTAAATGGTCAGCATCGCCCATAAACATCCACCTCATTAAGGTAGGTACTTCCCCACGTCCATCAGACATCAGGGTCTACCACCTTTTAAAATAATTTTATTACATTTTTTATTAGTAGATCAGATATTATTCATTGAAATTAAGTTATCAGTGATATAATAATTTCTATGTTACAGGTTCTTGATGGAACACCTTGCTAACCAGATGGTATATGGTTTAGAGTTAGTGGGAAAGAATATATTTAAAGTGGTCTTTGATATTTCTGGAGAGAGAGACCCAATGAAAGCTGCACCAGGCACTATCAGAGCTTTGTACGGTACTGATGCTGTCAGAAATTGTTTACATATTTCTCCTGACAAACAAAATGCTGTAGAGGTATAGTAATGCATATTTACTAACTAGTAACTGAGCCAACCCAAGGAAATATGTAAAATTAATTATGCTTTATCAACTTTCTTTAATAATGTAGTCATTATGTTGTGAAGAGGTATTGAAGCAGATATAATGGCGGTAAAGCGGTAGTAATGTTAATTCTTGTTTCCAGGATTTGGATTACTTTTTCCCTCCACCACCCCTTCGCTCAATGCGTCTCCGCCTGACTGCAACCTTGTCTAACTGCACTCTATGTATAGTGAAGCCCCATGCTGTCCGCGAGGGAAAGCTGGGCGCGGCGCTTGAGGCTATAGACGAGGGCGGCTTCGACGTCACGGCACTCAACATGCTCATAGTCGAAAACATTAATGCTGCAGAATTTTATGAAGTGTACAAAGGCATTGTTCAGGAATACAAGGTAATAATAGTTTAACACCTTATACCAACACCGCAATTACTTGCATGCATTACTCAGTATAGATGCAGATTTTTCCATTTACCATTTTACCCTATACAAGCCATATCTACAAAGATATCTGCATGGTTTGTCTGCACTCACTTCACTAGTGTTAAATTGTAAACATTCTCTGCTAACTTGTAAGGTGACAATATATTTTTGTTTGTGACAATATATTATGATTTTCAGGGTATGATGGAAGAGTTGTCAAGTGGTCCATGTGTGGCTATGGAAATTGTCTGTAAAGATAAGAGCCTAAACACTGCTGTCGAATTCAGGAAGCTGGTTGGCCCTTCAGATCCTGTAAGTTTATAATATTTATATTGTACACAATGACCCATTAATTTTCTGCCTATTACTAGATTTTTTAATATATATTTTTATTGACTACTGAAACCGCATTTGACATTGATCTCGCCTGATGGTGAGCGACGATGAGGTCGAAGATGGAGCATGCGGGTCCAGTAAATGCCTATTCACTCTGGCTTTGATGATCCCAAGGTTGTAGGTTTCGGGAAAGACGCCGGCATGCTGTTCCATTCCTTAGCCGTAGATATTCCTCTAACCAGGAAAGAGCGTGTCCTGTGATTAGTGTCTTTTCTGACTTTATGACGGGAGACTACAAAAAAGCTGCAAACATTTGTTATGCGAGCATTTCATACAAGTTTCCGTTTCCAAAGTTCGACGCAACAAAATCACTGCTGAATATTCGGATATCGTTTTTTCATAATATTGCCATGGATTCCGAGGTGCCGCCAAATTTAGTGATGATCGTTAAACAAAATGTTCCGTTGCCTCGTACATAAGCTAGTATATGAGTGAGCGTAACAGGTTTATTAACTCCCGACAGATTGAGGGAGGGCGAGTTATAAGTTTGACAGGTTTCTCTGTGGCATCATAACTTAACAACGGATGATCCGATTTGGACCCGGTTTTTAAAATTTAATAGAGAATTTAGGCGAGATTGTTCTTATCTAGGTCTGATAAAAATTGGATCAGTTTTTTGTTTTTGTTTTAAAAGATCATTATTTATCTTACTACTTAGTGTACAATAATTTTCCTAAGTGTAAGTAACATAATTTAAAAACACTTTTTCAGGCTAAAAACCCTAACATAAACTTCAGTGCATGATAATAAAAAATACACATGTAAATTACACTGCACATTAACAGTAACATAGTTTACGTTTAGGTAGATATGTTTACTTTGTCGAGCACACATTTATTGCATTAATAATGATAACAAAATATAAAACTAGTGCTAACTAGTGATTCCGAGGGTAATCTCATATCTTAAACACAACCTATCTCTTGTCTGTGGCATCATCACTTAACAACGGATGATCCGATATGGACCCGGTTTAAAAAAAAATTAATAGAGAATTTTGGCGAGATTGTTCTTATCTAGGTCTGATAAAAATTGGATCAGTGGTTTACAAGACCTTGGATTCTTTGATGTCAGATGGGATTTCCTGAACGGTAATAGCTATATGGTTCGAATTGAGCTTGAGCTCAAATTAGCTATTAGGATATTTGAATATCCTTGAGGATTTGATGATGACCAGGAAAAAGCAAATGGACTTCAATTTCGTAATATGAAATTTGAATATCTGGAAGATTATCAGCCTGCCGAAACTATAATAGGGATATATAGATGGAGGTATTCTCGAACGAAAGTCGTAGGGAATCCTAAGACATTTCAAGAGAAAAAATAATTGGAAAGATGTGGAGCTAGGAATTTTATGGTAGCCATGGCGAGACCGAAGACCGAGCTCCGCGTTGGGCGAAGCCCGGAGCGTGCCCCCGCCGCTCAGGTGCCGCACGTCTAATATCTAAATGTAGCCGTGTCAGATGAAAATTGAATCAGTGGTTCTAAGATCTTGGAGTATCTCTGGAATGGTAACAGTTAGGTGGTTCGAGTTTGAGCTCAAATGTTTATGACTATGGTGACCTTCCCACATCTGAAACCTTGAGGATCTGATGAAAACCAGGAAAAAGTAAGGGGCTCTCCACAATAGTACGTCAGGGCTTTCTTAAATTTGTAATTTAGAGTTATTTAGTTTGTCTTTAGATTTGGCGGCCACCCCGGAAGCGTCGCCTTTACATAATAATACAAAGGCACCGTTTCCGGGTGGACAATTATGAAATTCAGATAATTCTTGTTTTAGGAAATTGCCAGATTGTTGCGCCCACATACACTAAGGGCAAAACTGGGAAAAACAAAGGTCCAAAACGCAATTCACTGCAGTGATTTATCTGAGGATGGATTACTAGAAGTCGAATATTTCTTCAAGATATTAGATTTATAAAAGGCTGATTACTTAATAGATTCAATTACTTAATGAACTTGAACATTCACAGTGAGTGCAACAATGAGATTATTATTACTTATAATTTTATTTTAATTTTATCAAACGGTGTACAGTGTTGAGATCAGGAAGAGATATATCTCATTTGTATGAAATGTACTTCTACGTTTTGTGTTTGAATGTAATCAATTTGATAAATGCTTTGGTTTTCTTGAAAAACACCTATGAATTTTTATCCATGAGTTTAAGTAAGTTTTATAAACTGATGAATCATCATCATCATCATCAGCCCATGTCGTATCACTACAGGGTATAAGCCTCCTCTCTGTCGTGCCATCCTTTCCCGTCCTGTGCCATTCGCATTCAGGTCTTCGATGCGACTTTAGTGATATCATCTGCCTATCTGACTGCTGGACGACCTACTCCTCTTTTCCCCGACCTTGGACACCACTCAGTAAGGACTGTGGACAGTAAGGAAAGTGGACCAGTCCACATGGTGGATGGATGGATGGATAGAGAGATTTTTAAAACCACTTAGTTTAGCAATAAAGAATTTGGGAGCCTATTTAAAAGGGTTCAAAGCAAACTACACTAAACTTGATATCTATGTAGTTGTAAATAACGTTTGGAATGAAATATAATATGGAAACTACTTACGATTAGGTACTAATTATGTAAAAACACAACAGTCGATGGATAGCTTATCTTTCTAGGGTAAAACTAGTAGTAATTTATCTCAAGAACAAGCAATGTGGTGTAGACAGATAAGTGATTCGTGGCCAGGACGCAATGAGGGCACATCACATATTTGAGTTGAGGCGATTGGGGAGCGCGAAGGAAGTGTCGCCACGCCGCGCCGCCGGCGACGTGTTTACGTTACCGGTGAAGTCGGGAGTAGGCACTACTGAAAATGTCTGGATTCTGGATTTGCAATCTGTCAGTGATTATTTTATTAGATTTGTTCATGCCAGGGCTACAAATTGATGTTACAAATATAATAGTCAAATTACACTCTCGTAATAAAGTGCATGAATGCGTTTGCTACAAAATGTGGTTTCATCAAATATACATTATGTATGTATTAATTATGATGAGTATTTTTATACCAGACGTTTAAGTTCCAAATTTACATTTTATATCAATTTCATTAGGATCATAGAATAACATCTACTTATCTATCTACTGGTTTTATTAATTTTGATTATTTACCGATACAATGAGAGTGGCTAAGCAAATGATTAACATTTACGCTTTTCAATGAAACTCAAAACTAATATAATTATGTCAACGCGCCGGGATTAAGACAATTGTATGTCTGCCTAAGCATTGTATTTTAACAGTATCATATCTACACAATCTTTATTTAATATCTTCGCACGCAGGGATTGTTTCGAGAGTGGTCGATTCTCTTCATTAGTCTGACTTGTTGCAATATATTGCTTCCTGTATGATTTCACCTTTGTACGTCCTTTGATCTTTGAGGCCGTTAACGATTTATATGTATAAAGCATTTTTAGTAAAAATCAAATCATACTCTGAATAATGTGATCTGCAGGGATATTTTTACAATAACTTGCTAAAAAAATCCGTGTCAAAGGATTTCCGCGTGAGTTTGAAGTTAGTACTTATTAAAAAACTACATATTCCGATCCCTGATGATACGTCTAAAAGTTTTACGACAATACCATAACTGCATCTTTGGAAAGAGTATGTAATAAATACCCAAAGATTTTGAAATTCACCCAAGCTACTAAATACTAGTCCGATTTCTGTGTCTCCTCTACTAAATATTTTTCTTTCTACTCGGTGCTCTAAATTGAGGTAGAGACGATTACAGTTCTTACGTGACCGGACTATTTAGATAGGAGAATGCTAACACTGCTGATTATTTTCTAGGCACTACTTGACAACAACAAAGGATTGGTTGGAAGATGTTAGTCATTGGCTCATTGGTCACACTTTTTTTGTGTGTTTAACATGTCTAAGGATAAAAGAAAAAGCTCTACTTTATTTTAAGTAGTTCGAAATAACTGTAAAGACGACAATATTTGTTTCGTTATTTTACGGTCTAATTTATACCAATTCTCTTTGGTGAATAACTAGAATATGTATAGTAGAATCTGTAGAAAATTGAAACATAAAACCACATGTTGTAGGTCGCCGCTCTGCATAAACACAGTAGGCTCTACCTTTCACTGCAGACATGAGATGTTGTTGATACTTCGGCAAGTAGCAGCGTTACGTCCGGCGCGGCGTCGTATGAATGGTGCTGGCATACGAGAGGGGACGTGCACACTCGCACAGCCAGCAGGGTAGCACCAGTGTCACGCCGAACTTTTCTAAACGCAGCCGCGCACGCGCCGCTGAACCAAAAGACGCGCGCGCGATCCTTAACTATCCACTATCATTTCCAACCCGTCGGGTGTCTAGTAGTTTATTAAATACAACGCATAATTAACTATGAGAGTTGTGGAAAAATAAATATTTTTACGATACGGACCTAGCGACATTTTTTACGAGGACTGAACGATAAGATTTTCTTCTGTAGTGAAGTTTCAACGTTATATGATAAGGTTTTTCAATTTGCAACTACGGTGAGTAAGATTTTTAATTGATCGATATACGAGTTATACAGGCTGTAGGTACATAAAAGTAGCCTGGTAAAGGTAAGATACTTGTTTAGATCTTATAAGAGAATCTACTTATATTTAACCGATGCTTTCACAAAGATTTTAAAAACTCCAGTTATGTGAGTAGATAGATGATAGAGTTGTATTTTAAACTTACTGCTTTCACCATTTTCATTCGTAATTTTTAGTTGCACTCTGTATATGTATACCAACGTATGATTTGATACGTATTATTTGTGCTTACCTATCTAACCTAAGTATCTATTTACTATAAAAATAATATGAATGTGATACTTTAAAATTACACCACCAATCACAAGATTATACGCAGTTTAGTATTACCAATGTGTACATAATATACCAACGTATTTACATTACATACACCGGTGCAGGTTTATATTAAGTTTCAGTTTGTTTTACAATCCAGGCTCAGAATGTTGCGTACTTAACTCGTACTCGGTCTCCGGGTGTCCCTCATAGGATAAACGGTACAATCCTGCATCTCATAGCTGCTTTCAGTGCTGCGGGTACGGGGATTTACCCAAAGTTCTATATTTGTCCTAAAAATGGCCCAGATCAATTTAAGAGGTCTCTGAAAGTGATTTTCCCTTACATTTGGAACGTAACTCTAACATCGGTCAACGCATACACTTTGGATTATTAATTATCTAGGAAGTATACTTGTGAGATTTCTCAACTTTTAACTATTATTATTAATAACTTAATTAAACTTAATTGCATTACTTTTGACCTTAGAATTACTAAGTACTAACGTAGTAAGTACTAAATCAATTCATGCTTTTTACATAATGAACTACTAATATTAATGGAATGCATATTATTTCGAAGTGTATAATGCAAATGTATAATATTTGTAAGTGCCTTAGGCAAGCTAGGCTATATTTAGCTCCTACCGGGTTTGTAAAACAGGAACGAGTTTGAACATAGAGATAACACCTGTAAGCAAGATTTATTTTAATATCACCTATCGATGTTTTAACGATATAAATGTAGACAGACAGACAGTAGCGCTATATGTGACTTGAAGCCCCCGATTACTTCTCGAGATAGTTCTACTTCTATCTCCTACTACTTCTTCGTTCTCTTTACCGATAGTGTACGTAGTAGGAATTAACATAATGTAATGTTTGTTGGTTGAAATAAAGTTTGATTTTGATCACAGAATTCAAAAGATAAGAAGCGCCGCGCGTATTTCAAATTGATGAATCCCTTCAATATGCTGAATGTCGGTGTTGGAATGGTGTTCTTTGGACTAAACGCTATAAAAATGTTATCCTCCATCCTTTTAAATCTATCACAGATGCCAATAGTTGTGGTATTGAGGTGCCTAAGTATACTAATTGTTGAACAATACAGAAATGCTTTTAAAATAATAACAGTCGGTATGATTGATTGAGAATGGAAACTATGCGTTTATCTTCTGTATCTAGTCTCTAATATGTAAGAAAAGGACGTGATAATTTCTTTAACATAGCATAGATCTTTGTACTTTCTCTATTTCTATCAAACAGACGGACATGTCAATATTATCAATTAATCACGTTCTTCGTAGGTACACCATACATATCTATTTTCTACTTATATGTTTATTTTTGTGTCATTAGTGGATGATTGGAGTCAAGCTATATTTTGCCATACTATATATTTTGTATATTTAATTGTACTACATAAATATTAGCCCTATTTAGCTTATTTACCACAAGTATGACATCAATAAATAAATGATGAGCAACATTTGTTTCGACTATAAATGTAGGCATCACATACTCGTAGCAAGCAAACTTTTTTGCATTTATTTCCCCCAAATTGAAATTGAAACGATTCTCTTTGAAGTATATTAGAATTAAAAAGTTTGAACATATTCATTAGATACAGTCTTTATACAGATTATTTTACATATCCCCTAGTACAAGGAATGCCTTGGGAGCCAAACATTAGGGACATTAAATATACTTCAGAATATTTAATGTAACGTCTATTACATGATCTGAACCTCTCATATTTTCGTGGTTTTTATGTTTGATGTTATGACCTGGGTGCGACGAGCCATTGTACCGTCCCATTGATTGCAGCATTCTGAGCCCATTGTTCGGCGAATGGCGATACACTGCTTGTGTAATGTCTGCTACGTACGTTGGCATATTAAACCTAGTGCTTACATACAAACTCTAAAGTCCTATTCTCATTTTGCGCGGCTAGATGTGCTCTGAGATTTTAAGAATTGCTAAGATTTTGCTCGTATTATATTGTAAAACATTTGTTTTTTTTAAATAAAGGAGCTTTTTCCACCAACAGGTACCTACTTGCTTTCTATAAACAAATTACCTAGTTCTTTAGTTCGCAGTTATATTGCCTTTGTTTTTCAGGGGATAATTATAGCACACATCTTCCATGCATCAAGAACATCAACGAATAAGCATACATGAGGGACGCTGGGTGACGAGGACCTTTCCCACGTAGGACTAAGCCCTCGTGTGGACGAGATAGCCTATAAGTTTCCGTACAAAGGTAGTTTTAAGCAAAGCCACCATGCAGTTCGTACGCTCCTTCTTCAAGAGGATAACTGACGATCTCAAACAGAAGAAACTGATACCTTTGAAGATATTGTTTTTTGTACATGCATCCAGTGAGTATAAAATTTGTTCTTAATTTAAGGACAACTGTCTCAAAATTTAACCATAAATGTGCAGTCGACATATTTTTTAGCATATAAGCAGATCTATTCGAGATAGTATAGTTATTAGTATTTTTTGACTAACAGTTGCAGTTAGATAACTCAAGTTTCTGCCAAGCACTAAATTTAAAAAAATACTGTATCATTTTTGTTGTGATGACTTTACTGATTTACACATTCGTAAAATGATTGGGCAATGCGCACTCCCATGCGCACTTCGTGTATTTTTATTAACCACATAACTGAATAGAAACAGCATTCTTATAAACATTCTTATAAGGTCAAAATCATTAGTCACCGTTCTAGATCAATTAAAACTTCTTTCAGCTCTGTTCGTACTGTATCCGTACCTGACGATTCATATGAGGGAATTGGGCATTAACGTAGAAGAGACCGCAATTATGTCAGCAGTGACGCCTGTTGTTTCCATAGTCATGCCTCCCCTCGCTGGTATGCTAGCTGACAAGATCGGCAACTTTAGGGTGAGTGTACAATAGTTTATTAAACTTTTGGTTACATAAGCAACTGAAGCTGATGATCCATTTGTGAGATCTAGGTATCAGTGTGGAGGAGGCAGCCATTCTGTCAGCAGTGACGCCCGTCGTTTCCATAGTCTTGCTTCCCCTCGCTGGTATGCTAGCTGATAAGATCGGCAACTTTAGGGTGAGTGTGCATTAGAACATTACATTTTTGTTAATGTTAATGAGAATCAGTGTGGACGAGACAGCCTTATGACGGTGACGCCGTCGTGATTCCATGGCTCGCTGGTGTGTTAACAGACAAAATACACTGCACTAAAGTTCCCGTTCACTCTGAATGTACACTATTTTATTTCATTACATCAGCGATACCTATACTTGCTTAGAATTGAGGTGTTTTTAATTTGAGGAAGAGACTTAATCTAAATATAAAGTTCGATTGTATAGATTGCGAGTCTCTCTCTCTCTCTGCTGGACGACGAATTGTTAAGGTCAAATGTGAACGGTAAGTTGCGGATTGTCACGAATTGACGCAAATTTTAACAGATTTCGTGAGAAGGCAACGGGTAGGGCCTTATCTGCATTTTGAAGCTTTGTTTACTTAACTTAGAAGCGTATCTACACTTTTTCAATGTTTAGATTCGGTGGTCGTTCCGGTTGCGCCTATACATCATAATCCACAGCGTCCGTAACGCGAATTACGTTCAATTTGGCTACAATAACCTTTACCTTGCATTGTACTGACGGCATTGTCAACGATCTGGCCCCTAAGCGATGTCTAGGGCTAGGGCTGCCTGACTACATCTATACGCAACAGAGCGTGTGTGAAACTGTTCAGAAATATAGATAAATTACTGTAAGATCTTCGATTGTTACCTTAATTTTTTTCTTATTCATTCATTGTGTTCATGACGTTAAACGTTATACAAACACAAAACTTTTACTAAACATCTTTCATGGAAGAAATGATGCTTAAAAACGCTGTATTGAAGGATTCCTTGCTATTTTATTTTATAGAATTTAGTAATTTCTATATTAACTGGTTTTGATCTGGTTGATATTTTCTATTATGATAATTTGTGATGCATGTCAAGGTTGATTTAGACGACTTTAGCATATTCCTATACCCATTTGGAAATACCGGACTAACTGGACATCAGTTACTATATTATTATTTTATAAAGACGTTATTGCTGTGCCGTATGAACAACTATTGGTAGCCTCGACTTTTATCGGGTACTTTAGCATTCAGGATAGTAACCCTAGTTCCACAGTACCATGTATAGGGTGATGCGCGTGCGTCACACTCGCGACAGCCGGAAGCGGGCGCCACTGACTGCCATTGCTTTCAAACATGGCATGGCTCGCGAACACTCAATAACCGCATGACCACTCAATACACTGCCCGAATGAACCCAACAGACACTCCTTGCCGGTATACAATGTCTATTTTAGATCATAGATATTATCAATTTCAATTTGAAACTATTTTAATTATGCAGGAGTAATGAAAAACTTAAGTATTTTATTGCACTATAGTTTGTAAACTTCAATTAATTATATCACACTATTCTACACCTAGTAGACGGCGATAGGCTCGCCACCTATCACGTTTGTCCACCAAATTACGGCGAAAAGTGGGAACTACCTATGATAAAGGTGGTTCCTCTGTCTACCCCCTCGGGGATTATAGACATGAGAGATATGCTAAGTCAAATGTTCTCTAAAAATAATAGAACTGTTAGATGTTAGATAGCTGCAGTTAAATCGTTGCTTATGTCGTCTGTGAGATAAATAACAGTGAGTTATGAAGTGAAAGTAGGCCCTGGTTGAGTCGCGCGAAAGGTCTGGTGCGGTTTTACGGTGCATTATAAAACTGTTTCACTAAACGCTTTATTTTATTTTTTCTAGAAGCCCTGCTAAGTTATGAACACGGCAAGCCCATCTAAACCCAATAACCGAAGAAATTTGGCATTGTATATTAGTTACCGTTTCCAAATCTAATTCATTTTAGTTATCAACACCATTGTAGTGTTTGTTATAAACGTTTTAATAAGTTTTCCATGGGAATAATTACCTATTGTCGTTCAGTGAGAGACACACGACAGGGACAATTTTTCCGCCTATGAACATGCTACGGCCATGCGCTGCAACGTTTATATTCTTGGATGACATTCATTTGCCTCGACCCACAATTTGCGCATTTCTGTCGATCATTCTTCTTAAATGCCACATCCTGTTTTTCTTTCAGTTGTGACTGTAATTGCTCATTCGGATGATGTTTTATTTTCCGAACGACTGCCTTTTTACAATCAGTTGGTGTGGCTTAATTAGCGTTAAAATGAAATGAATTTCTGTAATCCTAATTACAATTAGTAAGCGTTTAGACAAGTTAAGTTTATCAAGTCAATTATTTTCGAAACCTTTCCAAATCTAAGCAGATCCATTCCATATCATATCTCATGCATAGTAGGTACTCGTATATACCTATTGACTAGAGAGAGTATTATATTTTGTACAGTGTTTGTTGGCGCTGTCGTCGGTGCTTGGTGGCGTGTCCGCTCTACTGTTGCTAGCGGTGCCCGTAGGTCGGATCACGGTGACCTTCCCGCCCGACGTGGAACTCATGGCCGAATGCAGCAAGAACGGGCTCAGGTTACGGCACATGCACGAATACCCCTGCCTTCCTCTACACCCGTACTCCTATGACGTCAATCTCACGTAAGTCCTTCACTCGATACTTTGTCTTTAGTACCATTGCTCAAAGCTAATCGCAGTAAATAGTCATTGTTTCATTACATGTAAGAATTAGGTTTTTTTTATACCGAATGTTGAGGATAATGATGGACGGAAAACGTTAATTTCAGACTTTTTTGGTACTTTACGAGATTGCCATATTTATGTGACTAATAGTAATATAATTCTTTGGTGTTCTTAAAGGATATTATCATGCGGCTTTGTATGTCAGCTGCCTGATGACGCTTCGTCCGAAGAAGTAGATGCCATAGTACACACCCACTCCTACGATGTACACCTTCAATCATCTACAGATTCTCAACATCTCGTATACCGCCACACAGTATCCTCCATGTTTGGTCATGCAAGGGCGCCGAAAAAAGACCAGAGCACATCACGGGTCATGACAAATGACCCATACTTCAATACGACGGTATCAAAAATCTCCGACAGCGAGATATTCTTCCCTGCACCACATCTATATAAAATGGAATGTTCTCATGATTTGAGTAATGGAACTTGCACATTAGGGAGAAGTGATTTCATAAAGCAAATGGATGGAGTGAACGAAGAAGCGAAATTCCGTGTAAGAGTTTCCCATGACGCTCAGAAAGCCCCTGCCGATGTAAGGAGTTACTTGGTGATGGCGATATCGAATGGAAATTTAACCAAAGACGAAGACTACGATGGAGTTGACAGTATTACGTGTGAAGATAATTTCAGTGTGGTAAGGTTCTTTTTTAAAACAACATATGAATAAAAATACTACACAGTAATTCGGAATACCGAATTACAATTAATTATTAGTATTTTGTTCAATAGGTAGTGTCCGACCGAAGGTCGATTTCTGGCCGAAGCCGAAGCCGATTATTCGGCTATCGGCACAACCTTCGGCCGAAGCCGAATCCGAAGCCGAAGGTTTAAAAGCTCTAAGAATTTTGTTCAAGATCCAATCTTGAACAAGCTAATGATTTGATTTTAAAACTTAAAAATTGAAGGTTTTATATCGACGGTATAATATAATATAGAAAGGTAATTTTAATCTTCTCTAGAAGTTGATCTAGTGGTATTCAAAATTACCTTGCGATTTGTGAAAAATTCGCTCATTCGTAAAAGTTCGTTCGAATTCGTCGTTTGTTAGGAACCTTCGGCTTCGGTCAAAACTTCGGCCCATTTTCTCCGAAGCCGAAGGTTTGGCCGAAGGTGGCCAAAGCCAAAGCCGAAGCTTCGGTCGGACACTACAAATAGGACATTTTTTTTAATTTCATTTATAAACTTACATGCACATCCAGAAGAAGAATCTAAAATTCGTTTTTCGATATCTCAACTAACATCAGAGATATTAATGATTTAAGTTAGTACTGCAGAGATGCTCTGTCCCTTTTTAGCAAAACAGTTCTTTATATGTAGCCAGGATCTGCTTGTATGGCGCTACTACACAGTGACGTCATGATGTAATATTGCTGTTTCTTTTTATCGTCTGATTTTTGATTGCATATAGCTATTTTATTTTTCAACGAATTTTAAATCTGTTTTCACATTTGACCATCAATGTAAGTATATTTCTTAATTTTTGTCAAATGTAAATTCAGTAAATAAATCCATAGTAACTTCCCTTTCGTTCCATCATTTAACTATCAGAGATCTATTTGTCCTGCCAATGTATCCTATTTTAAGAATGCCTCAAGCAACTGACTTATTAAGAACTTATTCATCAGGGCGACAATGCTGAAAGAGTGAGAGTTCGAGCTGGCTCGAGCCGCCTCGTGGGATGTTCCGCGGCGTGCGCGGCCGCCGCACCTCGTAAAACCCTTTGCGAGAACACACAGCAGCAAATTGATCTGGATCCCGCATTCACTTTCTGGGCCTATCTTGCTGTAAGTTATTTTTTATGTTTTAAGTACGGCTGTAGGCCACGTCCGATACTTATGCTCAAAGCGTAAAATACAATACAAATATTCTTTATTGCACACAAGACCAAAATACAGAACAGAAGAAAAGATACAAAATACAATTACAATCGGCGGCCTTATAGCGTTAAGCTATTTCTTCCAGGCAACCTTTGGGTGATGGTGTTTTTTGTAAAATACAACGTAAGCGGGTACAAGAACGATTTAAGTAATACCAAGTAATAAAAATACAACAATTATAGGTACTAAATAATAATAATGTTTAAAATACATAAATAGGTAGGTATACTTAGATATTTATAATATAAATACATATATACATGATATAAAAACAAAACTAAAAGATAAACACAATACATTCTATAGTTAGTTAGAGAGGATGTTACACAGATTCATAATGAATCATGCAGTTTGAGCAAAGAATGTGAAAATTATCACACGTATTTAGAACATCCAATTGATCATTTTGAAGATTAGAGCCCACGCAGATCACCGCTCCTCTGCGAGGGGGAGAGAGTCAAAGTCCTCCGCGCTCCAGTAAAAAAATTATAACAACATCGTTACATCTACCGTATCGTTTTCGTATAAATAAAGGTTGTCTAATTCATTATTGGAACATAAGAAATTGGCCAATTAAAAAATATATCCACATAAATCATATTCTAATTCTAGTAGTATCTTAAAATAGATGAAGTTAAAGCTATTACGGCCATGGTTAACCTTTTTTGCTCACTTGGATGTTAATTTACAGTAAACATATTTATTGAACGGTAGTAGCCCAGTAGGCTAGTAAGTAATATTCGTGCATAGAAATAGTTTCAAGGTAATAACTTTATACACATTTTTGGACGATGATTGCAATAAAACTGAAGGTAATAATCCAATGAGACGACTCGATTTATGAATTCAAGTACTCAGAATTCAGAAGCCCTCTACCTACATAATTCTACCCCCTCGGGGATTATGGACGTGAGCGATATAGATAGATATACAGGGTGGAAACGATAAGTGATCTCACTCTATAATTCCTAAACTATTGTAAAGTTTTTTACTGATGTTGAAACTACGTCATTAGCTTAATAAACTGATATTAATAACTATCTGAAAAAAAACCACGATATGTCCAAAATTTTGATTTTTCCCACTCTTATACATTTATTATGGCATGGCACTCATCGAGTTATTTTTATCAGTTAGGTACTTAAGAAGATTTTATGCACTTGTTAATTATGAGATAAGTATTGTATCTTTATCAATAATTGTGATAGATAGTAAATACACGTGTTTTAAATCTACTCCACTACTTTAAAAGAGTAGTACAAAGGAATTGGCTGTATGAATTTTGTACCTTTGTCTTAAACTTAATAAACAAAAATAAAAGAAGAATGCCGCCAAAATTTCATTAATTTTTTAATGTTATAAACAATTAAAATAAATTAATAAATTTTAAATTAAAAAATATATCAGTTAAAATAATTTTCCAAATCATCCCTCTTTAGTTCCATAGTAAATGTATTTTTTTTCAGATAGTCATTAATATCAATTTATTAAGCCAGTGACGTAGTTTCAACATCAGTAAAAAGTTTTACAATATTTTGTATAGTTTAGGAATTATAGAGTCATCATCATCATCCTACTCTAGTCCAGTGCTATCCTCTCCCAGGGCGCGCTATTGAGCCCGATCTTCGGCTCTTCTCATCCAGTCGCTGCCAGCCACCTTGCGCAGATCGTCGCTCCATCTAGCAGGGGGCGTCCCACACTACGTTTGCCCAAACGCGGTCTCCACTCCAGAACTCGTCTATTCTAATTATAGAGTGAGATTACTTATCGTTTCCACCCTGTAGATATGATATAGAATTCAGAAGCACGTGTTGCGTTACCGTAAACGCATGCAGATTGAGGGACGGGCCGGCTGATGGGAAGATTGTCGTCTCATCGCCACTAACTAGGTAATGGCGAACTTGATACGGAGCTCTGAGAGGCGGGAGCGACAGCGCCGAAACTAGTGCGTAGCCACAGGGGCACTCGCCAGGAACGCAAAGCCTCAGGAGGTTGAAGCAAATCGAGTATTACTATTTTTATTTTTAAACTACTGTTTTTCTCCCATTATTGGGGTGAGTTTACCATACTGTCGCGAGCTTTTGGTCAAACGACAGTATGAGTGAAAGACGTATTAGAAGTAGAGTTAATTAGAAGAAATAAAGTGAGTATTATTATTATTATTTTTATAACATATTTGCTCGTAAAGTGGCTGTAATTACACCAATTTCAATATCGTAATGTATCTCATTACGCACTTGTGCGTTATAGTAATGTGAAACGCACGAGTTTTTTTAAATAAAGTAACATGTACGGTTTTTTAAGATGCTCCGTCTAAAAATGAACGATACTTTTTAAAATCTTAGCAAAGAGTTTTTATGTTAAAAAAGTGGTCAATATTTTATGAATAAAATTAACTTTGGGAGATAAAATATAATAAATAAAGATTTAATTCTTTAATTTAATTAATTTTGACAATAAATTACAACCATTTATCTGTAACAAAAACACAAAAATATTAATTTACTTTATTAGTAATACTGGCTGTTTTTGTACCTTTACCTAAAAAAAGTTGATGCGCGCGCATCGCTAATTTGTGGACAAGTAAAATTATTCCGCGCGCTTTTTCTTTTCGCTGTATTGTTTTTATTTGAAAATGTCGTCAAGTAGTGATGAATTTATTAATTTGACACCGCCACAAGTCTTAAACGCAGCGAAAAAGGCTACTCTAAGCCTCTTGCCTGAAAAATCGACCGATAGATACTTACAAGCGTATCAAAATTTCATCATATGGAAAACAAGCAAAGATGCAAATTCATTTTCAGAAAATGTGTTTTTAGCATATTTCATGGAACTTTCTCAAAAATATAAGTCAAGCTCATTGTGGTGCTACTATTCAATGCTAAAAAGCAACTGGCAACGTAACAATCACTTTTAAAAATTGTTCAAATTTCTATAACTGCTTTAACAAGTAATTAAAGATTTATTCGTTTAAGAAAGTCAAAGTTTTATTTATTTCCTCGTAAATATGTTATAAAACGTCGTATGACATACGTGCGCTTTGAAAATTACAGCCTCTGCTTCCTTATAGCCCTCGCCTACGGCTCGGGCTAGCAATATCGCCTCGGCTGTAATTTTCAACTTACCGCACTTATATCATAATGTACTATTATGTTTTAAAACTTCTGTTTATCTCCCATTTATGGGGTATTCTACCACAATCGCGGGCTTTTGGCCAAACGAGAGTGGTGACGAAAAAATAAAGAGATAAGATATGGTATGTAAATATTTTATAGTAATTTAAGTTTATTCTTCTATTGACAAGAATTTGCGTACTATTCTGCATGTATTTATTATAACTGCTTTTTATTATTATTGTGTTTATCCTGTTAGGTTTTCTCCCATTTCTGGGGTCAGTTGAGAGCGAAGCTCACGGGTCCAGGACCAAGTGAGCTTCACTTCCCAAAGTTATTTCACCTGACGGTTCATCCTGTAAAAATTTTCGTACGATACGACAAGTGTTCAGGATTATTATTATTATTTGTAACTACCACAACTCACATTTTCGGAATAAATTAAATTACTTCGAACCCATCACTTTTCGTATAGGCACTTTTCCTGTTATCACGTGACAGCAGTCGTTACACCTTCACAATGAATATAAATTCATGGTTCCCGTTTGGACGTCGATTCATGGGATACCCTATCCACACATTTTCGGGACTAAAAGAGGTTTAATTTGTTAGTAAAACCAGAGAGATCTGTCGGTCCTTACTTTACTTTTTTTATAAAATTCAGACATTACAGAGAAAACTAAGTAGCTATGAACAAGTGGTCACTTTGCTGATCGGCGCGGCGTGCGCCCTCAAGTGTCTTGTAGCTTTGAGGGCGTAATACTTTAAACGTGCCCAGGGCGCCATAACCCTAGCTACGCCGCTGTGTAGCGACCGGCCGACCCATTGCCTCCGTTCTCGCAGCACGATGCTTCTATAGCCTCATAAACACACGACCATATATACCACTCGACTCTCCCAGATCTTGCCTGTTTTCTACACATAACTGCGCAAGAAAAATGCAATAACATGTCTCGGTTGCTGATTAATTGCACCCCTTTCTGGAATTCAAATCATTTCACCTAGGTGTTTTGATAGTTATTTTGTTGTAGTTCGTTATTCCATTCTTTGATATTATTTATCTAATCGTCTTTGTATCTTGAATATATTTATTTAATTTATTATGAAACTATATGAGTGCCAACGCTGTGTTAAGGCGTAAGTGCACGGCGGCGCGGGCGATTTGATACCGGCATATATTTATTGCTCGTTATCGTATTCTTTCATATGTTGATGTTATAACTTCATAACTAGCCATGGATGCGTTGCACGCCCATCTCTTATAACTTCATAACTAGCCATGAATGCGTTGCACGCCCATCTCTTATAACTTCATAACTAGCCATGGATGCGTTGCACGCCCATCTCTTACAGCGTTGGCCCTAACTATTCCGATATTTGAGCTGCGGTCATTTAGTTTACAGTGTAAATAATAAATATTTTGGCATTCTTGGAAATCCGGGAAATACCTTGCTTGCGGAATTGATTTGCATTGCGTTTGTACATGAACAGAGTAAAATCACTTCTCGACGATGTTTAAAAACCTTCATAGAGTTTGTTTGGTGGTAAAGCACGTATAGGTAAACCGCTTAACAAGGGCAAGCATGCGGCCGGTGGGAGGTGGGGCCCGCCGCCTGCACACCGCATACTGGCCCTCTGACGTCCCGCCCCGCGCCCCTCTTGCCGCGCAAGCGACCCCACAGTTCCTCTACCTCTATTCATAATAGGTATCAGTAGGTACTATCAGTTATACAATTTAGAAAATCAATCCTGTCCGTACTATCAATTCACATGCAGATCATAAAGATGCATCGGTGATAGAGCAACATTTCATTTCTATTATATTTTTTCGTTTGGTGTGACAACATTTCTAGGTTGGTATAGCGTGTAGTGTGTGTATACATGAGGCAGCACCTAGACTTTCATTACGTCTTGAATTCGTGAAACATATATTTTGTACAGGTATACAAGCTTAGCTTAGCTCGTAACCTTACATGATGGTTTCGCAATCAATCGCAGACGAGACCACCTGGCCTTGTGCTCGATATTGAGCTTATCGTTAAAGCATAGTAAAAATCTCTACATTGTTTCTAATAATAAACGTAGGCACGTTTGAATAAATAACAAGCAAGGCGCATCTAATTATAAAAACTATGTTTAACTAGTAGGATCTAATCAAGGTAATATTATGGAAATCATACAAATTACCAGGTAAAAATTGGTTTCGGTAAACCCATATATGAGTACTTGGGTTTTGGATTTATCACTTGTATCAACTTTTTACAAAAAATCAAAGTGACTTCCGCCACAGTTTAAAGAGGGTTTTTATGAGGGGTGTTAGGATGGGTCGAACCCGAGTTTCGTTCTTTGCTGTAGAGAGCTGAAGAGCACAGCAATTATAGCGCACTTTGTATTTCTTTCTAAACTTTTATTCTAAAGTTCCGTTGTCTACAGTCCCGCCTATATGGAAGGCGATGACTCGACGTCGACTCCCTCTACACAAATCCGTCGCTCTAAGTCACCTATTTGGTATAGAAAGAAAGATCAAAATGTTGATTTCTTTGGTAGTATTAAATTTTAGTAGGAAGTTCTTCATGTTTTTGAGTAGATGTCTTCCAATTATTCCAGGTTCGCGTGTTCATCGGCATTATCGGTGGCACGGCGTTCGCCATGTTCGAGGGCGCTGTGATCGCCATCGTGAGGGACCAGCGCGCGGACTACGGGCTCCAACGGGTGTACGGCAGCATCGGAGGGATGATCTCTTCCCCGCTCTCCGGGCTGCTTATCGACTACGCTAGCCGGGGCAAGGGATATACAGACTTCAGGTAAATCACTCAGATGACTTTAAATTCTGTGGATTAGGAATTTCGGGGTGACATGGGAAGTGAAGGGATGGCTAATTAAAGCCTTAATTAGAGTAGTTGCTCTAAAATATTATTAAGCTTAGGCTGGTATAGCAAATACAATAAAATGTAAAGTAAGTTAGTAAGTAATATGTTTATTTCACACACAGCAATGACCGAAACAGTTATAAAAAAGCAAAAAAAGGACCATGGTTTTATTTTTTATTTTTTTATTTAATAAGGAGAGCAGAGCAGACGATCACACGGGCCACCTGATGGTAAATGGTCACCGTCGCCCGTAAACATCTCACCTCACTGTATTATTATTAGATGGTTTTTGATGCTCTGCTAACCTTGAAGACTAAGATGGATTGCCTCATGTGTCGTTTTCATGTTCCTTCGCTGACGTTTTAACGTCATAACCAGCAGTGGATAATTACCCGCCGCGTGCGCACCCCTCTTATAGCGGAGATACTAAACGTCTGAATTAAGTAATTTAATGGGTTGTTATTATCGGCAGATGGTTAAAGCGACATTGTTTGACATTGTTTATTTGTATACATAATTGTTAGGCGTAAAAGTGAAACTGGAAATGTTTATCGATTATTATTTCGATTAAAAATTTTAATAGGTATATTATTAGTTGAAAACTTGATAACATACCATTGTATAAAAACCGGAAAATTAAAAATTCCATGAAAATTTGTTCAAGCAACTACTTGTTTTTATACTTCATGCACAAATTAAACAGCGACTACATTAGATTTGCAGTACAAAATCATCAAGCGGATCTTTTTTCTATTCATTTAGAGTTCGAGGACGACCTCTTTCAATGCAATACAAGCGCTTCACGATCATTCAAAACAGGATTTACCTTGAACGGCATGTCGATTCGCTTCTGTGTTATTTTATGTGATCACTGATCCGATTATTAACTGTTATTCTATATTAAAACATCTATCGACGATCGAATTATTATTGAATGAGAGTCGAAGAAAATAAATAAATTTATTTACAGTACAGTAAAATGAATACTACAATAAAAAAATTTAAAATACATACATATTTTCTAATAACGAGCCTACGGTTAGCGCCCGCACTAGGTAATCCTGTGTCGTGGTCGCTGCGGTAGGGAGTGTGTATTCTGATTTGTACCATAATGTACTGTAAGTAAATAAGATAGATAGAAGATAGTAAGATTTGGCGAAGTAGAATTGTGAGAGTAATATTGGTGTTTCTATTTGTAAAACTAAATGATTTGGAAAATAACGAACAGATAAAGCTATGAGCATTAAAAAATACTAAAAAGTAAATAAAGCTTAGTGGGTATGTCCGCTAAAAATACCTACTTTATGTCAAACAAGATGTATAATAAGAGGTCTGGAAAAGGCTGAATACATTTGTAATCTAGAATGCTGAATACGTTTTCGAGTGTGAGTCAGTGGTCCAAAATTGTAGTGTTCTATTAATATCCTATGTTACAATTATGGTTACAATTATTGTACGGTAAAAAAATTACGTTGACATGCTAATTTTTCTCGTGGGATTAAGATAACATATTACATGACATGACAGTTAAATCCACCGATTGCGGTCATTACTGTAATTACAGAATCGCAGGCCACAGCAGTTTAGAGATGTATGTTACGTAGTTATTGTACGTGATAGAAAGTATTATGTAAGTACAATTAATGGCATAGTTATATTTGATTACTGACTTACTTCGCTGGCACAGCGACCCGAAGTGGATCTTGGCCTCCGATACTAAAGACCGCCATCGCTCTCTCTTCTGCACATTATCGAGTCTATATTTGATTATTGTCTATATTTAGTTAGCAGAAAGCATACATTTTTTCTGTTGTTTAATCGATGTTCTTTTGTTACGAGATTCTGAGCGGAAACGTAGAGATGTGTTGCGTAAAGTTGCTTCATTGCTATTCTGATCTGATGTGATGTTACAAACCTCATTAGTTTGCTAAGGTCTGGCGTTTCTTTGTTAGATTGACGTCATGAGTTTGTACGACTTAATATTTAGTTCTTACATATCAGGGACGTACCATCTGCTAGGTAACACAAAACATGTTACTATTTTTTTACGCGACCTTTGATCTCTCATGTATAAAGTATAAACTCAAATGAATATAACATCTATTACGTATATCTGGTATAAAAAATGATCAAACGATTAGTTTTTTTTCTTTTTCGTACTGATAATTGCTGTTGGTCCTAATGACCTTTACAGCTTCACCGGGGTTTTTGGGGCGAGCGCTAAGTGCGCTCCAGCCTGGAGGAGGACTTAAAAACTACTATAAGAAGCGACTGCCTAAGGGCACCCAGGTGGGCACGGACCTCGGCTTAGGACGTCGCTGGAGAGGGAGGGGTCGGGGAGAAGCGGCCTGGAATACGCCGACAGCGCTGTAAGCGCCAGAAGCAGGTCGCCGCCCGCGCCGGCGCGGGCGGAATGTAGGTGCTGTATGTGAACTACTATCGAGTGGGGGAGTGACTTCCGCGATAGAGATCGTGATGGCGTCGTCGGGGTCGTCTAGGACGTGTCTAGGCCGACGTCGTCGACGGGATGTCGGTAAACCTTTAGTGGAGTAAGCGGCGGCGCTTACTACTAGAGGGTTTGGGTGGTGGGGAGTTTGCTCGAAGAAGCGTCGAGACACTAACTTCATGACGAAGAAGCGTCGAGACGCTAACTTCATGCAAACGATTAGTGTAAGTGTCGGAGCGTCAGTGGCGTATGTAGTGGTTAAGACGTCGAACTTCCTTGCGAGACGTCCGGGTTCGATTTTAGGCAGATATATACAGTTTTCAGTTTTTTTTAGACTGGCGTACATTTACCGACTGTTCTAACGGTGAAGGAAAATATTGTGAGGAAACCTGCACATTGGTTAATGTATGAAATGGGGAAGCAATGGCAAACCAAAGTCGGTCTATATGGTTATTTCCATAGAATGATCCAATTTTTTGAAATGAATAAAATAATACCATTTTTTTAACGATATATTTGTTTATTGCATCTTTGAATAATGTTTGTCTCTGTGACGTGTCAAAATTATTTTGTTATACCTATCTACTATACAATATAAGAAACATTACCTTATTTCCAGACCTGCGTTTTACCTGTACGCGGTGCTGAAAGTTGCATCCGGAGTCCTGATGCTCAGCATCGACTTGGAATTCAAGCAACCGGCACAGAACCTCCTCGATGATGTCATCTCCGTATTCAGAAACGTTGAGATCGTGGCACTGTTTATCGCTTGCTTTATAATGGGTGAGTTTAGTTCACACTGGTATTGACTCAATACTCAATTATTTATTGCAAGTCATGATGCGGTTTACACCACTCATGTGTGGCCACAGCGGAATTAAATTGTTATGCCCGTTAGATTTTTCTACTATAGTTTGACCACAAATGCTCTACTGCGCCTTGGGTAGCGACAGACGTGCGGGGGGAGGGAAGCGGGCGAGCGCGGACGGGCCTCACAGAGTGTAACCAATAGGGCGGGCCGCTCCGCCCCCGCGTCTCGCCGCGCAGCTACCTAAGGCGCAGTACAGCATGTGTGTTCAACAGCGAAATATTATGTCGCTGGTGGTCAAGCTATACAACACTCCTTCAACAGAATTTTTCGATCTTTCTAACGTAGATTATATCTGCAGAATTTTGCGAAGTTTGTCTTTGGCAAGAGTCCAAAGCCGTGAACTTCTAGACGCTGAAGGTCAAAACCTCAAGGTCATTGGCGACTGTATAAGCCTTAAGGTCACATGTAGGTATGTCACTATATCACATGACGTGTCTGATGTGAGATATCAAGACATGCAATAATTGTTTGGCTTGTTCGAAAACTATCGTAGCCTCTAAAACGAGGATGGGAAACATTCCCCCCTAGATCAGACCCCTCGGTCCGATCTAGGGGGAATGTTTCCCCTTAGATTAGAAAAAAGTTTTGAAGCCATGTCAATCAATCGTTCGTCCTTACCAGTTCTACAAGATGGACTAAGACCTTAGTCCACAAGTAGGACAATTATAGAATTATAACTTTTGGCTAGTCCACGATTGAGCTGTGGTAGCTAGATTTTAGAAATCTCACAGATGATTTGGACAGAAACTGCCCAATATTTAGATGACAATCCCCCCGACCGAATCGACCCTTGAGGATCTTTTGTGCCTACCCCATTTTACACACTTGTAATTTCAGTGTGCAGGTTTCCTCACCATGTTTTCCTTCAACGTTAAGTCTTCGAAAAATACGAAAAACCCATTGGTACATGGCACTGCACGGTTTTGAACCCGGACCACCCGCATGGGAGTCCGGTATCCTAGCCATTGTGCCATGACGATAATAATGCTCGTGTTTATTTTCCAGGCACAGCATGGGGTTACATCGAGAGCTTCCTATTCTGGCTTCTGCAGGACCTGGGCGCCTCGCGGTCCTTGATGGGCATCACCATCACAGTGGGCGGGATCGCCGGCCTACCGCTCCTGGTGCTCTCCGGGCCCATCATCAGGCGGCTGGGACACGCCAACGTGCTATTCATTGGCTTCGTGTTCTACGCTATTAGGCTGCTCGGTTAGTTCGATCGATATAGGGAAATGTATTCATACGATATAGGGAAATATAGTATTGTACATAGACAACAGATGAGCAAACGGGCCACCTGATGATAAGTCATCATCACCGTCGCCCATAGACATCTCACCTCACTATAATGTCATTAGAGGGTTTTCTATGCGCTGCTAACCTTAAGTACTTGGAATACCTCATGTGCCGGTAATGAGGCTGGCTCTCTTGCCCTTCAAACCGAAACCACAATGCAAGCATCGTTGCTTTGCAGCAGAAATAGGGAAAAGTCAGCATTTTGAACAAATTTTTGCTCCAGCTGACTGTGGGGACGTCCCACACCACGCTTGCCTAACCACTGTGTCCAAGAAATCGTCTTCATCTTTGACTATAAGCCATGCCATCGACGTTTTGTCCTCCCATGGAGTTTCTCATTTCGGATTCAATCCAGCAAAAATACTCCGGATATAACAACTCTTTCCTTATCATAACAAGTACCTTAAAACTTGTGGTCTAGTCGCACTGTCAGTGTTCTCTATTCAGCCTCTCAGGTAATTATAAATTAGCCATTTTATAAAAGAAAAATACTAACCAGTTTTATTTATATGCTACCCAGCATTAATAGGGAACGCAGGGCATTGGCGGTAAGGTGTAATATGCTGGCCCGCAGGTTTGCTCGTTGTAGTGACCAAGTTAAAATCACGCTTTTTAAAGCCTACTGCCAGACCTTCTACACGAGCAGCTTGTTGAGCAATTACACCAAAAAATCGATCAATGCCCTGCGTATACAGTATAATAATGGCTTCAGGATGTTGATGGGGTTGCCTCGTTTCTGCAGTGCCTCCGGCATGTTTGCGCACGCACATACCGATGGTTTTCAACCCATTATGCGCAAAAGAACTGCGTCTCTGCTTTGCAGGCTTCGGAGCAGCTCCAACAGCATCCTGAACGTGATAGCGGAAAAGTACGATTCCCCTATCCTTAAACACTTCGTTCGGGTGCTGATCGAATGATGTTATCTTTGATCAGCATCTGATCGAAGTGTAAAAACTCAAACAATTTTTGCTGAATATATTTACTAGCATAGTTTTTAAGTACACTAACACAATGGATCTAGTTATCTGAAAAATAAAAATATTGAATTGAATTAAATTAATAAATTAGAAACTCATCATAATGAAATAAATTATAAAAAGTGTTTGAAATTTTTTTCGGGAGCAGAATAAGTAATATACCTTATTGGTAGTTCAGATAAATATTTTGTCATTTATGTTTTAGGTTACTCGCTGATCTACAACCCGTGGCTGTGCCTGATCTTCGAGGCGCTGGAGTCGGTGACGTCATCGCTGTCGTTCACCGCCGCCGTGACGTACGCGGCACGCCTCTCCTCCACCACTACGGACACTTCTGTGCAGGGTCTGCTCGGCGGACTGTATTATGGAGTTGGTATGTACTGAAATATTGTATAGCCCGTGACTTTGACTGAGGCGATGGAGTCGGTGACGTCATCGCTGTCGTTCACCGCCGCCGTGACGTACGCGGCGCGCCTCTCCTCCACCACTACAGACACTTCTGTGCAGGGTCTGCTCGGCGGACTGTATTATGGAGTTGGTATGTATTGAAATATTGTATAGCCCGTGACTTTGACTGAGGCGATGGAGTCGGTGACGTCATCGATGTCGTTAATTACCGCTGCCGTCGTTTGAAATTAGATAATTTCGTCACGATGTAAAAACTTCGAAGCGTCAAAACTTATAAAATATAACTTATTATTTTCTACAGAACCATAAAGAATATGAAATAATATTGTTTCTGTGCTAAGTTTTAACAAAGTTATAGTTCTATTTATTATGCATTTCTTATGCTAGGTATATTTATATAAATTAGAAAAGGGTGAAAAAAAAATTCGCGAGTAGGATTTGAACCTGCGACCTTGCCGTTACGTGGCAGAGCTCTAGCCAACTGATCTATCGCGGCTAATTAATTTTTACCCTTTTTATTTTTATGTAAAGTTATAGTTTTAATTTACTTTTTGAATGTTAAAACACGTACTTTGGTTCTATAAAATTCTTTTTGAAATTGAGTATTGTTTCTTTCTTCACAGGCAAAGGCTCAGGAAGTTTAATAGGCGGTTATTTGATGAAGTTCTTCGGGACCAGACCGACTTACCAAATCTTTTCGGCTGCCACTTTCATCACCGGCTGTATCTACTACTTGTTCAATACCTTTTACCTGCGCAAGAGAGCGGCGGGGGACGAAAATGACATTTACAAGAAAAAAACGCCAGTTTTAGATGTAGAGTGCCGTGAAACCAACAAGGATGCGGATAAAACGAATATAACGCTGGAAGTCGCAAATAAACTCGACGCTAAAGATACTGCACCTGCAGATAAAACCAAACCCGAATCTAATCAAGAAGCTAAGTTAGTGACAGACAACACAGATGGCGGTAGCGATTCGGGAGTAGACAACCCGGCTTATACGGAGACAGAAATCTCTTCCAATGACCCTAAGAAAGATGACAACAAATCTAATGGGTAGTATTTATTGTGATATGCGTGTTAGTTTAATTAATTGTTATACAGATTAGTTTTAAAAAGTTTTATTGTAATGAAAATACAAAATGATGAGATGACAAAAAATAATATAATAAATTATTATTTATTAATAAAATTGATCTGAGAATTAATGCAATTATGTTATTTTTAACCATAGAGAAAGGAGTGGAGAACTCACAGACAATTTATGAGAGAAGAAAACTCCCTTCCCCAACCATAGTAAATTGTATAATTTAGGTATACACTTGCGCAAGTACAACGTCGATTTTGTGTTGTAGATTTACGTACATATTTATTACATAACTTTATAGGATCAAGCCGTGTCATCGCTACAAAAAACGTTCAATTGGCGACTGTAGGCCCCTTAGGCTCAATTTACATTGCCGCGGAATGGAATGGAAGCGAATTTTCGCATCGTAATTGTAGATAGCATAATGAACTTTATGTCAACTGTGTAACATACAAACTAAATACGCTTTACCGCTAGGGAAATTATCGAGAATGCGCGAGGATTCCCCGGAAGATGCGCGACCTCTTTTTTGGCTCGTATTTAGTTTGTATGTTACACAATTGACATAAAGTTCATTATGCTATGTACAATTACGTTGCGAAAATTCGCTTCCATTCCATTCCGCGGCAATGTAAATTGAACCTTAAAGTAGGAAAAATGCAATAATCACGTAAGTTTATTCATTCGTAAAATTGTCTTTGGTACCGTTATCATCAGCGTAATAAGAAAAATGCATACTAATTACTTTGAAAGGGTAATTGGTTTGAAACGACTCGTTCCATTTCGAATGTATACCAAATATTTTATACAAATATGTGCAGGTTACACTTTCTACGACACCTCCCTGGCTGGTGACATGCTAACAGTGTAAATTGTAACTCCGGCTCGGGTCATCCGAATCGTGTCTCCGGCGGTCTACATGCGAAGGTACCGCTAACAATTATCGCAAATTTACTCCCGACCAATTTCCAAGAGTGGCATTTGAATATTCATAGTTGAATCCGCCATTTTCTAGTCAGTTCCCGAACGGATCACTCGTGAAAATCAAAATTTCAAATGTATAGGTAATTAAAGTACAAAATGAATAAAATAATTTTACTTTATACGCTACTAGCGTGCTCATGGAAATTGAAAGTAAACGGGATGAATCTCCCCGGACCGCGAGTGTATGTAGTAACTCCAGCGTCGAGGCCTCTACAGATCGACGAGGGAAGGTCTGCACCGTTCTATTACCACAACTGGATGCGACGGATGGACTCTCCGGCAAACGTGACCACCACGACAACGACGACCACTCCGAAAGTGAAAACACCCGATCTTATCTTCGCCGAGTTCGAGTCGGACAGCATGAAGAATATACGAAAACTATTGGAGAAAGAGAGAACTAAGTCGAAGACCACCACTACTTCTAGACCTATTTATGTACCCGATGAACAGGAGACACAGACCGTAAACTATGGGTTACCGCCCCCGACTGTAGAGAAGGAAAAAGAAACAAAGGACGGTAGTAAGGATATGACTGACTACTTCGCACTGTATAACAATATGCACGATAGTAGTGAACATTTACCAGCTCCTGTGTTTGTGCGTCCAACTCTTCCACCGACCAAGTCAACAGTTACAACAGTTAGTTCTCCGCCCACTACTACACCATCTTCAATAAATAATGTGCAACACATTTGGCATATAATCGACAGCGAGAAACACGATCAATATTCCGGCCAATGGGATGAAATTCCAGTGAATTCTGGAAGTGACGAAGATTCGCCTGTTGATACAAAAGTGCAGGATGATGTACCGATAACTGACAATGCGAAAGACGAGGAAGAACAAAGTGTTAAAATAGACGAAAACTTCGCTTTGCCTGGGTAAGTGGTGATTATGTTGGTACCTAAATAGTAAGATGTTACTTAATTTTTCAAAATTGTCACTGCTTAATTCCATTTAGTTAGTAATTTTTATTATTTACTTTCAGATTTGTAACAAATCCCGTCAATGGAGCTGAAAATGAATCTAGAGCTATTCGAACCGAACTCAATAGTCGTTTTCCCTACGTTAACTTGAAACCCTTCCAAGTGAAAAATTCGAACAAACACCTTCTCAATAGTTTCTCAGACAGTAAAAAGGACAACAACATGTTCTCCAGTCTAGATCACTTTTTTGAAATGAAAAACCCTGTAAGAGGTGAAGTTCAAGACGGAGTTCCAATGCCCGTAGCCAGTCAGCCCGTAGATCGCTATAACGCTGCTCAACCATATTTACCAAAATACAAATACGGGACCAAGTCGAAGCAATCCAGTCCAAGCTATACACCGATGAAGGCAGTAGCAAATCTAGTACCGCCGCCACCACCGCCCGCTCCTCAACTAACTGCTGATGATTTCCCAGCCCCTATAAGCTATGACTCGTTTCCACCGTTCCCGCCCTCAGGAGCAGGTCTTTCGCCACCACCGCCGCCAAGTCAAGCCTCTAGGCCTATTTCAAATTTCCAGCCACCTGACGATTCGAGCGACGACTCTGATTCTCCAGGCCCAGATGACAGCGATGGACCGCCGATGGACGATGACTATCAGTACAAACCACCTTCGCCCCCTACTAAGCAATTTCTACCGACCCTCCCGCCATTGAAGAAGCCTTTTGGAGGCTATTCCTACGTTAAACCATCTATGGTTCCTGATACCCCACCGCCTATGGACACGGATGACAAACCTGATTTTGGTGGATATCATTACGAAAAGCCTCCAAGTGCGGTGCCTGATAAACCTGATTATCACGGGTATCATTATAGCAAACCTGATCCTTCGCCGCCAATGGACCATCCACCGATGGATGAGACACCAATGGATCATGAACCTATGGATCATCCGCCAATAAGTTATGGTCACGATCATCCGCCATTCGGTCATGATTCTGATTATCCTGAGTTGATATATGGTAAGCCACACGGGGGTATGGGGGGTACAAAGGGCGGCGGTGACATGAAAGGCGGTGACATGAAAGGCGGTGGTGGTATGAAGGGCGGTGGCGATATGGAAGGTGGTGATGATATAGGCATGGCTCCGCCACCTCCCCCTGATATGGACGCACCCACGGATGACAGTGGCTTCCCTCATGACTTCCCTGGAGATTTTCACGATTTCTACCACCACCATCATCATCATCCTACTACTACTACTACCACCACCACAGAAATGCCCCGTGTCAACAGGTACAGTTACTACTATTTAGGGAAGAAGTTGTATTATTTACCGCTTTACTTTAGTGTGTATTTTATTATCTACGTGGGGGCTCTCATCATCAAGGCAGTGTTACGACATAAGATAGTGTACCCCAACAGCTGGAGACCGAACGACCAGACTGCATCATTCTTTTCTAAACGGTCCGTGGACTCCTGGGACCTTTCTCATGAAAATCTGCACGACATGACTGGAAAAGTGACGCATGCCATTGCCACAGCTGCTGAGAAGTATATGAAAAGTAAAACGACGAAAAACGAGTGAAAATGTTGCTAGAGTAGTACCTATTTACTATTAGATATTTACTTAGTTATAATATGTAAATAAAATTAGTTTTTTATAATTATAATAATGTTGTGGACTGGACATATTTAAAAGTTTTTCAAAGGTATTTAAATATACCTTCTTATATTATATGTATATAGGTAAGTTATGTAAAATGGAGATGTATAGAGTTCTTTGTTATTAGATTAATAGCTATTTAAATATTGTTCATTATCACAACGTTCTATCTAGGTATATGGTACACATAGATATAATAAACATTCTGCTCAACTGAATATACTTACATAATTATTTATTTGTTAATACCTAATCAATATACTTATAAGTGGGTTATTAAATTTGTACCTATGACTCATAATTTATGAGTTATGTATGTCAATTTCAATTTCAATTTATTTATTTCGAGTAACAATATACATTGTGTGCGAATTAAAGCTTAAGACTAATTAAAAATTTAATAATTATAAATGTCAAACTACTAAAACTAGTGTCTAATAAAGTTAAATAATAAATCATGTCAAAGTAAAAAGTTAAACAATAATTAAAAGTCCTCTATCGAATAGCAACACTTTTCAACAAGTAGAGCTCTTAGTTTACGCTTAAAAATATTTACACTATTTATAGTTTTTAATTCAACTGGCAACCTATTGAACAATCGGACTGCCTGACACCGCGTCCCATTTGCCATTTCTCTTTATTTAATTTTATTTATTTATTATACAAACACAACAGATTACAACCAGAGAAATTACAGAAAAATCAATATAAAGTTATGAGCTAGGTCGTAACGTGTCGTTTACTCTTAACGTGTAAACACAGCATGGTTAAGAAGTGGAAAATTGGTTGTACAAAATTGAGTTGGGAATGCAAAAAATACTAGTGAATGTAATGACAAAAAATAACAATAATACCTATTGAAAAATAAAAATAATAAAGTAAAATTTTTAAAGTAGGTGCGTGGATAGCTTACTTGAGGACATCCTTAACCCGTCTTTTAAAAACTAATGGCCTAGGATCGAATAAGTCTAACGATGGTTTATTGATACTGTTCGAAGAGATTTCGTTAAACAATCTACACATTCGCACAATAGGGTTATAGAACGATGTGTTGTTCTTAAAAACATTTAATATAAATGTTTTAGGATTGCGAAATTTAAAGTTTGTGTTCAAGTTTAGACAGGACAGCAAGGAAGGTGAATCTATGATGAAATGAAGAAATGTATGAAGGATTATTAGGTCTTGATGTTTGCGCCTAAGTTGAAGCGTGGTAACTTTAAATTTTACCAGTCTATCATCATACGACAGCTGACGGCCGAAACCATTCTTATAGCTCATTATGATCCAGAATTGATCTAACGGGCACCAATATTCATCGGCATAAAACATTAGAACAATAAAAAAAAATTAAAATTAAATACATTACATCTTTTTTTGCCAATTTTAGCATTTCTAAAACTCTTACTCAGCTGTTCTGATAGTTATTTGATGAAATGGAATTGATTTACATCAAAAAAATAAAAAGTGAAAATGGGCATTCAAGCAAGATCCCTGCCTATAGGGCGCGAGACTCGACTAGCCTTTGACCATATTTTTAGTACCATTTTCCGATTTCAGTGTTGTGCCCCTACATTTTTATCAGGCTCCGCGCGCGCCTGAGTCCTTCCCACGCTAGTTAGACAATCTACTATTTTTGGGAATTTCCAAAAGTCGTACTGACAACGAAAGTTGTTCTGTTAACGATAATGAAAACATCCTTTATCGGTCGAGGATTTTTGTTTGTACCACATATTGTACGTTTAAATCATTGATGATACACGACTACACGAATAAAATAAAATAAGAACAGCCTTTAATTCTACCACTCATACACAATCATTGAAAAATTAAAATAAAATTAACATGTCATTTTTCCATTATTTCTCTAAATTATTATAGGTATGTCAATATTTATTAATTTTTATTATTATTTTATTATTACGACTACACGAGCGAATGGATAAATAAGTACTTACTATTTTTATTTACGCGGTACGGAACCCTAAAAATATGCTAATAGTTAAAAAGTATACCTACCAATCTGTACATATGATGACTCCATCTAGCTCTTGAGTGAAAGTAGGTAGTAGGTATCTATGGTACCTAAATACCTAACCAATTACGTATGTAGATACTAAAAAGATATACCCAGTATCTGTAAAATCCTTGACCCACTAAATACTCGGAAATTGTCGTACTATAATGAAACAAGTATTAAAATCACGTGTCCCCTTACTCCATGAAAGGACTTCTGATATCAGAATCATAAGTATGATTCAGTCAGACCAGGGTGGGGGGGCTCCATTAATCCCCTTCCTCTGAACCCTCAAAGCATCAAACCTAATCCCAAACTTTAGCAGATAAAGTCCAACTAGGAATACTAGGAATATATTAATTAGACTGGACCCATGTTACGTAATGCGGGCCCAGTGCTGGTTGATGGATTTCACATGCCTTCGGAAACTTTTTCTCAGGCATGCAGGTTTCCTCACGATGTTTGCCTTCAGCGTTAGAGCATTCGAAAAAATCCAAAAACTCATTGGTACATGGCAGTGCATGATTTCTAACCCGGACTTCCCGCATGGGAGCTCGGCGTCCTAGCCACTACGCCACCGACGCCTTTACGCACGCACTCGATCTACACACACACTTATAACACATAATTATGAAAGTACCAGTGACTATTGTATTATGTAGGGTTTCTGGGATTTTAGTGTGTAGTAGAAACCACAGCATATCATGTATGAAATGGAGTTTCATTCACAGAAGTGTTATTCACTATTTTGTAAGTAATTGATAGAGCAAACAATAGTAAACTGAAACATTCGAAAGTAATTTTAATGGGCCATTAGGAAAGTGTTGCTAATATCGTAGCGATGCAGCGCGGCGACAGTGAGTGACCTAGTAAGAAAAATACTCATACTCGTATAAGTAGGTTTGTTCCGGACCATCTCAACACCAATTTTCTTTTAAATAGTTTTCTATTTATACTGTATTTATTCACCACAATGGTCTCCATGTCTTATCATATCTAACTTTTTCACATACCTACCTACACTCTCGAGATATATGAATGGACCTAGCTAGGCTGATTGACGAGTAATTATCAAAACGCGTGAAAAAGAATTTTCATTCGGCTATTTTGTGTTAGAAATGGCAATATAGGTAGTGTGGGCTCGTATCCGTCATGAGACCACTTTTTATTATTTTATCCTTTTAAGTTAATTTTGTATTTGGGATTCAGATGTGTCCGTTGGCTTCAAATAATTGAAACAGGTAACATAAAATACTTACTCTAATAATTGTCGTATAAGTCGCTTGTCTGTTGAATCATAGGCTAAAAAAATCATTGTCCTTTCAGAAGTAAGTAACAGTGGCACCTTCTTGACAACTCTACTATAAGGACTATATATTACTATAGTCGGACTTTACAGCAAACTTCGCCATTCGAAAGTTTTTTACCTAAAGATACTACAGAAAAGGCCTACCTTCCCACGTATATAATTAACACGGAAACATTGTTTAACGTTCAGGCGCTAAATATCAATGATCTAGTTTAGTAATAAATATCCCATAATTTGCCACAGTCGGCTAACTTCCATGGCAAATAGTTGTACACATGGAGGAAGTATGCGACTAATGAATTATGCTGTTTAGAGTCCGGGTGATAATATACCACCTTGACCCTTTATTTCATAGGTACCTTCTTCTTAGTAGTATTTTTCATTGATGAGGTTCGTGAACATTCTATGAAAATAACCAGATAGAACGACATTCGTTGCAGACTTAGATAATGGGGTGGTTTGTCAGTGCCTAACCCATTTCACACACTGCGGTTATCTCAGTGTGCAAGATTCCTCTCGATGTTGTCCTTTAGGTATCTACAGTTAGAGTAGTGGGTAAATGTATGTACGAGTAAGTCTAAAAACCAAAAAACTCATTTTGGTAAATGACCTTAAATTATTTCAAACTGGACCTCCCGCATGATGAGAGTGCGGCGCCCTAGTCACTACGCTCTCATACCTAGGAATATTTTTTTTACTGAGAGGTTGATGTCGAACTATTGCTTAATCAGAATCTCCCTTAATTAAAAGCAAACATTAAAGTTTCAAGACAATACAAGTAATGAAAAGACCTACATCACGCCTACAGCGACTGATCGGGCGGCGACTCTACGTCTACTCGCAAATTAAATTGACATGCCACTAGAGAGCAACAGTCGCACGATTTGTTTACAGAACTCATATTTCAGGCGCTCCCTTTCCGCAGTTATCTGGGACGCGGCCATTGCTATCGGTCAGTTGTCTCGCCGCCATCTGACTGTGCACTCCACCGGGAATTTTCAAAATTAAGTTTAGTGAAACGTGTGTGAACTAATCTTATCGATATCGTTGTTCGTCTTTTGTTTGGAGAAGTAAGATCGAGGGTGAAATGGTGTCAAAAGGCACGCTGATTCTGACTTGCCACGGTCTCGTGTGGGCGGCGGGCGCGCTTGCGATTTGGGCGGCCGGCGCGGACGCAGCCTCCGTGCGCTACGACACTGCTACGCCGTACACGCCGCCCTATAACAAATATAAATATATACCTTTAGGGTAAGCATTCTGAACATTTTATTTCTAAGTCTGTAAAATAGTTTCCCTATAAATTCCTTTTTTAAGTATAAGTATAAGTACTTTCTTTGCCTTAATACCTAAGCGTCAGTTTTCATTTTAATTGAAGTGGTTTGTAAATTAGTTTTGTAGCAAGCTTTACTTCGAGCGTCTGCTCACTGAATAAGAAGGTAATAAATAATGTAATGTCTACATCCAATTAGTAACTTAAGTATTGTTACTTACTTAATAACAGAGCTTAAGCAGAGTGGATATTATAAGTTTATAACTTATCTACACATTATATGTATGGAGATATAAGTAATTACGTGTACTAAGTCAGATACTTAAAGCCGACAATCAGCAAACTGATTCTAGACAACCGCAATTTGAAATCTTAACCAATATAGCGTGAAACGGTACACTTTCATTATTTAATTCATCGTTTTTAATATTTTTTAAATGAAATAAATAGAAAATTTATTTGCAAGAAATACGCTAGTCTTGAGAGTATTCATAATTGGAAATTCATCGCATTTCATCAATTATTTGTCATTTTCACCACTATATAATATTCTGGTCATATTTCAGTTCCAACTACGACCGCTACGACCCCGATGCCTTCACCCTCCCTGAGGAGGACCCTGAACCCCCCAGCTCCGGCATGCCCCCCTCGGAGTTGATCCTGACGGGCCTGCGAACCATCCTCGACGTAGTCAGGAACATTAACAAGAAACGCGCCACCGCTAATGCCCTTCGATCGAACGCTGCAAACAGCACTGCTGTTGCGGTAGGTGTACCATTTCATAATCTGTCGTACTGCTGTTGCGGTAGGTTTACCATTGCATAATCTGTCATACTCCTGTTGCGGTATGTGTACCATTGTATAATCTGTCGTACTGCTATTGCGGTAGGTGTACCATTTCATAATCTGTCGTACTGCTGTTGCGGTAGGTTTATTATTTCATAATCTGTCGTACTGCTGTTGCGGTAAGTGTACCTACCATTGCATAATCTGTCGTACTGCTGTTGCGGTAGGTTCTGTATAATCGGTAAGAGTACTATTTTAAATATTTTTTTTTTCCTTTATTTAAATAAAAACTAATTATATCGTAAAACATAATACTGGCATAAGCCACAGGGCTTGTGCGCCAGTAACGAATCGATCGTATTATTACCTATTTACAGTAAAGTTGACAATAAAATATAAATACTTAAATCTATTATGGAATTAGCATATAAATCAACATATAAATCGTAAGTGTAACCAACCAGGTAAATTAATTACATTAATTGAACCGACAAGGATACCGACTCCGAGGTACGTAGGGAGGAGGGCTCAGATGTGACATTATGAGATTTCATAAACTGAAAATTTAATTGGTTACCAATACCGCCATAAACAATGTTGAAATTTAATTTGAAATACTGACATCGACAGTAAATAGCAGACAGAAAATCCAGTTTTATCATAATCTATCTATCTATCTATCAGCCCGTATCTGTCCACTGCTGGACATAGGCCTCTCCCAGGGCGCGCCACAATACTCGGTCATCCGCCTTCCTCATCCAATCATCGCCAGCAACCTTCTTCAGGTCGTCGGTCCACCGGTCGTTTTATCATAAGAAGATATGCAATTAAGTTTTTCTTTTAATAAAAGTTTTACGCAATTGTTACTGCCTGGATATAATACCATTGAAAATGTAGGCATTCACGACAGCGACATATGAAACGAGGTCATACAACTGTAACTTCTGAACTGGGTTACCCGGTGGTGCTAACTGCCTACCCGCCGCGTAGTGACACCCTTGTTTGGACGTCCAATCTATAGCATTTTGCGTGCATATGTAAATCAATTCTATACGATTTATCCTGTTTGAATTTGGTTCTAGTTGCATGCTGCTCTATCTTTTTGTTAAAATGATAATTGGTTTTAACCAAGTCATTAATGTTGCCTATATTGTATTTCCCATTCGGGCGGTATGATTTCCGGGGCATACCTACACTGAAAGAAATTTCCGGCTCAACCTTCTGATTTTTTCCTTCTAGACGCCTTACCTACCGAAGAAAAATCGATTCCAACTGTTTTTTACCAACCAAACTTGAAGAAAACCCATTTCCCACTGAAATACGGAAGGTATCCACCATTTCCTACCAAAATATCCTTCCAAATTTCATTTGGTAGGTAAAAAACCGGAAGGAAAATCCTTCTAATTTGTTAGGTAATGAAACCGGACGGTATTTCCAGAAGGAATCCAATTTTACCTACCGAATGACCATCCAACTCTAATGGAAATACTAGTAGGTAATTTGTGATCGATCACCTACCAAATCTCAGACCAACCAATTTAGTAGGACGTCATTTACCTTCCGAATTGACCATCCAACTCTGATGGAAAAGTTAGTGGGTAACTTGTGACATTACCTACCAAATTTTAAGCCAACCAATTTAGTCGGAATTACGACATACCTTCCAAATTGAAAGGTAGTTTAACTGGTGGGTAACTCGTGATCAAAATCACCTACTGATTTAGTCGGAATTGGTGACATACCTACAATACTGAAAGGTAATAACGACGGTAGGAAACTCGTCTCAAACATCCGTCTAAATTCAGTAGTAAGTTACCCACCAATTTTGTCGGAATTAATGAAATACCTTTCAAATTGAAAGGTAGTGAAGCTAGTAGGTAACTCGTGATCGAATTCCATCTAGTTCAGTAGTAAGTCACCCACCAATTTAGTCGGAATTACTGAAATACCTTTCAAATTGAAAGGTAGTAAAGCTAGTAGGTAACTCGTGTTCAAATTCCATCTAATTCAGTGGTAAAGTCGCCTACTACTTTAGTCGGAATTGTGACATTACCTGCCAAACTGAAAGGTAATGATGACGGTAGGAAACTCGTCTCAAAAATCCGTCTAAATTCAGTAGTAAGTTACCCACCAATTTAGTCGGAATTACTGAAATATCTTTCAAATTGAAAGGTAGTGAAGCTAGTAGGAAACTAGTCTCAAAAATCCGTCTAAATTCAGTCGTAAGTCACCCACCAATTTAGGCCGGGAACTGGAGGCCGTTTTCTTTTTGCGCTGTCCATAAGAGGTGATGCCATAATCGCCACGCTAGGCCTGCGGGTTGGCGATCGCAGTAGCCGGGTCGCTTGCCCCGATGACGCTGCTGCCCGTCATCGTGCTTCTGATATTTTGACCCAGCCATAATTTGAGTGGTTATACCGCCACTAGTCGGTCGCCAGGGACTCGTTCGTTAATCGGCAGGATGCACCACGTGCAGGTGAGTTTGACATTTGGTGGTCTAATTGTTGGTGACCCCCCTTACATCCCTAAGGGGCTGGACATGAGATAATTAGACTACCACCTTATTATTGTGTATTGAACCCCATCGAGTTAATGTGGAGTCATTTAAAAAAACTGTCCGTAAATCGAATATTACGCCAACAGTGGGTGACAATGTAATTCAAACTGTACGAAATGCAGTAAATTTCACAAACCCTATTTTTTGGAAGAACGCTTACGACCATGTTGTTAAGGTGGAAAACGAATGTTCGAGGGATCGAATTCAACCATTTATAATAAACACGCGTGAAGACACGGATACCGAAGAAAGTGATTAAACATACAATTGATGTAGCAGAAGACATTGTAATAGTAGAAAAAGGGTGTGCTTATAATTTAATGTAAATAAACAAAAAGTAGAACAAACATTATTGTTTAAATGTACCAGTATCAAAATGATTGTTTAAATGTACCAGTATCAAAATGATTGTTTAAATGTACCAGTATCAAAATGATTGTTTAAATGTACCAGTATCAAAATGATTGTTTAAATGTACCAGTATCAAAATGATTGTTTAAATGTACCAGTATCAAAATGATTGTTTAAATGTACCAGTATCAAAATGATTGTTTAAATGTACCAGTATCAAAATGATTGTTTAAATGTACCAGTATCAAAATGATTGTTTAAATGTACCAGTATCAAAATGATTGTTTAAATGTACCAGTATCAAAATGATTGTTTAAATGTACCAGTATCAAAATGATTGTTTAAATGTACCAGTATCAAAATGATTGTTTAAATGTACCAGTATCAAAATGATTGTTTAAATGTACCAGTATCAAAATGATTGTTTAAATGTACCAGTATCAAAATGATTGTTTAAATGTACCAGTATCAAAATGATTGTTTAAATATACCAGTATCAAAATGATTGTTTAAATGTACCAGTATCAAAATGATTGTTTAAATGTACCAGTATCAAAATGATTGTTTAAATGTACCAGTATCAAAATGATTGTTTAAATGTACCAGTATCAAAATGATTGTTTAAATGTACCAGTATCAAAATGATTGTTTAAATGTACCAGTATCAAAATGCATCACTCCTGCTACAGTTGATCATTGGTTTAAGAACAGATGCTTGACTTGGAGTGTTAAAGTAGTAACTAATCACACAACAATAGATTATTATCGCAGTCTTTATTGTCCAGTCTCAAGTGCCAATACGCCATGGTATATGAAATGGACTATACATTCACTCGTGATGCCACTGATTGAGATTTTCTTAAAAACTACTGGACCAATTAAGAAAATATTTTACTATCATGTAGTTAGGACTTTGTACTATATATCAGTGAAAGAATTTTTAGAATCGGTCCAGCAGTTTTTGAGAAAATCTCAAACATATATGTTGCCCCTGTATACTTTTAGGTACATCTGACCGTACTAAACATTTTGTGTAGAGTTGAATAAATATATTTAATGGCAGCCTATGCACACAAAAAATTACATTTCTTGACTTAGCACTTTTTCCTACAGAGGAATTTAATAATATTACTTCCCACTTTTTGCATTAGGCAACCTAGTAGCAATATCAGTTAACAGATTTTAGATATATTAGTGACAAAATAATCGCCTGTAAACACTTATCGTTTCCACCCTGTATGTTTTTTGCATTAAGTTGAGAATATGTCTTTTTGAAACCGTATTTGGCCAGTGTTACTATTATTATTTCAAAAAAATATATGTGTATGCATAAGTGTATAGGTACTGGTTCAGTAACCACCAATGCATACACATTTTTTCTGTGGATTGTTGTAGTATAGTCACCAACAGAGATAGGTAACCAGGGACAGCATGAGAGATCTTTCACTAGCAGACTGTTTAAAAGTCTATTATATTATGTACACCAGTAAAAAATGTAAGTTTGGCTGATTTTTTTTATGGTTACCTACCTCTTATGGCGACTGTTCATTTACATATCTCTATTGGCGACTGTACATGGGTACTTTCACCCTTCAAGAGGTAGAGTAGGTATTAGGTTAGGTGCTCTACAATTTTATATTTTTATTAATGGTAATACAAGCTTTTGTTTATTTTAGTATTTTGTGTTATTTCGTAGATTTAGTTTTATTTTCCAAGTTATTTGAGGATAAACGAGGAAATCCTCGGATAACCACCTTGTGATGGAAGATAAAACGGAGGGTATATCGGGCGTGCGCCATCTCCACGGGTAGATTATTCAAAGATTTTCAGAATCTTTAAATGACCTAACTACGATGGAACATAAAGCGGATGGTAATCGGGCGTGAACCGTCAACCGCAGGTAGGTCATCCGACATTTCCTTCTGAACGCTAAAATGTCCTACCAGCGATGGAAGGTAAAATGGAAGGTAATCGGGCTTGTCCGTCCACTGCAGGTAGGTCATCCGACATTATCTTCTGAATGCTTAAATAACCTACCAGCGATGGAAGGTAACACGGCAGGTAATCGGGCTTGACCGTCCACCGCAGGAAGGTCATCCGACATTTCCTTCTGAATGCCCAAATAACCTACTAGCGATGGAAGGTAGAACGGAAGGTAATTGGGCGTGAACCGACACCGCAGGTGGGTCATCCGACATTTCCTTCTGAATGCTCCATTAACCTACCAGCGATTGAAGGTAAAACGGAAGGTAATCGGGCTTGACCGTCCATCGCGGGTAGGTCATCCGACATTTCCTTCTCAATGCTCAAATAACCTACCAGCGATGGAAGGTATAACCGAAGGTAATTGGGCGTGAACCTTCCACCGCAGGAGGTCATTCGAATAGATATTTTCTACAGAATCCTTATACTATCTAACTGCAATGGAAGATAAAACAGAGTAAGCAGGCGTGTACCGTCCATCGTTGTGGTGGATGATTCATGTCCAGTTACTTTCTGTTTTATCTTCCATAGCAGATAAGTATTTTGCGGATTTTGTAGGAAATACCTATTCGAATGACCTGCTTGGGGTGGACGGTTCACGCCCAATTACCTTCCGTTCTATCTTCTATCGCTGGTAGGTTATTTGAGCATTCAGAAGGAAATGTCGGATGACCTACCTGCGATGGACGGTTAAAGCCCAATAACCTTCCGTTTTACCTTCCATCGCTAGTAGGTTATTTGATCATTCAGAAGGAAATGTCGGATTACCTACCTGCGGTGGACGGTTAAAGCCCAATAACCTTCCGTTTTACCTTCCATCGCTGGTAGGTTATTTAATAATTCAGAAGGAAATGTCGGATTACCTACCTGCGGTGGACGGTTAAAGCCCAATAACCTTCCGTTTTACCTTCCATCGGTCGTAGGTTATTTGATCATTCAGAAGGAAATGTCGGATTACCTACCCGCGGTGGACGGTTAAAGCCGAATTACCTTCCGTTGTACCTTCCATCGCTAGAAGGTTATTTGGGCATTCAGAAGGAAATATCGGATTACCTACCTGCGGTGGACGGTAAAAGCCCAATTACCTTCCGTTTTACCTTCCACCGGTGGTAGGTTATTTGATCATTCAGAAGGAAATGTCGGATTACCTACCTGCGGTGGACGGTTAAAGCCCAATAACCTTCCCTTTTACCTACCGTCAAGGGAAGGTACTTACCTTCCGTTTTGGGCAGGATACGTGATTCAGTAGGTAATAGCATGGACGGTAATGTGCTGGTAGGAATATGAATTTGGATGGTAATGTTTCCATCCGAAATTACCGTCCCTTTTGACTCAGTGGGAAAATTTGGAAGGTACTTATTTACTACCATCTATAGACGGTAAATGATTTGGTGGATAATATTTCCATCCGAATTTACCGTCCCTTTTGACTCAGTGGGAAAAATTGGAAGGATATCTATTTCCCACTAACTATAGATGGAAATGTGGAAGGTAAAGCTAGGATACTAATTCGGTGGATAAACTCGGAAGGTATATTTTCCGCTATATTTACTACTGATCTGGAAGGAATTTTTCCCACTGAGTCAAAAGGGAAGGTAAACTCGTGGTAGGAAAGGCCGATTACAGGAGGAAATTTCTTTCAGTGTAGGAGTTTTTTGTGTGACGTCATTGCCGTACAAGTATTTACAAAATCCTAATTTCCATTTCCAGTTACGCCGGACCAAGCCATCAACTGCCACGTCGGAAAGCGGGCGAGGGTTCGAGGATTACTACGACGAACACCATGATACCACTACAACCACCACGCCCAAACCCATGAAGCAGGGCCGCTACACTGACCCCTGGGCCGGCTACTACGACTGGATCATCAACGAGGGATCTTTCAAGTTCTGGAGCGCTTTCCAGGTCGGTACAATGTGATGATACTTTTAGATCTTGGATGTAGAAACAAGTTCTTTACTTCAAGGAGCTGGAGGCCGATTCTCGCAGCTGTATGTCGAATTTGACATTAGTACTGTCTCGTTGGCTCATGTATGAGCGTAGCAAGACACTCGCAGCGCTCGACTTTTTTGTTTCGTCATTATGTGAGCGAACAAGATGAGATCAATGTCGAATTCGACATTCTACTACGAGAATCGTCTTTGAATTTGAGTAGTAGATCAAGCCATGATCGTATCTACCTAAAATTTTGCCTTTACTTATTTCCGATGTCGGGTAGTTTTCTTGTCAGTATCGCGTTCACCTCACATCAATCCTGTCATCGCATTGCTATTGTTTTCTTAAAAACCAACATTGAACGTTAAACGCTAACAAATAGTTTTGACCTCACCCGAACGCGCTGTAGCGCATCGTAGCGATAAAATATTGTTGATATAAATTGCTCTATGTGAAAAAATTACTATTACGTCTTCAAGTACCGGGCAAAAAGACTTACGGCAAATCACAACATAACATTGACATAGTTTTATGTTATGCGGTTGTGACGAGTCAAGCCTGGGCGCTCGAGGACTTCGTTAAACCTTGCATGTGTCATTTTAGTAATCTATTTCCTACAAACATTGTATACATACTTACTTTGTTTAACTTAATTGTTGAGTACCTACATTTATCTTTGTTTTATGTCGTTTAATCTTTTTTACAAGAAAAAACATTGGCACCAAATGTTGTTCGCATCACGAATATTCTTTATTACTATAACTCCAACTAGGCTAAAAATCCTGTGCGAGGAGTTGTCCTCAACAATGGTCCAAACGTGGATTCGATCTGGCGACTCTTGCGCTGCAATCTGGTGTCAGCCTTTGAACCATTTTCGCGTCGTTTTTTCTGTCACATTCCTTAACATTGCGTAGTTATTGAGTAAATTCTCACGCCAATTCTAAATTACGATAACATAATATATAATTATTGAAAACAGTTCAACAATTGAAACATAATAATTATTTAATCTATTTCACGGCCAAGTTCTAAGTGATGGTGCTTCTTTAAAATGGTTCCGGATTTTTTGTCTATTCAGTATCTTCATAGAACATCATAATAGCATTTATTTTACTATCTAGAATAGATGATTATATTACTATGGAGTTTATAGACGATGAATCATCGTCTTACCACTTCGTGTTACCATTAAAAATGGCATACAATTCTTTTAACTAGGTAGTATATTTGATGCAATGGTGTCTTTAGATACTAATTATAGTATAATTATTTTTGGTATTTATATTTAGCATTATTGTATTGAGTTACAAGTAAGTAGGAACTGAACACGGTCTTAGCTCGTTTTTGGGGGAGGGACGATCACTATATAGAAAACTGTTGATTTTTAGGGATATCATATAGATATCATATCATATCGCAACGAACGGTTCTTTTCTAGAGTCGAAGTTTAGGGGGTCAGGACCCTCTCAGACCCCACCTGCGACCGCGTCTGATCTCAACTTAAGTACCTAGACAGTAGCATCAGATTCTACCTACATTACGTGAAGTGGAAGTGTTACATCGTGATTTCTATGATGTATAGTTTTATCTAATCAATCTACTACGAGTCGCCAACGTGTGGGTCGTGGTATTGAACCTGGTCTTACGTTTATAAGCACAAAGGCACTTTATAAATAAATTAACTACTATACTACAATGAACACTACTTACTTATTTAATTTAATGAATAATTTTGAACGGTTTTCTGAAAAGCTCATAAGCGCTGTTTTGTAGTCAAAATAACGTTCCTTACAAGACTTAACGTACAAGACTTCCTAATGGAAGTCTAATTAATCTTATTACCTAAGTATACAGGTATATAGGTATAAAGCACATATGCTTCTCTAGAAAGCGGGCGAACTTTTTAGCGACTGTAGATGATAGTTGAATGGCCCCGATAGCGGGGCAAAGCAAGCAAGCATCATACAAATTGGAAATAAGCTATAGAGCTTATTTCCAATTTGTATGATGCTTATAATTTATTAATTTGTATGTCTTACAAACAAACTTCTTACTTGTTTGGTGGTACGATTGTTAGTCAACGGCTTGTTATCAACCTCATTGTTTTACTTTTATTTTCCCTTGGAGGCAAATTTTATTACAAACTCCTTGGATATCACTGGCTGGCGAACTTTAGTTATTTTTTAATTAATTGTTAAAAAACATGTCTGTCACTTTTCAATGGCTACGATGGAGGTAACGCGAGAAGCATGATCGAGGGTCAACATATAAGGAATCACATGAAAATTTTATCAGTGCTTTTAGGGAATTGGCTCCATCACTTGCCACCATCACTTATTGGTTTCGTGAGTTTAAGCGTGGTCGGAGCGACCTAAAAGATAACCTTAGACCGGGGCGACCAACAAAGGCAGACACTCAAGAAAACGTCATCAAGGTGGAGTGGTTAATAAAGGAATGTCGCAACATTACCAAGCTATTCAGCTATATTCAGGACTATTTGACTAAAAATTTATGGACCGCCCCTCATATACAACCAGTTTAAAAAAAAGTGGCTGCAATTGGAAATCTTAATATGATTATATGAGGTGGCAAAACAAAACGGTTTTTTTTAATTGAAATTAATTTAGTCTTTCAAACATGCTATCAAGTTCAAATGAATGGGTCAAATGGTCAAACGCCTTCACACTTTGAACGAAGTGAATCAACACTTAACCTACTTAATATAAATTAAATAATTACTCGTAACTTTAAAATTAAATTAACTTACCTATGTAAATATTTATGTAGCTAGTATCTACTTATTCTTGATCTGAGTACCTATTTATGTTATGAAATTATTAAGTATAACGTATTATATTGTGTTTTAGGACAACTTTTAGAATTAAATACCCTTGGGTTGCCGACTGATATTTTTTTTTCTAATGCAGTCCTGGGTAAAATGAAATCCTTGAAATTCTTTGAACTCAATAATTTTTCAAATTCAATAATTTTTCATATTTTTAAATTCAATATTTTTGATTTAAATCTTTAAATGCTGCATAAATCTAGGTACGTGCTTTAATTTAATCATCATCCTCAGCCTATATACGTTCATCTATAAAAATATCTCGAAAAATTCAATTCCCAAAAATTTCAAAGATGGACTGTTAGATGTTAGATAACTTAGATTAGCCTATGCAACCGTACAATAATCTAATTTTCGCACTATGTGCATATGTAACTTTATTCTTGCAATGGGACAATCAATATCATCCTACTTCTGGGTATAAGTCTGCTCTCTTTTGCGCCATTGTGTAAAGAGTGTTTTAATAGCCTTTTAAAACCCAAAAAAAAATCGAAAATCGAAGAATCGGACAATAAATGGAATCCTAAAAAAATGAAATTAGGTACTAATGCACAGAATAAATAATAGTACTAGCTAGTATTAGTTTATTACTTAGGGTAAAGTGGGGTAATTGCAATAGCGGGGTAAAAGTAATATCTGATGTTTAATGTACTCTTTGAATAACGATGAAACCACATATCGAAGCTGTTTTACCGTCAAACAAATGTGTGACAAAATAAAGAAAGAAAAAGTAAATTTGCGTTTATTTTTACATAAATGTAAAAATAAAATAAAAATAAAAACCCAAACAAACCCCACATTTGAGTTAATCGACACTGCAAAGAAATAACAGAATAATTATAACATTTGCCCCTTTTAACCGGGCAAATGTAGTAGTTGTAAGGTACCTACTTGGTTTCGGATTTCATCAAGTTGACGTGGTTTGCTTGCTTATCGTATAGTTAGTGGCCAACCTATTTGTCAGAGTTGTTCAGGCCGCCCGTACGTGGTGATTTTGTTATATGTAATTACTTGGAACAATGGTCTAATATATGCTTAATACATACCAAACCAATTAGGTTTGGTATTTATTGTATGTATTTTTTGTATGTTAAAGAGTAAGTAGTGGTATAGTGTAGAATATGTAATTTTAGTTATGGCACTCGCATTAACCCCACTTGACCAAATTCATTTTCTCCGTTTACAGCTTTTCACCGCCGCTCTGCTCCTCTACGCGTGTTTATCCGCCATCTACTACGCGAAATTCAACCCCGTCATACCGGATTACAGCATGGAATACGACGACTACTTCCTGCAGCGGACAGTGGGCCGGAATGCGAGGAGCGTGGAGCCTTGGGAGCTACCCTCGGGACTCAGCTGGATCAATTCCCAGACCTTCCAGTTCATATTAAATGCTATAAGTAAACACTATGAGGACGAGTAGATTAGTTCAAAGATTATTAGGAAAATAATGTCTCTTTCCGGCTGTTTAGGAGTGATTTTAATTTAAACAATCGTCACTCTAAAACATATATTAGTGCGGAAAATTAGAGCCAGCTCCGCATTTATTAGGTTGACTCTTCAGCATAGACAAGTACCAAAACTAAATATTAAAAAGTCGTATCTAACTATGAAGGACTAAAATTCGGAGGGTGGGATCACAAGAGAGGACTCTCGATTTTTCGATGGTCTTAGGGATAACTGGACATTTTACGACTTTGACATTTCCCTAGAGTTTTTAATAAAACGCGATAGATTTTTGAAAAACCCACCACGGTGGCTCAATAACTTATTCAAAAGGTCCTGGTTTAGGTATGAGACACTGGTAGTAAATTCTCTACTGGGTAACGACGGTTCTACGTAAGTGTTAAGTTACTCAACTACTTAGTTAATAAGAAATGTGTCTTTGTTACCCTGTACAGAAATTAAAATTATGACCTGATTTAACTGAACTTGATATTCCAAGTTTTTTTTGGAGTCTGGTCCAGAATATTCTTCTGATATTTTTGTTAGTTGTAGAAAATGTGTCATAGAAGATGAATTAGGTATGTAATTTTTTATATACAAAATTCAATCAAACATTATTACCCTGTTAGGAGATTTTTAAGACTTATTGACATTGCAATGGTTTTGTAGAGTTTTATAAATCATCTGTTATGTAGAAAGAAGATCATAGTAATCGTAAATAGTGTATTTACGATTATTATTTAACGTGTTGTTTCTATTTGATTACTATAATATTTATTCCACTTTTCATTACAGGCACAAAATGTAAGTATTTCTAGTTATAGCTATGTATAGTTTAATAGAAGAATGCTCAATTTTAGTTCCTAGATAACATAAAAAAGATTTTAATCTAAAAAGACAAATAAATGCAGTGTGTAAGTAAAGTCGTAAGTTTTTTCGTAACTTTTTTATTTTATGGCCAAGTGTACTAACTAAAGTAGAAATAAAAGTAACTGCCTCCCAACATAAAGTTAGTCCTAAGGTAGTAAACGTCACCTCAGGCTATAAAGGATACGATCGGAGAGCCATGTTTTACGTGATGTCATGTAGTGTTGGTATCTATGTAACGCCCGCATCGCACCGCAGTACAGGAAAATAGTTACGCTCCTAAGGCGCAAAACATATACAAGAAGCGTGCCGACAGCGCAACGTCGGCGCGCCGCCTCTGTCTGTTTTGCACCCGTCGCTTTCATACATTTTGTATGCAAGTAGATTAAGAGGCGGCGCGTCGGCAGCGCGCCGCCGGCGTGCCCTCTCGACACCTCTTGCATACAAAATGTATGAAAGTGCAAAACAGACAGAGGCGCATGCTCTATCGTCGACCTCATCGTCGCTTACCATCAGGCGAGATCGAGGTCAAATGCGGGTTTAGAAGTAAATAAAAATAAAAAAAAGACAGAGGCGGCGCGCCGACGTTGCTCGTCGGCATTTTGCGCCTAACGCAGAAAACCTATACATAGGTCTATAGATTTGTAGTTCTAATAGTTTTACTCCCTAGATAAATTTAGAAATAGAACCTTTGCAGCGATTTTGAAACGGAATCGAACCGAACCCTATCTATTTTTCGGTTTTCTAGATTTCAATAGTTTCGATACAATTCCTCTGCAGTGTGGTATGGGCGTAACTAAATCAGTTTAAAGTCCGATTGAGAAAGGGAGGACTGTAGTGTAGAACGTAAATACTTAGATGAAAATAAAATCCAGGTTTTTGTTCTTTGGACTTTTAAAACTACGCAATTTGTTATACTTAAACGAAGTGATACATCAGTGCAGATTTGTACCAAAGAAGTTTTTTATAATACGTAAAAAAATTAAATGACTTTTCATTCAGGAGTGATCCCGTGATCCGGTTACCTGTTTCTTCTTACGATTAAAACTTACAATAGGTATATGCCAGACTCAGAGGGCTCATATTTTGTTAAAATTCTTATATCTATTATTTATTTATTATTTCTTTATCCTATGGATGTTGTTATCGATGTTCAAACTAAATAAAACTGTCCTGCTCAGATGATAGATTGTGTAAGAGAGGGTGACGTTTTGTTTAGCAATGTTTTAATTTAGCGAGACACCCCAGAATCGATGCCATTCTCGATACTATACCTACCTACGTGGCTCCTCACGTTCAGTGCTCAATGCGGGCGATGGTCGCGGGTTCGACGCCCGCGGCCGTCGAGGCTAGGATATGGACAGGATGTTGTTAAAACCGACTTTCTATGACTGTTTGGTTAATAGGTATTACTATTATTATTTAATTTACAGACGAGGTACCTATAACGTCAGTTGCACGTATTATCCTACCGCAATCGCCATTAGTATTATATATTCTTCCCATTCTACTCTAGATTGCAATGTCACTATACTTAAAGAATCTAAAATTTGAAGGAGTTTTCATGCAATTCGATATTAGTTGATGGACTTTGTTTTGAGCAGTTGATCTCTCATCACACCAAATATTTTTTTGCTCCCGTTGCGTAATTTGTTCATTATGAAACTACAATAAGTAACACAAACTAATTAATTCCTTAGGGTCGTGGTCTTGTGTATAGCAATAGTAGTATTCATTACGTTACCTTACTTACCGGTCAACTCAATTACATTACAGGCTACTAGGTAATTTCCCCTGGAAAGTTTATTTTAATTGACAAATTTTTAGTCGTACAGTGTCGATTTCCATTTATAATTCTATGTGTTCGGAGAGGTGTTGAAGAGACATTACGAAAGACCAAACACTATGTAACTTATGCGGAAAACTATTGTCACGAATTCACTATTCAATAGCCTGAACTGAAAGGTCCTGAGTCCCAGCGTCGTGCCTACATAAAAGGTGTTTTATGGGCAGTTACGTTACACATATATACTGCGATTTGAACATAGATGATTGGTAAATGCTAGGTTTAAAATATACTTAGTTACACGTTTTTTTAAATAGTATCTTTATGAAACGCAAAGTTAACGCAAACTTTACGTTTTTTATTGGCTTAATTTTATTTTGGTAATTTTTCTCGGGTACCGACTGTAGTATCAAAATAGCAAATATATGTCTTCTCTGTGAGTAGTGTTATACAATACTTACCGTTCAAAATGATTAAATGAAGATATGTTAATTTACAAATAAACTGAAAAATATTTTCTGAAAAGGAAAATTTACCCCTTAATAGAGGAAATCCTAAATAGAAGAACTATCATTTAATAATAACCCATTCGATGCACCCATAGAGTCAAAAGCCTTTTAATTATTTAAGCAAATGTATACAAGATCTATTCACAAAAGATATCAATCACCGACTCATTTTCTATTGTAGTTAGACAAAAGGAAAAATATCGAGGCGCTGTTCTCGAAATTAATTAGTTTATATCTAAAGGAACAGTTATACGCACGAGATTATTTAGATACGAGTATGTACGATAGCGACCATTGAACGATCAATTAAGCTATCTCGCGCTCCGGCGGGCGACCACAACACGATTTCCGAACGTTTTTGCGGTTTGCTGTCCATTGCCCGCATTCGGTTTGCGCTACAATTACTTTACTTTAGAACAGGCATGTCAAACTCAAGTTAGTTACCGGGTCAAATAGTTTGGGAGAGCCGAATAAATAACGCTTCGCTTGCTCACAGCTCGAAAGCTTAATAGTTAAAAATTAAATCATATAATTTAGTCAGATTTTTGCGCCAATCATGTCTAAATAAATATTATGAATCAATGTAACATTTCAAAGTTATAAAAGAAACCTGCCATTGTCTGTCTCATTATGTTTCATTTTTGTTGCGATTTGGTCTTAAAGGGGCGCATTTAAAATCTCGCCTAGGGCGCTAAGTTTGCTCTGGCCGGCACTGCGTAATCCTTTTGTGCAAAGAGAGCCCTGTACCGTACCTACCCCAGTGCGCGTATATTATAGTAGACTGAAGTTGATATTAAGTGCCGACCTTGATCAACTGATTTATAAATAAATGTAGAGCGAAAAATATCATGGTGATTCTGATTTATCCATTTAATTTATTATGGAAAGAAGTTATAATGAAATGAAAACCATTAATATATTTTAATATACCTAACCTACAATCGCATACAATAGTGGAAAACTGATTTTGCCCATTGTTAGCTAATTTTATTTCTAAAACTGCATGGTGATGCATCTTCTAATTAAATTGGGCCGCATCGCTCTATCTAATAATAATCATTTGTCGCGCCGCTCGCTGGCTGGATAGGGCTAACATTACAGGCCACAAGTTTGACATGCCTGCTTCAGAGCTTAGATCGGTACGTAGTTCTGTTACACGACGAAGTTGGGATGGTGGTTATTTGTGGTAGAGCAGAGTAAGTATTGTAGCTAAGTTGTTCGGTCGGGTTGGCGCGCCAGTTCAACGATCAAGTGCAGCGCAGACGCACACCCGACGAGTCCGCACGGAGGCACGGATGCGCGCACGCTTGCCGCCGACGCGTTCCAAATTCGAACGAGAACACATAACCGAATGCGACCCATGTTCTATGTAGGACACAGTTTTTATGAACGAAAAAGACAAGACTTTGTGAATGAAGTGTTTGTTGGACGTTGCGTTCGAAATTGCTGATCCTGAACGCGTTACGGGACTTATTGGGGTCAAATAAAGAGGTAAATATGTTTTACATTTCATACCTACTGGTTTTATTAAGTAAGTAATAATATTATTATCTATCTACATTACAATTAATTACCAAATTTACCCAAGCATTGCTGTAATTTGTCTACCTACTTATCGTATATTAAAATAGATACCTACCTACAACATACTTTATTTATACTGAGTAGATAGGTAGTTTTGCTCTACTTTCAATGGATTTCAAATTATTTAAAGTTTTCTGTACGTTATTTATTAATATTTTATTTTCACTGTGCAAAATAGTTTGCGTTCGAGTTTGTTTATAGAGATAGCGCATGTTTTCTTCATATAAAAGACATCAACGGGCGCTGTTTCTCAAACGTCATATACACCTAAGTGTGTATAAGTTTCTATGAATTTTTTTTAGGTTTTATTAATTAGACTAAAAATTCACCTATTTTACATTCCTGAGACTTGTGGAAAAATTCACAAATTTCCCGTTACGTCAGTATTTTTAACAAATTATATTTTTTCTACGATTTTCGAGGCTTTTTGTTTTTTATTTATGTTATGTATAAATTATTTCTATTACAAACTGAGACACTTTCAAAGTGCTAAAATGCTCAACTGCCTGAAAATTTTAGACAAACACTTAAAAAACTAGTTGCATGCGAAATAAACATATAAGTAGGCAATTATAGCTTTAGAATCTCAAACTTCCTGATAATCGCGTAGGAGGTACTAATGTAACATGACAATGTAACATTATAGCATATAATCAGATTCTCACATATATACGATATCTTCATAACATTGAAAACTATTCACGGATAGTTGTAAAATCACAGGTACAGTTATTTTATAAATAATTTTAATAAGAAAACCAGTTATTGCCATCAAGATTCACCTTAATTGAAGCTATAAAACTTTTGTATTGATAACGCCTTTTCATATTATTTACATTTTCTTTACGACACGATGCCACTTATTTACACAACCAGTTAAATATTGTTGTTACTGTTACTTTTTATACTGTTACTTTTTATTCTGTTACTTTTTATACTGTTACTTTTTTATATACAGCTTATAAATACAAACAAAATATGTATACTTATTAGTCGCATACATGAATAGTGTAGAATTGTATGAGGAGAGCAACTTTTTCAGGTTCGAAGTTATTTTAGTTCTGTATAAGGAGAGTAGACGAACAATCATCTGATGATAAGTGGTCACCGTCGCGCATAGTGGTCACCTCACTATAATGTTATTAGAGAGTTTTCGATGTGCTGCTAACCTTGCGGACTTTAATGGAATGCCTTATGTATCAGTAATTACGTTGGTTATCTTACCTTTCTATTCGGAATACAGTTAGCACTGATAAGCGGCAAAAATAGGTAAAAGGGTGGTACCACCTCCGACTGAGGCTTGGTCCTAAACTCAGCTCCAGCTCTGATCCAGTTCAATACAATTAATTAATTAATTTTAATTGTAATCATTATTATAAGTTAAGTTAAATTTAAGTTATATTTCTTTTAAAAGATGTGCTGCTGACTGTTTCTTGCGCCGCTTCTTTTTTTTCATCAATAGCACTTTCCGAAGCGGTGGTGGAGTAAAAAAGGGACGTTGTAAAAATGTACTTTAAGGTACTTACAATATAAAATTCTAATTTCTGATTTCATATATAAGAAAAAATAACAGAGAATATCGATTTTAATTATAAAAGACAAGTTCCAAAGTACTCATGGTACTACGTAGATACTCAATGATACGATAGTAATAAGTACTCACAGTACCCATGGTTTGCGCGAGAGTGTATAGTTGTATTTAGTGGGACATATGTAACGACCGTGCGGTAATATATGCGAACAGAGTCATACGACGAGTTATACACGTTACCTTATGATGTGAACGCGTCTAATAAACTTCATTATGCTCCATGGTCAGTATACCATAGTTAGTTCTTTCAAACACATCACAAGATATTTAAAAAAAAACGGTAATAAAATTACAACAAATAATGCATGTAGCATTATTTGTTGTAATTTTATTACCGATTTTTTTTGTCCGACTCTGTTTTGACAAAAATATATTCTACTAAGCCAAAAACTTCATGTATACTTACATGCATATTTTTCGTATGTAAAAATTTAATTGAAATCAACGATGAATGAAGACTATACAAAGATCACTTTGCCCCTTTCACGGTAATATTTTCTGGAAATTTAATGTACCGTACTCTTTAGTGCCAAAAATGTTATATTTTTCACAAGTAGGTACCTACTCACTAAGAAATGAATGAACTAAATTATATAATACTTACGGGTACGTTATGCTACTTATAATGTTCTGTATATACTTAAACATACAATTAGTACTCTGTGCTAAAACTATCCTACGTAGGCAGGTGCGTTAACATTCTTGTTTTTCTGTTTTTTTTGTTAGTTTTACTTAAGTATCCATTCGTTGCAAAGTTGTGTTTCTAGGTACGACGAGTAAATAATATTATATTAACATCTGTTTCAAGTATCTGTGTCCTTAAATCTGTAAAACATGTGAATTTTATCTAAGCAGATTTAATTTTGTGGTTGAATCCAAAATAAATCGTAAGTACCTACAGTAACAACGAGTAAGTGGGTACATAAGGTGCCCGTTACTACGTATTTGTAATAATAGCAATTAACGTAGTAACTAGTACTTGCTTTCTTCGGATAGTTACCATTCCCCGGTAGAGTTCGCGTGCTTTGCTTCTGACACTGTTACCCATTCAATGTTAATGCCGTCGTTACCGGCTCCCTAGATTACATTATTTGCGATGAAGTAACGTCGTCTAGCCTTCACTCACTATCGACTGCGCTTTTTCAACAAGTGACTCAGGAATCTCAGGAACAATGTAGGTAGCTACCTATGTGATGTAGGTTAATAAGGTGCATAGCTTAGCACGTTCAGAAAATTACACATTTTTATTGTAGAGCATCCAGTTACGTATAACCAGGTAAGTAAAGGCAGGCTTTTATACCCAACCCTTTGCTGTAATCTCTAAAATACAATAATAATAAAAACAATTTATTTATGAAAACCATTTGTACACATTACATTTAAAGAACTTCCCGGCTACTAAACTAGCTTACGCTGTATCTTATAATATAATATGTTAGTCTATAAGACGATGTTCTTGTAAAATTGTTTTAGACTACCAAATAATTTTTTTTGTAGTTTTTTCTTGTCGGAATATTTCAATCAAACCTACCATATTACAATTTATGTAACATTATAATTATCCTCTATTACGTAACGCGTTACGTAATTATCTATGTAATTGTAAAACACCTATTTCATACAACACAAAGATAAATTATACATTCGTGATGAATTCCTATTAGATAATTTAACACTACTGCATGGGTTTACTTATATAATTGCCTACCGTGATTCGTCATGGCGAGGCCAGTGGGTCTCACGGATCCACCCTGGCTCTTCAGCTGAGGACGCCCGGTGGGTTCGTGACATGATATCTCATAATCATCATCACGGCAGCAGGAAACGCATACAATATAAAAAAAACAAGCATCGTCGTCGGCAGCCATACAGATTAGCAAATGATTTAAGAGTGTTTCACGGTTGTGATTGCACTTCTTTGTTGCAGCGATGTTTTATGATTTTATGAGAGGTGCTCGGTTGTTTTACAGCAATTAAATGGCATATTGCAGTGCATTGTATGTAATGAACTTACATTAAATTATAACTTAATTAATATTTAACTCTCTGTGATATGACGTTGCTGTCGACTGTCTGGTATAATATTAAAAACTTTAATATAGAAGACGCACTCTGATACTCATTTAATTTTAAGACATTCAGTGTTCGTTTCTAACTCAAGAAAAATTGTATCGTTATTCGTTAATTAAGTAGACAAGTTATACCTACTTTCAAATAATGTTCTGTGTATCTGCCGCTCTAAATTTTTATCCCGTATTTACTCACGTGTGTGTATATTAATGTTACCTATGGTACTACAAATGAAACGTACGGAATATGTTCCAAGCAATTAGTTCCATTGTAACGACTACTAGGTACATGACAACGTGCGCTTAGATGCATGTCGCATGTAGCAAGCATGTACTATGCATGTACCGTATTCGGCCGAATTCCGCCACATTCGCGTTAGCTCACCCAGATTTCGCTCGTTCCAAGGATTTGACATTGAATTTGACTTGGCTCTCACAGGCATTGCGAAAGGAGGACGTGACGTGACATGGAGTTGAATAAAATATTAAGTTACGATGCGAATTTCCCATTTCGTCTCTAGGTAGGTAGGAAAAATGGATACTTATCCATTAAATCAAATATCAACTTATTCCATTATTATCAATTAATTATGGAATGGCCCATATTTAAAAAATACTTTCTTTTACTTTCTGAAATGAAAAAATATTTCGACTCAAAATCAATAAGAATAAGTGTTTATAATTTAGATAAGAATTCAGATGAAATTATTTGAAATAGGTGGAGATATTTTTTTTATTTACAAACAATCAAAATATTTATAGGCACACGCATGACTAAGTACACAAAAATAAGAAAAACAATGAAACTTAAATACTAAAGGTGAAAGGTTTCCTTAGAGCGGCATGGTCCCCATGACACTAACGATAAGTAATAAAATAATAATAATAATGGACTAAGATGTGGGTATTAAAAACTCCGTATAAAAAACAGCCATACCATCTCCCTGAAGATTTGACAGCATTACGTGGTCGTACGCGGCGCCGCGAAGTGGAAAGGTGACATTGACATTGACAGCAGCTCGCGGCAAGGCCTGCGCCGCGCAGCGAGATGCATTGAACTTTGCAGATTTTGTTTACCAGCATCCCGTCGACCATCGGTATCGAATTTCCCTTTATTGTCCAATTTCGAATTCCTTATGATCGGATGATAGGCAAATAAATTGAAAATAATTGACACACCTATTAGCAATTCTAAGTACGAACCTACTTATTTACTAAATTCTTCAAGATGTGAATCACTACAGTAATGTAAAATTATTCTTGTACGAATACCTACTTACATACTAGGATAAATTGGGTACAAGGTATTTTGCTATCTTACAAGTAATTCTACAGAGGTACAAAACTTTACTACTTATTACGAGATTAAAGTGGTTCACTATAATCGTAGAATCCTTTGCTATGGTACATTCACTCAATTCTAGAGTTGCCGAGAACAGTTATAGGCCATTATTATATATTCTATGAGTAGTTAGGCCTAGACCACATTTAAAAATACCACTACGTGTGTTCCAATTGTAATTTACAAATGATTTCTCCTTATTTGAAGAGAAAAGCTACTTGTACCTATCTGTTGGGTACTTGGGGTACTCTGTGGGCTCACGAATCAAAACCTGTATACTTATCCTGTCGATAAAGTAATTGGTAAGTAGGTACATAATTAAAGAAAGAGTTAATTTCCAATAGCGCACACATACAAACAGTTAGGTACAGAAGACAGAAATATTAAACAAATATATAAAAATAAATCAACAAAAGTAATTGAGTAATTGATTAATTTATATTTTATTACCTATAAACTTAAGTACATGTAGTTCATATTATTGAAGGGAATATTTATGAAAATATTATGTGTATGTACGTACGCAAAAACTTACAGTTGATCCGAATAAATGTGATAATAATGATTTCAACACCAAAAACAAAATCAAACTTGCAGTCCCACACTTTGTAAAATAAACAAAGCATTTATGATATGCTGTGTATTTTTTATAATAAGTTACCTGACACAGTAATAGATGTGACAGAGCAAAAAACTTTATTATTGAATATGAATTTTCCTGCACAACATGCAAAACAGCACTGATAAGCCATTGGTTCCCACGATGCTGAGTCAGTGCGATGTAGCCTAGTAGTTATGTCGGAGCAAGGCCTGGGCATTGAGCACTGCTCCGGTTAAGCAACAGTGTACGAGTACGTAGGTACGTGTTAACGACGAACCGCGACGTGCCGTCAGCCGTAAGGGCATTGCCATTTTGGTCTGTGTGAAGTTACTCGGCTGAAGCGTTAAAATAGCAGTTAACTGTACTGAACAGTTATGATAACAAACAACTTTATAAACGTAGAAATCACGGTTTTAGTTTGGTGGAAAGAAGCTCACCAAGCAGCGAGGCGTGGGATGGTACCTTCATGGTGTTGGTGTTAAGACACAATACAATATTTATTGTCAAATTCAATAATACAAATTGTCAAATTTATAAGTAATAACCTTAAAATATAATATAAACATATTATATGTGTCAAAATCCTTAATCTAATAAACAGCCCCGAGTCGCACCCGGCGGGAAGGTGCCCATCACGCTGGCAGCGTTTCCACGCTGAATAGCCAGCGAGATGCGCTGCACCAGGTACGACTCGGCGCGGGGACGTAGTTTAGTGGTTAATTGGGAAATGGAAGTGCCACATTCCCGCACCTCATTGCACTTATGCGGGAATGTGGGAATGTATCCACGATCGGAATAAGTACTCATAAATCAAGTCGCTACCGAATACCAAACAAACTGTATCTCCTAATAGAAAATTTAATTTATGTTAGTTATATTATCATTAATATTTTAGTAAAAGTAAATCTCCATACTTAACTGAAAAAATGCGGTTTCAAATATTTAAAGACGTCATTACTTCTAATAAATAGTAGTTAATGGCACGCGTCCGTAAAACAGTTCATTAATTTGAGATTATGGACTATGGATCGCTATCTCTCTATGGACCTATCGACATGGATTGCTAACTGCATGCTCATTTTTATTTTTTATTTTTTCTTGCATGTACCTACAAAAACAATCCAAATACTCGTACTCGTCTGCTACTTGTGTTGCGAAATAACATTTGTAGCGAGAATTAGGCTTTCCAGCACTAGTTAGACAATTTACTATAACACGATAAGTATCGTAGGCAATCTAGATGGGGTATTCTTTTAATCCTTATAATAAAAAAAAACAGATAATAAAACGAAAAGTAATAATAGTTTTGTTTAAGCAATAAAAAGTACTCGTATCAGGAAAATAATTTGTAGATTGGCTAACACGTAGCTTGATTAATATTTCATTGTTAATAAATTAAACTTAGATCAATCAAGGAGCACATGTTAATATTGCAAATTAAAACAAAAAAAACCTAAACAGCGGCTTCCTGATAGCAATGAACAATTAATTTCGACACCGCGGTATTTTTTGTACAATTTCGTAATAATGGCTCATGATACATCATAGAGGAAAAACATTGAGAAAAAATGGCCATTCATCCGTATTATCGATAGTGGGCCCAGTGAACAGTGCAGCGGCTCAGTTGACCCTGAGCGGAGGTCGAGATCACTTAGTAGGTACCTCATGAGACTCAGTATCAACAGAGAAGAAAAACAAATCTTGGACACGAGTTATGACTAGTCATACAGTATGTAGAGGCAAAAAAAACGTGAGAATTCATGTCATGAAGGACCTACAATGCAAAGCTGTCGGAGGTACAAAATTAATGTAACTTAATTTTTATAAGAAATAGTCCCCAGTGTAGCAAAAACGCCCTATAAAACCGAAAGGGGGTGTTCAGTATACTCGTACATATTCCTGTACTCTCTCTACCTGAGCAACTTTACTCTTCGTATAAAAATACCTAAAAAAGTCGTTACAACAAAAGTTGTTCATTTATGGATATTGAACACCCCATTTGTTACATCCTGTATACCTAGGTACATACTAACTAATTGTAATCACAAATCATTATTAGATAGTATAAATAGTGATAAATTAATAATTTTAATCAAACACTTCTTAAGAAAATCTAGCTCGTTGATGACTTTATTGTAACGAGAAAGACAAACTTAATTTTTTATACAATGTCGTAGTAGAGCTCGTGCATGTGATTTGTTCTTATATCTTTTAAGCTCGTTGTTGTTTTTATTGAGAAAGAGAGACTTTCTATACTGACTAGATAATGGTAGAGAAATATGAGTTAGAAGAATTTTAACTATTTTTTGCCTATTTCTTCTTATATTTTTGGAAAACGGAGCTCGTTCATGTTTTTTAAGAAGAGAAAGAGATCCTTAGTTTTCGGGCCATATGACAACAAGATCAATGTAGTGAAATATGAGTTAGAATTGTAACGATTTTTTGCCAGTGCCTGTGATTTATTTTCAAGATGTGTCGGACCCACGACACTACAGCCATATTTTTTTATATTTTTCATCACATTCATGTTGCTGTGTGATCGCCATGCTGACAATCAAAAGTCACGACTTTAGCCACGGTCGCTGTAGCATCTTTCGCACATAGCATTCATACTATCGTAAACAACGCGCATTAATAATGTTTGTCCACCTAACTAAATAGTTAAGCAAATGTGGGAGGGTACTTGACCGATCAAAAATTGTTTTTCAATTCACTGACCCAACGGAAAACAGGGGCCGGTTTGCGGCGGTGGCGCAGCCGCTTATGCAAATAGTACCAGCAAAGACACATATAGAAATAAATGTATGGGAGGTATGCCTGTGCCGTTAGACATCCATTTACTATAACTATACTATATTATTTTGAGTTTTTATAACGTATGTCAATCACGTGATCATTTACAAGGTAGGTATGTGATTATTATAAGTGCGTATAGCCTTTGGGAGATTGCAAAAAGATAGGTATATTATTATATTTTATTTTTTAAGCCTGTTAGTTTTTGTATTCTACATGGTAGTTAAATACTTTTGTATCAAAATAGATTCTGAAGTTAATTCGGTTAGAATTTAATTACAATAAAAAATATTTTAATGTACTTATTTAAAGATATACCTATAAATAATAAAATAGCAAAAGGAACAAAACGAAAAAGAGAAAAGTTACAAAATGAAACTCAAATATTATTTTAAAATGCCTTAAATTAGGCCCGTGTGATAACTTGATAAGGATGAGGTATACAGAATATCAAGGACAGCACTTCTTTCAATTAGGATTCGTCGAGAGAGTTTTAATGTCTCATCTCTATGAGCGTCTTCTTTTATCTTTGATCGTCTAAAATTATAGTAAGTATTAGGTGTGTAAGTATATCATTATTTACACTGGTACCACAGGTCATTATATCCAATTTTTAACACAAAGTCAGGTATTTACAATGCGCGACATATCTTCATCTCGCATTGCCGATGCAGAGCACGCGCAGGCGCGGCTCTATCCCGCCATTCACCAAGCTTAGCAAAAGCTCTACCCAGAACTCTACAAGGAAGGTGTTGGGTTGATTAATAATAGTGTTGCTGATTTGAATTGAAACAAAAATATAAGATGTAAAAATAAAATTATAAAACCTACCTACGCAAAGACCGACCAAAATGTTATATATAATATTTTGGTCGAATTGGTCTAGGTATTTGAGTTTTTTTTATTCAACAATCATAAATATTGACGATATGAGATATCAATCAATCAATGCATACAAATACAAGATGTTTTTAGATAAAATTGTTAATAATGTATTTAAATTTGGATTTATTCCGGATTGGTCCCAAAAGAATGTCCAAATTTATGTGAATCCAAATTCAACTTTCGGATTCGTCCGAAAAAGTATACTGGATTGGTGCCTAAAACGGGACGAGATGAGAATTTTAGCATGATAAATACTGTGTATTTCGTATTGTACTTTGATAATGTATTAAAGTTGTTGAGAAACTGCTATCACTTTGAAATAATATCAATCGATAATGAATATTTTAAATATACATGTATTGAGGAATACTGGGTGGTGGATTCTGAGAGATGATCATGTATGACGTGAGAAATTAGCATTTATAGTATTCAAATAACCATTATATTTTATATGTACCTACTTAGTCACATATGGCTTCTAGATAAATAGATTATATATCCTGTTTTGGAATTAAGAAAAAAAAGTTGTAAAGATAAATACATTTTATCTATAAGTACTATTTAATATTTTTTACAGAACAAAAATGATGTCGAAAGACTTCCGAACGAATCTCGACTGAGACAAGAGCTGTGAACAGAAGCGGTGCAGCGAACCGTCGCGATGCATACCATGGACACCATGGGCTACGGCCACAAGAAGTACCGTCCGCCGCTCTCGCCCACCAGCTTCTACCAGCATGACATGTACTCCAGGCATACCACGCTCCGCCCACAGGTAAGAACATATTTTATAGTCTAACCATGCCTTAGGGTGCTTGTCAAAGATAAGCGGTGCGGACTGTATTTTAGCTACCAATAGCAATAAGTGACTTTACTATTAGATGGACAATGGCTCAAAGACTAGGGCACGAGACTTTGGCGCAAGCGTCGCCGGTTCGAATCCACCTTTAGACTAGTGGACCATCTTAGCACAGGCATTTTAGCTTAGTTGGAGTGGTTAATGATGAATATTGTTAATATGTACAATAAAAAAGTTATAATAAAAGTTTAACCTGATAAGAACAATCTTATCAATTTGGAATATAATCGAGGTTTCTTACTTAAATAAAAATATTTTGTGGCGTACTTTTACCGTACACCTTAAATTTAGAAACATAATTATTACCTCAAGATGTTACTGAATACAGTGCCGAGAACCCACGTGGTGCTCTATATAATTTCCGAGACGATAGAATCATCTAGTGGCATTACCCAAGGCAAGGTGCTTTGGCTTAGGGCCGGTGGGCCGATCCCGTTAGCCAGGTCCGTGTGGTCACCGTCCAACGGTACCCGACAATGATCGTTAAAGATGAATAAGACTATGATTCCTGTTCGTTCAAAAATAGAAAAAGAAGATGCGCTGGAAAAGAAAGCCGTCTCTATAGCTTCGCTCAACAATTCTTTTCACGAGACTCTATGATTAGGAACGTATAAGGCTTGTTTATTGTAGAATATAAGACATTAAATATCTTTACGATCACTCTATTGGTAGATTTCTCACGAGGACGGCACGATGACGAATGAATCGTGTAAAACGTACGAAGTTGCCGGAAGTTTGTTCCTGGCTGCAAAGCTAATTTGTCAAGTTAATATTACGTTACCTTCACGACTTATTTAGACTAGCTTATTTTAGAGGCACTAATTAGTAAGGCATACACGAACTTCTTAGCAACGAAAACGGGAAGTAAAGATTTATGTATCTACCCATTATTGTAACGTTCCTAGAATGTACGTATCGTTTAACCGTTTGTTGGTTGAAATATTGATGTTCGTAAGCGATTTAATTCATTGATCGGTTTATCGATCGATGATTTGCGCCGGCGCCGATCGCACGGTGTCGTTCACCGTCGCCGCCGCACCACCGTTATTCTCTTGGCCCGATCCAATATCAAATGACTTGCATACCTATAATTTAACTACTATTCAAGTTATGGTGATACTTTGTATTTGTATAAAAGCAAGATCTCATTAAAGGTTAAAAAAATGTATATATTTATATTTTTTTCTTGACAGATTATGGAATACAGAATTTACCTACCTTGCTACTTCGTAAACAATACAATACTCAGCAATAGGGTCGTTTCTAAGATTAATACTTTCTTCGTTTTTAAGTTAAATTAGAATTGAGAGTTTTTATTCTCACAGTAAGTAATTTTCAATTACCAGTAGGTACGAGGACCTGTACTACGAATTCATTGCTATGCAACATGTTTATAAGAATTCATCATAAGGTTGTCACATCGGGAACAATGTTCAGCCCTTTCTCATAACTTGGAGCTTATCTGTGTCATCTCCAGCACGTCGTGTTTGTAATGTTGGGCTGCGAGCGATAGACCATAGAAATATTGGAATAAGGCATGACACGAAATTTTAATAAAAATGAAAATGTGCGTGCCGTTGTATGTAAAGTTTTAGTAATTCACTTTTAAGACTGTAACCTCTTTAAACTCATGTTTAACGCAATATCTTCTTTTTGTGTGATCTTGCAAGCGACGATTCTCATCAAACGGGATCTTGTTTTTAAATTCAAGTTTAAGAGTGCTTCCCTGAGTACACAGTTGAGGAATTCACTATAACGGTAGGGGCTTTTGGTTCTCTGTAATTAATTTGTGAATCATCTTTCGGACTTGCAAATCAGCATGTGTAATAGTTTTTGATTGACAGGGAAATAAGCTACTTGCCCGTTATTAAAGATGTTTTTGTTAAGAGTAGATGCGATATTATTTCACCCACTATGCAACATTTGATAGAGTTCCTACTAGGTTTTTATATTGACCTTATACTTAGTGTCTGATGTTTACAATATCGGAACGCTATGCTACTCAGCAGCTTATCCTAGGCCACTACTGGACACAAGGCTCTTTAAGAGCTCAATCTTCAGCTAATGATGCCACCTGCATCATAACAGAACCCTCATTTTCAATTAACCAAACAAACCTCAAGTACTTACCTACGGCAAATAGCGATTTGTGATCGAAAAGTCATTGAAAATGATGGATCACGTGAGAAAAATAAACAAAAAGCGTTATTCTGTATCACGCTCTAGTGAGCTAAATCGTATCATAATTTCGAGTTGTGATCATGTAGGCCGGCACTGCACCGTGTCGTGGTCGCGTATAGTTTGACGAATGCGATGGCTCTCATTTCTTCGCTTTGTATAGACTGATGGGTGTAATATAATAACGGTAAGCTCTAATATATTTAAAATAATAAAATATATGCTTAATTGACCTGTCTGTATCATGGATGCAGTGTACAGATAAAGCATGATATCTAAACCTATAATCGAACACATCGAAAATTCGGGAATCGAACCTGGAACTATTTAATAGATCGAAGGCCTAGGATGTAGTTTCATTTTAATCTGTAGAAAGCTTTAGCTTTGAATCCGTGAAGCTTTGAGGTGTAATTAACGAACTTAGTTTTGATTGGTCTTTTTAAGAGGATGCGGCGAGAGGATGGAGTTATTGATGGCTCTGGCCATTAATTTTACCTGCTTAAATATAAACATAACCATTATTCCTAATTACTACTACTGTATGTAAAACTTAATTACTTTATTTACGTACTTATAAAAATAACATAAAACCCGCAATAAAATTAAATAATTTCCTTATTAGCTCTTCGTCACGCGGCTTCAAAATAATAAGATCATAACAAGAGTTTTTATCTAAGCACTATACTTATACTTGTTAGTAAGCTGCATTTATATGTATTCAAATCCAAATAATTTATTAATTCGTAAACATAGGTACAAGTTGTAACATAAAAATATGGAACGCTATATTTTGCTATTACAGCATACGAAATGTTTGTTAGTAATTAGGTACAACATAAGAATTATAACTATAGTAATATAACTATGCTTTAACACTAACTAAATAAATATAATTTGAAACACAGTAAAATTCAAAATTAAAATTAGTAATTAAATTGTATTTGCGATTATTGTCTTCAATTAAGCTTCTGCTGTCTTCAATTACGAGTAAGTTTTAGATTTACTTTACATGAGAGGTTACCGTTACAAATTCATTAATTGTGCTCATAGACCCTGACAGATTTTCCGAGAACTGTTTACATTATAACGTTATGATGTAAGATGTGATGCGCGCGCACGGGCCGTGTCCGCACGAGCGCGGACGCAGCCGCGCGGCACGCGAGCACTCATCTGCTCCCGCGCAGAAAAAATCCAGGAAGCGTGCCCGGTGTGCGCCGGAGTTCTTAAGTGATGCTGCTAATGAATAAATGAAGAATGGACTTCCGCGTGATCGTTTAATTACCTCCTACGTCTCCGAGTGCGCGCGGACGCGTGAACAATGGGCACTTACATTTTTATACTTTGTCCTGTGCTCTGGGCACTCGGTTGACCGTAAAGGCACGCGTTGCTATAGTTTTCCATATTCACGTAAGAACAGCAAGGGCCATGTGCTGGACTAGTCACACGTGAGATTATTGCTGCAACGTGGCGCAACGGAATATTAATTCGCAATATCATATATCAATATCATTTCGCGGTAGTAGCTAATTATTTATTCGTTTCCCTGAAAATGTTAGTTAAGGCCCGGACTACACGACGACGGTTCCTAGGCCGGTTCCAGTATCGGTCGGTTCCATGGAACCGGTGCTTCATATAAACTCAAACAAAAATGCGCTGTCGACTACATGTACAATAAATGCTTGCATTTCTGTATTTCGGTGTGAATGGTAAGAGAGCCAGTGTAATTACCGGCACATGAGATACTCCATCTAAGTCCTCAAGGTCAGCAGCGCATCGAAAACCTTCTAATAATACAGTGAGGTGAGAAGCCTATGGGCAACGGTGACCCTTTACCATCATGCAGGTGGCAAGTTTGCTCGTCTGCTCTCTTTTTTAATAAAAAAAATACATACCACGGAAAAAAATGCCTAGGTCAAATTCAAAATCTCTCCTATCAACTTTTCAGTACCTCACATACACACTAATAACCTCATTCATACAAACAAACACATTCATACAACACAACACGCACACACTGTTGCTTTCTTCGTCTGTGCAGTCACTGAGGGGCCAGCTGAAAATCAGCGCTGTGGCTTGCCTCTGGTGTACCCTTTTTGGCACTGTACCACACCAGATGTTCTGTGCTGCATGTATTAATCTTTGTATACTTCTGTATTCTGGTGTTTACAGCGCTAAATAAACGATTTCAATTTCAATTTTTCTCAACAATGTATCAGTTGTTCCATTTTACTAATTTAAAAAGTCCATCCCATTATCGAGTGTAATTTGCCCATGTTTATAGAATACGCACATTAACGCCGACTGAATGTAAAGAAAAATAATCAGAGTGATGCCAAGCGCGATAGTACGCATCTATGGACAGTGTGAGAAAAAAGCACGCATTGTCCGAATGTCGGCTGATCGTTGAACCTCGCAGTCGGGTGTCGCACAACGGTTTCCTTCACAAACTAAAAGCGGGATTTTGAGTCAATGATCTTTAAATTCTCTAATTCTCTGCTTAAGAATTCTCACATGAATGGTGACCATTAACCGGTTAACAGACGTCAGTTTGTTTCGTAAAGTTTAATAAATTACTGAACTCGTTTTCTGTTTGTTCAGTTATCCTACTTAGTGATGATTCTGGGCATAGTCGACTACTAGCTAAAGTATAGCATCTGTTAAAGACTCCGGTTAAATCTTATCCTTTTGTCTGTGCAATATGGTATATATTTTATTAACGCCGTTAATTATTGTTTAACCCACCTCTGTTTCCTTGGCCAAACTAGTTTATCCCTATCAAATACGATGAATCAGTTTATTATTTACATTCCATCAGTCCTGATATGTGACATTGAATTTCAGGACAAACTAGTATGGCCTAGGTTATGGAGTGGGTAATGAAGTGTGGCACTATATGTAAAAATGATAAGTAACGATAGCAAGTGCGGTCGAGAACTTTCATAACGGTATGTAACACTTGTATGCAAATTATGGAGTGAAAAAAAGATTGATTCATATCAAGGGAAATTAATGAGTAATTAATAATGTGAAGTTGAAGATAGCGCATGCGCTTTAGGCGCGTGCGAGCGTGAAGCTTTGCCACTAACGGAGTGGCGTCCCATACAGAACAAACCGAGGGAGGCGGTTTTTCAGCGTGAATTGATAAATAATTAGTAACCTCATCAGGTACAGTTTTAATTTGTCGTTAACGTTATAATCGATTCGATTCGAGCATTGTAACCAGAATCTGTTCTATCATGTAGTTATGGTAACGGGGCATCGCGGAGGCTCGATACGAAATATATGTTAGGCTTTATTGTTGCTTATGGGCAATTATCGATTAAGGATCTCGAGGTGCCTATGTGTACGATTCTTATGTTAGGTAGGGTATATTTTAAAGAATAGATAATTTCTACACTTAACTAGACTTCTGAGCAGATAGTTACATAACTGGCCACTTTTATGCTGTACCTATTAAAAAAAGTCCACCAAATCTTACGGCGAAAAGTGGGAATTAGCTATAACGAAGATGGTTCCTCTGTCTACCCACTCGGCGATTATGGACGAGAGAGTTATGCTATTCAAAAATAATAAGGGTTGATCAGATGCCAATTATTTATTAACTCCATCTGTACATCGATGTCACTTACTCGTAATATTGACGCTATAGTAATTACCTATTGTTTATGAAGTAATTTACTTTTTCTTAGAATAAAAGATTTCTGCCGCAAAGCAGCAATGTTTCCATGCTGTGTTTGGGTTTAAAGGGTCCAGCGTAATTAAGTCCTCAAGGTTAGCAGCTCATCGAATACCCATCAACATTATAGTGAGGTGAAATGTGTACTCGTATATGCTACGGCTACGAGTGAAATGTTTGTATTCCAATTTCTTACTCTACATCGAGGAGCTTGCACGGTCCGAAAGTGATCGTGCAGGTGAAGCGACGTTGGCGCGGTCGGTACCAGGATGGGTGACCGCAGTGGCATATTTCATCTGAGCTCCTCCGTGTCTCGGAGAGCACGTTAAGCAGTCGGTCCCGGTTGTTGTCGTTCGACAGCAGTCGTTAAGCCATGTCAGAGGCCTACGGGCGGCCTGAACAACTCTGACAAATAGGTTGGCCACCAAGCAATACGAAAAGCAAGCAAGCAACTCTACACCTAGCTTAGGTAGATACGACTAAGTTTGGTCAAGTTGATCAACTGTAAGTTTTTCATCGTCTAATTAAAACATACCAGTTTGTTCGTCCTCGAAGGCTTTGTTTCGGTTTTATTGCATCCTCGGTGGGATATTAATTTGTCTGCAAATTTTATCTATGTGGGAATTCTCAGCTATATACATTGTAAACACTGTTAACTTGATAAATTACTATGAAAATTGCTTATTTATTCCTTGCAATAATTATAAGCTATCTATTATCTATTTTTATTTTGATGTACGATATTTTTAATGTATTATAATATTAGATATTACAATATTAGACGGTAATTTACATTAAATTTACTATATTACCCTATGTAAATTTTATTTCTATCAAGACTTCTCGGGAGTTTTAAATTAAGAGGAATTTTTGTGTGGGTCTAATTTAAAATTACCATAATAAACAAAGAATAATTCCGATTTCGACACCATTTTTAGGAAAATATTAGGATATTCTGTACCTTCATATCCAACATAAAACACTCGAGAACAACCCGCAGGTAAAACCTCAAATAATTTATCTGAAAACTAACATTTGAAGCCATTGAGGTGCGCTCGCATGTAAAAATAAAACAATGTGCAAATTGTGCCACAAGATTGAATCACATACACGAACGAACCGCGTAGTGGACGAGCATCGGTTTGTCTGCTCAATTCAATTTTTAGTGCTCTCTCTTTCGTCTAACGACACAGAAAATATTGTCGTATATATATGGTTTATTTCAAATATCGAAAGATGAAACATACGAGTACTTTGATGTAATAAATATTCCAAACCGTTCATAAACTATTGACGATTATATTAACTAGGTAATAATGTTTATTTCCGATTCATCTATCCCCCAAAATTAATGTCATTGCGTAGCTGTTATTGCTTATTAATTAATAGGTAAACAAACAAATCGTATTATTTATGTTATGTATATAAATACCTACCTACTTATAGAGTTATTTTAATATTACATAAATGATTCACTAACTTTTCTTTATTCTAAATTAAAGAAGAAGATTTTCCTTAAAGTTAGGATTACAATGGTTGTCTTAATTACAATGATATCTCTAAACGTATTCAGTGCAAAGAAACCGTGAAACCCACTTATATTTCCATTAACAAAGTTTTAAAAATGTAGCGTAAAACGAAGGCGTCGAATGTCGGTATTTAGTTGTCGTAACGCGGTGTAACGTAGAGGTTCGCCTTGCACTTGGCGGCGCCGGCGCAGGCAGCGTCTTCAGTGCAACAGCCGGCCGCGGCCCTGGCAGACCGGCTCTGCTGTTGCCAATCAGGTCAGCCGATAAAACGACGTAACTTACGCTGGACCTGTAATTGAGAAACTTTAACTTGAAACTTGAACAATAAATTTATGCAGGCATTACCCGTACAGGTATGTTTTACAAGAATGATACCCACTTTGAATATTCTTTATTTAGCCCATAAGTTTTACAATTAAGTTAAAACTTAATCAGAGTTCACTATAACAAGTTAAGATGTCTCCATCGTAAACAACTATAGCTTATTGGAAATTGGTTTTAAAAGCAGGAATTTCAGATTGATAAAATATTTGCGGACTCAGTCACTATAGGTAGATATTCCCAAGAACCTTGACATATTTTCTACATATCTAGGGCCCCAACTCAACTGCTCCTTGAACGTGAAAAGCTGTTTTATTTTTAGCTCAGTGAACCTAGTCCTACCTGACAACCTGTCCTGCGGCATCCTAGATTCTTTATAGTTATTTATAAACCAACCCCTCGGAGCTCTTGACTTTATTAAATAAAAAATGTTTCGTTCTGACCAGAGTAAAGGCATATAGTTACGGTGGAGGGAGTCTTGTATTTCGTACTTAAGTTTTAAAAGGCAGGAGGATGAGACAGCCCAATTTTTGTTGATTTTTTGGGCATGTTTATAAGGTCACAAACGTGCCAGTCCGGCATTCCAATTATATCTACTACTACCGCTCTCTCATCCATACATAGAGATTTCCGAAAAACTCGGTCACACAGCGCGGACCCGGACTGATACTGAAAAATCTTGCATCAAAATAGGTATTATTTTCAAAGTAAATAATATATTAAATTACCTGTGCATGAGATACATGCAATGATGGACTTATTACCTAATTGGATACTTTATTAAAAATATTCTCAAATCACCCATATAATAAAGAATACCTATATATTCAGAAACACAGAAACCAATGTTTTTGGAAACCTGTTCAAGTTCTTTGCTGTAATACCGAATATTTATGAAGAACAATAACCTACAAGGAAAGTAGGTACCACTGGGTCAGTGGGGCCAACGAGGCGCCTTTCTCCGCGCGGTTCGGGGTTACAAAAAATATATTTTTCCAGCTGTTTCGTGATACAGCCTCCTATCTCACTCGGAATAGAGAAAGCGGTTCCTTTTGTTCATTTTATTTGTATTCAAACTCAGAGGCAAATGAACTGAATCATAATTATGCGGTGAACAATATGATACAGACTCATTTTCGAACTTAAAAAAAACTACAAACTCTTTGCAAAACATGCGTTTACTCAAATTTTTTTTAGAGATATTTATTGCGTGTAGAGGTTTGATATTTATAAATAACATAACTTGGAATATCCTCAAAATAAAATTCTGTAGAAAAATTTGGAACCTATATGTATACAATTTTCTGTGCCTGTTATCAAAGTTTAATATAGTTGCTTGATATTGTTGAAAATTGAGCTAGAATATAGTTCAACTGAGTTGCTTCGCAACTGTCTAATGAAGGTATTTTATTACAGCCTGTATATAGTCGTGCCTACGTGCTATAGATTGTATTCTTCAATCTGATATGCATTGTACTTTGTAGCTAAAGGCAATTAGGTATACGATTAAAGTCTTGAACTAAACCCCATTATACAATTATCGTAGATCGTTACGAGGTGCAGCTACTGCTGTTTATCTGCATTGTACCCATCTATGTAGCGCCGACGCCTCTTGGCTACGGATGTTAGAACTACATCAAAGTACGCCTAGCTATGCGCCTGTATGCATTCTCATTGAATAACAATTATCATTTTGATACGGACTTGTAATCAGGATCGATGGTTTGAAAAATCTCTACTCTATAGGATTTTTTGTGCTCTATAGGAATTTTTGTGTTCGCAAAAAGACAAAACTTAAACATTTTGGTAATTGGATGTTTTGAGTCCGTCATTATCATTTTTCACTTACACACACACACACACGCACACACACACGCGCGCACACGCACACGCACACACACACTTTAATAAAACCACACTCTCATACACCCCAACATATCCTCCCATACTATCATAATGTTATAGATATTAAGCAATAAAGAACTTTATAACATATTTGCTCGTAAAGTGGCTGTAATTACACCAATTTCAATATCGTAATGTATCTCATTACGCACTTGTGCGTTATAGTAATGTGAAACGCACGAGTTTTTTTAAATAAAGTAACATGTACGGTTTTTTAAGATGCTCCGTCTAAAAATGAACGATACTTTTTAAAATCTTAGCAAAGAGTTTTTATGTTAAAAAAGTGGTCAATATTTTATGAATAAAATTAACTTTGGGAGATAAAATATAATAAATAAAGATTTAATTCTTTAATTTAATTAATTTTGACAATAAATTACAACCATTTATCTGTAACAAAAACACAAAAATATTAATTTACTTTATTAGTAATACTGGCTGTTTTTGTACCTTTACCTAAAAAAAGTTGATGCGCGCGCATCGCTAATTTGTGGACAAGTAAAATTATTCCGCGCGCTTTTTCTTTTCGCTGTATTGTTTTTATTTGAAAATGTCGTCAAGTAGTGATGAATTTATTAATTTGACACCGCCACAAGTCTTAAACGCAGCGAAAAAGGCTACTCTAAGCCTCTTGCCTGAAAAATCGACCGATAGATACTTACAAGCGTATCAAAATTTCATCATATGGAAAACAAGCAAAGATGCAAATTCATTTTCAGAAAATGTGTTTTTAGCATATTTCATGGAACTTTCTCAAAAATATAAGTCAAGCTCATTGTGGTGCTACTATTCAATGCTAAAAAGCAACTGGCAACGTAACAATCACTTTTAAAAATTGTTCAAATTTCTATAACTGCTTTAACAAGTAATTAAAGATTTATTCGTTTAAGAAAGTCAAAGTTTTATTTATTTCCTCGTAAATATGTTATAAAACGTCGTATGACATACGTGCGCTTTGAAAATTACAGCCTCTGCTTCCTTATAGCCCTCGCCTACGGCTCGGGCTAGCAATATCGCCTCGGCTGTAATTTTCAACTTACCGCACTTATATCATAATGTACTATTACCGACAGCAGCACACACAAAGAAACAATTTAATAAACCGATATGGTGGACCGGAAGCAAATGATCCCTACAGCACAGGGCAACCTATTGTAGGTATCAAATGCAAATATTTCACCCAGCCTAAAAAACACTAGACATTAACTTTTGACATTGAATAAACTCTGTTCGGATTTAGATTAAGATATTTTACATAAATTTCATTAGTATTTTTATTTGTAAGTTAGTTTAAGGCTTACGTCATATATTTTTTTTGAAAATATAAACTTATTATAAAACTTTTTTTTTTTGAAATAATCTTATCCTTTTGGACATATTTTTGTATTGGATAAAGTATTGTTAGTTCTTTTCTCTTTATCTTCTTATGTAGTGTTTATCTATCTATTCTAATACAGGCCACAGCGTTAGAATATTCGGAATACATAGTCTAAAACAAAGTGCCTCGGCCCTTCTGTCTGTCTATGAAGGTTAGTCTCGAAAAAGGCTGAACGGATTTTGATCCAGTTTTCACGGATGTTTAATTTATGATGATTCCTGTTATGATGATATTTTTTTATCCGTCGGGTCGTTAGTATTAAATTAAAACATAATTCTATTAAATACGTAATATATGAATCGTAGCACTGAAGAGTTACTAACAAGAAAGCCAATGGTACATAATTATGGTGTACCGAGTCAGACGCAAGCAGTCCTTTATTACCAGGATTAATTATCCGCGTGGATATAATAGTAATAAAAGTCCAGGCTGCTCTCGCGCAAGGCTCTTGACCTACCGGAGTTCATTGATCGCGACCACTCGCCTAGACCGAAACGGCTCATTAGTGTATCGAAAACTATACTGAGGGCTGCTGAGAAACTGGATTCAAAATGTAAGTGCTGCGTAATATGAATATGTCGTAGACACATAGCGTAATTGCGCGTTTCACGAAGTGCGTAAACATTTCACGATGTGCTAAAAAGTTAGACAGATACTGTAATCGACGAATTACTATTACTATCTGTCTAAGATGTTTAGCCACTTCGTGAAATGCAGATCCCTAGTTAGCACATAGCGTAATTGTATTGATCTGAACCTCACTTCATGATGCCTGATTTAAATTATGAATCTATACTAGCGCCATCTCTTTTATTGCCCCAAAACATTAACTTGATTTGCTTTATGTGTCGTTATACAAACGTTATACTAGAGAATATTGTTGAATATAGTTAATATATATTCAACAATATTCTCTTAATATTCTCTTATTATTATCTCTAATATATAGTTTGAAAATTAAATTAATTAAAATAAATTTTGTAGAACTAATTGCTATAAATCTGATTTATTAACCACTCCAACTAGACTAAACGTGTGCTAGGAGTGGTCCACCAGGACCCGATTTGGCGACATTGAAAAGAGATGAACCATTTTCATCAGCGATAGGGATAAATAAAATGCAAGACTCGGAATATTGAAGGCGTAGCAAGTGCATAAGATCTATATACGTTTAAAAAAGTTACCGTATAATTTTTATTTACACTTCACAAAAAAGCTCCTGAAAATGAACTTACGGTGTCTTTTTAGTCCACTTTAATCTATGAAACTACGAATTTTTTTAGGGAAAAATGTATGGACTGTCATAATCATATCTTGTCTCGGATAAATCGCACCGTCGCGTCCGTCAGTTGTAGTAAAGAGAGCGCGTTGAAATCTTTTGTTCCGAAGTTCGTCTAATGAGGATTGATTAATAAATTAGAGGGATTTTTAATTAGTATATATAGTATGATGCTTAAAAATATCCTATAATAGTTTTTAGAGAGGTCAAGGTGCGGAAAATTTGTACCTACACCGCAATAAAATCGGAATTAAAATCAGTCACTAACAGGTTTTGAATAGGAATGCAATACGATTTGTATACCTTAGGTGCAGATGATCGTTGGTTGGTTATGGTTATAATAAGTACCTATATCAATATTAATATTCATGAGCATACTATACTGTTTACAGAATCTAAATGACGCAGTTCTTTACAGTTTAGATTCCAGTGATAATTACCTAATTACTTTAAGACCAGCATTATTATTAAAATTTTATCATGTAAAGAATTACAAGATTAAATTTTAATGATAATGTTTAATCGGTCTAACCCTATCGAGGTATTCTATTGAAGAACCTGTTATGAACAATGAGAATAAATTAAACTCTATAAATGTATAGAGGCTTGCTTCCATAAAATGTACCCTCGGTAATGCACGTGCAAACAATGATTTGTAAGCTTGTAAAGATTATCTATCTTTATTACATAATTACTTGAACCAGAAGAAGTTTCTTACCTGAATACCTTGACTGACGCGCCAATTTTAATTTTCCCATATATCATCCTGTTAAATCTGTTAATGAAGGACATACTCGTAATATGATGGATGGCAAATCTCATCGAGCTCTTTGATACTTCAGTAATATCCTGTCCTTTTGTGCAGAGAAAATGGAATCCTTTGGCCACAATGCCTCGTAAATTCTCGTTATTCATAATACCGCATTTGCAATAACTGAGTTTTATTATTTTTTGTAATTTATTGTTAAATAATAATATTCAAGGATTCCTTTAAGAAGTGTTTCCGTCAATGGTCACGATGTAATTTTAAACATCATCATTCATTCACAAACTATTTTGTGAATGAATAAATAAAAATAACTGTTACTTATCAGTTATTTTTAAAAATTAATATTTCAATTGGGTTATTGTGTAGTTAAGGTTATGTTATGCTTATGTGTGAAGTCATATGTAATTTATTATTTTTGTATCCTCTTCCGGAAAATCTGTATAATGATAGTTTGCAATACCAATGCCATTAATGTTAAAAGTCATCGAAGTTTGAGCTTTAAATCTCGAGCTCTTCAAAATGAAGGATAAACGGCCCTTGCGAGGGCACCATCTAAGAATAAGCGTCACCAAAAGCGCAACCAACGTCACATATCACTTTTTAAGTAATAGAGTGGTCCAAGCATGGAACCAGCTCTCCGATGATGTTGTCTGCCCCTTCAGTGAACTCCTTTAAAATAGACTGGACTACTGGTTTAAAAAGCAGTGATAATTTAATTACCCTAATTTAATTTAATAACAATGGTTTAGTGCAATAATTAATTTAAATAAATAACAATGACTGACCGTGTAAAAACTGTGAACTGTGGAGTCTATATAATGAATCTAAGAACTTATAATTTTCCAACACTATGACATAGACGCATCAGCATATATGCTGCCTGTCTATAAATATATAATAATAATAATACATTGAATTAAGTAGTATTGATACGATCAAACTGACTAGGGACTGAATAATTTCCTCTTAAAGTCGAGTTGTCGCAGGTCAGTGTACCGAAATACCGACATTGGTGTGTCCTCAAAACGACTAAACTGCCCACAAATATACCAAAACTTATTTTATATCCACCGAGGTACGAAGTTCGGTAAATCCATTTGGAAAATCCTCCTATTTTTAATATAAATGTATTAAATCGAACCGTAATAAAAGTAGTAAATACAAACTACTTTTTGCGGCAAAAATAATTTTCGCCATAATCAAATAACTTCATATTATTATGGTCCATATGATATAACCATTGTAATATAATAATTACTAAATAGTGAGAGTTATACTATACCATAGATATGATACGAGATCATTATTTACATCCAGGCATAGTTCTAGTGTGTGACAGGCATCTCTTCAGATTAATAGTTTATTATGAGCATGATTGTGAGCATTTAAATAAATATAAAAATATTCAATTAAATTACATGCCACTTTTACAATATCCACTAAATAACAAACTTACAATATCATATCCATTATATTCTTACATCCACAACTTCAGTAAATACTGTACCGATATGGAGATTTCCACGTAAAGCCGCCGACCGTCTGTGAGAGGGTATCTGGGTGAGTGACCGAAACCTTGACCCACACTCTTGGTCATGGTCCCTTCTCTTCATTTCGGTTCTCATTAAGCCTTTTTTAGACACATTTACCTTATACAAATAGGTGAGTGGGGTATGTGAGATTTAGAGAAAGTGGTCAGATGAATGAGTCTTTATTAGGACTATTATGTTGTGTCGAATCGTAGTCGTTACAGAGGAATGATGATTGATATGATACAGGATGACTTTCCTAAAGTAAAATAATACACAGAAATCGTACAGTGTCAAATAAGAAAAGATTTTCTATTTTTTTACCCTGTATAGCCTATATTAATATGTTTGCATTGCTTTAATGTTAGTATGAGTATCACTATCATTTTTCAAGAGGGAATTACTGTTATTCCGAAAATCTGTGCTAAGGCAGAACTTTATCTTTTAATCCTAAGGTTAGGTTATTAATTATGAAGAGGAAAAAATGATACAGATAGCTTCAATTCTGCCTTATTTAATTAACTTAAATTTTCTTTTAATTATTCCTTATGTTTGTCGTCGGAAAATCTGTAGGTATGTGCCGATTTTTTTCCTGATAAACTTAAGTAATATTGACGATGAGAGAGTTTTCCTTACCTACCTATTATACTACATAGCACAGTAAAGTACCTACAGTTTATCAGAATTGTGTTGTGTTGACGCTGTTACATTTCACAACATCATCTCAGCGTTATTGTGAAATGATTAGTTCCGTTACAAACGGTTCTTCCATTGATTGATTTGTCGTGCTCGACGCGCTTCAAGAAATAAATATTTATCAGCCATTTTACCAACACGCTACACATGGCTTTGTATAATTGCTGCTCCGACGTACCTACGCCAAAATATTGGGCAGAAACAAAGATCTTTTAACACTATTTTGACATATGTGGGAGGAAAGCATGTTGATGGAAAGTTTGTACTAATGGAAAATACCTAGATCTTTGAACTAGAAACCAAAAGAATCGTATATAATTAGTTAAAAGAACACCTCGATTTTAGGATGTTGTACAATTTTAAATCTATTGTACCGTGAAAATGTAAAGTCGCGTTAGCCTGCGCGTGTACCTACACATAAACATCTACAAAAAACATGTGTCGCTACACATTTTTAATGGTAAGTATCAATAAATTGAAAAGATTTTTGTCCGTATAAAACTTAAAAACAGATTAATTAACTATCTTCTACTAATTTCGTATAATGATTTATCTCAAGTCAAACTAAAAAGTATAAGGCCAATGTATAGTCAATGTTGTCACAGCTGGAGCAAGCTCGACAGCGGTCCGTATCGCACCGCGACCGCTTTACCGCTATACGACACACTCGCCACTCCGGCGCACCGGCCACGTCCAAACTCTACCACTATGACCAATTCAATTTTTATAATAAATTAAATCTCGTCTACAAATAAGTTTATAAGTTTACCTGTGTGACCCTATATTTCGCTAAGATAGCAACCCACAAGCAAATTGTGGGCTTTTTTTTCTTCATATCCTGCAATTTTCCAGTCTAGTTGCCAGGTCCATTTACCCCCTTTCTAAAAAAATACTTAAATGCAAGAACTAGGTAGAGCGGTCACATGATAAGTTTCATTTTTACCTGCTGGTAAAACCACTAAATGATGTAAGTACGGTCATCATGAAATTGCTAGGATACAATAAAAACAAGCATCGCTCTAACATTCCTCAATATTACCCATAAACGATGTCGCCAAATGAAGCGTGCGGTGATGACAAACGGCGATTTATCGTCGCACATGACGTCCATAAAAGCAAACTCATCGGCGAACTGCGGACGCGCAGAAATTGACGCGTCATTACGGCAATCAACACGCTGTCTTCAGCAGAATGCGGCGATCAGAAACGGAGCTTCGCGCTGCATTCTTTACTTTATGCACTAGCATTCTTTGAAGATGACTCTCTACCGATATAATGCCCATATCTAACTCAAACGTACATTTCGGTCCGATAACTTTTGAGACGATAGAATTTTTACTTTTAATCTTATCACTTGCTGACCTCACTTATGAGTAAGTTGCGAATGAGATTTCCCAGAAATATTGGATATCCAACGACACAATACTTTCTTTTACTTTCTTTGTTGACTCACTCAGCTAACTTAGATCGTTTAGCAACTGACTCTATAGCGTAAAAGGCAAGACACAAAAAGACGGAACCAATCACCTACTTAAATATAGAATGATCATGATAGGTTGGCCACTAACCTTACGATAAGCAAGCAAGCAAGCATCATGATAGCAAAAGTTCACCTCAGAACGAACTTACTAATAGTAATTAGTACATAATTGCATTTAAATAGTTATTCACGTTCCCCCAGTGGTCTGGTTCGATCAGAGTGGGTTCGAGGATATACCAGTGTTTTTATTTTAACACGCGCAGACCACCCTCTTAATATTCGTAATTAGATCACACTTCAATTCCGCGAAGCTTTATCTAATAATTTGACTACATTTACCTTGAGAGTTCAAAGCCTCGCACATGTCCATGATTTTTTTATGATTTATAGAGACATCGAGGTGTTCGCATGTCAAGGTTTTTTGTCAGTTTATCAGGTTGGTAGATACGTTTGTAATGTAACGAATCACGATAATTACCTGCTAGGTAAGACTACAAACAAGTGATGGAGCATGAATCATATGGTTCACACAGACCCTGTGGCGGTTAAGTTCTGTTTGTCGCATAAAAAATAGAATAATTTGAATATTTTTTTCTAACATACAATAGCACTTTGTTTTTTATTGAATAAATATTTAACTTTTTGCGTGTTATGATTTGTTTGTGACCATTGGCAGACTCCAGCTGACATACGCTAATAATTTGATCGATGTTGAAGCATAGGAAAATAATGGCACGCTGTAACAAGGTAACTGATCCAAATAAATAACTAAATTGTTTTGAATTTATTTTTTGTGTGTGGGTGTCATACCTATTTGCAGATGTTATTTGCTTTCAGAGAATATCCACTACTGCGTAAACCCTGAAGGTTCTTCTAACAAAAACTCTTCCTGTATCGGACACAATAGTCGCAGATAATAAGCATTATTATACGTAATCTTTGCCGCTATTTAGCGTCAGCTCGTCTCAACGTCGTTCGTGTCAGGCTCGCAGTTTCAAGTAGGTAGATACAAATTATCTTATGGGTCTAGGCAATTGAAGACATTAAAACAAGGCAAATGAGGTGAATTAAGCACGTCAGCGAGGACAACGTGACGTGACTCTTGGGTTACGGCTATAATTGTTGGCTATAAACATTATTTTAGTTCAGATTGTAGTACCTACATATTGCTGGTCTTGAGTAGCGTGTAGAGATTTAATAGTAGCTAATAGCTTTACAATTAATCATAATTCGAAGATTATATCATCACAGCGTGGTGCCTATGCAATACCTGCCTTGAATTCTACTATGACTAAGTTTGTTCCCGTGTACAAAACAGAACTATTGATGTTCACCCATGACCTACACAGCACGTACGAGGAACCTTGCACACCAATTACTTGAACAAATATTGTCTAATTGACGAAAATTCTACAGAACTTCACACGTCAAATATTACAAGACAGCTCTTACAACGTGCTTTTGTTGAAACGCCGAAACTATTAAAAAACGAAGGTTTTCCATCATAGTTAGACAGTTAATGTCCGAAACAGTTTAGTAATGTTTACTTAGTTATTGTAGCGGCAGCGGAAGTACCAAATATTGGAGGTAATATACCTATTACAATTTGTGCAACCTTTAGTTCTCTTAAATACCTATTTCAATGTACGAGTATTTTTTTAATTAGTAGAGTCTAGACATCAAAACTTGGGCACATTTAGATTCATGATGGTCCTTAGATAATGACGATTGCAAGTGGTGTCCCATCACCCATAGATAGCTCACCTCACGCTTCATACCGAAACACAGCAAAGTAAGCATTGCTGCTTTGCGGTAGTAATGGGTGGTACTATTCCAGGATTCCCAGGTTGACTTTGCACAAAATCATATTATAGATACCTTTAACAATAAAAGTCAAATATTAAACATTATTTTGTAGGTACTACGAGGGTATCAATCTCATGTAAGTACTTACCATATGACCATAGGTAATCTAAGTGCAACTTAAATCTTACTTTGGCTTTTCGTTTTTTAAAGGTTTGATATGATAAACTCGCCTATAAAGCAGCTATAAACAATAATAGTGCTATTATAACATGCACTAGCAACTATAGCTGCTATGTGGTCCTGTCTGACACATCTGCAAGGCCGACCGGTCTGCCCATAACGTGTAACATAGGTGCAAGGGCATTTATTATGCGCATCTTGAAATAACACCCAATAATAGTAAGCCAATGACCAATTAATAGCCGGCCGCTGCAAGGAATAATTGATTATTAACAATGTTTACGGTTTTTTCTGTTGTCAGAAAAATAAATATTGACTAGACGGTTATTTTGGGCTATGTGTTGCACCTCTATTCTGTATCTTCGTATAGTGATGAACTGTTGAATAAGGGTGTCTCACTGTCATGTACGAGTATATTTCTATTTTCAAAAAATAACGGTAAAAAGCGAAATACCTACACCTTTTTATCGCTTTTCATTGATGATGGTCGTGATCATTCTATGAAATTTTAATCACATAGAACGACATTAGGCGTTTTGATATTAAACAATAACGACACCTACACGACACTGATTGTATGGTGTCGTGAAGTGTCGTGGACGACATAGAGTGAAAGCGTCTAGTACTTATTAAATGTATGAGATTCGGCAAATGAAGGTATCGTTATCGTTGTCGTTATCGTCTAATGTGAAAACACCCGTTGTTTGCCATTGCCTTCCCCATTTCACACACTGGTTATCTCAGTGTGCAGGTATCCTCATTTGTTTTCTTTCATCGTCAGTGCAGTCAGTAAATGTACGTATATAAAGTTTTCTTCGAAGAAATCCGAAAGCTCATCCGACATGACAATGCGTGGTTTTGACCCCGGACCGGTATGTGGGCGTCAGGCTTCCGTCTTAGCCACTACACCACTGAAGCATCACTAGTAGTGACAAAATACAGAATAGAGCCACTGATTGTTCTTTCAACATGCATAAACTATGTATCTACTCAATGAGTAGGTACTTGACTCGCTTGACGGCATTCGTAGGTAGGTTCTCACTTGAAAAGAACCGACATTTAATCTTCACAGTCACTCAAAACTAGTGGTGATCATTCATTCTTGGTATTCCTATGTTTACGCGACAGTTCTGCTGTATGATACAACTGTACATTGTTTGCCTGTTTACAGAGTTTTAGAAAGCGTGGATATCGCCTCTTGGCAGAATGCCCGCATTCTGTCTCTGATCAAGTGAAGTGATCACTGATCGCAGTGATTACCTATTCGAGAAGTGGAGACAGTATAGGTATAATACTAAATAACCTATTACCTATACTTTATCACCTATACCTTTAGGTGTATATTTGAATGAATTTATTTATTTTAAGGTGTAACTGGTGTACCTAAGCAATAAGAAATTTTTCGAAGACTTACGTACATTTACCAACTGCACTGACGGTGAAGGAAAACATCGTGAGGAAACCTGCACACTGAGGTGACCAGTGTGTAAAATGGGGTAGGCACAAAAGATCCTCAAGGGTCGAAGTGCCGTTGACGTTATTCCCGTCCCCCTATCATAAGATAAGTTAAGCAATAAGATAGAGGCATCAAACGACATTCGTAATACAAATACAACTTTAATGAATCTATTAAAAACTTTGTAGCAAACTGGCTGAATAGTGTATAAACCGACAACAGCGACATCAGTTGTTTGATGATTAATATTTATGTATAATTGTGTCAATTACTTGCTTATTATACTTGATGGCGATTAGCGTGCAAGTGGCGTGAAATTTGCGTGTGTCCGCGGGACGAGTTAAGTACCTAGCGATTGTACTGGCCCCCAGTGCTTGCATACTTGCAGTGTGCAATGCAATGGGATGTCATTAGCGCAGCCCAGTTGCATTGAGACCACGGTCAGCAGGTCGTCTCACTCTATGTTCGATATAATTGCTATAACCCGTCGGAAATATCTGTGGACCTGAACAGGGCTTTCTGTCATGCTCGATGCAAAGTCAAACGGCAACGGAATGTGTTGTTATGCTCACACATATGCCCGTGTCTATGCGAGTGAACGAGATGGATTAAAATCTAGTTTAGATTGTTGCATGTCGATTGATACGTACGTATCGCTATTCCAGGTCCACAGATATTTCCAACGGGTTATTATAATTACCTAACCCGCATAAAGAATGACGGTTGTCTAAAAGACATCGCTCTCAGCGATAAGACCATCAACGTCATTGTTCAACGTTTATTATCAACATATTGTACGATATTATAAGTACTTATACAATTTTATGCTGATGCGTTACTGTAACAAATAAAAGTGTGTATAAACGCATTTAAGTACATACTAATGTGCTTATAACTATCCAACAAAACAAATAAGATAAACAAAAGGACAAATTAGAAGTTTAAGAGATTATTTAAACAAATACCTAAGTATAATACCTACATACAATCCTATTTTCATAATTATTATTTGTCTGAAAATTAATTAGGGAATTTAGGTGTTTTAAATCCTGTTTCTGCTTACGTAAAACAAAGCAAGTATGTACCTATTACAGTAATTTACCTACCCCTACCAAATTAATGTATCATAAATTAGATAGAAAGGGAAATGTTCCCGTAAAAAGTCGATGAGCTTGCAAAAGTTCCGTACGAAATGGAGAAGTGATGTGACCTCTCTATTTATTTTTATCTCTGAAAGTTTGATAATACCCGTTCTCAATTTCGGCGTTATCTCGCAACGGTCCCATGGTGTAATGGTTAGCACTCTGGACTCTGAATCCAGCGATCCGAGTTCAAATCTCGGTGGGACCTGTTCTTTTTTAAATACATTTTTCTTTTTTAAATACATTATCGCCCAGTAAAATTGTGTGGAATCGATAGAGCATGTCATTTCGGACTCATAAAGAGTTAAATAATTTGTATAGAGTAACTAAATCAATGCAGTTTGGTCGGGAACAGAGTCCTCATTACGTAAGGGGCAATTACACGACGGATGTGGGTAGTCAATAAATAAGTAATAATTATAATTACCAAGCCGCACTCCGCGAGTTCCATGCCTGTTTGAGATACCTACGGGTCGGACTCTTTTGTGCGCTGTCTCCAAAAAAAGAAAAATATTTTTTTTAAATTAGGAAATTGTTTTTAGGACTTAGTCCTAAAAACAATTTCCTAAAAAAATTAATTATCAAAGTTAATTTTATATGACGATTATAGAAAATTCGTGAGTTAATAGTTAATCCAGGGATAAAGTTAACTCTATCGGACTTACCCATAATCATCATCAGCAGCCTACTCTAGTCCACTGCTGGACATAGCTGAACCCATAGAAAACAATTTTTCGGTTATCTAGATTTCTATGGGTTGGGTCCGATTCCTTTTCAAAATCGCTGCAGTTTGCTAAAGAAGTAAAGTATAGAAACAATTGCTGGAGTAGTTTAAGTTTTATTAGGCACCCGAAAAATGACGATCAAAGAGTACCTCATACTTATAGTTTTAGTGTACCTACGTAGCATGAACGAACGAACGCCGCAGGGAGACTATTTTTTCTTTCATCCAAGGTTGAATTTTTATTGTATCATTTCATTATTCAAGAAAGAAAAAATACAGATAACATTGGTACATAGGTGTATGTACACATGGAATGTGTACATACACCTATGTACCACATGGAATGAATTTTAGCCGACAAATCTTCGTAATGGAAACATAAAGGCTACCTACCTGAAGTAGGTATTTAAATTGGCACATTATGTCATGTGCAGAGATCATTTCTCCGAGCAGGACTTTCTTCATTCTTCGTTTGTAAACATGCGAAACGTTTTATAATGACGGTCGCTTCAGGAGTATAATTGCTGTGGGCAAAAACTAACCAGCCGAAATTTTTGCCTCATCGTCATGCCGGTCTTGATCTAGAAAATTATGCTGTTACAAAAACTGAAGAATGAAGGACAATTAGGTAGGTAAAGGTACCATGTTTTAGGTTGTTCAGTACAGTACCCACTCTGTTTCAAACATAAGTTCAAAATACATCACTTATACTTTACCAAACATTACGATAAAGTTAATATTCATCGTACTTTCAATTAAGTAACAGGTATATGTGAAACTTAAGGGCCTATTTTATTACCTACACTTGACTGTATTCAGTCGACTAAATTACACAAGCTTAAATTACACAGCCCGGCCGTTTTACAGGCTGTAAATCGTAGTCTAAGCCGTACTGAATGCTTACACTTGACGGAATTCATTCACGGTATTCAGTGAAGTAAAATAAGTGCTAAACTTTTTCTACAATGTACAAATAGAATAAAGCAGGCTTCTAAATTCGTGGCGCTAAAGTGAAAATCAATAAGTATTTAACTAAATAAGTTATTATTATTTTCTCAATTCCTTGGGAATTCTTGAAAATTAATCAGATTCTCCATAATCTTTCAAACACATGTCCAAAGTAGGTGTTATTGTCAAAGAATGATTTACGGTGCGAAGTGACAGGCGAGGGAGAGGTGGACTCAGTGATCGTACGGCAGGCTGGGCAGATGGATGGCCCACCGCGGGCGGTTCCCAGGACCCGGGTTCCCATACCGGCGGTAATGATCGACTCTCCGCTGTCTCGCGTCGTCGCCATGCCAATGCATTGGAGAAAATTACCGCCAAACATGGTACTAGGTGCACTATATGGTGAACTATGGACATTATAACGAGATTTTTGTCGATAAAAACTCACGATTTCGACAAAATTAAAATAACTTCGAGAAAATGTCTTATCAGTTCTATAAAAAAACAATGTAATTTGAAAAGAATAAGATTCAGTGATACAATTTTACATTGAATTTATATTAAGATTTCTGCCATTTAAGTTTAACCAATAAATTCGAGGAATCCAGCAAGGTAGCAAGTTGGATGACGATACGTACTTATATCTAAGTAGAATACCTAAACACGGAAGCAAACCAACTGGGCACACTGACCAATAAATTATGAGACCCAATTTATTAAAACGAATAATACAATTTTGGGACCTTGACGCTCATGGCAAAAACCATGCAAAACCTAAGCTGTCACATTGAAAAACGGATCACGCAGCGTAATGATATCATGTCTCATAGGCAATTTGTCACTCATGGCGATTGAAAAACTACGACACGTCTACAAAACACTAAAGCCAAACTGAATACCTACATACACTGCAGAAAAATGTTATTATATAAACTGACTGGCATAAATAACTCTGTTCTGATTGAATTCCTGAAGTTATGGTACGCATTTCTTTGAAAAACTGTGCGCGATGTCACCCTTTAAAACACCTTTTATTCGCAGAGTGAATACCGGTTCGCGGGCGGAGGGTATCCACGTACGCCAGCGGGTGGAGGCCGCAGCGGAGGCCTGTGCTCCGCGGCGCTGGTGGGCGGAGCGCTGCTGGCGGCAGTGGCCGTGCTGGCGGTGGCTGCGCTTGCCTTCTACATGGGTGCGCTCAGACCCGATAATGGCGAACGTAAGTATCTACTAGCCTTTGTTACTTTGCCAGTTGGAGATCTGGCATACAGTTTCAGGGAAAACGCGAGAGGACAGGTGTAAAAATAGGTACTCATCATGAGTTTGAATATCTTCAGCAGAAGGAAGTAAAATTCGGATATAAAAAATTCGACTTCTCATAAACATTGTTGTAAATGTTCCGGTGATTTAAACTCATCGTTACTTTCACCCTTAGAGGAATGTAATGTAAACGTATTCCCTTATACCATGTTTATTGGGAGATCTTCGTATCTTAAAGGGATCTTAACTGATAGGAAAAAAAAGTATTTCTATCTATCTTAACTGATAGAAATACTTTTTGAAGAATAAATATACATTGATGTCCTCTTCGCGATTTTTTTAAAGTGGGTAGAATATGATGAAGATAAATCATGTAGAAAGCTCAGTTAAAAAAGCAACAGAAACAAGTAAATTCTGTGTTTCCAGCATTCATGTCATTCGAGGGCACCCTGCGGGTGACTCGTGGAGACGTGTACGGCGGTGCTCCCAACAGCCCCGCGTGGAGGGAGCGCGCGCGTCGCTACGGGGCGGCGCTGCGACAGGTGTACTCGGCGCCTTCGCCCCTGCGGCAGGCCTTCGCCGGCGCCCTGGTCACGGGCTTCGGCGACCGCCGGCTCGACGTACACTTTAGACTATATCTCGATAGAAGAAAAATACCAAGGTCAGTCAACAACTTATCTAAAAATAGGTACCAGCAATACCTCCATATTTACCATTTGTAGAGAGAATTTATTAAGGACCACATCCGCCATAGTTCGTTCTATTGTATCACTAACCATTTTCGTACAATTTTGAAAAAAATGTAAAAAGTGACACAATACAATACAAATACAAAAATATTTATTAAGCTAAACAATATTCAAACACGGTCTATCAGTGTACTGAACAAACCTAGATTGGTTTTGCCACACTGATCATGTAAAATTCTAATATAATCATGTACATTTTCAATATATAAATTTAAAAAAATAGTGATGAGAAATATGAATGTTTCTTTCCTCTTTTCAGCTCTGTGTCCAACATAGAGGAAACACTAAAAAATATTATAGTTCAAGACTTAGTTTCAAAGCATTCAGCTTTTGGACAAATAAAAATAGATACATCTAGTATAGTAATCAAACGAGATTTAGAACACACATATCATTCAGAATCTTATGTTAAAGAAGCAATGAATGACAGCATGACAACGAATCATCCAAAAGCGTCTCAACCACAAAATGGAAAAGAAAAGACTCTTCAAACTAGAGTGGGCGTTGTAAGAAAAACAACCGTGAAACCGAATCAACCAAATAAAAAGAAAGACCCAGATGAACCCGAAATAGACACTGAAAATATACCAGTTGTACAAGGCACATTCCAGATCACAAAGACTGAGGCAGATATAACTGAGAATAAACAAAATTCTAGTCCCATACGACACGATGACAAACATAATCATAAACAATCGACAACAACAAAAGCGAACACGACTACGAGACCGCCTACTACAAAACCCACTACAGTGAGAACATCTACGACGAAAAGAGTTCCTACCAGTACACCAAAGACTCGACCATTCACAATAACATCGACTCTTAACGTGAAATCACGTACAGAACCCACTCCGAAAACCGATAAGATCACGAGAAAACCTTCAGTCACGACTACATCAACAGCAACGCCCTCAACAAGTACTGTATTAACAACTACAAACAATGTATCACAAATACTACTTGATCTTTTAACAAATGAAAATCATTACAAAGATTTACCTAAAATCGATACTTTATTTACAGTGCCGCATGTAGTAGATAATGAACCGTGGCGTCCTATAACGAGACCGTACTATGATACAACAAGCAAACCTCCACAAATAATAGACGAGGTGCCTAATGAACAAAATGCTGAGGACAGAATAGGGGTCGCTGAAGTTGTTGAAGATATATCATTATTAGAAAGTATGTTGACTCCAATTCCGCCTGTACCACAAAGAGAAAAGACAACGCGTAAACCTGGAGGACTATATAATATTAATCCAAATTTAGCTGCAGATGTTTATGTTCCAAGTCCTGTTTACACCAGTTTTACTCTTCCAACATTTGCGCCACCCCTGAAAGATATGGAAACTTTAGGATCTCATTACCCGAAACCACATCCAATTCCTGTAGATAAAATCAGTTCAGTAGTTGAAGAATTAGAGAAGATAAATTCTAATGAAGATGATGGTAAGCCTGTTGAAAGGCCTCCTAAAGAAAAAGTAACATCTGTTACTTTAAATGTCATGCAACTCGACAAATCAGATAACAGTACAGAAAAGGTGTCTATTGAAGGTGCGTCTATTTTAAAGAAACACAATACTACCACTATTAGCACTAGTACTACTACAACTAGTAGTACAACGACTAGTACAACTAGCACGACTAGTACAACTGTTCCAACTACAAGTAGCGCGACAAGTACCACCAGCTCTACACTTCCCGCGGAAGTACTTATCAGCAGCAGTACTAAAATTGTGGACGAAAAACACAATAATGACACTACTAAAGAAAATTCCACAAGACGTCCAAATAACAAAGTGTCCATCATCCCTAGTACCAGTGCGCCACATCACACTTGGGAATTAGTGAATACTTCAACAAATACAAACGATACATTTAACAAAAACTCTCCAGAAAAATATTATAATGATACTTTACAAGCAATAATAACTAAGAATGATGCAGTTGTTCCTAATACAACTCCTAGATTTCCAAGCAAAGTATCGATTTTGAGAAATTTAACAGAGATTATTAAACGATATTCACACAATACATCAGAAAAACCGGTCAAAGAATTAGAAAAATTCGAAGCTGAAGAACGTCATAAACATAATAAGATGGGATCTGTTGAAGTAGTTCCCGATGAAGTGCTAGAGACGACAACTGCAGCAGTAATAACATTACTACCTGCTAAATCTAATCTGGCTGGTAATCGTCCTTTAAGACCGCGACCAAAAATAGAATTAGAATCTACAAAAGAAAATGTACGTAGTTTTTTTCGTAGCGACCAAGAAACACAAAAAGAAGTAGATGATCTCAAATCGGAAAGTTCTTTTCAAGTTCAAAATGTCACAGACAGTATCTCCAGTAGTTCTGAAATAGTTACGTCTCCTACAAACGTAGAAGAAAGCGATTCAGAAGATCAGATATTTTTAGCTAATGTCTCCGATAGTATAAAAGTAACCAATACAGCAGAAGGAACTTCAAGTAACAATAGACTGCCCAAATCGAGTGAGGAGTTAAAGAAAACGAGTGATGATGACGTCGTTTTTGAAAATAGAGGAAATATGCACACAACGGATGTTCCTGACGGAACATTTAGAGTTTCTTATCATATCACAGGAAGTGTAAGTAGCAAACAAGCTAATAAAACGCAAAGCCTTCCTGCATATGAGTTAGCACTGGAGCCAGATATAGTTCTAGAAATTCCTATAAACCAAACAAATACTTTGACAATCGATAAGTTGAAACAACTAGCGAATCTTGCCACAATTTCGGACTCTAACAACAACACCTTATTTCGGGCTCCCGGTGGTGTCATTTCTACAAAGGCAATACCGTCCAGCTACACTTTAAATCAAGCAGGATTTAAAATATTGACCAAAACTTACAATAAAATTCAACCTTCAAAGCAAGATGAGAACAGTTTTGAAAAACCTTATCCGGAAAAGAGTTATGGCAAACCTTTCATTAATAAACTTCATAAAGAGAAGGAAAAAGATGATGCTACCGTAAAAGAAGTCATCAAAGAAGGTAAATCCTAATACAGTGACGTAAACGTTAACTAATTAAAAATATAATTATCTTTCTAATATAAGGAGTTAGTTTTAGAAGAATGTAACAACGCGACTTCGTTTCGTTGCGGTACCGGCGCCTGTCTGCCCCTGACCTCCCGCTGTAATCGCCTGCTTGACTGTCCGGGGGGAGAAGATGAAAAGGCCTGTTCCTGTGCTGACTATTTGCGCGCTGAATTCTCTCAGGCCAAGATTTGTGACGGCGTTGTCGACTGCTGGGACTATACTGATGAGAACAAGTGTGGTATGTTTATTGAACACTTTATATCATGAAGTCAGGAACACCCGCCTAGGGGAAGTTTTTTTTTTCATCCATGCTTTATATTCTAACGAGTTGGAAGCCATAGCAAGCGGGGCCATTTCAACTCCCATTCACAGCTGTTATAAATTCGTCCACCCACTTTCTAGAAACAAATTTATTGGCCCTTTCAACTTTCATCCAAATAAAAAAAACTTGCCCACCAAATCGAAGCGCCCAGCGCTCATCCGTCTGCCTGCCCAGCGGCACGTTGAGCTTTATATACGAGTAGGATACGCTTGTGGTCTCGGATTTGATATTTTGTCGCAAAAAAATATCTAAATTTCTTACAGAATGGTGTGAAGAAGGACAGTATGTGTGCGCTAACGCACGTCAATGTGTGGAAATGACTAAAGTTTGTGACGGGAACCCTGACTGTCCCCTGGGCGATGACGAGAAAAGCTGTGTCGCATTGGGAGATGACTTGGAAAATAATGAAGTCATTCCTTACAACGAAGAAGGTATAGTTCATACTAAACAGTTACAAATATTCTAAGTAAACGTCGAACCAACTATCAACAACAAATATTTGATAAGTTAAAACGATCACATGAGTTGGTCTTGATTCTTTCTCAGGTTTCGTGATGGTCAGGAAACGCGGAGTATGGGGCAGACTGTGTGTGGAGAGTTTCGAAGACGTGGTAGCACAGGCTCACAGCTCTCTAAAGTTACCTGATCTTGGAAAAGCTGTCTGTCGATCAATGACGTTCCAGTAAGTATCTACTGTTCCTGTCAAATTGTATACCTCCATTTTAGAACATGTTGTGAAAGTTTAAAGAACGCTATGATGAGCTTAGATCAGCAACCACCTTTAGGAAGGAGCTATACAATAAAATTTCAGTTTGAATATGATGAGATCGCTCTCGAGACATTTAATTTTGCCAAACAAAATACATTGCAACTAACAGGAATTCCTTCCTCAACGTATTCATGAGAGGACAAATTTTTTATCCCTAATTTTTTCCGGAAATTGATTTTTTATACAGAATAGTGAGGATGTGAACAATCTAACTAGATATTTTATTTACACAACAATAACATATAAATACCAAGGTAATTTAGAGGGGTTTATTCTAGATATTTATATCTAAAGGAAAGCAATTTAGAAATTCTCTGTGAGTACAGTTGACAAAATGTTACCATTATTGCTATCAGCCGCCTATTATAGGTAGGTACTGGCATGTCACATGTTTTACCCGTCAACTCACCTACTGGCTTATTAAATCACCCACCCTGTGATCATCTTACAAGCTTCTATACCTTCGCAGTGACTCCCCGTGGGCGCGCGAAGCCCGCGAAGGTCGCAAGGCTAGCTCCGTCGGCTACTGGGAGGTGTGGCACAACACAGGCGCGCGCGCCTCTGACACGCGGCTGACGTTCCGGCGGTCAGTGTGCACACGCCGTAAGGCTCTGCGCGTGCGGTGTCAGGACCTGGACTGTGGGATAAGGCCTCATGCTGATGCGCAACAACCTAGGTGAATATACTTAAATGAAATCTTTTAATTCTTGTAATTGGAATGGTCACTCTCCGGTCGGTTAGTAGACCATTTGGCGTCACTAGTACAAGTCAAACGCAGACATACTTATTAAGCGCCTCCCCCGAATTTCTTTTATGGCAATAGCCAGAAAGAAATAACACTTAATAAGTGAAGTGTAATAACACTTCTTTCTGTAAATACAAAGTGTGATGTGATTGATAGTGGTGAAGTAGCCGTACTTACCTGCACGTGCGCCTGGCCCTGGCAGGCGGCTCTGTACCGGGACGGGGCTTTACCGTCAGAGCAGTCGGTAAAGGTCCGTAAGTCTATCGAAAAAATCGTAAACTCATTGGTACGAGTACATGACATTGTATGGTTTCGAACCCGGATCTCCCGGAACCCCATCGAACATCTCATAGTCACATCGATGCTCTTAGGCTGCATCCCCCGAATTTGTTTATATGGCTACTACACACTACTACTACTACTACACAGAGTACTATAAGCTACACGTTGCTATTTATAAATACAAAGTGTGATGATGATGGTGATGACGTAGCCGTACTTATCCGCGCGTGCGCTGGGGCAGGGTGGTGGGCGGCGGAGGCGCAGCGGCGGGCGCCTGGCCGTGGCAGGCGGCGCTGTACCGGGATGGTGACTTCCAGTGCGGCGCCACGCTCGTCTCCGGACAGTGGCTGCTGTCCGCCAGCCATTGTTTTTATCAGTAAGTGCTCTCTTCTAGATATTTTAAGTTTGACGTCTGTCTCGTTAGTGAAGATTTTCGGGTTGAATATTTTGTAATAAGTTTGGATCAGCAGGGTGTAAAATTTCTAATAAATAAAATATGTCAAAAATTTGGCACTGGAGAAAAGTGTTAATTAGTAGAAATCTAAAGTAGGTAGAGTTTTTATATCATTTTTCTATGGTACCTAGAGTATAAGGAAAAGATTTTGAAATTAATTGCCTACGCTATTATAATATACTTAGCCCAATTTCTGTAGTACATAGCCTTTAGAATAGATGAAACCTACTCAACTATCCAATTAGGCAATTTTCCTTATATTGACAGTTTAATAAGTATATAAGTATATTCTTTGGCAGAAGAATATACCAGGTAGGTATCAACTTCTTCTATTGGTTTATACAGAAATCAATTCAAACTAGATAATAGTTACTTAAATACTCTTGAAGGAAAGAAGTTTGCCGTTGTTTGGCGCCGTCGGTGAGAGAACTTACGTCCAAGTAATCTTCTTCGTAACATCATCACTATGAACTTTGTCATGATCAGAAGGCCTAACATGTAGTACTAAAAAGTTAAAAACTAACAATATTTCTCATTGCAGAGCTACAGAAGCGCACTGGGTGGCCCGCCTGGGGGCGCTACGGCGCGGCGCGTGGCCCCGGGGCCCCTGGGAGCGAGTCGCACGCGTTCGTCAAGTGGTTTTACACCCGCGGTACGCACCGCGCGGCTTTAGGAATGACATCGCGCTACTGAGAGTGGACCCCTTGCCTCTACACGCGCGCCTGAGGCCTGCGTGTTTACCGCCGGCGCGGGCGCAGCCGCCCGCCGGACATTACTGTACGGTCGTTGGCTGGGGGCAGCTGTATGAACATGAGCGGGTTTTCCGTAAGATTTTATTTGTAAAGATTCTGTATGTTAAAGTTTTCTAATCATTGATATCAGAAATGTAGGAGACGGGATGCCATTTTCATGGGATTTCATCTTTTCGAAAACAAGGATCCCTGCTAAAAGAATGCTTATTTATGGCTTTATGTCATAGCCGTAACCAAAAATCTAAATAGAAATGGAAGCTAAGGCTGAAATTACAATTTGGCGTTTCAAAGCCCGCCTGCTACTTTACTCAACGTCATCGAGTAAATTTTAGTACCTACCTTCTACGGCCTACCGCTTAATAAAGACTACGCCTTAGTTACCTAAGAAGATGTCGTCTCAGTTAACTTTAATTTATAGATGGCAATAATTTATCTTATCTCTTTATAAATATAGCGTATATTTATTAACTGTAATCGAATTTGTTTCTCACAGCGGACACGCTACAAGAGGTGGAGCTGCCGGTGATCTCGACGGCTGAATGCCGGCGGCGCACGCGGCTCCTACCTCTGTACCGCGTCACGGACGACATGTTCTGCGCGGGCTACGAGCGCGGCGGCCGCGACGCCTGCCTCGGGGACTCCGGCGGACCGCTCATGTGCCAGGCTAGTGCCCTTCGTTGAAAAGTGAAAACTCTGACCAGGAATATAAAAACCCTTGCCATATTACGGAATTATTTTTTTCATAACGAACCCCATAATACTGATTATAAACTACCAATCGCGCCCTCTTGACAGGGTTTTTATATCCCTGCTCAGGCGAAAATTGGGAACACCTATAATAAAAGTGGTTCCTCTGTCCACCCCCTCGGGGATTATGGATGTGAGATTTATGCTTTGCTATGCTGCTCAGGGTAACCACAGTCGAAAAAGGTGCTACTTCATAGCAATACGTCACTGAGTGTTCCCGTAGGTCTTCCGTTGGGCTAACCGCGTATCAAACTGGACGCGAGTGGTGCACGCCTTTTCTCGCCATGGATATTTGACGTTTCCGCTATAGATACTTTGTGGCACGTTCGTGTTTTGACCAGGTGTTCATAATAATGATCAGATAGATAAACACTTTATTGTACACAAAATCAGGAAAAGTAAAAACTACTAGGAATAATAACACGATATGTACAAAGGCGGCCTTATCGCTTAAAGCGATCTCTTCCAGGCAACCTCTGAAGTTAATTGGACATTAAAGAGATTAGAATAATCCTCTAAATTCCAGTTAAAAAGTGACACCGCCTACTCCACTCCCCACTGAATCCGGCCCTAATTTCAATGAATGAACTTGAATAATTGAACTATTTCTACTTTTGCAAACCATATTATTAATGGTAGTAGTGTAACTTACGCTCCATTCTAATAGTTATATTTCTTATACTAGGAATCAGACCGATGGTATATCTACGGTGTGACCAGCAACGGGTACGGCTGCGCGCGGGCGAATCGTCCCGGTGTCTACACCAAGGTGTCCAACTACATCGACTGGATCGACGGCGTGATGGCTTCCCATACCCCTCGCAACGAGTCTACATTCACTGACGAACCCCAGTCTGATGAAGACTTTTATTCTGATCTAGAAACAGCGGAAAATAAGAGACCAAACAGACTAGATACCTGCAAAGGATACAGATGTCCGCTCGGGGAGTGTCTACCCGCCTCGAGCGTGTGCAACGGATTTCTAGAATGTTCCGACGGGAGCGACGAGTGGCAATGTAGTAAAGTTACGTCAAATAGCTCCGGTACACTCGACCCCGATCGATCTTTATAGACTAGGTTATGGAGTTAAGGATTACATAAGTTACTTGTAAGCCAATACTTATAACGTATTTTCTGAATTTGACTGATATTTTGTAAGTAGATTAAGTTCATCCAGTTTCTATATCAAAATGTTAGAGACACAGACATAGAACTTCAGCAAGTCGATCACAATCAAATATTTCATTCCACATACAATGCCATATTTGATGTAATTTGGGCTTTGTACATATAGCTATTAATTATTTTATGCCCAATCTGTTGTTGTTTACCACTATATTATTTTTATTGCTAATCGAACCTATTTATTGAAAAAACCATGGAATACCTTTTCCGTTTGAATTATATCATTCAAGTGGACGACGTCAACCATGATTGAAATAAAAATATAATAACTTTATTATGACTGTATTATTTTCCTCCTGGTAAATAAAAGCCACTTGTCTTAAAATTAGTTTAATCTCTCGACAAATAAATTAACAAAAATGCGAAATTGTAATACAAAGTAAGGATGGCTGAATAAATAATTACGATTTATTCTAAATCAAGACAACACAATATTACCATAAAATAATCGGAATACTAATTATACTGATTCACATTGTTTATCTTCAATTCAAAACAAATAATAATTACAATCATCATAAAATAAAAATATCCTAAATTAAAAGCCTTTTGAAAAGAACGCTCACAAATGAATAGTGATTTATTAGGAAATTAATATTAAAGAAGGACACATACGAGCTTATTTATCGGGGTTTTAAAATCACTTAATTATGTTCCGAATAGTAGAATAGAATGCAAGTATTACTTAAATCAAAACTCGAGACAGTCACACGCTTACAGCTAACTTAACTACTTCCCGTAGGTACCTGGTGGTGCCTACATACTTCCTTCCAACATTCCTGCTCAATGACAAAAATTAAAATCACGAAAGATAAGTGTGAGGAACATTTTTTAAATACACAATAAAGGCCAGTAAATACTTCAATTATTTCTAAGTCATATTAGATTTTATACGTTTAAATACTAGGATCGAGCGAAATGAGCAAAAATGAAAAAAATAATTCTTATGTATAAATAAAATGATCATTTTTATATCAAAAACCCGGTACATTTTAAAACAATTTTGTGCTATAAAATGATTATGTTGAGGCGAATCATATTAGTGAACTAAGGTGAACTAGACTGTGCAAAATATAAGACTCGCCTCCCTTACTAATTGTAAGGAATCGATTACATCGCAAGAACTTCGCTAACTACGGGATACACATCGATTACGGTCTGAAATACTTTAAAAAACTTATAATTATATATATCAAAAAATAAAAAGGAACAGCGAAGCACTTACGGCGTATCCGAAGAATAATTATAGCTACTTATAGAGATGTTCCCGGGGTGGTGAGGCGACCTAGCCCTTGTTTTCGATCGACGTGGTGGAGAGCCCGTTACCCGACTTGTTCAGCAAAGTCTTGAATTGTTCCGGGATTGGATACTCCGTCTATGGAAATAACATGAAACTTTCAGACGTTAAAGAAATGAAATGAGAAATAAATACTTATAGTTTTAACAGGCTGTTCGCACTTTCTATTATGGATACCGAAAGAGTATATTTGGGTTTGGAAAGCAATATTTAGCGACAGACGGCGGATCGACGAGCGAGCTGGGTTTTGAGTAAACATGAGTTAGAAGCCTCATTTTATGACTTTCGAAGAGGCGATAATAATATTGTGATCTGTCGCTATAGGGTAAAATGTTATCATAGGTAAGTGGAGTACAAAACTATACCCTGAACATTATATCACCTTTTATATATCAAAGTTTCATTCAGATTGCTTTAGATTACGTTAGTCACTTTAATAGGATCCAGTCGCTAAGTTGGCAATTCATTCTGCGATTGTCAATGCGCATATCATCAGGGGTTAATTCTGTCTCTGAACAATGTCAAACCGATTCCTCTAATTGAGATAGAGTCCGTCAAGCGGATCTTGCCGCCTGCTTTGGTTAATGGGAATCAAAAATCTACAGAGTATATAATTAAAAACCACTTACATAGTCGCCGTTGGCCTTTGGCACGAGCACGTTCATCTCGGAGGACTTGGAGCTGACGATCTCGACGTCCAGAGACTCCGGCGACAGGTAGATCTGGCAGCCGTCCGTCTTGTCGATCGAAATGGTCGGCACCTTGCCCAGCACCTGGACCAAACAATTAAACATAGTTACAAATCTTTGGCCTTTTATTGTTTAGTTTGTGTTATATTTTACTTTAAGTGTTGTTGGTTTTCAATAAATTAATAATATAATCTCTTACGAACGATAAATAGGCGCGATTCTATTGTGCAAGAACTTGCGTGCAAGTTTACGGTTGCTCGCAATTTGGTAGTGGAATCTTGCATGCAAGATTCAGTTTTGCAGGTCGTTTGAGATCGGTCGGTTGTTGTTGGGACGTCATCTTGCATGCAAGATTCAGGTTTGCATATTGTTTGCGATTGGTTGGTTGTTGTTGGGACGTCATCTTGTATTCAAGATTCAGGTTTGCAGGTTGTTGACAATTGGTTGGATGTTGTTGTGTCGTCATATTTGAACGCAAGTTTTTGCGCAATACCTGTATGTTATTGTATCTTTTTCGAAAGTAAATAAAGAAGAATGTTTAAAGATCGAACATCGCTAACCATTGACAATCCTGACAGAATTATTAAGCGACGTGACAGTCTCTCCAAAATATTTCATCAAAAATAACTTATATTATTTGTAAACATTTTATAATTACGTTTTAAAATAGGCGCACTTTTGTATGTTGTTGTTTTCTTGCTCAGAAATGATGCATTTGAAGTTTTAATGCAGTGTCACTTTGGAAGAGATTCAGATAGATATATGGACGACACAGAGGAATCCAACGGATGGTGGAGTCTAGGCCCATTCCGCGAGTACTGGACGTTCTTCTTAGATGAATATGGGTTTCCGTACGGCCAACTTTTCGTTGGTTTAATGTATTCGCTTTATAAGAGCTTTACGCCAATAAATGTGGTTCGTACTAATATAAATGGTCTCTACGCTAAAATAAATTCACCAAAAAAGTGATAGTAACTTCAGAGTAGTGTGTGATGCCGATTTTATGAACAAAACGAGATGACTCTCGTTTTGTTCATAAATCGTTCATGACTGAAGAAAGACGGTATTGAAATGCTGGACAAAGAATTATCTGCGCAAACAGCATAATTTTTCTTATCCTGATTTATGAGAGATAAATGTATCTTACTAATTATATCACGTGTTTCTCTATGCAGTCTGTATTTCTCGTAAAGTACATTCCGACGGGATTCTACATGTACAAGCTCATTAAGAATATATATGTTACGTCACGTGAAAGAATAAAACAGAAGCAAATGGAACTAGAGGACATACAACTTCAGGTTAGGCAATTACTTCGTGTTTATTTATAGAATAAGAATAGACAGACGTAGATGTTCTGAGAGATAGTCTTAACATGATAAATACCTTCAGGGACATTATATCCTGTTACCGGAACGTCCAGTTGGTTTGTTAGGTCTATTTCGCCGAATGTCCACTTCCCCGAATGTCCACTTTCTGCCAATGTGTCTCATGCATAATGTCATGTTTTAAATAATACCCAAATACAAATTCATAAGATTACCTGATGGCATATAACCTTAGTGTATCCCAAGTCGACACTAAACAGTATTCTGATTTTTGTCGGATTATAAGTGACGATGAGACCAAATATGTAGCACGCGAGTTTAGGAAGGACATGCTCTTTTGAACCCTGTACGAATGGCGACGCAGCCCGGAATACATAAACACATCGAATCTAAGATGTTTGGGGACAACTTCTTTATGGAAGATCGTCAACCAAACGAACCATGAGGGGGTTCTAACAAGGTTCCTCAGGTTCCTGATAGGGAAATTCTGATCCGCTCATACACTGATAAAACATGTGTGTAAAGGTTCAATAAGAGCATTCGTACAATGAGTAAGTATACGTTGAGCCGACACAATGACATTTTGGAATGCTCACAGTCAAACACACATCAACAGATTCAAATAGTGAACACGAAGTTATGCGTACGCGACGCAGAATTTTCGGAGCGGGCGGAGCAAGTGCGGCGCGGCGCGGAGCGGCTGCGGGCATTGCGTGCGCGCGTTCGAGACATGATCGCGGCCGACGAGATGTTGCGACGCGCGCTTGACCGCGCTACGCCCTGGGGCGACGAGCCCGAGATACAGGGGCACTCCACGCCGGATGAAGGTAATGTGGAACACAGATTTATTCCTCCAAATACTTTCAATGTTTACTACAACTACAGAATATGACCAAATGATTGGGCATGTTAAACATTCTGCTGAATTGCTGCTAAAGCGGCTCTCTCGATTGAGCACGTCAGCAGCAGCTCGAGTTCGAGAGCGGTACGGAACCTAGCACGGTTTAAAACTTATCAAGTTTTGAACCGTGCTAGGCTCCAAACATAGTATGTGAGTGAGTCATTTCATTTCAACAACTACGGCACGTCTATTCTCTTCTTCTTCTGTTAGTTCGATTGGTCTAATTCAGGACATTCCGATAATAGGACATAAGTCCTGATCGATACGAAGTTATATTACATTAGTGCGAATTTTTCCAGAGCGTGAATTCATAATCTCGTTACTGAAGGAGCTGAAAACAGACCAAGTCGCGATACCTGAAGGGCAGCCCGAAAAAATGGATTGCGGTAAACACGCTTCAACGGAACCAAACTCTTCCGAGAACAGCATCTATTCGTCACTGAGCGATATGGATGCTAAGGACTGCCGCGTGAAGATAGTCAAAGTAACCAACGTGTACAAAGTGGCTCACCTTAAGCATTATATTAAACAGAAGAAGTTACGGCGAGCGACGAAGCAAGCAATGCTAAAGAAAAAGGTGAGTAATAGTTCACTTTGTAGAGAACATTATTTTTACAGATTAATTATCCCGGGCTCTTACAATTAAAAAGAGAGAACAATAAATCTCAGCATTCTTTCTTATATTTGGTAGTAAACCCCGACGATTAATATAATGAAATGAGTGTAGAATTTTATGTGAACTAATTTTTTCACAACAATCTCCATAACGCAGATTATAATAGAACTAGTGACGCCCTCTTTACAGCTCTATTATAATATAATCTTGGTCGGACTTTAATAGTGGGAACGAACGAATGTGACTATTTAAAAATGAAACACGTGTTCGGTTTCAGATTGAAAGCATAAAGAAGCTTCTGGAAGATTGGCAAAAGTCCCTAAACATGGTGATCAACACGAAACTCTCCATGTTAGACACGAATACGTTGGACTTGGCTTCTCAGGAAGCCATGGGTGATTACTCCAAGCCGAATCTGCGCGACTCTTCCGATTCCGACAGCGATTTGAGAAACAACGGCGCGGACGCATATTATGACGAATATAGTCTCAGCTGGGCGCAGAACCCTTACAGGAACTATCCCTATAATAACTGCTATGAAGTAAGTCATTTCATAATAGTTAGGATATAGGTGTAGTAGCGTTTCTTCTACATCTCAGTTGATCTAATTGTTTTCCTGCATTAATCTGAAAGCCTTGACAATTTCTTTAACGGTGATTGATAATTAACTTTCTCTGCGGATTTTAAAAACTACACATTGTCGTAACATGTTAACTTTTAAAACACTTTGCCCTCCCTTTTTCGTGAATATCATTGCGGCCTTATAGATTGACAACCTCCCACATCCATTTACAACGTCATTAATTGTCAAACCACATCAGGAATTAGATTTTTTGAATGTTAAAACCCTTGTTTACTACATTTTCAGGATATTCCTGAATCGACTGTGACCAAAGAATTCTACGAAACTCAAGAGTTCACTGACAACAAGTACCAGTCACACCTATGTGACTGCAACGGACCCAAGAACCCTAATGTCCTCTTCATACTGCCCGAAGAGACCAGCAGTCAGATCGCCATAGAGGAAATAGGCAAGAGCAAGACAGGAGGGGACTTTGAGCCAGATTGCCGCGATATTATAGCGCTGTGAGCTGTGTTGTAGTTTTATATTTGTATTTAAGGCTTAATAAACAGTCGCCAATTACCTTGAGGGTTTGACCTTCAGCATCTAGAAGTTTACGGCTTTGGACTCTTGTCGAAAACAAACTTCGCAAAATCCTGCAGCGCATCTTCGTTTTCTTCTTGTTCTGTTTGTCATAAATGACAAAATCAAGATACGATGCAACCTTGTCATATCAACAGAGTTTTAGTATCGTATGGTACCGTCGTTAATTAGTTTAATATAAATACATTAAATTGTCGTTGAAACACAAACATGCGAAAATTGTAAAGTTGTACTTATCTATTGCTGTGAGGAACTTTTTAGATGAACAACCATAATTGAACAAAAATTGTTCAAACACAGACCTTGATACAGGTTTTAAGTACGTATACAAAATATTAACTTATAGAAACAAACCGTGTCGTCGCTAGAGTTTGACACTTTACTTACAATTAATTGCTAAATTATTTTATGGCGGAAACCGACCGCGTTTGTTGCATTAAAAGGTTTCCGAACATGTCATTGAAGACTTCATTTTTTACACACAACATTCCGTCCCAAAGTCTGGAGTATCGGTCACGGTTCTCCGTTATTCACAAAAAACATCGTAAGCTAATTTTATTTTTAATAATTTACAAGTGAGCTCGCCGGGAACTTTGAGCAAACTGGTAATTAAGCATTTGTAGGCCGTGTAACTCTTTTATAACCCCCGACCGATCGAGGGAGGGCGTGTTAAGTTTGACACGTTTGTCTGTCGGTCTGTTTGCCTGTAGCATCATAACTCAACAACCGATGATCCGATTTGGACCCGGTTTTTTATTTAACGGAGTATTTTGTGGAGTGTTCTTAGCCATGTCTCATCATGTCAAAAATTGAACCAGTGGTTTCCAAGACCTTTGAGTATCTTTGAAGCCAGATGGGATCTCTTGAACGGTAACAGCTAAATGGTTCGAGTTTGAACTTAAAAGTTTAGGACCATGGAGTCTTTCTCACAACAGGAACTTTGAGGACCTGATGATGACCAAGTTAAAGAGTAAGGAGATCTTCACAAGACTACGTCGGGGGTTTCTTAAATTTTTAGAGTTATAAAAGCACGCACCTGCATCTGCACGGACTGGCAGTTGACGAACTCTACACTGGACACGAGGTTATCGAACACGACGGCGCACTTGGTGCACGAGTCGAGCACGACGCCGTTGATCTTTCCCTTGACCGTGAGTGCCGAGTCGCGGCATCGGTACATGTACACCACGTTATTCATGTCCGCGTTCTCCACAACGAGGTTCGAATTGCCCTTCTGATACTCCTGTGAAAATAAACAATGTCTTGTTAGAAAGTAATGTCCTTTGAGGTTGAGAAGAATAGAGCGTCAAGAATATATCCTTCGTCGTACTTACATCGTCTAAAACTAACATAACTATTTTGCTTCGAAAACTGCCATTCGTCGACTCATGAATGCTCTCCATTTCTATAGTTGCCGATTTAGTCGACTAATTAGGCTCAATTTACATTGGCGCGGAATGGAATGGAAGCCAATTTTTGCAACGTAATTGTACATAGCATAATGAACTTTATGTCAATTGTGTAACATACAAATTAAATACGAGCCAAAAAAGAGGTCGCGCGTCTTCCGGGGACTCCTCGCGCATTCTCGATAATTCCCCTAGCTAATTTTCTTTTGTTGCGTTGCGAAAATTCGCTTCCATTCCATTCCGCGGCAATGTGAATTAAGCCTACGACAGCCTTCTGAACCCATTTACTATTGACTGAATTCAGGCGTTTAATAGGGGTTTAATACTGAGCAGTACTCTCGATGAGCCATTTCTTGCCGTCGCGCACGAAGACAAGCGGCTTGTCAGAACCTGCGCCTAACTGGGGTAATTGTTTTCCGGATCCGTGAGCCGAATCCGCCTGGGTTGCCGCAGCGACGGGCAGTGCGGTTTTATACTGAACTGTATCTACTCACGATGAGCCACTTCTTGCCGTCGCGCACGAAGACAGGCGGCTTGTCAGGCAGCGTGCCGGCGCCGGGCTGCGGTAGTTGCTTGCCGGGGCCGTGAGCCGCAGCCGTCGGCTTGAACGGCGCGGGGCCCTGCCGCAGTGTCGGGTTCTTGTGCGTCTGCATGTCCGACGTCACCTTACGCAGGGCTGCGGAGAATTACGCGTAAACGATGTGGTAAAATTGTAATTGAGTTGATTGGTTGAACAGGGCGAATCCGAGGGTGAGTGGCGGGTCCTTCTTCCCCTTATAATTTATTCTGCAATTAAATAAGTAAGTAATACGTTTATTTCACACACAGCAATGACCGAAACAGTTATAATTATGATAAAATAATTATGTAGTCAAAGGTAAACATATTGAAATTATGTCTGATGGTCTAATTATAATGATTTCCGCAAAGTTACGGCTGATTCGGTCAACTATTTTAATTGGATGTATTCTTACGCTATCTTATATGTATTTCAGATAACATTAGACAAAAGAGGCTTGCAGAAGCAGGGTGTCGGGTTTGCAACAGGTTAGGCAGTCTGAACAGAGTGACGTATGATTTATCCGAAACTACCTACAAATCGATATCATTATGCCTTTGTTCTCATAAGGCCAGATTCTCAAAAGGACAGATTCTCAAAAGGACAGATTCTCAAGAAGACAGATTCTCAAAAAACCGGAAATGGTACAGGTGCACTCATAGGGGACATTGACAGTGGTATGGTGGGTCCGGAGGGGTTATTTCATACAAACGAAACTGTCGGATATAAAAATAATCCGCGGTGCCTATTATTGTGCAGGGAAAAAAAGGAGGAAAAGTGATATTTTAGTAGACAGTAAAATTGAACACATTGTATCTGAATGTTTAAGGAGTGAAATATCGGTCTTAGAGTGCTTGCAACGGCTTGCGATATTGAGACGTGCATAATATGACAATTCGGGCAAACTTATCATACAAAACTTATCATAAATAATTTTATCGTTTCTTTTTCTGCTCACGTGTACTCCTGTCCTTTTGAGAATCTGTCTTCTTGAGAATCTGTCCTTTTGAGAATCTGTCCTTTTGAGAATCTGTCCTTTTGAGAATCTGGCCTTATGAGAACAAAGGTCATTATGTACTCTTATATAGGGAGTGAAACCTTGGGTATAGAAACTGGCTACTTTACAGTTCATATAAAGGGTCTAGTTGAATACCAGCGTCAGTAGAGTACATCTACAGATATTTAGCTGAACTTGGTTTAATAAATCATTTTTATGCATGTTAATAATGTATTTACACACTGTAGTACTATTAGCCAAATGGTTTTCTATCTATTCTGTAGAACGCCTATTACAGTGCTAATCCTAATTAAAAGTTGATTAGAAGTTTGTTCTAGAAGAACATATTTAATCCAGGCTCATCCCTTCAGGCTACTCTGTCAGACTTAAATTTCAAACATTAAGGTACAAAATATTATATATTCCAAGTGGGCGAAACCGTGGGCGTTTACCTGAAGTATAAGATTTCCCGAGTTCATCGAAAATACGAGTTTAAGGATAGAGTTTAAGTTTAAGTTTAAAATAAAAGTTCAAAGTTCAAGTTTCATCTTTGGCCTCATCGTCGTTTACCACCAGGTGAGACTGACGTCAAACGCGAGTTTAGTTAGTCGTAAATAAAATTAAAAACGAAACATTTTTTCGACAACTTTCAAAACAATTTTGCTACTGTCACAAGTATTGTGGTATTTACCTATAAAGATAGATACAAACACTTTATTGTACACAAATACAGGAAAAGTAAAAACCACATGAATAGTAGCACGATATGTAAAAAGGCGGCCTTATCGCCTTATATTATCCGTGGTACAACTGAAATGTCCAACTGGTTGGGATATGAGGAAATATTTTTCCCCTCAAATTTACTCAACTTATAATAAAAGGTGTTTAATATTAAAAAGGGCACAGACTACCTGCCCTCGAGAGAAATTGTCAACCTAACTCAAATTGTAACAAATAATTAACAAAGTCAAATAAATTCAAAGTAGCGCCGTCGAATGTCAACTTGTTTTGAAAATCAATCACAGGCCAAATAAATATAAAACAGAAGATAAACATTAAAATCACAGTATAACAGTGTCGGGGGAGAGAAGCGTATGAATTCGTATACATACATACCTAACAAAATCATACAGACAGAAAAAGTAATATTGAGATAATGCCGCCATTAGGTACGGTCTACGAAGCACAATTCGAACGACGCTGTGTGCAAATAGGCGTTACGCGCTCCATGCACCTCGTCTCAACCATGTTCTGTTTTAAAAGTTTATTGGCGGTAAGGTGTAATATGCTGGCCCGCAGGTTTGCTCGTTGTAGTGATCAAGTTAAAATCACGCTTTTTAAATCCTACTGCCAGACCTTCTACACGATCAGCTTGTGGAGCAATTACACCAAAAAATCGATCAATGCCCTGCGTATACAGTATAATAATGGCTTCAGGATGTTGATGGGGTTGACTCGTTACCGCAGTGCCTCCGGCATGTTTGCGCACGCACATACCGATGGTTTTCACGCCATTATGCGCAAAAGAACTGCGTCTCTGCTTTGCAAGCTTCGGAGCAGCTTCAACAGCATCCTGAACGTGATAGCGGAAAAATACGATTCCCCTATCCTTAAACACTTCGTTCGGGTGCTGATCGAATGATGTTATCTTTGATCAGCATCTGATCGAAGTGTAAAAACTCGTAATTTTTGCTGAATATATTTACTAACATAGTTTTTAAGTACACTAACACAACGGATCAAGTTATCCGAAAAATAAAAATATTGAATTGAATTGCGCAAAACGCTAAAACGGACCCGTCGGAAATATCTGCGGAGCTCGCTGGAATGCGGTCCCCCCCGCACGCGTCGCTCTTCGTCCCGTGTTCCCCTTTTAAGTACCGTTGCCAACAAAATCGCGCTTACGCTTATTAGGCATTTTGTCTGTTGATTATTGATGTTTTTATTTTCTTTTCTCCTTGTTTACTATTGATACGTTTACATCTAAAAACAGTTACAAAATACGGCTTTTTTCGTTCATTTTTTGCTGACAGTACCGAGGTAGGTTTTTTTTTTTGATTTGGCTCTAACTCTGACGTCATTAGACAGATCCACAGATATTTCCGACGGGTAGTAAGATAGTTTCCATTATGCAAATGAATAGATTACGAAGAGGGGATTCCGCAAGGATCGCGTTCGAGTGACAGCCATGCAGGAGGAGAAAACCTAGCCGTCCTATACAACATGTGGAGGTGGACTACAGACAACAAGACAAGCAAGCAGACAAGGCAGGGCAAGGCAAGTCAGGGATGAACTGGAGCAAAGCAAAAATGATACCACAAGACAGTGCGGCATGGAGAGACCTCAGTACCACCGGGGTATCCATCCATGGGACTCCAACAACAACAACAGATGTAACAAAAAGCGCGTAAGGCGACACAATGGCAATAATTGAACTTTTCGAAAAAAAATAGCTGGAAGTTTCCTTACTTAGTTGCTGGTCATACTGATAAACTTGTAGAATAGAATCATTTATTGTAATTTTTTAAGATAAAAAGATATAGAGATATATTCCTAGTTTTTAATTTCGAATACTCGTACAACGATAGTTGTTCAATTCTTGACGTTGGCTCACCCCGCAAATGAACAATACAGTTCATGAAAGCAAATTAAGAATAGAAATTGAAAAGTTCGTTCAAGCATAGATACTTACAGCTGGTGATGGCTTCACCCCGGTTGATCTCAGCGAAGAGCGCGCTACGGTCATCAAGCGATAGATTCGAGAAGTCAACGTCTGGCAACACAGGCGGCGGGGGCGGCATGCCTCCGGGAGGGGGTGGCGGGGGCGCGCCCGCGCCGCCCTTACCTGACGAGCGACGAATTAAAATTTCAAAACCATATTCAAGTTGAAACGTGTCATGTGCGAAAAGTACACGAAGGTCGCAGCTCCCGAGTGGGATGAAACCCCGCCCGAGGACGTTTCGTCACAAAATATAAAAATGCAGAAGGTCCGCTCCGGGAGTCTGCCATTTTAATAACTTACACACGATCGATCGTAGCGCTAGGGCAGCTATAGTTCCCAGTTTAAAAGAAACAACCTTGTAAAAAAAATCGTTTATTTTAAGTACAAAAAAATAATGCGTACCACTTGATCGCGCTACAGCACGTACATTTCACGACTGTGTTCGTTTCATTCTATTTGAGATCGCTTGTACAGTCGACCACAAGCTATTGTATACCATCTGTCAAAAACATTCAATTAAATCTCAACCGCAATATGAGATTTCAAATTCTCAAATTTTGACGTTTTGGGTAGGTTGACCTGCGGTCGATATTGCCCGTTTGTTTTGAGCGGACCTTCTCTATCTGTATTCTGTATACTTTGTGGTTTCGCGAAGTATAGCACTCTGATTTGCCATTTACAGAGGCTCGACGGACGGAGCTCGCAATTTTCAGAGTTACAAAACTTTTCCAACAAGCTTGAAAATAGAACATTATTATACATGTAAATGGAAATGATATTTCGCAAACCGTCAAAACGTCCCGGAAAATTGTTATTTCTCATGAGCATTGCAATCCATATTTCGCGATTTTCAAGAAGTAATAATTTGGACAAAGATTTTTGTTGTAAACTTCATTGTAGCAAAAGTGGAGCTCACTTTAATTAGTTAATTTAAACTCTATGGGAATTTACAAAAGCGGAGACTGTTTTATCAAATAGTGAAAACCTGTTTGCAATGCTAGTAGTCTCATAGAAAAGCATCACGGGTAATGATGAAACGCACAAACAGAATTTTCGTTTGTGACGAAGGTTAAAAGTAATATCACAATTCATATGCGTAATCCCGTATCAACATAATATCACGCACGAACCGCTAACAATATACATAATTTTCGAGCGACAGCCTTTGCCAATGTAAACCTTACGTTCATTTTGGCAGTAAATTAATGACTTGATAATATTTACTCGGATGCTTCCTCTCTGGTTTTTAAAATTTAGCATTAATTAAAACGGTACAAGGAAGTTAAAAGGATTTCTCTAGGTAGGTTAAATATTTTAAGATTTCTGCTAAGATACAAGCCTTAATGAGATTGTAAAGGTAAAAGACAAGTTGATTAACCCTCATTCTCGTATTCACGACACGTTAATTATATTGCGAAAACGTTACAAATAACGTGTTGTGTTATGCTATAAGTCTGAAGTAAATATTGTAAAATGTGAAATATTGTATCTGAGGAGGCCAAAATGTGGCTACATACTAAAAGTGGTTTATGAGGTGTTATCAGAAAACAAAGAGGCTTAAATTTTACTAAGATCTTAATAACTATTAATCTTTAGAGATTAATAGTACTACAGTAAACACTAGTACTAGTAAACATGACTCACCAGACCACACGAGTCCTGTCGTGTGGTGTTGCTTCACATAGGCCTGCAGATCCGACAGCAGCTGTACCCAAGTGCGGCACCACTCAGCATGCCTCTTGTCCTTTTCCTTCCACTCCTTGAGGACACGGTTGGAGTAGAACTGTCCAGCGTCATTCATTTCTTTAACGTAAGGCGCGGGTGTCGGGGACACGGCGACCCAGCCGAGGGCAGGGATGCTCTCAGATATAGCTGATAGGTGGTTGAACAGTGGCGAAGCGCGGTTCTGTTCGCGGAACCGTTGGATAGCGGATATCTGTTCGCTGGTGGGCGCTAGGAGCTGCATCTCCTCGGCCTGCGATGGCTTACTGCGAGATGTCGCCAGCTGGATGTAGCGGAACTGAGCCCTGTGAAATAATTGAAGGCTGGAAAAATGGCGACAAAAACTCGCCCCACTTGTAAATAACAAGAACCATTTCAAGCACCTTTATCCTTTATCATTCCCAAAAATTTTTAGCTTTTGTTTTATTATTCTCAAAGGGTTAGTGAAGGTCATCGTTAATCTAATAAGAGTCCGCGGTTAAAAAAGGTTAGCAAAGGCTGCGTTAAAGGATTACATCCCTAGAAAGTGAATGCAAAAGTATCCTCGTTCGCTTGTAATAACAGTAGTCAATCTCAAGATTGAGCAATAAAACCGACAATAACGAAGGAACAGCAGCCAAAAACAAGTTTATAGCCATTCTTAACTCCCATAAAGAGATGTGCTTGTACGTTTTATCGTCATAAGTAGTTGCCGATAACAGAAATCAGAAGACTTATGTAATTTCGATATTGATTTAAATAAGGCAAAGTAAATCTTACTGGAAAGCAGCATTGACGAGGTTGGCGTGTGCGGCGACATCTCCGCCGATTTGCTGAGATAGCTCCAGATAGGTCCGGAGTGGGCCCTGTAGCAAACAATACCCACAAAATCAAATACAAAGCTCGAACAAAGCAATCCCTAATCCCATAATAGTACACATTAATGGAATGTGGGCGGAACTTGTATCATCAAGAATATGATAACAATGCTTGCTTACGTGACTAAGTTACTCCGTTAAAACATAGATCTACTAAATGCTCAGGCTTATAAAAAGGGCTTCATATTTTGCACATATAAAGAATACCTAAGGAAAATTTTGTTCGGCAATATCGATTGGCTGACTCGGTGAAATCGCGAGAACAAGGGGATACTTACTTATTTCCGTTTCAGGGGATCATAATTGAGTTTATGTCAGTTCGCTTATATGAATCCAAACAAAATTCTTCTCGTTATAAAAATAATGTAGAAAATAATAGATACTTACACACCGAATTTACACTAGCTACAGTATAGTTTGAATTGGTTTGAAACAATAAACGCTATCGTATCCGATTTACCACGTTTCTGCAAACTCCTGCAGTTCTACTTGTTATCTCACTAAGACTTTTGGGGCCTAAAAGTGATATAATTCTTAACTCGGGCCACTAGCTAAGAATTTTATCACTTTTAGCACGAATTCTGCGGATCAATCCCGCATAATTACATAAGAGTAATATCTATGTAGAGTCGTTAAAATGTAATACATAAACAACAATGTCCCCTCAAGAAAACGTATGGAACGATACTACTATGCCACTGCTCCTCAGTAAAAGGCGCATAAAGTTTAAAAAGTGGTACTTACTAACATCGGCATGATAGAGTAGTTATATCACCTAATATGAGCAAGTCACGCTACTGAAGACTTTGAGGGTGTTTTGTAACAAGATAAATGACGCTGACATAGCGGTGGATAGGGAGCTATCAGTCTACAGAACACATCCGCTAGTAAAGGCAAAAAACGTCTCTCTGTCGACTAGCTGTCGATTAAGATCGATTAAAAAATTAGGTTTGTACAAATGCGGATATCTATCCACAAAAACCTCAAAGTATCCATAGTCCATACACAAGTAAGAACTGAAGCATAGGTTATAATAAATTATCGAAGCAGTTTGCAAGTTCCCAATTTGATTGAGTTGTCTATAAAGAAATGAAATTCCTAATTTGAATTCCAAATTGGGTACTCGCAAACTGCTTCGATAATTTAATATAACCTATGCTTCAGTTCTTACTTGTGTATGGACTATGGATACTGTCATCTTACCGCACAAATAAACTTATTCTTATAAGAATTATGGTTTTCTGTCAGTTTACATTCTTTTCTTTATGTTGTGTATTTTTGTCGCTGTTTAATAGATAACAAGCAATGATCAGGAAAATGTTTTAAGTACTCATTCGTGTTGCCGAGTAATTTAATTTGTACAATGTTTGCCAAACGTATTAATGAATGTACGCCGGCAAATGCTAAAGTTCCGAAGTGTTCGTCAGAACATTTTCCGCCCTAAGGCGCTAAGTATAAATACCTACTCCAATTTATATTCTGTGACAAAGTCATGAAAAGGGGCATTTGCATTAAATTACTTTTATCCCCATTCAGCGATATGAGATAATAAAAACACGAATATGCATTTGTATATGTAGGTACGAACACAAAACATATACCAAAATCTGCTATGTGAACGTGTGTGGCGTATCTATGAGTAACTATTCATAGATACGCCAAGATTAATTCGCCGTCTCTGCTAAATAGAATAGTCTCAATCAATAAACCGAGTAAATACTTGAAAAAGGAAATGCCGGATCCTGAGTATACATCTAGAAGTGTTTGTAAACGTTCCCTAAGAGAGGCTAGTTCGTGGCGGTGGTGCTTGTCAGATTGGCGGATATTGAGCGGCTCAATACTTCCTGGCGCTCAATTCGCTTCCAGCCCTGTAGTAATAATTGATATGACGTTTTAAAAGCATCAGTGTTACTCTATTATGAATGAATAGGTATTCTGTATAGACCGATCGATACTGCGTTTCATGGAAATGTCATTCGCTTTTTAACTGTATTATTGATTTCTAGAAAACTGACTACACCATAAACGCCCATTAAGGCTTATACAGTCGCCAATGACCTTCGCAAAATCCTGCAGATATAATCTCCATACATACAAGATTCTTTTTCTTCTTATAGGATCAAGTCATGTCGTCGCTAGAGCTTAACAAAAAAACGTTCAATTGGCGGCTGTAGGCACCTTAAGGTCAACTGATCCAAGTGGTATTAATATGGTCCCTTCAGAGATCCATAACGCCCAAAATATCAAAATATCAAACTTTACAAAATGGTTTTGAAAGTGTTCAATAGATTAACAAAACCCCCTGAAATCGACAGGATCTTAGAAAAACAATGACATTATCTTTTTTATTTTATAAACATTTCTTGTACCTACTCTACTTGCGCTATCCAAATTATATTACCCAATTTATTGTAACCCTTTTCAATCGACTAAAACAACAAACGGAAAGCCACATTGGGGCTTTTAAACTTTCAAGAAAGTTCAGAGTTCGAAAATCCTTGCGTTCTTTTGAGCGGTCCAATTGAATTAACGATTACTCACTCAAACCAAGTTCAAACATTGTTTACGAACAAATTGCACTAGAATTCGATGAACTAACACTTTTGGTATTAGATGCTGAAAATTTAAATCGTTCATAAATGTATAATACTCTTATAGGTACTTTACAGTATTATTTTATTTACGCTATGAACCTAAGCTAATTCAAGCTATTGTAATCGCATTATTCGGTTTATTTTTATTATACTATTTCACATTAATATCTTTGAAACCAATAAAATTGCTTACATTGTAACTTAAAATAATCGAAAAACAATGACAGGTTCATCCAGAAATAAAATATTAATGTTTATACGGTGTTAGACCCGGCCTGTAGCGCCCCTAAACGGACGGACTGGAGGTCCGGCCGCGGAATTCTGTTTACTCCCAACAAAACAAGTCATTATTATGGCGCTTGTAACAAGATCGATTGATTACTGAAAGTCGCTGATATTCTATACCTGTATAAGGTCCTGGTACCCGTTGATGCTCATGTCGTCAGTTACTATTGGCTCTTCAGGGAGCGGTGACGTCACGGAGGCCGGGGAGGGCGCGGGGGAACGCGGCGGGGAGAGTGTGCGCGCGCGCAGCACCGGCAGCCGCTCCAGGCGCGAGGTGACTCGCTCCAAACGCTCGATCAAAACTTCGAACTCAGCTGCCGGACTCTGCGTCGCGGCTGAGGGCTCTACGTCACCACCTGTAGAAGACAATGGGTATCAAACACGTACAAAACATACAGCATAATCTTCATCCTGTATCCTGAGGGTATACAGAAAAAATTGAGTGTTCTCTCTGTCACTATCATCTAGATCATCTAGATGTCACGCCACTTTCGCTCGTAGACAAAGATAAAACTTAACTCGCGCCCGCCCCGTTCTGACCAGTAGCTCGGGATAATACTCGTAATTATCATTTTTTCTGATTTCAGATTGTTTTGATGACCAGATAAAAAGGTACGTAAATGACTACATAAAATTATACCGATGTAATAAATATAATATGCATTAAGATTATCATTATCATGCATTATATTATTATATATTATTATATAATCTACCTTTAAACTATAATGCATCTTTCACTTTCGCGGGTTTGCTGGAATAAATCTCTTTTAGAGATAAGTTCACCCTTTGTACAATGTCTCATTTTAATTGTTTTTATTAAGTTAATTGTTGTACAATAAAGTGTAAATAAATAATAATAATAATAAGATTCTGAGTTTGTATGAGTAACCTTTTGAATGAGTCATACAATGTCCTCATAATCTCAGCGATACCTAATAAAATGGGCTAACGATAAAGTAGTTTATTGGAATTCTACGTAATTCGTATTAGTAGCTTCATGGTAGACAACGGATTCCTAGAAAAGAGAGAGCAGGTGGACAAATTAAATTTTGTGTTTCCGTTGGTTGCCTCAAATTAAGGAGACACCTGTGATCCGCGCCTACACACAGAATTTTACTCGGGTCGACTTATAATCTCAAAGTATTTGAGTCAGAGATTAGGCGAAGGGTTCGGTGTCAAAGATTTTCGCCTCGACTGACCTTTGTTGCTCTAAAATAAGCCGTTTCTATGCAATTAAGTACACTGGAGTTCGTAATAACTTTGTTAATCGATTGTGAAATTAAATACCCTGCCTGAACAGTACCTCTGGGAACACGTAATTAATTTCAGTTACGAGTTACACTTCCGATAATAGGACCCTTATCAGTCGAATGACCGACCGGCAGCTGAAAGGCATCTCTTGTTACGTAATATGTATAATTTTCGGCTTTACGCACGCGTACACAATTCACACTCTCAATGGTGGCCATACAAGGATTCCCTGTATCATGGGTCAAACCAAAGAGCTAGGAACTCGTTGCTCCAGATACACAAAGTACAGTCGACAACAAGCTATAGTATACCATCTGTCAAAAACCTTCGATTAAATCTCAATCTTATGCCTACGCTATATGGTATATTTCAGGTTCTCAATATTTGACGTTTTGAGTAGGTTGACCTGTGGTCGACTGTACAATAGACTTCATAGTGTAAGTGTACCTTCTACCAAATACTGAATCCTTCACTGTTGAAATTATTCGACTCCTATATCCCTAATATCCCTATGTATGTATCTATATGGAATATTGTATTCTAGTATAATTAATTATGCAAATCATTTTTAATTTTCATCTGTTCGCTTAAATGTTGTTTCAATTAATGTTATTTATTAGACTTACAATTAGTACAATATAAAATTACCTTCATACACCACATACACATTACACAAGTATAGAAAACAATTTATGTTTTATGTTAATTATACTTCATATTATTTACACAAGGCAATTTTAACGGAGGGTTCAGGTTCCATAAAATAATCTACTTAGCAAGTTTTCATATTAAATAGATAGGTGTAATAGCATGTTCAGCATCTATTTATTTGTACGTTAGATCTTATTTCAAAAGCTACTTATTGTAATAGTTACAAAGACTTATGTTTGTGTCAATACGATTCTTACAGGTGTAACAAAATCCCCCATATAAAACTAACTGTTCCACGACTTTTTGATTTTCTCACAAAAAGAAGACTTTTTTATGATAAATCGACGAAATCAATTCTACTACTGTCCACTTCTTCAATAAATGCTTTAAATTTAGAAGTTTTTTTTAGGAGTGTCGCTAGTATCGCGTAGGGAAGCCCAAAGACGTCTATTGATCTAATATTAATGATAAAGTAATGTCTTTGATGATAATGAATTTTATTATGAACATATATTTCCTAGGATTTTTTTGCATTAATTTATAAATAGGCTTTCAATTCTGAGTGTTGTGATTAATGTAGGATAATCGTAGGTAATTTGTATATGGTTATTGTTATTGAATCATGGGTATGACTTCTAATGAGTAAATATTAATATATTTTAAACTTTCTTAAACAACATAGCGCGTATGTTCTATCTAAGTAAGATAGAACACACGCGCTTGACAAACTAACAAAAACCACCTCAATTACCAACAGAAGTTAATACTTAACTGAATATGACAAAGCAAATGCGCTGCAAAGGGATCAGAGGTTGGGCGTGAGCTGTGAGCTGTGGGCTGTGTGTTAATAATTAACGATGTGTTGTGTGTGTTCTACGCCAACCTAATTACAACGTTCCAAGTCTACTAACTTCCTAGCAAATTCGGCTTGCTTTCAGCTAACATGTTTCTAACTCTGTATATTATTCACAAAGTAAAATGGAATCATTCCGTACCCGATACGCCGCCATCCGTCCACCGATTAGTATCGTCAATATCCGATGTTTCCCCTTCTGCGTCCAGATTGACACGGGCTTCGAATAACTTTATTAGATGTTGCATATTTCGGATCCCACCATCTTTGTCTTCCATAATTATAACCACTTATACACCACAAAACTGTAATTTGGCCTAAAGGACTCGAGGCGTGTCAGTGACTGGTTACAAGCCGAATACAACCGATCGGCGTATGTTCATTATCACATTCGTGAGTCATACAAGATATGATTTGATAATAACTAGATTCTAGATGATTTTGAAAGCAAACTTGTGATAAGTGATAAAGACTTGTCACTGTCAATAAATGGTAGGAGTGCAAACATGCATTGCCTGCATAGTGTGGACACACTGTCATTATTAAGAGGAAAATAGAGAAATATTCTACAATTTTTATTATTATTCTATTCTTCTTCGTTTATACTTTGTCATCTTACCGCACAAATAAACGTATTCTTATTCTTATTCACCATCTAAGCGGAAATCACAGATAGAATAATTAAATATTAATTCGGTTAAAATTCTGCGTAATATTCCGCCTTTCTTCTCTATCTACGTCTTGAGGTCGGTAACGTCAAATTCAGTCGGATTCAGAATTACTTCAAAGCATTATTTTATAACATACCGAATTGCGTGACGGAACATAATAAAACAATTTATAGCCACAATAAACTACTACTTTACACTACACAGCTCTACTGTAGCTACCATTCACGGTTTTTTCGAAATATTGTTTTAGAAGAATCTAACAAGATAGGTACCTAAATCACCAATAAATGTAGTTAACCGATAATATATAGGTATAGTAAACCGATTTAATACCTGAGACGGCTATAAACGGAACCCTAAGGATATCCCGTCGTTTATAGAGTTCACTGTTGTAATGTCATTTAGGAACTAATGGATTTACGTCCACCGAGGCGTTCAGGTCCGTTTCGGATTTACAAAATCTGGGCTTAAAGGTGACCAGGTATCCCATAAAAAAGACGACACCTACCAATATTGAGATTTCTTATATGGGGCAATAAGCATTTAATAAGAATAAATATACGAAAACAAAATCAGTATCATAAATTGAATAAAAAAGTTGTGTAATGTGTAAAGTACGCCACTTTACACATTACACAACTTTTTTATTATATTCGAATAATTTGACTAGTAGCGAGAGTTGACTTTATCTTATCAATATGTTGATGACGATACACTAACATGCAATAATAATAGTATAGAGAAAACTACCAGTTTACACCAGAATACCGATGGGGGCAACATAAAAACGAATTAAAAACTTCTGTTTAGACTAAAAACAGATACTAATTAATTGTCAGGTGCACGATAACATAAAGATCCTGTAATTTATAGAGGACCTACAAGCGTACAACCATTTTATTACGAACATAACAACACGAAATTCCATCTTCCGAGGATTACTTGGAAGACGGAATTTCGTGTTACCGCGTAATAAATAAGTAATTTAAACAAAGAGCATTACTTTCTTCGGCCTTAAATGTAATTTGGTAAGGGTCGTCGAGCGGCAATAAACTTATAAAGGCGTTCATCCGAGTCCACGGAGTCTACGACCCTTGGTGATTAAAATAACAACAATCTGGGGTCCATTAATATGCGACGCGCATATATTTAAGATAATCTACTCATTAAGATACATTAGTAAACGTTCTGGACATAAAAAACAGTCGGCTTTACATGATATACTCTTGGTGGTTACCATAAAGGTAGGTGCAGTACATAACGGGTTACTGGATACTCCGTTACGAGTGGGTAGCACTTGTACTGCTATCCACGCATTTAAGGAAACCATTGAGGTCTCTACTTAGTACATAGTATATCTCAGTGCAACCACCGATGAAAGCCTCTCTACCGTATTGCGGACAATGGTTCGTCGTCCATCTGGTGATTCTCGCAAATACCGCTATTTATTAACGCAGAATGTTGCAAAAGTTAATTTACTTTAGTACACAGGTCTGGCAATAAGCAGAGAATACTACCAAAGTCTAGGTAGACGAAGTCTATCTACGTATATACGTCCAAACTTATATCCACATTTTCAATTAAGGGAAATAGTTTACATAGGGCTTCTTTAACAGTAGGTACTTACTCGTAGCTAAGAATATAATATATTTTATTCTTTGTTACGTAAAACAGAAGGACAATCCCATACAAGATTTTGGCGACACTCTAATTCTGGATATTGGACTGGCTATTTTCTATCTATCATCAATCCGCTTGGGGCGCTAGTGGGTCAAAAATTGGTATTGGACATGAGTAAGAGATTGATTAAATAAATAATAGATGGCGCTATGTAAGGGCTGTGCTGACTGAGCGATTTTCCGACAGCTTCATTAAGCGCTCAGCAGACGACGGAATTTTTGTCCGGCGGACAGCGCCGGACAGAAACGGATGGACACGGACGCTGTCCGTGATTGTCCGGCACTGCCCGCGGTGATTTTCGCCGCAAATTTAACGCACAAGGCGGGCAATTCTGTCAGTGAAGTTCTAGTGAGGAGCACGTTATGGAGACGTGGAAACGTGATAATGGTCTTCAAGTACGACAATATTGTGGAAGAAGTCGATTTCAAAAAAATAAAAACAAAGAGTATTCTGGTTATTTTGGTATTTTAAACACTTGAAATAATCAATAAATATATTTTAAAAATAATATGATGCGAATCTTAAGTAGAGTTTGGAAACTTTTGAAATCGGTGCTCGTAGCGATACTAGCGACGCCACCAGGTTACTAATCTATCCGCCTTACTGATTGACCCCTATGCTCGTAGTCTCATAAAACATGTTGTCTCTTGTTCAAACACACAAGACATCGGGGTATATTTAATGTACTAAGATATAATAGTAAAAGTATACATACTACATTATAACCCTTGGTACAATGTCGCTTTAATTTATTTGACACATTCATATGAATGTCAAGAAATCATAACAAAATCTTATTGCGACAGGGTTCCACATAGTATAGCTTGATCTGTTTTCCACCATTAGTTGTGTATGAGGTCATAGTTCAGATGGGACAGTGAGTAATGTAGAGGATAATCGAATATGCACTCACTTGTAATTAGAGATGTCGCTATTATTCGATATTCGACATTATTCGCTATTTTTCATTATTCGTCGAATAGCGAATAATAGTGCCTATTATTCGACAATAGCGAATAATTGTCTGGCTTACATTTTGGAAGAAAAAACCCCACTGATTTAGAAATAATCCAACTATAATTACTTGAATACATTCAGTCCTAACTTAGGTTAGGACTGAATGTATTCAAGTAAAGTAATGTAACATTTTGGAAGCAAAAAAAACCACTGATTAAGAAATAATCCAACTATAATTACTTGAATACATTCAGTCCTAAACTAATCAACAACAAAATATTGAATAATAAAAATCTCGTAGGGGTAGATTGTGATGAAGAAAAACTAACTTTTCTGCACGATAATGGTCCATCATATTGCGTTTTTTTTTTCAAAAATGAAGCCTGTCTCGGAAAATAATCGTTCTGAATAAATAGAACTAGCTGGAGTAGTGAGGAATCGCTTCGCGAGCTTCCTTACAATGCGGTACTGATGCATATTTTTATTTAAAGCCCACCAATCGTATGGATTCACACTTCTCTCAGCCCTTGCAAAGCTTACGTAGTGGGCAAGTTCGTTGTCGGTAGCATTATTCGGTTGTTCTTCCGAACGCTGTTCTATAGTAATGGAATACTGAAAATTCGGAATGTTCGAGACAGCTGGAGGCGTGCTATTGTTATTTATTACAGATTGTAGTACCATTTTGGTCTCGAATGATTATGGCGAATAACTCGACTATTCGCCATAGGGAATGCCGAGTAATCGCTAATCGATTATTCGCCATAACCACTATTCCCGGCATCTCTACTTGCAATACGAACATATTACAGATAATAGGTTCGTATCACAGTTGATCAGATAATTTCATAGCGGTCAGTAGCGATAAGAAATATTTATTTGAAAACGGGAAAACCCACCCCACTTTATAATAATTAAATTAACGTCAGCCGTCTTCAACAGAACAGGGGTTGTATTAATTAATAGAACAATTTGACAACAACTTCAGTTTACCTTTTCACTTGTAAAATATTCATGCATACATTATGTAAGTACTTTATATTTTAAGCTTTCGTTGTATTGACAATAATATATTTAAGTACCTATGGGTTTTTACTATGACTTTTTGGAATTCTCTTGGAAGCTCAAAAACTTAAATATTCTACTATTGTTTCCCATAAGTACATGTAATTATTCTTGTTAGTTTCGCCTTTCTTTATCACTTTGGTTACAGCTGAAAACAGCATTTTTTATCGGAGAAGCGTCCACGAACAAAGCCGCTGATAAATGCTAGTAGGATTTAAAGGCATGTGAGTGATTACACTTCTAGATCTTTGTAAGCGAGTGTATTCAGTGCCGAGGCTCGGCCAAGGTCATTCTAAAATTATTTACGCTATTACATCGGCAAATATGTTTACTAAATTGAGAGTACAATGAGGGTGCACACGTGCTCAATTCCTAAAATGTTTTGGTATTCCTACGCTAAAAAGTTGGTCTCAGATGTACCTAAATATTTAAGTAACAAAGTATGGTAATATAAACGCTAATGAGAGTTCTTCTTCTTCACTATTCTCTATCATTCGTCCTACTTACTCGAATAAAACGAAACAGTTCAAAAACACTTTGGAGCGGATAATTTATTCATATCTGGGGCACTGCACTATTCATTAATCTTATTACTGCGCCGAGCACGGAATGCAAAATTAGAAAATCATCCTAAAAAAATTTCTCTTTTTATCTGAATTGCGAAATCGTATTACCCATAACATTCTACGAAAATACACATCTATTCCAATGCCAAAATGTTCACGATGATGACAGTTGCTGTTGTCGTAACACCAAACCAAATGTTCTAGAAACAAGATTACACACATACATTTTTCTTCTCATACGCCCATTGATAGAACAAACAAAATAACAAGAAAGCGATAAGAAATAGATAGTAGTAGATATGTTATGGACCAAGTGATTAACAGATTATTCATAATGTCCAGACCGTTTGAATAATGCCCAAAATGAGGCGGCAATATGATAATAAGAATAACTCTCAAAAATACTAAATTGACCGGGCTTTATGGATAATGTACTTCGTTTAATGGGTAGTGATAAAAATCAGATCTGTCATCAGAGTGTACAAGGATGAGCACGGACGGTCCTGGCGACCGGTTTTTCCCCTGAACCCCGCTGCTGTCCATGTCGAAATCCCGGTATCATGAGTACTGGTACCCGATATCTTGAGTACTGGGGCCCATTATCGTGAATAGGAAGGTGGTCCTGGGTCAACGTAACAACCCGGATTACGAAAAAGAAAACCTTTAGCGAGGAAGAAAAAAGTACCTAAAATTCTGCTAAAATCCTAAATTATTAAATTGCACAACAATCTCATGCAATATTCATAATGACCAGACACTGTGATAAATAATGAAGATGAAATACTTTATAATAATATTGACCGCTTCGACTTGTCAATATTCATACTGCCCGGGCATTATAAATAGTACCCTCATTTATCAGTTGGTCCATAACAGATACATACAAGTTACACGAAACCGAGCTAAAACCACAAGGTGTATCACTGACATCATGCAGGTGGTTAATTAAACTTAGGGTTCGTACAAGAATCTTGTTTGAAATGGAGAAAATTATTATATACATAGGAGTCATCTACATAGGTTTCGTAACCTGTTACGATAGTTATACAGATTTTACAAAGATCGATCTAGTCAGGTGAGTCTAGTCACAACAAATTTCATACATTTGTTTGATAAACTTTGTTTTACCCTGAAATGTGAGACATCCTGAAATTTGCGAAAGATTCCTTACGATTTCAAAGCGTTTCTAAGGAATCCTGAACGGTACCATTTACCCTGTGTCAGTATATATGTATTATGTATACCCTGTGCCCTGGGTCACGAATTCCTGCGAGAAATTGGCTGGAACTACCGCAATCAACACCAAGTGGAGCAAAGGTCTCGTTTTATAAATATTTAGTATAATTTTTAGGGTTCTGTACCAAAATGGCAAAAAAGGAACTTATGGCTAGACTTCGATGTCCGTCCGTCTGTATGTCACAGTTGTTTTTCTCAGGAACTACTAATGGTATAGACTTGAAATTTGGCATATTTATAGGACTTGCTTGCCCACATCTATCCGAAGAAAAATAAATTTGGAAATAATTTTATTTTTATGCAAAATGGGGTCCTAAATGGGGGGGGGGGCTTTTAGGACTTGAAATCTTAAAGTAAGGCAACTGAAGCAAGTGGGGTATCATATGAAAGAGCCCCCCCCCCCCCCCCCCCACCACCACTTATCTCCGACGTTTGCATGCTGAAAAATCTGAAATAATTTAGACTTTTAGATAATCTCCTATATTGTACATGAAAAATAAAACGAAGTTTCATAAATTTGTAATTTTTGAGAAAAAAATTATAAGAAAACTGAGATAATTAGTAGGTACTAATAGAAGATGTTTTGTGTTGGTATTCTGGAAAAAATAATACGATGTCTAAATATTTATGATTTTTGAGAAAAAATAATTAAAATAATTTTTATCTAAAAGAAAAATATTTCTATTGAGAACGGACCCGCGATGCGCGAGTCCTACTCGCACTTGGCCGGTTTTTTGGCCGGTATGTACCTATAGTAGAAATGGTGGTTCAAAGCTACTTAATTAACTTGTAAAAAAGGCAGAATTCCTGTTTAAATTAATTTTGCATAACTTTCATTACAAGATAAAGTTCGCTTTTGATGTAGTATTAATGTTTTCGACATAATCTTTTTTTAAACTGCAAAAACGGGGCTAAATATCGTCGGTATTTTAAATATATTTTTGTTTGGTGAAACTCAAACGTAAAAGTTCTGCTTGAATTGCTTGGATAAGAAAGCTTGGCTTTTCTTCGTGTGAAGTGTCCAAACAATAACTGTATGTGTGAGCGATCAAAGCTTATTATAATAATTTAGTAATTGTTACTTAGACTTCGATACTTATTGAAAAAGAAAATAATTACATACTTAGTAGGAAAGGACTTAAACTAAATATTACGATGTGTGATGATGGCATTGTGAAAATATTAAAGGTATATTTGAAGATGTGTTATCTTTTCATCAATTCAGCGTGTCTGAGTCGACGAGTATGGAAAGAGAAACATCTGTTTCTGTAACGATATAGCAGTCAACCATGTGGCTAGCCTCCGGTGGTGCCTTATGTAGGCAATCGCACAGCCAATAAAGTCACGCTTGACCTGCTTTACCACACCTATCTCTAGCTAAAAGCTACTTATCACTACATCAAAGCTAATGCACGTGTAATTGAATTTCTGAAGTTATAGTTTAACTAATCTTTAAAACCACCCATTACTTTTGGACCATAGAAATTGGATTAGTAATATGTATCCAGAAATCTAGACGAAACATTTTTTTGTATGAGTAAACAAACTATACCTACTATTAAATTCTAAAGCAATTATATCGAATTGTATATAAGAAAAAGATGATAAATTGAGATGAAATTTCCTAAAAAAAATTTGATCGAGTTCATAAAATCTCAGATAAGACCGTACCGTACATACGGGCTGACGTATATACTTGAGAACGGCTCTGTGATTAAGGTGAGGGCTGCAAGGAATGAGTGAGTGCCTCTCAGCTTGCTCCACATTCCTTAACACCCTCGAGCTAAACGAAACTCATGTAACGATATGACGTCAGAGTTTAAAAAAATCAGAACAAGCAAACGTGACCTAGAAAGGGATATGTCAAGGGTAACAATGAACAGATTCAAAACATATACTTCGGTGTCTCTGATTTAAAATACATTACGATAAGTGTTGACTGACACCAAAATGCTTTTCTCTCCAGTAATATTTTCAGTTCTATATTTACATAGCGCTTGGGAAGCGCGCCAGCCAGGTCAACGAAAACCATTGAAATCTCGCACACAAATGTAAAATTTATTCAACGAATCGAAGACAAATCAAGCAGGAATTATTAATGCCAACTGCCATCGATTACTTTCGAATGAGTATGACTTTCTTGGACGTGGACCGTGAGGTCAATACAAGTGTGAATCTATGTCACCTCAAAAGAATATTAGAGAAAAGTTACGGAGATAAATGTAACAATATTTTGTAAAATGACAAAAAATGTAAACTGAAGCTTTGAACATTATTCAGTAGACTGACGTAGTGGAAGTAACTGATAAGTAGGTTGGTATCAACAACAATGCAACTGAATTGTATTGTGGACTGGCTGGACTGAACAAATTATTTTCCACATCGCTAGAGCCGACGACAATGGCGAATGGAATCGATTCCCTAGGGCATGAAGCTTGCTAGGTTTTAAACAATAATGCAAACTATTCCTCTAACGATTCTTAAGAACTGCATACTTTTAAAATACCTTATTGGACACGAAATCTTTCTTTGATTCATGTGTTTTATAACATGAATCTCAAACAGTCACCTGATGAGTTAGATAAAGTTAATAAACATTTAATCAATTTGAAAATAACAAAATTTTGGATTCAATATTATAGGTTGATCACAACAAACTCAATGGCTGTACAACATCTGTAACACCGAGAGGAAAAGTTTTCGAGAGAACCCTCTAAAGGCTATCCTATAAGTATCGAAGACAGTTCAATTTCCTTTCAAGTTATGCGACAGCTTCAGTTCAAGCACAGAGAAAACTTATTTCATTTGGAAGTGAAGCATTTTTCCCAATATTCAACATAGGGACGAAAACTAAATTCTGGTACGAATTTAAAGAGGTGTACGAGAATACATCGTACGATTAATTCGTGGCGTAGAGACAGAGACAAAGTCGTGTAGAGCCGGTAAATATGTGATCATTTTATCTAAAATACATAACATGTAGGTAATAAACGCGTCATAGAACTCAATATGACTAACTATACCCGTAATGAGAAACACGCGATACATAATAATCAGTGACAGTTAATTGAAATAGTTGAATGACATTGCTGTTGCATCCGGCGCGGCGACTAACTCGTCATTCGCTATACATTACAAAACTGTTATCGAACTACGTTATTGTCATCATTATTAAAATAGTACAGTATCACGAAAGATACAGTTCATAAGACCATATTTTATAGGTGGAAACTTGGAAAGTGTAATATGGCACATGAACCGGTTGAGGAAAAAATCTACCTAGATCTACTTTGTGCTACCGGTTTTAATAAACAACTTTATAAATAACGCTTACCAACAAGAAATACAGATCCAAAAAAATCCTAGATAAAATCACTGAACACTGTTAGACACTAAACCGTTGCTTCATGCACTGATAGGAGCAAAACACTTGCGCGCGCGTCTCTGAACAGCGACTGGAGTGGAATCAGCGGACGGATGCGCGTTGGTGATTCAGACAAACTGTTGCCAGTCCTCTAGAAACGCTACTGGCCAACGCCGAAACTATCCGCGCGCTTGTGACTCACTGCGAGTATACGTCATACTGAATTAATAACAGGCCATGACATACTACTATCTGAGGCTCTATATACAGAAAATACAGATACCTGTAAGTGTTCGAAACATCAATATCACTCGATATCCCTGCCAAGATATCCGTAAAATCTTATCCCACATTTCTCGCAAGACCAAATTCTCTCAGGCAGGTTTTAATCAAATACGAATGAATAGAACGTAGAATAGAATGGTAGAAATAAATAGAGAGAATTTATTATGAGTGTTCAGCATTATATTTTATTATTCTCTGTGATCGATAGGTTGCAACCAACAATAAGTACATACATAATTTATTAGTAGATAAATTATGACAATGGTAGACAAAATTACCGTAACTGTAAAAGATAGTAAACACTATCTTTTACCTAAACAGGTATAGCAAAATGTTAAGAATAAACGATATAATACGTTTACGAAATAGATACGCTTGTTCCGTCAACAATCGATTCCGGACAGTCAAACAAAAATGCGTGAAAGTTGAAGAGTAGTAAAGTAACTCTATATTATATAGTGGGTTATTGGGTTTATAAAGGCCTGATAATATCGAAATAATTAATTCCCAATAATAGGACTTAAATGTGCATTTTAGTCAATTGAAACAACCATAACTATTTGTTCAATCTGCATTAGATGTATTATTAGAGTGATTATGAATTAAAGAAACATGGAAACAATTAGTTAATGTGTGGTAAAGTATGCCTGTTGCATACCTTATCACATTAACTAACTGTGACTGGTGGCTATTTTCCTTGTATTACATAACAGACAGAACATCCATTGTCTGTTTTTTTAATTTCGTAACGCGATTTATTTATCCACATATTATTAACTTCTTTATTCTTACCCATTTTCTTCTTTAACATGTTTTGCTTATTACATCAAATCTAAATTACTTATAAGTACTCATAGGACTATACGATTTTCCGAAAGATTTTAATGAGATGTACAGATAAACAGGTCTATTCTGGGGTGTCACTCGCTTAAATTAAAACATCGCCAAACGTCGACATTATTATCACTATTATATGATCTAGCATAAGAGTGAGCGTGAACTCAAAGTCACCTCACGACTGGCCTCCGAGTGCCTTCGTAGAATTCTCGAATATTTCGGTCACATTGCCAGGAAAGACAGTGACAACCTCGAAAAACTTATTGTGACCGGAAAAATGGAAGGGAAGAGGTCTCGAGGACGTAGTCCGGTCCGCTGGTCCGACCAAATCCGCACCACCCTTGACTCTACAATTCACGATGCCATCCACACCGCCGGGGACAGAAATAAATGGAGGAAGATCATCCGCCAGAAGGTGATACCTAAAGGTGGTCACGACCCTCAGCATTGAGGATTATGACGCGAGGAGGAGGAGGATAAGAGTGAGCATAACAGTTTTATTGTTTTTAGGGTTTGGTACCAAAAAAAGGTAATTTTAACTTAGTACTATGACGTTTAGATTTAGCTGTCATACCGAAATCGACGCCATATTTCCTGCGTTGTCATGCCAAGAGTTTCTATATATAATAACTAATCCCAATTATGGAATGATAAATTTCCCTAACAAGATAGTTACATATATTTTTATTGGCACTCACTGACATGGTAAACTGACTCGTGTAACAATGTCGTTATTATTATACCCATAGTATATGAAAGCCATTTTAATGTGAACTTTAGTAAGACCCAATACCCTCGGGGAAGACGCCGTGCCAGCTTAGCTAATACCTACATATTACTGCAATATATGGAGGCAAAAATGTCTATTATGGAGGCAAACATAACGTCAAAATATATATCAGTAGATAGTCAAATATATATCAAAGCAAAATATATCAGTAGATAATTATTATAATGGCTATGTAAGTTAAGAGGATTTCGTGGATTAAAATTAATAAAATAAATATCTACAAGCATTCCATTTCAAATCCTGAAGGAAACAAAGGTCAGGGTTATTAGGATAAAAGGTATTTTCTTGACCATTAAGAGATTGGCTTTGATCACAAAAGGAAATTCAAAAGTGTATTCAAAAAACAGACTGACTGACTACATATATATTATATATCTGCCTATTTATTTTATGTACTTAGTATTATATGTTATTGTTGTGTAAATAAAATTTTCTTATATAACGTTTTCCATAAACCTTGCACACCTACTACCTCTTTCTCGATATCATTTCCTCTGCCCGAAGGTTGCCTGGAAGAGACTGCTCTTAGCGATAAGGCCGCCTAAATTGTATTTCACTATTTCCTTTTCTATCTCATGTTTGTTATTTTATATTTGTGCAATAAAGTGTATTTTACTTTACTTTACTGAGGTCGATCACAGAGGTCGGTCTTTCTCACTGTGTACCTACCTAGGTACACAGTGAGAAAGACCAAACCGCAGTATTATTAGTTATTCTCTAAACTTTGAAGCTCATCAACCTTGTCAAATAGAATTAAATTAAACTTACAATTAGTTTAGGAACCTATAATTTAAGTAAAAGCCTTATGAAACCGTTCGTAATTAAAACTGAGTTCATAGGCTATTGTACTTCTACTATAATATTAAATTTAGCTAGATTATATAGGTATGTAGAGACTGAATAATGATTTATGGATGACACACATTTTTGTTACGCACAATAAAGATCCAATATCAATTTACTCGTAGTTTCGGCCCTGCGAGCATAAAAAGGTTCTCCCATCGATGTCCATTGACGGCAAATTGACGATCGGGTCTGTAATTGAAAGGTACTTTTACCACGTACAACGTTACGTTGTCATGTACATATACAGTGGCGGCCTGAAAGTATTTACCAGTTTTCAATTTCATTCCTTTTTCATGATATATTTTTGCATGATTGCGAATTGCGAAAATCAAAAAGTCCTCAAACAAATTGATTTACAGTTATGGATACTGAACACTCCCCTTTCGCTATATAAGGGGTTTTAGATACACCTGTATAATAGGTACATGCTAGATTGATTTTATAGCAATATTATCTGTTTTTTCCCTAAACAAATCTAGCTTCTCATAAACATATTTCTTTAAAGCTCAGGCGCAAATCGTTCGGATGCTGTAAGGGTCAATGAAATAGTTGGGCAACGGCCAACCGCATTGATTTTCACCCGCACGAAAAATGTACGAGGTTTTATAACTTATAGGTGTCTAGACTGCATGATTTTTATATTCTAAGGCAAGAGCCTACGATAAAATACTTGATTTGTACAAATCGTTATCATAACTCAAATACCCTGACAAATTAATCTGTGTGTTAAGCTCGCATCAGCCTACAAAAGTATGTGAACAACTAATTATCTACAAAAAACTCGTATTTGGGTAAACCATTTCGAAAGTATTATGTATGTTACGTTACGTCATATCATAACATAATGTAAAAAGTTTGAAGAAAAATGGATTTCCCATTTCGGCACGGACAATTTTTTACAAAATGCTCATGACACTCTAAAATCTCATCAGCTGGAAATTCTCACCTGAATCAGCAACAGTAGGACCAAGAGGATCGAATCGTACACGATGCTCGACAGCTGCGCGTGCGGCACAAACGAGATCCGAAAAGAACCGGTGCCTTCGTAAAGCCAACTCATCGCGGCCTACGGGTGTAGCAGGAGGCTCTCTTGGCCCCGAATCACCGCTTGCCGGTGTGCTAGCCTCAAATACATCATCATCATCTGATAAAACCTCCTGTTTGTTAATGGAGCGATGCTCACTAACATCATTGTTACTACTGGTAGTCGACTTCAGAATCCCAGTAGATTTACGTCTTCCTCCTCGCCGCACGTCCACATTCGTTCGCGCCAACTCCTGCTCGAGATGTGCCAGCTCTTCTAGTGTGGCTGAACCTCGGCGACAATCCACAGAGAACCGTTTAAAATCCAATCGGCTTCTTTTGTAATCAACTGAATATCTCTTCCTCCCTAAATCTTTCTTTGAAAGCACCAGATCTAAAGTGTCTCCTTCACTAGTTTCACAAATGTTATCATCGAATGCTACTTTGGCCTGTTCAGTTTTACCTGTTTCTTCAGTACAATCAGTACCTAATCTCTGTGTAGATTCCATCTCTTTGTCATGAATTTTCTCAGAGACCGTAATTTCTTTTGGAGCAAATTCATTAGTCGTTGTCACTGATTCCCCCTTCTTCTGCGTATCACCAACATTGTCCTCTTTTGACTGTTTATTATTATCAGATTCAGTAATAGAGTCCATTTTTTCAGGTTTCGATTTACTTTTGCAAATTTTTTTGTTCGGTCGCGCACAACAACTTTTAAACATAATTAATTATAAATTAAAAATATTTATTATCACTATTAGTAAACATTTAAACGATAAACTATATGTATAGAATATAAACGTTGAATTAGAGTGTAACTTTAAGGTATAGATCTATCTTAAAATGTAATTTGCAACGTTAATAGTTGTATATTTAAGAAGTGGCATAATATTCGTGTCAACAATCGAACCCCATAGGAATGTGTTGTGTGATGGTTCCGTAGGGTCGGCAGCCGGCCGAGCGCGCGGCGGCGGGCGGCGGCGGTCGACTGGCGGGCGGGCGGCTCCCACTCGGCGGCACTGACGCAGGGCGGATGCGCTCCCCGCCCTGGCGCATCCTGCCACCCGCGCGCACTCCTCACGCAGCCAAATATATTCCATACAAATTCGTGGAGACCCCAAACCATTATTCCTCAGCTCAATCTTGTATTATAATCCGCCACAAAGCCCACAAACACTGATCGAACAGCGTTCAATGGTAGTTAAGTGCCGTTTTATTGTAAAAAATAATAACTACCAATGTTTTATTTTATACTTATTATCTCCTTTAGTTTAGTTTATTCCTCAAAATAACTACACATATTGGTAATGAACGCATCTCTAATTTCTTGTTTATGTGGCTAATCAAACAGCAATAGTAAATCATTTATCATTTGAACATTAAAAAACATTAATTATTTTTAACAATAAAAATTGTTAGTTAAATAACACGCCCCTTGTCGTACCGGTACAAAGGTGCTCATCACTCGTGGCATTGCCGCGATGTGTATGATTCGTATAATACTTTTTTATATGCTTATAACACGTAGTCCATAAGTTTCATAAAATAAATACATATATAAATATGTATAACAAGGTTCAAACAGTTGAGTATATTTTGAATGAAACAGGTTGTCTTGATTAGTATTGACTTTCATTAAAATTGCAGGAGAGTATTATTTGTTACTTTCCCTAGGGCTTTGGTGTAATAGAGAGAAGCAATAAAAACGCGCGAGGGTAGAAAACTATTGGAATAAGCCCCCACACGAATGGGTCTCAACGATAACGACTATTCTGGGGAAAACTTCGGGCTCGCAACAACGGCTCGCAACTTGTTTGTTACATTCAACTAACGTGTTACATGATAAATTCGATTCGCGATGCTCTTATTGTTTTATCAGGGATCACAGGAATTTCAGGAATTAAATGCATGTGAAGTATGAAATGGTGTACCACGTAAGTACTAAAAGAGATATCAGGGAATTACGAATATAAATAAAATGTTTAAATTACGGACAATACGGTATCAATCAGACAAAAAACGAACATTACTTTATAATCTATAATTATATAAAAGTGAAACGCCGTCTGTCCGTTATCTTTACCGTCTACTCAACGGTGTAACAGGTCTACATAAAATTTGGCATACGTATACCTTAGGACCCTGTTAAGACCCCGGTGCAAACATAAGATACAAACGCGGACGAAGCTTCGGGAAAAAAGCTAGTATAAAAATAAATAAACTGTGAAGTTTTTAACGACATAATACAGGGTGGACCAAAAGTCCGTTAACATTTAAAATGGTTATAAAAAATACAAATGCTACTTTAGTGAAAAACTGTTTATTTAATAATAAAGTAGACAAATTAGGATTTCACTTTTTAAAAATAACATCATTCAAATGTGACCCTTGTTCATCCTGGCACACCTGTAACCGGGAACGGAAATTTTGCATGACCGCCCGACAAGTGGTTGGTGAAATGTTCTGCATTTCCTCGCGTATATTTTCTTTTAATTCCTCAATAGACACTGGGTTGCTGATGTAAACTTTACTTTTGAGATATCCCCAAAGGTAAAAGTCCATTGGAGTTAAATCCGGGCTGCGGGGTGGCCAGTGAATGTCACCTCTTTTGGATATGACTTTTTGGCCAAAAATTTCACGAAGTGCTGCTATAGAGTCATTGGAGGTGTGACATGTTGCCCCATCTTGTTGGAACCAAGAGCTTCGATTAAAGCCTGAGAAGTCCTGTAATGCTGGAGCAAAAAAATTCTGTAGCATCACAATGTATCGCTCTGTATTAACGGTGACGGCGCGGTTTCTCTGATCTTCATAAAAATATGGACCAATGATTCCGCTGGCTGACAATGCGGCCCATACAGTAACCTTGGGCGAGTGTAAAGGTTTTTGGTGCTTCAAGTCCGGGTTAGTGTCACTCCAGTATCTGCAATTTTGTCGATTGACATGTCCATTTAGGTGGAAGTGTGCCTCATCTGAGAAAAAGATGTTATTGAAGCTCGTAAACCTCTCAAGCACTTCGTTAGCAAACTGCAGTCTCTGAGCAGGGTCATTTGGCTTTAAAGCCTGTACAATTTGAATTTTGTAAGGATGTAAATGTAAATCTTTGTGTAGAATGCGATTTAGAGATGTTCTGGGCACATCTAATGCACTAGACCGCTTTCGAGTAGAGAGACCAGGTTGTTCTCGAACAGACGCTCGTACACGCTCTATGTTTACTGGATCGCGCGATGTCCTAGGTCGGCCGGATCGTGGTTGATTTAAGGTTGAACCTGTTGTTTCGAACTTCTGTACCCATTTTTTAATCGTTTGAATTGTTGGTGCTTGATTTCTGTTCCGTATATTGTAATGATTACAAAATTTCCGTTTAGCTTCGGTCGTAGAATCGTTGTTTCGATAGTACTCGCGTACGCAAAATGCGCGTTGCGCTCCGCTGAATGACGCCATGGTACTAAATCCCTATTAGTAGCTCTCGCTTGTAGTAACACCCCCCGCGCCAATACCCCGCCCGCGCCGACGCAGCGACCTATTCAAATGTTAACGGACTTTTGGTCCACCCTGTACCAGAATTGGTAAGGTTCTGTTTTTGAGCCGCGGGCTATTTAATAACTGTGGTATACGGCTTCTGCGAAATGTTGAACAAACATGCGTATACTCTTGGATGGTCTTATTACAGGTCCTCGTAAATTGACGTCAATCAATAAATAGCTCCGAAACGAGCAATTTCAATAAAAGCATTACGCAATCAAAAGCTTGTTTAAAAACTTATCACAGGTGAGTGGAGATAGCCCAATTACTACACCTTATATTGAATATTCATCAAGAAAACCTAGGAATATGTATATTGGTAAAATTAAGCAGATTTTAGTATTAAATATTACGCACGTTGCTGTTTACATCCTAAGTAAGCATTTTATCTTAACATCGATAACTGAAAAATAATTTATTTTTAGATCTATCATAAAAAAACAGCGGTCTTATGACGTACTAATTGAGGTGTGGCAGTAATGGAGCAGACAATGAAACACATGCAGGCAGTAGCGGAGTCGGCAACAGCCCCGGTAGTTCATCGGCTGCAAATAACGACTCTCCGCGAATTAAGTGCAAGTAGGGTGTCGGTACGGTTGACCACGATGACAAAGGACAAGCATAATATGCACAAGCCTTATGCCTTTGAGATAAAAATGATAATCGTTCAAAAATGTCTACATTGCGGCCTACATAAACATAACATTTACGCGGGGAAACTGTTTTCAAGTTGTGTTGGATAAAAAGGGGCGGCAGCATTAGGCCTGGCAACAGGGGGTACAATCAGACAAGCAATTTTTATCATTGTAGGTACCTTTTTTTTTATTGTAAAAAGGTGGTTATTATTCATCACTCACACAGAACATTACAGTAGAGAGTGCATACAGTTTATGAACACTCTAAGTAATGTAACGGGCTGGTTTCCGCAACTCGACGTCTACAGCGCCTACTTTGCGTATGAAACACTATCTCTAACTTTTATGTGAAATATTAGATTCTTATCTTGGTTGGGGTAACCTGGGTGACTCTCCCTCTCTATTATGACGCGTACCGTAGCGTTCGCGTATTATCGCGGCGTCGAAAAGATCACTGTGTCAGACGATGGTACGCTGCGTTGTCGTTGCGTTGTATCGCCGACCCGCCGAGTTAAGCCAGTTAAACCAGAATGTGTCGAAAAAGGCACGAATCTCGGTGCACAGCGCGATGTTGGTGCCGACTCTGCCGACATGGGATGCCTCAAAAAGAACGATAAAAAAGTCCTTTCGCACCACGGCCGGAAACACACAAACAATACCCCTGGTATTGCACGTGTCTCTAGGCGACGGTGACTACTTACCATCAGGTGGCACGTCTGCCTGCTTGTCATAGCTATTTATATATATATAAAAACTCTACTGTACAGCAGCGAAACCTGGAGGTGTGCCCGAAGACGTGTGAAAGTGAGATGAATACAGTAGAAATGCGATCTCTGCGTAAACTGTACGGCGTTTCCTTGGCTAACCGCTAGGTATGACACATGAAATTCTTGTGAATAGTATTTTAAATTATTTTTTACGACAAGTAGAAAATCTATGTTTAGCTTAGATTCCAAATCGGCAACCAAAAATTAAAACGGTTATGTACAAGGAAAAACAATTATTTATAGATAACCCGGTTATCTATCAGGATTATTTTTTTCTTTGTAGGAAACCACGGTTTTCTATAAGGCAAAACAATTCTTATATATATTCTTCTTCTTAATAGCTTTCAGTATGGTTAGTCTGCAATTTACATCATATAAACAGAAGCCTGTCTAAATCGTTGACTGAATTCAGTCGTTTGTAATAGCCCATTAGTTGTTTTCCTCATTGATGAGGAATGTGATCTATAGAAATTTCAACATAAAACAACTTTCTTGGCAGATTTAATTTGGTGGGTGGTTTACCATTGCCTACCCCATTTCACACACATGGCAATTGGCTATCTCAGTGTGCAGGTTTCCTCGTGATATTTTTCTTTACCATTGTTCAACAGCAGTTGGGAAATGTATGTATTGTATGTAAGTATCTAGAAAAACTCATTGGTACAATTCAAGTGTTTTAAAAAGTGTCATATTCACCTATATAGGTACCTATTCTGGAGTGTCACTCGCTAATCAAAATATCACCATCACTTTTACACAATCTGTGCTCAATCAAATGTGAGTGAGTGAGTTTCATTTAGTATTAGCCTTAGATTTATATAGCAACCATCTAAATTTAACACCAATACATATACCTATCAGAAGGACAGGCATATGGACCACGTTTTTAAACACACCATTAAGACAGGAAGCAAATTGGTGTCATATCATAGGTATGTAATGAATTAAGGTACACCATTTTACCAAATGAAAATCAGGTACCTATTTAAAAACAAACATGTATACAATAAAGGTAAGGTAAGGTAAGGTAATATTTAAAAATCTCCTTCGTCAACATTACGAACTGCAGTGTGGATGCACTGCCTAATTGTTGTAATGCAGTTTCACTTTAGCATATGATGTGTGTTATTTATTTATTTATTATATTTTTGATTATATATTAAGTATTATATTTCTGTATATATTATAGTATTTATGTAACATTATTATTACTGCTTGGCAGCTTGCAAAGGTTTGCATATATTTTTTATAAAATTATTTTTATTTATTTATTTGAGGGTAGTATCTATTTCATACGCCTTTTGCACCCATATATTATATATTTTATGATGTTTCCATAGCCTGAAGGTTGCCTGGAAGATATCGTTTAAAGCGATAAGACCGCCTTCTGCACATTGTATTGTACCTCTCTTTATGTTGTATGTTTTGTTTATGTCCCAGGTGTGCAATAAAGTATATTTGTATTTGTAAGTGAAGAAGTTCTTAGTTTACTTTCGTTTATGAGTTTCTGACAGACAAGCAAGACCTGAGTAGTTTCCATATCCAAAATCACAATTAACTTTCTTAGGTCCACTTGCGCGAAAATTTTACCTGTGGTTAACTCATGAATTGTCTATGGTTTTCATACAAAATTGACATCGGGTTAGAGTTAACCCGAGAGTTAACGGTTGGTGCAAGACGGCCTTATAAAATATGTACATAAATATAGTGCGCTGTTACACAAAAAAACATGACTTTTAACGTTTTTCCATTTGATAAAATTGTTTAGTTAGTAATCTAATTAATTATACTCATGCGACAACGAACAAACATCGAAGTAATATGTATATATAGATGGATATATTACTTCGATGCGAGCAAGCAAGCAAAGTAGATTTTATTCAACAAAATGTAAATCTCAGAACAGTACATAAAATAGTATAGCGCTTGATATAATAATAAAAGGAAGACTAAACTTACAATTCGTAGAGCGTTGATATGTTATCGGCACACTTATCTGTTACTTTAGATATGAAATCACCTAAATATTTACGTAGAAAATGATAAAAAAACTCAGTCTTTTCTAGGTTACTTGTCAGACAGGCCGCCGAGTTCGTTCGGAAATTATAGAAGCGTTGTTTGTTTGTTTGATTGTAATATGTCAAGGCAAAGGGATCTATTCAAACTGCCAATTCCCAAATGCGCCTAGAGATGCAAGCCGGGAATAAAAGCAGGGTTAGAAGAATGTTTTGATTCGGTAGAGTACTACGCATTAGCATATTCCGGAAATTACAATAGCTTACACAGCACGGAAATTTTAAAAACGCCCAGTAAGCTATTGTAAGTTCCGGAATAGGATAATGCTATTGAATTTACGGCTACGCTTTACTCTAAGGCTAAGAAGCTAAACCAGAATGTGTCGAAAAAAACACGAATGTCGATGCACAGCGCGATGTTGGTGCCGACTCTACTGTACGGCAGCGAAACATGGAGGTGTGCCCTGTTGGGCGCTTTTAACCGTGGCACGGCACGATATTATCGAGGACAATTAACAATTGAACTAAACCTTAACAACGTTGAAATACAGTTTAAAATGGAATTACAATAGCAACCGAATCGGCTGCTCAAGGCGGCGCACGAATGTATGGTAGTCGAGTCGCGCGGCCGCACTAGCGTAAGAGCGGAACCCGCGCCGCGCCTCCACTCCGCCGTGCGTTGGTCCTTTCCCCATCGCTAAAGCTAAAGACAACGTTAGCAACTTTTCCATGTGGATGTCAATTTTCATGTTTTCACCAGGCTAGGATTACAATAAGTACTGTGTTGTTGCAAATCTATCAAAATACGATACTTATTATTTCAAAATAAAACGATAAGTTTACAAAATATTTTTTTATTATACCAATAATGTTTCTTAAATTTAATATGGGTACCTACCTACTTAATATATATCATCTACTGTAGGTAGATTCTACATTATAAGCAATTTCCAAAGTACTACGATATTAAAAAGTTATAGAAAAATGTGCATCATATTATGCTTTCTTTGAAGGCACAAAAATCATATTGCGGTATTTTTTAGGCCGTGGACATACAATAAGCCTAAGGAAATATATGGTGGTTCTAAGAAAAAGAGGCAAGACACGAGTCATATCTAGGTGACTCGTGTCATGCCTCTATCTTAATACACTTGACTGAATTCAGTATACGATTTAGTCGACAATTAGACATGCTTCCGTTTATATGCTGTGAAATACTGTTTCCTTCATGTGTGAATTTTTTTACACCTATTACTTACGCTAATGTGAAGTCTGCTCCCGTTTAGATTTGTGATCGAAAACCGTAAAAAGTTAGGTGTATTTTTGAAAACAAACGGTAGGGACGTAGTAAAGTATAATGAATATTCATTAAAAATTTAAATTATAAAATATAAAGTACTGTATAAACTATTAAAATACATTTTCATTGGTATAAGAATTCATATTACCTAATTAGCCATATCCTATATTACACTTGTGGTTGTTATTATTAATTTCATCATCATAGAAATAATAAAATTATTTTGTGCAGTCTGCAGTCATAGTTAAAACCAACAAGTTTATATGTAGACTCGATATTACACTATCAAGATATTATGAACATAATCCATTTTTCTTTCATAGAGTTAAATAGTTTCGCAGAATACATACGATCATATACTTATCAATGAAAGTTTAATAATCGGAATGACCTAACGTACCTATGTAATGTAAATTGTAAGTATTTAACTTTGTAACATTTTAAATATTTTAAAAACTATACATAATTTACATAGAATAAAACGAGGAAATAACAATCTCTGTTGCGACGCAGGGGATGAATTAAATACGAATACATAGCAATGTTTCAGTACAGCATGAATATTATTAATAATGTATTACACATTCAATTATTACAATTATTTGGGGAAGAATGACCCGCCACTCACCCTCGGATTCGCTCTCCCCAACGATTACCAAATCCTGAAGGATTTGCAATCGCAAAGGATGACAAATCCTACCACCTAAGGATGTGATAAGGATTGGGAGAGAGTGAAATGAATGGGACATAAGTGAATAGCAGTATTCCGCTAGAAAATGCGAATTTGAATTCAAATTCGACACGTGTGTCCTTCCCCAAATAATTATAATAATTAATAATGGATTTCCGGATCGGATCGGAGCAGTGCACAAAGGTCCTAAGCTTTATAAGAAAAAAAAACCCGCATTTTTCTTGTATATAGTAATTACTATTGATATATTGTAATACAATATTTATTGAGCACGATTTATTATTTCGTTATAAAGTGATGGATCTGCATTTTGAATGTAATAAAATAATATTTATTTATGGTCACCAGATTGGCGTTTAGAAATTTTCTCATGATGTGGGTTGAATTCAAAGGAAATAGGCACCTTAAAATTAATCATACTTCTTGTTTAGCTCAATTCAAATACAGCTAAAGGGCTTTAAAACATTTCGCATGCTGGGCTGACTTAAATAAAATAGAAGTGGTCGATTTTTTTTACCGCGAGCAGGATTTGATCCCGATTCCATACACGACAATCACCATTTCTAATTTATTAAAACAGGAATTCTTGCTAATATGTCTTTCATTTACAAAACACACACCGATCCTTCTTTCAAACGATACATTTTTAAACAAGGTGTATCAAAAGTGGTGTCAGATCATAAAGTGAGAAGACTAGAGTAAGCAGCTAGAAAACTATTGTTTGATCTTTTCGAAATTCTGTTTTCTATACAATACAGCTGAGCAAAAATCCTTTTACGAAGTACCAACGTAGAACAAAAGTTGTTGAATATAAGCGACCCTGCATGTTCCTTTAAAGCGCTTAATACACTTGACAGAATTCAGTTTACGATTTAGTCGACAAATAGACTGGCTTCTGTTTATATGACGTAAATCGCAGGCTAAGCGTACTTAATGCATTCACACTAGACTAAATTCAGTCAAGTGTAATAAACCCATAAAATAAGAAACCACTTTTATTACAGATTGTATATGAACACTATACATTCCTTCCTATACCATTGTCTATCACAAACGATTTTATCACTAAATCTACGTTGCCCGCGATCGACAACGAAAGATTTATTTTATTAGTTACACATTCATTAGTTACATTGTAAGGCAATAGGCTAATTTAGCTAAAACTAAATGCACTAACATTCAGTCGCTATAGATTCTTTGTAGCTATGTAAATATTGAAACGACATTGGTACCGATTTCGGGGTCTCACTCGCTAAACGAAACGTCCGGTCACTCTTTAACAATCTAGTATATAATGAGCTTTAGATTTAACCACCCCGTAATCGACACCAACCAATGGCTCTTTATCTAGGGCTGAGCGCAAACGCAGCTAGATCGAGTTCACCTCGTGGTTGTCCATGCCAGATACAAGCTTTTAGCTCAGTGATAAATAACATCTAGTATATAATGATGAATTCGTCTCTGTGGTTTTATAGCTTGACCACAAACGCTGTACGACGCCTTAGGTAGCGACAGATGTGCGGGGGGAGGGTAGCGGGCGAGCACGGAAGGGGAGCGGGCAAGCGCCGGCGGGCCTCAGGTCATCGCATATTATACCAACTTGACAACCCGGCACTAACTCAACTCAGAACAAAGCATTGAGATGTGAGCTTTATATCGTATTATATACAGTAACTTTTTAAAATTCAACTGAAGTAGTCGTCGATGAGTTGTCAACGCATGGGCCACTACTACAACTACTTAACTTGAATTTTGAAAACCTACTGTATGTAATACGATATAAAGCTCACATTTCAATACTTTGCTCTGAGTTGAGTTCGTGTCGGGTTCGCGTCGAGTCGCTACAATGTGCGATGGCGTACAGCGTTTTTGGTCAAGCTATAATACACACTCTCCCTACAAAAATAGTAGAATTTCTGCAAATCTTGTAGAGCTACATACATACATACATATCTTTCACGTCCATAATCCCCGAGGGGGTAGACAGAGGAACCACCTTCATCATAGGTAGATAGGTAGTTCCCACTTGTGTTAATAATATAGGTTAAGTTCGATTAGCCAGCTCGATGAAAAAATGTCACTGGCAGTGGCAAATACAGGGGGAGGCATGTCCCCCTCCTCCATTCCTCACAAAACATGTATGTAAATATACAAAATCATCAGATATAAAAAAAATATATTAGATAAATACAAAGGTTAAAAGATTTACATGAAGTTAAATGTGGGATATGTACATAAAAATCAGACCCCTAAATCGGATCGTGAATTTACTATTTAATTTTTTCGTACATTATTCTAACTGGTTTAAAAAATTATAAAAAACGTCTACACTACACGATCCATTATTAGATCCTTTGGTCTTACTGTACGTATTCTATTCTATAATAATAACTAATAAGGAATGCAAAGTTATACTATGATTCCTACAACAAATAGTATCCTTCCCCTAATTGCTTTAGTTATTAATTATTTATTACAATATTCACAAAAAGACACATTTGTTCTTTTTGACTAGTAAATATATTATATACTGGAAAATAATTCAGTCCGTCCGGAAAAAAATATGGCATGACAGGTAGGTAAGTCAAATATAAACTATTTATATGCCAAAGATCTTGTCATATTCTTTTAGTCATCGTTCTGAACCCGGGTGGTTCAACTGGTACTATAATGTGGTGCAAACGATACACAGTAGTGCGATATGCACCATTAATGGTACCGCAGTGGTGCAAACGACACATAGTAGTGCGATATGCACCATTAATGATGCCGCAGTGGTGCTAACGGTACATAGTAGTACCATTTGCATCATCAATGGTGCTGGTCAATGGTGCAGATGACACTACGGGAAAATAACGACTTTTCTAAAATAATGATTCATGAAATTGGCAGAACCAAGTGATAAACCAAAAACCCTAGTAGCTCTGATTCATGAAGTTATTAATACGTGAATAAAATAAGTACTAAGTACGTACATAGGTACTAGTACTAGATGGCGCTTTCTGCTATAGCTATACTTTTTGACAAAAATCTTCCAGTATATATAATACATGATAAATCCCGATTATAAAAATACATATCTTAAAATACAGCATGTTCTGGTATACCAACAACTGTTGTGACTTGTGATCTCAGTAATTTTTGAGAAGTGTATCATTTATCTCTATTTTTCTGATCGGGTTTTACAATAAATATACATATATTAAAATAATTTACTTACTTGTTTATTAAAACTTAATCATAAGCTAGTTCCTTACGCACCTACCTTACATTTTATCCCTTACATTAGCTGTTTTATGGCAACCATCCTTGTACTGAAATAATGTTACCAGGCCCGTGTGACACATTTTCGAAGGGTCCTTGAATAGGTCGAAATTGCTAAAATACACACCTTTTCCACAACTGTGGAAGACACATCAAGCTATACTCCATGGAACCCTGTCGCAATAAGTGTTTTCTAATGTTTCCTTGACATTTGCATGGATATGTCAAATTAAGGTAAAGCGACAAAGTACTAAAGGGTATAAGCCTGATGTGTTGTCCACTATACATAACATAATACTATCCAATCTAGTCAATAGATTTAAAGACATAGACAAACATAATAGCTTTAATTTAATTGTGGCCATAGAAAGGTGTAAAGCTCTACTAATCTAGCTAGTGGCTAGGTGATCAGAAGTTAACAAAATAAACGTGATTGTACTTTTATAAAACACAATAAATTTTTACGCCCTTAAACCCTCCAAAATAGTAAGTACCCTTTATAGTGAATGCTTTACCCAATCAATATACGCAATATTTACCAATTTGCAACCATTTTATGTGATGTATATACGGGCCGTGTTTGTGTACTGGAGAGGGATTTCATGATAGTTCGCCGATGGGAGCATTCTGCAGCCACAGGTCGTGTATGAAATTGTAGAGATCATCGCTGACAGCCACCTGTACAAAGCAAAGTGATATCTGTTATAAGTTCATAAAGAAAAGCTCATACGCTTAATAATATACATAGGTAATTTACTAACACATAGTTCTTAAGTCTACTAACAACAATATGGATACTCGTATCTGAAATAAAGATTAATTTAATAACTCGAGAAGTACTGGGTTAGCTGTTATTTCATCTAATGATCTAATCTAATGTAGATTAACATAAAGGCGTTAGCACACTGCAGCGGAAATAAAACGGAAGCGGACCGAAACCATAGAAATTTCACAATGTTAAGTCAGGTATTAATTAATTACATCGTCGAACGTTAAATTTAGATTTATACGTTTATTTTTTAATTATTTAGAGTTATACAGTACGTGAGATCGTAGAAAAACATTCGGATATCGGGTAAACTCGATCTCTGTCTTACATTCGCGTGACTCCGTCAATAACCGAAGCCTCCTCTAAGACCCGAATGTTTTTCTAAGTTCTCACGAACTGTACGTTATCTCATTATATATACTAGATTTAGAAAATACAGGTTTAAAAATATCACTAACCTAGAGCGTCGGTGGCCTAGTGGCTAGGACACCGGACTCCCATGCGGAAGATCCGGGTTCGAAACCGTGCAGTGCCATGTACCAATGAGTTTTTCGTATTAAGACTTACGTACATTTCCCGACTGCTCTAACGGTGAAGGAAAATATAGTGAGGAAACCTACACACTGAGATAACCAGTGTGTAAAATGGGGTAGGCACAAAAGATCCTCAAGGGTCGAAGTGGCGCTGGGGTTATTCCCGGCCGCCTATGATAAGATAAGATCACTAACCTTGTAAGGAGTAGGGTTCAAATTCCTCTTGATATCCTGTCGAAGAGTTCGCAAAGACGACTGAACTCTCTCCCTTACTTCAGATAGTGGTTTATTAGTTGTGCAAACGCGCTCGTCGTTCCAGCACACCTGAAATATGAAAAATAATATACTTAGGTTTTTTTAATAGCCTATAGGCTGTCACACTGCTGGGCAAAGGCCTCCCCTCCTCCTTTCCATTTTTCCCTATCCTCGGCGTCCTTATACCATCCTTTTTGGAAGTGATCGATATCGTCCTTCCATCTACCACTTAGGTATTATGAAATGTAAATTGATTTAACAACAACTACGATATTTTTAGCGCCATCTGTCCGTATTTACTTATAAATAACAATACTCGTATATGCAATTATACCCTGACCAAGATTTAAAAAACCCTTTTTTTATATTTTTAAAACCCGGTTTTTATATTTCTAGTCAGGGTCAAAGAGCAGCGTTTTCAATGGAACTGGCTCCGCCTGGCTAATTCTTAATTCTTGGCTGTGTTCTGGTTTGAATGGTAAAAGTATCATACACCAACCAAAATTGTTATACAGTGGTGCTTTTCTAGTAAGAATTGTGTCTCTTGCTCGAAGAACTTCCACAAGATGTGAATAATGTGTGGGACAGTGAAGTAAAGTCAAATAAACGCTGCAGTCCGATCCGTACTTGGCTTGATTTTGATGAGCCATACTGCGTCCGGGACGCCTTCTTTGGTTCGGATGGAGCAGAAGCGTGAAAGATTCTCCCAGATAGCATTGAAATGTGTCACATCAGCACTTTAATGAAGACTTGAAAGAGTTGTTTACATCAGACATGGCTGTACGGGCTGTTCCCTTTGCCTTAAAAAATATACAATGCATACCTTGTAAAGGTGTTCAACTTTGCTAGGGATGACGTACGCCCTCTTGGACTCTTGGAAGGGATGTCGGCAGAGCACCTTCTGGCCGACGATGGGCGCGGGCTCCGAAGACCTTTGCAGTAGGTCGATGAGCGCATAGCCATCTGCCCCGAATAATCTGTACGCCTGAAACGTGAAATTTTACATTTTATTATTTATTTATAGACAGCTGATGTCACACAATGATGGAAAATTTAAAGTCAGTCAGTTATTATATAGTCAATTTAGTAGTAGCCGCTGCTAGAAAAAAAGAAAAATACTCCTCACTCCAGCACAATTACATGTTTATGCCTATTGCTGTGGAGACTACAGGCTGCTGGGGTGCGGAAGCAAAATCGTTTGTGGGTGAGATTGGCCGTCGCCTTAGGGAGAGGGGTTGTAACCCTCGCTCCAGGTCGTCCCTGGTGCAAAGGTTAGCGCCATAGGGATCCAGCGCGGTAACGCCGCAAGCGATATGGGCACCTTTGCATCGGGAGCGGCAAGAGGGGAGGTTTATATATAATTATGTGTTAAGGTGGCATTATTAATAAATCATTTGTCAATGGAATGGAGATTACAGAGGTACTGGATTTATTTAGTTATATTTGTTACTTGATTTTTAAATCAAGTATCTAGTCTATTTTTAAATTAGTTGACTGAGGGGGCAGACAGTTCAGAAGCGATATGCGACGTTGGTTGCGGTCTTAGTGCGACATATCCTAGATGATATATTTAACTAATTGAAATGATAATATTTTTTCGAAACGAAAAATACTTATTCCTTTTGAGAACTGAACCCTGTTTTTTATTATTATTTCGAACTTAATAATATATTTTGAAACAAGAGTGTCAGAATATGTAATTTTGTAAAAATGGCAACTCGAGTGACGCACCCTCGTGCTCGAAACGTCTTGCAAATCGTAACTATTGCCTGGTGAAGTATGAGTATGGGCCATCTTCTTGTGTCATTGTGTAAACCTGTGTTTCGTTGGTGGTAGGACTACTTCAATGTCGCGACTCGCGACCAGCTGTCGCTTCCAATCAACTCAACAGATGGCGCTGATTGTATACTGGAATGTCAAAATGTGCCAAAATATGGGTACCTAGCATGTACCTAGGCCATATAATTTGAATTAAAAAAAACTTATTTGATCGTCGATATAAATTCTTTGTTATTTGTTCATAGTTCTTGTATTATCATTGGGAAATGCTGAATTCGATGAATTTCTATATTTTTACAAAAGCTACCTACTATGCAATGCCTGCTTATCGTATGGTTAGTGGCCAACCTATATGTCAGAGTTGTTCAGGCCGCCCGTAGGCCTCTGACATGGCTTAACGACTGCTGTCGAACGACAACAACCGGGACCGACTGCTTAACGTGCTTTCCGAGGCACGGAGGAGCTCAGATGAAATATGTCACTAGCGGTCACCCATCCAGGTACCGACCGCGCCAACGTAGCTTAACCTGCACAATCACTTTCGGACCGTGCTCGCAAATAGGCTACGAGCTCCTCAATGAAATGCAATGAAAATACATATGTCAAAACAACTCTGTCGTTCTGTCGTTTGACATTCCTGTTAGATGCAGCGCCATCTATCTCGAATGGCAGAAATTTAAGCTGGAAAATGCGTCATTGTATTTATCCTTGGCGTGTCGTGTGCCGCCCCATCTTCACCGCATCGTCACTTATCATCACGTAAGATTGAGGTAGGGTTGCCAGATGCCCCGTATTTCAGACTACGACAATATAAGAACGAGTAAATTAGCAAAACAAAATACGGGGTAAGATTCGACTTTTCAGAATCAGATCAAATGTAAAGATATTATACATTTATTAGATTTTATACATTTTCTTCACAATATGAAAAGCTTTTGAAAGCTGTTTCATTGAACTATAAATATAAATTTAAAAATAAAGATTTCGTCATAAAACAATGCTGTTTTAATTGTCTCCCGTAAAAAAAATCTAAAACCGTATTTTTGATGCCAGTAACCCTTAAGCGAAGAAGTGGCAGGTGGCAACCCTAGACTGAGGTCAAATACGGGCTTAGTCATAGATGAATAAAACAAAGTTTCATATCTAAACGACGAAAACAACAGACAGACATAATACTATATTATGTGTAAGTATGTACCTATTAAATTAAAGATAAGAATTAGAAAGTCAGATTTATTGCATTAATATGTGCGTGTGACTTATTAATATCTTTTATTGATAAAATTATGATAAAGGTCATAATTACATTTCATTACACTTGTCCCTAATAAAGACAGATAGTGTTTCAACCTATAACAAACGCCCCAGATAGTGCTGCCAACAGTTAGTAACGAAACAAGTTACAATGGCAATAACCACAAATTAATTTACTTGTAACATTTGCACTACCGATTATTGTCAAAATACTCGTAATTTTAATAGTAAACACTTCAAATCTTGAAATGAAAATACAATAAATTACTTGTTTCCGAGACAAGATAAAGCCAATTCTGGTTTCTCCAATAAACGATAAGTTAGGTCGTAGGTCAATCAACGTAGCGTTTCCCAGTCTCCAAGAAAATGAATACAGCATAGGCATAATTATACAAGGAAATTAAAAGATAAGAATGTTGGGTATGGCAAAAGAAGAATGAGAGCCAAGTTAATGCTGTGGAAATGCGTTCCTTACGTAGTATGTGTGTGACAGGATAAGGAATAGTGTTATAACTTTATAAGGGAAAGGTGTGGTGTGCAAGACGATGTAGTGAGTAAGATTGAAAGAGGAATGTTGAGATGGTTTGGACACGTAGAAAGAATGAATGGAACGAGAATAACGAAAGCGATGTATAAGGAAAAGGTAAATGGAAGGGTAGGGAAGGGGAGACCTGGAAGGGCCTACGTCGACCACATTGCGGACGTTCTAAAGAAAGGTCAGGTGCAGTCAACCACTAACCAAAGAGCGTGTAAGAAGCGATTGATGAGTGTGGAAGAAGCGAGAATGGTTTGCCAGGAACGTTGTAGGTAGAAATCTTTAGTGTCTGCCTACCCCTGCGGGAAACAGGCGTGAGTTTGTGTATGTACGTAACCCATCACATAGTTCAAGACCTTGTATTATCATCAAGAGTTACGCATTTTATTATCATTCAACATTGGTAGTTATCTACAACGCGAGTTTGTTATTCCTTTACCTATCTGTATGATAAAAAATCCATACAATCTAACTAAGCAGATTACACGACGTATGCAATGGTAGACAAGATGATTATTACACCGTTATTACATTCGTTCTACCATGCACAGAATACACAGAATATACAGGAATGGTATGGTGATTTATTCCGATTTTATGATATTAATTATTCATAGTGAGTACTTACCTCCTTATGACCAGGAATGGTGACTTTTCCGACATCTTGGCTCAACTTGATACGCGGCTGTCCATTTATTTCCACCAACTTGTAAACGCATCCTAAGGCTGGCTGGCGTTGACATGTTACTGTAATTTAATGAAATACATAATAAATAAAATAAAAACAGCTACTACTCATACACAATCATTCATAAATTAAGCTAAAATTAACATTAATTATTCATTATTTCATTAAATTATTATAGTTAGGTCAATATTTATTATTTGTTTCAGTTGCCTTCTCTGGCATAGGCCTCCCCCAATTCCTCAACATTATCGTCCAGTGTGCTCCTATTTTCTTTGCAAAGATATCGTCCCAACGTTTATATGGTCTTCCTCTTTTCCTTTTCTCTTCTTTTGGGTACCACTCCGTGATCAATCAAATACATAATACATTTACTTTAATTTAATACACTTTTGGGGTTAGTCCCTTTGAAGGGAAACCAGTTGCAAAGCTGGTTTGAGTTGGCAATGCATATGTAACAGTGTCAATGAACTTAAAGTTCCTTGCCATTTACACTACATAGTGTTTCGTAAATACAATGACTAAAAATACATGGGTAAGTATATTGACTAATTGCAGGAGGATTTAATCTCAGACAACGGATTTAGTAATATAAACAAGTCGCATAGTTCTTGTCTGTATTGTTCATGTCTAAGAGTAATAAAAAGATAAGCGATAAGACTAATTCTAGTACTATTTCATGACGGAACAGTTAAATTTCGCTTTCTGTAAATGTATTCATAAACATTTCATTATGAATTTAGTTAATTATAAGTAATTTATCAGATCACAGTCACGTTTCAAAATATGATTATATGAAACACATAATATGTACAAATATTCTGTGTAATCAAAACATTACCAATTCATATCATGTTATTATACTGATGTATTAAATATGAATCAGAAAATGGTCATCATCATTGCGGTTGGATGAACCACTCCTAGCCCAGGCATTTTACACTACCTGGAGTGGTTAATGAAGAATATTGGTAAAGTGTAAAACTTTAAAATGTTTTTTTATTAAAAAAAACCAATTATCTCGTAATATATAACATTACCTCGTAGTTTTAAAACTTTATTCACTAATGTCACGATTCACGAGTTCGTGATGATGGTAGCGAAGTGGGTAGGTGTTATCTCTTTTATGGTAGTAGCTAGCTAATAAATGACTGTAGAGGAAGCAAGAGAGGCATGCAAAGATAGAGATTCGTGGCGCTCCATTCCCTCTACCTACCCCGCAGGGGACACAGCGTGTAGTTATATATGTATGTATGGCTGGGACACCAAGACGAGAGTCCGGGGGTGGTCCAAATTCGATTCGAAGCATGTTATGTACCAATGAGTGTTTTTCACCATGGACGACAGCCACTACCCATGTGTTTTTAAAGGGTAACAAACTAATCTAACGTTGAAGAATTACAGTCTGAGGAAACATACATGTCTGAGGAAAAATGGTCTGACTGAAGGCATGTGAAATCCACCAACTAGCACTGGTGGATCATGGTCCGTATGATCTTGCGCAAGGAGAGGACGACGAAAGACGAATGTCGTATGGATCTACAAAGATTTTATAAACTGCTCAATTAACGTATAACTTAAGTGCTTATTTATAGAGATGCCACGTATATTCGGCTACTATTCGGTATTCGGCCTATTCGGCCACTTTTTTGGTATTCGGTATTCGGCCGATTAGTGCGTACTATTCGGCCGAATACCGAATACCAAATCATGAAAAATACCCCACATATTACTTAAGATTATATGCATTCTATTACCAAATTACAATACTTTAGTAAGTAAAATTGCTCAATGGTAGGTTGTGATGGATAATATCTCATAATATTCCCATATAGGCGATTTTTTATTAATTGGTGTCATTTTGTAAACCTTTTAACGAACAAACAATTGAATAAGAACTATTCTCTGCACAATATTAATGTTTTATGTATTATTATGATCTGACAAAGCGTGCCGTGACGTGATTTACTCGCAATTGAAACAAATACCCGCCCGTCGCTCCCGTATGCACCGTAATGAGACTTGTTGCGGCCTGTCTATTACGAGTTTACGCCTTCGGCAACCATGTATTTTGTGCCGAATATTCGGCGCTTCGGCCGACAGCGTTGCCTTATATTCGGTATTCGGCCAAATCACTATTCGTGGCAACTCTACTTATTTATCATCATAACATACCTAAATGTGTTCCAATGCCGAAGCAGTCGATCTTGTGGCCCTGTTCGTTCAGACTGAGAATAGTGTCCTCGTTGATGTCGTTGGAGGCAACAATAGTCAGATTAGCGAACCAAGGCAGTTTGAACGCCCCGGCCACTCGTTCGAAAGTGTTTCGGGCCAGTACCGACAAATACGCCAAGTCTCCGCTGTCGATACGGATACCAACGGCTCTGTACCCACAATCGTTAAGGGCCAAAGCCACGGCACAGAAGTTCAGAAGACCACTCCTGTTGAGGAAAGTTTATTTCGTATAAACCGTTAAGTGACTTACCGTCAGTTGCAAGAAATGCTCTCAAAATTAATTCATTAAAAATTTGAATAACATGCTATCCCTTTATACACCATAGTTCTAGTTAAAGATGACAAAAGCCTTAACGAAGCCTTAACCTTTGGACGTTTCTTGCAATTCACGGTAAGTTGTATAAGAACTGTCATTTGCATTTACATACTAAGGGCTCCAAACCGAAGATAAATTCCTTGCCGCCGCTGAAATATCGCAACGTATGAAAATACATAGATATGCTTATTCGCACAGGTGTGATTTTAATTGATGCGAATATTTCGCCATATCACCATCCGCGACGGCAGAGAATTTTGACCCGGTTCGGGAGAATGCTTTATGTATGCAGGTAGACTTTATAATCATAAAAAAATGTATATAAATAGTTGTAGTCAAAAATACAATAAAAGGTGTAGACCATTATAGCAAGCGACAATTTTATTTATGGTCATAACTTAGTATTCTTACGTTTACTGGCAAATTGGGTACGATTGAATTGGTTCAAAATTGCACAGCAGTGTGTCATGCACTTCAAAGTACCGATTAGGTAAATTCTATCTGAACTGCGCAAGCATTTATGTAAGTATGGTAATGCAGTTTGTTTTGCTGCAACTGCAGGGCCAGTCTGAACCTACCCCAATTATGTATAGTGCCTGAACAATCTCGTGTATACAATGTCGCCACTACTTCAATTAGAAACTTGATATACGACTACATACAATCTCAACTAAGGCGAAGTAACTGATGCTATGATGTCATCTGCTATTACGAAGAAACGAGTCAAGGCTTTACGAACTGCTATTAAAATATTACACTAATTTCAGCAACTACATAATATCTAAATACTTATATAGTTGGTAACAAAACTAAAATAAATTCTATCTTACTATCTAAATAAATGGTGTATGATGATAACTATACATGCAAACATACTGAGTCCATTACAGTGAATGTGTGCATATCCCTATACAATGCAACTGTGCCCAATGACTAAGACTTTTCCTAATTTTGCTGTTAGGTCCAGGACAATACGTCACACTGAAGCAAAATGTAAAGGTTCTCGCTGGACATATTCTTTATTTACATTCGGTTGTAACATGAAGCGCCGTCCACATACGCTTCACTGAAAAAGCCAAATAAAATATATTGTAAACTACAGCTTGTAATGTATGGATTGTGATGGTTAGAGAATCCCGAGTATCCCGTATGGTTGTTAGTAGTGTGTCTGTCGATGTCACCTTCCGTGTGAGTCTGTCATGCCCATCCTAACAATGACATGTAAAATGAATGTGACGATAACTGGCGTTACGCCAGTATTAAGATAAAGAATCAAAAAATCCACATAACTTAGACAAAAACGAACAATGCAAAACAATAAGACAAGTTCATTAGACACCAAATGTTCATTTTTCTATTGGCATCTTTACCTCAGTGTGCGTTCGACCGTGCTATGTCCATATGTACTAGGTATACTCGGTGAGTTTTGTACGCTAGGACCATTGGGTCCACAGTTGCTATTGTAGCCAGAATGCCCATTCATATGCTGCCTGTGTCGTGACTGTAAGCCTTGAAAATTATACCTCTTCACATCGTACGTATCCACTAGAGCCAAGAAACCAGACGGGAAAGCTAGGGCATATGATATCAGGGCAGCCAGTTCGCCGTCGCTGGCCTCTTCCGGCGATGTATCAATTATGGACGAGACACGCTTGCGCCACTCGGTCGCCAGAATTAACATGTCGTGCTGATTCTGTGTCTCTGCGTGTCTCAGCATCACTGAATGTATGTCGTCTAGGTTGCTGAATGACGTGACAAACGAATGGGCGTGAGTCCCTTTCACGGGTATGTTAAACATTTTCCCCGCCAACACGTTACTTGTTCCATCAAAACCACCTGAAAGTAAAGAAGACGTTTGAAAGTTGATCTAAAACTAAAGGCAAATGCGTCAGAATGTTTTTATTGAAGTATTTTTATGAAGGACACAGTTTCGTGTGAAGATAACAGGCACATAATTCAGGCAAGCGAACGCGATATAAAACTTTGTCTTGGCATGAGTAATGGAGTAACTCGGGGAACGTGTTCAAGGACAAGGTTCGCGAGACTTGCATGATTAAACAATATTCGGATTTCGCTATTGGAGGCTTCTTATGAGCCAACAGCGCTGCGGGGTGTGTTATATTGCACAAGTTTGAATAGGGTGAGCCGCGTGCCAGGCACGGCCCAGCTCGGTTTCACCAGCCGTAAGGCTGCGGAACACGCTAATACAATCAATACGTATAGACAAGTTAATTTACGCCATTATTTTCTAGACAAAGGAACAACAGCATGGTTAAAATGATTGAGTATACTAAAATCTAACCAATGTAAGCATATTTCGAAGCAGACAATCCACCGTCGGGTCCTTGCGCTCTCCTCAGACCAAATTCCAATAACGAAACATTTTTTCCGGCTACCATTCTATATCGTGCAGCATTCGTTGCCATCAAGCTGAAAAATAAATATTAAGATTAGCGTATCCGTCTTTATAGATTAGCTAGCTTGACAGAGCATACATTTTTTCTAATTTATCTCTAAAGAGCATAGGTACCATTATTACAATTGCACTTATATGGAAATGAGAAATGAATTACTTCTGCCAAAAAATGTTACAAGTTTGAAACCCATGCCGGCTGTGGTTTCATAATATCAACATCATCTTATTTGAATGAGTATTTTGTACAGAACCCATATCAGACTAAATTAGACCCGGGCAGCTCGCTATTACCGTTCTCAGAACGATAAAGTTATAATTATCGTGCGATGGCGTCGTAAACAGAAAAACAGCGCTATAACCAACGCGACATCATTGTCTCTGTTTAGCAGGCCATCCTATGATATCAATTCATCATTTGAGAACGGTATTAGCTACCCTGATGTTTTCCAAAATCTTGGATTTTCTCCACTGTTATAGGATCTTAAAAATGGTAAAGTAGGATTAGTTCATTACAACATCTGGAACCTTGAAGATCTGACGACGACCTGGAGGATACCAACGTAGTGGGTGGATCTCACTCACTTAATATCGATACGTTGCGTCGGGGGATTTTTATTTCTCAATTTATCTGAAAAGTTTGACCACGAAGCTGAAACCCAGCTATCGACCGACCGGGTATAGCCTAGCCATTTAGTCTAGGCAGTCACTAATTACCTACCTACTATTTACTTACTCATAGGTACTTATTTAGAAACATTATTTTATTACCGACGACGTCACGTACCCAATGATTCATCGCCTTTTCTCCTTTATTCTGGTGTATGTATTTCTCCTACTCATGCCTATAGCACATTAGTATTAACTAATGCTTGTATATATTCGCATTATATACGTAGGTATTGATCATTGACGTATTCAATATATAAATAACATAAAATGACATAAGATATAAAAGTATACTATCACACAGACACAGACGATAGGCTAAATGTTATCAATAAAACGTAATGTAAGTTTTATCAGCAATGCGACATAAATCCATTCCTATTCGCTAGCTGCTAAACATAGAGGTTTAGGGGAATACCCGTGTAGTCAGAAATGGTAGGTTAATACTATGTAATCGGAAACAATACAAGTTCTGTTTCCACAAAAGTTTAATTAGATGATGTAATAGTAGTAGCGCATGTAGGGGAAGTCCCTCAAATTAAATCGAGTCAAACAATACTCAGAAGAGTACGTACCTAACCCACATGCAAACTTTAAACAAAGTTTGTACGTGATGGTATTATTTGTGTGACATTAGTCATCCACAAAGAGGGCATTCAGAGTGCAAGGGAAAAAACCCTCAGGACATGACATAGTAAACCTCCTGAGCTAGATAAATGTTTTGTTCCTTTTAGAGTTCCCGAGTAAGTCCCGAAGGAAAGAGAAGCCACATCCGCTTAAAACGAACACATTAGATACTCGTACTACGTTAGTTAAAAATTATTTTTAAAACAATGCACAAATTGACATATAGGGGAAGTCCCGGAATGGTAAATTAAGGCTCGGACAGTATCGGTCGGTTCCATTTCCATGGAACCGACCGCAACGGCGGACCGAAGTTATATGAAGCTTCATATAAACACAAACAAAAATACGCTGTCGACTACCGTAACGCGGTTCCTGAACCGACCCGCCGTTGGAAACGTCGTCGTGTAGTCCCAGCCTGAGTCTGATTATAATAGACTTGGTATGGCGAGAATGGGTAGGTGGGAAACATTTGATATTAGTACGACAGTTGTAGGTAGGTAGGTGAAGTATCAGTAAACAAACAGATTGGGCTTAAAACTCAAGTCATTGCATTGCGACATAAAGAAAATTAAATATATTATTGTATGTTGTTGAATAAAAGGGATAGGTACTAAGAAGTAGGTACTATTAAAATGCTAACGTACCACGGAGTGTACAATTAATTGTTCCAGTCAAGCGTGGTTACTGATAAGCCTAGATACCTATCTATCAACTCTTATAGTACTAATAACATAATGTAGGTAGTCAGATAACGTGTTTCTGACACGGATTACACTTATTGTGTATTTCAAGTATGCTATTATTAATAATAAATAGTTCAAACATGATATCAAGCAACTTAGGTTCTCTGTTCCCATGCACTTTTTTATGAGTAAACCTATTGTTCATTCCGCTTTGTACAAGGAGAAATGTGTTTAGTACGAACCTAATAGACAGTGGGTGTACGTGTCGCTCGCTCCCGAATGGGATTATGGTGGACATACACTAGGGATGTTACGGAGCTTCGACTTCGACTCCGACTCCGAAAGGCCGGAACTTCCGATTGATTTTATACCCCCCCGACTTCGACTTCAGCTCGGATAATTTTGAATCGGAGGTTATACCGAAGATTTGTGAGCAAACATATTCAAATATTAATATTTTATTAAATAGTGTAGGACTACATAAAGGAATATGTTATATTGCCGCAAACGTAATCTAATCATGATCATCAAAATACGTCTTGTTTTGGCATACAAATACTTAAAGAACATTGGCCAGTTCTGCTATAAAATTAAAAAACGGTTTAAAATTTGAACTTCTGAACATCTTTCTTCTACCTTCGCCTCAGACTCCGGTTCCGACTCCGATAAATCAAATTTAAAACCTTCGGTTTCGACTCCGGTTCCAGTAAAACCACCTCCGTAACATCCCTACCAGACACAATCCAACCTATCGTCCAATGTGCATGAGGCGTGATCAAGTAAAATTTGACCGTGTGTGGGTGACAATTATTATTGGCATGACAAGTAGGTATACTTGAACACTTGATTTTCTTTCGACTTAACAGGATTCACTTTTACTTTTTGCGTACACAATTTTGTAATGGTAAAACTAATAATGAATAATAATACCTAACGATATTATAATTTTACTACAGTATTCATGCTGGGAGGTCGCTATCTTAGAACAAAATATTTTTGTCAAATTTAAAACCACATGGATATTAATTATCGTAGGTACTCGACAGTATGAAGTGACTTACCTTGCAAAGTTAACCAGGGTTAATAAGGTCGTTTCTAATAATTGAGTAATTATAAGTGGGCCTTCCACTCTCAACAATGGGACCCTGTAAAAAATATATATATACTTATGTAAATCTTTCCAACTACTAATAGAAATGATTTCAAGACATATTGTAATAATAAGATTTGTAACACACCTTGGAAACGCGACGGAGCCTTCATCAATGGCACTTAGTTTAACGTCCTTGCAAGTCAAATCTTTCAAATAGTTAAAAAAGTCAGCCTCAATGTTTTCTGGCAATGTACGCATTAAATATTCAATATCTGGAAAAAACAGAAATGACTGACATAACGCAATCTGCCGTAGACACATACCTATTGTAGCGTAATAGCGCGTTTCACGAAGTGCGTAGGCATTTCACGAAGTGCTAAAAAAGTTAGACAGATAGGCTCAATTTACATTGCCGCGGAATTGAATGGAAGCGAATTTTCGCAACGTAATTGTACATAGCATAATGAACTTTATGTCAATTGTGTAACATACAAACTAAATACGCTTTACCGCTAGGGGAATTCTTGAGAATGCGCGAGGATTCCCTGGAAGACGCGCGACCTCTTTTTTGCTCGTATTTAGTTTGAATGTTACACAATTGACATAAAGTTCATTATGCTATGTACAATTACGTTGCGAAAATTCGCTTCTATTCAATTCCACGGCAATGTAAATTGAGCCATACTATAATAGTCGAATTCTACATTATCCGTCTAAGATTTTTAGCCACTTCGTGAAATGCAGATCATTAGGTAGCACATAGCGTACCAGTATTGAATTACACTAATGTGTCTAGGTCAAAACCGCACTGTTGTGAAATGCCTAACAAGTGTTAAGGTGCGGTTACACCTAGTCGTTGACCGATCGTCTGGGCGATCACAGCATGCGGGCACTGCCTATATGTGAATTACCAGTGTCGACCACATTCGTCGAATGTCAAAGTGCGAGTCATCGAGCGAATGACGTTGGACGACTTCGGCCAACAATGGTCGGTCGCCGAAGCGGTCAACGACTATATGTATCTGCGCCTTTACGTGGATAGTGAAATAGAAGGCGCAGTAGCCAGGACGTTCGACTTCCAATGCTTGAGATCCGGATTCGAACTGGTTTAAAAAAATTATCTAAGGTGGATCTCATGGCTTTTCCCCTAGTGCAAGAAAGTTTGTAGCCTATACCTAGTAATGGGATGGGAACGGAGTCGTTTTCAGTGACTTTGCCGCCCTATTTTGCAGTTAAAGTTTGCCACCCCTACCAAGTTTTGCCGCCCCGAATTACCCACTCCATCATGATTGCTGCCCCATCAAATAAAATGCAAATTATCCAGCCTTTACGTCATTATGCATCAAAATCGGTCCTATTATCACATGTACATATAAATTCTCTTAGGTTCTTCCCCCCATCCCAACCCAAAACGCAGACCTAGACGGCCCAGACCCAAGCAAAACCCAGACCTAGATCCAAAACCCACACTAAAGACCCAGTACAAAAGGATCGAATCCGGACCTCGCACGCATTTAGAGTCGAACGTCCTTAAGTTGCTACTACGCCACCAGGGGTTCAATCACACAATCCGCGTAAAAAATGTTGGGCATTTCCCGAAATGCGTTCCCGAGCTAGACAGTGTAATTCAGGGGATTCCACACACCATGGTCCAACTGAAATGACAATACCATATGCTTTGTGCGAACTATCGATCTGCGCTTCACTTCACTTTTTTATTTATTTATTTATTACAGCCTCTTTCAGATTTTGTTTACTTAATTACTATTAATTTTTTTACGGTAACTAGAATCGTGTGCCTCCGGGCAAAGGCCTCCCCTAGTCTTCTGAATTCTTCCCTTTCCAACACCACCCTAGTCCACGTCCTACCAGCCAATTCCGCTATTTCATCATCTCAGCGTCTAAATGGTCTACCTCTCTTTCTTTTATCGCCTCTTGGATACCAAGTTGTGATCATTTTGCTCTCACTTTAATGATTTTTAAAGCAAGACAGATTGTGTAGAATTCGATGATTACAGTATCTGTTTATTTTTAGCACTTGGTGAAATGCGTAGGCACTTCGTTGAATGCGCCATTACGCTATATGTCTACGACACATCTATATCTTGCCTATTTTTTACCAATAAATTTTATTATAAATATATGTTATTTATAATAATATTTATTACTTTCATAAATAATTAGATCAATTTATGTAAGTACCTACTTTCTCTAATTTTATTTCTTCTATACTTAATCTCTGTATGGTTAAATGATAAGTTTTGCTATTTATCGAATAAATCTAATCTATAATTTGAAATAGTATAAAGTGAAGCTATAGATTTCCCAATGAATAGTAAAAAATGAAATCATACCTTCTTTTTTCTTTACTCCAATATTTTTATTTAGTTTGAAGACTAATCATTTACTATGTATGTTTTTACTTAGGTATGTTATAAAATGAGTCTCGGTGACTTACCACTGTCAGAGTAATGGAAATTCTCCAGAAACTTTAGACATTCCTCAAGACCAGCGAATATTGTAAATTCTCCATGAAACGGATTGTTACGGAAAAATAAATCAAATACGGCCACATCCTTCACCTTTCCTGCTTTCCAATAGGCATATGCCATGGTTATTTGATAGAGATCTGCGAAGAAAGCATTATTATATTATAAGTATGCGAATCTATGTATATAAGCCTATGAATTATAAACTAGCATAATGGTAACAATATTATGAATAAATTAATATACAAGTGCCTTACCATCATAATCCATCAGTAGAACACTATATTTAAGTTTAATACACTAACTAGAAGAAAATCTACCATACCAGTATTTTTTAATATTATTAAACTGTGAAACTAAAAGTACAAATACAAATATACTGTATCGCACACCCGGGACATAAACAAAACATACAACATAAAGAGAGGTACAATACAATGTGCAGAAGGCGGCATTATCGCTTTAAGCGATATCTTCCAGGCAACCTTCAGGTGATGGAAACATCATAAGATACATAATATACGGGTGCAAAAGGCGTATGAAGTAGATACTACCCTCAAATAAATAAATAAAAATATATTTTTTTTAAATATATGCAAACCTATGCAAGCTGCCAAGCAGTAGTAATAATATTACATAAATACTATAATACAGGGTGTCCCGTAAATAGTAACTAAGCCGTCAGGTGGGGATCGGCCTATCTATGGACTACAAGAATACAAAAAAAAGTTTTAGTGAAAGTCGTTTGGTTTTCGAGTTATTCGTTTTTTTTTGTTTTTTAATATTTTGGGCACCTAGTTCACAAAATTGAGTGTCATTCCTGTGAATGTCGGAATTTTTGGATTCTGTTTATTCCATAATAATCTAGGATGATTGCGTAAGCGATCCCATGTCGAAATTATTGAGTAATAATCGTAGTTTTGTCACAACTTACAGTTTTTAATACATTAAGTCTCCACTCTATCGCTCATCAGCAACTTTAGACCCCTGTGGTGTAAAAAAAATGTATGGGGCTAGAACTGCCCATTGTTTTAAAAACTTGCCTACTATTTGCAGTTTTTAATTTGGTATTAACATTACAATTCGGCCCATTAAAAAAAAAGTTATTGCTATTTTTATACAAAAGGGTGCAATTTCTCAATTTAGAATTTTCTAGTATAAACAAGAAAATTGTTCAAAATGGAAGTTAAAACTAATAAACAACACTAAAAAATAATGCCGAAGCACTAAATCTACCTGCTTTAGGTCGGTTTCTTGGAACCTGCAACAACAACAGCGACAAGATCATAAAAATCGCCTGATGTGAGCCAAGACAATAGAACTAGCGCATATTGGTTTCGAATGTGGAAAGGAGATAGATAATGACTTTCTATTTCCATTTCGCCAAAGGATAACGTTATCAGTACCTCCGTAGTGCGACTTCCGATTTCACATGCGACGCATCTCTGCTCCTAATTTTATCTAACGTTGCTTGATTTGTGCTACGAACTCTTGACTTGTTTTGCTTAGTGATTTGGACTGTTTCTTTCTGAGATTATCTACGACGACTTGGCATTCCCCTGGACTATTTGTGCTGTGATAATATGGCAACGGCCCGTCGTGAACGTGGCGTGTATACGTTTAGATACCTTTTTCCGTTTAAAGTTTCAGGCAACTCAAAGGGCCCAATCACTTGGCCGTTAAGTATCCCGGTCCAGAGGTTTATTTTAAATCTAACTTGAGATCTGTCTTCTCTTATTGAGTGTGGATTTACGTAATTCCAGCAATGCAAATTATGCAAATTAAGAAATCCGTCTTTTTGACACGAGGACTCGTCGCTCCACCACTAAGCAAAACAAGTCAAGAGTTCGTAGCACAAATCAAGCAACGTTAGATAAAATTAGGAGCAGAGATGCGTCGCATGTGAAATCGGAAGTCGCACTACGGAGGTACTGATAACGTTATCCTTTGGCGAAATGGAAATAGAAAGTCATTATCTATCTCCTTTCCACATTCGAAACCAATATGCGCTAGTTCTATTGTCTTGGCTCACATCAGGCGATTTTTATGATCTTGTCGCTGTTGTTGTTGCAGGTTCCAAGAAACCGACCTAAAGCAGGTAGATTTAGTGCTTCGGCATTATTTTTTAGTGTTGTTTATTAGTTTTAACTTCCATTTTGAACAATTTTCTTGTTTATACTAGAAAATTCTAAATTGAGAAATTGCACCCTTTTGTATAAAAATAGCAATAACTTTTTTTTTAATGGGCCGAATTGTAATGTTAATACCAAATTAAAAACTGCAAATAGTAGGCAAGTTTTTAAAACAATGGGCAGTTCTAGCCCCATACATTTTTTTTACACCACAGGGGTCTAAAGTTGCTGATGAGCGGTAGAGTGGAGACTTAATGTATTAAAAACTGTAAGTTGTGACAAAACTACGATTATTACTCAATAATTTCGACATGGGATCGCTTACGCAATCATCCTAGATTATTATGGAATAAACAGAATCCGAAAATTCCGACATTCACAGGAATGGCACTCAATTTTGTGAACTAGGTGCCCAAAATATTAAAAAACAAAAAAAAACGAATAACTCGAAAACCAAACGACTTTCACTAAAACGATTTTTTGTATTCTTGTAGTCCATAGATAGGCCGATCCCCACCTGACGGCTTAGTTACTATTTACGGGACACCCTGTATATACAGAAATATAATACTTAATATATAATCAAAAATATAATAAATAAATAAATAACACACATCATATGCTAAGGTGAAACTGCATTACAACAATTAGGCAGTGTATCCACACTGCAGTTCGTAATGTTGACGAAGGAGATTTAAAAAAAAAAGGAAAAAGATTTTAAAAGTAAAAGGTATGTTAATATTTATATTGTACTTCTAAAAAAATGACCAGTCATTATTAGTTAATCTTGGGAGATATTGTAATCAAAAGTAAAGTTATAATAGAAGCACGGATCAATCTAGAATAAAATCTTCCAGATTTGTTATTTGTTCCGATTAAACAAACTAATTTTTTTTCATTTAATTGTTTCAATTACTGCAGAAGTTCAGACTACTTTTACATAGGTACAAGTGGGTTTTGTTCGAATCAAACCTAAACCAGTACTTAGATTATTGCACTATGAAACAGAAATTATTTGAAACTGAATAAAATTAAACAAATGATCATGAGTTTTCATTAAATCTGAGGTAGGTATATACAAAGTTCCAAAGTCTACAAGTTAAAGGTAGGTAGTAAAAAAATAATTAGGCTCCAAACCAAAATATTAATAAAGATAAATTTGAACTCACCTGTGAGTAAAGGTTGCACAATACCGTTTTGTCTTGCCATTTTATGATTGCTGACTAATTCAATGTTGGACATTTTCGTTTTCAGTAGGAAATATGCTGGAGCGTTTAAGAACGTCTGAAGCGTAAGCTATCTGCCGAACGACTAAAAGAAATAATTTCATGGTGATATCAACAACAGTTCTTGCTTATCAGCGCGCCAAACACTTTTGACATGAGCAGGAAAAACTACGCATGCGCATTTAATTTCCTATTGACTCTGAAGAATAGAGGTCATTTTTGAAGGTCGAACAGGTTCCTTCTATTTTCGTTCTTGATTTTTCAGAATCGGGTTGTAATTATGATTCAACACAAGAAATATAGGTAGGTATTACAGCACGAAAGAAATCCCCGATTTCCCCCAGGGACTTTAGAATATAAGAAACTCAACCAAACCAGTGTTGCCGTTGGTCAATCTCATAAATACCCAACAATAGAGTTTTAACTAGATATTAAGCTACGCGTCCATTGCGTCGTCATCGCAGTGTACGCTGTGAAAAAAATATTTGCTTTGTATTGATTCCTATGGAACTGCGTTCACTAGGATCGGTAAATCCGGGCCGCATGTCAGCATTTTGACTATACTAATTCGTAAATAATCGTAAATACTGACACTCTCTTCGCAGCTTATGCTACGATGAGGACGCAATGGACGCGGACCTTTAATAGACTAGACAGAGAAAGCCTATACGACTGCTCGCTTCAACCAGGAGTGCTGCCAATGGGCAGGGAATTCCCCGAACTTCGGGGAATAGGGGGTTAGCGCGGAGTTTGGAAACATGGGGGAATTCCAGTTAATAGACAAAAGGCACACGATTGGCTTCTTTTAAAATTACCGTGCTGATAATTGCAAGAGGGGGGTCGAGCATACATTTTTTTCTTGTTTTTAAACCAATGTTTACGATGGTATAACTATTACTTTTCTAACTCTTAAACTTTCGATACACGAAGCTCTCGAAAGTACATATTTTTCGTTACATAATTTTCCTTGGATGACCCCTTAACCTAACATAATATAATTTTATAATATATATTCTAACGTACGCTAGTACATAGACATAGTTGATTCTAACATAATTTTTCACTAAATAAAAGCAAATATAAATGCTACAGACAAGACGACGTTTGGCATGTATCAAAAATTAAAACCTACAAATAATTATTTAACGCTAATTGTAATTTTCCTTTTCGGGGTCAATAAATTGTCCAGTGTATACTTTTCTTCCAGTGTGTTACATATTTCCAGTGTGTTATTGTGTGTAACATTTTCCAGTGTATAAAACTACAATTTTAAACGGCCTTACACATATGTTTTATTATGCGCAGCAAATGGTCACAATTACTACTCTAGGTACCGGCCAGCACCGGTAAAATTTTTTTTGAAGAAAACAAAATAACGGCGGCTCACTATGCCAAAATGTTTGAACCCCTTTCTAACCTATAGTTATTATATGTTTCACTACACAGTACAGTTATTCCGTCCGTCGTCTAAGAGATCGATTCCACTAAATACAACGTAACGAAATAGAACCTAAACTGCATCGTTATAACGTATTTCGTATGTTACTATCCAATAACGATCCAATTTCAGTTAAGTTCCGATCGATCGAAAAGCAACGTATTTGTGCATTCTACTAAAACGTTTATTTTATACTGAATCGCAGTTGAACGGTAACAAAACGCTTCAATCGTTAAATATAACGATCGAACATAAGTTCCTTCCAAGGTACTTTTGTCCGATCAATAGTAAATCGAATGGTGGTAGAGTTATGCGTCAGTAGAATGCGATATGGACACCAATGGACACCAAGTCCAAATAGAATTGTACCGAAAACTAAATTGAAATTGGATAGAAATAGAACTACAAACGTTGTAATTTAGGCGAATTGGGCCCCGCGAATTGCCTGGCGAAGGCAAAGGTGACTAGACGCGGTAGTCCCCTTTTTGTATTGTGTGTGCCATTTGACAGCTCGTGAGTTCAAATCTTTCTTACTCAATAATCTAGCTGTATTCCGATTACTATCGGGAGTACTGTTCATTTTGACTTTGATACTATAGAACTTCTTATCTTGTGTATTGCTATATTTCTGCAATTAAACTATTTCCATTCACAAGTAAAGCACTCATTAAATTCCCCAAACACAAGACGTTTGAATTCCCAGACTTTGGATAAAATCTTTCAAATGGGCAACACTTCTTTTGACATTTCATGAAGTGTTACCAGTAGTAATAAAAAGTCAGCGCGCGACATCTATCGGTACTTTATGGAATGCTTTTGCGTCATAAAAAGTAGTGTTTGATTGGGTAGGCAAGGGGCGCTTTTATGATTACCAATCCGTTACCGTTTACGATTTTATCGTCCACGTCCACTTTAACGCTTTTATAATTTACCTATCGGTAGGTAGGAAGTGGGGCGGGAGGCGCGAGGGCGACCTCACTCACACATCTTTAATTTCTTGTGGGTACACACTACCACTACTCTCAACTTTGCCGTGACGATTTCACAGGCCTGATGCAGGTCTGCCACGGCAACGGCAATGCCGACGGCAAAACGTCGAAAATTTAAAAGCGTTTTTCTTCATACATCAGTTTTCAATTCGAACCAAGAGACGGCTCATTCTTTCTTCATTGGCATATGCAGAATTTCACGATGATTGACATTCATGTCAGCACAACGGTACGGTCAACAAACGTAACACTCGTATGGGTGTAATGTTGTGTCATGGGTGTGTATACGTATATAATAAGAGCCATCTTTTCTTAGTCAGATAGGTTTATTAATATAAAACTTACTATTTGTTTACATTTATTAGGTAAGTAACTACCTAGGCTTAGCAGCTTTTCTTACTGCAGAACATGTTCCTGTGATATTTTAAGTTGCCACTACACTTCACGCAAGAACAAACAAGAACGCCCGCGAAACAGGAGGTACCTTCGCCCCTCATTTTTGGCCCGCGAACGATTCTTGCCCCGCCCACCGTGAAGGCGTCCACACTTCACGCGCGAACGCCAAGAACGATAGCAAAAAGAAGCGGCAGCTAATGCTTAAGACGTCCATACCGCGCTGGCGCCGGACCGATAATAAGAACACGTGAAGTGTGGACGCGTATTTCGCTGGGTTTTCTTACCAAGTCTTGGCAATATTATTGCACGAAGTGTAGTGGTACCATAAGATTCGCAATATTATACATGAAATCATTCTTAAGAGACGTTCCCTAACTTTTGGAGTTGGTTAATCATTTTTTTAAACCGGCCAAGTGAAAATCGGATTCGCGCACTGAGGGTTCCGTTCTCAAAAGAAATAAGTAGTTATAGTTTTGAAAAATAACGAATAAATTTTTCTTCTTTAAGTCTTTTATAGTGTAAGTTTTTGAAGACCATTGTTGAATTTATTATCATTAGACCTATGTTTCCGAAAAAATATGTAATTTTTAGCGACGTTAATTGACTTTTTTGCACATCATATTTATAACGTGCCCAATAAAATACCTAAAACTTACTTCTGTCAAATGCTAAAAATAATGAAGTACCTATAGATGCGGGCAAGCAAGTTCTACAACTGTGCCAAATATTAAGTCTATAGCTTCAGTAGTTCCTGAGAAAAACATACGGACACCGAAGTCTCACCATAAGGGTTCAATTTTTGCCATTATGGTACAGAACCCTGAAAATGGTATAGTCAGCAAGAAAAATGCCCATTATTACATATTTTTTTTTGATGTCAATCGAATCCATTTCATAAGGATTATACATACTCTATCAGACCAAAGTTATCGAGGGAAGCGTAAGAGAACTTAAATATCAGAAATGGCAAAAATAGATTTTCATAGAAAAAATATTACGCCAATTAACTCCGCCATGTAATCCATAATTGAAATGTAATGGAAACAACAGGCATTAAGAGTAAAAAGTTATTGATACTGACTGTAGGACCTATGTTCAAAAATCTATTAATGCAGTCCTGAATAACTCCAAAAGTTAAGAAAGGTCTTCTAAGAACTATTTCATATTGGTGGTTCTTGTCCAAACCTTCCAACCTGTATAATTTGTTCAAAATAAATGGAATGTTCTGAATGTAGGTAATTTACTTGAGCAACGCGTTTTTAGAGAGCAGGGCTAATGGCCTGTCCTTGCTGGGATGCTCCTTGTCATGGTGAAGCAGCAGACCTCTTCTCGTCACAAACTTCTCAGAGCAGAATGAACACTGGAATGGCTTCTCACCGGTGTGTTGGTACATGTGATACTGAAAATAATAATTTGTAATTGAATTTTTATTTTATTTATAGTTCTGTTTTGTATAGTATAACTCTCACGTCCATAATCCTCGAAGGGGTAAACAGAGGAACCACCTTCATCATGTGTAGTTCCCATTTTTGGTCGTAAGATTTGGTGACAAACGTGATAGGCGGCGAGCATATCGCCGTCTACTAGGTGTAAAATAGTATCCACCAAGGCCCTAAGTCGCCTCGTACGACACTCATGTCTATTCATTATGGCCAGCATGACATGGCCACAATTTAAATGTTATGCTTACAACTAAAATCTAGTATTAGAAGTGGTACACCACAATAGTGCAGAAGTGAGATTGATCGAGTGACGTTTGTTCCACAGTCATATCATAAACCCCAAACTATTTAGTTGTTGTTGCCTGAATCTAGTTAATTGGTTCCCCTAACAAAATATAACATGTTTATCACACACATTAATGTCCACGCTTCCTTTGTCAGCGAAGCACGCAGATACATAGACATACATAGAGCACCAGAAGGCTATCATATATTATCTACATCTGTATTTATATACATAAGATGCCATAAAACATTTTGTTTCAGTATATAAAGTATTTTTAGTATCAAGCAATGTCTTAACAGGAATCAAACTTCTCATCACCACGAACTAGGTAAGTGCTCCATCAACTGTTCCTCAACAAGGCGAGGTCGTCAACAAGACAAGTGTAATTCTCAAAATCTCACCGTGAAATTATCCCTCTTCATAAAGCTATGGTCACACAATTGACACTGATATTTGAAGATTCCTTTTACAGCTGTAAGTGGAGTCTTTGGTGCAATGGCCCGAGGCTGCAACACCTGATTCTCTCTTGAAACTGCAGCACGGCGTCTGAGCTTGCCCTCGACGCGGCGACCAGGATGCATGCGACTGCGATGCGAGTAACAATTGCCCGAGCTTGCAAAGCACTTCTCACAGAATGGGCACTTGTACGGCTTGGCCCCAGTATGTTGGTTAATATGGAACTGGAAAATAAATATTAAAATAATCTTAGTGTGTTCTAAAACCAGTTGAAATTATTCACGTTAACAGTTGTACACGTTCCATTACTTGTGTCAAATATGTTTGATTTATTTTCAGTTGTTAATGCGGTAATGGAACATGGAGAGTTGTCAATGTGAATTATTTCAACTGGTTATGGAAAACTCTCTTGGTTGGCAATAGTTGACATTATAAATTATTATTAGGTATTTATGAAGGTCGATGACTATTAATTCTCTCAAAATGTAATCAGTTTTCTGCCACTTTGTCCAAGATATTCACAGAGAAGGAAATCTCTGTTCATTCAATCTTTGCTAACTTTGAATCTTTTAATTTTCATATATACCTTTAAGTCCTGATTCCTTTTGAAACTCTTCTTACAAAGGTGGCACTGGAAAGGCCGCTCGTTACTATGTGTGATACTGTGAGTCTTCAGATTGCTCCGGGTGTTGTAGGAGCGTCCACACACCTTGCAATTGTAGGATTTGCCTGCTGACAGGTGCACAGCCATGTGAGCTGCTAGAGTCCTTTCTGTTCTAAAACTGTAACAAATTAATTTTATTTAATACATCAAAAAAGTACAAAACAGTCGGGATTGCCAATGAAGGTTATGTAACACAATGTTAAGTTAAATAATTTTTAAAACAAGGTGTTCCCGAGGATATGCATTAACTTCGCCAAACACTTCTGTATAATTATGAGGATATACATAACCCAATTTTGCTGTACTTTTAGAAGTTACAATGGAGAGTGTATAATTTATTTATCTGGTCAAATATTTATGAATTACTTACACTCTTCCACATAATTGACATGATCCACTGGTCCTGTGTTCTTTCAAGTGGTTTATCATATCAGACTTAAAATCAAAACTCTCCTCGCAGCTATAGCATTTATATTGTTTGTTACATAATTTATCCTCGCCGATATGGGTCCAGGTATGATTTTTAAGAGCAAGTTCAGTAAAAAAGCTACGTCTGCATGTTGGACAAGGAAAAGGTTTCACGTTTTTCTCTTTTTTATCATCAATCACTTCAGGTACTCTGTCTGCTCTCCGAATTAATTTAATTGTAACATTTTCACCATCAACACCATGTAAGTAGGTAACATCTTCAGTATCCATCTCGAAGTTATTATCATGACTGGGTGATAATGGTTCTTCTGAATTTTGGAGTACCATCATGGGGTCTACACTGATTTCCATTTCAGTGATTCTAGCTTCGTCATCAGATAGTGGTTCAGACTTTATATCAGTGTTTATATTAGCGATGCAGTGATTTGTTATTTGATCTAGCATGATGCTGCGACTGAGAAGCATCTCCTGTGCCTTGCGAGCAGTGTCTATAAAGTCGCAAACAGTCTGCAGCTTTGTACAGCACTGAATGCAAATGTTTTTGGGGAGTTTATCATCCTCATCAACCTGTAAATAAGTACAAATTATATATAATTTGTCTTTATTTGTTGCAAAATAAACTTATATGTTGAAACTTATTTATTGAAAAATAAACTTATACATCGAAAAATCTGCCTATTGATAGACACCTTTCAGTTAAAAATATATAGGTGTGTACCACTATCTAGAAGAAATAAATATCTGCCATCATCTACTAATTCAAAAACAGCGGACTTGGACCATTTCTTTACATTTACATTAAATCAAATCAGGGTTGTTTTACAAGGGCCCCATTACATAGGAAAAGCGTAAACTTACCCCAGATGTCGAGAAAGAACTTACCTCAATCAATAGATATTTGTTGAGTTTGTTTTGAAGGAGCATAGCTTCTGCTTCATCACTAAATATCATTATAGTGACCTCCTGTTCCTCGGCGCAAAGCCTGCAACAACGCTCGAAACTGGCTTCCAAAGTTAGAGCCATGACTAGAGAGTGTCCACCATAGCTATGTCCTACCACAGTTTCGAAGTATACTTTAATGATTTTTCCATTTTCCTTTCTTCCGACGAGTAACGACGCATGCGCGTTGTGAGATAGCGTGGTGGTGTTTTGTATACTTCATTATTATTGATATTTTTAGAAGGTATAACATGAAAACCAATGCGCAAACTCTAACTAGCGTAGCGTAGCCAGAATCTGCTGCACGCACTGCGCCCGCCCGCAGCCGCTGCTTGCTGTCGCACATCACAATGGATTTGCCTCGGGCAAGGCAAGGTGTCATAGGTACATAATGGTTATGAATATATGCACCTGATAAATTTAAAATAAACTGATTTTAGCCCAAAAGTTTGATAACTTTAGCAAAAATAGAAAAACAAATAAACCTCACAACAACACAACACAAAAATAACAAACCAACGAAGCGAACGAACGTAACGAATGAATGAATGAATCTTGCTTTTAATGTAGATGGCACCATTGTGGAACGAATAATCATATTGTTGCCCATAGGACATAAAACGCAAAGCGTTGCGTAGATGGAGCCACGAGCACACTCCGTAAACAGAAAAGAAAAACGAAACGTCATTGTTGAAGATATCACAAATTTCTCGTTATTTAGTAAAATTGTGATGATATCATGGCATCATATGACCATTTCAAAATAGCAAACCTAAAAAATCTATTAAAACAGCGTGGCGCGAGTCTCAAGGAATTTGGTGGAAAGGTACGTTTCTAAATGTTGATATTTAGCTTTATGTGCTATTACATTTTGTATCGTTCATTTGATTTAATGTTTTGTAAATTTTCTATAATGTTTAATTTATTGTTGATTTTATCAAAAAAGATTGTAAATAGAAATGTATAAATAATTTTGGAGGTGCTGTTCTAATTTAATAATTTCTAAATTTAAAATTGCAAAATATGTGATGTCACACCAGGGGAGGAGGGTCACATAAATGTGACCACCTGTGTCAAGGACGAGGGAGGGGCTCCAAAAATCATGAAATTCGTGTGACGTGATATGGATGGCCCAGAGTTCGCGAGCGAGCTGCGGCCGCGGTTCGCGAGCGAGTGTAGAGCAGGCTTTAAAAAATCATTCATTCTTTTCAGTTTTCGGTGATTTTTTCAATTCGAACAACGAAAGTTTCTTTACATTTTTGTGCTTTTATGTAAAATTTTATGATAATTACGAAAACAATGACGAAATAATTACATAGATCTAAAAGTGATCCAAGATAATGATGATAATTTGATAAGATAATTAACATGGGGTTATTAATTCATTCATTCATTCCATCTTGGTCCTCAAGGTTAGCAGCGCATCAAAAACCCTCTAATATTAATAAAGTGAGGTGAGATGTCTATGGGTGATGGTGACCACTTACCATCAGGTGGCCCGTTTGCTCGTCTGCTCTCCTTATTTAATAATAAATAATAATAAATTAATGGTATATACTTACCCTGAAGGAATATAAAAACCCTATTAAGAGGTGTTGGTAAAATAGTTTAATGTGTAATGGAGTTTGCTATTAAAAATATAGTACCTACCAATGAATTCCGCAATATGGTGAGGGTTTTTATATCCCTGGTTGGGGCATACCTAGAATTATAAGAATGTAAAGACTATCTTTGGTGCGATGTCCTTTTTTTGACTGAATACAATGTAACAACCAAAGATTTTGTAATTCACCCCTATGTAGATTGCTCGCTAGAGAAGTTTTATAAGGAAACCCTGTCTGCCAGTTCGCGTATGCGATTTGAGCATTTCCCCATACATTAGTCGGGCACTGAAATGTCAAATATATGAAAGTAAGTGACCTGTTGGTCAACTACGTGGCTCACTGTCATTACTCACGTCATTGTTCTAGGCGCTAGTAGTCCGATTTATGTGGAAACAACATTTACAACCTACTGAAATTGTGGTAGTAGGTACACTTGCTTCTATGCAAATCTGTATAAAATAAGCCATTTTTAATTGAGCCAAATAATTTTTTTTTGGTACAGCTTTGATGTGATTAGCAGAAGTTATCATAATATACTCTTATACACTATATAGCGAACACAATGTATATTGAGACTATTGAAAGTTACTTTCAAGATAGGCAGAGAGAAGATAATGTATATATTGAGAACTATTGAAAGATAACAGTACTTCTGTGCAAAATGAAATAATCCAGGGTTTGAAATAATCCAATATTATCAAAATAATAATCATTAATATTTATCAATGAACCCTGAAATAATCTGCAAAATAATATGTGAATTTGTGGCAATGTTAATTGTCTGTTAATTATCCCCGACCGGTCGAGGGAGGGCGTGTTAAGTTTGACACGTTGGTCTCTCGGTCTGTTTGTCTGTGGCATCATAACTTAACAACGGATGGTCCGATTTGAATCCAGTTTTTTTTATCATATACAGAATTTTGTCGAAAGTATTCTTAACTAGGTCTTATAAAAATACGACCAGTGGTTTCCAAGATCTTAGAGTATCTGTGATGTCAGATGGGATCTCTGAAACGGTAATAGCTAGATGTTTCGAATTTGAGATCAAATATTACAGAGATTTAAAGAGATACCGTACAGATATGATGATGACCAGGAAAAAGTATGTGAATTTAATTTCATGAAACTGGAAGATTTGGATGATTATCAGCCCGCCGAAACTATAATAGTTAGATGGGGTCTTCTCGAACTAAAGTTGTAGAGAAAATTTGAAGATGGCGGCCAAACAAAATTAAATAGATGTGGAGCTAGGAATTTTAAGATAGCCATGGCGAGGCCGAAGCCCGGAGCTTCGCATTATGTCCCAGAAGGACGCTATGCGAGCCCTCACAACAGTGAAGAATCGGACATTCGCAAACATGCCCTACGCACTGTGCAATAGTGCGGGTACTTCATGACTATGCGGTACGCATCATTGTACTGCCCCCACATGGCACTCATGGAGGCTTTCCTAAAATTCACCCAGAGCTGGCAGGTGTAAAAACACTAGCAGTGGCCTTGAACAGAAGTGTTTTTACATTCGCACTGCACCTGGAGAACCTCCGCGCGAGCATGTTGCACCGAACCGCGAGCGCCCGCCTCTCCCTCCCAATATCACAGTCGTCCTTGAGGTCACAAGTCACAAAATGCCCCAAATACTTAAACTGTGCATTATCCAAACTGCAAAGCCATTCAAACGTACTTCGGGAACCCTCTCCGAATCTTTTCCAGCCCGGAAAACCATCATCTCAGTTTTTAAGACGTTATATTTCAGTCCCTGAACGCTAGCATAGCGCTCATAAACTGAAAGTAATTTCCTGAGACCGTTGATAGATGGGCTGAGGAGCACCATAGCGTCAGCATAACTAATATTGTTGACGCATGTCCTGCCCAAATGGCATCCTACTCCAGTGCTCCTCAGCTCACCGATCAGATCAGATCAAATTGAAAAGATCCGGAGAGGTGAGCCCTCCTTGACGTACCCCGGAGTCTTATCTGTAGTCGTTAGATGTCGCGTCGCCCCGTCTCACATTATTTATTTGGCTCCCGTACCAGTATCCCAACGGCCGTACAATCTCATTCGGGACGTTAAAGTCGCGCAATTTGCTCCAAAGAATATCATAATTAACTAGATCAAATGCGCGACTAAAATCCAGAAAGCATGCATACACGGACGTATTCTACCGCGTATAGTAGTTAACCGTGTGCTTGAGACTTACGATTGCCGAGTCTATGGAGAGATAGTCTATGGAAACCAAACTGCGTCATCAATATCCCTACACCTCTGCCGTTCGGGTTGCAGCATTTTTTTCCAGTACCTATCTTACATTGTACAGTTCCAAGGGAGATAGGCCGATAGTTACCTGAGGAACTCAGGTCGCTAGTTTTGCTTTTCACTATGGGAACGACTACAGATAAGTATGTATATTTCATACATATATTAAATAAAGCACTTAGCTTGAAGCTTAGTAACTCCCCTGCACACACTATATGCTCATTCATTACAATACTACTTACTACTCTTATTCTTTTTTTACTTTTTTCTCTATATATTCATTCGCTTGATGACTGTACTGATCGGGAGTGAACTGTAAGATAGGTGTATCAAGCATCAGATTGTGTTTCATTTCATGCACTCCCTTGACTTTTTCTTCTACTGGCTCTGGTTGCACTTTGAACTTTCTTGCGAACATATCGGCAATCGCCCCGGAATACTGCAAGCCGTACACAGAGGTAAGCTCTGTTTATAATTTAGACTTTTTGTAGCATTCCAAAATTTAACGAAGTTTTTATCTTATTTGTGAGTAGTTAATATATCCAGTTTAATAATTTCTTCCTTTTCTTGACATCAGCGTAATTTGTCCTTAATTTTTATCGACTGGCACAATATCAAATGTTGCACCTGTATTACTAAGATTTTCAAACCTAGTTTCCATAATATCTATTAGGTAGGTACTGTTTTTGTACCTGTCCTGGGTACCTACGTATCACGGTAAGACTAATTAACATTATCAGGTCCTTAAAGTAGGTACTTATTTTTTTTAGTTTTTGGAATTAGTCCCCATGCCATAAATAACTAGGTACCTGTTGTAGGTATCTATACCTAGCCACAAAAGGCGGCGATATTGCATTGTTGAAGGAATGGAAGGCAGGCTGCGCAGGCAGGCAGGCAAGGCAAGGAAGGAGATAGTAGGTAAGGTAAGCAAGGTAGCGGGGTGAGGGGTATCGTTCTCGAAGACCGGTCTGCGCGGGTGGAAGCGCGGGCGCGGCGGGTGCGCGTGGGCAGCGACCGTGCGCGGCGCGGGCGGGGCGTGCGTCAGTCAGTCGCGCAGCGAGCGCTATTCTACGAGTACGTCGGGTGGCGCTGCGCCAGCCCGCTGCGTGCTAGTGTTGTGTCACAGCAGTGGGCCAGGTCGGTTTCGAGATTCTTTCGTCCCGACTAAACAATGGCTCTCAACTCGGACAGTGAACAAAAATCGAGCCTGGTCCTTCGCGTGGACCAGGACTCTGACTTGGTTCTGCAGTCATTGTTCGACACAGTGCTCAAGCCGGACGCGAAACGGCAGCTACAGGTGCCTCTACGTATGCGACAGCTTCCAAAGTCGTTCTTTAACCCGCCGTCGACCGGTTCCAAGTCGCCATCTGTGTCTCACTCGCGAGAAAACTCGGCTGACTCGGCGTTCGGATCGTCGTCCGCGACTGGTGCCGCACCGGTGTCGCACTCTCGGGCGCACTCCTCACCTGCGAGCTTGCAACAGACTTATGCAGCGGGTCAACAAAATCAACAGCCGCCGCTGCATCATCAACACGCTAAACAGAGATCCTATGATGTTGGCTCACATCTTCCAGATGATTTAGGACCACTACCCGCTGGTTGGGAACAAGCTCGAACTCCAGAAGGACAAATTTATTATCTCAAGTAAGTAACTATGTACTTATGCCTACTTAATTAATTTAATTAGTGACCTGCGAGGTTGTTTAAGTATGTGGAAAAGACGTAGTAACTGCGTAGCTATTGGCAACTATTATTGTAATTTAAAATGTTACAAACAAGTTACTCGTATCATAAAATGCTTAAACTTTTTAGTCTAAGAAAAGCGTTTGACAAATCTTGGTACCTAACTAAGTAGGTACCTGTTCAACATAAAGCCAGACCAAAAAGTTGCCTCGTTCCGTTTTTATCATATTTACGGAAAATTCCATAATTTTAGTTCATATTAATGTCTGAAAGCTAGTTTGGCACGTACTTACCAAGTTACCTTTTTACCTGTAAATGTATCATGCATGTCTAATCACTGCACCAATATGGTTTCCGAGGGTAGCATAACGACATATTAGATAAATAGATACCTGTACATCTACCTTGATGAAGGTAAGTAAAAAGGGATTTAAAGATTTATTCCGGATTGATCCGCAAAATGCCTTGGTGGAGGACCCACTAATTACCTTTTTAATTAACAGAAACAAATACCATAAATACCTACCTACCTACTATTTATACCTAATCAATCAATTAGATCATTCGCATTCGCTACCTACTCGTACTATCAGATTTCATTGTTATATGCAGAATTATTATAGTATAATGCCTGTTTCTAGAATTAGTTTGTTTGCATATTTAAATATGTATTTAAACCGATTCAGAGCCCCATTATTTCTATTAAATAGTACTTAGCGCTAATTTGTAACATTGCATTGTCATATATTTATTTACGTAGGTAAAACTACCTAGAGCAAACGCTCTACAGGTGTAATTTTAAACGCACCACTTATTTATGTAGTGTGCTTTTACAACTATATCGAAATTGTTTTTATTTTTATTTACTCAATGCATAAAAGTAGAGTACAACGTTGAGTAAAATATTATTACAGAATAATAGAGTTATTATTTTACCCAATTGACTTTTAGTCCCTTTCCGTTAGAAAGGGTTGTTTTCTGGATTTTTGAAATACCACCCATTGTTTAAGAATCGTACTACATATATTTAGAAATACGTCGTCCGTGCTGAAAACTCAATGTCGTCACTTAATATCTTATCTAGATCATGTACCTTCCGTCAGTATCCAGTGATAAAATTTGATAAGACGAGGCAAATGAATCATACTAAGCATACAATATTATGGAGTCGGAACACAATGGCTGACAGAGAAAGTAGATAATGTGCTGGTCTACCCAGATAGTATTAGTATAGTAGGTACCTTAGTTTTCTTCGAGTTTTAGTTTCAAAACTTTGACGAGTAATTTCGTGTCCCTTCTTAACTATTGTCATTTTAGGGTATTATATTTTAAGATACTCGTTAAATCATCCATCACTATTCTATTCTACCTATCTAACTCACCTCTACTGTTGATACGAAGGTAATAAAGCGTGGGACGAAATTGAAATGGCAAGCCAAGGACCCCTGTAAATTATTTATATTATATTATGAAGGAGACAAGTCAAGTCAAAATCCACCGATTTTTGTCTTTACTTGTGCAGTAAGCAACCCGGTTTACAAAAAGGCTACTTACGAGCCTACGGCGCAGATGATTTGGAGGATAGAGAAGAGTATGTATGTTAGGCTAGGACTACACGGTACAGCTCCGGTTCGGTTCGCTGCAGCCGATCACAAAGCTTTGATTTCAAGTGGGGGGAGACCATGTTGCAGCGAATAGAGCCGGGACTGGAACCGGACCCGTGTAGTCCTAGTCTTATAGTCAAAATCAGAAGTCGGTTAAAACTAGTTTTTACGAAAGCGAAAACAAGTTTTCATCATGGGTGCAGTTAATTACAATACGCGAATGGCTCAAATGCTAGGGCACCTTTTGGGCATTGTGGTGGATCACTTCTAGCACAGGCATTAGAGCATAGATGGAGGATTTATTCCAAAGTGGTTACTGAAGAATAGAATTTTTTTCCTCTTCAAAATAATACAGAGAAATTCTAGGTAATACTCGATGAGAACATTCTCATTTCTTAGCTAGAATTTCGAGTATTAGCTAGAATTTCTTTGAAAAAGAAAAAAAAATCGAAAAAACGAAATTTGATTTCTTTTTTAAACTAACATTTTTCAACCTAGGTTCAATGTAGTATTGACTATAGTTTTAACCGATTTATGGTTTTGACTATGAACGAATACAAGTAACCATGAAGGAACGAGGGGAGAGAGACAATTTTTTATTTAATCCAAGCAAGCCACCGTCTTTATTAAGGCTTCGGGATTACCTACAGTCCAAACATTGTATCAAAAAATTAGTTACATTGTCGTATCGAGATGTAATAAAATGATGCGTCCCAAGATGTCGAAATACTGGTTCCTCATTGGGTTCAACAGATAAGAGCACGAAGAAGCGAAAGGCCTTCACAGTTCTTTAATTTATGAGGAATAAATTGCAAAGGATGAGGTATAAATGAAAACAGTGAGCATATGTATCACCTCCGCTTCGTCGATGATATATCACTCGTATCTTCGTAGTTGAATAGAGCAGACCTTTAACATGATTCGATAAAGAAGCAGACAGGAGGATTTGATTGTTTGGACTGGGCAGTCTTCAGTCTTGTTGTTATTTTCACGTCTTTAACATTGAAAGCTTGTCAATTTCATTTTGTGTCGGTGCCAAATCTATTGTCCTCATCCCTCGGGTTTATTTGATAGATAAAGTTTGCAGCGAAGTCAACGACTACAGGAAATTACCATCTGAATTAACTCATCTCATGATTAGCAAGCTTAATGCAGTAGAACCAATAATCGTTGATGTAGACGGGTAGAGTAGAGTCAATGCTGTCAAAACACTTGCCCAGTAGTCTATTAATATAAGAATAAGTTTATTTGTGAGGTAAGATTACAAAGGATTCATAGTCCATACACCAGTAGGAACTTAAGCATATGTTATATTAAACTAAATAAAATTAGTGAGCAACAAGTTCGTTTACAATAAACGCTGACCTCCGAACTAGGAAGTTCCTGTAAGATAAAGATGAAGACCTGGTGATGGGGTGCGCGTTAGGTGACCTCTGAGAATGAGTCCTTTTCCCAACAGTAGGTGAATGCATTCTGTTAAATGGACGGGGTATTCCTCGTGGCCTACCTACCAAATGGTACGGTAGATGCTATATTGTTATCCGGAATCAAAATAGATTTTATATTCATTTTATTTAAACAGATGCGCCACTAATGCTTGAAGTCGAGTCGAGTATGTAGTAAAGTAAGTAATCGGTGATGCCTGCTTCTGCTAGCTTTAGATTGGCGTTGTTTCGGGTGTTGTCATTTCCTAGATTGTTAAAATTAATGGATGAGAAAACAGTCTGAAGTGGAAATTTTAATTCATCTTATTGTTAGACCGTTCAAATACCAGTTTCTTTATCAACTTAAAATGAATATTCTTAGTGCGTTTTTCCTGATACTTGTAGGTTAATGGTAGGATTGGTAGGTATAGAAGTGTGGTCCCTGGCTTGGTGCGCTTTATAAAGGGACCTATTTTGTGTAAAATTAGTTTTATTGGGATTGAAATAAAGTAGGTAGGTAATAATTAACTTTTTAATGATTAATAATGTTCATTGTGTTGATGTGATATTTAGGTGCTGTTCAAAAGGTAGTGGTAGTTAGTTACCGTGGCGTTGGCTCGCGTGACGCGTCGCCGTCGCCTCACTGTGGACGACAGCCAACCCGACATCAAAGATTTTGCCACCTCGTAAATAAACACTTCCATTCGTCGTAGTTAGTACACATTCAAAAACTATAAAATATAGAAAGTGTATTTTTGCAACTCTGTCCCATATATGGATAGACAAGCGTTAAACTTTGTTCTTTGGAGTAAGTGAAAGCTAGCTACTTATAAATGTTCAGTAAATAATACCAAATAACTGAAAATAAATACAGCGAGAAATTAAGCAACAGTGTTGCTTGGACCAAATGAATGGTTTTTAGACGATTTATGTTTCACATATCCCGGTTCGTTAGTACACGTCACGATTGCCAACGCGGAAGGCCTGCATGCATCTCGCAACGACGCGCTGCATAAGCTCCCTGAAAATATTGATATTTCGAATATCAAAGGTATTAATTTAGACGGGCGGTCACTTGGCTCTGCTCTCAGACTGCAGGAGCATGCCGCGATGGACCATTGCAAGCGGTGCGTCTCTTCCGTGTCAGCAAATAGACGTGCGCCTCGTTTCTTAATTGCAAGCTGGGCCGATGTTTTATAAGCTCCATAACGTCCGTCGGCGTGCGTCTCGGCTCGAAATGTTTGCTTTAATTATTATTGGAATGGAGGGTAATTCTCTGTGGTTTTGTTCGGCTAGACTTGGCGATGTTCCGAAACGGGTAGCGATGCAAATTGCCTTGGCGGACGCCCAACGCGGCGCTATCAGGTCCAGTAGCTTTAGAGCGTCATATCGTTCTGCTTACACGATACTTTAATATTAGTTTAATGAATACCTTTCGGTGCAGGTGCTAGAATTGATTCCATCCGGTTGAGAAAAAACTTCCTAATTTTTTTTACGTGAGCTTGACATATTTAAAAGCTTCAATACGCACGCAGTAAATAAAGTGTATTTACCGCCCAACGCTTCATGTTACGCATACAATAAGAAAACTATGGACATCGGACAATATTTCCTTTTAAGTTGCGTCCTTAGAATCCTTAATCAACTAAACTGCTCGCACTGAATACAAAGGAATATACGTTATACAAAAAAGATAGAGCTCAGGTTCATTCAACTTTGCTTTATTTAGACAGGCATTAAGGTTACATTATATCAAGTGCCCATACATGACCCGTCTCGAACGGTTGATGCGACTCCTTTTTAGATTTCACGCGTCTTTTTAAACTACCGATAATAGATGTATTCACTGACGAATCGTAGTTATATATATTTATTTGACTAAAGTATTTGTTTTACCGCTGTTGGTATTATTAGTTTGTATATTATTTATGCACTCTAAATTCAAAATTTAAGTAACCCCGACGAACCATTGTGGATGATCCCTTTACTTTTTCCTGGTCTTCATCAGATGCTCAAGGTTTCAGATGTAGGAAGGTCACCATAGTCATAAACATTTGAGCTCTAATTCGAACCACCTAACTGTTACCGTTCCAGAGATGCCATCATACTCCGATATTCCAAGATATTCCAATGAGGGTCTCGAGATATGGGGTCTCTTTCTTCATCTTTATTATGGCTCTGAAGTCTATTCTGGCTCTGTCGTATAGGTTTTCGTTGTAATAAAAATGACCTTCTATATTCAGGTGACAATATAATATACATATATTTTATTTTAGTTTATAGTAAGCAATTACTTTGTTATGTAGTATGTATTGCTTTGCCACATACAAACTTCGTGTACAGCGAGTATGCTACGCATACACTAGACCTACCGCATACACTATGTACAGTTGGCGAAAGGAATCGCTTCTTGGACGTCTTTGCTTCGGCAAGGCCGTCCATTACATTCAAGTCAACCGAGCGACCTGTCTGGTAGGTGTTCGCCGCTCTCATTACAGCCGCACAGCCTTCATTTCGATATAAACTTGTTCCGATCGTATTCATGTAAACTAATAAAGTGTACTAGACTACAATATTTTTGCAACAAAATGGGTACACGTTCTTTTAAATTAAATATTTCTTTCGAAAAGAAGTGAGTGATTCATTGTGGCCATGCATGAGCCTAGTGCGCACGGTAATTTATTAGTATAGTAACGAGGTAATTAGCTAAACCCTCACGGCCGTTTCCGAGAAAGGAATGGAGTAATCGAGTCACATAAACAACAAGTGGACTTATCGGAGGAGAGTGTTCACAGCGATAACATTAAAACACTACACTACACCTTCTGAGAACTCATCGGTCCGTGCGCCCGCGCCGCTGGGTTGGCGCGGCGAAGGCGACAGGTAGCTCTAACGGTACTCTTGCTGAGAATACAATTTTAGGTTTCAAACAAAGTATGTGCCGTTAATACACTTTCTCTTACTGTTGAGCTCAAAATAGCATAAATTGACGTAGCGAAAACTGTTTTATAAGTGGAGTAATTTAGTTACTTACTCATTAATTAATTGATATTACTTAACAGTTTCTGTACAGTTAATTATTTCGTGATGTGAGTATTGTCTCCTATAGGTACTAGTATTTTATACTGCACATGCGAGTTTGTACCTCTATAATACTCATTCATACGTACTCATAAACTGCACATCTGTAATAGAAATGAGATATTAAATAACATCAAATTACAATTTATTAACTCGGGCTCATTTAGTTTTCAATTTCATAATAATGCTTATACTTATAATTATAACTATGCGAAATTTACATCCTTGTGTGCGTACAACAACATTAATTGCAGTGAAAATTGATTTTATGTAATATAGTCCATAACAGCAGTCTCGCAAAGAAACTTATCGTCTGTAGAGCAACCTGGAGCCCAATTCTACTGTTTTACAACGTTGGTCGTTCTTTTGCAACTATGTAGCGATTACGTTTTTGCATCGATGCAACTAACTACAAATCGTATTTCGCTAACTCATGAGCTGATAGAAATAGGTCTAGTAGCGCCCTCTCCTCTGAATTTCAAAATCTTTGAGCGGACCGATTCATTGTTGACTTGACCGAAACGTAACGTTAATCGAATGGTTCGTAATTAGTGGCATACGAAAAACGTCAAGGCGCTGCATTTTAGTTAATATTGAGATTACGTTGTATTGTAGAATTATTGTATTGTTGTAGAATCAGGCCCCAACTACCTACCGAAGTAACTCAGTTTCCACGCTCTGATTACTGGGTGTTGGCTCTAGACATCATCTTTATCGGCCCCGATCAGAAACTATAGGCTCAGTGGGAGACTGTGAGTACTCTGAGAAATCGATAGAATAAAGCAAAGCACATGGTTTTGGCGGCAGACTATTAGAAAATGCTTCTCAAAATTCAAAGACTTAAGTTTGTATCCTCATAGATCAATTTAGGTGTAAGACTATACCAGCATTTACAGATTCAGTTGCGCTCTTTTGGTTTCTTTTCTCAATATAACATCCAACAACGATATTATTGTGTCTACCCAACTCTACGTCAATGTTTTATTTTTTTACTGATTCCCATTCACTCAGGTTTTTCTTCTTAAAGCCTGCCGTACCCACCCACCAAAGCTAACTTCTATTTTCAAACACTTCACATGCTTGTTCGAATTCTTCGGATCCTTGTTTTGTTTCAAATGCATTTATAATTTAGTCAGTATGAATACCTGTAGCTATGTCTAACCCATGCCGCAGTCAAACTGTAGATTGTATATTGCGGCTTCTTCAAGGGCAGATCTTTGTTCGTTCATGGTGCGGTACATTATCGACCTTTGTGGACACAGATGGCTCTTACCGGCTTGTGTCATCGGTATTTATATTATGCTCCAATAATACTTGCCGTGATCAACAAAGCTGCCTGTTGCGATACAGAAAGAGATAGCATTCAGCTCGACCACACACCATTTAAACATCTCTGCGCCTATCTGTTATTTACTACTTACTTCCATAGTTACCTACGTATTATTGTACTACACGATAATTATACTTAAGTATATAAATAAAATAAGAATATCCGAATTCCTTTCTACTTAACTTACCTATTTAAAATAGATTATTCTTAATATAATATTTTAGGGGAAATATAAAGAAAAATAAGTGTTTACCAAAATTAATTTAGTACTGTGTATAGTGAAAGGCAGTTACTTGCTATAATTAAATAAAACAGAAAATGCGAATAATAATTGTGTATTGTAGAGAAGCACTAAAGTGTTTTCACCCAATGCAATAACACTACATAATACTTGGTAGTCCGTTGTATCGGGTTTACAATGCTGAGTATACCACCATGCCTAATTACAGGATCAAAAGGGGTCAAGTGTGTACATTGGACGGCGCCTTAGGGCCAACGTCACGCCTGGACTCTGGACAAGATTGGTTACAGTTTCTAATAAATATGTACATATTTCGATAAACATTTTTTTGATATGTAAATAATAAATATTTATAAATAGCAGTTTAGTGTTGCTAACTGTAAATTTTTATATTCCTTTACAATAATAATTATTAAATGCCATACTCATTTGATAGACTCTCTACCTACATTATATTCAGCACCAGGACCTCCTAAGGCCCTTTGAATGACTTCTGAAATCTGACTCTAAACGGACGCTTTTCACATCATATCACATGACGTGATGATGCATTTCTGGTGTTTCTGAATTTTTGAATAACTACCTACCATTCAGGCCATCTGATCGGTCTTCCTAGCCTCGTCCTAACGAGTCCTTACTTGGGCCTTCCCAACTCGTCATTGAGACCCAACCCCAAAAAATACAACATTGGATAGGTTAGTTTTTATCTGTGAACAGTTAATATTTTAGTTAGTTTAATTTATAAAAATTAGTCCTATTTTGTAGGATTTAGCTGTTACAGTCAGGGCGGTTACTCCTTTTTAAGCTGGATAAGGGGCTTTACCACGCTATAATATAACGAATAAGTCATTCTTCATGTCATGGCTTCTTCTTCTTCTAAGTCGTGCTGTCGGTTAAGTCGTTCCTCATGAGGGTCGTAATCATTCTAAGGATTAATCACATAGAACGACTGCCTTGGCAGATTTAATGGGGTGGTTTGCCATTGCCTTCCCCATTTCATACACTGGTTATCTCAGTGTGCAGGTTTCCTCACAGTGTTTTCCTTCACCGTCAGAGCAGTCGGTAAATGTACGTAAATCTTTCGATAAAACCGAAAAACTCATTGATATTTGATCATGACATTGCATGGTTTCGAACCCGGACCTCCCGCATGGGAGTCCGATTGCCTAGCTACGGCGCCACCGACGCTCGTTGTCATGACTTACTAGATATCAATAAAGTCAGTAGCAGTAATGATAGAAATTGCTGATCTGAATGCCTTTCAAGTACCTATCTTGTTAAAGGACTAGGGAGCTGCGATTAGTTTTGATTGGAGTCAATGTCTCCACAATCATCCATTGTGACCGGACTGTTGTGCCCAGTCCAGCTATTACTCATACGATGTCACAGCACAGCACCGCGGTGTTTGGACTGCGTGGTGGTCAGTGGTTACCCGCATAAACGCTACCGTACGCCCCTTATTGAATACTGATAAGTTTACTCATACGTTTCGTAGGGTATATAACTACTTACGTTACATTTTATTTTTATACGTATATAGTCCGCTCAAGGCCGCTTATATTACAGTTATTGTAAGATTGTATTCAATTAGAATTAACATATACATATATATGTACTCGTAAGTAGAATGGAAATCCACATGTATTTTGATATTGATGGTACTTACCTATCTACCAATCAATTATACTTATTATTATTATTTCACACAACACAATGAGTGACTCCTACCTAGTGTGGGGAACTACGACTCGTACATTTATTGGATTGATTTTGGCACAAACAAAAGACATAAATTATACCTACTTATTTATTAGCCTTTTGCGCCTATTATAATACAAGTACATTGGTAGATGGTTAGTTGAGAGTTTGATTAAGAGCGGTGATCCTGCGCAGAGTTGTCGGCGGTGGCGCCTCGTACGGCGTGCCCCGTCGTGTTTACGTCTAATTTTGGCGCGAGCGCCGCGACGTCCGCCCCCGCGCATCCCGCTTGTTTCACCGGTTGCCCATTGAACGGTACGCGTGCGGTTATTTCAGCACGACGAAAGCAGTGGCGCCAATACCACATTTTAATTCACTTAGTCCGCTGATAAAGTTCCAATCGAAATTAGAATTGGTTCATGAAAAGGCTATGAATTCCTAGACCCTCGAAATTGTGCAAGAATATGTCTACCTTGGGCAGACTATCCAACCAGGAAAATACAATTTCCACAAAGAAGCCAATAGAAGGATTCGTTTGAACTGGGTAGCTTTTGGAAAGTTGCGTCATATCTTTTCGGCGTTGCCAGAAAGTAAGACGAAGATCTACTATCAGTGCGTCCTAATACCTGTTATGGTATATGGCACCCAAACGTGGACACTCACGGCAGGGTTAGTCCGAAACTTCAAAGTCGTTCAACGAGCTATGGGGAGGGCTATGCAACACCCAACAAAACGCGAGTTACTGTACCGACAGCTCACATGATTAGCAAGTTGAAGTGACAATGGACTGGCCATATCTGTCGCAAAACCGACAACCGTTGGGGTAGACGAGTTCTGGAGTGGAGACTGCGTACAAGAAAGCCCGTCGGACCGATGACCTGAAGAAGGTTGCTGGCGATGTCTGGAGTGGCGGAGGCACGAGTGATGTGGAGCGCCGAGAGACTTATGTCCAACGGTGAACAGATACGGGCTGTTAGATAGAAAAGGATATTGGATGTTTTAATCAGTGTGCTAGTTCCTCGTCCCCCTATCTTTGTTGAACCTAGCTAGATTTAAAATTTCTTGGTTGATCGCCTGTCGGTGTATTTACGAGTATGATGGATGTAGATTTAAAAACGATTACATATAAAAACTTAAACCAGTGAAAGAATACTCATACTCATACCATTTATTGCTTTTCATGTGTAACAATTGGTCTTAAAATAATAATAATAATGAATAAATTATACCATGAGTAAAATAATAATAAATTGCGTAAAAACTGAGTTTATTCAAAGTGCATCCTCTGCGCCATGTATTTCATTTCACCTCCCGGTGGAGTTAACGAGCTCGCGTCCTGTGATGTTACCGCGATTAGCCTTGGAGGCTGTGCGGTGGGTGCTCCAGCTTCTCAGAAACGCCGCTGGGAGCCCTGCCCTGCCCGTTCACCCGCCCGCGCGCCCCTGCCATACCAAACGGCAATACTGCCAGGATCAGTAGAGCTGTCCATACGATTTCTACAATATCATCAGATTTTTGATATAATTATAAGTACGTTTCTTTATATTTGTGAAATGTATGTTATGTTTAATTCAATCAAATATACTATCGACGTGTTACTTTTTGATTCTTTTTTTAACTAAAAATGTATTTGTAAAAAAATTAATTTTGTATTAAGTTTTCCTTTTCCAATCATGTCACCATCGTTAGCTCCTCGTACGTAACTCGTCCATAATTCTTTTAATATGTCATCTTAATTATAACAAACTTGGTCCATTTTAAGAAATGTAAATGTATAGTCGTTTTTATCGATAAATTGTATTGGCTGCGTCGGCGCGGCGGCGCCTCTCTGCGCACTGCCAGGTTGTGTTCAAACTATTTTATTTTATTTTGGTACACCTGAGTCGTTAGTAACAAAGGGATTGATTTTTTCTCTTCGCTCCGCCCCGGCCTTTGAGCGGCTCGCCGAGTTTCTCGGAACCAGCGTCGATCATTCAGTAATCTTTGATAGTCTACCGATAGCGCTCCATGGACCAGGCCGACTCAAATGGCCAAATAACAACTCGCCACCACAAAAACTCTGTCAGCCGTCTTTAAATAAGGTGTTTAAGCTGTCTTTTTTCCCTACGATTTGTGGAATTTTAATCGTACATAATGTTGAAGTTACTTTGCCTGCTTGAACAAAGGGAAGCATTTGCCTATCTTATCGTTTTAAGAGTGACCCACTACATTGGGTCACTTGTTTTCACTAAAAGTATATTCGCTTCATATTCATTACGACAATTTAAAGTAGGAAATATCACAGAATAACTAATAGCAATGTTGAGCACATTATCCACGTAGTGCAGACTTGCAAATCACTATCAACTATTCTTGACATTTGTCTATGATTTCTTAAACATTTTAATCCTGTTAGGGGCCGTCCATTAATTACGTGAGCTCAAAATTAGGGGTCCGGCAAAATCTCACCTAATCATTAGGGAGGGGTGGGTACCATTTGGATTTGATTAAAATCTCACGTTAACTTTGTAATTCGGAAAATAAGTACCTACTAACTTACATTTATTAAAAAATTTAAACTAAAAATATTTGTAACCAAATCGTAATACTATATGTACCTATAACCTAAGTAGTATCGTTTAAAAAAAAGACAAATCAGGTTTTTAAAAAGCACCTCATGTAATTAATGGACGGCCCCTTACTATGCGAAACTTGCCGCAGTCTACCTTGTACCAATCATATTTAGACGTCGCGTCGTCTTAGTTCGTTTCGTGTAAAGGTCTTGGCACCTCAAAGGGATGGATGGATTAATTCAATCATGATAGGAAAGGTTCCTGACGCTGTTTCGTGAAGGCTTTGACCTTGGATTGTTAAACAATTGCAAGTGAGCTGCATGTTATGCAAATCACAGCTGACATTTTGATTCTCGGGGGCGGAGGCATTGCGTTCCCTTTTCGTTTCGCTTTAAAATTTCGCAATCAATGTGCTCGTGTTGTGATTGCAATTGGAATTTAAGCCTTAATCGTTTACGATTTCGCAAGAAAACGTCTCTTCTCTGTCATAGCAGCAATCCACCTCGAGAAATCCCTCTATCTGTAGGTATGTAAGAATATTACATAAAGTACCTTTGAAAAACCAACTTACTATAAGATTTGATAAGGTTATTTAGAATTCGAATTATTTTTAATGTTAGATGAGAAACATTTTTAATGTTAGTATATTTTACCTGTATCCTAAAAATATTGCGAGTTCAAGGACCGCAGAACCATTTTAGTAGTCAGGTATCCAAGCTACTCGGCTCGAGGCGCCGTTGATACACTCGTTTATAATCTGGTTGCGTGTGTGAAATGAGTTTCGTCCTGTCTCCATCTTGTTGTGACTCTTCCAAATTTTTTGCGAAATATATATAATGTCGCATAATAATCAATCACTGTTAGGTACTGCTGAGAGTTTTCTAAGATTAAGAGTCATAATTTGTCAGATAGATTAATTTTCACATAACCGATTATAAAGCGTCGCCTATTTTTTGATAATTGGTATCTCAAAAAAAATGTGTTTCTTCTTTCGATCTTACTTAAATGCTTGGCATTTTACTATCAAGCTTTTTATACGTTGCAATGTAACCTTTTTTTTGGAGTTACAGAAAGGATTTTGAGTTAGATTGCTTACGCAGCTTTTGATCCTTGTCGGTGGTAAAAAGTTTACCGACACGAATCGAGCAGTGAGGTAATGATATCGGTAGAGCGACCGAAGGAGGAAAAAGGAGTGAGCTGGATGAACTCACGCAGGAGCTTTAGTATATGATCCGTGCGCAGGAGTGAAGGGGACGTGCATACAAACACGCGGGTCCAAAGTCCGTCCATTCGTCCGCGCTGCAGCACAGTAATACCACAGAATAGATTGGTTATACTCAGACGTAGACTCCCTTTCTTACAATAAATAGGTAGCTTACTTACGTAGGTACTTAAAGTATACGGATTTTATTCTTTTTTCCTGCTGCTCTAAACTAAACTACAAGAGTTTTATTGGTAAAATGTTATTAATTAGTCACTATAACAATGAATGACTTTAGCCTTTATTGGGGCGTTAATTGCATTAACTGTTTAGTTTCTGGCAACTTCCAGTTCCGGTACAGCAGTAGCGACCATTAATGCTTCCTGTGCGTACGCACGGTGAATGGGCTCTCTATCCGCGACCTGGCTGTTGGCTACCAGTGCCATATGAATGGATAGTGAATTATTCGTGCCAGACAGGCTTCCGTTGCCGCCGCACACAAATGTTCCATGTTCGCCTCTTTCGCTTGTTCCTGATTAACGGCGAATTATAGGGCACAACTCCTCGTCGCGTCATAATCAGTGACTCGTCTAGCTTATTAACTCCGCATAAACGTTTTGGACGATTGTATAATCGTTAGAAGGGTTTTCATATAAATTGGGTCGTTGTTGGTAGGTACGAGTAGGCACTTTTCATATCTGTTCTCTTCGTTTCTTTACAAAGAAAATGTATATTTTGAGGCCAATTTCAGATTCGTAAGATGTGATTGACGTAGTTTGTTAACAGATTCCCTTTACACGTTTCTAAAAGTAATGTTTATGAGCACTTTTGCGATATATTTTATCGTCTTTAAAAATAACTTTCATTACAGTTTCCAAATATACTTTCTTCGTAGGTGTTAATGATCTGGTTTTTAGTTGTTCTTATGTGTTCCGTCCACTGTTGGGTATTGGCCTTTGCCTTTTTGCAAATTAATAGTTGTTTAAAATGTTCATTGTACTGTTCAGCATAGAGCGGTTAGACGACATTGAAACCGGTTCAAAGAACGGCGATATAAGTTGAAATCTTATTTCTGGGAATCGTTGGGTAGATATAAAAGAGTCTAAGATAAGGCAAGATGAGCCGTCGACCCGGATGCTGTGAGACTTAATAGCGGCCCCTGCCTGAGTCAACTCAAAAGCCAGGTCACGACGGCGTTGTCCTTATTGTACACCAGTACGCACATACACGATTGTTTTAATTATTACTTACATATAAATCTACTTAGAAATTAAAGCATTCTTTGGGTTTTTCGAACGTGACATTGTAAATCAAAGCCTGTATTGCCCGCTTCTTACTGTATTTAGTGCAAGTGTGTTGTTTCGTTGCTTTTTAATGTTATATTAGTTTGCAAGTCAATTTATTTGAGATAACACGACGACGTGGATGTGTATTATCTTGTTACTTTCTAAAGTTAGCTAGAAAAAACACGTTGTTAACCTCTGGCAGCGAGAGGCAGGCCACCGAGTCCGCAAGGCCGACTGGTCGCGTGTAGACGTTCGCCCGCCGCCGTTGCCGCGGCCGCTTGCTCTACCTTGCGTGCGTTGAGTGCGTACACACCTAAACGTCTATCCTATTTACACACACATAATGATTCATTTACAATTTACACTTGTAACTACTGCGCAACTATAACTTCTAATTGCCAACGTTACTAGAAGACCTACACACATACAGATACGACAAATCACCTAGTCAGTAAAGTAGGTAACTGATGCTTTTTTAGGTTCCGTATCAAAATACTAAGTAATCGTGACTTCGGTTTCCGTCCGTCCGTCTGTCTGTCTGTAAGTCATAGCTGTTTTACTCAGGAACTACTGAGGCTATCGATATCGATTATAGGGACTTGCTTGCCCGCATCTATCCCAAGAAATTTTTATAAAACAATTCAGCCTCTGGTTAATAATACAGCCTAAGTATATTATTTCGTTCGAATAGATTCCTTTGATAAAACAATTTGATACAAAACAACATGAAAACACTCATAAAAAAAGAGAAATGAGGACGAAAAATTCTCTGAATCATCTGTCATCATCAAATCTTAACAAAATGGAATAACCCATAATATTTTTTTTAATATTACATATGTATTTAGAGTCTGTAAGCTATATCTATTACTAGGACGCCGGACTCTTACGCGGAGGTCCGGGTTCGAAACCATGAATTTTTAGGATTTTTTCGAAGACTTACGTACATTTACCGACTGTTCTAACGGTGAAGGAAAACATCGTGAGAAAACCTGCATGTCTGAGGAAATGAAAAAGTTTCCAAAGACGTGTGAAATCTACCAATCAGCACTGGGCCAGGGGAGGCCTGTACCCCAACAGTGGGGGGGGGGGGACATTAATAGGCTGATGATGATGATGATGAAGGTATATCTATGGCCGCAGCCCGAAATAAAGATAAAGCTCCTCCTGTACCTACCCCAACAGCAGGAATATCGAATAGACTAATGTGGCGATAACATTCTTTTAGTTAGATCCATTGTAATAGATTCCGTAACAAAAATAATTAGTAAAATTACCGTCCGGAAATGGATGCGTCACTTGTACAGTTTCGTCCACTTGTAATTGTGGTTGTGTGTACATGTAGGTAGAAAAAATAGATGGACTATATTGTTGGTTATCTAATTGTGTAAAATGATCGGGACTGCAACGAAGTTTTAAATCCCAAGAACTTTATCAGGGAAGAATTGTAACGGAACTGGTTGATTAATACAGAACAATATTTGTTCGTGCATACAAGTAGCTGTAGTACCCACTTGTATAGTGTTACTGATTATTCGTGTGTGCGTTTATTTACGTACGCGAGCGCCGACTCGTCCGAGATTCAAATTTAGAACGCCGTCTCCGCCATGTTGTTCTCGGTGAAAAACCTACAAGCTATCGGGATCGCGTGGAAGCCGTGGAAGTGTCATAGTCATTAACTCTGGAATAAGATTGTTTTTATATGTGATGATGTAATATAGCAACGATCTTTTCATACCTTTCTTACATTGTTAAATTTTGCTGTATCCACAATATCTCAGTGTGCGTGCAGTAACGTAAATAAATGTTGGCTAGTAAGCCGTAAGTGTATGTATTCATGTGAATGAATGAGTCACGGCCAGAATTGGTTCACTTCAGTTGTATATAGGCACATCAGATTGCTACGAAGCACTAACATCATTCATTTTAAAGCAGTCAAAGATCTGAAATCAGTTGCTTGATTTCAAATAAAGTTCATAACTATTTTAGAACCTGTAACTGCTAATCAGCCGCTAATCAGTGTTCATTCTGTTCGTTAGAGTAACAAGTATAGAGCGATATTTGTGGTAGATAGATACCTACCTAGTAGAGCTCGCAGTTCACCTGTGTTGCATCTAGGTAGGTACAAAGACGATGCATAACTAGTTACCACTGTATATAGGGTTGCCAGATGCCCCGTTTTTTACGGGTTACCCCGTTTTCAGGCTATGACAATATAAGGCACCGTAATTAGTAAAATAAAATACGGGGTAAGATTCGACTTTTCAGAAAAGATTAAGTTAAATGTAAAGATTTTTATACATTTGCTTCATAAAATGAAAAGTTTTTGAAAGCTGTTTCATTGAATAATAAATATAAATTTTATAAAGATATAAAGATTTCGTCATAAAACGGTTCTGTTTTAATTGCCTCCCGTTAAAAAATCTAAAACCCGTATTTTTGATGCTGGTAACTCTTAAATCAATAAGTGGCAGGTGGCAACCCTAATTGTATACAGGTAGGTACAATACAGGTACTTATTTACTGATTGTTGACGAGATGGCACACTTCGTCTAACGGTAGGTACTTTACTACTGCTGGTGGCTGCCACTCATACCTAATAATATATTTTGCGAGTCGGTCGTCTTAGTACAAATGAATATTGCATTTCAATACCCGTTCTGATATTTTATGTATTTTCGCTTATGGCTAGCAGTGTCTAGACTCCACTTCCTTGTTTAGTGGTCTAAGAAATTTCTTGGACCACAATATTTATTTGTACTTAGACGACCGACAGCGCAAAATATATTATAGGTGTGTTATGTGGCAGCATGTATATGTGTTATGTAATGTAATTACATTCGCACTGTTTTCCACAAGTTATACCGAAAAGAAATTGATTTGAAATAGGTACCTAGTTGTTGTTTGTCAAGATAAGTAAAAAAAACAGGGTATTAGTTATAATATTATATTATTATTTTCCTCAACTTAAATCCCGACTCTTTCTATGACTCTACCTCTAAACAAATTACTTACCTACTGTACAGTTAGGTGAAGGTATTTATTTGAGATAGACTAAATGATACTTGCACGAAACGTCCTTAAAGTTAAGTCTTAATTAAATTACATCTATCCCTTTCCTAACCTACCAAATCAGACGACTTGCAATTTTCCTATGAACTTCATGTAACGTACCTCTGCCATCTCTGCTAATACAACTCCTCAAGAGAAGGTATTTACATTCTTGTTGACATAATAATGCAAGAAGTGATTATTAGTTAACCGGAGTATAAATTGTCCCCTTACAACGTTCTGTGCAATAAAACCGCGCAATGAAGTCCGTTACGTAATCATTTTCTTGAGCAAATAAAGCTGTTTTACTGAGAGGTTATTCGGTCCATGCTCATTGTGCTGTGCTGTCTATAGTATGTTCTTGTTCTCGTAAGTCAAGTGTAAAAGCGGGGAAATAACGCACCAGTCGAACGGGATGTGCGTCTGACATGACGCGTATCCGGCGGCAAGCACCAGCGCCATCTTAGGAGCGATACGCGGCATTGCAGACGGTGCTCGATTTAACTAGCTAATTGACTCTGTTTGTTGATTCTCTGCTTCGAATTTATTGTTCTTACGTAAAGTATACATTGAAGCAGCAAAGGAACAAAATGATTTAGCAACTATTTTACTAATGTTGCGTTTTGTCTACGTCACAGGTGTTACTTATTCAACGAACAGGCAAAAAATTTCTTCAATAACCGGTGATTTAATATTACATTTTATGAACATCTTTGTTTTTGATATGGTTGTGAAAATTAAATAGCTATAGCTCTGATCATTAACTCGAAAGTAAAAGAAAACCCTTCTCATAGCAGGTAGTGTATGTTTACAATACGTCATACATAACATAATTAATCCATTTTACTTCATTCATCACTGCATGGTATGCATCCACCCAACCTCAACCCAGCCAGTCAAATATTTTTTTCCTGTCTGAAGAAAACATTATAAAAGTGCCGTAGTGTTTTTTATCGAATATTAGAACGGATATTAATCAATAGATTAAGCTTGGATTAATCACAGTTTCCATTGGTAACAGATACAACATATTTTCTAGAAAGATTGACTTTAAAACTTTGGTCCAGAACTCTGAATATACAATAATACGTGAATATACGAGTATATATACCTACATTATACTAAGCCCAAGTCGATAAACCCATTTAATAACAGTGTCATCTACATTTGTAAAAATAAAGACAAAGTATTGGCAGATGAATGAGATTTGGGAACTACTCAAACATCACGGTTATTTTCATATTTATGTTACGTCTACAGACGCAGAGCCAACTTTATATTCTGTTTAATTGAAACACCAGGCATTTCACTGAAGTCGTCATGTAGTGCTCGTAATTCCGTTTATGATCTAAAAACATTGTTAAGGCAATGTTAATGTATGATTTTTCAGGGTTTTGTACCTCATAGTCATAGTTAAAAACGAAACCGTTATAGAATCGTTAATACTTGCGGTTGTTGGTACTTGGTGAAACTTGTAGTACATCATCATCAGCAGCCTATTCTAGTCCACTGCTGGACATAGGCCTCTCCCAGGGCGCGCCATTGAGCCCGATCTTCGGCTCTTCTCATCCAGTCGCTGCCAGCCACCTTGCGCAGATCGTCGCTCCATACATGTAGTACATGATTAGACTTAAATAATATACTGTTTCACAGGTTTTTACTCTATTTTATTAATTAGGACCGATGTGTAAATGAAACCGGTCATAATTAATAAAATAGAGTAAAAACCTGTGAAACAGTATATTATTTAAGTCTAATCACGTTATAGAATCATTTTGTTGTCTGCTTGTCCGTCAAGACCGTTTTTTGTTTTAATCAATTGCAAATTACCAAATGTAGAATAATATAAATGTTAGTGCCAAAAAATTAAAGGTGAAAATTGTCAATTTTCTTGCTGTCTTATTTTAAAACAATCTGCTTGATTTTTTTTCTCTGTGTGTGAACCTGTCAATTCTACTTTCAATAAGATAATAATCAGTAATGCTGTCTGTCCCATTTTAACTCGTGATCGGCTTATTATCATTATACTATTGTTTAATAGTCACTTCAATGTAAGCTGGTTGATATGAAACGCTATCGAACAACCACCAGCAAGGCAGCAAGCAATTGTTGTGTAAGAGTGGAAGGCCTTCGCACGAGAGAAATGGCGGGCGTGGTGTTTCTCAATGCTCCTTGTCATCTGGCGGTTGAACGATTCTAGCATTTGATTTTTCTATTACCACAAGCCAAGTATGCTTTTGTCACAGTGTCGTTGGCTTGCCCACTTGTTGACCTGTTAAAATCATATTAGTTTTGCAGTACAACACGTGCGATTGCTGCGCTCATCAATCTTGCAATTTAGCTTACTGATTAACGCTATGCATTTATGTTCAACCTACGCGAACGAATGGGATGAGCTGCTATTTGCTCTACCAGACCACAGGACTTGTAGATACATATTATGCACATTTACATCTCTACGATTTCCGATGTCGAAATAAGCAACTTTTCTTTATTGTTTAGAACTAGACCTGAGAACGTGATTACGTGACTAAATGTAAGTAGTGTCCAGGTGTTCAGTTCTCCTTAGCGGTGCCATTTTCGACGATAGTTTTCTTGGAACAAGGCGATTACGTGTTTCGCGATGAGGGTCTGAATAAATAATAAGATTGTGTACAAACATGATTCGCGGGTGCATCGCGAATAACAGTTCGTTCGGTGTTATGCAACCTGAGCCATACCCACCCGCCTCCCGCGTCACCCGCGTCCGCCTTGACGCTACGACGATGTAGCGCAGGCGCAGCAGTGCAGCCTGCCATGTAATTACACACTGCAATCCGCCACCCGCCCGCAGCCCCCCTCCCCCTCCCCCTATTCTCACCAAGTCCAGCTTGATCATCAATACTGTGGCGTGATAAGTATCATAGTAAGACATTTTTACTTATTAGTGTTATACTTACGCCTTTAGCACACTGCACCAATTTTGGAATGGAAGCTGACCGAAACTATAGAAATCTAAATAACCGAATAATTGATGAAATGAGAGATGTAGATGTATACTCTTCATTCATACGTTCGCAACGAGGGATTTTCCAGCAGCTCAACATATAATATGTCGCTGATTGTATACTGGAATGTTAAAATGTGCCAAACTATGGGTAGACCATAAAATTTTAATTAAAAAGCACCTACTTGAAAACTTGATTATTTACTCTGAACGGTAGTTTTCACTAGCAGGGGCCATAATCAAAGGAAAAAAATCATTTCTTAAAAATTAAGAAATAGACATAGTGATGGTCAAATGTGAAAACAGAATTAAAATTCGTTTAGTAATAAAATAGCTACATACAATCAAAAATCAGACGAAAGAAAGAAACGGCAATATTACATCTTGACGTCACTGTGTAGCGCCATACAAGCAGATCCTGACTACATATAAAGAACTGTTTTACTAAAAAGGGATAGAGCTTCTCCTGTAGGTACTACCTTAAATCATTAATATCAGCATGTGCATGTAAGTTTGATTAATGGAATAAAAATATAAGTCAAATACCAAGTTATGGTACCGTCTTTAAACAATCATGTTTTTATATAAGAACCACTGAAGCAGATAAATAAATAAATTGACTTACGCAATCCTTTGTCAGGTAAACTCTGACACATGATTACAGATCGCAGTGTGATTGAATCCATTGATTAAACACACCACGTAACATATAATTAATGTTCCATAACACAAGTGACTTCAAATACACTTTATCTAGTCACTTACAAACTTTTTACCCACGGTCCTCCCGGGAGTCATATAACCGTTTTCCTATAGATGGAATATATTATTGAAGGGAAATTCAATTTACTCGCATTCATTCATACTACTACTAGACTATCAAATCTTTCGCAGCCTATGTGTGGTAAAATGTACGTAAGGCAACAAAAAGAAATGTTATCTGTCAATGTCTAGTATCTTATCTTATGATAGGGGGCCGGGAATAACCTCAGCGGCACTTCGACCCTTGAGGATCTTTTGTGCCTACCCCACACACTGGTCATCTCAGTGTGCAGGTTTCCTCACGATGTTTTCCTTCATCGTTAGAGCAGTCTGTAAATGTACGTAAGTCTTAGAAAAATACGAAAAACTCATTGGTACATGGCACTGCACGGTTTCGAAGTCGGACCTCCCGCATTGGAGTCAGGTGTCCTAGCCACTGTGCCACCGACGCTCTTATGGCTACTATAGTCCTTGGTAAGGAATACTACTTTAGCGTTGCTTGTATACCTTTACAATGTTGCTTGCTATTTTTCATTACCATAATGATGTACTTCACACGGAGCGAGAGCGTGTATCAATGATAAATAACATAAGATAACATAAGGTACTAGACATATATTGTAACGTTATATATAAGTAATTACCCGATGTGTTAGTGAATGCTGTGTATGCCTTTAATTGGCACATATATCAGTAAAAGTACATTTTTTTTAAGATTATTTGAAATGAGAAATATATGTGCTGTTGGCATACCTAAATAAATAAAATAAATATTTTATGGCAGTTCCACCGGCTGGTTTCAGTTTAGGCAAAGGCAAAGCCTGCATCGATATTACAGCTGCCACTGCTTGCTGTTAAAGGTTACTCATTTGAATTTCTTATGTAGTTAAAACGATAAGCGAATGCAGGTGCAGTATTTCGCGTACAGTTTGTACTGGTACCTACTTGGTTAGCGTGACATCGGCAACAGCTGATAGCGCGGCCAAGTTCATTACCGCTCCGTGCAAATCGATTCGTCGTGGTAACGCCCCTGCCCGCTTTCCAATGAAACACTTTTTCCTTATCTTTTCGTCGGTCAGTGGGTATTATTTGATTATAAGTTTGTTCCGCAACATACTTTGTGTTGTCTTCCAATAATCCTTACGTTATAACTACAAAGAGAGTTAATGTAATGATTCCTTTCACTGATCGGGGCATAGATTATACTGATAGTGTAAATTGCGGGTTATTATCGAAATTACGTCAGCGACGAGTGTAGGAGCGCGGTGGTGGTTGTTGTAGTAATACGAATTATCTGAAGCGTGTACAGAGTTGTTACAATGGCTCTAAGTGATTAACAAGTGCCTACTTTCGGCGCAAAGAAAGTAATAGTCTCTTCGTATCGTGGCAGCTACTACGACAATGACCGGCGGTCGACTCTGCTGTCTGTCTGTCCATTCACTAGGTCGTTGCAAGTTCCAATTGTTTCCGGTTTACCACCAAATTAGTCTCATCGACCTCTAAGTGGGCAAATTTGATTCGAATATTTACTATAAGTAGCTGCCTAGTTACATTATTACCTATGTTAGAGTTTAGACTCCCATGCGGGTAGTCCGGGTTCGAAACCATGCAAATTCATGTTCCAATGAGTATCTCAGCATTTTCGAAAGACTTTATGTACATTTACCGACTGCGCTAACGGTGAAGAAAAACATCGTGAGGAAACCTGCAAACTGGCTATCCAGTGTGCGAAAATCGGGAAGGCAATGGCAAACCACTCCTAAAAGTCTGCCAAGAAAGTCGTTCTATTGGTTATGTCAATAGATAGAATGATCACGTCATTGTTTACTCATCAATGAGGAAAACGGCTAAGAAGAAAAAGTTACCTTATTAGTAAATCTGTTTTTAGTGTTTAATAAGTAATAACCATGAAGCAAATAAGTTCTCGTAGTAACGTATGTTTTGTTTTTGTTTACAGTCACATAACAAAGACGACAACATGGGAGGACCCACGGAAATCGTTAGCGGCGCAGGCTGTAGCGAACAGCGTGCAGCATCAGAGTGCAGAGGCTTTGCTTACGCAGGCCAACCCTCAAACTATCAACACACCTACACCACCGGGTAATTATTGTTTACCCTTACCTACCTATATGTAGGGTGTGAGAGTACCTCTCCCGACACTTAGGGTCACAGCAAACGTTAGCGCTTTTTATATGAAAATTGTCACTTACGTTAACCCTTTTTTGTAACGGGGGAAATCTTCCAAAATACCCGTCTCTTTGGGAATTGAAAGCCCACTATAACCCGCTTGACGGCCCACCTCGCGCATATCGGAGGGCTACGGGAATTTACGGGTTCTCTTAACACTAGCTTATTCCGCATGTGGCATGCACTTTACCGCTTTCTGGTTAATTTTAAATGGGAATCGTGAAGTAATCAGCTGTCTTACAAATGTTGTGTAGGATAATACAGCTTTTAAGCTTTTTATAAAGTGTTTTTCTTTCTTTCTTTCATTCTTTCTTTCTTTGGGAGACTTGTTGTTACGCCTCTGTATTTTTAACATTTACCGAACCCATATAACAGAATGTGGTGTTTTGTTTTGTGAAAATTAAGGCGCAAGCAGATTATATTACTTACTTAGGTCTTTCTTCCTTCTACGTATTTATTTGTTTTTATTTCTACTTGTATATTGTTATGATCTTTGTCCCATTAGATATATACTCGTACATAATGTCCTGTTAGCAAATATTGATACAAGCAACTGAGGTAATTACCTATCTAAGTAGATATGTATTCATTTCGTACCTATCTACGAGTATGTAGGTATAAATATAGATGATAATATGTAAGTAAGTAATTTCCCTAATTTATCATTTATCACTGTCGTCACATCAGTAAAGTTTGTTAACATTATCTAAAGACTTGTGATTGTTGTTCTTTTATCTGACGTTTATCAGGAGTAGGACTAATAATACCTACCTATCCGAAAATGTAAAGTGATGTAAGCTAGTTTATGTAAGTAGTAATAAGATAAAGAAAGTATTGTCAAATATAGGAACAACATCTATGGATTACCATACCAACATTCTCCAAAACACTGATCTCGTTTCACGTGTTCTAATTGGCCGCAGAGCCGCGTTTAAAATTATCACGGACCTAAAATAAAAACAAGTAAATAAGCCGAATTCTAAAACAGATTTTATGACGGGAATTAACGCGTTGTTTCCGTCGGTCGATGCGAGACGAGCGTTGAAAGGTGTTCGGAAAATACATTGGTGTCGCGCCTCGACGCCGGCCCTGGCGCGCTGGCGCCGCTGTTTTCAGTTCAGGCGCTTCGGCTTGCGACACATCCGCGTTAAACCCGACGATAGCGACACCAATGCATCTTCCACTGACTCCTTTGTCATATCAACACCAACAACACATTTATCTTTTGCTTTTCAGTCGGTTTGTTTACTTGTTTCAACATACTTCGTCTTTGGAACTGTCAACTTGATATGATACAGGCGAATCTTGCACGATGCGCCTCAAGTCACGTTTCTTTATACTATAGTATGCATTCTATCTTACGATGGTTAAATACGTGCCCTAGTCGTGTTCTGCCTATAGGTAATATCAACTGCAAGACACCTACACCTTAGCAAGTGTAGAGACACAAGCTTCATCTTTTATCTTTGTTTTAGCAGACACAAACATCTCTATCTAAGTAGTTCACCTGACAATACAAATAATCTTGTTTTCATTGCACATTCCACCTTAATGTGATGTCGCGATAATATATTCGGTATCTTATATGCCTGAAATAACTTTCCTATTAGCGCATCATCAAAAAATTTAAATGAGTGAGACAATGTTTACTGAAGTAGGGACTTTCTTATAAAATGGATGGAGTTTATTGAACATTCTGTAACTCACCACATACGACATCATTCGGTCCAGACATACGTCCCTTAAAGTTCTTCTATTTTAACCATTTTATTAATAAAACTTTGAGAATCCGAGTTTGACGGCGTAGTACGAAAAACACTTCAGTATCTCTATCGTGAAACGCGGTTAAAATTGGGGTTACTGGTCATATACTAATTACATTGGTATTTATATTATGACTGTCGGTAAATTGAAAAAAAAAAAAACTTTAACACCACATGCTTTTTCTTGTTATTCTATTTCTTCTGTAATTAGTTTTAACTGTAATCATGTTCCATCCCTTAGGTACTTACTTATAAATTCATAATCATTAAACATTATATACCGGTAGCGAACGGTAATTATACTTAATAATTAATACAATCCCCCCTCCTCCCCAGGGGTGATATAACCCTGGGGAGAAACTAAAAAAACACCACATGCTTAACCCACATAAGTACTAGCAGTTACGTAGTTTCTATGTTGTTTTATATTACCATCGCTTTATACATTATACATATACGGAAAATACCGTATTTTAATTTTATTAATCCCTGCAAACGTATAAATGTTTATATTAATCATACTCGAGAAAATCGTACCTACCTGGCTTATTTGTCTCCTTTTGAAGTTATCTTATCTTATACATGTGAGTACCTAAGTGGTCGCTTGTTTGTACGTTTATCTGCTTTGAGCAGGTGAACAGGGTAAAGTATAGGTACAGTCGACCACAAGCTATAGTATACTATCTGTCAAAAACCTTCGATTAAATCTCAACCTTATGTCTGCGCATTATGATACATTTCACATTCTCAAGTTTTTTGGTTTTGGGTAGGTGACCTGTGGTCGACTGTACCAACAACAATCAGTTTCACGTTTCACGTTAGACCGATGAAGGTAGACTTTGTAAGTACACAGAGATAAGGCATTAATGATTGGAACTTTTGTGCTCATATTTGGATAGACCATTATACATAATTACATATTGTATTGAACTAATGAACTACACTACATGCGACCAATAAAGTCAATATTTGAACAGCTTACTGTGCGTAGCGTGTTTGGCGTACGTAGCTGCGCCAATGTATTTCGTAGACAAATTGATTAGTAACATTTTTGGCCGACTGTCCGGTCCGGTCCATTTTTGTGAATATGTAAATATGTATAGTAAAACCAACCAAACATTTAATAACAAACGCCACTGCCAACATTATCTTCTAATTAGTTCAGCTTAAGGTCATAAAATCTTATGGTGTAGTAGATCATGAAGGAAATTAGCCCGGCCACCGCCGTCGGGAGGCACTTTTTACTCGTACGTTCACAGCGTATATGAACAGAATCGCAGAAGTTGGGTACTATGGACATGGTTGTTTATGAATGGTGTGTTGTTTGTCGCTCTATGCGCGGTGGGTGACTCGGCGAGGCGGCCGCGATATCCGCTGTGCGCTGATTCATATTGGTGAGTGCGCCAACGCACGGCGGCGGCGCATGTTATGGTTGCCAGCAATTTATATTATACATTAAATCGCCTATGAGATGTATTAGAAACAAAACAAATGTTAAATTAAAAACAATGTTTGTATAGACTATATTAGATTAGCAGACATGAATGTTTTACGCCTGACTTTTTTAATTAAATAAACATGGTAATATTTTTGTTACCTACACTTTATTTTGATTTTTTTAAATTCTGTTAATTTTATTTATACGGCCTTTTCCAAAGACATAAATATTGCTTTTCCGAGAAAGTTGGCTAATGGCTGCCCTAGTTGAGCGGCGCGTCGCGGGCGCGCGTCTGGCGCCGTTGTTTTCTTGGAACGAGCTCTGATGTGCTGACCTTCTCCATGTCCACCTGATCCCCAATCACGTGTGCGTACGTTTTAGTTCTTAATGTAGCTTGCAACTATTCGCTGTTGAGGCATTCAAACCCTCACTAAATTAATTGGTTTTATATACCCACTGAAATTGTCTCCACCCTTGTTTAAACTTTCGCTAATTACTGATCGAAATTCGACAAAAGTTTTGTCTTAAAACGACCGGAGTGTAACAAAAACCCAATCTAAAGCCGAAAGGAAGTTTTAGTATCGTATCCATAAGAACAACTTTTGTTCTAAGTATCGTCATTTTCGCAAAAATCGAAAACTAAGAAGTCGTAGAAAAGTTGTCATGTTATGGATACTGACTGATCATCCCTCTTTCAGCTTTACAGAGGGTATTTGTTACACACTGCAGTACTATGAACCTCGGGACTGTTTTGTATCGGGAAGCTAAATTTTTTCCGAATATTTCCTTATCGGGAAAGATCAGCCGAAGAGTTACTTATCGGGAGTAGATTGACCTGTTAAAGGGTGTTCAGTCTTACCTTCTATTGTCGGTAGTCACTGACGGAGACGTTCTGATTGGTTTCAGCAGCGAAGAGTACAAGTAGTAACACACCGTCGGACCCGCTTGGGCCTCTGCCGGACGGCTGGGAACAGGCAGCGACGCCCGAAGGAGAGATCTACTTTATCAATCACGCGGCCCGCACCACGTCCTGGTTCGACCCTAGAATACGTAAGTTTAGTTTCCGAAACCTAACCTCTTTCTTTCCTACTGTAGAATCCAGCATCTCCTTCATCTGAGGAGGATGTCGTTTAGACAGCGTTATTCACAATGACTTAATACAAAATAAGTAATTCACTAAATTTTAAGTTAATTGAAGCGTGTAAACAATGCGTTTAGTGACAATTCGAGTCTATTTTTTCGGTTTAGTAACCCCACCCTCTCGTACCGCGCGGATCCCCCGGTGGGCGCGGCCTTGCTACTTGACGCGTCTGGACGGTACAATTTAGTAAAGTTCTTATGTTATCTGTGGTTTTAAGTTTTTAACTAAACACTTTACTATATTATGTGTGAACGCTCGAGTACTTAAAATTTACTTGACTACTTAATCACTTAACACGTAAACCAGCCATTAGCCCTCAGATTGTTTATAGGTCATACGTTCTACGATGTTACGGCTGGCACATTCTATAGGACGTAACCTGAACGTGTCGTTGCTAATGTGTACTTAAAGCGGGAATGCAAATTATGCTAACTTATTATTATTATACTCAATCATTCTGCAAAAAATTTTTACAAACTATCCAACGTAGCCACATGATAACATGACATTAAATTACGCAACGTTCAGGCGTAACATCCACCGTAGAACGGACAGCTTGTATGATAATGTGCAGGTTTTCTAACAACACAATTTTTCTGAGGACTTTCTGGTATAGTTACCAGGTGCATGCACAAAAGGCAGGTGTCTTTTTGTACAAAATTCCGTTTGCAATTCTTAACCTAGGAAACTGCCTGTGTATGTATTTTGTGCGTTCTCTCAGACAGTCATTTTTTTGTCGCCACGTTAGTTAATTAATTTAATTTACCAAGTGTGAAGCTAATGATCTGTTTGCGAATGTCAATCGACAGACTTTGTTTTTTATACAACATGGCATGTGCACAATATAGGTGCTTTACTTACTCATAGGTTTTCCCCATATGACTTTTCAATATGACTGCGAACTAATACTAGGTACCTACTAATAAGATAATATATGTATAACAATCCAATCGGTTTGCTTTGTAATTGGAACAATAGAGTGAAACTCTACCTTTTATGAATAACTGCTTCTGACTTCACTTTGTAAATTATTACAAAGTGCGTACGTATGCATGTATACAAGTTTTTCATTTACATAAATCTTATGTAACTACTTTACCTTACCTTAAGTAATATTCTATCTTACAACTTATCTACATAAACAGATAGACTCTGAAAAGATAAGATAGGTACAGTCGACCACAGGTTAACCTACCCAAAACGTCAAAATATGAGAATCTGAAATGTGACATTGCGCAGGCATAAGGTTGAGATTGAATCGAAGGTTCTTGGCAGATGGTGTCCTATATAATTTGTATATCTATTGTTTCTGGACACAGGGTATCATAGTTATTGAGTGTCATTCGCCATCAACTCCTCACTCATCGGGCACAAGTCTCCCCTTGCACTTGGGGGTACGGGCATGATCAAAAGTGGGGATCCAGTGCTGATTGGTGGATTTAACATGCTTTTAGAAACTTTTCCCTGTATGTAACCTTTTACGTTTCTTCACGATTCTTTCCTTCATCGTTAAAGCAGTTAGTAAATATAACTACGTAAATGTCCGAAAATATTGAAAATCTATTGTAAAATGACGTGCGTGTAAACGAACTAGAAACTCCCGTTTGGAAGTTCGGTGTACTACTACGCCACTGATGCTCTTTGAGTGTTTATTTTTAATCTGTCTATTTATATAACACTCGTAATCTTTCTATTTACATAATAATCTTTCTTACCAACATAAAAGCGAAACTATATCTGTCTTTGTTACTCAATCATGCCATAACGACTGAACGGATCTGCACCAAATTTTGCACACTGATACATTAGGATCTTGGGTCAAACATAGGCTACTTTTATCATGGGAAAATACTTTTGTTTCTCTGGGAATTTTCAAAAACATGCTACAGCGGGCGAAGCTGCGGGGCAAAGCTAGTAATTAATAAAAACTAAGTTTATGTAGGTCGCCCAGCAGCCAGGTGGACGGACGATATGACCGAAGTCTTATCGAAGACCTGGATATGCAACTTGCACATAAAGACCGCGAATGGTAACTTATACACTGCTATGTGACGATATGGGTTGAAGATTATGATGATGATGAAGTATTCTTGTTAGGGGAGGATCCAGAATTTTTTTGGAGGGGCAATTGTTTCTTAATACGAATAATAGTACTTATAATGGTCAAGTCACGCTTTATAGGGATCCTATGGGTTTAGGGTTCCCAATAGATCCGTCATTGATTCTTGTGTTAACATTACAGCACAACATTTGCAACGCACGCCGGCGGCGAACGCGGGCGCAGCGGGCGGCGGCTGGGCCAATGCCTCCATACAGGCTTGCCAACAGAAGCTGCGTCTACAGTCGCTGCAGCTCGAGAGAGAACGGCTGAAGCAGCGCCAGCAGGAGATCAGGCTCCAGGTAATTAAAATAACATAAAATACTTTATAGTAGACAGAGGAACCACCTTCAATCACAGGTATCTGTATCTCCCACTTTTCGCCGTAAGATTTAGTGGACAAACGTGACAGATATCACGTTGTCGGGATAGGTGGCGAACCTACCGCCGTTTACTAGGTGTAAAATAGTATCCACTAAGATCCTTAGTTGCCTCGTACGACACCCACGGGAAGATTAAGGGTGGTGCTATTCTTTAGGGGCGGTACCACACAGCAAGGTAATTAAAAAACAAATAAAAATAAGTATAACATTCAGGACTTCAATTGTTGTTCGTGTAACTTCAATTTCGGCTGATGACGATTAGCTTTAATCTCAGCGAGGACCTCCTAGCTTAGTTGCGATAGTCAAGTCAAGAACAAACATAGTGATCGTGCAAATCAAGCAACGTTGGGCGCGGTCAGAACCAGGTTGGATGACCGCACAACTTCTGAGGCCCTCCACACCTTGGAGTGCACGTTAAACTGTCGGTCCCGGCTGCTGTCGTTCGTCAAGTCGTTAGGTCATGTCAGAAGGTTAAGGACGGCCTAAACAACTCTGACTAGGCTGGCCTCTAACCACACGACAAGAAGAAACTGATATAAGTGTTGATCAGGCCGAAGATGCAGCATGAGGTTTATTTTATTAAGCTTTTCACTGAAGCGACAAATGGCGAAACGAATTTGGCGATAAACTTTGTGCGCATAGAGGGGTCGCTAGCTTTAATATGCTAACCCTATCACGATAGTCTTACCACCTCAGATACGCAATACCTAATTACTTAAGTATTCTTTATTTTATTTCGATTTTAAAACCGAAACCTGTAAATGAACTAACTGGATAGGTAACCTAATTCATTTAATGAATCACCAGCTAATGACTTAAAAATGCGGGTATGGTCAAAGTGACCATGCCAGTGGCACATTTCATCTGAGCCTCTCTGTGCCACGGAGATAATAAAATCATCACGTTAAACAGTCGGTTCCGGTTGTTGTTGTTGTTTGACAACAGTTGTTAAACCATGTCTGAGGCCTAGAAGCCTAAACAACTCTGAACATTAAGTTAGCAGCATAGCTCTCATGTCCATTATCCCCGAGGGGCCACCTTCATTATAGGTTCCCACTTTTCGCCGTAAGATTTGGTGAACAAAGGTGATAAGTGTAGAATAGTATCCACCAATTCCCTTAGGCTCACTAACTATACGACATACAAAACAAACAACAAACTAATGCTGATCCTCATCGTTTCCAGCAAGAGCTAATGGCCCGGCAAGCGTCATCCATTGTATCATCCCTGGCGAACAGTACCGGGGCAGTATCGAGCACAGAGTCTCCTCTCGACCCGTTCCTATCGGGTCTGACAGATCACCAGCGGCAAGAGTCAGCAGATAGCGGCCTCGGAATGGCTGTCACCCAGTCTTACTCCATGCCCCATACGCCGGAAGACTTCCTGGCTGGAATGGACGACCGAATGGATTGCAGCAGCGAAGCCGGAGCTAACATGGACTCGGCGGATATCGCAATTGGCGATAATATCGACTCTACAGACGACCTGGTACATTCTTTACAGGTTACTGTTTCTTACTAATATTGCTGTGATTGTTGTACTTTTCTAACGCTTTTTTAAAAATAATCAATGACAGCTTTCTGGTTCATCCACTAAGACCCCTTCATAAGATTGCCTTAGGATCTCTGTGAACTTGAATGTTGTTCATTGCAAAACATTATCTCCATGTGTTAGTAGCTTTTCTCGCAATTCAAAAGTTTAGGGGATCCTATGAACTATGAAATATGATAATTTATGATAGACAAAGATTATTAAATTCAGAGGGTGCTTCTAGTCCGATTTCTGTGGCCTTTATTTACTAAGATACGCCCTCTGAGCTCAATGTTTCGTTAATTCGTAGTAAGAGTATCTTATCTTACCTTATGATAGGGGGCCGGGAATAACCCCAGCGGCACTTTGACCCTTGATGATATTTTGTGTCTACCCAATTTTACACACTGGTTATCTCAGAGTGTAGGTTTCCTCACGATGTTTTCCTTCACCGTTAGAGTAGTCGGTAAATGTATCTTCGAAAAATACGAAAAACTCATTGGCACATGACACTGCACGGTTTCGAACCCGGACCTAGCCACTAGGCCACCGACGACGCTAAGTAGTAAGAGTAAGTAACATAGCATAAACATTTGAACTGATTTTATTTGCAATTAACTTTGATTGATACAGTCTGTACCCTGAAATGTTTGACCCCTTTTGATACTGATGCGTTAGTTACGAATTGTCAGATAACTCGGAGAACATACTTGTAGTTCTTGATTGTTCTTGGTTCACAACTCCTGTACAGATCGCGCCACATAAGTTGAACCAAAATGGAAACCTAAATATTTGATCAGGGTATTTGACACTTTTTTGAAACGTATGTTAAAATGTTTGAATCAAAGCCATTCTTTACTACTTTTTAATTCATCAAAATAAAGTCGCTAAATAGTCTTAAACAGCATTTTAATTTTAATCATTTTTAATTCCTGCGAAAATAGTTTTGCTGTGACGTCACTATCGATTAAATAAACAAACAAAAGAGAACTGATCGCCCTATATTCGTTGTGTTGCTTACTCGATAGTGACGTCACACTTGACAGCGTCATGGCGGATAGTGTTTCACTGCGTCACGTGATATACAGATTAAAAAAGGGCGATTTTAAACTTAAATTATTAAATTAAAATCGTTATTTCATGATCGGAAAACAATATATTTCTGTTTTCCATTACTTGAACTATTATATTTACATACTCTCATAATTTATTGTTTATAATGGCAAGTAGCCTATTCCGCCAACCTCGACGTATAAGCCTTATTTCATTCGTAAGAGACATACGTTTAAATGTCCCTTACGACAAATTATAACCGTTGATATGCTCTACCGTCTCGGCCACCTCCATGTATCCTCTACACAAAGGACTGTATGTGACACCCAATGTATAGAAATTAACTAAATTGTACTTACGAAGGGTATTTTCATTTCAGTTGAGCGAGTTCACAAACGACATACTGTTGGACGACGTGCAATCGCTGATAAACTCTACGCCGAGCAAACCCGACAACGTGCTCACATGGCTCTAAGCAGCTGTGGGTTACGCCCAAACCAGCAGCCGTGGGTTACGCCCAAACCAGCAGCCGTGGGTTACGCCCAAACCAGCAGCCGTGGGTTACGCCCAAACCAGAAGCCGTGGGTTACGCCCAAATCAGCTGCGATGTGCGAAGTGCACCACAAACTTTCAAATTAGGTATTACTCATTAATTTAGTACTTACCGCTTCATATGACGACGTCGCCGTTATAACAGTGTCGGTGGCAAACGGTAATGGTGTAAATTTCACTATGAAAATGACAGTAGTGTTACGTGTGCATGGACTGACGCGATTACGAGATTCGTATATCTACTGGGGTGCGTTCGTGCAACGTAGATAAAATTATTCCGTATAAATTTTATACTGACGTTTGTCAAAAAATGCCGTTCGTGCACGCCTGTCAGTATAAAAATTCTCCGGAGAAAAATTGTCTTGTGCGTTCGTGCACGCCGGTTAGTATAAATTTTAAACTGACAAGTATAAGTATTCTCGAGCCCCAGACCTCCGCCGAGCTGTGATTGGTTGATGCCGGATTTGTTTCTAAAATCGATAGCAAAAGACAAAGGCAAAGGACTTGGTCCATACATCCTATGTTTTCTAAATAAATAAAAAGCGAAAATAATTAAATTTGAATTCTTACGTCTCTTAACGTCCATTAACAAAGTTAATTTGTAAATTTCTATCGTTTTGTAACATTTAAAGGCAATTGAACATTCGACCAACCAATGTCAAACTCCTGTCATATGAGTTTGACATTAATTATTCGATGACCGTTCGCCGTTTCTTCGTCGGAGAAATTTTATCTGATGGATTGCACGAACGTACCCCAGTGGCGGGATTTGGTTTGGTTTAGTCCGGTTGTTAGTTCGTCCGAACTTGTTTTTAGTTGCAGTAGTTAACCACACTAATGATGCCTATTGAGATCAGTTAAGACTAAAAAATAGTCACTAGTGATACCTACATTATATTGTAGTTAAATGAAGTAATGGTGCCTATCAACATCAGTTGAGACTAAAAAGTGATACCTACTTGTTACTGTAGGTAGAGTGCGTGTCAATCTTTATGGCCGGTCTGAATATAGAAACGAGTCGCGTTCTAGTACATGTTTCTAGGTGTCAGCGGGGTGTAGAAGAGCGAGGGATAAATATGGGCTGCCGCGAAGTGGGGTTGGAAATCCCCCGCTTCCTCGCTCTTCTACACCCCGCTGACACCTAGAAAAATGTGCTGGAACGCGACTCGTGCCTATATTCAGATCGGCCGTAAAGATTGACGCGCTCTATAACTAAATAATGATGCCTACCGAGTAGAGATTGAAAAGTATCACTAGTTATTCGAACTTACAACCGGAATACTGATACCAAATCGACGATTGAAGGCCCTGTCTAATCGCCTACTGTGCAGAATAGATTTTGCCGTCTCTGCATTTATTCGAATGAGATAAAAAACTAAAATTCTGCATATTAAGTGATTATTCAGTTTTTTGTAGGTAGATTGTATATTCGAGTCTGAAGTAACAATGTACTAATCGTTTGTTAAAGTATATTCTAATGTCCTTTATTATAAATGTTTATAAATAAGGGCATTCAAGGAAGCATGCAAAAATGATAACATACTCGTACATTGTTTGTAATAATTTTAAAATTGTAAAAGGATTAATCACATTTAAATTCTTTCGAGAAATGTAAGCAGTAGAGATGTTTACGATTTGCATGCTACCGATTGATTCAGTTCAAAAGTAAAAGGGCTAAGTAACATAAAGTTAGGCCATGGCTATCGTATATGGCTAGTCATGTTTAGGATCTAAATCGACCGACCGCGCGGCTGCGGCCGAAAGCGGTCCCTGCAAGCCTTCTTTCTTTGCCGAAAGGAGCCGTATTGCAACCCAATCCTTCGTAATCTAGGTTTCCCATATTCTTTTGAAATAAAGACTATCGGAAATTCTTATATCATTCGGTTATATTGATGACGTGTCCGTCGATTATTGACAATACGTTTTTTAAATAAAACTGTGTAAGATTGTGATAACATCTTGACGTAACAGTGCCTTATTGTGCCTTTAAAAAAATTATTTATTGCGTTTTGTAATTTTAGATCATGTTGAAATATTTCTACACTTTTTCTATGTTCAAATTATTGATTATTAGTAAATTGGTTGGACAGAATTAAACTACTTATTATAGTGATGTGTTTTGTCTACTTACACCGTCCTTGTGTATTTTTCGAGATTATGAATTTTAGACGTTAAGTTTTATAGTTAATTGTGAATTAGACAATAATGTGGCAACTATTATCATTACTTATTTTAGTGTGGTTCGATGTAATTTATGCATGTTTATGGGTGCAGCTAGCTAAATAACATTAGTAAATACCATGTTGTGGGTACTAGGGTACTTACAGTACGAATGACTGTCGTGTTGTGACTCAACCAGGGCTGTAGGAGGGATGGGGTCCTCAAATCCTCATTTTGGGCTTGGCTTGTATAGACCCCTAAAACCTTAGTACTGCTCCTTTGAAATAATTTACAGCAGAAGCTGCTTGCTGTGCGAATGAGACGAAGTAAACACGCGCACTGCAATTGCTGTCAAAGTACTGTACAGTGCGTGAGCTTTTAGTTAAGCATTCGAGTCTTGAAATTTCGGTGTGCTTCGGTTATTGATAACGATATGCGAATGTACTACGCCTGTAGTAAGATAAAGACAGGCCGATTTTACCCGATACCCGAATGCTTTTCTAATAGCTCACGGACTACGCGGGTATATCTTTAGCCTGACCCTCAAAACCGGCACCTATCCTATCCTATCCTATAATCTTGTTTTCAACAACACGTCGTCTTGTGTGACATGTTTTAAGAACGTTCAATCGTGACTTTTCCTGTGGATTCAATGTCCAACTAATTTGGTGCCAACTGTAAACTTATTTTAAAACTTATTTTCGATAATTTTACTATTACCTAAGTATTACATTTATGTGGATTCTTTCTGTCATACATAATCATTGAACGGCCAATCTCAAAATTATGTTTTAGCCCACCTAGTCTTTAGATTTTTGTGTGAGTGAAATGAATTCAGCTAGCTTGATTGAAAATTACGTTTATTGGATGTAGGCTATATTATATTAAAATGCTACACTGAAAACTTTGCCATATTAGTAAAAGTACTATTATATTCTTATAAGACTTTAATGTAATCTTCAGTTATATTAAATAGCAATAATAGCATCTGTGTAACTATTGTAACTAGGCATAATGGTGCTGGGTTTATGATACATTTAACTTTGTATTCTGTAGATCCGTTCAATGTACTATTGTACTTTATTTTGTATTTGTCGTGTTAATTCTTATTCTGTGTAAGTTACGAAGCTTTTCATATTGTTCGGATCATTATTCTCTTTTTGCTCCTTTTCCTCATGTATACTGTACACAGTGTATAACTGACTAGGATACCTGAATAGGTAGTCTGTGGTTAAGATTTGTAGAGTTTGACCTGCCGTGCTCTCGTTATAAGGGCTAACGCTGGACGAAGCGTGCGCGCGTACATTGCTGGTTATCGTGTTCATTCGCTGACGTTTTAACTTCATAACCACCAATGTATATAGAACAGTCGCGTGCGCTCGCGCCGCACAGAGGGCCCTAAGAAACATTCCATGTTGCTAACAGTTCGCCCGTCGCCGACTCGCCTCCGCGCTTGTTACGACTGAATAATATTCGGAACAATATTTAAAGAGTAAACTATGTTATTTCTTAAGTATAGCCTTTATTTTCCAAACATATCTTCAGGCTGACATTTGATGCAAGTTTTCTTTGTAGTCTAGGTAACGTTACGTGTATCAATGTTATAGCAATGAAATTAAAAGTGTCAAAGTAATAGTTTACGATAATTTCATTGTAAATAATTCGATATTCTTACATATATGAATGAATTAAATAAATATTTGTTTTAATACCTATGAAATAACTTTCTTTCCAGTTCATTGGATCCAAAATGCTTAAGTACTTACCTTCATAACTCTATTCTTGGCGGTTTCTGTAGAGAACAAAACAAATTATTTGAGTAATACTGCTATATATTTGGTTTAGTTCAAGTTCGTTTAGTTCAAGCGTTTGTTACATTGTCATGCATGCATTTCCGTCACCAACCCTCATGATCGCCTCACCTGTAGAAGTAAGGGAAAGTTAAATTAGTGGGTATCGAGCTTGACAAGTTAGCAGAGAATGTGGATCCAGAATGTAAAACATACATATGAAATTGCACCTTTGACACGATACGACACTTTGCAGAATTTAAACTATCGGAAATCTATGGGCAATCTCTACTAATTTGGCAACTATTAGAATCAAAGCAAAGCTTGCATACCATACCAAGATCAGACCTCAAAACATCAATTTAATTATTTTTTCTTTCGTTTGCTTTAGACAGTGTAACACAAGCAAATACATAATCTATAGCGTGATAAACTGATAACTGAAAATACCACAAACATCAAAATAGGTATAAAAATACTTGGAAATTATGTATCTTTACTTGTACTGCTACAAAGTCTGTATAACATAAGCTTCTACCTTTTTTCTCTCACTATGTTACCTTCAGAGTTAGTCAGGTATATACAGAACATTTTTACATAATTTGTATGCTATTATCACCGCTTCGTAACATGCTATCGACTGTAGACTACTACCAAACTATGAAGTCATGCTTCAGCTATAATTTAAATTGTAACGTACGGCCGGGTCCTTGAACCGTTCGTCTTGCGGCAGCTCGCGCTTGGCCACCAACTGGCGGTAGTACTCGGCGGAGAGCTTGCGCGTCCGCGGCCGGTCTGGGCTCGTTATGTCCACGAAGTAGAAGCCGAAACGTTCGCTGAAAATTACAGAAGAAAAAAATCTATAATCGGAACCTTCGTTACCCGTGTTACTTACCAGGAAAGCGATTCTCGCAGGTGGAATGTCGAATTCGACATTAGGCCTCTCTCATTGGCTCACGTTACATGTGAGCGTGACAAGACGTTCGTAGCGCTCGACTTTTGTATGTCGAAGTCTGCGAGAATTGGCTTCCAGTAGTAACACGTGCATTTTTTTACCCGTGTCACTTAGTAACAACTCCAGTAGTAAGACGGGATCATTTTATTTCCCTTGTTACTAAATCTAGCAATACTATATTGAAAAAAGCGCTTTATTTCTGGAATTACACTGCCAAAAGGAGTTTCGGCCTTAACAGATCATATTGACCTCTTACAGGGCTCTACTTAAAAATATGCCACGCCGATTTAGAAATAAAAAAATCTAAATATATAATCAGTAAAATATATTATCATATCATTTATATCTTACGAGAATCCAGCTCGCCACTCAAAGTTATCCATGAGAGTCCAAGCAGTGTAACCCAGGACTTTGACACCATCCTCATAGATCACGTTCAGGATCTCGGTTAGGTAATCCTGAGAAACAACGGTCAAATTGAAAATTTATTTAGAGGAGCTAATTTCAAAAAAAATCTAAAGTGTTCTCAAATAATTATCCGGATTTTTACAAGTTCACTATGAAACGGTGTTAGGGAAACGCACCATATACCAAATGGGTAAGTACTTACATATTTTTCAAAAATCAATCTTTCGAATTTTCATACATAAATACACTAACGGATCGCGTTAGGAAAAAATGTATAAAAATGCTACTAAGTTGTTCATATTCATGGCTCATGCATGACCCCTTATAACTTATAGATAAGGAGGTGTTATCTTGCCTTAATTTAAGAGGGAAAAAATATCTGAATGCATTTGATAACCACCAATCGACCTGCACTCCAGTTATCGAAAACGTATGACGGGACACATTGTTATGACTAGATAGTTACACTTAATTTACACTAACATTAAAATACTTGATACGGCCATAGTCCTCCAGGGTGCCGCGGTCGGAGAAGCCGTTCTCAGTGATGTAGATAGGCGGGTCGTTGTACGAACTCTTGCACCAACGCAGAAGGTTCGCGAAGCCGGTAGGCACTACCTGGCGATTACATAAAACAAAGACTAATAAATAAGTGGCTCTATTTTTAATTGGTTATTAGTTTATAACAATATATTATTCCTAAAGGTAGGTACCTACATACTGCTGTCTGCTGGACATGCCGCTTTAAGTTCGTTAAAATAGTTTATTCGTCGGGAGTCTTTCCAGCATACTGCTGTAGTTTCCCGTAAACCCGGAAGGGGATGGCGTTAAATCTAAATGAAACTGTCTGTCATATGCTACATTGTGATGGGCATGAAGGAATGAACGCGCGTCTGCTTCTTTATATACTTTGTTTTCTTTCATCCAAGGTTGGTGCGTGAGGTGAGATTCGTTTAGCGATGTTTTAATTTAGCGAATCATACCTCGGAATTAGTGTTAATAGAACATGTTTAGGTTCAGAAACAGTAAAATATATTCAATTTTAATTTTCTTCATACAGTTTGCACTGCCTCCGCTGATCAACTTGTAGCCCATCAAACATTTTGATAAAAGCCATGGATAACAATACAGAGTCAAGTGGGCAATACAGATATTTAGGTATAAGATCCTGATTAATTTTCTGCAATTTCATGCCACGAGAGTTGCACGACATTCGACTGCCTCAGATCCAGTAAAATGTACCTACATAACTATTGAGTTGATGGTTAGCTAAAATATAACAAACCCTGAGCCATTCTGAAGCAGAATCCCCGCCGACTTGCATAGTGGTGACAGCGCCGATGTCTTTTAGCCACGACGGCGACTTGGCAGTAGGATCTACGCCGGCGCCGGTGATCAAATGCGTCGTGTAGTGGTTGATCCCCAGAAAGTCCGAGGTTCCCTTGATCCTCTGGATCCAGTGGTCGTCGAACTGCTGCAGGCGCGGTTTTGTAAGACCTTCAGCTTCGCTTTGCTGGGCTATGTTCTCCACCATGACAGCTGGGTATCCACCTTCTTCGGTAAATATCGGGTGCGCGAACCAACCGAACTGAAATCATTGAAAGTTAATAAGTAGGTCAGGTATGGTAGGTAATAAATAACAAAGCAATATGTACGTAACGTTCGACATGTTAAATACTAGTATTTTGTTAACTAAAGCTAAGAAAAATGTAATTAGTGTTCTTAGAGGTACCTAACCTACCTAACTAAAGGATTTAACGAAGCACACACGATTTCAGAGAGTAAGTAATGATTGGCATAAAAGACGACAGTTGATTTGAGGATTTAAATTATTACTGGCGTAAAAAGTAGATATAATAATTAACTGAGCCCACAGAATGAAGCCTTATAAGAAGGCATGCAGTTTCGCCGAGTTCGGTGTTAAATGTAAAAGAAATCAAAACAATTTATGACAGCGTAATTGCGCACCTTAAACTGGTTGGCGACTTCCGCCAAAGCCACTTGCTCTGCATTTTCAGGGTCACTAGGCTCGTACCAAATAGAGTTGATAGAAATCATGATTCTTCCATTCTGTTTCGGCCTGTATGTTTCATTGTATAGATGGTACGCCTCAGCGTGGGCTTTCAAGAGTGTGTCGCTGCATAAATAATTGCCGACACCATTGCTGTTGACTGCCGGTGCTTTTTTGTCGTCACCGTAAGCGTCCTCGCATATTTCGTAAGGCTCATTGAAAGTGATCCAGGATTTAATTTTGTCTCCGAACTCTTTGAAGCATATGTCAGCGTAGTCGCGGAAGTAATCGATCATTTTTGGGTTAGCCCAGCCTCCGAGGTCTTGGAGGGACTGAGGGAGATCCCAATGGAATAAAGTTACCTGTGGAAATAAATTTAGAATAAATATAGCGATCTTACGTCATGATGAGCACCTAACACAAACTTACCTTATAAAATAAAATAAGGGTATCGAAAGTAGGAAAAAAAAATCGACTCTCCGTGCATAATGGTGATCGATTTCTGTGGGCAGTCGAAGTTTTTTCTGCGTCTAAGGATATTATTTTCATGGAAACTTATTCACATTCATAAAAGGAACTCCTGGTAAAATTTTGAAAATATTTTCGTAAATACACTTTGTAAATAAAGAATCTCACAAGTGGTTCGATATTCTTCTCAGCCAGAGCGTCGAGCAGTTCGTTGTAATATCTCAGTCCGTCAGGGTTCACTTGATCCACGCGGCCCGACGGCAGCAGTCGCGACCACGACAGCGAGAACCTGTAGAAGTCCACGCCGAGGTAGGACAGCTCCTCCACATCCTCGCGGTACCGGTGGTACGAGTCACAGGCGACGTCGCCGTTGGTGCCGTCCGCTACCATCTCCGGACGGGTGTGGGTGAAGCGATCCCACACATTTTCTGATTTTCCTGGAAAATATTTTGCTTGTGTGATGTTCGTTGTTTTATTTCGGTCAAGAGTTACACCACATTATCATAGACATTATATGGACGTTAGATTTCTTTTTTTACCATCTTACGTGTACCAGTTACCCTTGTTGTAATGTATGTATGTAACATTGTTCATTAACCCAGAGAGCCGTACCGTTTTTTTTGTAGGACAGATGTTTCTTTGTGGGTACAATCTATACCTACAATCCTACATAATAATTTGACATTGAAAATCCTAGTTGAATGAAAGGAACGATAAGATATATTTGATGTACCTATAACCTAGGTAAATACTACGTACCTACTACATAATATAATAGATTCTTGTTATCGGAACGCCGAATGAAGTTGATATGATATGAATCAATTATCTTGAGAATATAAATAAACTCTCCAATACTAGGTAGATACTACAGAGGGAATCGGTGGGAGTGGCACATATAGGTGCAAAATATTGATGTTTTAATTCACGTTGTTTATTGTTTTATTCAGTAAAAAATAGAATAAAGAATGAATGAGCCGAAATATAGTCA